>CM060925.1:184042450-185402450 GCA_030737875.1 Allium sativum | reverse complement strand
ATCAAAAAATATAGTAATGCAAGATGTAACTCCACAAAGCTCAAAATATAAACCTCTCAGCCAAGTAGCTTCTTTACATGCTTCAGAAATAGCCATATATTCGGCCTCAGTAGTAGATAATGCTACGGTAGTTTGCAAGGTTGCTTTCCAACTCACAGCACAACCACCAATGGTGAAAACATAACCTGTTATGATCTCCTTTTATCCAAATCATCAGCAAAGTCAGAATCTGTAACACCCCGAATTTCAATTAACACTAATGGTTAGTAATTAAAGTATAATTAATCTCAGATGTGAGAATCAGGGGAAACGGGCTGCGTCATTGCGTTCGTCTCGGAAAAATACGCGAAATAGAGTCCGAGTTTGCGTAAAACAGGTACCGTATGAAAGAGATATGGACGAACGAAGTTAGGCAGAAAAACCCGAAACAGGCCAGAAATGCACTGGCGCACTTGTGAAGTGCGCCAGCACAAAAATACACTAGCGCACTTGGGAAGTGCGCCCATGTCGGGACAGGAAACCTGCACAGTTTCTAGAGAGTTCTGTGGTTGGGTGCACCAGTTTGGGGTTTGGGCTTGGTCTTAGGGCTGGTTTCTGGAAGGTTCCGAAATCTAAGGGTCCTAATCTAATTTAGGGTTAATCTAAGGGCCTAAAAAACTCACCTAATCTATAAATACACCCTAAACCTACCCTAATCCATACTAAAAATAGAATTGAGGGCTACATGCCGCCAAATTAAATCTTAGAAGGAGCCTCCACTAATTTATGAAGAGGGTTGCAAGCTAATCACTCTCTAATCAACCTCTAATCCATTCTAAGCATCTTAATCTTCTTCATTTGGAGTGCAAATTGGCTAGTAGTGAGTTTCTATCACTCTAATGATCAATTGCTAAACTAAGTAGATGAGATATGATGAGATCATATGGTTTTGTTTGTGGATTAATGGGTTTTAAGTCATATGACATGATGTTAGTTTGCTAATGTATGTGGGTTATGCAAGTTTTGTGCTTTGTGATCATATGTTAATATGCAAGTTACATGTATGATAATATGCAAGTTACTTGTATGATAATTATGCAAGTTGTATGTTTCTTCATATGCAAGTTTATGAGTTCATATGCAAGTATGTAACATGTTGTGCAAGTTCATATGCAAGTTTATGAGTTCATATGCAAGTTATGTAACATGTTATGCAAGTTCATATGCAAGTTATGTGACATATTATGCAAGTTCATATGCAAGTCATGTATTTGTTAATATGTAAGTTTATGTAACATGTTATGCAAGTTAATATGCAAGTTATGTGACATGTTATACAAGTTAATATGCAAGTTATGTGACATGTTATACAAGATTATATGCAAGTTATGTGACATGTTATGCAAGTTCATATGCAAGTTATGTGTTTGTTAATATGCAAGATGGCACCTTTGAAACATGTTCATACATATGCAAGTTGACACCTTTTATATGTGTTATGTCATGAGAACGAAATTACGTGGGAACGATGGGGTTAATTAAATGCATATGTTAATAAGATTGTGTGAAATTAATATAATTATGCATAACATAAAATAAATGAACATAGTATGGGAATTTGCCTATTAAGTTAGGTGTACCCATACTATGTGTTGGGAATTTGCCTATTAAGTTAGGTGTACCCACACTTTGGAGTTGGGAATTTGCCTATTAAGTTAGGTGCACCCATATTCCTAAAATAAACATGATAATTAACACAAATTATGGGGGTGATTAATTAGGAGTAATTAATCGATTAAGACACGAGGTTGGACCCGGTTGTAGTGTAAGACTGCCCGGAGTTTACCGGCTTAACCAGGCATCTACAAATGACGGTCCAATGTGAGGGGTCTTAATCATAAATTAAATACGTAACAAGGGTAAATGACATGAGGTTGGACCCGTTTGTAGTGTAAGACTGCCCGGAACCTACCGGCTTAACCAGGCATCTACAAATGACGGTCCAATGTGAGGGGTCCTTTACACGGTTACGGTGTTAATCAATTAAGAAACACTTAACCAGATAAGCATGTAGTGGGGCATGGGGGTTAAGTGGGTACCTTGGGTGGTATGTGGAAATTGCTAGTGGTTGCCAATAGAAAATATGATAAAATACTTAACCAAGATGAAACATGTAATTAAACATGATTAAAGGGTTAAGTGGGAAACACTAGTGTGTGGGCCAAGCTTAGGGGGATGGCTTGTGCTGGGGGCCCATTTCAACCAGTAACCCATACGTATCTTAGTGAGCTCGACCCATGTCGAGGACGGGACACGCATACTGGGCTTGACTATAAGAGGCCAAAATGGGTTAGCGGTGGCAACGCATGACCAACGGGTTTCATATGCGTGTGTGGACCCGGGCTGGTAAATAAGACGTTGTTGCATCGTGTAGATATAAGCCGTGCACCGTTAATTTTATCAGGTTGCCACGTTGGGGAATGGTACACCCCACGGTGGGGCCAGCACGGGTATCTACGTTAGGGAGCCGATCGAATGGGGAGTAGTGTGTACACCTAGTGGATTGTAGGGCCCCGTGGCGTCTACTTAGTCACCTAGGGGTACGCGAGAACTATTAAGTTAATTTTATAAGTCCATGGGTGGGATCAACCTTTAAGTTAGGAATGACTGGTGTGGTGCAGTTTAGTAATTTACCTTTGGAAGGGTAGATGCGTCTTTATCTTTTATCTTAGTTTAGTTGACTACTTAGTGTAGCCATTCATCCCCATTAGTTACCGTATATCAGTTTATGTCTTCTCTGGTTACTTTAACGATTGTATTGTTAAAGTTATAGGACTCGCTCAGACTTATGTCTGACCCCGTTGTTTTTATCTTTTTCCCAACCCTCAGGTCCTACGGTGGATCCTAGCAGTAGTGGAGCTTGATCGGATTGCTGTTCCAGTCTTTAGGAGCTTGGATAGATGTAAAGCTCCAGTTACCCAGTTATCTTTTCTTTTGTCATGGCTATTGTATGAGAGTGGGATTATGTACTTCTTTATTTTGATGGATATTGTACTTGACTTTTATTGTGGTTTTATGATGTAACCAGACATGTTTTACTTCCGCTGTTATGAGATGATGTTTTAAATTTCAAGTACTATTTATATCTGTCTTGTTGTAATTTTTCTGTTCTATATTCACTAAAATACTCCACCGATGCTATGGCATTCCCTTAGTGAGTGATCATAGCGGGAGTGGGGTGTTACACGTGGTATCAGAGCTGAAGGTTACCGGAACAGATAAATTTTTGAGAAAAATACTTTTTTTTAGAAAATAGTAAAGGTATTATTTTTGGAAAAAGTATTTTCAAAAACATATCTTTTAAGAGAAAAGTTTTTGAAAAAGAAAAGCATAATCCCCAATAGCCATATCTTTATCTTTCGGAATCTCCTTTTTGAATCTTTCCTCTTTCGTTTCAGCATGGCTGAAGATCTTAACATCCCGGAGGGCTTAGTTATACCACTATGGTATAGGAGGTTACAAGAGGCTAGGGCCGCGGCTGCGGGTCCAGCCAATGCTACTACACCAGAGGCAACCGCTCCTCCTCCTCAGCCTAGAGTGGATAATTTTGCTAAGATTTGCAAGGAGTTCAAGGCTATAGGAGGAAAACCTTTTCTAGGTTCAGAGACTTTCGTAGAGGCTAGAGATTGGCTTAAGGAAGTGGAAGAGTTGCTAGATATCTTTGAAGTGGAAGAGGGAAAGAAAGTCAAGTTGGCGGCTTGGTTGATGAAGGGAGAGGCCTCATTCTAGTGGGAGGTCACTAATGGAGAACGCCCTGTTGACTCTTGGGCAGATTTCAAGCAAAGGTTTGGGGCTAAGTTTCTCTCAAGGGCGGAAGAGAATCTGTTTATGGAGAAGTTCTTGAATTTGAAGCAAGGGAATCTCACGGTGAAAGAATATGTCAACAAATTCAATCAATTAGCAAGGTTTGGCATAGAGTTGGTGAATACACCGGAGAAGAAGGCTTTGAGGTTCGTTAGAGGCTTGAACGAACCATTGCAAGGAATAGCTATGACTCACATTCCTATGGGGGCCACCTTTGAGAAGCTTGTCTACATGGCACTTATGCATGAGGATGATAAGAGTTCTAAGGCACCAGAGAAGAAGGGGGATCAGAAGAAACCGCAACAACAACAATAAGGCAAGGGTGGAAAAGGCAATGGTGACAAGGGGAAGAAGAAGAAGAAGTGCTTCAATTGTGGGACCCCAGGCCACCTCAGCAAGGATTGTCGCAAAAAGAAGAAGACCGGTTGCTTTCATTGTGGTGAAGCAGGACATCTTGTGAAGGACTGCCCAAAGAAGGGGCAGAAGACGGGGTCTACCTCAGGAGGTCAGGTGCAAGCTCTTATGGCAACAGCTCAGGCAGGGGGGCAAGTTCAGGCTCTCTCAGTTCCACCGATTCAGCAGAGAGGTAGAACTATTTCCGTTGAAAGTCTGGTTTTTCTGTTTGATCATCCAGTTCGTACTTTGTTTGACTCTGGCGCATCGCATTCTTTTATCTCATCATCGTTAGTTGAGTCACTACACTTAGACACCAGTCTAGTTGATGATCCCTTGGTTGTTTCAAACCCAATTGGGGGCTCCATATATCTATCTATGATATGTTTGGGTTTGAAGATTTCTATACTTAGCGTTGAGTTTGGATGTGATGCTTTTGTATTGGGCTTCACGGGCTATGGGTTGATTTTGGGCATGGACTGGTTATCCAGTAATGGTGCCGTTCTTGATTGTGAAAGGAGAGTTGTCAGGCTTATGACCCGCTTGGGTAATACTCTCGAGATCTCTTGTAATCCCATGGAATCTGTTTTGCTAAGTTATCTTGAATCGCTCGATGCTTCGGTCGAGAGTTTGCGTTCTGTCAGAGTGGTCCGGGAATATCCGGATGTGTTTGAAGAGGTGAAGGGTTTGCCTCCGAAGCGGGAGATAGATTTCCGAATTTATTTGGTGGATAATGCCAAACCAGTGTCTTTGCCAGTGCGCCACATGGCTCCTCGTGAGAGAAGAGAACTTCATAAGCAAGTAGGGGAGTTGCTTGAGAAGGGGTTCATAAGGCGAAGTATATCAGAGTGGGGAGCTCCAGTAGTGTTTGCCACGAAGGCGGATGGGTCCCTCAGACTTTGTGTGGATTATAGAGAACTTAATAAGCTCACGAAGAAGAATAGACACCCATTACCGAGGATAGATGATCTCTTTGATCAGTTGGTTGGCGCCTCAGTGTTTTCGCAGATGGACTTAGCTACAGGGTTTCATCAGTTGAGAGTGGCGGAGGACAGTATAGAGAAGACTGCTTTCCGGACTCCGGATGGTTTTTATGAGTGGCTTGTGATGCCATTTGGGTTGACAAACGCCCCTGCATACTTTGTTGATCTGATGAGTAGAGTGTTCAGAGAGTATCTGAATAAGTTTGTAGTGGTCTTTGTGGATAACATCTTGGTCTTTTCCAAGAGTGAAGAAGAGCATGCCTTACATCTTAGAGAAGTGTTGGAGACTCTTCGAGCACATAGTCTTAAAGCTAAATTCTCTAAATGTCATTTTTGGAGAAGAGAAGTGCGATTCTTAGGGCATGTGGTCTCTAAAGAAGGGATAGCTGTGGATCCCGCAAAGATAGTATCTATCCAGGATTGGAAAGTTCCTAGAAATGCTACCGAAGTAAGAAGTTTCTTGGGGTTGGCAGGTGTAACACCCCACCTCCGCTAGGGTCACTCTTTCGGGGGCACTAGCTTCTGGGGGGCGTTAGAACTGGGTAAGCATGCATAATGATATATCAAGGCAGAACAAGAACATAAATGTATATATATAAAACAGAGTAAGTGAGAATAAAACAGCGGAATATCTCAAACCATCTCAAAACAAGTCTAGTACATCATAAAGCCATATGCCAAAATAAACATGTCTAGTACAACATAAACAGAAATACTGAAATACATAGTGCTATCCCCAAAATAAAGATGATAAACCATAGCGAGCTCAATGTCCAGACATACATGAGCTATCCAGCGAACAAGCAAGCGATCCAAGCTAAGCACCACTGTTCCCTCCCTGAGAACCTGGGGGGGGAAACGGAAGAAAAGAAGCGAAAGAAAACAGGTCAGTCAAAAAGACTGGTAAGCCCTACTACGATCAGTCTATAAACTAATAAAGCTAACATCATGATGGAAACTGAGATGAACATACTGGCAATAGATAAAGGTGTCATCACATAAAGAAGATTAAGCTTTGCACCACAGTGTACTAGCAAACTAACATAACAGGTATTGATCCCTCAGCCCAAACTTTGGCCCAATTGCATGAGGTGACCTTAATACAAGGTCCAGCCCAACGGTCTAGTCGATCGGCTCCCTATAAACCTAACACGTCAAGTGTTGGTGTCCATACGGCCCACATATGGTTGTAGTCAGACTGTGCTGGGTCCACCTTCGGGTGTATCAAGCCTTCGGGTGTCAACCCCAGACACCTAAGCAATAATGCACAGTCTAAACCTACTGGTACCTGTGCCTCGAGTTTGTCCAACATCGGACTACGTGCACGTCCGTAGCCCGCCTGGACCCGCACCGCTGTACCACTCAGCCGTCGCTTTGGTCGCTTACATCAGTCCAGTAATCGTGCCCCGCCCTAGCCTAGCCTCTAGGGTTGTGAATGATACCAAACTGGGATTACTGCTGGAACAGACCACGTTGCTAGGGTTTTCTAAGAGGGTTAAGTGTGGTTTAACCCCTCACTAATCATGGATTAAATTAGTTAAGTGTAACCAACAGTTCACCACTTAACCCCATTTAATCCCTCGTATCCCCAAAATTGGTTAAGTATTAGTGGGCCATGACTTAACCCTAATCATGAGGCATTAATTAATTTAATTGTGCCTTAACCTCTCACATTAGACTTTGTTGCGGTTACTAGTTAAGCCGGGCGGGTCCGGGTAGCTTTACACCACAACTTGGTCTAACCTCGGGTCCAAGGTACACATGACCAACTTCTCACATTGGGTCCTATTGTTTGTAGCAACTAGTTAAGCCGGTCGGTTCCGGGTAGGTTTACGCTACAAACTCAACCCAACCTCGAGTTGGCCACACTTATGTTTTCTAAGTGTCATGTCCACTTTATTTTCAAAACATAATTACAAGTTTAACAAATACTTGGGTAGACCTAACTTAATAGGTAAATTCCCAAGGGGTAGACCTAACTTAATAGGTAAATTCCCAATCTTATATTTTCATGTATTTTAAGTTTTACCCAAAAAAAAAAACCCCAACGTCATTCTATCGCTTACATATTCGTCATAACGCATAAAGGATAGAAAGAGGGAACTTGGCACAACATACATGATGAATCTTACATATCATAGCATAGTGAACTTGCATAAACATGCATAACTTGTTAAACATGCAAATCATAGCATAGCGAACTTGCATAAACATGCATAACTTGTTAAACTTGCAAATCATGGCATAGTGAACTTGCATAAACATGCATAACTTGTTAAACTTGCAAATCATGGCATAGTGAACTTGCATAAACATGCATAACTTGTTAAACTTGCAAATCATGGCATAGTGAACTTGCATAAACATGCATAACTTGTTAAACTTGCAAATCATGGCATAGTGAACTTGCATAAACATGCATAACTTGTTAAACTTGCAAATCATGGCATAGTGAAATTGCATAAACATGCATAACTTGTTAAACTTGCAAATCATGGCATAGTAAACTTGCATAAACATGCATAACTTGTTAAACTTGCAAATCATGGCATAGTGAACTTGCATAAACATGCATAACTTGTTAAACATGCAAATCATGGCATAGTGAACTTGCATAAACATGCATAACTTGTTAAACATGCAAATCATAGCATAGTGAACTTGCATAAACATGCATAACTTGTTAAACATGCAAATCATAGCATAGCGAACTCGCATAAGCATGCATAACTTATTAAACATGCATAAATCCCAACTTTCATCACATATTAACTTTAGAGTTTCTAAAATGAAGGTAAGAGGGCTTACAAATATTATGAAGACACAAATCTACAAGTAAAGGTTGAGAAGCCCTTTATGCAAGCATAAAAACCCAAAACAAAGCTCCAATAAGAAACACCCTTAACAAAAATCCCAAAAACTCTAGCTTAGCAAATAAAACTTGCAACTTGATGATGTATGCAAGCTAATGATCATTCATACAACTTAGAAATGCTTGTATGAACATCATAATCTTCATAGGAATGATTTATGAAGAGGTTGGAGGCTAGGGTTTTTAGGTGGAGGCCATTTGAGAAATCAATTTGACATAGTTTGGTTGCTAGAATGAATAATAATGATTTAGGGTAGGATTAGGGTCTTATTTATAGAAGATTAAAGTGTTTTTAGCCCTAGGATTAACCCTAGGTTAGTTTAGGTCCGTCAGATTTCGGAATTCTCTAGAACCAAGCCACAAGACCAGACCAAAACCCAAAATGGTGCGCCAGGCAAAACTGCCCGGCCACCCTGTGTCGACAGGGCTGTCGACAGGGCAGTCGACACCCTTAGACCCCTGTCGACATGCCTGTCGACATGGGGGTCTTGGCGGGAGTTTTCCCGCCTGACGCCAGTTAGCCCTAATCCTTGTTTTTAATTTAAAATTTAAATCTGTTTTTAACATGGAAATTTCTGAAAACTTCAATGGGCCTTAACTCGGTCATACGGACTCCGATTCTCGAAAACTCGGACTCTATTTCGCGTATTTTCCCGAGACGAACGCAATGGCATAGCCCGTTTCCCTTGATTCAGATTTTTGAATTAAATTCTGCCTCGATTTATGTTATAACAGGTTATTGAAAATACTGGTTGTTACATTCTCCCCTCCTTAAAGGATTTCGTCCCCGAAATCTTCAAGTTAGGAAGAACATATCCTACCATCCAACATCCATCTACTCAAAACATCATCCACGAGCAACCATTGTCCTTAAAAGATTCTAAATGCTGTATGAACATATGCAAAAGTGTGTGTATATGTACTTATCTAATGCAAAGATCAATGCAAAATATGTTAGTGAAATGTATCCATATGTATGCAAATCCCTAACATAATGTATAATATCTACATGCGTGCTCAATCATACATCCATATGCAACATCCATGTGATAGCATACAAATTTCATCCAAGAATAAGCATAAACACTCATGCACATGCAATATGAGGAGTGTGTGAGCCGATCTAGTGCCTAATGTGTATCATGCATCCACAAGTAACCACTTGCAAACACTTGCAACCACTTGCAACCATCAAACATAACATGTCTCAAACACATGTTTCATCATCCAAAGGATTCTACCTAAGGTTCTCATGATAAGATAGACACGATAAACTAGATAGACATGGAAAGATAAAGAGATTGAGAGTGTACCCTCAAAAAGGAAGGGATAAAGCCTACGCATCTTCTCTTCAGTTTCCCAAGTTGCGTCTTCCTCGGCTTCACCCCCATTGAACCTTCACCAACTTGACCTCTCGATTCCTTAGCTTCTTGGTCTCCGTCCCCAAGATACGAATCGGAGCTCTCCTCAAAGTTGCCTCTTTCTCTACTTCCACGTCTTCAAGAATGCTAGGTTCAACCACCTCAGTGGACTCATGTAGGCACTTTCGGAGATGCGAGACATGAAAGACATTATGCACTCCGGACAGCTTCTCGGGCAATTGCACTTTATAAGCCATCTTCCCAATTCTCTCTATGATAGGGAAGGGTCCAACAAATCTCGGTGCTAACTTCCCAACAGCTCCAAATCGGACCACATTCCGCAAAGGAGAAACCTTTACGAAAACCATATCCCCAACATCAAACTCCAAATCGGATCTTCGCTTATCAGCATAGGATTTCTGTCGGTCTTGGGCCGCTTTCATCCGTCTTCTAATCAACTCGACCTTCTCGGATGTATCTCTAATCATGTCAGGTCCAAGTATAAGCTTATCTGTAGTATCCCACCAACATGTGGGTGACTTGCACGGTCTCCCATATAAAGCCTCAAATGGTGCCATCCCTATGGTTGCCTGATAACTGTTATTATATGCAAACTCAACAAGAGAAAGATGGTCTTCCCAAGTACCACCAAAATCCAGAATGCAAAGCCTCAACAAGTCCTCAAGTACCCTATTCACCCTTTCTGTCTGACCGTCCGTTTGTGGGTGATAGGCCGTACTCAGGTTCAACCTCGTGCCCATAGCTTCCTGCAAACTGTTCCAGAACTGACTAGTAAAGATGGGGTCTCGGTCACTGACTATGCTGGAAGGGACTCCATGTAGTCGTACTATCTCACGAAGATATACTGATGCTAGTCCAGATGCGGTCCTTTTGCTCTTCACCGGAATGAAATGAGCACTCTTTGTAAGCCTATCTACAATGACCCAAATGCTCGTATTCCCTTTCCTTGACCTTGGAAGCCCATCAATAAAGTCCATAGAAACACTCTCCCACTTCCATAGCGGGACCTCTAGAGGATGCAATAGCCCACCGGGCTTCTTCGACTCGGCTTTTACTCTCTGACAAACAACACATCTAGAGACAAACTCTGCCACATCCTTCTTCATTCCAGGCCAGAAGAAAATGCGCTTCATATCCTTATACATCTTATCTCCACCCGGATGTATAGTCAACTTGGAGCGATGTGCTTCATCAAGAACTTTCCTCACCAAGTCTTCTACCATCGGAACACAAAGCCTTCCGTCTCTCCTCAGCCAACCCTTATCATCTATAGAATATCGAGCAAGGTGACTAGATGTCTCCCCTCGAATCAGCTTATCCATGATCTCAATTATCTGAGGGTCTTCCTTTTGCGAAGCCCCAACTTGTTCTAGAAGGGTAGGCCTGAGCTCAAGAGATGCTAAAGAACCGGTCATCGACTCAACCTCCAAAGAGAAATCAAAGGTTGCCAAGAACTCTAAATTCTTCATCTCAACAAATAGAGGACTTAGTGTCAACCTTTTTCTACTCAACGCATCCGCTACAACATTCCCCTTGCCAAGGGTATAGGCTATATCAAAATCATAGGACGCCAAGAATTCCATCCATCTTTGCTGCCTCAAGTTCAGATCCTTCTGCGAAAAGAGATACTTCAAAGACTTATGATCAGTATACAGCTCAAATCTCTCTCCCAGAAGATAATGACGCCAAGCCTTGAGTGCATATACTATCGCTGCCAGCTCTAGATCATGAGTGGGATAATTCTTCTCATGCACCTTAAGTTGCCTACCACCAAAACATATAACTCTGCCCTCTTGCATCAGAACGGCGCCCAATCCCGTGCCACAAGCATCAGTGTACACGGTAAACATCTTACCACCATCGGGTAAAGCTAGAACTGGTGCTGAGGTAAGGGCTCTCTTGAGTCTCTGAAAAGCAAGCTCACAGTCCATATTCCAAGCAAAAACTAAGTGCTTCTTCGTCAACTTAGTAAGAGGAGCGGATATCTTCGCGAAGTCCTTGATGAACTTCCGGTAAAAACCCGCAAGACCTAGAAAACTTCTCACCTCGGTTGCATTCCTTGGAGTCTTCCAATCCTGAACTGCAACCACCTTAGCGGGATCCACCGCTAAGCCTTGCTTGGATACGATATGCCCAAGGAATCTAACTTCCCTTCTCCAAAAGTGACACTTGGAGAACTTGGCCTTTAACTGATGCGCTCTAAGCGTATCCATCACCTCTACAAGATGCCTCGCGTGCTCTTCTTCATCCTTGGAGAAGATCAGAATATCATCCACAAAGACCACGACAAACTTGTTCAAGAACTCTCGAAACACCCTACTCATCAAGTCCACGAAATACGCGGGTGCATTCGTCAAACCGAACGGCATAACAAGCCATTCAAAGAATCCATCTGGAGTTCTGAATGCAGTCTTGTCTATACTATCTTCAGCCACTCTGAGCTGATGAAATCCAGTAGCAAGATCAAGCTGAGAGAAAACAGAAGCACCAACAAGCTGGTCAAAGAGATCATCGATCCTCGGTAACGGGTGTCTGTTCTTCTTAGTCAGCTTATTCAATTCTCTATAGTCCACACAAAGTCGAAGAGAACCATCTGCCTTAGTAGCAAACACCACAGGCGCTCCCCATTCGGATATACTTCGTCTGATGAAGTTCTTCTCAAGCAACTCCTTTACTTGCTTGCTGAGCTCCCGTCTCTCACGCGGAGCCATGTGCCGAACGGGCAAAGAAACAGGCTTAGCATTATCCACCAGATAAATGCGAAAATCAATCTCTCGTTTAGGGGGCAACCCCTTAACTTCTTCAAAAACATCTGGATAATCTCGGACCACCCTTACAGACTGAAGGGCTTCCTCTGACGAGTCGAGAGATTCAAGATAGCACAACATGACGGGATCCTTCGGATTGCATGAAATCTCTAAGGTGTTGCCAAGGCGAGTCACAAGCCTCACAACCCTATGCTCACAATCAAGAATGGCTCCATATCTGGACAGCCAATCCATGCCCAATATCAATCCGTATCCCCTGAAACCAAGAACATACGCACTACACAAGAACTCTACACTGAGTATAGAGATCCTTAGATCCTCACATATCATAGATAGATAAGCAGAACCCCCAATGGGATTCGAAACACAAACAGGATCATCCACTAAGCTAGTACTAAGGTGCAAACTATCAACAAGATCAGATGAAATAAAGCTATGTGATGCACCAGAATCAAACAAGGTACGAACTGGAAGATCGGAAACATAAACAAGGTTCTCAACAGAAACACTACCTCGATCGGGAACTGGAGCGGTATTGAGAGCATGAACTTGCCCTCCTGAAGGTCCAGCCTGTCCTTTCTTCTTCTGGCATTCCTTGCTGAAGTGTCCAGTCTCACCACAGGAAAAACATCCACCACTAAGCTTCCTTTTCTTCTTCCTACAATCCTTAGCAAAGTGTCCAGGCGCACCACAGTAATTGCACTTTCCCTTGCCTTTGTTGTTGTTCCCCTTCTTGTTCTTGCTCTGATTCCCTTGACTGCTTTGACCACCTTGATTGCCTTTACCTTTAGAATCAGCCTTCTTTGCTTGAGTATCACTCGACTTGACCTCTTTCTTTCCATCTCCCTGAAGTAGAGCCATATCGACCAAACTCTCAAAAGTAGCCCCATGCGGAATATGTGACATCGCCAAACCCTGCAGCGGCTCATTCAACCCTCTAGCAAATCGAAGAGCCTTCTTCTCAGGAGTGTTCACCATATCCAAACCAAAACGGGCCAGCTGATTAAACTTGTTCACATACTCCTTGACAGACATATCACCTTGCTTTAATGCAATGAACTTCTCCATCTGTAAATTCGCCTCAGCAGAAGATAGAAACTTGGCCACAAATCTAGCCCTCAAATCGGCCCAAGTCTCGACAGGCCTCGTCCCATTGGTGACCTCCCACCAATAGGCTGCTTCGTCCTTCAAAAGCCACACTGTCAATAAGATCTTCCTTTCGTCATCAATCCGAAAGATAGCAAATAAGTCCTCAGTGTCTTTCAGCCAATTCCTAGCTTCAACAAAAGATTCCGTGCCTAGGAAATTCTTGCCTCCCATCGCCTTGAAGTCTTTACAAACCTTCGTGAACTCAACCTGAGGATGCTGAGGGGGGGGAGGAGGAAGAGGAGCCTCAGCAACTGGAGGAGGAGGAACATTAGCAACGGGAGGAGGAACAGGAACCACCGGAGGAGGGACATTAGGGGGAGGATTCTCAACTACAGGAGGAGGAGTGGGAGTAGGGTTTGCGGGGCCGGCTGCCGCCCTAGCTTCTAGAAGTCTCCTATACCAGAGTGGTACGTTTACTCCATCGGGGATGGCAAGATCCTCAGCCATACTGAAACGAAGGATAAGATAAGATTAGGTCAAGGGAACGAAGGATAACGCTAATGGCTTTTTGGGGAATAGCCTTTTAAAATACTAGACTTTTCTTTGGAAAATACTTTATACTTGTTTTGAATATAGTTTTTCAAAAGTCTTTTAAAAACTTTTTGTTCTTTCTTGTAAACCATATGCTCTGATACCAAATTTGTAACACCCCACCTCCGCTAGGGTCACTCTTTCGGGGGCACTAGCTTCTGGGGGGCGTTAGAACTGGGTAAGCATGCATAATGATATATCAAGGCAGAACAAGAACATAAATGTATATATATAAAACAGAGTAAGTGAGAATAAAACAGCGGAATATCTCAAACCATCTCAAAACAAGTCTAGTACATCATAAAGTCATCTGCCAAAATAAACATGTCTAGTACAACATAAACAGAAATACTGAAATACATAGTGCTATCCCCAAAATAAAGATGATAAACCATAGCGAGCTCAATGTCCAGACATACATGAGCTATCCAGCGAACAAGCAAGCGATCCAAGCTAAGCACCACTGTTCCCTCCCTGAGAACCTGGGGGGGGGGGGAAACGGAAGAAAAGAAGCGAAAGAAAACAGGTCAGTCAAAAAGACTGGTAAGCCCTACTACGATCAGTCTATAAACTAATAAAGCTAACATCATGATGGAAACTGAGATGAACATACTGGCAATAGATAAAGGTGTCATCACATAAAGAAGATTAAGCTTTGCACCACAGTGTACTAGCAAACTAACATAACAGGTATTGATCCCTCAGCCCAAACTTTGGCCCAATTGCATGAGGTGACCTTAATACAAGGTCCAGCCCAACGGTCTAGTCGATCGGCTCCCTATAAACCTAACACGTCAAGTGTTGGTGTCCATACGGCCCACATATGGTTGTAGTCAGACTGTGCTGGGTCCACCTTCGGGTGTATCAAGCCCTCGGGTGTCAACCCCAGACACCTAAGCAATAATGCACAGTCTAAACCTACTGGTACCCGTGCCTCGAGTTTGTCCAACACCGGACTACGTGCACGTCCGTAGCCCGCCTGGACCCGCACCGCTGTACCACTCAGCCGTCGCTTTGGTCGCTTACATCAATCCAGTAATCGTGCCCCGCCCTAGCCTAGCCTCTAGGGTTGTGAATGATACCAAACTGGGATTACTGCTGGAACAGACCACGTTGCTAGGGTTTTCTAAGAGGGTTAAGTGTGGTTTAACCCCTCACTAATCATGGATTAAATTAGTTAAGTGTAACCAACAGTTCACCACTTAACCCCATTTAATCCCTCGTATCCCCAAAATTGGTTAAGTATTAGTGGGCCATGACTTAACCCTAATCATGAGGCATTAATTAATTTAATTGTGCCTTAACCTCTCACATTAGACTTTGTTGCGGTTACTAGTTAAGCCGGGCGGGTCCGGGTAGCTTTACACCACAACTTGGTCTAACCTCGGGTCCAAGGTACACATGACCAACTTCTCACATTGGGTCCTATTGTTTGTAGCAACTAGTTAAGCCGGTCGGTTCCGGGTAGGTTTACGCTACAAACTCAACCCAACCTCGAGTTGGCCACACTTATGTTTTCTAAGTGTCATGTCCACTTTATTTTCAAAACATAATTACAAGTTTAACAAATACTTGGGTAGACCTAAATTAATAGGTAAATTCCCAAGGGGTAGACCTAACTTAATAGGTAAATTCCCAATCTTATATTTTCATGTATTTTAAGTTTTACCCAAAAAAAAACCCCAACGTCATTCTATCGCTTACATATTCGTCATAACGCATAAAGGATAGAAAGAGGGAACTTGGCACAACATACATGATGAATCTTACATATCATAACATAGTGAACTTGCATAAACATGCATAACTTGTTAAACATGCAAATCATAGCATAGCGAACTTGCATAAACATGCATAACTTGTTAAACTTGCAAATCATGGCATAGGGAACTTGCATAAACATGCATAACTTGTTAAACTTGCAAATCATGGCATAGTGAACTTGCATAAACATGCATAACTTGTTAAACTTGAAAATCATGGCATAGTGAACTTGCATAAATATGCATAACTTGTTAAACTTGCAAATCATGGCATAGTGAACTTGCATAAACATGCATAACTTGTTAAACTTGCAAATAATGGCATAGTGAACTTGCATAAACATGCATAACTTGTTAAACTTGCAAATCATGGCATAGTGAACTTGCATAAACATGCATAACTTGTTAAACTTGCAAATCATGGCATAGTGAACTTGCATAAACATGCATAACTTGTTAAACTTGCAAATCATGGCATAGTGAACTTGCATAAACATGCATAACTTGTTAAACATGCAAATCATAGCATAGTGAACTTGCATAAACATGCATAACTTGTTAAACATGCAAATCATAGCATAGTGAACTTGCATAAACATGCATAACTTGTTAAACATGCAAATCATAGCATAGTGAACTCGCATAAGCATGCATAACTTATTAAACATGCATAAATCCCAACTTTCATCACATATTAACTTTAGAGTTTCTAAAATGAAGGTAAGAGGGCTTACAAATATTATGAAGACACAAATCTACAAGTAAAGGTTGAGAAGCCCTTTATGCAAGCATAAAAACCCAAAACAAAGCTCCAATAAGAAACACCCTTAACAAAAATCCCAAAAACTCTAGCTTAGCAAATAAAACTTGCAACTTGATGATGTATGCAAGCTAATGATCATTCATACAACTTAGAAATGCTTGTATGAACATCATAATCTTCATAGGAATGATTTATGAAGAGGTTGGAGGCTAGGGTTTTTAGGTGGAGGCCATTTGAGAAATCAATTTGACATAGTTTGGTTGCTAGAATGAATAATAATGATTTAGGGTAGGATTAGGGTCTTATTTATAGAACATTAAAGTGTTTTTAGCCCTAGGATTAACCCTAGGTTAGTTTAGGTCCGTCAGATTTCGGAATTCTCTAGAACCAAGCCACAAGACCAGACCAAAACCCAAAATGGTGCGCCAGGCAAAACTGCCCGGCCACCCTGTGTCGACAGGGCTGTCGACAGGGCAGTCGACACCCTTAGACCCCTGTCGACATGCCTGTCGACATGGGGGTCTTGGCGGGAGTTTTCCCGCCTGACGCCAGTTAGCCCTAATCCTTGTTTTTAATTTAAAATTTAAATCTGTTTTTAACATGGAAATTTCTGAAAACTTCAATGGGCCTTAACTGGGTCATACGGACTCCGATTCTCGAAAACTCGGACTCTATTTCGCGTATTTTCCCGAGACGAACGCAATGGCATAGCCCGTTTCCCTTGATTCAGATTTTTGAATTAAATTCTGCCTCGATTTATGTTATAACAGGTTATTGAAAATACTGGTTGTTACAGCAGGATATTATAGGAAGTTCATCAAAGACTTCGCGAAGATATCAGCCCCATTAACCCGCTTGACGAAGAAGAATCTGGTATTCTCATGGGACGTAGATTGTGATGATGCTTTCCGACGGTTAAAGAGAGCTTTGACCACCGCTCCAGTTTTAGTGCTTCCAGATGGGAGTAAGCCGTTTGTTGTTTATACCGATGCTTGTGGGACAGGATTAGGCGCAGTCTTGATGCAGGAGGGAAGGGTAATAGCCTATGGAGGGAGGCAATTGAGAGTGCATGAGAAGAATTACCCTACCCATGATCTAGAGTTGGCCGCGATTGTTTTCGCACTTAAGTCTTGGCGCCATTATCTTCTTGGTGAGAGATTCGAGTTGTTCACTGACCATAAATCATTGAAGTACTTATTCTCTCAGAAGGATTTAAACTTAAGACAGCAAAGGTGGATGGAGTTCTTAGCATCCTATGATTTCGATATAGCGTATACCCCTGGCAAGGGTAACGTGGTGGCGGACGCCTTGAGTAGAAAAAGGCTATCTTTGAGTCCATTGTTCGTGGAACGACGAAGCTTGGAGTTTCTTTCTTTGTTCGACTTCAGACCTTCTGTTGACTTTGTACCTGGTTTGTTAGCATCCTTGGAGGATAGACCTACTCTTTTGGGACGGATTGGCGAGGCTCAGCGAGATGACCCACAGTTGGTTGAGTTGGTAGAGAAGCTTATAAGGGGGGAGTCGTCCAGCCATTTGGGTAGATACACCATAGATGATAGGGGATGGTTGCATAGAGACGGATCTTGAGTTTGAGGTTGGGGACATGGTTTTTGTCAAAGTATCTCCGTTGAGAAATGTTGTTCGCTTTGGGTCCGTTGGGAAGTTAGCACCGAGGTTTGTTGGGCCGTTTCCTATTAAGGAAAGGATTGGACGGATGGCATATAGGGTGGAGTTGCCCGACAGACTTAGTGGTGTTCATGATGTATTCCATGTATCACATTTGAGGAAGTGCTTACATGAGACCGCAGAGGTGGTAGAGCCGAGCTTGCTTAGAGATGTAGAGGTAGAGCGTGATGCGACGATTCGACGAGCTCCTACTCGCATCCTTGGGTCAGAAACTAGGAAGTTGAGGAAAAGAGAAGTTCAGGTAGTTAAAGTGCAATGGGGAGATGACGAAAGCAATGCTACTTGGGAGACGGAAGCGAAGATGCGTTCTTTGTATCCATTTCTTTTTGAGAGTATGTCTTTTAACTTCTCCTTTATCGCTTGTCTAGTACTTATCTTATCTTTAGTATATCCTCTCGCTAGTACCTATGACCTTTAGATAGGGTAAAACCTATGGTTGAAACATGTGTTTGAAACATGTTATGGTTGATGGATGCATGTGGATGCAATTGTTTGCTAGTGGTTGCTCGTGGATGCATATACACACACATTAGGCACTAGATCGGCTCAGTCACTTCATGTTGCATATCGCATAAATGGATGTGGTAGTTAGATTGATGGATGTATCATGGCTGTGTTATCATGTGGATGATGCATTTTTGTGTATGGTTGTGCATGCATATAGAAATTGTATGTGTCAACAGGGTTTCGCATACATATTGGATGCATGGCACTATCATGGTTTGCATTAAGGAGGTCGACTGAATCAGTAGACCGCCTGATTTTGCATTAGTATACAGACATATACACACACTTTCTGCATATGTTCATACATCATTAGAAGTTTCTAAGGATAATGGTTGCTTGTGGTTGATGGTTTAGTAGATGGTTGTTTGGTTGGTAGGATACGTTCTTCTTGACTTAGAGATTTCGAGGACGAAATCCTTTAAGTAGTGGAGAATGTAACACCCCGAATTTCAATTAACACTAATGGTTAGTAATTAAAGTATAATTAATCTCAGATGTGAGAATCAGAGGAAACGGGCTGCGTCATTGCGTTCGTCTCGGAAAAATACGCGAAATAGAGTCCGAGTTTGCGTAAAACAGGTACCGTATGAAAGAGATATGGACGAACGAAGTTAGGCAGAAAAACCCGAAACAGGCCAGAAATGCACTGGCGCACTTGTGAAGTGCGCCAGCACAAAAATACACTGGCGCACTTGGGAAGTGCGCCCATGTCGGGACAGGGAACCTGCACAGTTTCTAGAGAGTTCTGTGGTTGGGTGCACCAGTTTGGGGTTTGGGCTTGGTCTTAGGGCTGGTTTCTGGAAGGTTCCGAAATCTAAGGGTCCTAATCTAATTTAGGGTTAATCTAAGGGCCTAAAAAACTCACCTAATCTATAAATACACCCTAAACCTACCCTAATCCATACTAAAAATAGAATTGAGGGCTACATGCCGCCAAATTAAATCTTAGAAGGAGCCTCCACTAATTTATGAAGAGGGTTGCAAGCTAATCACTCTCTAATCAACCTCTAATCCATTCTAAGCATCTTAATCTTCTTCATTTGGAGTGCAAATTGGCTAGTAGTGAGTTTCTATCACTCTAATGATCAATTGCTAAACTAAGTAGATGAGATATGATGAGATCATATGGTTTTGTTTGTGGATTAATGGGTTTTAAGTCATATGACATGATGTTAGTTTGCTAATGTATGTGGGTTATGCAAGTTTTGTGCTTTGTGATCATATGTTAATATGCAAGTTACATGTATGATAATATGCAAGTTACTTGTATGATAATTATGCAAGTTGTATGTTTCTTCATATGCAAGTTTATGAGTTCATATGCAAGTATGTAACATGTTATGCAAGTTCATATGCAAGTTTATGAGTTCATATGCAAGTTATGTAACATGTTATGCAAGTTCATATGCAAGTTATGTGACATATTATGCAAGTTCATATGCAAGTCATGTATTTGTTAATATGTAAGTTTATGTAACATGTTATGCAAGTTAATATGCAAGTTATGTGACATGTTATACAAGTTAATATGCAAGTTATGTGACATGTTATACAAGTTCATATGCAAGTTATGTGACATGTTATGCAAGTTCATATGCAAGTTATGTGTTTGTTAATATGCAAGATGGCACCTTTGAAACATGTTCATACATATGCAAGTTGACACCTTTTATATGTGTTATGTCATGAGAACGAAATTACGTGGGAACGATGGGGTTAATTAAATGCATATGTTAATAAGATTGTGTGAAATTAATATAATTATGCATAACATAAAATAAATGAACATAGTATGGGAATTTGCCTATTAAGTTAGGTGTACCCATACTATGTGTTGGGAATTTGCCTATTAAGTTAGGTGTACCCACACTTTGGAATTGGGAATTTGCCTATTAAGTTAGGTGCACCCATATTCCTAAAATAAACATGATAATTAACACAAATTATGGGGGTGATTAATTAGGAGTAATTAATCGATTAAGACACGAGGTTGGACCCGGTTGTAGTGTAAGACTGCCCGGAGTTTACCGGCTTAACCAGGCATCTACAAATGACGGTCCAATGTGAGGGGTCTTAATCATAAATTAAATACGTAACAAGGGTAAATGACATGAGGTTGGACCCGTTTGTAGTGTAAGACTGCCCGGAACCTACCGGTTTAACCAGGCATCTACAAATGACGGTCCAATGTGAGGGGTCCTTTACACGGTTACGGTGTTAATCAATTAAGAAACACTTAACCAGATAAGCATGTAGTGGGGCATGGGGGTTAAGTGGGTACCTTGGGTGGTATGTGGAAATTGCTAGTGGTTGCCAATAGAAAATATGATAAAATACTTAACCAAGATGAAACATGTAATTAAACATGATTAAAGGGTTAAGTGGGAAACACTAGTGTGTGGGCCAAGCTTAGGGGGATGGCTTGTGCTGGGGGCCCATTTCAACCAGTAACCCATACGTATCTTAGTGGGCTCGACCCATGTCGAGGACGGGACACGCATACTGGGCTTGACTATAAGAGGCCAAAATGGGTTAGCGGTGGCAACGCATGACCAACGGGTTTCATATGCGTGTGTGGACCCGGGCTGGTAAATAAGACGTTGTTGCATCGTGTAGATATAAGCCGTGCACCGTTAATTTTATCATGTTGCCACGTTGGGGAATGGTACACCCCACGGTGGGGCCAGCACGGGTATCTACGTTAGGGAGCCGATCGAATGGGGAGTAGTGTGTACACCTAGTGGATTGTAGGGCCCCGTGGCGTCTACTTAGTCACCTAGGGGTACGCGAGAACTATTAAGTTAATTTTATAAGTCCATGGGTGGGATCAACCTTTAAGTTAGGAATGACTGGTGTGGTGCAGTTTAGTAATTTACCTTTGGAAGGGTAGATGCGTCTTTATCTTTTATCTTAGTTTAGTTGACTACTTAGTGTAGCCATTCATCCCCATTAGTTACCGTATATCAGTTTATGTCTTCTCTGGTTACTTTAACGATTGTATTGTTAAAGTTATAGGACTCGCTCAGACTTATGTCTGACCCCGTTGTTTTTATCCTTTTCCCAACCCTCAGGTCCTACGGTGGATCCTAGCAGTAGTGGAGCTTGATCGGATTGCTGTTCCAGTCTTTAGGAGCTTGGATAGATGTAAAGCTCCAGTTACCCAGTTATCTTTTCTTTTGTCATGGCTATTGTATGAGAGTGGGATTATGTACTTCTTTATTTTGATGGATATTGTACTTGACTTTTATTGTGGTTTTATGATGTAACCAAACATGTTTTACTTCCGCTGTTATGAGATGATGTTTTAAATTTCAAGTACTATTTATATCTGTCTTGTTGTAATTTTTCTGTTCTATATTCACTAAAATACTCCACCGATGCTATGGCATTCCCTTAGTGAGTGATCATAGCGGGAGTGGGGTGTTACAGAATCCACATAGCCAACGAGTTCATCTTTAGATTTACCAAACTGCAAACAAGCATTTGCAGTGCCATGAAGATATCTGAAAATCCATTGAACTACTTTACAATGCTCTCTTCCAGGATTAGCCATGAATCTACTAACAACACTCAAAGCATGTAATAGATCAGGACGCGAACAAACCATGACATACATAAGTGAACCAACTGCACTAGAATAGGGAACTTTAGACATGTACTCAATATCCTCATCTAATTGTGGACACATGGCTGATGACAATTTGAAATGTGCAGCAAGAGGAGTACTTACAGGCTTGACATCAAGCATATTAAAACGGCGAAGCACTTTTCTAACATACCCACTTTGACTTAGGTATAATTTTCCAGAAGTTCTATCTCTTGTTATCTCCATGCCAAGAATCTTCTTAGCATCCCCCAAATCTTTCATTTCAAACTCTCTACTCAATTGCCTTTTCAAAATTTCAATTTCTGCCTTGTCTTTTGAAGCAACCAACATACCATCGACATAAAGTAGAAAATAAATGGCTGAATGAGTAGTAATTTTCAAATAGACACAACTATCATAATTGGACCTTTTAAAACCTTGAGATAGCATAAAAGTGTCAAATCTTTTATACCACTGCCAAGGTGACTGTTTCAATCCGTAAAGAGATTTCTTTAATTTGCAGACAAGATTTTCTTTTCCAGGCATGATAAAACCCTCAGGTTGATGCATATAAATATCCTCTTCTAATTCTCCATGTAAAAATGCAGTTTTTACATCTAACTATTGAAGCTCATAATCATGCATAGCAACAATACTGAGTAAAATGTGAATTGAGCTATGTTTCACAACAGGGGAAAAACTTCATTATAGTCAATACCTGAAATCTGGCTGTAACCTTTTGCAACTAATCTTGCTTTGTACCTTTTCTCATCGTTTGGAAAAACACCTTCTTTTCTCTTGAAAACCCATTTGCAATGAATATGTTTCTTCTCTTTAGGCAACTTGGTTAAGTCCCACGTGTCATTTCTTTCAAGTGACTTCATCTCATCATGCATAGCATCCATCCACTTATCAGAATCACTAGAGATAACAGCCTCATAATATGAATAAGGCTTAGCAATACCTTCTATTTCTTCTGCTACAGCACACACATAAGCAACAACATTTACTTCCTCAATAAACCTTCTTACTGGTTTTGGATTCCTTCTAGGTCTGCTTGTTGCAATAGATTGCTGCGGTGGTTGCATAACTGCTGGAGGATCCTCAATAATGGGTGCTTCATCCTGTCTCTCAATTTCTGCGTTTGATGTAGCATCTGAATCAATAATATGCTCCACCTGGACATTTGATTTCTGCTTACTCTCAACAAGATCGTTAGTAGATGGAATATCATGTAACATAGCAGATTCATCAAACACAACATTTCTGCTAATTACAACCTTACTTGTTTCAGGATTCCATAATTTATAGCCTTTAACACCAGACTTATAACCAAGAAAAATGCATTTAACAGCTCTTGGCTCTAGCTTTCTATTATCAACATGAGCATAAACAATGCATCCAAAAACTTTCAATTCAGAATAATTTGCTGGAGAACCAGACCATACCTCAATCGGAGTTTTCTTACCAATAGCAATAGAGGGAGAGCGGTTGTTAGAGGCCGTGGAAGCAGCTTCAGCCCAAAAATGCCTATCCAATCCTGCATTTGACAACATGCAGCGAGCCTTAGAAATGATAGTCCTGTTCATACGCTCGGCAACCCCGTTTTGCTGAGGAGTGTGAGGTATGGTGTAGTGCCTAACAACGCCTTCAGCCTTGCAAAATGAATTAAATTCATCTGAACAAAACTCCATCCCATTATCAATCCGAAGCTTTTTTACCTTCCTTTCAGTTTGTCTTTCAACCATACCCTTCCACTCTTTGAAAGCTGAAAAATCTTCAAATTTATGTTTCAAAAAATAAGGCCAAACTCTTCTGGAATAATCATCAATAATTTGTCATCATGTAACAAGCACCGCCCATGGATGCTTTCCTAGATGGTCCCCATAAATCTAAATGCACATAATCTAGAATGCCTTCTGTTTTATGAACTGAAGTGTTGAACTTCAATCTCTTATGCTTGCCAAAAATGCAATGCTCACAGAACTTCAGCATGCCTGCGTTGTACCCATCAAGAAGTCCTCTCTTGTTCAACTCTGACAGACCTAGTTCACTCATATGTCCAAGACGCATATGCCAAAGATTAGCAGTATCACAATCAGAAATATTATTTGAGATAACAGGGGCAACATTACCTAAAACAGTAGTGCCTTGAAGATAATAAAGGCCATTTGTTTGCCTAAGATTTCCCATCATTACAATAAGAGAACCATTTGTGACTTTTAGGATACCACCTCCACCTGAATATTTGTACCCTTTGTCATCAAGAGCACTTAAAGAAATCAGATTTCTCTTCATGTTGGGAATGAACCGAACATCTGTTAAAGTTCTGATTGCACCATCAAACATCTTGATCTGAATAGAACCAATTTCTGCTACTTTACATGCCGAATCATCACCCATTAAAACTGAGCTAGCATCATTTGTGGGTTCTAAGGTTGTAAACCAATCTTTATTAGGACACATATGAAAAGTGCAAGCAATGTCAAGTATCGATTCATCCTTAATCTCAGCACATCCAGCAAACACGGTAACAACAAGCAACTTATTGTTAGAACTATCATTACTAGCACAATTGGCATTAACTTCATCTTCTTTGTTATCCTTTGCTTTATATGTGCCATTTCTCTTTTCCTTGTTCTGCAGCTTATAACATTCGGATATTTCATGTCCATCACTCTTACAATATTTTCAAGACTTGTATTTGCCTTTAGATTTAGATTGACCTTTATAGGCATTGGAACTTTTACCTCGAGATCCATTATTTGAATTTTTCTCCTTTGTCCTGCCACGAACGGACAAGCTTTCGGCTTGAGAGCTTGATCCATTTGAAGACACCAGTTGTTTCATTTTCTCCTTGGCGTGCAAGGCTTCATAAACGTCAGTGAGAGTATCATGACTATATAATATGGTATCTCTGAAATTTGAGTAAGAACTGGGCAGAGAACATAACAGGATTAAACCCAAATCTTCATCATCATATTTGACTTCCATTGCAGCCAAGTCAGAAACAATCTCTTTAAAATCAGAAATATGGTCGAGCAAATTACCTCCCTCTTGCAATTTGTGCAGAAACAGCTTTTGTTTGAGATGCATCTTACTTGTGAGATCCTTGGTCATGCAAATTGACTCCAGTTTCAGCCAAAGAGATGCAGCTGTCTTCTCGTTTAAAACTTCTTGCAAAATATTATTGTGTAGATGGAGCTGAATTTGAGACAAAGCCTTCCGATCCTTTCTCTTCTCATCATCGGTCCATAGTTCAAATCTCTTGTTCCCGAATCCATCCAATGCATCATCATAATCAGCTTGTGCGAGCAACGCCTGCATCTCCACTTGCCACAATGAGAATCGAGTGTTTTGATCCAATAGCGGAAGATCATACTTTAACGACGCCATGCTGAACAAACCAGCGCTTTGATACCACTTGTTAATCAAACCGACCGTAATGGATGTTTCGCAACTGTAAGAGACACTAAATAAATTTATCTGTGCCCGTAAATTTCGGCTGTTTAATCTCAGTTCCGCGTTTCCTTCCCTCTTTGTTCTCCCTTTCTTTCTCCGCAATCCAAATCAACGCCAGAATTTCTCCTTTTTCTCACCGTTTCCATTTAATCCGCTAATTTACTATTTGCGACACCTCCAAAAAAACCGATGGGATCCTATGTATTTCCTTCTTCTTCGTACACAAACACTTCCGTATAAACTATATCTCATGCTTTACAGCAGATTGAGATCTGACGAATCAGTGGTTTTTGGTGAAATCGCTCTCAGCAGATAAATACTTTTTGGTACTCCCCTAAATCAACCTTCAGTACATTTGGTACATTCAATATATTGTGTTCTAATGTAGATCCGCCGCCTTAGTAATTGATCCATCTCCAGATTTTAACCCAAATCACAAATTCTGGTATATGATGCATCATCATTCATACCGCAGATGGATTAGTTCCGAAGAAAACGCCTTCTCGTTTGGGTATTCTGTTTCTCGTTTGGTTATTCATACTGCAGATGGATTAGTTCCGAAGAACACGTAAATAATGGAAACTTGGATCAATGGCTTCATGTGGACTTATCCATGCCTGGTGCTCTAAGATGGGAATCCCGATTGAAGATCATGCTAGGAACAGCAAAGGCGTATGTCTTGAATTCCAGAAAATAAAACTTACTGAAAATAATTAATCATTTTATTATAGTAGCATTTAACTCTTGCAGGCTATCATATTTACATGAAGCAGTAGAACCAAAAGTAATACACAGAGATATTAAATCAAGCAATATTCTATTCGATACTCAATTCAATGCAAAGATTTCTAATTTTGGATTAGCTAAGCTTATGGGTGCAGGAGAAAACCAAGTAGAAACTCGAGTGATGGGAACGTTTGCGTATGTATCATCACTTAACATTCTTTACAAAGGAAAAACAAAACTAAAAGAAATGAAAAAAAATGTGTTCGCTGTTTGGTGTTGTTTCAAATATGTTGCTCCAGAATATGCATATTCTGGAATGTTAAATGAGAAGAGTGATGTCTATAGCTTTGGAGTACTGATGCTAGAAATTGTGACCGGCAAAGGCCCAATATACCTTAACCGTGTTAAGGACGAGGTAGTTTAGCTTATTTTCATATTTACCACTGATAGTGTAGGTTATAAAAACCAATTATTATTGAACATAAAATAAAACACAAATTGAATCATAAAAATATATGACTAGTTGGATCTTTCTGTTTTTATACGTGATGTATAATTCAGTGCATAATCCAATAATGAAATTACATTATGCTAGCAATTATGTCATTAAATTGTGCTTTAATAGATTTTCCCATTTTAGTTGGAAGTTTAGACACTGTAACCGTAAAGAAATGTACAGTACTTAAGAATGTTAGGGTAAACTTTCAAGGTACTTATTTTATTTTATTTTTTGAGTAATATAAGTATTAAATCACTGGTTTAACTGAGCATTAGTTACACATGTACATGATAATCTCAAATTGAGTTTCCCCCATTTCTTTCCCCTTGTACAAATGAATATTTTACAACTGCTTTAGCTAGCGATGGTAAACCTTTGAACTTTAGATCGTGGATCCAATGGCATATTATTAATAGGTGTTTACGTTCTGTGGTTTCAACTATAGCAGAACATCAAAGAAAAGGAGAAAGGATATAGGAAAATTCTATAGTTTCTTACCAATACTTGCAGGATAAAGCATTTAATTGCTTGATTTGTATATATACGTGTAGGTGAATTTAGTGGATTGGTTCAAAACGATGGTGTCTAACAGGAGAACTCATGAACTGATGGATCCAAATATAGACCCAAAACCCGCAGCGAAGATCTTTAAGCGTATACTTTTAGTTGCTTTAAAATGCATCGATCTTGATTTTGGAAAAAGACCTAAGATGAGTAATGTTGTTAGAATGCTGGAAATAGAAGATGAACTATATGGCCAAATTTGA
The DNA here is from genome assembly GCA_030737875.1 of Allium sativum. NCBI lineage: Eukaryota > Viridiplantae > Streptophyta > Magnoliopsida > Asparagales > Amaryllidaceae > Allium > Allium sativum. Next base: position 185,374,770 of record CM060925.1, on the reverse strand, counting down.
TTATTCATATCTAATTATCATGATTTTGTTGCAGTTACTACACATATATTTGTGCAGAGATTTCTACAAATATAATCTTGTGACAAACAGGGTGGAAGAAACAGGGGTGGTCGTAGCAGTAGCTAGGATATTGTTGAGCTCGACCAAATTTTAGAATCACTGGTGGAGATAGATTAGTTTTGCTGCTTCCTTTGATTTTCTGTAACCTTTGTTTACTACCTACACAACACTAAAAAATGCATATGGTATTACCTGTGTCTTAATTTTTATTTTATACAGCGTGTTTGCTGTCATTTTGCTTATAGTATCATTGTTTTCTTATGTTAGTCTATGTACGCATACCATGACACACAATTAACTTGTGTCCAACTATCAATTTATTGATTATTTTACTTGTGTCAAAACAATAAACTATCAATTTATTGATGATTTTGTTGATAACAACATGAAGAAATAGCAGTATAAGCTGCCTGTTTACCACTTCAGCAGTAAGAATGGACTCAAAACATCAGGAAGAGTGTACTTACTGTTTAAAAATTAGAAGATATGTAGTGTTACATGTGCATTGTAGAGATAATTATAACACGTGATTCATCCCTAAAGCTTTGTGATTATACACACACATGTGGGGAGCAAACAGTGATAGAATTCTTTCTATCCCAGATGTTTTTATGGTCGGGTGCATGGGTTCCCACTTATATTCTACTAGTCACACGTAGACTTCTCTTTTATTTGTTTCTATATTTAGGAAGAAAAAAGACTTGCATGTGCGATCTACATTGCTGGAAAGACAAATTGATCTTTTGAAGTTGATACTTGATATAAAGGCAAGATGTAAACCAGTAATAATGTTAATAAAAAATATCTATAATACGTGCAAAATACTATGAGTTTTTATACAACTAGAATGGTCATACACTCTCCTCTTTCTATTTAACTAATCAGTATGCAGAAACAGTTATGGTTGTTTTTTGAAAATTATTTATACATGGGGGATAACCCCTCAAGATCTGTGAACGTATACCTTAGTTCTAAAATCAAGTCAAAAATTCTTCCCTTTCAAGCAACCTCAAATTTTTTTTTAACACATTATTCGATTTTTTTCATTTCAATTCCATTCGTTATTGTATTTCATCATAATAAACCCATTGTTAAGGCTTGGCCTAACAAATCTACTGCCCCAGCCCAAAGTTTAAAGTTACTGAAGATATTTTCAAATATATGTGTGTATATATATATATATATATATATATATATATGTGTGTGTGTGTGTGTGTGTGTGTGTATGTACATATACAAACATACATATATATATATACACATAAATATATATATGTATATATATATGTACACACGCGCGCGCGAGTTGGCTCTGTCTTATTCGAGCTCAGCATGCGTTGGACCAAATTTTCAAGTAGCCAATACACCACTATTCTGATAATTTAGAATTTCTTACTAGTGTAATATATACCGATAATTAATAAATCATATTTCAATAAGTTTTGCTCTATCCTAGTGGACTCTCACGCTCAATGGGCTTGGTGGGATACACTTTAATTTGGCCAACCTTGCATTTATCTATACTATATTATAAAAGATGAGTATGGAATGCTGCAATCTCCTTCACTCTTGCTTATTTAAAGCTGAAGCGTCTTTTTTAACTTTGTCCGTCTTTTTTTCGCTTTTTTATTCATTGTTGGTTTTCTATATCTTAACCCACATCCAAGGCAAATTCTATTCGGACCCAGAGAATTCCTTAGTAGCCCCCCGTTTTTATGAAAAAAATCAAGGACGAAAGTGCCCTTTTCAGTTATATTTTTTTTTTTTCTTTCAGACTACCTCGTAGAGGCTCTACGTGGTTCATAAGAAAACCACGCAGGAGCACTAAGTGAACCCTACAAAACCACGTAGGGCCCCTACGTGGTTTTGTAGCATACCACGTAGTACTCCTACGTGGTTTCCTTACAAACCACGTAGAGCTCTTACGATGAAGGGTATTTTCGGTTTTTTTTTTATTTCATGAGGGCTACTCAACCAAACAGTAGGTATACCGGATTTTTCATATTTTTGGGGGGCTACTCAGGAATTAGTTGGGTTGTAATAGAATTTGCCCACATCCAGTTGTTCTTATTACTAGGAATGGCAATGGGGCGGGTTGGGGCGGGTTTCTCGTGCCCCAGACCCGACCCGGACTTTTTAAACCCTGCCCCAGACCCGCCCAGTAGACCCGGTGCGGGTCTGGAATTTCGCCCCGTAACCGAAATCCGTACGGGTCAGGGTAGACCCGACCTGCCCCGCGACCCGGTGATATTATGTTCTAGTGTACACAAATTTATGTATTTATATTTTTTTATCACTAAATGATAAATTATATGCATATTATAATGTGTTCACAATGACAAGAGAATATTATAAAATGAGTTGCAAGATAATAGTTCAAAATGTATGCTTTTGTTATTGTATGATTATCATTGATGCAACTTAATACAATGAAAATTTTATAGTTTGTCAATTGAAAGAATATAATATTCAATTTACAACCATGTAAATCTAAGAAGATTAACAAGTAATAGTTATAGTTATAAAGAGTTTGAATGATGTTTCGATCATGCGGGTCGGGCTGGGGCGGGTTAGCCATGCCCCAGACCTGACCCTAGACCCGGACCTCCAAAAGCGGGTCGCGGGTCTACCCGCCCCGAAGATCCTATGGGGCGGGTCTAAATGGGTCAAAACAGGGGCGGGTCAAGCGGGTTTGGACCCTAGACCCGCTCCATTGCCATCCCTACTTATTACCGTCACCCTAGCGTCCAATCGCGATAGTTTCTTCCAAATTTCATTTTCTGCCGCTGACTTAGCTTCGGATCATGAGAAGTCTAGATTTCAGATTTACATAACCCTTTTCTAATCTTTCCCTCTCACTTTACTCGTAAACTATGATGTCTTCTTTACTTCAATATGCATTCCCCCCCTTTTTGACTCATTCTTTGTTTCTTACACGTTTTACCATAAATCCGATTATTTTAGTGGAAAACTGCGACCCATTGATCAATTTATCTGTCGTCTTTTCGTTTACTCCCTAACCCTAATTTGAATTTCATTTGATGCTCGATGTTTCGATACCTGACGTTCAGCCCTACCGCACCATCTCCTCTTAGATTTGCGGCTGTTTGACTTCGCTCCCTTCATGACCGTCGTGGTGCTTTTTCGCCTACAGCTATATCCTTTGGGTGGCTTCAAAACTTCCACTTCAACAATCAGGTAATCTTCAATGATACTTTTTTCTCTTCTCTGTTATGATTTATTTCTTTGGGTAGAAAACCATGAACCCAAGAATTTTAGCATATTTTACAATTCTAATAAGTTTCGTTGTTATGTTGTAATGTGCAACGGGAAATGGGTTTGTGTTTATGCTGTCTAAAATCCGACTGTAGTCCTATGTTAATATTATAGGTGTAAAACTTTTTCTTTGAGTGTCAGATAATGCAAGTCTGATCATGCCATCAGCAATTGTTTTCCTTCATTTAATAATCAAGCACAACTAGGATTTTTACATTTAATTTTATATTTCCGAATATATTGATGGAATATCATGGTTGTTTGGGATTTGTGATGTGATGATGGACATTTCACTGTAACTTCTTTTATTGTATAAACAATGATGCAGGTATGCTTTTTGAATATGTACTTTAGTTTTGAAGGGAAAGAATAAACGTATGGAATAGTATATTTGATAGGTAAAGCTACGTATTAAGTGGTTGAATGAACTTGATCATGACTAAAATAAGGGGCTGGATAACATGCATAATGTTAAGCTGGAAAAAAGAGGTTGTTCATATAAATCAGAAGTGAAAAGCTGCACAACGTTCACTTTGTTGTGCTGTGTCCATATTCGTCCAGGCATAAAATTTGAATAAGATGGTTTCTCTTTCATTATGCAATTATGTCAGAGCATATTACATTAAGAAAAACAAATCATTTCTTTTATTAGTTTAACATGTCCTTTATTGATTCATTCCGCAAATTCTTTATTTTTCAGTTTCCACCACTTTTTTCAATCCTAAAAAAAGCTTTCTCATCTCCCATTTTAATAGCATTAATTCATTCATCTCAGATCTAATTCCATTGCAGCAAAGTCTTCATAACGAAAACTATCAAGACAATCTCCGCTTTATTCTAAATGTAGTCAGATGTTTTTTTTTTAAAACATCACCTATGATGCATTTTTTTTGCAACTTATTCGTTTTGATGGTTCAATCATTGTTGCAATTAACGAATGGGAATCAGTATCTTGCTCTTTTCATTGATTGTTCCATGTTCAAGTTTGCTGTTGGTGGTAATGATTTATTATTATGCTCTCTGTTATCAATTCATATAGCTTCTTTTTACAATTTAATTTTTCCTTCTTCATTTACGTTAGGTGTTTGTCAAATTTCGTAACTGACTTGCTGTGTTTTGGCGCCTGCTGAAGAGTATTTATCATGTTTGAGCGACTGCAACTATTTGACGTTACGTTACCATTTTGTTTAAAGCGTTTGACAATTAGCTGATCATTTTTATATTAAAGCAAACCTGACATCTGTTTCAGTTAAATTAGACTACCCATGAAATATATAAAAATAGTTGTATCTAAACATAGACTACTTTGAAGATGACATATAATATGTATCCAAAGATTGTTGAGCAAAGAGATCAAGATATTTCATTTTATCATAAATTAAAAAAGAGTAAATATCAAGCACTATTGTTCCACTGTCATGCTGCGTATGTAGTATGTTGCGCACCATATAGGGAATTTTTTTATTATTTGTTAGAAATGGAAGGCATGCTTTAACAACATGGTATTTGTACTATGTGCATCATATGGTCCTAAAATTTAATTAGATTACTATTGCTATTATCTAAAAAAGGTTAAACATTAATGCTGCGAACCACCATCATCGTTTCCATAGTTGTTTATGATTTTATTATTTCCATTTGATCATGCCATTAAAGTTGTTCCAACTTTTAGATAGCTTATTTGAACTTATTATACAACCTGCATGATATTTTACATATAAGTTGGTTCATTTTTCATGCCTTAGTATGTGGCACAATCACGGTCATGCAATTCATTCCATATTATACTACAGATCTTTGGTTTTTCTTATGACTAAAAGATATTTAGTTGTATATGCCCCACTTATGCATGTGACAAATTTCCATCTCCCGTGATTTTTAAACTGCATATATAATTTTACAGATTGCGTGGAACTATAAGCAAAGGACAAAATTATGCTAAACTACCATGTGAGGAATATCCAAGTGGTACAATGGTAACATTCCTTTTGCTGCTTAATGTTCAAATCTTCAATGTTTTGTATATAAAAAGAAGAAAAAACCAATTCAATAATTTTGTTTACTTAGTGTCATAAACTAATTTTTTAGCATCCTTGGTTTGGATATGCTTTGCCAACCATTTTTACAAGCATTGCAATTGATAAAGCTGGAAAATGTGGTCAAGCCTCTTAAGTGTATATTCGATGAGACTAGCATGTTGTTGTAGTTTAGTTTCTTGCCGGTAATGCTAAGTAGGCCATGCATCTCATTATACCGTAGTTATCAAGGCGCGTAATTAGGCGCCAAAGCACAGAAAAGTCCAAGGCTCAACGCTTGCGCCTTTTTGCAGTTTGAGGCTTTTTTTTTGCTAAATGCAATTTTTTTTATAAATAATTAAATAAAAAATTTAGTTGTTCAATAAAATATGGTTTAAAATATAAATCTTATTAATAAAATACGTAAATAATTGAATGGATTATAAAACATGGTTTAAAAATTAATTTATAGTTAGTAAAATAGCAGATCAAACTCATATGAAAGGCACACAAAAAAGCTCAAGGCTCAAAAAAACCCCAGGCTCAATGCTTGCGCCTTTTTGCGCCTTGACTACTATGGTTATTACGTAGGGTCCAACTATTTCTCATATTTTTGAACTACTAATACATTATTGTATTGTAATGGACCATAAAAATCATAACCATGGAATGCTAATCTCTCTAAAATTCAAAGGATAGTATCCATGAATATAATATTTATATCCGTTTCGCATGTTTTCATTCCAGGAATATCTCAAGAAAAATTGGACAACTCATATTCTCAGTGCATTCTTCTGTAGGTATTGCTAAGTCTTTGTTTTGAGCATTTTCTCTAATTGAGATAGATAATATAGCAAGTTGATCACTCTTTCTTTTTGTTTCTCTAAATGCTGCTTAGCTGAGACCTTTTTACATCACGTAGAATAGTGTAAACCTATAATGTTTTGAGTCACTGATTATTCCTATAGAAAGATAACTTAATTGCAAGTGTAATATAGAAATTTGATATTTTAAGTTTACTAAAATGTTCCCATGCTCAGCACAATTGACTGTCACTAACAATTTATGTCTATGGCCAAGTGATCATGACAAATTAATCATTTTAATAATTTTAGACATGGAAGATGTAAACATTAAAATAGGAGGCTGTCCCTCGGAAACATTATCTTCATGCAAATCTAAAATAAAGTCATATTGACGTAGTTCTCAATACATATTTTATCAAATGACTGCTTTATACCATATTCTTATATAACTTGGGAATTTAATGTTATATGCATTCCTCAAATCCATCACATTTGCAAGATGTTTTATTTACATGCTTAACCAATGGCATTTACAGAATTATTCAAGTGAATGTTACTAAATGTATATATATAAACCAATCAGTATGACGAATGCGATAATTTAATCCTTGGTATATTATACATTCTATTACTTTTGATAACTATTAGATAAACTATAAGAACACAATTATTATCTTCTGCAGGATCATATGATGTTAATATTTTGTTGAAAATTCCAACCGAAGACTGTATTGAGTGGCAACAAAAGTATGATTCATTCGTGCTAAACTTGGTAAAAATTAATCTAAAACAAATGTCAAAGTTCATTGGCTTTAGTTTTTGCTTCATAGGCTTGAAAGGTTGTCCATCATCACTATGATATCTTCTCACGTATTAAAGACTCCACGCTCTCTATATTCAGATGTAGTTGGTACAATGGAAGAACCACCAATTTATGATCCACGCATATAATTTTTTTAAAGGTTAGCCTTCAAATGTTTCCTTTTAAAAGTAGTTTTAAGGTTATGTTTAAATGCATGTATACTCAATTTTCTTCAAGCTTGCTCATGGTTAAAATATCAAGTTTATCCATCCCCAACAACCGTATGTTTTCTCAAAAGGCAAATGCATAATAGTTGACCTACACATTGGTTTTCAATTAATAACCAATATAATAAAACTAAGATATTCATCCGTCATTTTTATATTATATCAACGAAGCCTATGTATGGCTTACTCCCATATTGTCTAAACATCACAGACTGTAAAGAGTAAAAGATTTAATGTATAGCTCTTTTACACATTTAACTATTTATTTGGATATATAAGCAACAGCTTCATTTTCAAGAAAAGGTAACAGCTTAATAATTTATGTTTATTGTTTAACCATATAATGCCAGATTCCATCCATAAGTAAGAACGTAGTTAATTTTTTTATTTATTTATAGTTTAAATAATGAAATTTTCAAATATTACTTTTATGGTCTAGTATGTGATCATAACACCATGTGATAAATTTTCTACAACATAGCTAAACTGAATCTTGAATATCAAGAACTTAGAGTTGAATTATCATGAATTTAGAAATGAGAAAGATTGTTTCCCTCAGCATAGACTATGGAATATGATGAAGAAGGTGCGTTATTTTTCTTTAGTTCATTCTTTTATACTAATTTAATGTGACTTCAAATCACTCAACAAATGCCAGTGAAATTACTGGTTTGCATAATCTTATATTACAGATTTAGGAATACATCGGTCATTAATTATGCCAACAGTTGGTAATCTGTCATGTGTTGTAGCGTGTGTTATTAGTTGCAGCTTTAATATATTTTTGATTGATGAGAAAGATTATTTTAAAACCTTCAGAATATAGCTGAATGGAAACACATGTTTAGGTTTTCTTCTAAATTTGTTTAGATATATCTTCATTTTCTTTATTTTTATATTTAGACATCTAAATTTCAGTAGAACCAATTCATGAAGCAGGTCCAATATAACAAATAGAAGTAAGTTATTAATTACCATTTCTAAGATGTAATTAATATTTCTACAATTAGATTATATCCGTAAATACTATGTTTGTCGATATATTAAGATTTCTTAAAACTTTATTACCTTAAATGCATGTGCGCATAATTTTTTCCTAACTGATAGTCCTTTTAATTAGCTTTCACATTTATGATTTATATGTGACAGTCATTATAGAGGGCACAATCATATCATGATAACCATATTTGAGAAGTAAATTAGTAGTTACCATCTCTAAGATGTAATTATTAATAATTACCATCTCTATGTAATTAATATTTCTACAATTAGATTATATCCGTAAATACTGTGTTTATCAATATGTTACGATTTCTTAAAACTTTATTACCTTTAATGCTTAAGCACATAATTTTTTACTAACCGATAGTCCCTTTAATTAGCTTTCACATTTATGATTTATTTGTGGCAGTCGTTGTAGAGGGCACAATCATATCATGATAACCATATTTGAGAAGTTGATTTTTGGTACCGTAGATAACCTAAAGAATGCAAATTTAACATCTGTAGTTGGATTTAGAATGCCATGTTTTTTTAATCAGTGTTTCATGGCATACTAGAATTTATGAGATTATATATCACATTGATAATTATGTCATTTAATGCCTAATATAACACCTTCGTAACATTGTGCCTTTGAGGATGTTGGTTCTAAAAATTTGTTAACTTTCCTTTTTGTAAATTATCTATGAAACAAATTTTTATGCCTTTGATGAAGCCTTTTCAAATGCCTTCTATAATATTTATTGATGAACATAAACCAAAATGTTTATTGATGTACATAAACCTTCTGTACAGGCTGTCCCATCGGCTTTCAAGTTGAAACCAAGCAAGTGTTATGAACATAAACCAAAATATCTGTATTTGATGAATGATTTGATATACTCCGTCTTCCATGCACTGAAGATATTTTTGGTTTATTGTATTTGATGATGGTATCATCATCGTTTCGTTCCAGTCAGACATGCATTGAAATGACAGTAACATAGGGAGGTAAGGTCATCAGTCTTGGTTTCTTTGTCTGTTATCTTGATTTTCAATTGCGTTTGGTGCGGGCAAGATCATCCAAACATTTCGACCATCGTGTTGTGAAAAAGAAAGGAAATTTCAGGTTAACTTTATATAATATCAAAATGGGAATGTCAATATAACATTTAGTTCTACAGCTTTTTATAGAAGAAATAAATGATGGAAATTATATATATATTCTTATCAACGAAATATGTATTAGACATCAAATTTGTGTAAATGTTGCATTTTCTACTAATTATGATAGCTTACTAGAGTGGAGCTAAATGTAAGATTATGATATTGAATACTACATATCTGTTTGTCTACTGAAATTCATTTAATATATCAGATGTATAGATCCGTTCATAACCCTTTTTAAAATTGAATACATCCATAAATAGCCATTGTTTCAATCGTTAATTACAACAAACAAAAATCAATAAAAGGCAAGTACTTTTGTTAAAGAGGGCTTCACGTTATCTTTGCATTACTTTTCTAGCCTTCAAATGAAAGCTTGATTTATTTAACTTTAGCTAACAACTATATCATCACTATTAAGTGACCGCCATAATAATTCGCTAAGTCATTGCCTGTTAATTTTATTAAGATAGAATAAAATAGTTTGAAAGATAAAATAAATGACCAAAATATACCAAGAAAATACGATACATTAGGGAAGGGAATAATTGATATGACCATAAATACAGCAAGAAGTACCTATCATATGTTAGGTAAGGGAAAAACTAATGGCAGTGGTACATCGGTAGACAAAATTAAACATCAATTCCCGTGTTGGTGGAAAAACAAGACTTGAACAAGCAACTAGGGATGGTGAATGTTTAAAAATAAAAAGGAACGTGAACCAACATACATTTTATGTTGACATTTTTTACATTTAGTAATAGCAATTCTATTTGGTGTTTTCCATGAAATAAAGATATAGAAATGCCATCGTATTTTTTTCTTGCATTACTTGCCATTTCCACTCCATTTTCACAATAATAAATTATTTGTATTTTATATCTTTCTAAGATTGTGCCTCAATTATATTGCAAACTTGAATGTATCAATTATATGTCTTTATAAATTCTATCACATTTGATTTTGAACCGATTTTATCATTCAATGGTGGAAATAATTGTGTTTTGATGCTAACTGAAATTGAAAATAAATCAACTTTACTTGGGTTTGGTACTCTAATTTGTCCAAGTCTTTGACAAATATTTGGTTAATTCTGCCGAAGTCCGAAAATTAAAACGAGGAAGTTTGTTGTGTTTATTTTGAGGTTGAATTTGCAAGGGGCTCATATTTTAATCAGTGAAGATTGGAGTTGCACGTTTTGTGCGTCTAACATCGAGCCGCAACACCCAGTATTTTGGAGGATCTGTAGTATGAGAAATTGAATTAATAATAGTAGTTGTAGTAATAGTAATAGTAATACGAAGAAATTATTAAAAGATGAATAAATAATTTAATTATAAGAATTACTTGAGAGGGGTTTGAGTGATCGAGCGTATGAAATTTAAAAATAATAATTGAATGTATCAAGATTAATATAAATGCTATTATCTTACTTGAAGATTATTGTTTCAATTCCTTTAGTGTTTAAACCTTTTATGCACTACACTTTCCTATATTATTTATAAATCAATCCCAATGTACTTCCTGTTGTTAGATACTTCATCCTGCGAATGATTGTTATCAACCTGTTCATAACAAAATAATCGACGACTTCAATCAGGGATATTTGTTGTTTCATTTGACTAATATGTGCCACTAAACATATTGATTTTCTTTCAACCACCATGGACCTGTGATATCGGACCCTTAGTAGTAATATGGAAAATCAATGTTTACACTCATTTTGATTGTAGATTAACGATAGTTCTTCTACTTCTACGGACAATATGATATTTCATAATTTTCTAATTGTATTAGCAAATATTATAATTGAAACTACAAGTATACAGTAGTTTATTCGAAGATTTGATTTGATTTGCTGCCTTTTATATTGTTACAAGGAGTTAGGGGATCAGATCATACACAAATGCAAGTATCAGGAAGATAACTAAAACCTCACAATTTACTGTTTAGGCGCACTTTATCTTGATCTTTACTACGATGTATGACTCTTTTTTAAATAATTATTAAAACAAAGCTTACCAAAACTTACAGCTTTCTTTTAGAATCCTAAACTTTAGTCACCAATAATACTCGATTAGTGCTAAATATCTAATATATTATCAGGAATTGACCCATCAAAAATATGTTTTTACATGTATTCTGAATCAATTATTCTAAACTAATTATATTGCTAAACCGTGTGCGAAGCACGGGTTCGCACTTGTTCATTTAAAAGCTCAAGCTTCCTCCTTTTCCAAATCCCATGCCCCCTTTAAAATTTCTCTAACATATTGAATTTTTCTATCGATTGCACGCTGATTAATACCCTATGAATTAACCATTGACCTCTGTCTCCTTCTAGCATGCCATGCCTTCTCTTGCATCACACATAATCTAATTAATGATAATCATCCACGATATCATTTACCCCAACTGATAAAGTACCTAGGTTTATCTATGTACTCCATAACCATGTATTCTCTTTACCATTTTCTATTTGATTTTCCTTTTCGATTTATGATCCAAAATAAATGTTAACTTACTAAAATTGGTATGTATAATTTTTTCTTCTCTAAATAGTTGATTTTTCGCAAAGAATGAAGATATAAAACTAATTTAATTTGTGCTAGTTCTCTTTGAGTTCTTTGAGTTGTGAGACTCAATTTATTCTCTATTATTAGTATTCTAGAGTTTAACGCAAAAGGTACTTATGCATTATTCTTATTTCTAATGGATCTGTACACATATTATTTTCAATACAAGTCATTTTACGTTATTCTTATTTATTTTCGTTGTTTATCTTTTCATGTTCCCATGTTTTCATCTTAAAATTCAAGATCACATAGGTTGGTCAAATATATCTAGGCCTTTATCTTTTACTTTCGCGCAAAATTAAATTCTAATTTATATAAGCCATTTTATATTTGTATAGCTATATGTATGTATATATGTATGTGTGTGTGCGTGTGTTGTTTATGTGTATGCATGTATGTGTGTGTGTATGTATATATATATATATATATATATATATATATATATATATATATATATATATATGAGAAACTAATTATCTTTGTATATATTAAGTTTCACTTAGCTTATGCCAAATACAAAATCATATATTCTGTTTATTCTGAACTAGATTATGTCTAACTTTGTACTATATCAGTATAAAAGTATTTATTTATTTATTATTTATATTACATGCTCCAAATTTCAAAGTTTGGCTACTTAATCAAACCGGCCGTTAGAGAGGTTTCCCTACTATAAGAGACACTAAATAAATTTGTCTGTGCCAATAAATTTCAGCTGTTTAATCTTAGTTCCGCTTCCTTCCCTCTTTGTTCTCCGTTTCTTTCTCCGCAATCCAAATCAACGCCAGAATTTCTCCTCTTTTCTCATCGTTTCCATTTAATCCGCTAATTTACTATTCGTGACACCTCCAAAAAAACCGATGGGATCCTATGTATCTCGTTCTTCTTCGTAAACATCCACTTCCGTATAAACTCTATCTCATGCTATACAGCAGATTGAGATCTGACGAAACAGTGGTTTTTGGTGAAATCGCTCTCAGCAGATAAATACTTTTTGGTACTCCCCTAAATCAACCTTCAGTACATTTGGTACATTCAATATATTGTGTTTTAATGTAGAGCCGTCGCCTCAGTAATTGATCCATCTCCAGATTTTAACCCAAATCACAAATTCTGGTCTATGATACATCATCATTCATACTGCAGATGGATTAGTTCCGAAGAAAACGCCTTCTCGTTTGGATATTCTGTTTCTCGTAACCGATAATGGAAAATAAGGTGCGATTTTGTATCGACCTCCGATATTCTTTACTACCACCCGCATCATCCTTCAGGTACTGTGTTGTTTGCTTTTTGGAATATCAAACAGCGATGTGAAAGTATCTGAACAAAATGGTCATACGTTGTGAATCATTATGAGCTTCGACATTTAAGAAGTTGGCTTTGCCTCTAGATTAATTCAGATTCCATGATCGAGTGACGATGAATAAAGGTCAAAATCGATAATTCTGGTATCACAGGGCTTATTAAAAATTGGTAATTTTTTAAACTTTGAGTTTTATATCATAGTGGAGTTCATTGAAATTCATCCCAAGATAGAAACTCCTATCGACGTTGGTATCTTCGTTTTTAGTAATGTCAAGTCTCAAAGGCTGATGATTTCCGAAATTTTCAAAATAAAAAATGTGAAAATACATTTGAATCGTTAAAAATGTATTTGGATGGTTAAAGTTAGTCTCTCTAATTTGCATATGTCTGTATATAAATAGTTTGAATCCAAATGGAAGTTATTTGGCTGCCAATTTTACTATGCAAAGCATAAACTCATGTTGGAATTCTAGATGGCAATCTTAAAAGAAAAATTGAAATTTAGCAGTCAGACATGTTGGCTTTGAAGGCAACTTATTCCACTGTCCTGGACGCTTCGGATATAATGGTAAAGTTCTTAGATATAAAAATGATACTTACTTTACCATTTTGTGGCCCTTTACCATGTTGTTCTACTTTAGTTGGCCAGAGAACCTCATTTCTATAGGGAAGTCAATCCAGAGCCTAGGAAACATACAATTTATTTCAAAAGCAGGTACATGTAATTCATTTCATAATATATTGCATCCAAACTAATTTAAATTATAAATAATATACAGTTGAATATCTACCTGTGTACTTCCACCTGTTTACTTACAAGGTATTATAAGTAGAAGTATGTCCAACCATGTTTGCCTCCTTGTTTGAATGAATTCATCAAATTTTTCGCCATTCCTACTAGAATGAAGCACTATAATTTGGGTTTACTTGAAAGAAAGTCCGATATTATATAGAAATTTATTTCATACGAATTTGAGTACTCTAGGTTTTCTAGTGGCATGTAACAACTATCAAATGAATTAATATCTGACGGCAGGCGTTTTGTAGTTACGTGTTTTTGGCATGTTTCTTTAAACATAGATAAGTAAACTTGCCACACTTGTAAAATATACTGACGTTCAAATTTCTGATGTTGCGTTCAATTTGATTTGAGATTAAAATAAGATTACAACATCCGTATTCAGTTTCGACTATTAACATAATGAGTTACATGGTCAAAAAAGGGTATTTATAATTAATTTAACTGATGTATGATTAGCGTTGTTGCAATATATTGAATCTCTTATCTTCCTGAAAAGAACAGAAAAAGAGCATGAACACGTATAATCACCTATTTACTGGAATTTATTAATAAAAAGATTTTGAAACTATACAGCTAACAATCAATTGGTTGGTGCTCTGCTACATTCAATTTTTACATTTATCAACGTATGTAGGACATAGTTTCCTCTGCTCATTGTCACTGCACATGTCTATGTTTCTCTATGCATATGATGTCTACTAATATATTCACAAAGATTTTGCTGATTAACATACAAGTTTTACAGCTTTATTGAAATTCATTAAGGAAGAGAGATCAAATATTAATTGGTTGGCGCTGTATAGCATCTATACATTCAGTGTTGACATTCATCAGCATGTGTAGCACACGATTATCTCTGCTCATTGTCACACTGTATATTGTTAAATTTCTATATGCATATTGCATATAGTGTACTAGTAAATTCACAAAGATTTTGTTGATCAGTTCACAACCTTTTACAACTTCAATAAATATGTATGTCTTGTCATATGTGCATTAATGTTGAATACTGCTCTCTGTAGCTTATAGGGTAGACATGTTAAACACGATTGGGTACATATATGAAAGGCAGGCAGTAAAGGAACTCGACAAGAAAGCATTATATCTAGGCATGCCCTTTGTTGCTGAATGGTTCGGAAAAAAGGGACACATCATCAAGTCACATGTAACTGCTACACCAGGTGTGTTGTATGATCATTTCAAAGTACAATGCTTATGCTGCCTCTTGAATTTGCCCTCAGTTTCTTTTTCCTTTTTTCAATTCATGCTGGTTAATTTGCATTATATACGAGAGTGACTGTCAGAAATCCTTTAATAAATGTATTAAATTACAATAAGATGTACATTTTGGGAATTCAAAATTTCGAAGTTTTAAATTTTTGTTGAAAGAATTAATAAAGTAACAAACTCCTTATAGAGCATTTTGATAGTTATGGTGGAGATCAGCTCCCAGACTGAAAATGCATTCTGTTTATGTTTCATTAATTACTTAAGATCTGTTGCAGTAGTTGCAATGAAGATTTATTATAATCTTTTTGGCACTTCTCTAGTTGCAGTATTTTTAATTGTTGCTTTGCTAAATCATACTGGTTGCTTATTCTATTTTGTTTAGTTTAAAAATATTTCAGCATGATTTTTTCTGCTTTTCACCGACCATTGTTTGCAAATCATAGGAAATTTAGTATTTATCCAAACTCTGTTTGTAGATTTACTGCTTGAGAAAGAATCCTTGCGCCTGAGTATTATTATTTTGTAATATTGCCGAAGGAAATTTGATAGGCAGAACCAAAAAATGGGAATTTTTATTTCATATTCCATAAATATTAGTTTAACTTGAATTAATTTTAGTAACTTGTGTACCTGTTTACTGGACATGTTAAAGTCTAGGAAGTTTTTGATGAATTTAAAATATAAAACATATGGGCGTTATTCTATTTTAAAACCTAAATTACTTGTTCTAATCATAAACTAGAAAATATTGCCTGTTTGTAAACATATTAGCAATTCATGACTAATTTTATCACCCATATTAGATGCATAGAGGTACCTGCAGCTTACATGTTTCTTTGACTTTTATGTGGAACATGTTTAAATTGTAATCAATAGTCTCTTGTAGATGGTGATGCCCTGTATTCATTTGGGTATTATCTTTAAATTCCCATGCTTTAAGCACTTCAAGTTCAATTTTACTATGTATATTTGCAAGTTGTCTGCTCCTAATTGCTACTCAAAATTTTGCTAGTTCAGTTTTTATTTTGATTAAGGAGCAGGTTTTTTAATTTTTAGAAGAAAATGTTTAGATTTTATTTCCATCTCACGTGGGATAAAGGACTACAGGTTATTTCTATATCATTGACTTCACTATTCTTGACTCTATTTTTTTTTTTTAAATTTATCAGCTTCTTTCTACAGCCTGCTGTCTTGTTTAAGTGCAGAGAATCTCCTATTTGTTTGATAGCAATCTTCTCATGTAAGAATAACTACTTCATTGTGAACTTGCTCTATCTTGACTATTGTTATTACAATTTTTTTGTTGTACTGCAGCATATTTGTTTGCCCTTGTTCTAACATAAACAGTATTTACGTTTGCATGCTGGTTTTCTACTGAACTTGTGAGCTTAATTATGCATGTAATGTACCTACAATTAGTTTTTTTTTCACAGTTCCTGAAAGCTTACAAGTGGATTTGTTATTTTATTATATCATAATGACGTTTAAATCATTTCTATAGGACATGGAACCAAGTACTTGTTCAGACCAGTGGCTCAACCCGAGGAGGAAGAAGATGCAAGCGATTTTAAGCCAGAAGACGTAGACGAGAAAATCGAGGAAGAAGATGATGACGTGGCTGGGGAAGCTTCTGGAAAGGGTAAATCATCTGTGAAAAGGAAACTTGATTGTAATGAAGAATATCTTAGGGCATATTTAACTTGCTTTTAGTTGGAAACAGTTTTTTTTGGTTATATTTAAACAATAATTGACACATGTAGTCAATCAAATTATGACAAATAATATATTTCATTCAATTAGTTATATTTAGTTAATTGTGATTGGTTTCACATTGTGAAATACAATGTCTACAACTAGACATTGCAATTGATAATGTCTACTGTTTTGTTTGTCACATCATATCAACAATCTATTACACATTAACATCGAAGATAAAATTTACTTCAAATTGTTAAGTTCTTATGTGTAATGTATATAACATGACAATTACAATAGCATAGAAGATGCTTTTAGTCTTAAGTTGTTTTACATGTAAAATTCAGTGTTATTGGATCTGCCTTGTTTTTAAATATTTTCATTTTCTCTTAAACTACATTATAATATTTTTTTTTATAATTCGACTTAAAATAAAATTTATTAAATATTTTTTCATTTCATGTTATACACTTTAACGGTCGGTTTTCCCACCGTTGTGCGGTAATACTAGTAAATAAATGATCAATGAAGCAAGCAAAAATAGAATCACACACAAGATTTAACGTGGAAAAACCGTTTTCGGGAAAAAACCACGGGAGAAAGGCAAACTTTATTAATTAATTGATGGAGTTTTTACAAGCTGCTTACATACAAATCATAGCAATCAAAATATATATTCTACTTTCATGCAGTCAAATAAGGAGAGAAAGAGTAAATTAAGGATCTCCTTTATCCTTTAAATGAGGTTGCTGAAAATATCTCAATCATGAGAGTAAATTAAGGATCTCCTCCTTTATCCTTTAAATGAGGTTGCTGAAAATATCTCAATCATGAGAGTAAAATAAGGATCTCCTTTATTCTTTATGTTACATCAGCTGGACCAATTCTAACGAGAAATTCGGATTACAAATTAACATCCTTAGTAAGAAAATTTTACTTTAGGAGGCTGAACACCTTAAGCATACACTGATATGTATATATCAGTAATTGTTGGATCCTGCAAGAAAGAAAAGAAAAAAAAACTATTTGGAAATCCCCAAATAGGAAACCCAAGTTAGAGAAGAACCCAAGAATTAGTTAATTTTATATGAAATTGAACCAAGTCACTCAGGTGGGTTCTTATTCTATGATCGTTTTCTAAATTTTGGTTCCTGTTGATGCTTCATATTTATGATTTCCATTTACGTTAAGAAAATATTGATATTGTTTACGCTTATGGGTTGTTCGAATTTTTTTCGTTGCTGGATTTACAATAGATTAAGTACTTTCCATTTATGCTATATATTTTAATCTTTTCTAATGTTTGCCGATCAAAATTGAATTACACAAGATAAAGAATAATGCTTATGTACAATGCTAAATATACTATTTATTGACATTCAATTACATGCGTTATTACGCAATTTTTAGTTTCACAGATCGCTGGGTCAATTATAACGTGCACCCATTATTCTTTCGATAGGCTAGAAACTAAGGTGGATTTGTCAATTAATATTTACGCATTTATTCTTTACCTTCTATCAATTTCCTATTGCAGTTTCCCCAAATCTAATTTAATTTAAAATGTATGCCTGTTGTTAATTCATATTCTATTTAGCATTTGTCAAACTATGCAGCGAACTGCGGCCTTTTATATACCGAGAGTGGAGAACATGGTCCTGTTTTCCATTACAATTCTCGGACAACGTTGATTTCTTCTGTTCAGTTTGGGATGTTTGTATGACTGAATTGGGCAAATCTCAAACTTAATTGTTGCCACGAAGTATGTAGCTTCAAGGGATAGGTGGTTGTCTATTTATTGCTGTCAAATTCTTTACATGTTTTTTTCGTTATCCACAAATTCTGCAGTTACGCCTAATCAGTTAGCTACTTATTTATTGTACATATGTATTGCATTTGTTTGTTTAAACATCCTACTATCATTGCTTGACAGGATGCTTATGTGTTGAATATTTATTGCTAGATGACCTTAGTAGACTAAAGCATATTCTGGGCAGTTAACCATACGTCTATCATGTTCCATGTATTACATGTTACGTCCATTACAATGTTAAATGATAAGTGTAATTTTTATTTTGTAAGGTTGCACCATATGTGTGTGGATTTGGTGCAATTATGGTCGCTTTTTTCTGATGATGTTGTTTATGTCACATGTAACCCGCATGGCTTACTAAGTGTATGAGAGTACCAAAAAGTAGCGGCTTTTCTGTATTCCTGCTCGAGTACCTTCGTCCAAACTTCCGTAATTATTCCCAAGTCAGTATGTGCTGTAGTTTCAGTAAATCAAATTTGCAGACTCCTTTGGCGTTAGTAAATTCTGATGCTGCTTGGTTTGTAGCTCTTCCACTAATTAGTTCAGTGGAAAATGTAGATATTTTTTGTAACACACTGAGCAAACTAAGAAACAAAGTTAGGGGAAGAAATTAATTTACAAATTCAAGTTTTAGTTCAATTTTCAATTCTGTAACTAATAAAGGCCTATTCTTACGGGCACTAACTTTACTCTAGGAAGGAATATTGATAACTAGTGACACCAGGTTGAGTATTTGATAGCTTGAGAGTTAATAAATATTCTATATATGCTTTTACTAAAATTTTAAAACTTGGGGGTGGTCACCTGACTCACCTGGTCCTTCTACAACAGTACCGATACAAGGAAATTTTGACACCAGAATTAATAAGGTTATTATTTACAAGAAAAACTACATGCAATATAGGCGTAAACAGAGGTATTTCCATATTTGATGTCGTTATCGATTCCATAAACACATAGAGGTAAACTGCCAATAATATTGATGGGTTTCCAAGCAACAACAGTTGGTAAAGCATTGTTTGGAAGTCGTCGTGGTGAATCACTGTCTACGTCTGGCATTGTTGGCAGTCGTCACAGTGAATATCTATGTCTATGCGGTAATAAGTATTGTCATTTCTATAGCTTTTGCTTTTTTGATCAGCTTATGTCTTTTTACTCAGTTCATCCAAAGCTATGTATGATGTTGCAAATTAGACATAACTCACTGTTTTTCTGTGTATGTTCCCAAAAGACTGCATTTAAGTAAATTTGCCATCCATGCATTTAAACTCAAGTTGCATGCATTGTTGCAGGTAGTAGTACGGACCAAAAGGATATTCAGAATTTCCAATAAAAAAGATAATATTGTTGTTTTGAATCTTTATACGGGCAAAATATATAGCATGTAAAATATTGTATACAGATTAAAAACAACAATTTTTTTTACTGGACTATATTACAAGAATTTTCAAATTAATTAGTTTCTCCTATCTACATACAGTTGTTATCTTTTGGGTTTGGTCATTGCTTTGGTTTGATTCCAAAAACTCATTGATATACTACTCTCTGCTCATTACTGTAGTTTGTTCCTGGTTTGAACGACTGGTCATGTTAATCAACATTTGGCTATATTATCTCATTAACTGGCAGTAATTATGTATAGCAAATCACATATGGGTGAAGCCATCAACAACACATATGAAAAATCCTATTAGAACACAAAATATAGATAGAATTCGTGAAATAATTGTAGATATGCTGCTGATAAATTTTGGTCCTCTGTCTATTCTACCTGCAGTTGTTGTTTGCCTCCATTATATGTTTTTATACTCCAACTTAATTAGTATCATTTGTACACGATGTGCATGGTTAGTAATGTAGTAAATTTTGCACTTTATTACTCCTATTTGACAGTACCGTAAATTCACACTTTCTTGGTTACATGATCATCCTTCACCAACAATCAATTGGAATCATAACTTTCACGTTTAGCAGAATAATCTACGTTCTTCCACTCTTCTCTTGTATGGTTGGATTCGATATGCACTCATTCAAACGTATGTGTACATGGGAGTTATTAATGCTTTCATTCACAAATTACAAATTCTTCAACAATCAATTGGTTGATGCGCATTTGGGAATCAAAATTCATGTGAAGTTCAACATGATATTTTTATAACTTAATTGTATACATTTGAAATCATAATTATATGCTGATGAGTATGACATAGAAATGATTTTTTAATAGATATGTATAGGATAAAAAACCAACTTGGTCACTGTAGTCACTGTTTATAACTCATGCACCTTCTGCCGGATTCAAATACTGGTAAGGGATTAGATTAATTCATATTTTAGGAAACATGTTTATTTTATTAATTCTTTTGAATCTAGGATTCAGAAGGGTCAAGGAAACTTTGTGAAGTGGATATACAAAAGGTGGCTAATACAATGGGGAAGTTTTAGTACTAATTTTTGTTCAATGAAATTATAGATGCATGCTCTAATTTGATTTTAGAAATATAAGAAGATGGAAAATAAGATAGGTAAACAATTTACTGTTTTACTTAAAACCTTGTTGGATGGTCTCCTTCAATTTTTCCATTATCACAACATACTCTTATAATTTGAATTTACGGATAAGGATCATATTAAAAAAGTTCCAAACTCCATTTTGTTCGCAAAATTTTAACATCTTTACTTAGCCCACAAAAAACAACCAAAGTAAACATCACTATTAAGATGTGTTACGGGCTTAGCTAGAAATTTATTAATTTATCCAATGGATTGAGCTGACCTTAAACTAAGAGAATAAGAAGCATGGGAAAAAGGAATAGGAAAGTCCCATATCGAAAGTAGGAAAACACATGCTGCAAATTTTCTTTCTTATTTTGATTTTAGGGAAACCATATTTATTATGAATATATAGTAACTGTTGTATATCAACTTTTCACAAATGACTAACTCTATATAGAATAATTTATTGTCTTTACTTTGTTAAATGAAAGAATCTAATTTTCTTTTTCTCTATGAATTTCTTAGTTGATACCGAGAGCAGAATATTATAACCAGTAAGCCAAAGACAGTAAGCCAAAGACAAAATGTGAAGTTCTAAGCAAACAGGAACCGAGTATAATGAATTGCTTAGTAAATACCAAGAGCAGAATAATAAAACCAGTGAGCTAAAGACTGAATTTGAAGTTCGAGGCAACAAATGTGCAAAAGACGCTACCCAAAGTATGAAAAATTGAAGAATAAGTATAGTCGAGAGTGATATGAAAGTAAGCACCTATACAGTGAGCTAATAGAACTCAAGGGAAATATAAGAGTCTTCTGTAGATGCAGACCTTTAAGTTCTGAAGAGTCATCCAAAGGGTTTACTTTTGTAATCGAGTTTGATCCTTCTCACTAATCTGTACTTCAAGTTATGTTGATTGATGGTGCTAGGAAGCAATTCGGGTTCGGTCATGTTTTCTGTCTGAAAGATGGAGGTATGATTCACAATGTATTGACAAAGTACAAATTACAATGAAATGTCATTAATAACCAAAGTATGAAATGTGCAAAAGACGCTACCCAAAGTATGAAAAATTGAAGAATAAGTATAATCGAGAGTGCTATGAAAGTAAGCACCTATACAGTGAGCTAATAGAACTCAAGGGAAATATAAGAGTCTTCTGTAGATGTAAAACTTTAAGTTCTGAAGAGTCATCCAAAGGGTTTACTTTTGTAATCGAGTTTGATCCTTCTCACTAATCTGAGCTTCAAGTTATGCTGGTTGATGGTGCTAGGAAGCAATTCGGGTTCGGTCATGTTTTCTGTCTGAAAGATGGAGTTACGATTCACAATGTATTGACAAAGTACAAATTACAATGAAATGTCATTAATAACCAAGGGAGATTCATTGAATTGAATTTATTACATTGCCTATATATCGTAGTTTCTTTTTACTTAAGTGAGCTAGCAAACTTGAAATTAAAGGCAAATGAGACCGCTAATTTAAACGCAAACTTGAAATTAAAGGCTAATTAGCCTATGTATTGTACTTATACAACAATTGGGCAATTAGTAGATTAGCGCTTCAAATGAACAGCAAGGTAGCAAGTTGTAAAAAATCTTTGGAATAGTTGTACAAGTAGGTAATTGCTATGCTGCTAATTTTCCTTCTTATTATGTATGATTTTTGAGAAACCGTATTTATTATGATTATATAGTAACTGTTGTATATCAACTTTTCGCAAATGACTTATCTCTATATAGAATAATTTAGTGCCTTTAATCTGCTAAATAAAGGAGTCTAATTTGCTTTTTCACGTAATTGTCAGTAATCAGCTCCATTATTTTTACAGGAAATTTGTGGACAAAACCTTTCCTTCATTCGCAATGAAAACTTCGAATATATTGTTTATTTCCTATGAAAATTTTAGTGCTTCGAATATAGTTTTCAACGGGTTTCGATCTTATTTTCTAATTGATTTATTATGCACTTATGTTTTTACATTTCGATGCAATTTAGTTATACAGGTCAGGCATAGAGATAATATGATGAAGAAAAAGGATATAATCTACCATGAAGTATTTTATATTGTTAATATATTTTCGCCCCACTATTATACATTTTGTGAATGATTCTCAAACAATATTTAATTATCTATTGCCACATATATGGGGTTTCAAATATCTTGATAGATATATATAAGTTTTGTTTATTCAGACGTAAAGTGGAGCTCATTATTATTTCTACAAACTTATTTGTTTTTTTATAGTCAGTTGCTTATCAACATTTTTTTTGTTTGCTTATTTTGGTTTTTATCTCATATACTTATCGGATGCCATTCATCCAATTTTTATGTTGAATATAAGTATTCCCGTTTTTGGATTATCCCTAAATTATTGTTTATACAGTTGTTATATTATTTTGTTTTTATTTATCAGAACTAAAACTTTAGATAAATAAAGTTTGAGTAGTGGGACAGTAAAAATGGTAACTTTCTATGTAGTAGAGCACAAGCTTACATGTATATGGCTTCTCTTGATTTAGAAGAATTATATATTTTCGTGAGATCAACCCAGATATAAAAATGTGAAAGAATTTTTTTTAGGAATTTCAGGGGCTTTCATATTTATCAAGCAAGATATAGAGTTAATGGTTGTGGACAGTGAGGTTTTGATACATAACATTAAAGGATTAGATAAAAAGATTTCTTTAGTAAGAAAGAAGAAAAATGTGCAGCAACATGTTTGCTAAAATAACCAAGCTACGGTGAATAAGGTAGTTACATACGTGAATAATCCCTTATTTCATATGTAATGACATTTACTAATGATATAATTTCAAAGTTAGGTTGGGTTTACATTTTTTTTCTGTTCTGTGTGTTAGGATTGCCTCGCATATTGTTAAGGAGAAATGACGGATTGGAGTTAGTAGCCCCACATTATGAAATAAATTGAATGAGTTGAGTACAAATATGAGTTGGTAGGCACGTAACATCAGGGGATTCCTTTTGTTATATGAGAGATGTGTGCCACCTCATATGCATGCAAGGAGGGGAAGGTTCGTTCTGACCGTCATTACATAACAGTGGTATCGGAGCCAAATGTTACGGACTGGGCCATGCAGGCATGACAAGGCTCTCAAAAGATACTCGTAGGATGCGAGTCAACGGGGAGACTGTTAGGATTATCTCGTATGTTGTTAAGGAGGAATGACAGATTGGAATTAATAGTCCCACATCATGAAATAAATTGAAGGAGTTGAGTACAAATATGAGTTGGTATAAGGAGGAATAACAGGTTGGAATTAATAGTCCCACATCATGAAATAAATTGAAAGAGTTGAGTATAAATATGAGTTGGTAGACACATAACATCAGAGATTCCTTTTGTCATATGAGAGTTGTGTGCTAGCTCATATGCATGCAAGGAAGGGGGACTTTGTTCCAACCGTCGTTACATAACACTGTGTTCGCTGTTTAAATTGCGCTCATTAATTATTTTGTCTTTTGAAAACTAGAAATGAAATAAGATACAAAATCGTTGATTGTGGATACTACTGCTTAATAAATACTAATATGTCGTTCTTTTGTTTAACTAGCACGGCTTAATAAACACTAATAGACTTTTCGTCATTTTTGGTTTGCATATGATTCTCCTTCAACTCATTTGACTCTTTTTTTTTTTCATTTGTTCAATGACTTTCTACTGCCTATACTGCATTGCATAACAACCTATAGTACTTATTGTATATTACATGCATGAATGGGTATTTGTGGCTTAAGCATCTCTAATTTTATTCCTTGTTGTATTTCAAACCATTATTTTATATTTTTCATGTTTATATATAATAGAGTGATCCACACGGAGTAGCATGGACACAATATCTAGAATTATAATGGAGCAGCAAGAGCAAGAGCTAAAGCAATTTATCCTTACCACTAGATCAAGCAGCATGACTCAACAAATATGGCATCTGTGTTATGGTACTCAGGGCTACGCCACAAGCTTTCAAGGTTATTACAGGTTGTACGACCATAAATTTCAGTGTTTGGATCTTGCTTTACCTGTCAATATTGGGTCTACCCAACTACATCAAGTGGTAAGTTTGCGGAACTGGCATCAAATATTCTAGCCAATAAACTGAATGTGCTAGCTAGGTGCGCACCATTTAATTTTTTTCTAAGCGCGCTTATTTGTTCAACTTGCATACTGATTTAGCAGAGTTTCACATGTTGAATGTTGACTCTATCAGTCACTGTTTAGTTTAAGAATTGCAAAACCATTCATCAAATATCATAAGGGGTATTTAGTTTCAAGGGCACATTTTAAAAAAAAAAAATTGATCCAAGGACAACTTTAATAGTTAGACTAAGGACGAAGACAAATTAAAATCACATTATGTCAACCTCAAGTAAAATTTGATTTCCTATGTTTACTAAATGAACTAAAAAAAATTTGAAAATGGCCCGACACATTACAAGGAAATAAAGCGATTTCAAAAATATTTTAGTCGATTAGCATAATTAATCACAATCATTCGAAGCAAGAAGATTGGAAAGCTAAACAGATATAGTTTCATAACTTAAAAATAGTTTATATTATATCATCTATAACATAAAACGAAGTCATATAAAATCTAATTTCATTTAGCATCTAAAAAAAGCTATATGAGAAAAAGCAAAGCTATATGCATTTTTCTTTCCATCTTGAATTTTCTTGTATTCTTTTTTTTTCCATGTTTACAAAACAATTTTTTTTTCTAAGTTATCTCTCATGACATAATGTTATATGTTATAATGTACAATGTCATGATAATACACGGTAGTGAATGCAAGAATGCAAAAAATGTGGTCGTATGCAGAAGCAAGGAAAAACTGACTATAACAAATTTACTAAGTTATTTCTCATTTTACATGACATATGCAGAAGATTAGTTGGCTATCGATCTATTTTGCTATCTAATTGGACTTTATATTTTAGATTTGGTTGCCTCCCGATTAGGTTTGTTTATCTTTTTATTGACATCTCCAAAGCTTCAATGCATATAGGTGGGCTCTTAACATCCTTGAACTAGAAGATTAAGAGAAATCCAAGGGAATATAATTATTGTAATTATCATATAGTTTCACCCAGAGAAAACTGATCAAACTTTCATTATTTTGTTAATAAATGGTAAATTATTGGTGCATGATGTCCCACAAAGTGAAGAAAAGTTTGATAAATTAGTAGCTTCATGGGATATTATTTAACTTTATGTAAACGTTGATGGTGTTGAAGAACTATGCTCTGTTGCTGATGGGTGTTCAATATATGATTAATTCCTTTTGGTCAATTAACATTTTTATAGGGTTAATTTAGTCTGATTTATCATTTGAATATAATAATTGTTTTAAGTCCTTCTATTACTTGGACAGCCAATCAATTACAAATCCATGTAGAAACATTTATGTCAAATAAAAAACATTATTTTATATGTGTCGTGACTAAGTGAACAAGCATATGCACAGAACTATACCACATAGTAAGAGTGTAAGACTGTTGTCAGGTGTCGTTTATTAGCAATCTGAAATTTTTATGGGCTAATGGAAACAAGAGTAGATGAGAACATATTTAAAACAAGAACTATAGCAAGTGTTAGACCGACTTTTAGATTCTATAGATCTTATATGGCTTTTGTACAAAAAAATTCTGACAGCAGTACAATATAACTATGAATTATGTTACACCTTTGAGGAAGCAGAAATAGGGGATGTCAATAAAACTTTCATCTTTGTTTACAATGAACTCATCATGCTATTATTTGTCCATCTAAACCAATAGGACAAAGTCTGCACCATTGCTGCAAGCTACCTAGGAAAATTGCATGTAATTTCTTTTCTCCATTACCTTTTCTAGATTTGATGGTCTCGGCATAGTGTTTGAGAAATTGTTGAAAGAGCTAAATTTGATGAAAGATCCAATTTACTGCATCAGATAAATCAAGCTACACATACATCTTTAGAGCGATATTATAAATTCACAAGCAAAAGATTGCAAGTAAAGGATTTTTTTTCTTGTATATGCATGCCTAACATAGATAAGACGAATGTGCAGTAATTTATGGTGTTCACTACGATGGACTATGTAAAGGTATTTTTGAAATAATTTTAAAATTAACTATATTTTGTAACTGTACATGTTAGAAAACTAAATAATCTTCTTTTGAGATTAACAATGTTATCTACAATCTCATGCATTTGAATACAAAATCTCAACTAAAAAAGAGTAAGTATGGCTTCTTTAGCTTACAGAAATTTCCAAATTGAGGAACGTTAAATATCCAAATGTAAGTTTATTTTTCATTCTTTTAACTATTTTTTAGGTCAATTTTGTAAGTTTATAACATTTTTTTTTAAATAGCTATTATCGTACTATTGATCTCTAAACAATTACGTAGTCAATGAGATAATCTATATATCAACCAAATCATGATTCTAGATTCATTTGTCTTTTAGTACTATGTTTACTATGATCTGAACTTTCTCCTCCCCTACCAGCTAGCGCTAGCATTGCAGAAGGCTTTCCATGGACAGCTATGGGCTTGGCCCTTATGCAACAAGTGCGGAGGATAAAGATGAACTTTGTGACAGGGTTTACACAATAGACTCCGTTTAATGTGCACCAGAAACTGAGAGTTGCATAAACACACATAAAGATGAGGTGGAGGAGACAAAGAGACTGTATGCAAGGTTGCAGGCATTGGAAGCGGACAAGGGGACTATGAGGCATACGATAATGTCAATGAGTACAGAGAAAGCACAAATTGTACTGCTGAAGGAGATAGCGCATCAGTTGTGCAAGGATGTAAAGGCAGGTGATGCAGACAAGAAGATTGTGAAGAGTAACCCATCATTTTGAAAACCTAATAAAGTGCGATAAACCACTAAGTCAACGTTTAGAAATTGGAACAAAATTTTCAAATTTTTTATGGCATATCTTATGTTTTAGGAGATTATAATGGATCAAATATAAGCCCTGGATCTGTTGATTATAAGTGGGCATCACCTCAAGCTTGAAAGGTCCTAACCATCAGATTTTAGCATCCCAGTCCATAAGATCTAATTTATAAACAGTCAGAACACATGTTGCTCTTAGATTTCTACAAGTGTAGTATTAGGCTATAACTTTCATCTGTATATTGAAATATCTCTTATGGCAAGCTTTTGTTTGCAAATATATAAGTATGATGGTTACTTTAGTGGTGCAACGTTACCAAACTAGAGTTCCAATTATTTGTATGTTAAGTTTAAATGGAGCAACATTATCACATTGGAGTTCTTATTATTTGGCTCCCCAATAATATTTCTTAGTTACATTTACTTCCTCATCGTTCCTGTAACTATATTAATCCAGTTTTATATATTCAGAACGATTGTAACTTTCTTTTTATAACAATGAGATGCATCGTTTAATATATAGCAGTTGATAGAAAAATTTATGTTTATTACGTATCTTTTAGTAGGCACATTTAGTTATTGTTTTCTGATTACATGGGACCTGTTTTCTGTATTTCCAAGAGTACTGGCTGATGAGTGATGGTATTAACCCACTATAGAAGCTCTTTTTTTTCTGTTACTTAATCTGTTGTTTTAATTGTACACTTTTTTTTTTTTTTTAGGAAATAGATATCAGTTCTTTCTCGCATTAAGGTTTTTCTCAATCAACTTATTCCTACCTCGAAAGGAAAACTATTTTCTATGATAAAAGACCACGCCCATTGAAAGATCTATGTTCAAGGTCCGTGTTAATCAAACTTACAGAAGTGACATGGATTAAAATGAACTTGAGTTTGCATTGAAAATTTTATTAGTTAAGCTAAAATTGGCTGATCCTATCACAGAAATGCTTCCACTAGGTTAATTATACAATAATCAAAAGATACGCAAACATTGTACTATTAGAGCCATGTTATGTACATATATTTCTATACATGCGTATTCCAGATTTTAATTATATGCAGTAGCAAACTCATAATTTCTACGGTTATTTTTAACAAATAGGATGTAGTTGCTATATCAGTGCATATTTCCAGACACTTCCTCAAGAGAGCGACAACAAAGAACCATAATTGTGGATTTCAGCTGGCACAAAGCAATGGATGGAACCTCCAGATATAAATCCATGGTCTTTGAGCATCAAGCCTTTAAATATTCAGTTATGTATAGAACATCCGTTAACACCCCATAATTTAAAACACGCTATTAACAATAAATTAAGGAATACTTAATTAGATATTGGGAAGTAAGTAAAATGGGTTGCGCCATTGCGTTCGTCTCGGAATTCTGCTTAGAATAGACTCCGAATTTGTGTAAAACGGACATTGTACGAAGAAGTTATTAAGCCTAGAAGTTTATAAACACATAAGAGAATTATATATATACATAACCAAGTCAAAACTATTCAAAATAAATCAAAATTCGAAGGCGGAAACCAACGTGGGAATCAGACCCGTTGGGGGTCGACCCACCTTAGGGGTGTCGATCCATGGGTCGACAATATAACAAGGGTGTCGACACCCATGTTGATACCCTCTTAGATCCGAGGAAAATTCATCTCTGCGTATGTGGATTCGTTTTCTGACCAGATTCATTGATCCTAGGATATAAATAGGGCCATATATCCATTGTTTTATTCATCTCATTCGATGGCGACAACGAGGTGCTGCTCCAACATAGTTTGATCTAGCCTACTTCTTCTTCAACAAACAAGTTATACATATTCAAGGATCTGTGATTCAACATCTGCAATCATTCTTTGTTTCTTAGATCCAATCATAGTGAGTCTATGTTATTTTTAGATATAAACATTTAAAATACAATCTTGAGATTCCTATAAGTTTTGATCTAAAGCCTATGCCTGTTAGAAACTTGAATCACAACAAGTCTGCCATTACCTGTACACCTGATCTATTGATTTATGCTTATGTGCCTATTCATGACATCCCTATATGCTATTTTCCTAATCATGTCACCTTATTCCTATCATGTTAGTTTGCTTAATTTTGTCATTATATGTCAATTTTATTTACTTTGTCTATTCTTGTTCTCTTATCTCCCTTCTTCTTTTTTGTTTTTATAGTCAGGCTACCTTCGAGCCTAGGCCTATCGCTGAAACATGCGAACGCACAATATTGGCAGGGAGGGGAAACATTAAAATTTGGGTCATATCTTATATTGGGAAATTGAGGCATAACTTGAATTGAAAACATGAATATGGATTTGGGGCATAAAACAAATTATGATTAAATACCTTAATTCAGAGCATATGGTACATGATTAATATGACTTGGAAAAGAGGTATGAAAACCTATAATGAAATAGGAATAATTGTTAAAGAATGAATATGCCAAGATTTACAGTAATCAGATACTCTAACGGCGCTTAGACACGATGTTAGATTACAATTGTAGTAAAAGTCTGCCTGGAACCACCCGGCATGTCCAGCGTACACAGGTGGTAAAACTAATGTGAGGGTCTAATTGTATAAAACACGTAACCTGCTAAGACACGAGGTTAAGTCCGACTTGTGGAAGAAGTCTCCCCGGACCCAACCGACATATCCAGCATCCACAAGAGGTCTAGCGCATTATAACCATAAATGAGTGAATGGTTATAAACTTGTAATACATAACCTAGTTAAATCCATAAGGATTACATGAACCAGTTAACTTGAGGTTAAGTAAACTTGCTTGAATCGGTGGGAGGGTTAAGCAAAACTTGTGGCGGTGGGTAATATTTATATAGGCCCACAAACTTAACTTGAAGGGGCTATGCAATCTTGTTAAACCGGTAGGCATAATCTGTGGAAATCCTAGTAGTGGGGATACCAGCTTAGGAGGAAGCTTGTATCATATGAAATGTGGGACCCATATCAGTTAGTAACCTATATCGGTATCAAATGGAAAACCCCGAACTAGGTCGGGGTCAGGGCACGCTTACTGAGCTAGTTGTAAAAGGTCACTTGAGAGAGGTGTGGGCGGCGCATTCCGACGTGGTCATGTGCGTGCATGGGTCCGGACCAGGGAGGATTAAGACGCCGTGACACCTGTAGATGTGGTTTGTGCACAGCTTGTAAACATAGGGTTGCCACTTTAGGAAGTGATACATCCTATTATAGGGCAAGCACAGGGTATCTACGAGGGATAGGGAGCCGATCGATTGGGGGTAGTAATTAGGGTACATCTAGTCTCGCTTGTTTAGGAGCCCATTATTATTGTTTGGGGGTAACACCCGTTTGTTCTGTTGGGCTACCTGTTATTGTACGAGGTAAAACCTCTCACTAGAAGTACACCTAAGTCTACCTTCTTGTACTGGTTGGGATCATCTTGTTCTTGTTATACTAGTGTTGGTGCAGAGAGAAAGTATTAGAGAAGCGCAATGCATGTTCTGTTCTGTTTATCCTATTTACCTTATCATACCTACCTTATGACACTGTTATCTCTCTCTTCAACTTATATGTCTGTCATGGTGCTTTTAATTATTTATATGCTAAAAGTAACTGGACTCTCCAGACTTTATCTCTGACCCATTTTGTTTTCCCTTCTTCCTCTTCCGTTCCCCGCAGGTTCTCAGGGTGAGAATACTCAAGCTTGATCAGGATTCTTCTTTTCTACTTGGAGCTGCTTAGATGTATTGCTCATTTTCGCTCTTGCTCTACTATGGCTATGTTTTGAGAATTATGCTCTTTTTATGTATTTTGGTACTCTGATAATGATTTTGTACAAGGCAAAAGTTTTATGTTTTATGTATTCCAAACTTATTATGTAATTGGGTTTGAACCACGAAGCTTTTCTATTTAGTAAAGTTTTTAAATTCCGCTGTTATTTTATATCTGTCTTGTAATGTTTCTGTTTCCGTTTCTGTTTACCTATAACACTTCACGAAACTTAATGCATTCTGATAAAGAGTGACATTAATGGATGTAGGGTGTCACATTTAGTATCAAGCTAAAGGTTACCAGATCGGATAAAAGATTTTGAAAATTGTTTTCAAAAGGTTTTAAAAGGAAAGCATTTTCAAAAGAAAAGTCTGTTTTAAAAAATATATTCCCCAAAGCGATATGTAATATCTTCTGATTCTCTGTTTGAATCCCTTTTTCCTTTCCTTTTCAGCATGTCTAGGGAACCTAATATTCCCAAGGGCGTACAGATACTGTTTTGGTTTCGTAGGTATCTGGAGGCTATGGCACCCGCCGAAGGCCAAGTAGATGACCCTCCCCCAGTTGCAGCCATTGTTCCTCCTCCTACTCCTCCCCCGTGCTGATAATTTCTCTAAGATATGCAAAGATTTCTATGCTATGGGAGGGAAGCCATTCCTAGGGACTGAGACTTTCATAGAGGCAAGGAATTGGCTTAAAGAGATGGAGAATTTGTTTGGAATTTTTGAATTTGACGATCGTAGGAAGATTCAATTAGCCTCCTAGCTGCTGAAAGATGAGGCTTCATTCTGGTGGGAAGTGACACAAGCAGGGCATCCAGTGGAGACTTGCGATGATTTTTTATAGAGATTCGAAATGAAGTTTCTTTCTCAAGCTGAGCAAAGTATGCAAATGGAAAGGTTTTTGGCGCTTAGGCAAGGAAGCATGTCTATTAGGGAGTATGTTAATAATTTTAATCAATTGGCGAGGTTTGGTTTGGAACTAGTAGATACCCCGCACAAGAAAGCTTTGAGGTTTGCTAGAGGATTGAATGAATCCCTCCATGGGTTAGCTATGTCTCACATTCCGATGGGAGCAACTTTTGAGAAACTCGTTGATATTGCATTAATGCAAGAGGAAGTTAAAGGTGAAAAGAAAGAAGCTAAGGTTGAGGAAACACAAAACAAGAAAGTGTGGCCCAAGAAAGAACAGCAACAAAAGAAGGGCGGTAGGAAAGGCAATGCTCGAGATAAGAGGAAATGTCAACATTGTGGACGCAAGGGTCATGTGATCAAGGATTGCAAGAAAAGAAAGAACACTTGTTTCCATTGTGGAGAAGTCTGACACTTTTCTAAGAAGTGCCCGAAGAAGCAATGACAAGGTCAAAGGGCAGGATCTTCTAGAGGGCAGGCGCATGCTCTCGTGGCTAGTGTGCCGGATAGAGGTAGGAAAGTTTCTGTTGAAGGTCTGATTTCTCTTTCCAATCATCCAATTAGAACTCTTTTTGATTCTAGGGCTTCGTATTCTTTTATATCTGATTCTGTGGTTGAGTCTCTGCACCTTAGTACTAGTATGGTTTTGGATCCCGTTGTTGTCTCAAACCCCATTGGGTGTACGGCTCATATATCTATGATTTGTCGGGGTTTGAGAATATATGTGTTAGGCGTTGAGTTTGAATGCGACACAATATGTGCTTGGTTTCATGGGCTATGGTTTCATTCTAGGGATGAATTGTCTAGCCATGTATGGTGTCATTCTAGATTGTGAGAGGAAGGTCGTTAGACTTTTGGCTTGCTATCGGAGGACCTTCGAGATTTCTTGTGACCCTAAGGGGTCTGTCATGCTTAGTTTCCTAGAGTCGCTTGATGCATCTATCGATGATCTACGATCAATTCCAGTAGTCTGTGAGTATTCTGATGTTTTTGAGGAGGTTTGGGGTTTACCTCCGAGGCGTGAGATTGATTTCCGTATTTACTTGGTGGACAATGCAAAGCCAGTTGCATCGCCTATGCACCATATGGCTGCAAGAGAAAGGAGGGAGCTCAGCAAGAAAGTAGGGAAGCTACTTGAGAAAGGGTTTGTTAGGCGAAGCATATCTGAATCGGGTGCTCCGGTGGTATTTTCCACTAAGGCGAATGGTTCGCTTCTCTTATGTGTGGATTGTAGGGAGTTGAATGAACTCACTAAGAAGAATACGCACCCACTTTCGTGGATAGATGATCTGTTTGGCCAGCTTGTTGGCACATCTGTTTTCTCTCAGTTAGACTTGGCCATGGGGTTTCATCAGTTGAGGGTGGCCAATGACAGTATAGACAAGATTGCTTTTAGAACTTCAGATGGTTTCTTCGAGTGGCTCGTCACGCCTTCTGGGATGACGAATGCACCCGCCTATTTTGTTGATCTAATGAGTAAGGTGTTTCGGGAGTTTCTAATTAAGTTCATTGTGGTCTTTGTTGATGACATCTTGATTTTCTCGAAGGACGAGGAAGAGCATGCCCTACATTTAAGGGAGGTTTTGAAAACTCTCCGTGCGCACTAGCTTAAGGCGAAATTCTCCAAATGTCATTTTTGGAGAAAAGAAGTGAGATTTCTAGGGTATGTGGTCTCTAAAGACGGGATAGCAGTAGATCCCACGAAGGTGGTTGCAGTTCAAGATTGGTGGATCCCAAATAATGCAACAGAGGTGAGGAGTTTTCTTGGATTAGCAGGCTATTATAGGAAGTTCATTAAGGACTTCACAAAGATATCAGCCCCACTCACCAGACTGACGAAGAAGAATCTGACATTTTCTTAGGATATAGATTGTGATGATGCTTTTCAGCGATTGAAGAGGGCTCTGACAACAGCCCCAGTCTTGACCTTGCTCGACGAGAACAAAGTGTTCACAATATATATTGACGCATGCGGTACAGGCCTTGGTGCGGTTCTGATGCAAGAGGGAAGGGTGGTATGTTATGGAGGTAGACAACTAAGAGTTCATGAGAAAAACTAGCCTACCAATGACTTGGAGTTAGCTGCCATAGTATTCACGCTTAAGACTTAGCGCCATTATCTACTAGGAGAGAAGTTCGAGTTGTACACAAATCATAAATCTCTCAAGTACTTGTTCTTGCAGAAGGACCTTAATTTAAGGCAACAAAGATGGATGGAGTTCCTAGCGTCATATGACTTTGAGATTGCTTA
The DNA here is from genome assembly GCA_030737875.1 of Allium sativum. Classification (NCBI taxonomy): domain Eukaryota; kingdom Viridiplantae; phylum Streptophyta; class Magnoliopsida; order Asparagales; family Amaryllidaceae; genus Allium; species Allium sativum. The sequence continues at coordinate 185,339,677 of CM060925.1, read as the reverse complement.
TACCCCTGACAAGGGTAATGTGGTAGCAGATGCACTGAGTAGGAAAAGGATGACCTTGAGTCCTCTTTTTGTGGAGAGGAAAAGCTTGGAGTTCATATCGACTTTTGATTTCGGACCCTCCACCGAGTTTACACCTAGTTTATCGATAGAGGTGCGACCTACTCTGTTGGATCAGATAGGGAGTTCACAGCGAGAGAACCCACATCTACCAGATATCTTGGATAGACTCAGTAAAGGAGAGACTTTTAGTCACCTCAGTAGATATTCCATGGACGATAGAGAGTGGTTGTGACAAGATGGAAGGCTTTGTTTTCCCCGAGTTGGGAGTCTGTTGAAGACAGTCCTTGAGGAAGCCCATCATTCTAGGATGACTATTCATCCAGGCAGTGATAAAATGCATAGAGATATGAAGAGGGTTTTCTTTTGGGCTGGGATGAAGAAAGATGTGGTAGAGTTTGTTTCTCGATGTTTGATTTGCCAGCAAGTCAAAGCTGAGCAAAAGAAGCCCGGTGGTTTGCTTCATCCTTTGGAAGTCCCACAGTGGAAGTGGGAGAGCGTCTCTATGGATTCCATTGATGGTTTTCCTAGATCAAGGAAATGCAACACCAGTATTTGGTTTATAGTGGACAGGCTTACTAAAAGCGCTCATTTCATCCCTGTTAAGAGTAAAAGGACATCATCATGGTTAGCAGCAGTTTATCTTCATGAGATAGTCCGTTTGCATGGAGTACCTTCCAGTATTGTGAGTGATCGCGACCCCATATTCACCAGTGAGTTTTGGAAGTGCTTGCAAGAGGCATTAGATACATAGTTGTGTTTGAGCACCGCTTATTACCCACAAACCGATGAACGTACAAAATGGGTGAATAAAGTCCTTAGGGATCTTTTAAGAATGTGTATCCTAGACTTCGGAGGGACTTGGGAAGACATCTTCCTTTAGTGGAGTTTGCCTATAACAACAGTTATCAGGTTAGCATTGGCATAGCACCCTTCGAAGCATTGTATGGACGACCCTGTAGATCACCGACTTGTTAGTAGGAATCTACAGAAAGGCTTCTACTTGGACTTGAGATGGTTAGAGAAACTTAGAAAAAGATTGATGTTATCTATAGGTGCATGTAGTCATCTCAGGACAGGCAGAAGTCCTACGTAGATAGGAGAAGGACTGATACTGAGTTTGAGGTAGGAGACATGGTTTTTATCAAGGTATCACCTTTGAGGAATGTAGTTCGTTTTGGATCTATAGGGAAATTGGCACCATGGTTTGTAGTACCATTTCCCTTAACAGAAAGGATTGGCCAAATGCCTTATAGATTAAACCTACCAAAGAGGCTGTCAGGTGTTCATGATGATTTCCACGTTTCTCATTTACAGAAGTGTTTACACGATACCGCAGAAGTAATTGAGCCGAGTATGCTTGAGGAAGTAGAAGTGGAACGGGAGGCGACAGTTAGACGAGTTCCTACCCGTATTCTTGGATAAGTGGTTAAGAAGCTATGCAACCGAGAGGTCAATTTGTTGAAAGTGCAGTGGGGAAATGACCAAGAGGATGCAACTTGGGAGATTGAAGACAAGATTCGTGCTTCGTACCCTTTTCTTTTCAAGGGTATGTTCTTAACTTCTTTTTAAAGCTTTTATTCATGTTTGTTTCCATCGTATGAGTATATCATATCGATCGAATCTTCGACCTTTAGACAGGAAACCCATGGATGTAAACATGTGTTTGAGACATGTTTGATGGATGCAAGTGGATGTAAGTGTTTTCTAGTGGTTGCTCGTGGATGCATATACACACACATTAGGCACTAGATCGGCTTAATCACTCCCATACTGCATATGGATGTGTGTGCATTTTTATTTTTTTAAGAATGAAAGTGGGTGTATCATCATATGAATGATTGCATTTGGATGAATGGTTGCGCGCACATATCGAACTTACATGTTATAAGGATTATTTGCATACATGTTGGATTCATGACACTTAACATAAATTGCATTAAGGAGGTCAGCAGAATCAGTAGACCGCTTGATCTTTTGCATTAGTATAGGGACATATACACACACTTTTGCATATGTTCATAAGCATTGGAAATCTTTTAAGGACAATGGATGCCAATGATTGGTGGATGAGTAGACGGATGATGGATGTTAGGATATACATTCTTCTTAACTTGGAGATTTCAGGGACGAAATCCTTCAAGTATGGGAGAATGTAATACCCCATAATTTAAAACACTATTAATAATAAATTAAGGAATACTTAATTAAATATTGGGAATTAAGTCAAACGGGCTGCACCATTGCGTTCGTCTCGCAATTCTACTTAAGATATACTTCGAGTTTGCGTAAAACGGACATCTTATGAAGAAGTTATTAAGCCTAGAAGTTTATATACACATAAGAGAATTACAAATATATTCATAACCAAGTCAAAACTATTCAAAATAAATCAAAATTCAAAGGTGGGAACCAATGCGGGAATCATACCCGTTGGGGGTCGATACCATAACAGGGGTGTCGACACCTATGTTGACACCCATGTCGACACCCCCCAGATCTGAGGAAAATTCAGTTCTGCGTATGTGAACTTGTTTTCTGACCAAATTCGTTGACCCTAGGCTATAAAAAGGACCCCATGTCCATTGTTTTATTCATCTATTTCAATGGTGACAACGAGGTGATGCTCCAACATAGTTTGATCTAGCCTACTTCTTCTTCAATAAAGAAGTTATACATATTCAAGGGTCTGTGATTCAACATCTGCAATCATTCTTCTGTTTCTTAGATCCAATCACAGTGATTCTATGATATTTTTAGATATAAACACTTAAAATACAATCTTGACATGCCTGTAAGTTTGGATCTAAAACCAATGCCTGTTAGAAACTTGATCACAACAGATCTTCCATTACCAGTACATCTGATCTATTGATTTATGCTTATGTGCCTATTCATGAAATCCCTATATGCTAGTTTTCCTAATCATGTCACCTTATGCCTATCATGTTAGTTTGCTTAATTTTGTCATTATATGCCAATTTTATTTACAATGCCTGTTCTTGTTCTCTTCTCTTCTATCTTCCCTTTTGGGTTTTATAGTCAGGCTACCTTCGAGTCTAGGTCTATCACTGGAACACGCGAACGCACGAAATTGGGAACAAGGGGAAACAATATAATTTGGCGCATAACTTACAATGGGAAATTGGGGGCATAACTTGAATTGAATACATGAATATGGATTTGGGGCATAAATCAAACTGTGATTAAAGACCTTAATTTGGGGCATATGTTACATAATGTATATGACTTGGAAAAGGGGCATGAAAACCTATAATGAAATAGGAATAATTGTTAAAGAATGAATATGCCAAGATTTACAGTAATCAGAAACTCTGACGGCGCTTAGACACAAGGTTAAATTACACTTGTGGTAGAAGTCTGCCCGGAACTGCCTGGCATATCCAGCGTCCACAAGTGGTAAATATAATGTGAGGGGTCTAAGTGTATAAACACGTAATGTGCTAAGACACGAGCTTAAGTCCGACTTGTGAAAGAAGTCTGCCCGGACCCAACTGGCATATCCAATATCCACAAGTGGTAGACTTAATGTGAGAGGTCTAGCGCATTATAACCATAAATGAATGAATGGTGATAAACTTGTAATACTTACCTGTTTGAATCCATACGGATTACATGAACCAGTTAACTTGAGTAGGGGTTAAATAAACTTGCTTGAATCAGTGGGAGGGTTAAGTAAATCTTGTGGCGGTGGGTAATATTTATATAGGCCCATAAACTTAACATGTTGGGGTTATGCAATATTGTTAAACCGGTAGGCATAAACTGTGGAAATCCTAGTAGTGGGGATACAAGCCTAGGGGAAGCTTGTATCATATGGAATGTGGGACCTATATCAGTCAGTAACCTATATCAGTATCAAACGGGAAACCCCGAACTAGGTCGTGGTCATGGCACGCTTACTAAGCTGGTTGTAAGTGGTCACTTGAGAGAGGTGTGGGCGGTGCATTCCGACGGGGTCATTTGCGTGCATGGGTCTGGAGCAGGGAGGATTAAAACGCCGTGACACTTGTAGATATAGTTTGTGCACATCTTGTAAACATAGGGTTGCCACTTTAGGAAGTGATACATCCTACTGTGGGGCCATTACAGGGTATCTACGAGGGATAGGGAGATGATCGATTGGGGGTAATAATTAGGGTACATCTAGTCTCGCTTGTATAAGAGCCCGTTATTAACGTTTGGGGGTAACACACGTCAGTTCTGTTGGGCTACCTGTTATTGTATGGGGGTAAAACCTCTCACTAGAAGTACATCTAATTCTTTCATCTTGTACTGGTTAGGATCATCTTGTTCTTGTTATACTAGTATTGGTGCAGAGAGAAAGTATTAGAGAAGCGCAATGCATGTTCTATTCTGTTTATCCTGTTTACCATATCATACCTGCCTTATGACACTGTTATCTCTCTCCAACTTATATGCTTGTCATGATGCTTTTACTTATTTATATGCTAAAAGTAACTGGACTCGCCAGACTTTATGTTTGACCCATTTTGTTTTCTCTTCTTCCTCTTCCATTCCCCCCTCCCCCCCAGATTCTCAGGGTGGGAATACTCAAGCCTGACCAGGATTCTTCTTTTCTGCTTGGAGCTTCTTAGATGTATTGCCCATTTTCGCTCTTGCTCTACTATGGCTATGTTTTGGGGATTATGCTCTTTTTATGTATTTTGGTACTCTGATAAAAATATTGTACAAGGCAGAAGTTTTATGTTTTCAGTATTCCAGACTTTTTATGTAATTGGGTTTGAACCACGAAGCTTTTCTATTTAATAAAGTTTTAAAATTCCACTGTTATTTTATATCTGTCTTGTAATGTTTCTCTTTCTGTTTGCCTATAACTCTTCATGAAACTTAATTCATTATGATAAAGAGTGACATTAACGGACGTGGGGTGTCACAATCCATGTTGAACAAAACCTAAATGTTTGACATAAATGATCCAAGAGTAAATGAATTAAAGAGTGAGATTAGATTACAGCCAATGGTCAGTGATATATTGGGCTTGGATTTAACCAGTGATTGAGTGCGATCCTGTCGGAACAAAGCTGCAAGTGTCATAAATGGACAATATATGTCTTTGTTATATATATATATATATATTTTTAAAAAAAAATTAAACAAACTCAGTTTTTTTTATATTCAGATTATGTTTTCAATCATGGAGTTATACTACGTTTCTATCGATTGATATGAAATATATTAAAGGTAACGTTGTTCATGCGTTCCTTTTGAATAACACTATGTACTTCATTTTGTTACAAACTTTGTCCATACAATCATCATTTTGTAAACAAAACAATATTTTACCATCCCAAAATCTATCCATATGAATTAATCTCCAGTGAGTTCAAATTCAATCTCTACGTTATAACAAGGAAGCATTTTTCACATTTACACCGCGTTTTTAAAGCCCGTAAAAGGTTATCTTCTCATTGTACTACAGTCTATTCATTATTCCACTCGGTTAGTCTACTCAACTCATCCTCTCCTCCTTTCCAACACAGTTTGCTTAATTTACTCCATGTTATCCCAACAATAACCGTAAACTCACGTACTACAAACAAGACTACTCTATCCATTTTTCCATCAACTCTATATTGCCATGACATAACAACATTAACTTATCTACAATACCCACTCAAAATCAACTCCAACCTACAAATCGTTACATCACTCTTACCTCCACAATCTTTCTCCCCTTGCTAATTTTAAACCCAACAAAAGTCAACTTCCTTCTGTGTGTAGCATATGACGATATTAACTGGTACAACCGCACAACGGTGGGAAAACAGACCGTTTTATTAATATAATTTAAAATAAACTATTGTATTTTTTAATTAATCGACCAAAACATGATTGACTTAAAATTTGCTGAATTTTCTAAATAATCTATTTGGATCTATGAAAGGATATTGTAGTAGAAATAGGATATTAACGGTAGATCTGAAGTAGATTTGAAATGTAATGGATATTTTAGAGAAATTTTAGGTATTAGAATTTGAGCCGTTAAAAACATCAGATAAAATAATTCCAAGAAAAGAGGAGTATTTTTTTTTGGTTAACAAAAGTTTAATTTGGTTAAGTGACAGTAAGCAAACCTCCTTAACAGTCGATTTGATAAAAAAATAGTTCTTATTATTTTAATGTTAAAATAAGAATTCTGATATGCGATATATGATAAATTCTGATTGGAAATACATAAATTATAATTTAAAATTATTATTATTGTATATGTGTAATTTATGTTTGATAGCTTACGTAAACAATATATATGTGTGTATATTTGAGATTTTCTTTATCTTTTTCGTTGACATAGATATACTTGTTAAAATTTATCTTTCTCATTAATATAGATATACATGTTAAAATTGGTGTATGTTAGTAATTCATTCATGAATTAGCAAATATTATTTAATATAATTCTTTTTAAATAAGTTAAATGTAAAATTATGAAATTAGTTTAACTATATAGAATAACAAGAAGAACTTGAATAAATTTGCAAAAGAAGATAAATTTGTTATGGAGTTATTGATGCTCAAAATTTTAGGATATAATATATGGTAAATTCTTGATATGAGTGAATCATATCAAATTTACAAATTAACTTTTTCATTATTGTTATTATACATAGTTCATGTTATGTATTTATGTTAGAAATTTGCTATTAGAAATTGCAATAAAACATTTCATTTACCTTCAACGTTATGCGGTTTCTAGTCTTAATGTGCTCTATTAATTGGGTCATAAATGGAATGTTTAATTTTCCACTATGCATTTTCTAATCTTAATGCGACCCGATTAATTAGGACATAAATAGACCATTCATATTTAGAACGTTAAATCTATGATTAATTTTATGTGTTGAATCAGTATATGATGGACGTACCAGATTAGAATTAAAGGTTATATAAAGGAATGGGTCCTTTCTCTCCCTAAGTCAAGAGTTGTATTCTTCTCCATCTAGAAACACATAAGGAAATATGGTGCGAGAGAAACTGAATTCTGAGAAGAAGTGTAAAAATTATAAGTCAAAGAAAGAAGATAACAGCCATTACATCTCCTGCTGCTAATCAATGTACGTCATCTTAAACAATAGATCATATTAAATTTCTCCCTTTTTTGTTTTTGAAATATTTGGTATTGGTGATCCTAGGACTATTGAATTGAAGTGTACGTCATTATTTATGAAAGACCGAATAATAAAGAAAATTATATCATGTGGCATCAGAGTGAACAATAACTGGATATTTCCTCAGATTGCAATTGATCTATTCTATGCTTTTCTCATGATTTTAATCAAGTATGTGTAATAAGTCATTTATGCACATGAGATTTATGATTTTTTTTAATCACCAAAGTGGTCAAAATCAGAATAATCATTTAGTGCATAAGTGGCATAATGATTATTAATAGAAATTGCCAGTTATAATATTACCAATCCAAAATAAACTATCATCACTAATAATAGAACCTGAGAACTTACCCAAAGGAAAGTCTTGTTCTATTACTAGTTGACATGATGAGGTTTAATACATATTTTGATTAAATAAATATTGATCATCCAATGATGTCAGTTCTATTTAATTGAATATATTTATTACTCACTTATGTTTTGATATTTAATTATGTTAAGTATAAGATGGTATCTACCCAAAGGAGTGCTATATTATATTGTTATGTACATATCTGAATCCCGTTAGTTACGAGCTTATAGTTATTCCAATTTTTATTTACAGTAGTTCCCATGAATACGCATGCTTTATCTCTTACATTGTTCATTAGTGTTAATTTTTTTGAATGGAGAGAACAAGTCAATTTTCATTTAGATGTTGAACATCTTGACTTGGCACTCCTTGAGGAGAAACCTGTTGTTCTTACAGCAGGTTGCACTGAGAAAGAAAAATCACACATAAAGCATGTGTAACACCCCGCCTCCGTTAAGGACACTCACAAAGGGAATGCCTTAACTTCAGTGGAGCGTTTTAGGTAAAAGATGCAGATAAATTACAAGACTGACAAATAAAGCAGCGGAAAATAAAGTCATTTTATAAACAATGTGGTTCAGTCAAGCTTTTACAACAACTGTCTCAATCATACTTAAAAACAATACATAGAACTTCTGTCTTGATTCAAAAACTTTCAAGTATAAAAGAAGCATAAAAATAACAATGATATTCCCCAATAAAGCATGAACCAGCCATAGCAGTGGAAGAGAGAGTCCAAGCAATACATCGACTATCTTCGAGCTTGGAAAGAAAACTGAGCTAAGTGGTAACATTTCCTCCCTGTGAACCTGGAAGGGGGGAACGGAAGAAAAGAGGTGAAACAAACTAGGTTAGACATAAGTCCGTTAAGTCCAGTGACTTTCAGCATGTAAATAGGCAAAATAATCACGACATGAATAAACTGAATATAAGACAATACTGTGAGAACAAGGATAACAACTTAACATACGATTAGCATAGATATGATAAGGCAAGATAAACAGAATGCGCTTCTACTCTTTCTCTGCTTCGCTACTACCTTATTATTCTGATTTTTATATCTCTGCCCCACCTAACTAGTGTCCCAACTAGTAATCTGTGTAAAATGATAATATTACAACGTGATCCCAATCCCCGCAATTATGGTAGCCTTCAGGTGTACATCTAGTATGAGGATCTTACCTCAATCAGCCTAATTGCCATGAAGATGTTGGATGTACCCTTACTACCCTATCGATCGGCTCCCTACTTGTATTAATGTTCCATGTGTCTGTGTCAATCGGCCCTCTCTTTCGTGTAGATACCCTGTGCTGGTCCCACCATAAGGGGTATCAATCCTTATGATAGCAACCCGACACGATTCAAGATGCACAGTGTATAACTACTGGTACCCAGTGCCTGCTTTTTCCCATTCCGGAGTAGGTGCACGCCCGTAATCCGTTGGAACCCACACTAATGTACCCCCTGCTGCTATTTTGACCGCTTATAATCAGCCCAGTAATCGTGCCCCACCCTGCCTAGTTTCAGGGTACCTTGATACATCTATGTGGGTTACTACTGAAATGGGTCCCCGTTACTAGGGTTTCTTACTGGTTAAGTTTGTGGGCCTATATTTACTAATATTACCCACCAACCCGATATGTACTTAACACTCCCACTGATTCAAACATGTTTACTTAATGGTTAAGTTTGTGGGCCTATATTTACTAATATTACCACCAACCCGATATGTACTTAACCCTCCCACACATTATGTCATATTGGTTAAGTTTTGTCCATTCATGTTAACTTAACCCACCCACTCATCATGTCATGTTGGTTAAGTGTTTCTTATTAACCCTTCTCACTCGTCATGTTGGAATTGGTTAAGTATTTCCTATTAACTTAACCCCGTTCATTCATCATGTTATATTGGTTAAGTATTTCCCATTAACTTAACCCTATTCGTTCATCAAGTTACATTGGTTAAGTATATCTTATTAACTTAACTCCATGCATTCATCATGATGTATTGGTTAAGTGTCATCAATCAATTCAAGTTAACTTAACCCACCCACTTGTCGTGTTACATTGGTTAAGTGTTGCCTTCCTGTATTAACTTAACCCTACCCGTTCATCATGCCATACTGGTTAAGTGTTTCTTATTAACTTAACCCTACTCATTCATCATGCCATATTAGTTATGTGTTTCTTATTAACTTAACCGTTCTCATTCATCATGTTGTACTCGTTAACTTAACCCTGCTCACTTGTCTAATTAACATGTTATAATGGTTAAGTGTTCTAAATTTACTTAACCCCACCTTCTTGTCTAATTAACATGTTATAGTGGTTAAGTGCTCTAAATTTTACTTAACCTTACCATTCTTACACTACAAGAAAATGGGGCCTTTACGTACCAGTTGTAAGCGTAGGTAAAACTAACATAATGGTAGGTAATATATTTTAGCTACCAATATTGAATTGGTAGAAATTGGTAGGTAAAGGTTAGTAGAGAAAGACCTTTACCTACACTTATTGATAATGGTAGGTAAAAAAATCAATGGGCCCCACTACATTATGACTCAAATGATGAGTCATCAACTGATGTGCCTAATGATGTGCCATCCTACATGGCTGCTGACATGGCTGTCACAGTAGTATACACATGGCATATATTAATGTCGACACTTGGCATTTAATGGTTGGTTCATGTGTCAAACAATAATTTGTCCATGTGTCATCATTTGATTAGTGCATATGACATCATTTTTTAGGCCATATGGCATTATTTGATTAGACCACGTGGCATTTTCTTGATTTCCCACGTGGCATTATGTCATTGGTCTACATTAAATAACGTTATTGTGCCACATGGCATCACTATAATAGCACACATGGCATCATTTTATTAGTTTATTGGACAATTCATATTTTGGTCAAATTGAATGGTTATGTGTAGGTAAAAGGTAAAAACAATTATTTATGACCGTTCTATTTTAGAAATAAACTGAAAAAACATATAATAATAAAACGCTCAATGATAACATTCCATATAATATTCAATACAAGAATAAATCATAAAGTTAAACATCTAAGGTTATCCCAATCAAAATAAAAAAACTACACATTCTTTATTACATAGAAAATTGACGTAAATAAACTAAGAATCATCTTGTGACTGTCGAACTGAACAAGATGGTGACCGTCTCAAAGCTACATCTGAAGCTTGGTCTGTTGGACATGGTGAAGGTAGTTCCATTAAATTGTTACGACGAAGTATATCTACTACCACACTAAGTTGTTCATTAGTAGCATTAAGGCGGGAAGTTGTATCATTAAGTCGTTCAACTAATTCTTCATAAGTTGGTTTATTATCCATTATATTTTCCTGATGTGAAGTAGAAGTTGTGAAACTAGAAGATCGCCCCCATCCTCTCAAGTGTACAGAATCACGTCCAAGTACACGCTCCATAATCTCTTTATCAGACAATTCTTCTAGAGGTTGTTGACTTCTCAACTCCATCATTTTATTCTAATAATATATTTCATTATATTAAGTATTAGAATAACTATATTAATTTTAAAAATAAAATTTTAAAAACTTACATATAAAGGCTCGAGCTCTGCTCCAGTCCAACCCTTCTCAGCATCATAATGCTTTAGACGCCATGTCTCAATTTGACCAGTATTAGAAGTTAACACCATTCCACGTCGAATGTGATGTCGCGGTGTAGAGACTGAACCATTTTTTGACTCCCATTTCCTCTTTAATCGATTGGTAGTGTTCTTTAATGCTCTTTCCTAAAGAAAAAAGTCCAAATAAAATGCATTGGAAAAATATTACATAGACAACAATCAATATGTTTGGATCATTACTACGTAGTATTATAAGGGTATGCAGTATTATGATAATTGCATATTACTTCACATAAATAGTATACTAGGCCTTTTGTTCCAATCACAACAACAATATTAAATGTTACCTTAAATTCATAAGAGCACCAACGATCACACAAAATCATCCAATCTTCTTGTTGTTCTTCTTTCAAGTTTGGATGACGTTTTCTCTTGGCCATCTCAACATCATTTTCTCCTCCAATTTCTTTAAAGTATAAGTGTAGCTTGTACTTATAACCCTTCCAAGTTTTTCTCATTTTCTCATCAATGCATTTTTTGGTTGTCTCATCATTTAGGTTAATGTCAAAATGTTCCTTTAAAACAAAATACTATTAACTACAAGTATTACAAATGGCAAATTCTATTCATACATCAATAATTTCTTAACATACACCAATGTTTTAATAAAAATAACCATGACTATGTTACCCTTGTAGTTAATTGCATTTTCAACCCTTTCGCATAATGCATTTGATTAAAACATTAAGATCAATAATATATGATTAAATCTATAGAATTTTATGAAGTTAATAAAACATAAAATATCAATTTATGCAACTTTTACAACTAAACATTCTAATTCAAATGTGTTCATTCATCTAAAAGTGGTGCTGATTTTTAAAATAAAAACAATCAGATAATTTACAATACTAGTACCAAATTTTTTTTATTTTAATAAAAAATAGGTGAATTTATTGCAATGCATTCCCAATTTTATGTAATTTAATTTTGAGTTCAAAGAGGGAAGATGATGAAAATATAAAAGTGTAATTTTGTGAATGGCATGATGTATAAAAAGAAATTTTTGGTTTATGCTATTTCATTTTACGGTGTGTGTTAAGAAACTATGGGTGTATGAATAGAATTAGCCATTACTAGTATGAATGTAACATTGTGAAACTACGTACCAAAAGATAATGTCGCAATGGAGCTCTTACATCTTCAGGGACCATTCTCCACTTTTTATAATGAAACGTACCATGATTCCGAATAATGAATCCAATCTCATTATTAAATCTCTCGGCATTAGTACAAATTGGTTGACGACATTCTGCATCAAAAATCACTGACAACTTTCCAATTGGTGTTGCTTTAGATATTGTTGTAGTTGTCAAGCCATGAGTAGTTCCACGTGCCTTGAAAGAAGGTGTTTGTCCTACGATACAATATATTCATATTTAATGTAGTAGAATTACAAAAGAAATGACAATGAAAGAAATTAAATTTACCATTTGGAACTTGAGAAGATTGATTATTATTTTCGATATCAAAATGGGTTGTCATATTGACTTGTTCACTTTGTACTGTAGAGTGCATGGAGCCTTGAGGGTATTCTCTCTCTACATTAGATTGGTTGGTGGTTCTATGTTGTTGACTTTGTACCCTAGATCGAGTAGTGCGACAAACTTGTTGATTTTCTAAAGTTGAGCGAATAGTGGGACCGACTTATGTAGTTTGAGCAGGCAAATCAATGGTTGGTTCACCTTGTTGACTTTGAGCAGTAGATCGAGTAATGTGACAACCAGGTGCCATGATTGAAATTCTGTGAAATAAACCAAAAATAAAGTGATTAAAGAGGGAACACATCAATAATAGAAGCCTTCGTGAATTTAAGTACCTTGAAGAGTAGCTTTTAGAAGAAAAAAATACAACTTACTTTTTGTTGGAAAAGAAAATGGTTGTTAAAGATACATGCCACACTGAATTAGTTTGATATGCACACATGTGAAGTCAATTCATTATTTTAGCATTCAAAATTAGAATAAAAAAATAAAATAACAATTACAGTCTTTGTGCATATAATATTATCTGTAGAAGCACAATAGTTCCTCTAACTTCGATTATTACCACAAAATGAAACAAAATAAAATAATCATATTCCCCACTGATGCCCAACTATGAATTAAGATTCCACATCATCATCGCATTCTGATTCTGTAGCACTTTTATTGTCATCACTTGGGAGAAATGTTTCACTACTACAAAATATATTTCCTTCATCTAAATCTTCAGCAAAGTCAGCTTCTTTGTCGACATCTCGATTTTGGTTTGAAAATAAATCAGCAACAAACTGGCGCAAGAGAGCTAGAGAGGGAACATCTAATCGAACTAAAGACGAACTTTCAATGAAATCCTCGGTTGGTTGAAAAGGTGGTAACTGATTGAAAAACATCATTAATTACTATGTCTTCTGCTATTTCAGGAATGTCATAAATAGATCGGTGGTTTACTTTCTGAACAATCCTCCAATTCGAACCACACTTCATATCAAGCAAATAGAAAACTTGTTGCACTTGAGAAGCCAAAATAAATGGTTCATTAGAATACCACTCAGTAGACGCATTGATGGAAGTCAAATTATGATCCACAACAATTGATCCACCTTTTGGATTGGAGTTATACCACTTGCAACGAAATAAGAACACCTTTCGATCCAAAATAAATGACAACTATAGAATCTCAATCAGGACACCATAATATATGGCATTAATATTATCATGATCGCACTCAGTGCAAACTCCATAACATTGTGTCTTAAGAGTATCATCACGTTCTTTACATCGAAATCGAACACCGTTTACAATACAACTTTGGTAGATGTTGTATCGTTCAAGTGGACCTTGAGATAAAGAATACAAATCATCATTGATAAGAGATGAGTTTTGAACTCTCATTTGAGACACCTATCACGCAGAAGAATTTACATTATGAATGTATAATATCACAACTTAAGAATTTAATAAAAAAAACCATTAATGATAATTTATCACCTTATTCTTGAACCATAAAGGGAATTGTTCTTTATGCTCTAAAGCAACTTCTGAATTCGTAAGACCCTTTTCTTCTAGTAACCTTATATGATCACTGCATGTCAAATGCATTTCTATGACTAAGTGAATGATATAAGCCTAAGATAATATAGAAGAAGGAAAATGTTGTTACTTACTCGAGAAAATATTGGATATCATCTATAGAATTGTTCAATATATACCATTGAACGACTTTTCTCCAATTTTGTAGCAATTTGATAGTTGATGCCCCTAACGGGCGAACATTGGAGTTGAAAACATCTATCTTATGATTTTTAGAAGGTATATCCCAATTTCGCTCGGGTTTTGTGAATTTTGTCTCTATGTTAGAAACATATCTTGACAAGAAAGTTATAGCTTCATCTACAACAAAAGCTTCTGCTATTGAACCATCGGGTCGAGACATGTTTCTCACATATTTCTTATACAAACCCATATGGCGTTCTGTCCCAAACATCCATCTCGAAAAAACGGGACCACCCAACAACACTTGACCAGGTAGGTGAACACAAAGATGAAACATAATGGTAAAAAATGATGGAGGAAATATTTTTTCCAACTTGCACAAAATGATTACAATTCCATCTCTCAGTTCTACTATGTCAGAATTTTATAAAGTTTTGGCACAAATTTTTTGAAAGAACTGGCAGAGTTCAATCAAAGCACCACGAATGTTATCTGTCAAAAAAGGAAGTAATGCAGCTGGTAATATCTTATGAAGTAAAACATGGCAATCATGAGTTTTCATTCCCCCTAGTTTGTCATTATCTGTCACACATCGACTAATATTTGAAGCATATCCATCCGGTAGTCTAACACTTTGAATGAATTTACAAAACTCTTTGCATTCTTCTTTCGTCAAAGTGTAACTAGCATGAGGTTTCTCAAGCTTATTATTAGAAGGATCCATCTTCAGCCGAAGCTCTTTACGAATATTTAGATTTTCCAAATCCTTACGAGCTTTCAAATTATCTTTCGATTTACCTTCAATGTCTAAAAGTGTTCCAATAATGTTATCACATACAATTTTTTCGATATGCATCACATCAAGATTGTGACGCAGTAAAAGCTTTGACCAGTATGGCAATTCAAACAAAACACTTCTTTTACACCAATTCAGTTCATTCTCTCCACGCTTACGTTTTTTGAAAGAATTATTTGGCGCTTTACCTGTGGTACGAATAGGAATTTCATACAACTGCTTTAAAATGTCATCACCGGTAAAAGTTCTAGGAGGACCACGTAATTCAGTAGATCCATCATATTCTTTACTCCTTCTCCAAGAATGGTTTGTTTTCAAATAGCATCGATGTCCCATGAAACATTGTTTGTCGGTTATTCTTCTAGATCTTGTATCTTCCAAACAAACAGGACATGCTAATTTACCAGCAGTTCTCCATCCAGACAAGTATGCATAAGCGGGAAAATCACTAATTGTCCACAAGATTGTAGCACGAAGTTTAAACATGCACTGACCATACATATCATATGCATTAACTCCTTCCCACAATTCTTTCAGCTCTTCAATTAATGGCTTCAGGAACACATCATAATCTTTTCCAGGAGATTTCGGACCTGGAACGAGCAAAGACATAAGATAGTTTGTTCCATTAGGAGAAGCCCAAGGTGGCATGTTATACGGAATTAATATCACTGGCCACAAACTATAAGTTGATGTCATATTAGAGAAAGGGTTAAACCCATCTGACGCCAACCCCATTCGTACACTTCTAGAATTAGCTGCAAAGTCAGGGTAAACATTGTCAAAATGCTTCCAAGCATCCCCATCAGCAGGATGACGTAAAATCCCATCTTCATTTTTTAGTACCTCTTTATGCCATCGCATATCTTTAGAAGTATGCTTCGAACTAAACAATCGCTTCAGTCGTGCCTTGATAGGGAACCATCTAAGTCATTTGTGTAGGATTTTATTTCTTACACAACGACTAGATTTGCATACAGGACATGACATAGCATTTGCATTCTCACCATAGAACAGTGCACAATCGTATTGACAAATGTCAATTTGCTCAAAACCTAATCCCACCTCACAAAGAAGCTTCCTTGTCTGATAATAATTAACTGGACAATGGTTACCCTCTGGCAATATCTCTCACAAATACTCTAAAAGATTGTCGAATGATTTATCTGTCCATTTGTTAATTACTTTGAGATTCATCAACTTCACCATTGCACTTAAGACAGAGAAACCTTTACAGTTATTATACAAAGGCTTATGAAGTGATTCAAACAATGCATCATATTTGTCATCCACATTAAATGAGGATTCATTGTTAAAGTCACTAGCTGGACCAATATCAAAATATTTACTACCAATAGCATCATGAAGACCTGCAGCCAAATCATCACGTTGATCTGAATTTTCAACATTATCCTCGATATCGAATGCTCCCTCATCTTCTTCCTCTACTTTCTCACCATGGTGATACCACCTTGTGTAAGTACTAAGAAATCCATGAGTGATCAAGTGCAATTTTATCACATGCATATGTTGTGATTTCTTATTCACACATCGACAACAAGGACATAACACCATCCCATTAGAGTCCATGGAGTGCCTTGCAATACTGATGAATTTATTTACTCCAACAGCATATTCTGCTGAAAGTTTGTTTGGTATATTTATCCAATAACGATCCATGAACCAAAAAAATAATATCCCTCGTTATAGCTAGGTAGAGCTGATGACGAACCTACTTCTAGAAAAGAGGCAGAGGAGAAAGATTATTTGATATATTATGTAAAGGATTGAACTATATTAGGATAAAAAAAGCTATCGTGTTCATGAATCTTGTAATAACCCGAAAATCTGAGGCAGCTTAAAATTTTTATTTTGGCAATTTTAACGAATTTTGAATATTTAGAACGAATTATTTTAAATAATATCGACGAAAAAATTATTTTGAATGAAATTCGAACAAATATATTTATATAGCTCGTCGTTAGAATATAAATATTTATTTTAAATTATAAAAGGAATTGAGAATGGCCCTGCAGTTCGATAATTCGATTTCAAACTTCAATTGAACGTACCGGGTGCAAAATAAACCGGATTTTAGCGAAACCAAAAATAATGGAATCTAATTGAGAATATCTTTCAAACGAATCCGAAAAATAGAAATTTCATAGCGGGAATCAAAAGATATGTCCAGTTGAAATTTCAGAATAGTCGCTATGGAATTTCGGCCCTTAAAAATAGCCATTTTGCAAACGACCTCGGATTTCGATGAAACCACTTTTGTTGGATCCGTGATGTCAAGTTATTGCAAGATTCCAATTTTCATAATTTTTCGAATCAATATGTGAGCGTGGCGAAGGAAAACGCATTTGACCAGTTTCAGTTGATTTTAATCGACTAGAAAATGGCCATTTTTCAAACGGTCTCAGAATTCGACGAAATTAGTTTTGTTAGGATCGTATCGTCAATACGAAGCTAGAAAATATTTTTGAGAATTTTTAGAGTTAGCTTGTGGCCCCGGTAGTTTGAAATGTGCGTTCAAGTTAAATATATATAGAGTTATATTTTAAATTTAATGGAAACTGCTTGTAACAGCCGGACTAGGTTACGAAACATATCCCATTGTGTTCGGGATGGGGGTATTATGCTAAGGGCGACAGTGGTTGGGTTTGATTTAGAGTTGGTGGCATTAAACGAGATATTTTACGTATTAAATAATTTAAAATATATATATAACTAAGGGTCAATGCCCTAATTTCAACACAACACGGTCAAACTTTTGACCCGCCGTCAACAAAGATTCAAGGGCGGAAATTGATCGTTTTTCCTTCTCAAAAATATCCTAAATCATACCGAATTATACTATGGTTTATAAGTGAAAATCAAAGCATACTCTTCAATCTTCAAATCAATGCAAGTTTGATGGGATTTCGTGAGGAGTTCATTTCGATTTTGGAGCATGAACTGACATCGCATCGACCTGATTTGCGCCACCACCAGGCCGTCGATCTGGGAGTCGCGCACCTCGCCGGAGAGCTGCTTTGAAGGCGGAGCAGGGGTGCACCGCCGATCGACGTCCAACGCCTCGAACTACGGGCAAAGGCCAACCCTAATCAGCGACAGATGTTCAACGAGGATTCAGGCACATTACGGGGATGATGAACAAACAATAAGCTTATACTATCAACATTTTTTTTATATATATACAAATACATTGTTAAAAAAAAGTGAAACTTTAAATAGATGGCAATGTTAAAAATAGGAATATATATATATATATATATATATATAAATAGATTTACTTGAAAAAAAATATAAATAAAATTGTTTCTGAAAATATAAAATAAAATTGTTTTTGAAATATATATAGCGTGATAAAGATATAAGCATTGTTTTTAAATTTGTATATAGAACTGTTTTGAAAAATATAAAGATGTAGTTTTGAAGAATATAAAGGTGTGATTTTTATTAATATACAAATATGAGTTTTATACTATAAACATCGCTATAACAACATCATTTTTATGAATATGTTTTGAAATGAAAATTCTACATATGTTTTGAAATGAAAATTCGACATTGCTTTTAAAATGAAAATATACATTGTTTTGAAAAAAATTGTATTGTTTCTTTTCAGTTTTAAAAGAGAAAATGAAATAGCAGAAATAGAAAATATGATTTTTATTTATTGAAATGAAGCAATAAAAATATAATTTTTATTTGAGCAGCGTGAAAAGGACTGTACTGGAATTGCAAACAAATCCAGATGTTCACCAGTTCAAAAGCAAAGCACGGCGGAGTGGAACCCTCTGTGAGAACTTCTCACTTTAAATTTCTTTTCTAGTTAAACATATATATATTAGGATGCAGACGGTGTTTAGTAGCACCCGACACCCGTCATCCACAAACCATGGATGGCTTGTATGTTTGATTGTTTGTTGTGATGAAAATTTATTGTGTGATATAAAATAAAATATTTATATAGTTAAAAATATTTTATCGTTAAAAATATAATTTTTAACGTGAATGGGAATAAATAAATATTCATTTTCAAACCGGACGGTTTGTTTATGTACACCTATTTGAAGGACATTGATTGGGACGATAAATTTTACACGTCGCCCAACTTCACAAATAAAAATCTATGTTTGTTGAATTGAAACCCCACACGGGTATTGGGATAATATATAACATACACTAACCCCAATAATTAGCTGTATGTCGATCGATTGATTGACAGACTGTGTAAGCGTTAATTATTTATATTTGATGCTTATGCAGTTGTGTAATGCACTTTGGATGATGGTTGATTATTTGTCGTTGCTATTATATACATGTGTTGTATGGAATCCATGTAATTAACATTATATGGTAATTGATTGGGCCTCATTCCAATCGGGATGATAAAGAATATTATAAAATAAAGGTTCATGTGTTGACAGTACTCATCCGTTGAGATTAGTCATGTGTTGAACGAAATATTTTAACAATATAATTTACATCTTTATCATCATAAAATAAAGGTTCATGTGTTGACAGTACTCATCCGTTGAGATTAGTCATGTGTTGAACGAAATATTTTAACAATAAAATTTACATCTTTATCATATATAAAATTAGAAACTAACTGGAAAATAGATAAGAAGAGTGGTCTCCTGGATATTGATCTGATGTTGGTTTTGGCCTTCGGGGTTAATAATTAGGGGATCGTTCTCTTACTAATTTACGGTTGGATTCTGATTTGAAATCAAACGATAGATACCAAAATTTTATAAAATATATTAATTAACAAAAATAGTCACATGTGGACAGTACTCATTTGTTGAGATTAGTCATGTGTTGAAATATATATTCATTTGTTGAATAGAATAACGAAGTTATTGAAAAATATAAAGCCGTGTTGATTAGAGATGCGCTATTTTGACGCGAACGATAATTTTATCGATTATATTCGAATTCGAATTGAATTGAATAGAAAACGAATTCGAATTGAATTGAACAGAAAACGAATTCGAATTGAATTGAATAGAAAACGAATTCGAATTGAATAGAAAACGAATTTGAATTGAACAGAATAGAAGACGAATTCGAATTGAATTAAATATAAATAGAATTCGAATTGAATTAAATATAAATAGAATTCGAATTGAATTAAATATAAATAGAATTCGAATTGAATTAAATATAAATAGAATTGGAATTGAATTAAATATAAATAGAATTCGAATTGGATTAAATATAAATAGAATTCGAATTGAATTAAATATAAATAGAATTCGAATTGAATTGAATATAAATAGAATTCGAATTGAATTAAATATAAATAGAATTTGAATTGAATTGAATACAAATAGAATTCGAATTGAATTAAATACAAATAGAATTCGAATTGAATTGAATATAAATAGAATTCGAATTGAATTGAATAGAAATAGAATTCGAATTGAATATAAATAGAATTCGAATTGAATTGAATAGAAAACGAATTCGAATTGAATTGAATAGAAAACGAATTCGAATTGAATTGAATAGAAAACGAATTCGAATTGAATTGAATAGAAAACGAATTCGAATTGAATTGAATAGAAAACGAATTCGAATTGAATTGAATAGAAAATGAATTCGAATTGAATTGAAAACGAATTCGAATTGAATTGAATAGAAAACGAATTCGAATTGAATTGAATAGAAAACGAATTTGAATTGAATTGAATAGAAAACGAATTCGAATTGAACAGAATAGAAAACGAATTCGAATTGAATTAAATATAAATAGAATTCGAATTGAATTAAACATAAATAGAATTCGAATTGAATTGAATATAAATAGAATTCGAATTGAATTCAATATAAATAGAATTCTAATTGAATTGAATATAAATAGAATTCGAATTGAATTGAATAGAAATAGAATTCGAATTGAATTGAATAGAAATAGAATTCGAATTGAATTGAATATAAATAGAATTCGAATTGAATTGAATATAAATAGAATTCGAATTGAATTGAATATAAAACGAATTCGAATTTAATTGAAAACGAATGGAAATAGAATCAAAATCAATTTGAAATGAATTCAAATTGAATTGAAATTTGAATTGAATTGAAATGAATTTAAAACGAATTTACAAGGAGAAATTCAATTTTGAATGGAAGTTGAAATTGTTTTGAAACGAATTTAAAATAATTTATAAAATTCATTTCAAAAAGGAAATCGACGAAATATATATTATATATAATATAACGGCCTGAATAGAATGCGCCGCGCCGTGGCAGTTCGTGAATTTCGACCATTAATTTCAAACGGACATTACGGGAGATCTGATCGTCGGATTCTCCTAAAACTGGAACCGTTGGGTTCGTATCGAAAAGAGCTTTCTAACGAATATTAGAAATTTGAAATCTAACGGTTGGATTTGGAATTATGTCCAAATCAAATTGGGAAAAGGTCGCTGTAAGTGCAGCTCGATGGCCGTTGATGGAAATCGACTATACGGACCTTGATAAAATTATTAAAAATATCTATAATTTGTGTAAAATCATAAGAAATTATTTGTGAAGAACTGTGGTGAAAAATCCCACATTTGTAAAGATAAAAATAGATTTTTATCGAAATGAACTAGTTTTGAACTAGAATTAAATTCAATTCATTTTAAAATAAATAAATAAATTGAATTTGAATTGGTTTTTTTTGGGTTTATCGTGAGTGGTGTTTTGAATAACACTTGTTCTTTAACCCGATAATTAATGCCATGTGATTTTGGGTTGTCGTGAACGGTATCTTCAATAATACTGTTCTTAGACCCAACCGAGTTAAGAAAATCAGAAACTAACCGGAGATTAGCTAAGATGAGTGGTCTCCTGGATATTGATCTGATGTTGGTTTCGGCCTTCGGGGTTAATATTTAGGGAATTGCTCACTTGCTATTTTACGGTTAAGGGCTGATAGAATGGAATGCGACTTTGGGTTTATTGTGAACCGTGTTTTAAATGACACTGATTCTTTAACCCAGTTAAAGATTAAAACTAAGTGAAGTTTTAATGAATCTTTAATTAGATTGAAATGATCGAGAACGGAGTATCACCAGTTTTGATCCAAAGCGATAGTTAAATCTTTAAATAGATTTGAATGTGAAATGGTAATTAATTTTACCGATAACACCGTGGTGTTAGATATGGAGTATTACAAGTTTTGCTTCATGGGATAAATAGGTTGGGATTGGGAAATAAAATAAATAATTACTTCGGTGTGGTTCGCTAATCCCGACTAGTTTGGAAAACCATAATTTGGTTTGAAACGATATCCAAAGGAAGATTAAAGAATATATTTCAAGGAATTTATCTTTGATAAAATTAATGGGAACCTTTCCCTAAGAATGTGAAATTTAGAAACTAACTGTAGGTTAGCTAAGATGGATGGTTTCCTGGGTATTGATCTGATGTTGGTTTCGGCCTTCGGGGTTAATATTTGGGAAATTGTTCTCTTGCTAATTTACGATTAGTGACTGCTGAATTGGAATGAGGCGTATGTTATGTTTTTGTAACATTTGTTTATTATATACGCGGGTTATTCGGAAAGGCCGGGTTTATACCCATTCTGAATAACCGATTCGACGGTATGTCGAAGATGAAGACGGTGGTCGAAGGCCGGAAGTCTTCACATTGTTTGGGTGATTACTGATGATCTTGATTGGGTTGTACACCCAAGATGAGGGAATTAGTTAGTGGTTGTCCAGACGTACTTGGAGATCGATGGATATGCGAGGAAAGTGCCTCCGGTTTCGTTCAGACCTAGAACGAACTTGTAAATGGACGGTGTGTCTGACATTGGATTTTATTCTGTGTTGATTGATCTCTATTAAATATACATCTGTTTGGCGGCGGAGAATTTATTCTCTTGCTTAACGCCCTTCTCTGAGACGTACGAGCTCAGAGGTTGTATATCGATGGACATCAGTCGCATGGAGTGAATTGCCAGTGTGGCATGCCTAAGTGGCAAATGATCAAGGCTTCTGTTGAAAAGCAAAGTCTTGTGGTTGATGATCAAAGCACGGCCTACGTGGAAGCTTTGTGTATAACGTGAATTCGCGAGCCTCACACCTCGATATGAGTTAAAAATGGGATAAGGACTGCAGGGAGAGCACGACGTTTCTTTCTAGCTGTGGTGGTGTTAGTGACCTACCAGCCCTGACATTTATATACTTTTCACCTATGTGGTTGTTGGATGAGGCGCCTCGATTATAGGTCTGTAAGGACCGGGAAACGTGTGTTCAGGAATAACTAATCCTCAAACGTAAGAGAGGACCGGCCCTGAAGATCCAAGGGTTACCCAGAGTGTGTAGTCCTGAGACATTTGCTAGAGTGTCTCGAAGCGGAGAGGAGCTTGCCCCTTGCCTCGACTCATGACGGAAATCCAATTTCCAATACGAGATATTTCGGTTTTATTTGTAGAGTCTAGTATGGCGACATGATAGATGGTACACATGCCGCCTATGATTGATATTTATGATTGAAATGTTTTGACACTATACACTTATAATAGTATCAAATGATTTGTTTTAAACGTACCAAGCATGTTTGGCTATTATAAGGGAAAACCCTATCCTCCGGCTTGCGTTGCATTGTTTGATGGGACCTGGGTCTTATAATAGCTTCATTTTTCGAAAAAGCATTGCGTTGTTTATACTATGCACTGGTATTCTTGGGAGAAAGCCCGTTCCGTGTCATACAGCGTGGTCCCTTGAATTACTCTCTTTAAAAGTTAAAATAGTAACCGTTTCAGTTCTCACACCAGTCACATGACTGACCTGGAGTTTATTGTTTTCAACCTAAACTCGAGGTGCCCCTATTTTCCACACGGGCAGCTAGTAGTTTTGGTTTTGCGGATTAATATTCACAGGATCCTGATTTACAACTGGAACGATGCTCGGAAAGCTCTGTATCCGTGTATTACTTTCAGTTTTGTATTGTATTGATTTTCCGTTGCTATGTAATTTATTGTAATCTCTTATATTTATCAAATGTATTTTATTCATTTATACTCTGTATATTCTTGTATTCTGATGGAATGGTTGTAATAGCAATGAAATGTTCTTCTGTTTGTGTTCCGATGTGTGTTGTTCTCAAAGTATCCGCTCTTTCCTTCACGGGGAAGTTACAGGTTCTTATAGTGGTATCAGAGCTTTGGTTTACAGATCTCGAGAACAAGACACATTAGAACCATACGAAAGAATTCATCAGATATTGGATTAATAAAATCCAATTAGAATAACTCGTTAGAGATAGGATCAGTAGTATCCTAGAACGAGTGTGAAGAGTATATTTTTCAAGTGAAAACAATTTTTTTTTTTTTGAAATTTAAATCGTTTTATACGTATTTGAATATTTATTTTGAATTTTGACAATCTAGTATATGATTATTTTGCATATACGCGTCATGAACGTATATTCGAAGTTTTAATATACTAGATAGATATAGGGTCACACTCTAGTCGCCCGGACATGATTCTAATGATGGCGTGCCATCACCAGTATTTATTTTCGTGTTTCGAAGGTGTGACATCTATATATTTCCATTAGACTGGTGTGAGAACCAAAATATAGCTAGAATACATTGTTGTGATTTGGCATCAAAACATGATTTTCTCTATATATATCAAAATTATGAATTTGAAACGTTAATTCACTAATTGATTGATGGTTGTGTTGTTTGTTTATTTGTTTGATAATGTTGAACCATTTAGCCTAATTGAACCGAATAGTGAATTGTTTGAAATTGGTCGCATTTGCTTGCATATACATGTGTATACATTGAACAGGTCATAGCAAGGAGGCTAGAGCAGAGAAATAAAATTGTTTGCCCGACAAATAGGTACATGTTTACCATAATTTACTGTTTTGTTTGGGTGATGATGATTTTATGAGCCGATTGGCTAGCTGCTTGGCATTTTCTTTTTCTTTTGAGTTGAAGAAGGCCATGGGAGGCTATATGAAATATCCCGAAGTCCCCGGTGCAGGGGAGGTTATGGGGAAATTTTTCGAAAATTTAGGGTGTTAGCCAAATTTTTGAAAATTTGAAAAGTTCTTAGAAACTGAAAAGTTGAAGAACTTAAGCCGTAACGAAAATAATGAGAGTTGAGTTGGTTTTTAAAACAACTTTCGGCTTCGTTCCTTTTTGGGGACGAAAAGTTTTAAGTGGGGGAGATTGTAATAACCCGAAAATCTGAGCCAGTTTAAAATTTTTATTTTGGCAATTTTAACGAATTTTGAATATTTAGAACGAATTATTTTAAATAATATCGACGAAAAATTTATTTTGAATGGAATTCGAACGAATATATTTATATAGCTCGTCGTTAGAATATAAATATTTATTTTAAATTATAAAAGGAATTGAAAATGGCCCTGTAGTTCGATAATTCGATTTCAAACTTCAATTGAACGTATCGGGTGCAAAATAAACCGGATTTTAGCGAAACCAAAAATAATGGAATCTAATTGAGAATATCTTTCCAAAGAATCCGAAAAATAGAAATTTCATAGCGGGAATCAAAAGATATGTCCAGTTGAAATTTCAGAATAGTCGCTATGGAATTTCGGCCCTTAAAAATAGCCATTTTGCAAACGACCTCGGATTTCGACGATACCACTTTTGTTGGATCCGTGATGTCAAGTTATTGCAAGATTTCAATTTTCATAATTTTTCGAATCAATATGTGAGCGTGGCGAAGGAAAACGCGTTTGACCAGTTTCAGTTGATTTTAATCGACTGGAAAATAGCCATTTTTAAAACGGTCTCAGAATTCGACGAAATTAGTTTTGTTAGGACCGTATCGTCAATACGAAGCTAGAAAATATTTTTGAGAATTCTTAGAGTTAGCATGTGGCCTCGGTAGTTTGAAATGTGCGTTCAAGTTGAATATATATAGATTTATATTTTAAATTTAATGGAAACTGCTCGTAACAGCCGAACTGGGTTACGAAACATATCCCATTGTGTTCGGGATGGGGGTATTATGCTAGGGGCGACAATGGTTGGGTTTGATTTAGAGTTGGTGGCATTAAACGAGATATTTTGCGTATTAAATAATTTAAAATATATATATAACTAAGGGTCAATGCCCTAATTTCAACACAACACGGTCAAACTTTTGACCCGCCGTCATCAAAGATTCAAGGGCGGAAATTGATCGGTTTTCCTTCTCAAAAATCTCCTAAATCATACCGAATTATACTATGGTTTATAAGTGAAAATCAAAGCATACTCTTCAATCTTCGAATCAATGCACTTTTGACCCGCCGTCATCAAAGATTCAAGGGCGGAAATTGATCGTTTTTCCTTCTCAAAAATCTCCTAAATCATACCGAATTATACTATGGTTTATAAGTGAAAATCAAAGCATACTCTTCAATCTTCGAATCAATGCAAGTTTGATGGGATTTCGTGAGGAGTTCATCTCGATTTCGGAGCAAGAACTGACGTCGCATCGGCCTGATTTGCGCCACCACCAGGCCGTCGATCTGGGAGTCGCGCACCTCGCCGGAGAGCTGCTTTGAAGGCGGAGCAGGGGAGCACCGCCGATCGACGTCCAACGCCTCGAATTGCGGGCAAAGCCCAACCCTAGTCAACGACAGATGTTCAACGAGGATTTAGGCACATTACGGGGATGATGAACAAACAGTAAGCTTATACTATCAACATTTTTTTTTATATATATACAAATACATTGTTAAAAAAAATGTGAAACTTTAAATAGATGGCATTAATAAAAATAGGAATATATATATATATATATAAATAGATTTACTTGAAAAAAAATATAAATAAAATTGTTTTTGAAAATATAAAATAGAATTGTTTTTGAAATATATATAGCGTGATAAAGATATAAGCATTGTTTTTAAATTTGTATATAGAACTGTTTTGAAAAATATAAAGATGTAGTTTTGAAGAATATAAAGGTGTGATTTTTATTAATATAAAAATATGAGTTTTATACTATAAACATCGCTATAACAACATCATTTTTATGAATAAGTTTTGAAATGAAAATTCTACATATGTTTTGAAATGAAAATTCGACATTGCTTTTAAAATGAAAATATACATTGTTTTAAAAAAAATTGCATTGTTTCTTTTTAGTTTTAAAAGAGAAAATGAAATAGCGAAAATAGAAAATATGATTTTTATTTATTGAAATGAAGCAATAAAAATATAATTTTTATTTGAGCAGCGTGAAAAGGACTGTACTGGAATTGCAAACAAATCCAGATGTTCACCAGTTCAAAAGCAAAGCACGGCGGAGTGGAACCCTCTGTGAGAACTTCTCACATTAAATTTCTTTTCTAGTTATATATATATATACTAGGATGCAGACGGTGTTTAGTAGCACCCGACACTCGTCATCCACAGACCATGGATGGCTTGTATGTTTGATTGTTTGTTGTGATGAAAATTGATTGTGTGATATAAAATAAAATATTTATATAGTTAAAAATATTTTATCGTTAAAAATATAATTTTTAACGTGAATGGAAATAAATAAATATTCATTTACAAATCGGACGGTTTGTTTATGTACACCTATTTGAAGGACATTGATTGGGACGATAAATTTTACACGTCGCACAACTTCACAAATAAAAATCTGTGTTTGTTGATTTGAAACCCCACACGGGTATTGGGATAATATATAACAAACACTAACCCCAATAATTAGCTGTATATCGATCGATTGATTGACAAACTGTGTAAGCGTTAATTATTTATATTTGATGCTTATGCAGTTGTGTAATACACTTTGGATGATGGTTGATTATTTGTCGTTGCTATTATATACATGTATTGTATGGAATCCATGTAATTAACATTATATGGTAATTGATTGGGCCTCATTCCAATCGGGAAGATAAAGAATATTATAAAATAAAGGTTCATGTGTTGACAGTACTCATCCGTTGAGATTAGTCATGTGTTGAACGAAATATTTTAACAATAAAATTTACATCTTTATCATCATAAAATAAAGGTTCATGTGTTGACAGTAATCATCCGTTGAGATTAGTCATGTGTTGAACGAAATATTTTAACAATAAAATTTATGTCTTTATCATATATAAAATTAGAAACTAACTGGAAAATAGATAAGAAGAGTGGTCTCCTGGATATTGATCTGATGTTGGTTTCGGCCTTCGGGGTTAATATTTAGGTGATCGTTCTCTTACTAATTTACGGTTGGAGTCTGATTTGAAATCAAACGATAGATACCAAAATTTTATAAAATATATTAATTGACAAAAATAGTCACATGTAGACAGTACTCATTTGTTGAGATTAGTCATGTGTTGAAATATATATTCATTTGTTGAATAGAATAACGAAGTTATTGAAAAATATAAAGCCGTGTTGATTAGAGATGCGCTATTTTGACGCGAACGATAATTTTATCGATTATATTCGAATTCGAATTGAATTGAATAGAAAACAAATTCGAATTGAATTGAATAGAAAACAAATTCGAATTGAATTGAATAGAAAACGAATTCGAATTGAATTGAATAGAAAACGAATTCGAATTGAACAGAATAGAAAACGAATTCGAATTGAATTAAATATAAATAGAATTCGAATTGAATTAAATATAAATAGAATTTGAATTGAATTAAATATAAATAGAATTCGAATTGAATTGAATATAAATAGAATTCGAATTGAATTAAATATAAATAGAATTCGAATTGAATTGAATATAAATAGAATTCAAATTGAATTAAATATAAATAGAATTCGAATTGAATTGAATATAAATAGAATTCGAATTGAATTGAATAGAAACAGAATTCAGATTGAATTGAATATAAATAGAATTCGAATTGAATTGAATAGAAAACAAATTCGAATTGAATTGAATAGAAAACGAATTCGAATTGTATTGAATAGAAAACGAATTGAATTGAATAGAAAATGAATTCGAATTAAATTGAATAGAAAACGAATTCGAATTGAATTGAATAGAAAACGAATTCGAATTGAATTGAATAGAAAACGAATTCGAATTGAACAGAATAGAAAACGAATTCGAATTGAATTAAATAAAAATAGAATTCGAATTGAATTAAATATAAATAGAATTCGAATTGAATTAAATATAAATAAAATTCGAATTGAATTGAATATAAATAGAATTCGAATTGAATTGAATATAAATAGAATTCGAATTGAATTGAATATAAATAGAATTCGAATTGAATTGAATATAAATAGAATTCGAATTGAATTGAATATAAATAGAATTCGAATTGAATATAAATAGAATTTGAATTGAATTGAATAGAAATAAAATTCGAATTGAATTGAATAGAAATAGAATTCGAATTGAATATAAATAGAATTCGAATTGAATTGAATAGAAATAGAATTCGAATTGAATTGAATATAAAACGAATTCGAATTTAATTGAAAACGAATGGAAATAGAATCAAAATCAATTTGAAATGAATTCAAATTGAATTGAAATGAATTCAAATTGAATGGAAATTTGAATTGAATTGAAATGAATTTAAAACGAATTTATAAGGAGAAATTCAATTTTGAATGGAAGTTGAAATTGTTTTGAAACGAATTTAAAATGATTTATAAAATTAGTTTTAAAAAGAAAATCGACGAAATATATATTATATATAATATATATATATATATATAATATAACGACCTGAATAGAACGCGCTGCGCCGCGGCAGTTCGTGAATTTCGACCATTAATTTCAAACTGACATTACGGGAGATCTGACCGTCGTATTCTCCTAAAACCGGAACCGTTGGGTTCGTATCGAAAAGAGATTTCTAACGAATATTAGAAATTTGAAATCTAACGGTTGGATTTGGAATTATGTCCAAATCAAATTGGGAAAATGTCGCTGTAAGTGCAGTTCGATGGCCGTTGATGGAAATCGACTATACGAACCTTGATAAAATTATTAAAAATATCTATAATTTGTGTAAAATCATAAGAAATTATTTATGAAGAACTGGGGTGAAAAATCCCACATTTGTAAAGATAAAAATAGATTTTTATCGAAATGAACTAGTTTTGAACTAGAATTAAATTCAATTCATTTTAAAATAAATAAATAAATTGAATTTGAATTGGTTTTTTTTGGGTTTATCGTGAGCGGTGTTTTGAATAACACTTGTTCTTTAACCCGATAATTAATGCCATGTGATTTTGGGTTGTCGTGAACGATATCTTCAATAATACTATTCTTAGACCCAACCGAGTTAAGAAAATCAGAAACTAACCGGAGATTAGCTAAGATGAGTGGTTTCCTGGATATTGATCTGATGTTGGTTTCGGCCCTCGGGGTTAATATTTAGGGAATTGCTCACTTGATATTTTACGGTTAAGGGCTGATAGAATGGAATGCGACTTTGGGTTTATCGTGAACCGTGTTTTAAATGACACTGATTCTTTAACCCAGTTAAAGATTAAAACTAAGTGAAGTTTTAATGAATCTTTAATTAGATTGAAATGATCGAGAACGGAGTATCACCAGTTTTGCTCCAAAGCGATAGATAAATCTTTAAATAGATTTGAACGTGAAATGGTAATTAATTTTACCGATAACACCGTGGTGTTAGATATGGAGTATTACCAGTTTTTCTTCATGGGATAAATAGGTTGGGATTGGGAAATAAAATAAATAATTACTTCGATGTGGTTCGCTAATCACGACTAGTTTGGAAAACCATAATTTGGTTTGAAATGATATCCAAAGGAAGATTAAAGAATGAATTTCAAGGAATTTATCTTTGATAAAATTAATGGGAACTTTTCCCTAAGAATGTGAAATTTAGAAACTAACTGTAGGTTAGCTAAGATAGATGGTTTCCTGGGTATTGATCTGATGTTGGTTTCGGCCTTCGGGGTTAATATTTGGGAAATTGTTCCCTTGCTAATTTACGATTAGTGACTGCTGAATTGGAATGAGGCGTATGTTGTGTTTGTGTAACATTTGTTTATTATATACGCGGGTTATTCGGAAAGGCCGGGTTTATACCCATTCTGAATAACCGATTCGACGGTATGTCGAAGATGAAGACGGTGGTCGAAGACCGGAAGTCTTCACATCGTTTGGGTGATTACTGATGATCTTGATTGGGCTGTACACCCAAGATGAGGGAATTAGTTAGTGGTCGTCCAGACGTACTTGGAGATCGATGGATATGCGAGGAAAGTGCCTCCGGTTTCGTTCAGACTCAGAACGAACTTGTAAATGGACGATGTGTCTGACATTGGATTTTATTCTGTGTTGATTGATCTCTATTAAATATACATCTGTTTGGCGGCGGAGATTTATTCTCTTGCTTAACGCCCTTCTCTGAGACGTACGAGCTCAGAGGTTGTATATTGATGGACATCAGTCGCATGGAGTGAATTGCCAGTGTGTCATGCCTAAGTGGCAAATGATCAAGGCTTCTGTTGAAAAGCAAAGTCTTGTGGTTGATGATCAAAGCATGGCCTATGCGGCAGCTTTGTATATAACGTGAATTCGCGAGCCTCACACCTCGGTATGAGTTAAAAACGGGACAAGGACTGCAGGGAGAGCACGACATTTCTTTCTAGCTATGGTGGTGTCAGTGACCTACCAGCCCTGACATTTATATACTTTTCACCTATGTGGTTGTTGGATGAGGCGCCTCGATTATAGGTCTGTAAGGACCGGGAAACATGTGTTTAGGAATAACTAATCCTCAAACGTAAGAGAGGACCGGCCCTGAAGATCCAAGGGTTACCCAAAGTGTGTAGTCCTGAGACATTTGCTAGAGTGTCTCGAAGCGGAGAGGAGCTTGCGCCTTGCCTCGACTCATGACGGAAATCCAATTTCCAATACGAGATATTTTGGTTTTATTTGTAGAGCCTAGTATGGTGACATGATAGATGGTACCCATGCCGCCTATGATTGATATTTATGATTGAAATGTTTTGACACTATACACTTATAATAGTATCAAATGATTTGTTTTAAACGTACCAAGCATGTTTGGCTATTTTAAGGGAAAACCCTATCCTCCGGCTTGCATTGCATTGTGTGATGGGACCTGGGTCTTATAATAGCTTCATTTTTCGAAAAAGCATTGCGTTGTTTATACTATGCACTGGTATTCTTGGGAGAAAGCCCGTTCCGTGTCATACAGCGTGGTCCCTTGAATTACTCTCTTTTAAAGTTAAAATAGTAACCGTTTTAGTTCTCACACCAGTCACATGACTGACCTGGAGTTTATTGTTTTCAACCTAAACTCTGGGTGCCCCTATTTTCCACACGGGCAGCTAGTAGTTTTGGTTTTGCAGATTAATATTCACAGGATCCTGATTTACAACTGGAACGATGCTCGGAAAGCTCTGTATCCGTGTATTACTTTTAGTTGTGTATTGTATTGATTTTCCGCTGCTATGTAATTTATTGTAATCTCTGATATTTATCAAATGTATTTTATTCATTTATACTCTGTATATTCTTGTATTCTGATGGAATTGTTGTAATAGCAATGAAATGTTCTTCTGTCTGCGTTCCAATTTGTCCTGTTCTCAAAACGATCAGGGGTTTCGAACGGTCTAGATCGGTTTAACGACTGATTCGTATCGAGCGAAATTCTTTGTCGTTACAAATCTTTTTCTGTCTATTCATCAATTATAAATGATCAAACTCAGTTGAACACAACAAAAATAAGTGTTTAGCTATTCATGATAAATTAGGGGCATCATTACACGAGTTATGAAGGACGAGTGATGTGCAGACTTGCAAACAAGCTCGCAAAACAACAGAAGGGTTACTTAAAGAGTTTGCCAAAGAATTGAAAACTGTGTTGATATATTTGTTATCATCTCCTCAGGCTAGCCACATATGGCCTAAGGTAGAGAAGGTAGTTGCCAAAGAGAAAGAAATGCAAGAAAAAATGATTGCGAAGCACATAACACTAGTCCATTGTTTTGAGAAGAAGAAAAACTAAAGTAAAAAAATCGAGATATTAAGAGAATTTTCTTTTCTCATGATTACATATGTAGCTATAGGTCAAATGCATTTAGTTGTAAATGTTTTGACCATAAATTTGGAGAAAAGTGCAAATATTTTCGTTCTTACATCAAAGTGTAGTCTTAAAGTATTAAAAATAGGTGAAATTTTGTTCACCAAGTAACTAAATTGATTTGCAAATACTATTTGGAAAACAATCAACTGAAAATGTAAAAAAAAAATCAATGCTTATTTTAAAATGTAGGTAAACACAATTATAAAGTCATTATTTTTCTTTTTATTTTACTTTTTTGTAGAACGAACACTTGCTTCGTTTTCAGTGCGTTGCCACAATCATTCATTTTCAATGTCATGCAGCAGTAATTCAACCTCCATTCTTTTAACATTGTAACCACCATTAGTTCTTTTATTATTGGTAAGTTTCTCTCACTGTCACGAATTTGGATTCAATTTTGCTCAAATTAAAAAAAAAAATTCAATTTTAAAATTCATCTGAATTCAAACAAATTTCAAAGATGAAATTCCAAGTTTAATTTCATTTCTATTCAAAATAGGTTCAATGCTCAATAGCCATTCATTAATAAACATCTGCTCTTACTGTAAGCTTTCCTTAAAAGCTGAAGGACAATAATGATGGATGATAATTGAAGCAGATGTTTACATTCTCAGCATGATAATAATGCATTGGGTAAAAATGTTGGACGATTACAGAGTTAAACAATAAAGTTAGAAACAAAGAAATTTCTACTGATACAACATACAAAATTACATGAACATGTATTTTGTTAGTATTTAATTCAACCGAATTTATAAAACAGTAAAGTCAGTATTTAATGTAAGCTGATGCAACTAACATAAAATAGCTAGTACCAAGTTCTGAGTAAATGGATTAAGTTCCGAGTAAATTTAGCTTATCATTTAATTCAGCCAAATTTATAAATTACATGTTTACAGAGTTAAATAGCTAGTACCAAGTTCTGAGTAAATTTGCTATGCAAAAAAAAAAAAAAAAAAAAAAAAAGTTCTACAGATTTTATCCTACCAAATAGTTTTACTCAATAATACAAACCACACAACAGTTAGTGCTTGTAAATCGATAAAGTTAGCATACAATAACAATATAGGTAAGATTGACAAAAATAAGATGTTTTACACTTATGTTAGCTCTACCCATTACCTTGTAGCGTATGGTTCAACTGTTTTGCAAATCATGTGTTCGTGATATGCATAGTTCATCCCTATTTTTCTATGCGTACTTAGGAAAATAATGTAACTGTTGGTGGATACCTGCTCAAAAAACTTTTGGTGGATAATGTGGTTATTCATCACAAAATACACCACCTTTTTTTCAATACATTAGCAGCTTTTAGTTTGAATATTAATGTTTGGTTTGCTGAGAGAAAAGCAAAACAAACAAATAGGATTACTGGCTAAAAAAGAATTCTAAATATTAATTGTAAAAAAATTATTTTTAACCATATACTTATTCTAGCATTAAGAAGAGAGGCTTTTGACAGAAAATTTCATCAGCCAATAACCTAAGTGAATGCTGATGTGATTCAATGAAAGCAAATATCCACCAAAACGAAAATGAAGAAAAACAGGGAGTTGCTTGACAAAACTACGTTAAGAAGAGAGGCTTGACAGAATAAAACTGAAAATGCGGATGTGATTCAATGATAGTATACATGCACCAAAACTGAAAATAAATAAAAAAATACAATGAGTTGCTTGACAGAATCGATCCCAAGATCTGAAGGTAAAGAATGCAACAGCACAGCCAACTGCATTAATGGTAATTGACAG
This sequence comes from Allium sativum, assembly GCA_030737875.1. NCBI lineage: Eukaryota > Viridiplantae > Streptophyta > Magnoliopsida > Asparagales > Amaryllidaceae > Allium > Allium sativum. Next base: position 185,304,611 of record CM060925.1, on the reverse strand, counting down.
TATAAATCACATCAGTTATTTCTCATTATAATTTTATATTTATATCCACCAACCACCACCACCAGTAGACCTGTCAAAATATGACCCACCCTTTTACCCAACCCATTTTACCCTAATTACAACCCTATCGGGTCAACCCCTTTATAATTTTTTATTAAATTAATCATAAAAGGGTTGACCTTTTTTTATAAGGGTTACAAATGGGTAACCCACTTACCCAAATAGTAAAAAAGTAATACTTTAAAATAACGATTTTTAAATGTAAAAAGGTCAAAATTACAAAAATACCCTTTATTTTGGAAAAAGTGAGAAAAAGAAAAAAATTCAAAAAATCCAGAAAATTATGAAATGAGAATTAAAAAAAATGAAGTATTCGAAAATAATGATTTTTAAAGCGACCAAAATTACGAAAATACCCTCCATTTTGAAAAAAATGAAAAAATTTCAAAAAATCCAGAAAATTACGAAATTAAAAGTAAAAAAAGAATTATTTGAAAATTACGATTTCTAAAGCTAAAAATGAAAAAATTACGAAAATACCCTTTATATTGGAAAAATGAAAAAATTTCAAAAAATCCAGAAAATTACGAAATGAAAAGTAAAAAAAGAATTGTTCGAAAATTACGATTTCTAAAGCTAAAAATGTAAAAATTACGAAAATACCCTTCATATTGGAAAAATGAAAAAATAATGAAAATTTTTCAAAAAATCCAGAAAAATTTGTAATGAAAAGTAATAAAAGAATTATTCGAAAATAATTATTTCTAAAGTTAAAAAGGCCAAAATTACGAAAATACCCTTCATTTTGAAAAAAGTGAAAAAAATAAAAAAATTCCAAATAATATAAAAAATTACGAAATGAAAGGTAAAAAAAGAATTAATCAAAAATTACGATTTCTAAAGCTAAAAATGTAAAAATTACGAAAATACCCTTCATATTGGAAAAATGAAAAAATTTCAAAAAATCCAGAAAATTATGAAATGAAAAGTAATAAAAGAATTATTCGAAAATAATAATTATTAAAGTAAAATAAGGTCAAAATTACGAAAATGCCCTTAACGCTGAAAAAGTGAAAAAAAAAAAAAATTTAAAAAACCCAAAAAATTACGAAATGAAAAGTAAAACAAGAATTATTCGAAAATTACGATTTTTAAAACTAAATATGTCAAAATTACGAAAATGCCCTTCATGTTGAAAAAAGTGAAAACAATAATAAATTTAAAAAAATCCAGAAAATTATGAAAAAATAATAATTTTTTATACTTTTCATTTCGTAATTTTCTGAATTTTTTTTCAATTTTTTCTACTTTTTCCAAAATAAAGGGTATTTTCGTAATTTTAGCATTTTTAGCTTTAAAAATCCTTATTTTTAAATAATTCTTTTTTTACTTTTCATTTTGTAATTTTCTGGATTTTCTGAAATTTTTTCATTTTTTTTCACTTTTTCAAATATGAAGGGCATTTTCGTAATTTTACCATTTTTAGCTTTAAAAATCGTTATTTTAAAATAATTCTTTTTTTACTTTTCATTCCGTAATTTTCTGGATTTTCTGAAATTTTTTCATTTTTTTCACTTTTTCAAATATGAAGGGCATTTTCGTAATTTTGGTCCTTTTAGCTTTAAAAATCATTATTTTCAAATAATTCTTTTATTACTTTTCATTTCATAATTTTCTGGATTTTTTCATTTTTCCAATATGAAGGGTATTTTCGTAATTTTGGTCCTTTTAGCTTTAAAAATCATTATTTTTGAATAATTCTTTTATTGCTTTTCATTTCATAATTTTCTGGATTTTATGAATTTTTTTCATATTTTTCAAAATAAAAGGTATTTTCGTAATTTTGGCATGTTTAGCTTTAAAAATCGTTATTTTAAAGTAATATTTTTTAATATGTGGGTTAAATGGGTAACCCACATAATATGTGGGTTGAGTCAGGTAAAACGTTATGGTAAAAGGGTCAAAATAAAAGGGTTGCAAAAGGATAGGGTCAAAATTTACTTGACCCTTATACGACCCTAAATGACCCATTTGACACCCCTAACCAGTATTGCCCCGCCTAGGGGTTGCCCCAGGCGACCGCCTACCCCGTCTAGGCATGGAGCCAGCTCCGTCACCTAATAAGTTATGATCATTCATCGCTAACTTCGTGGATTACTCTGTTTGATCATTGTCATGGGGTAACAAAACGCTAATTTAGGAATATGCATAGGGCTCATGTGCATCTTATTGAGCTTTGCACCTGATTCAGCTTTTGAAATTTTCATATATTTCATCAGCGTCCCCCTCTAAGTCTTGTGACAAATGCGTTGATTATGATATCTAGTTAGAAAAATCCAAAATGTATAAATGTCTAACTTCATCCTATTTTATACAGTGTGTTTTTAGCATAAAAAATGAACATACCCCGTTCTACAAATGTGATCTATTTATATTTCATATATACGACAGATTACAGGTTATGGCACGCAATATTATAAATCACGAAGTACTCCAAGTACCAATATTATAAATCAGGAAGTTCTTTTTTCAACAGGTTTACACTTTCCAGAATACTATATTGAACTACACAATATTCAAGTAAATTTATACAGCAATCCTATAAACCTCACAATAATTTTTACAATCCTATAAGCCTCACAATATTGTTTCTCATCTTCTGTTTGGTATTCAAGAGAATATATGGGGGAAAACCGAAGATTTGGTATAGTAAAACTTTGAAGTTTGTTTTCTATTTTGGAACGCAAACCAGTAAAAAAAACCAAAAAAAAAAGGCAAACTCTATTAACACCCCTATATTTGCCTTTCCCACCCCGTTGAAAACTAAATAAATAAAGTAACAAATATACCCTTATAAATCAATCAACTTATCTTGTTTCATTTTTCATTATGTTACTTTAATTATAAAATAAATACAATGATAATAATATATTTTAAAAAGACGAATGATTCCGATAAAGGGTATAACATTTTTTCTAAAAAAAGCGGTGTTTTATTTTAAATTTACTATTCTTCAACTTTTATGTCTTTTTTTCTTAACTTTATTTGATTTTATGATTTCCAGTGCAATATATATTTCAAATATTTTTAAATTAAACTGAAATGTAACCTTTTCCGATTGCAAAATGAAAAAAAATTAAATAAATATAGATTATTGCTTTGTTGTTTGTTATTTCTAGATTTATTTTTTTATTTCTTTTCATTGCTAACGTACAATATTTATTTGTGAAAATAAATATTGAAGGGTAGTTCTGGTAATTTTTGGGGTGTGAAAAGCAAAAAGTGGGGTGAGATGTTTTTTGTTTAAACAACGGGGTGTGAAAGGCAAAATGTGGGGTAAGAATAGATTTGGCCAAAAAAAAATTGATTGGGGAACAGAGGAAGAAGGATGAGTAATGTAGGCTTACCTCTCAATTAGACTGTATGGGAACAGGGGAAGGAAGAGCATGAATCGGGGAACTCAGCTCGTATAACACTTCAAAGAAGAAGCAAATCAGAGTTGAAACGACTAGCAAATCAGAGAACTCAAGCGAGAGGCATTGAAAGGTAGAGAAAATCGGAAGAAAAGGGGATCTGGCTCAAAGAGCGGAAGTGCTGGCGGCGGCAGATGAAGAATTAGGTTTAGTCATTAATAAGAATAACAAGGAGAATAAAAAGAAACGGAAATTGCAAGATGGAAATCACGAGATGGAAATAGGAGGAGATTGATAGAAGGAAATTTGGAAACGGAGATTAGATTAACATCCCAAAAGAAAGAATAAGGCACGAAATTTGGCAATCGTAATCATGATTTGTAATTGCTGTTGTAAATTTGGAGAAAGAAAATGGATTTTACCTCGTTAAACAAATATTTCCTGTTATCAAATTCGGTTTTAAGGACAAGTTAACCGTGTTAACCTGGAAAAGTGATTCTGAACATACACCGTGCATTTCAAAAAATTTATTTTTAAACTTTGAATGATAATTTAACGTTGGAAATTGCTTTTTTTTGTTTATACCGTGGCCAATCAAAAAAGAGTACGTGGATTAAGAACACAAAAAAGATCACCTAAATTGTGGTTTTTACCGTTAGATTTGATTTAAAATAAAATATTAAATTTATAGCCAGAGAGAATGATATGGATTGTGTCTCTGCAATAAATTATCATTTCAGATGATGACATATTAGTGTGAAATTATGAAATATTTTAGAAAAAATTAAAATTAAAACTTTTGTAGTCAATTGTGTTTGAATATATATATATATATATATGATAAGTTATTAACGAATGATTATTTAATATTAATTATTTACAATTTCATTATTGTTTATCAATTCATTAACTGTTAATCATTTCATATTTCAAAATAATTATTAATAATTAATAAAGAAATGATTTTATAAAAACATTACTAGGATATGTAAATGAAATCTTCAATTTAAAAAAATTACTAAAGTATATTTTTAGCAAATTTATTTATACAACATAAACTACTTTACCGGCACCATAGAATAATTTATGAAATCGATGACAAAATTACCCTTACTAAATTAAAGATAAAAATATCCTTACTTAAAAACAATCAAAGGAAAAATTAAAAGATAAAAATTTCATATGTCCACATCGTATAAATTGGTACAAATTCATTTATAAAATAATTGAAATTTCTTTGTGTTATTATGTAAAATTAAACTAATTTTCTTTGAAGCATTAAATTTATTCATATTCTTTCTAGTTATATTTATATGTAATAAGTTTTAACATTTTGCAATTCAAATTAGTCACAAAAATAAATTTTCAAATTAAGTACTGAAAGTAATATGGTTCATTGAGCAATAAATTATTCTCTATATTTTTCTATATTAAAATCAATTTTTAAGGTAAAATCAAAGTTAAATAGTTTATTACTTTATTATTCAAAATTTAAAGTTAAATTCTAAAAAATGAATAATTAAATGAATATGAATCTAATTAAGGATTTGAATTTGGATTGCAAAAGTTCATTGATTTTAAAAATCAAAGTTTCTTAGTTTGACTAATGCATGAGAGAAAGATACTAAAATCAGACAATTATTTTGTTTTACTCTAAATCGAGGATAGCTTAGTCACATGTATGGTGTATACAAAGCAAAAGGTGGTGTATATGACTTTATTTAAAAAAAATGGTGTATCTAAAACACTTTATGGTGTACAAATAGAATTTGCCTAAATTTTTTGACACGTCATCACATAACTCAACATTATTTTTAATGAAAGTTTAAAATGATATGAGAAAAATGTAGGGGCAAATCGCAAAAAAAAAAACTTCACCTTATGTATATGTGTAGATAATACATTTTACCTACCTATAAATATTGGTAGATAATTTGAGAGTTATATGTTTATGATAAATGTATTTGTGATTATTATATATAATTTGACTTTGAAAATATACCTTGAATATATATATATATATATATATATATATATAAGTTATATGTTTTGACAACATGTATAATTTAAAAGTTAATCAATTAATTGATTGCTGGTTGTGATATGTGATAATTAGTTTACTAATAAAAATTGGAAATAAGCTGAAAACTAAATTATCATATCAGCGGAATCCAAAATACAGCTTATGATCCAACATCATTATTACAACTTTAAAATATTGTCTCTAAAGCAAAATGAGAAAGGTACAATTTTATAACATTGACAATATTTACCTACCAATAAATTTTTACCATTGAATATTGGTAGATAAAGGTTCTCTTTGCATATCAATATTTATTGGTAGGTAAAATATTGGAAGGTAAAGGTCAAATTTCTTGTAGTGTTAGCATGTCTGTTTATTGGCATTAATTAATTTATTAATGCCCCAACCTCTCACATTAGAACTGTTGTTTGCGGTTGCTGGATGTGCCGGGCGGTTCCGGGCAGACTTCTACCGCAAACTCATTCTAACCTCGGGTTTTGGGCTAAATGCGCTAACCTCTCACATTAGATTTGTGTTGTTGCGGTTACCGGATGTGCCGGGCGGTTCCGGGCAGTTTTACACCGCAACTCAATCTAACCTCGGGTTAGGCATGTTTATCTTTTAGCATATTTACCATACATGTCCAAGTCTAGATTTTATATGCTAATCATCCCAAATTCACAAAACTAGTCATGTTCCAATTCTCAAGTTATACCCCAACAAAGCTGATAGCAAGTTATGCCCCACAAATTCAAATCCAAGTTATTACTCAAAATAGGTTACACCCAATTTTCCCAAACTTGCAATAATAGTCATGCCCCAAAAAATCGCAATATAACACATGCCCTATGGTTTAGTTATATTGCACCATACAGAATATTCTCCAAAACCCCCAAACATGATTCACTGTAATGACCCGGATATTTGACGGTGTAATAATTAACTTATTTAATTATTTAAATAACGAATATATTATTTAATCGTTGACGTTAGAACGTATAATTATATTATAATTAAAATAGAGCTCGAAATGGCGCTGCAGTTCGTAATTTGGCGATTCGAACTTCAACTGAGTGTACATGATTCGTTTTAAATCGGATTTCTGTGAAATAAGAAACGCGTGGAGCTGGTGGAGTATATCTTTCTAGTGGAAGAGAAAAATCGGGATTTCGTCGTGTAGATTTTGAGATATGTCCAAATCAAATTTTAAAATAGTCGCTATGGAATCGTTTATCGACCGTAACGGATTATTTGATATAACTAGAGATCGGGATTGAATTTAGACAAGGTTCTTTTGGGAAACAGTGATAAATTTTTTTTTAGAATTTTACTGTAATTTTTAATTAATTTAATAAGCAACTTTTTATTTGGAGTATTTGGCACCCTGTATCGATATTTCGAGGTTTCACAATATGAGTTAATCTACCGGTATTTTTATATTTTTGGGATTGTAGCACCGAGCTCATCTCAACGGTATTTTTATTTCTGTCGTTAGTAGTCCGTAGACCAACGAAATTTCACGCAAACAGAGATTTTTAAATTTACCATTCGCACCAAGGTTGAAGTGGATATTGCGACCAGTACCTACAGCGACAAAATATCTGCAATATAAACAAATATAAAATGTATCATGGTATTAAGAAGGCCACGCACCCAACTGATTTAAGCCACACATATTTGTGTTCTTCAATCTCAACGCAAGCAAGAAAATATCTAGATATTTATAACACTATAAATAACCCCTTCTTATAACCTAAATCCTCAGATCCATTTCCTCACAAGCCACCAACGATTTTCTTCCTCAAACCCAATATCGAGCTCCACTTAAAAATGGCCGTACCCCTTAAATTGAAATCAAAGTCATCATTTAGCAAAACAAATCAAAACAAAAGGGATCGAATCTGAATTTCGATGGAGTGTTGACAGCGTTCATCGCGAGGCCGAGAATCATCGGTAGGGTATATCGCGAGGTACGGTTTCAAATTCTGGTAGCCAACGTCGCAAGTTAGGGCAGAAGGCGATGCGCTTTGGAGGAGATGGAAGTCAGGATATCGCGATGGTGTTCAGGGAGGAGGGAGGCGTGACTGTTAATGAAGTGTAGGAGGTTCCGAAAGGAAGTAAGTAAACAAATTCAGTATTTCGTGTTGTTTAAGCTTGGGATATGTATGAGGAGTCTGTTGGATGTAGTGTAAAGCCTTGGTTGATGTTGAGGTGGGTTTTTATGAAGGAGTATGGAGGAACTGAATGGAGCAGGTAAATGTATGTGAGGAGTAAATGGTGTTCATGGTCCTTGATGTTTGAACGAAAAGTGCAGTGAAGTATTGGATGTGTTCAGTGATGCCTGCGAGTGAATAGCAGGGAAGAAATGGGGAAGGGCTGAAGCTTGTTCGAAGTTATGAAGGAGAAAGTGACGAGTTGACTGTTCATGGAGGAGCGGTTACTTTGTTTTACTGTTTGGGGTGAAGAACTGGAGTACTGCCTGTAAGTGACGGGTTTAAAATTGAGAAGTTGGATAATGTTGTAAGGAGAGAGATGTGATGGTTCCAAAGTTCAGTAATGGCGTGTTCTATTTGGGAGCAACAGGAATCGAATAGAACATAGGAACGCGTGTGTAAAGTATGTGGGCTTCCTGAAGGCAGAAGACAGTATTTTGAGAGGAGGAGTTTGGATAGACTAGTTTTGTTTATGTTATAATGTTTTCGATTTGGCTCTTGAAGCAGGTGTTATGAAAGCATGCAAAATCTCGGGATGAACGACAAAGACGAAATTGCAGTAATTAAATTCAGTAAACAAAACTAGTTTGATTACTTATGGAATTCAAAATCTCGGGTTTCCTGAAGCCTTTAGAGTTTTAATGACAGACAAGGGCTTTTAGCCAATCCAAGGATAGCAGTATTATGGAATTCAAAAGCAGTGTACAAGATGAGCAGAAACCTGGAACGTGAATAGCTGAGGGTTCGGCCTAATGAAGGACATTGGTGAAGAACGGTGTGTCCTTGGTGAAAACAGAAAGCGTGAACGACAACAGATATCCGAAACAACGACCGTAACGCGTTATTTAATGATAACGAACAATGTGAGTAAAACTCACTATCTCTCCTCAATTTATATTTTAATATAAATTGTACTTTATTTATTGACTGTTGTATATTGATTGTTAAACTGGACTGTTAAATAGATTTGATTGAAAACGTAGTTATAGTTAATCTATGTACTGTTAATCAAATATGGTTCTGTACAGCAGGATATTTCATTTCAAAATGAAATATGATATATATTATACTGTGTAACATCTGTGGATGCAGGGAGACAGGTTGGAGGAATCCGACTGGGTTCCTCAACAATTATTTTACTGTTTTCATATATTGTGATATATGTTGTGATTTATAATCTGTTATTGATTATGGATGTTAGAACGATATTGATCATCGTTGTTTGATATTTTGAATATCATAAGAAACCCTGAGTTGTAAAAAGGAATATTTCAATGTATATTGAAATAAAGGAAATTATTTATAAATTGAACACGGTTTTATAAAAGGAAATTATTTATAAAACAAATAGAGTTTTATAAAAGGGATATTTATTTAGAAAATAAATAGAATTGAAAAGGAGAATATTTATTTAGAAAATAAATATAAATAAGAAATATTTATTTAGAAGATAAATAAACTGTTATAAATAGGAAATATTTGTAACGGTAAATAGAAGTTGTAAATAGGAAATATTTGTAATGGTAAATAGAAGTTGTAAATAGGAAATATGTGTAAAGGTAAATAGAAGTTGTAAATCGGAAATATTTGTAACGGTAAATAGAAGTTGTAAATAGGAAATATGTGTAACAGTAAATAGAAGTTGTAAATAGGAAATATGTGTAACGGTAAATAGAAGTTGTAAATAGGAAATATTTGTAACGGTAAATAGAAGTTGTAAATAGGAAATATTTGTAACGGTAAATAGAAGTTGTAAATAGGAAATATTTGTAACGGTAAGTAAACGTTAAAAAAGAGAAATAGTTGTAACGGAAAACATAGTTTATCAAAAGGAGTTAATCAAACGTAGTTTATCAAAAGGGGTTAATCGAATATAGAAATTAAGAAGTGAAGTTAAACAAAAATTAGAAACTGATTAGAGATTAGTAAGTTGAATATTTTTCCGAGTATCGATCTGATGTTGGTTTCGGCCTTCGGGGTTTATACTTAGAGAATTGTTCTCTTACTAGTTTACAGTTAGGGACTAATAGTTGTGGAATGGTAGTGATGCGTGAATGAGGATTGGAAATGTTTTTCCCATGTTAATAACATATATTTCCTAAATCATAGAAAATAAGGAATGTGGATATATATATATACATATGTTTTGATGATTGGATCGATAATTCCATTTGGAATTTAGATCGTTGTTTGTACACCGACATGTTTTCATTTGATAGTTAAATCACCGACTGTCGAAGTTTTGACCATTTTAACGTTGTTAATATGGAGAGACCGGTTGGATTCTTATCCAAAGAACGACTCTGTATTGGCATAAGCGTTGCGAATATGCCGAAGAGAATGGAAGACGGAGTAAAGTGCAAGGGTTGTTGTATAAATCTTAGATAACAGTGACTAAGATGGATGTACTGAATAGTGCCTTCGGTTTCGTTCAGTCCCAGAACGAACGTAAATGGACGAATGTCTGACAAAATAGTTCCAATGATCGAAAGAGTTGGACTGTACAAATATATATGGTGGCCAACGGATTTATTCCCTTCGCATAATATCCAGAATCTATTTGTGCAGATCCAACTAATGATTAACGGATCTGATAATGTGGCATTCAAAGTGATCGTGTTATCAATGAATGGAAAGTAAGCGTAGCTTCTAGCCTCACATCTGGTAAATGACAAAAATCGGGCAGGCAGCATGGCTAAGTCGGTCGCACCGAAGTAGGGTGTATAATCACCTATCTAGAGAATATTCATTTGCTTCTTTTAATCTATCAATGCTGTCCCATATATATATGGGAAACAATTGCTGATCCCAACCGTTGGTGATGTACATTCGATACACTCAAGCGAAATGAGTGGTCAGTCATGTGTGGCTGAGTTGCAAGATGTTCTTGTTGAACTCCAGTGTATCGTTCCTAGAGTACACTGATCGGAAGGTGGTTTCATACCTTGTCATAGTTGGAAATCCATTACCCAATACGTGCTTGCGGTTTTGATTGTATACTATATTTGTAGAACGTGAGATGAAAGCGTTTCTGCTAGATTGATATCTAATTGTATTTAGACATTATTATAATATCAGTGATACTGCCTTTCAAAGATGTTGGATTCTCATAAAGGAAAAACCCGTTCCGTATTCACGGCGTGGTCTTATGAGATATCATATACCTGTTAAAATGATTTGAGTTTACTCACACCAGTCCCATGACTGACCCGGAGTTTATTTGTTTTGTTTCCCTAAACTCTTGGGTGCCTAAATTTGTATGGGCAGTCAAGTAGTCGGGATTTACAGATATACTGGAAGTGCTTGGAGCAAGAGGCTTCAGGATCATATAGCTATAGTTATTTCCGCTGTGTTGTAAGTGTTGTACTCTGCAATCTTATTGTATACATATACTGTTTGTATTTCAAAAGTATGTTATATTTTATTCGTTCCGCTGTGAGATTCGTGTTACTCTGATGATGATGATCTTCTTCTTCTTCTATTCTAATAGTTCTACCTTATCTATTCTCACCCTCTATCTTCTTTCTATTAGTTTCTTGAATTTCAAGTGCAATTTGGGGTTGGACTTGTGTTATTTAGTCAGCTCAAATTGGACCGGATTTTCGGGTCATTACAGTTGGTATCAGAGCTTAAGGTTAAGTATTACCTTGGCTCTATGGCATAACTCAGTAGAGATGGGGTTAGTAATACCCTAGACTGAGTTTGAGTGTATATCTACGAGTGCGTATTTGTTAGTTAATATAAAGTGATTTATATTGTGGAGATTTATTGGTTGAGTGGCTTATAAATTCTGGTCGATCAGTTTGATCCACTGTATCGGTAGGAGTTTTATAAACACTTGAACACGATGAACCGACATGGTATGTTTTGAAATTAACATAGTATAATTGGTTGTGTTGGTTGTTATTATAATCGAATGAGGTTATAAGAAGTGAAATGGTTATGTAAATAACTGATCAGAATTCATATAAGTAAAGTATATGAAATAAGATGAACTGAAGCTGAATTTAAATCAGAATTGGAATTAAAATAAGGAAGTTTTAAGTTCCTAGGAGATTTTGAAAATGTTTTTCAAACTGAAAGTGATATAGTATTGAACTCACCTGGATTGCTGGGAAATAGATTCCGATGATGGATCGATACATCATCGGTGTTCATTTTCGAGTTTCTAAAGTGACGGATTACTACTAAAGATTTTGTTTTGAAATTGTTTTGCAAAAACAAGTTATTCAAGAATTCGAAGGATTTTGAATTGTTATTATGATTTCAAGTGATTTGAATAAACACAGGGATTTGAAATTTGAAATCTAAATTTAACTTATGAAGTTAAATGGGTTAAAATAGTGAAAGTGAATAATAAATTTGAATTTGACTTGAACTAAGTTAAATTAAAACTGGATTGGATTATAGAATAATCTGAATGAAATTAAGTTGATAAACCAGGAGTTGAAATTGGATATTGGAGTTTAAATGAAATTCGACTTAAGTATAATCGAATGGTTTGAGTTGAGGATATAAACTAATCGAAGTTAGATTAGTATGACATTGGTATATGCAGGGTGTTAATCGTTGGAAATGATATAATGATATGCCCGATAAAAAGGTACCAGTTTATATTATATATTGGGTATGAGATTTTGATGAGCCGAGTTGGCAAGCCGCTTGGCTGTTTGATTTTCTTTTGGGTTGGAGAAGGCCTAGAGAGGCGAGTTGGAGTTTTACCGATAGGGCTGTACAAAGGAGATTATGGCGAAATTTTCCGAAAATTTAAAAGTGTCAGAAAATTTTCAGAATTTTTGAAAATTTTAGTTAGTCAGAATAAATTAATATTTTAGTCGATATTAATTGGTTCAGTTGAAATCAGAATTAAGGGGTAAACAAATCTTAGGAATTCCAATAGATAGGGTCGTCCACTACCTTAGCAATTTCGAGGACGAAATTATTTTAAGTGGGGAAGAATGTAATGACCCGGATATTTGACGGTGTAATAATTAACTTATTTAATTATTTAAATAACGAATATATTATTTAATCGTCGACGTTAGAACGTATAATTATATTATAATTAAAATAGAGCTCGAAATGGCGCTGCAGTTCGTAATTTGGCGATTCGAACTTCAACTGAGTGTACATGATTCGTTTTAAATCGGATTTCTGTGAAACAAGAAACGCGTGGAGCTGGTGGAGTATATCTTTCTAGTGGAAGAGAAAAATAGGGATTTCGTCGTGTAGATTTTGAGATATGTCCAAATCAAATTTTAAAATAGTCGCTATGGAATCGTTTATCGACCGTAACGGATTATTCGATATAACTAGAGATCGGGATTGAATTTAGACAAGGTTCTTTTGGGAAATAGTGATAAAATAATTTTTAGAATTTTACTGTGATTTTTAATTAATTTAATAAGCAACTTTTTATTTGGAGTATTTGGCACCCTGTATCGATATTTCGAGGTTTCACAATATGAGTTAATCTACCGGTATTTTTATATTTTTGGGATTGTAGCACCGAGCTCATCTCAACGGTATTTTTATTTCTGTCGTTAGTAGTCCGTAGACCAACGAAATTTCACGCAAACAAAGATTTTCAAATTTACCATTTGCACCAAGGTTGAAGTGGATATTGCGACCAGTACCTACAGCGACAAAATATCTGCAATATAAACAAATATAAAATGTATCATGGTATTAAGAAGGCCACGCACCCAACTGATTTAAGCCGCACATATTTGTGTTCTTCAATCTCAACGCAAGCAAGAAAATATCTAGATATTTATAACACTATAAATAACCCCTTCTTATAACCTAAATCCTCAGATCCATTTCCTCACAAGCCACCAACGATTTTCTTCCTCAAACCCAATATCGAGCTCCACTTAAAAATGGCCGTACCCCTTAAATTGAAATCAAAGTCATCATTTAGCAAAACAAATCAAAACAAAAGGGATCGATTCTGAATTTCGATGGAGTGTTGACAGCGTTCATCGCGAGGCCGAGAATCATCGGTAGGGTATATCGCGAGGTACGATTTCAAATTCTGGTAGCCAACGTCGCAAGTTAGGGCAGAAGGCGATGCGCTTTGGAGGAGATGGAAGTCACGATATTGCGATGGTGTTCAGGGAGGAGGGAGGCGTGACTGTTAATGAAGTGTAGGAGGTTCCGAAAGGAAGTAAGTAAACAAATTCAGTATTTCATGTTGTTTAAGCTTGGGATATGTATGAGGAGTCTGTTGGATGTAGTGTAAAGCCTTGGTTGATGTTGAGGTGGGTTTTTATGAAGGAGTATGGAGGAACTGAATGGAGCAGGTAAATGTATGTGAGGAGTAAATGGTGTTCATGGTCCTTGATGTTTGAACGAAAAGTGCCATGAAGTATTGGATGTGTTCGGTGATGCCTGCGAGTGAATAGCAGGGATGAAATGGGGAAGGGCTGAAGCTTGTTCGAAGTTATGAAGGAGAAGGTGACGAGTTGACTGTTCATGGAGGAGCGGTTACTTTGTTTTACTGTTTGGGGTGAAGAACTGGAGTACTGCCTGTAAGTGACGGGTTTAAAATTGAGAAGTTGGATAATGTTGTAAGGAGAGAGATGCGATGGTTCCAAAGTTCAGTAATGGCGTGTTCTATTTGGGAGCAACAGGAATCGAATAGAACAGAGGAACGCGTGTGTAAAGTATGTGGGCTTCCTGAAGGCAGAAGACAGTATTTTGAGAGGAGGAGTTTGGATAAACTAGTTTTGTTTATGTTATAATGTTTTCGATTTGGCTCTTGAAGCAGGTGTTATGAAAGCATGAAAAATCTCGGGATGAACGACAAAGATGAAATTGCAGTAATTAAATTCAGTAAACAAAACTAGTTTGATTACTTATGGAATTCAAAATCTCGGGTTTCCTGAAGCCTTTAGAGTTTTAATGACAGACAAGGGCTTTTAGCCAATCCAAGGATAGCAGTATTATGGAATTCAAAAGCAGTGTACAAGATGAGCAGAAACCTGGAACGTGAATAGCTGAGGGTTCGGCCTAATAAAGGACATTGGTGAAGAACGGTGTGTCCTTGGTGAAAACAGAAAGCGTGAACGACAGCAGATATCCGAAACAACGACCGTAACGCGTTATTTAATGATAACGAACAATGTGAGTAAAACTCACTAACTCTCCTCAATTTATATTTTAATATAAATTGTACTTTATTTATTGACTGCTGTATATTGATTGTTAAACTGGACTGTTAAATAGATTTGATTGAAAACGTAGTTATAGTTAATCTATGTACTGTTAATCAAATATGGTTCTGTACAGCAGGATATTTCATTTCAAAATGAAATATGATATATATTATACTGTGTAACATCTGTGGATGCAGGGAGACAGGTTGGAGGAATCCGACTGGGTTCCTCAACAATTATTTTACTATTTTCATATATTGTGATATAAGTTGTGATTTATAATCTGTTATTGATTATGGATGTTAGAACGATATTGATCATCGTTGTTTGATATTTTGAATATCATAAGAAACCCTGAGTTGTAAAAAGGAATATTTCAATGTATATTGAAATAAAGGAAATTATTTATAAATCGAACACGGTTTTATAAAAGGAAATTATTTATAAAACAAATAGAGTTTTATAAAAGGGATATTTATTTAGAAAATAAATAGAATTGAAAAGGAGAATATTTATTTAGAAAATAAATATAAATAAGAAATATTTATTTAGAAGATAAATAAACCGTTATAAATAGGAAATATTTGTAACAGTAAATAGAAGTTGTAAATAGGAAATATTTGTAACGGTAAATAGAAGTTGTAAATAGGAAATATGTGTAACGGTAAATAGAAGTTGTAAATAGGAAATATGTGTAACGGTAAATAGAAGTTGTAAATAGGAAATATTTGTAATGGTAAATAGAAGTTGTAAATAGGAAATATTTGTAACGGTAAGTAAACGTTAAAAAAGGGAAATAGTTGTAACGGAAAACGTAGTTTATCAAAAGGAGTTAATCAAACGTAGTTTATCAAAAGGGGTTAATCGAATATAGAAATTAAGAAGTGAAGTTAAACAAAAATTAGAAACTGACTAGAGATTAGTAAGTTGAATAGTTTTCTGAGTATCGATCTGATGTTGGTTTCGGCCTTCGGGGTTTATACTTAGGGAATTGTTCTCTTACTAGTTTACAGTTAGGGACTAATAGTTGTGGAATGGTAGTGATGCGTGAATGAGGATTGGAAATGTTTTTCCCATGTTAATAACATATATTTTCTAAATCATAGAAAATAAGGAATGTGGATATATATATACATATGTTTTGATGATTGGATCGATAATTCCATTTGGAATTTAGATCGTTGTTTGTACACCGACATGTTTTCATTTGATAGTTAAATCACCGACTGTCGAAGTTTTGACCATTTTAACGTTGTTAATATGGAGAGACCGGTTGGATTCTTATCCAAAGAACCACTCTGTATTGGCATAAGCGTTGCGAATATGCCGAAGAAAATGGAAGACGGAGTAAAGTGCAAGGGCTGTTGTATAAATCTTAGATAACAGTGACTAAGATGGATGTACTGAATAGTGCCTTCGGTTTCGTTCAGTCCCAGAACGAACGTAAATGGACGAATGTCTGACAAAATAGTTCCAATGATCGAAAGAGTTGGACTGTACAAATATATATGGTGGCCAACGGATTTATTCCCTTCGCATAATATCCAGAATCTATTTGTGCAGATCCAACTAATGATTAACGGATCTGATAATGTGGCATTCAAAGTGATCGTGTTATCAATGAATGGAAAGTAAGCGTAGCTTCTAGCCTCACATCTGGTAAATGACAAAAATCGGGCAGGCAGCATGGCTAAGTCGGTCGCACCGAAGTAGGGTGTATAATCACCTATCTAGAGAATATTCATTTGCTTCTTTTAATCTATCAATGCTGTCCCATATATATACGGGAAACGGTTGCTGATCCCAACCGTTGGTGATGTACATTCGATACACTCAAGCGAAATGAGTGGTCGGTCATGTGTGGCTGAGTTGCAAGATGTTCTTGTTGAACTCCAGTGTATCGTTCCTAGAGTACACTGATCGGAAGGTGGTTCCATACCTTGTCATAGTTGGAAATCCATTACCCAATACGTGCTTGCGGTTTTGATTGTATACTATATTTGTAGAACGTGAGATGAAAGCGTTTCTGCTAGATTGGTATCTAATTGTATTTAGACATTATTATAATATCAGTGATACTGCCTTTCAAAGATGTTGGATTCTCATAAGGGAAAAACCCGTTCCGTATTCACAGCGTGGTCTTATGAGATATCATATACCTGTTAAAATGATTTGAGTTTACTCACACCAGTCCCATGACTGACCCGGAGTTTATTTGTTTTGTTTCCCTAAACTCTTGGGTGCCTAAATTTGTATGGGCAGTCAAGTAGTCGGGATTTACAGATATACTGGAAGAGCTTGGAGTAGGAGGCTTTAGGATCATATAGCTATAGTTATTTCCGCTGTGTTGTAAGTGTTGTACTTTGCAATCTTATTGTATACATATACTGTTTGTATTTCAAAAGTATGTTATATTTTATTCGTTTCGCTGTGAGATTCGTGTTACTCTGATGATGATGATCTTCTTCTTCTTCTATTCTAATAGTTCTACCTTATCTATTCTCACCCTCTATCTTCTTTCTATTAGTTTCTTGAATTTCAAGTGCAATTTGGGGTTGGACTTGTGTTATTTAGTCAGCTCAAATTGGACCGGATTTTCGGGTCATTACATTCACAGTATAAACTATGCCAAATTATAGCCTTTATTTACAGTGCATGCCAATTACCCAAAATCCCAATTTAGGCGTGTTCACATTTAATAGATATCCCTATCTTACTATAGGTTTTCATGCCTAAGCCATATGTCACAATAATCTCCTTCTTCCAATTCATAAACTACCATATATAATATGCCCCAATTTTAGGTCTTACCACAACATGTACTATGCCTTACATGTTTACAATTCAATTTACGCCCAAACCCCAAGTCATATGTCCAATATACTTTATGCCTCAAATCTCAAGTCATATGTTTGATACACTTTATGTTTTAAATACAACATGTGTTGTGTCCTCAAATCAGTTACAAATCAGTTATGCCCAATTATACATAATTTAATACTTTTCCCAATTTTTGCGTTGGTCATGTCCAAATCATATATTATGCCCAATTTTAGCGCTGGTCATGTCCAAATCATATATTATGCCCAATTTTTCCCAACGTACGTTCATCTCTTATGAGATTTGGCTCAGGCTCGCATTAGCCTGGCTATAAAAACCAAAACGAAAGAAGGAAAGAAGAGACAAAGAACGGACATAATAATATCAATGAGATAGATCCAATGGATATAGAAAGATAGATAGAAATATGCATAATCTCAGATTCAAGTTTGTCAGAATCACAATTAAATTTTATTTCTAAAAGTAACATGAACCTATAAATTACAGAACGGTCTTGAATTCTGGGGTCTGATTTCTGAATTTGATTAGCTATTCCTTTGATGTAGACTTTGATTGTTAACTTGAAAACTCTAATTTGATTGATTAAGGTGGAGGCTAGGTCACTTCAGGTTTTAGCAGCATATAAACATCTATGAATTCGTATGGAGAAAACAATAGGTTTAGGGGCCTTTTTATAGGTGTAAAGGGAGATTTAGAGCCTTTAGATCAGTCTAGAAGTCATTAGAATCATCCAGAGAAGAATACCACGTCACACAGCGAATCAGAAAGCGACACGTGGCGAAACATGTCACCGGCCAGATCTGGGCCAACAGGGGTCGACTCCCCTATAGGGGGTCGACACCTATGTTGACACCCCTATAGGGGGTCGACAACAATGTCGGCTCCCCTTGGGGGGATGTCGACACCCCTGAGCGGGAAATTTCCCGCTCAGCCCGCTTTGACCCAAATTCGAAATTTGAACCCTGTTTTGACTTCTAGAATTATTTTATATGTATATATATACTTCCTTGGGCGTATACAAACTTCTAAGGCTTATGAATTCTTCATACGTTGTCCAATTTACGCAAACTCAGATTCTATCCCAAGCAGAATTCTGAGACGAACGCAATGGCGTAACCCGTTTACCTTAATTCCCACTTTTAAAATTAAGTATTCTTTAATTCGTTACTTTAATATCCATAGGAAATATGGGGTGTTACATTCTCCCCTCCTTTAAAGGATTTCGTCCCCGAAATCTCCAAGTCAAGGAGAATGTAACCTAACATTCAACATCCATCTACTCAATCATTAAATCCTAGGCGTCCATTGTCCTTAAAATGTTTCTAATGATTTTCATGAACATGTGCATAGTGTGTGTATATGTCCTTATCTAATGCAAAAATCAGACAGTCTACAGATTCAATTGACCCCCTTAATGCGAATTATGTCAGTGCCATGAGTCTATCATGTATGCAATTATTCCTAATCGTACTTTATAACTTCTACATGAGTGCACAATCATTCATACAAATGCAACATCCATATGATAAAATATCAAGTTTAAATTCATATATATAAAAATTCACTGATGCATATGCAATATGAAAGTGACTGAGCCAATCTAGTGCCTAATGTGTGTATATGCATCCACGAGCACCCACTAGAAAACACTTACATCTACTTGCATCCACCAATCATAACATGTCTCAAACACATGTTTACATCCATTGGCTTCTACCAAAGGATCGAGGATAGGATCGAAAGGATATACTTAAAAGATAAAGACTAGCAAATAAACTTTACAGAAAAAGATAGATCAAGGATATACCCTCAAAATGGGTATATACTAACATTCCCAGAACTATCTCTTGAAAATAAACAGATGCTAACCATGTTACCAAGTGTATATACTAAGATGATTAGATTCTTCTCCGTCAATCTTGTAAGTGGGCCAATACCTTCGCAAAGTCCTTAATGAACTTCATATATTAGCCTGCTAGTCCAAGAAAGCTTCTTACTTCTGTTGCATTCCTTGGGACCTTCCAGTCTTGCACTGCAACTACTTTTGCGGGATCTACTGCTATCCCTTCTTTGGGCGCTACATGTCCTAGAAACTTTACTTCTCTCCAAAAATGACATT
This sequence comes from Allium sativum, assembly GCA_030737875.1. Taxonomy (NCBI): domain Eukaryota; kingdom Viridiplantae; phylum Streptophyta; class Magnoliopsida; order Asparagales; family Amaryllidaceae; genus Allium; species Allium sativum. The sequence continues at coordinate 185,284,842 of CM060925.1, read as the reverse complement.
TTTGGAGAACTTCGCCTTAAGTTGATGCGCTTGGAGGGTATCCGAGACTTCCCTTAGATGCAAAGCATGTTTTTCCTCATTCGAAAATATCATCTATGCACAAGCAAAGTGAACCATCCACCTTTGTAGCGAAAACAACTGGAGCACCCATTTAGAAGTACTTCGCCTTATGAACCCTCTCTCAAGTAACTCTTTTACTTGTTTACTGAGCCCTTCCTTTCCCTTGGATTCATGTGTCGTACGGGTAATGCAACTGGTTTTGCATTGTCAACTAGATATATGCGGAAGTCTATCTCGCGTTTTAGGCGATAAACCCCTAACCTGATCAAAAAAATCTGCGTACTCATGGACTACTCTAACGGATCGCAAATCGTCGATAGATGCATCAAGTGATTCTAGGTAGCCAAGACAAACTGATCCCTTCGGATCGCACGAAATCTCGAGGGTATTCCGGAGGCAAGTCGAAAGTCTAACTACCCTCCTTTCACAATTACTAGCTAACCAATCCATGCCTAGAATCAACCCATAGCCCATGAAACCCGAAAACATAAGCAACGGTGGATGGAATTCTTAGCCTCCTACGATTTTGAAATAGCATATACCCCGGGCAAGGGTAACGTGGTGGCAGACGCCTTAAGTAGGAAAAGGTTGTCCTTGAGTCCGTTGTTTGTTGAATGACAAAGCTTAGAATTCATCTCTATGTTTGACTTTAGACCCTCCGTTGACTTAGTACCCGGTCTGTTAGCATCCTTGGAGGTTAGACCTACACTTCTAGGACGGGTTGGTGAGGCACAGCGAGACGACCCACAGTTGGTTGAGATAGTAGAAAAGCTCAAAGGGGGGGGGGAGTCGTCAAGCCATCTTCGTAGGTATACCCTAGACGATAAGGGTTGGTTACGAAGGGATAATAGACTTTGTGTACCACAAGACGAAGACTTAAGGAAGGCCATTCTTGATGATGCTCATCGCTCAAAAATGACCATTCATCCCGGCGGGGATAAGATGTACAAAGATATGAAGCGGGTTTTCTTTTGGGCCAGTATGAAAAAGGATGTAGCCGAGTACGTCGCTAGATGCTTGGTGTGCCAACGAGTTAAAGCAGAACAAAAGAAACCCGGTGGGTTGCTTCACCCATTAGAAGTTCCACTATGGAAATGGGAAAGCATCTCAATGGATTTTGTGGATGGATTACCAAGATCAAGGAAGGGTAACACGGGGATTTGGGTTATAGTAGATAGACTTACTAAAAGTGCCCATTTTATTCCCGTGAAAAGTAAGAGGACTGCTCCGTGGTTGGCTTCTGTATACATTAAGGAGATAGTTCGTTTGCACGGTATTCCTTCTAGTATAGTAAGCGACCGTGACCCCATCTTTACTAGCGAATTTTGGAAGAGTTTACAAGAGGTGGTAGGGACTCAGCTATGTTTGAGCACCGCATATCATCCTCAGACAGACGGCCAGACCGAGAGGGTGAATCGCATTCTAGAGGATCTTTTAAGGCTTTGTATCCTAGACTTTGGGGGTACATGGGAAGAGCACCTTCCATTAGTAGAATTCGCATATAATAATAGCTTTCAGTCTAGTATTGGCATGGCACCTTTCGAAGCTCTTTATGGAAGGCCTTGCCGTTCGCCTACATGTTGGTGGGAATCTACTGATAAAATCCTACTTGGGCCCGATATGGTTAGGGAAACCTCGGAGAAGATTGAGTTGATTCGAAGGAGGATGAAAGCAGCACAAGATAGGCAAAAATCGTATGCTGATAAGAGGAGGACAGATCTTGAGTTTGACATTGGGGACATGGTTTTTATCAAAGTATCTCCGTTACAGAATGTTGTTCGCTTTGGGTCCGTGGGGAAATTAGCACCAAGGTTTGTAGGGCCGTTTCCTGTAAAAAACAGGATTGGGAAGATGGCATATAGGGTGGAGTTGCCTGAGAAACTTAGTGGAGTACACGACGTATTCCATGTATCACATTTGAGGAAGTGTTTGCACAAGACCGCGGAGGTGGTAGAGCCGAGCTTGCTTAAAGAGGTGGAAATAGAGCGTGATGCAACAATTAGACGAGCTCCTACATGCATTCTTGGGTCGGAGATCAAAAAGTTGAGGAATCGAGAGGTCAGACTGGTTAAAGTGCAATGGGGAGATGATGAGAGCAACGCAACTTGGGAGACAGAAGAGAAGATGCGTTCGTTGTACCCTTTTCTTTTTGAGGGTATGTCTTTTAATTTCTCCTTTATCGCTTAGCTTATCTTATCTTATCTTTAGTATGTCCTCTCATTAGTATCTTTGACCTTTAGTTAGGATAATCCTATGGTTGAAACATGTGTTTGAGACATGTTATGTATGATGGATGCAAAATGGATGCAAGTGTTTGCTAGTGGTTGCTCGTGGATGCATATATACACACACTTTAGGCACTAGATCGGCTCAGTCACTTCATATTGCATATTGCATATATATGGATGTATTTAGTATAATGGATGTATAATGGTTGTACCATCATATGGATGCTGCATTCGGTTGAATGGGTGTGCACGCATATAGAAGTAGTATGTAAGCAATTAGGATCTTTTGCATACATAATGGATTCATGACACTTACATAATTTGCATTAAGGAGGTCAACTGAATCAGTAGACCGCCTGATTTCGCATTAGGTAAGGACATGTACACACACTTGCATATGATCATAAAGCATTAGAAGTCTTTTAAGGACAATGGATGCCTGTGTATGATGGATGAGTAGATGGACGTTTGGATGGTAGGATATACATTCTTCCAGACTTGAAGATTTCGGGGACGAAATCCTAAAAGGAGGGGAGAATGTAACACCCCGAATTTTCTATTAACACTAAAGTTGCTAAAATATTAATAAGTGTGTAAGAGAGGGGATGTATCTAATATGAATATAAAAATATTAATAAGTGTGTAAGAGAGGGGATGTATCTAATATGAATATAAAAATATTAATAAGTGTGTAAGAGAGGGGATGTATCTAATATGAATATAAAAATATTAATAAGTGTGTGAGAGAGGGGATGTATCTAATATGTATATAAAAACAATAATAAGTAAAGGGGGATGTATCTAATGTGTACATTGTAGAAAATATATATATATTTATGACATGAATAGAAGTTTATTAATATGCTGAGTGTTTGCTGAGTCACTTCTGACTCATTGCTGAGTCAACAAGATAAACCCCATCTTGTCTGAACGGCTGCGGTTATTTCTAGGTTAAATCTAATGGCCTAAATGAATTCTAAAATCTATAAATAAGTGGGTAGACCCTAGACCTAAATCACTTGTAAAATTAGAGAAGCTACCGTCATGCTGCTGCCATGGAGTTCAGCATAGCCGTCACAAACTAAGAAGAGGAAGCCTAATCATCTACAACTAAATCTACACAAATCAAATCAAAAGATCTCTCTTTCTCTAATTCTTTTCTTTTGTTGGTGAGTATGATGATTCTCACAAGACTATTACAAACTAATTTGACTCAGTTATGAATGGATCACAAGAAAGTGATGTGATTTGTAATTGTAAATTCTATATATTGTGGATCTCTTATTATGTTATTATGTTGTCGTATGATGTAATTATATATGCTATGTCATGCTATGTTGTAAATTCTCTTATGTTATGTCGTGCTATGTTGAGAATCATGTCAAGCTATGTTATACTATCATACTATGCCATGTTATAAATCATGCTATATTATGTTGAAAAATCATGTTGTTGGATCATGCTTAAAGTTATGTTTTTTTTCTTAATTTAAATGAATCTTGTTTATGGGAATTTGCCTATTAGGTTAGGTGTACCCATAAACTTGAAACTATAATTAAATAAAACTTGATTATGGGAATTTGCCTATTGAGTTAGGTGTACCCATATAAAACCATGTTGTTAAAAAATTAGATGATGTTGATTCACACATGTTCATATGTAAGTTTATGAAAATTGATTGAGATTATATTAGGTGAATTTTGAACAAGTTGACACCTTTAGGTCCATGACATGTATAATCTATGCAAGTTGGACATATGCAAGTTTCACCCCTTATTATGATTCATTTGGTCACATATACATGTTGTTATTATGATAATCTCTTTTATGCTATGAGTTAGGCTATTCGAGTCTAACATATATTTTGCGAATAAACGTTCAAACGTGGGGTAGGGGTAATATTAGGAATTAATAAATTGGGTGCAATTTTGTAAGATTTTGCATACCATGAATGGATGTCCATAATTGAGTCAATTATGGACATTGTTAAAAATTGGAAGTAATTAATAATTCAAGTAGGGAATTATTAAAATTGGGGGAAAGTGGATTATTATTAATAATCAATGCTTAGGACACGAGGTTGGACCCGTTTGTGATGTAAACCTGCCCGGACCCGCCCGGCAAATCCAGTAGTCACAAATGTCGGCCCAATGTGAGAGGTCCTAGGCCCAAACTAAAGCATAACAGTTGTAAAGACACGAGGTTAGACTCTTTTATGGTGTAAGACTGCCCGGACCCGCCCGGCAAATCCAACTACCATAAATGCCAGTCTAATGTGAGAGGTCTTTATGAGGTTATGGCCTTAATGAACTAAGAAATACTTAACCAGATAATCATGTAAGGTGGGACATGGGGGTTAAGTAGGTGCCTTGGGTGGCATGAGGAATCTGGTGGTTGCCTTTAGAGGCATTTGAAATACGATTAGACTTAACCAAACACACATGTAAATGAACATGACTAAGTGGGTTAAGTGGGATGGACTAATGGGGACAAGCTTAGGTGGAATGCTTGTGGTAAATAGTGGGGGCCCATTTCAACCAGTATCCCAAAACGTATCTTTGTGGGCTCGACCCAAGTCGAGGACGGGACACGCATACTGGGTTTGACTATAAGAGGCCAAAACAGGGAGCGGTGGCAACGCAAGTCCAACGGGTTTCATATGCGTGTGTGGACCCGGGCTGGTAGGTAAGACGTTGTTGCATCGTGTAGGTATAAGCCGTGCATGTCCGTTGTATCAGGTTGCCACTTTAGGGGAGTGATACACCCCACTGTGGGGCCAGCACGGGTATCTACGAGTTAGGGAGCCGATCGAATAATGGGAAGTAGGGTACACCTAGTGGAGATAGGGGCAGGCGGCACCTATGTAGTCAGCTAGGGGTACGTAAAGCCATTGGGAAAGTTTCTAAGTGAAGCTAAGTGGGATGAATCTTTAGGGTGACTGGTGTGGTGCAGTATAGTGTTTATCCTTTAGTATTTAGGAGCGCCTATAACGTTGCCTTTAGCGATTGTCTATGTCCTTAATCTGCTCTTCATAGACATTTTCTTGTTTTCCAGCTTATGCCTTAGTCCAGTTATTTTGGTAATAGTATTGTAGAATTATCATATTCACCAGACTTTATGTCTGACCCCCTCTTTTCCATCCTTTTTCTCCCTTCAGGTCCGCAGGTTGGGCCAAGTTCTAGTGGAGTCTAGTTGGATCGCTTATCTTCTGGAAAGCTTGGACTGCTGAAGTAAAGTCCAACTTGTTATCTTTCTTTTTAATGGCTATTCATGTAATGGGATTATGTACTTGTTTTATCAAGATAGATATTGTACTTGACATTGAATATGGTGTTATGATGTAATCAAACATGTTTTGACTTCTGCTACAATGAAATAAAGTTTTTGAATTTCCAAGTACTATTTTATATCTGTCTTGTTGTAATTTTACTGTTCTATATTCACTTAAAACCTCCATGGAAGTTAATGCATTCCCTTTGTGAGTGACATTAATGGACGTGGGGTGTTACAATTACACTTAAACTCAATACTTAACATAGCTATTCTCAAATCTTTACAAACCAAAGATAAATGAGCCGAACCACCAATTGGATTTGAGAAAATAATGGGATCTTCTACTATACAAGTACTAAGGTGCAGAGACTCGACTATGAAAGAAGATATAAACGAATGTAAAGCGCTAAAATCAAAAGAGTACTAATAGGATGATCAAAAGAAAACTAAACTTTTCAACCGAAGCTTTACTACCTCTCTCTTAGGTACGCTGGCGGTGAGAGCATGCACTTGCCCTCTGGAAAATCTTGTCCTTTGTTCTTGCCCTTGTCCTTAATTATATGACCCGTTATACCATAATAATGACACATCCTCTTGTCTTAGATTTTTCTATTCTTTCCTCCTTCGTGTACCAAGTCCATATCCATGAGTTTCTCATCCTTGGGTTGTGTTCCTTAGCCAAACCCCCTTATTCTCATCTTTGCCATCTTTGTGTAACTCATTGACAAGTCTCTTGAAAGCTGCCTCCATCGCACGGAAAAACCTACAAAGCTTGAAAGAAAATTAGCCGCAGGTGAAACTATTGCGGCTATAGATGGAAGTTGGGCACTTCTTTGCCCTTTGACAGATGTCGTAATCTCATCAAGCCTACGGAACCATGCCGTGATGAGGTTACCTCCCAGAAATTCAGGAGCCTTGGAGACTCAGGAAAGAAGGAAATAAGGATTCAAACAGAGGATCAAAAGATAATGCATATGGATTTGGGGAATATGCCTTTAAAACAAAACTTTTCTTCAGAAAATGCTTCTTTTAAAACCGTTTTGAACATAATTTTTCAAATCTTTTATCTTATCCTAACCTTCGTCTCTGATACCACGTGTAACACCCCACCTCTGTTAAGGTCACTCACAAAGGGAATACGTTAACTTCGGTGGAGCGTTTTAGGTAAAAGATGCAGATAAATTACAAGACAAACAAATAAAGCAGCGGAAAATAAAGTCGTTCAGTCAAGCTTTTACAACAATTGTCTCAATCATACTTAAAAACAATAGATAGAACTTTTGTCTTGATTCAAAAACTTCCAAGTATAAAAGGAGCATAAAAATAACAATGATATTTGTGATGGCCCGCCCCGCACCAACCGACATTTACTCCAAAAAGTGCGCTGTACACATGTCCAGTTAGCACGAGACGGTCGTCAGAAGGAAAGGAAAGAAGGAAATGAACTAACAAGGAACCTGTAGAATGTCCCACAGCGCATGGAACAAAATATAATAATAACATACTTGACATAAAACAGGTGAGATAGTGCATAAGCTGAAAACAAACTAACATAGCAGCGGAAAATCCAAGTACAGCTTATGATCCAAAGCCAACATTATTACAACTTTTCAAACTGTCTCAAAAGCAAAAGCAAGATAAGGGAGGTACACTACTAATGCCCAAGTAGCGACCACCAACGACACAAGGAGAATATCTATATATCATACGTGGAAGCCTCCTGCTCGCCTCCGAATCAGCTACTCGCGCATCACCAACTAACCTGTCTCTAGTCTGCTCGTGTGAGCACCCAGAGTAATAAGAAGAGACATAAAACTCTGGGTCAGACAAAAAGTCTGGTATGAGCGATAAGCATCTAAACAGAACAATAACAGGTATACTAAACCATACCTAAACCTGTACATGCAACCAAAGAGTTAGCACTACATACTGTACAACACTCTAAGGTGCCATTTCAAATGGTGTAAAGATAACGGGGGTGGGGGTGTGCATGTCATAGTGATGGCAAACAATTAAGCATAACAACCATCCTCACATCTCTCACTCAGTGCGTAAAGCATACGATATCCCCCACTTCGATCACCCAATACACTTTGCTATGATCACTTTACCCCATGAAGTCACAATGACTTCACTGCACTGATCCATAGACGCTAATCCTTCGCTATGTCCACTCTGCCCCATGGAGTCGCAATGACCCCACTGCACTGGCTCATAGTCTTACTATGATCACTTTTCCCCTCAATTCATAATGACTCTACTGCACTGATACGTAGTCCTGCTACGATCACTTTGCCCCTCGAGTCATAATGACTTTACTGCACTGATACGTAGCCCATCATTCCTTTCAGTGGCGAATCGAAGTTATGAACATCGACAACTCCTTATCACACGTCCCGCGACAAAGCCCAACCATGAAGTGGACTCATTGGTTCCCAACTGGATCCTGAGCTCTAACTTCCATTTGGACTACCTTTGCATCTCGGGTTATTGGTCATCACCGGATCGGTTCAGATCTTCCCGTAATCATCAGTTCGGTTCGGATCAGAATGCTCCTTGTTCACTGGATCAGATCGGGTTCTCCAGCACGCCACGGTTCGGATCGTCATCACTATCATCGGGTCGGGTCGGGTCGGGTCTCCAAGCTCAATCGCCACGGATCAGTTTGGAGGTGGCTAAACGGATCGGGTTGGGGTCCTTCTGGCGATTCGGGTCGGGTACTCTCCTCCAGGCCAAGTACAACGGTTCGTGCTCACCATCTTTGAACGGATCGGGTCGGAGCTGCCGGCGGATCGTGGGGAAGAGTCCAACGTCGGTTCGGTTCGGGTCTTCATTGCCGATCCGATCCGGTCTAGTATCCTGCATTTTCCTGCAACTTCCAGCGATGGTTTATACGCCTCTCGACAGCATTTTCGACCATTTTAACTATTCTAATCAATCACAAAGCATACCATACAGTCATAGCAACATGTATAATCAACCACAAACACCAAAACAACAACATGATAGGTTAAAATGGATCGAACATAGCCAAAACCCCATATTTTCGCTTAAGCATGTTTAGGTGAAACTAATGATATGATTAGCAAAACTTAACCAAATTAACACAAATTCATATCAGAGGTCTAAAACATCATTTAAGGATTTATAAATATTTTTCCAAGATTTTATCATGTCTGATCTCGCTAATTAACACTAATTACCCTTAATTAACCATAATTAGTGAGGAACTATGCAAATCACTCACCTTAGCCACAAATAAGACTTAGATCTGAAATAAATCTCTGATTTGGCGCGAATACTTATGCTAAACAGTAGCTCTAATCTTAATTTGGTGAAGATCTCCCTTGATTTGATGTTGCTAAGCTTAATCCTTGATTAGAGAGTGATTTGGAGGTGATTTAGAGGTTGGAGGCCATTTTTAGGGTTTCTAAGAGGTAAGTGGAGGCTAGAAAACTGAAATAGAATGAAACCCTAACTCTTTTCAGCCTCCCCATAACCCTAATCCTGAAATGGGTTATGGGCCCATTCACTAATCACCCTATTTGGCCCGGTTAAGCAGTCTTTCACCTTCCAAACCTTATTTCAGCCATATCTCCCAAACAGTAAGTCCATTTCTCACATATGACCACTCTACGGAAAGGTAAACCATCAAACGAATCTAATGGAAGTGGTTTCAGGTCAAAATTCCTTTACAATCAAAAGTTATGGCCGAAACAAGATCAGCTAGGGGCAAAATGGTCATATAAAAATCGGCAAAAATCATGAACATGGGAAATGACTCTAATGGTTGTTTCCCAAAGTTACATGACCATACGACTTCATATGGGAAAGAAATAAATATTCTACGATCCTCCGATGCGTAGAATGTGGGTTGTTACATTTCCCCAATAAAGCATGAACCAGCCATAGCAGTGGAAGAGAGAGTCCAAGCAATACATCGACTATCTTCGATCTTGGAAAGAAAACTGAGCTAAGTGGTAACATTTCCTCCCTGTGAACCTGAGGGGGGGGAGGGGGAACGGAAGAAAAGAGGCAAAACAAACTAGGTCAGACATAACTCTGGTAAGTCCGGTGACTTTCAGCATGTAAACAGGCAAAAGCATCATGACATGAATAAACTGAATATAAGACAACACCGTGAGAACAAGGATAACATGATAACATATGATTAGCATAAATATGATAAGGCAAGATAAACTGAGTGCGCTTTTACTCTTTCTCTGCTTCACTACTACCTTGTTGTTCTGATTTTTATATCTCTACAATGCCTAACTAGTGTGCCAACAAGTAATCTGTGTAAAATTATAATATTACAACGTGATCCTAATCCCTGCAATTATGGTATCCTTCAGGTGTACATCTAGTATGAGGATCTTACCTCAATCAGCCTAATTGATATGAAAATGTTGGATGTACCCTTACTACCCTATCGATCGGCTCCCTACTTGTATTAATGTTTCATGTGTCTGTGTCAATCGGCCCTCTCTTGTGTGTAGATACCCTGTGTGGTCCCACCATAAGGTGTATCAATCCTTATGATAGCAACCCGACACGATTCAAGATGCACAGTGTATAACTACTGGTACCCAGTGCCTGCTTTTTCCCATTACGGAGTACGTGCACGCCCGTAATCCGTCGGAACCTACACTAACATACCCCCTGCCGCTATTTTGACCGCTTATAATCAGCCCAGTAATCGTGCCCCACCCTGCCTAGTTTCAGGGTACGTTGATACATCTATGTGGGTTACTACTGAAATGAGTCCCCGTTACTAGGGTCTCTTACTGGTTAAGTTTGTGGGCCTATATTTACTAATATTATTACCCACCAACCCGATATGTACTTAACCCTCCCATTGATTCAAACATGTTTACTTAATGGTTAAGTTTGTGGGCCTATATTTACTAATATTACCCACCAACCCAATATGTACTTAACCCTCCCACACATTATGTCATATTGGTTAAGTGTTGTCCATTCATGTTAACTTAACCCACCCACTCATCATGTCATGTTGGTTAAGTGTTTCTTATTAACCCTTCTCACTCGTCATTTTGGAATTGGTTAAGTGTTTCCTACTAAATTAATCCCGTTCATTCATCATGTTATATTGGTTAAGTATTTCCCATTAATTTAACCCTATTCGTTCATTAAGTTACATTGGTTAAGTGTATCTTATTAACTTAACCCCACTCGTTCATCATGCTGTATTGGTTAAGTGTCATCAATCAATTCAAGTTAACTTAACCCACCCACTTGTCGTGTTACATTGGTTAAGTGTTGCCTTCTTGTGTTAACTTAACCCTACTCATTCATCATGCCATATTGGTTAAGTGTTTCTTATTAACTTAACCCTTCTCATTCATCATATTGTACTGGTTAACTTAATCCTGCTCACTTGTCTAATTAACATGTTATAACGGTTAAGTTTTCTAAATTTACTTAACCCCACCTTCTTGTCTAATTATCATGTTATAGTGGTTAAGTGCTTTAAATTTTACTTAACCTTACCATTTTTAGCATGTCTGTTTATTGGCATTAATTAATTTATTAATGCCCCAACCTCTCATATTAGAACTGTTGTTTGCGGTTGCTGGATGTGCCGGGCGGTTCCGGGCAGACTTCTACCGCAAACTCATTCTAACATCGGGTTTTGTGCTTAATGAGCTAACCTCTCACATTAGATCTGTGTTGTTCCGGTTACTGGATGTGCCGGGCGGTTCCGGGCAGTTTTACACCGTAACTCAATCTAGCCTCGTGTTAGGCATGTTTATCTTTAAGCATATTTACCATACATGTCCAAGTCTAGATTTTATATGCTAATCATCCCAAATTCACAAAACTAGTCATGTTCCAATTCTCAAATTATACCCCAACAAAGTTGATTGCAAGTTATGCCCTACAAATTCAAATTCAAGTTATTACTCAAAATAGGTTACACCCAATTTTCCCAAACTTGCAATAATAGTCATGCCCCAAAAAATCACAATATAACACATGCCCTAAGGTTTAGTTATATTGCACCGTACATAATATTCTCCAAAAACCCCCAAACATGATTCACAGTATAAACTATGCCAAATTATAGCCTTTAATTACAGTGCATGCCAGTTACCCAAAATCCCAATTCTGGCGTGTTCACATTTAACAATTATCCCTATGTTACTATAGGTTTTCATGCCTAAGCCATATGTCACAATAATCTCCTTCTTCCAAGTCATAAACTATCATATATAATATGCCCCAATTTTAGGTCTTACCACAACATGTACTATGCCTTACATGTTTACAGTTCAATTTACGCCCAAACCCCAAGTCATATGTCCAATATACTTTATGCTTCAAATCTCAAGTTATATGTTCGTTACACTTTATATTTTAAATACAACATATGTTATGTCCTCAAATCAGTTATGCCCAATTATACATAATTTAATACTTTTCCTAATTTTTGCGGTGGTCATGTCCAAATCATATATTATGCCTAATTTTGGCGCTGGTCATGTCCAAATCATATATTATGCCCAATTTTACCCAACGTACATTCATCTCTTATGAGATTTGGCTCAGGCTCGCAGCAGCCTGGCTATAAAAACAAAAAGGGAAGAAGGAAAGAAGAGGCAAAGAATGGACATAATAATATCAATGAGATAGATCCAATGGATATAGAAAGACAAATAGAAATAGGCATAATCTCAAATTCAGGTTTTTTACAATGTCAGGATCACAATTAAATTTTATTTCTGAAAGTAACATGAACTTATAAATTACAGAACGGTCTTGAATTCTGGGGTCTGATTTCTGAATTTGATTAGCTATTCCTTTGATGTAGACTTTGATTGTTAACTTGAAAACTCTAATTTGATTGATTAAGATGGAGGCTAGGTCACTTAAGGTTTTAGCAGCATATAAACGTCTATGAATTCGTGTGGAGAAAACAATAGGTTTAAGGGCCTTTTTATAGGTGTAAAGGGAGATTTAGAGCCTTTAGATCAGTCTAGAAGTCATTAGAATCATCCAGAGCAGAATACCACGTCACACAACGAATCAGAAAGCAACACGTGGCGAAACACGTCACCGGCCATATCTGGGCCAACAGGGTTCGACTCCCCTATAGGGGGGTCGACACCTATGTCGACACCCCATAGGGGGCGACACCTATGTCGACTCTCTCTGGGTGGGTCGACACTCCTGAGTGGGAAATTTTCGGCTCAGCCCTCTTTGACCCAAATTCGAAATTTTAACCCTGTTTTGACTTCTGGAATTATTTTATATGTATACATATACTTCCTTGGGCGTATACAAACTTCTAAGGCTTATAACTTCTTCATACGTGTCTGATTTACGCAAACTCAGACTCTATCCCAAGCAGAATTTCGAGACGAACGCAATGGCGTAACCCGTTTTCCTTAATTCCCATTTTTAAAATTAAGTATTCTTTAATTCGTTACTTTAATATCCACAGGAAATACGGGTTGTTACATCATGGGAACGTAGTAACAGATTGAACCTCATGTTTATCAAGATGATTATTGCTAACAACATCAAGTCAATAATTCCGCAAACAGAAAGTGATAAGGAATATATGAAGTTTGTGGACGAGCGTTTTCGTTCAGTTGATTAGTCACTCGTTGGTACTCTTATGGCATAACTCACTACCATGAAGTTTGTTGGGTCGCGAACTATGCAAGAACACATTATAGAGATGACTAATCTTGCAGCGAGGTTAAACTCCCTTGGGCTTGTAGTAGAGGATTCTTTTATTTTCCAGTTTATTCTGAACTCGCTACCTTCTGGATATGGACCTTTTCAAATTAACTATAACATTATAAAGGATAAGTGGAATATTAATGAATTGGCCAGTAGACTTGTTCAAGAAGAAGAACGTTTGAAAAGTCAAGTGAATCACTCAGTAAGTTTAGTGAGTAATAAAGCTGGTAAAGAAAAAATGGGAAATCAAGTCATTTCAAGAAGAAAAAGGCACCTGATAAGAATGGGTAGGATAAGGAAAAGAAGGAACTAAAGGACGTTCGATGTCATTTATGTAAATAGAAACGACATTATCAAAATGACTGCCTAAAAAGGATAGCTTGGTTCGAAAAGAAAGATAATCATCTATCTTTTGTATGTTTTGAATCAAATTTATTTGAAGTTCCTATTAATACATGGTGGCTCGATACTAGTGCTGCAATACATGTTTCCAATAATGTGTAGGGATTTCTTATGATCTGAACTATAAACCCAAATGAAGGACGTTTTCTCTTTATGGGAAATGGAATGAAATCCACAATAGAAGGCATTGGGACTTATAATCTAATTCTATAAAGTGGATATGTATTAGACTTAAATAGTACCCTATATGTACCTTCATTATCAAGAATCCTTATATTAATAAGTAAATTGGATAGTTTTGGTTTGAGATGTATGTTTGGATTTAATTTTTTAAATTTATATAAGAATACTAATAATGTTGGTTCTGGTATTCTAATTGATGGTCTATATAAATTGAAACTAAATGAAAATTATGCGGATTGCTTGTTGAATGTAGTAAATAACGTTGGATGCAAACGTAGCATGTTGTATGAAAATTTTGCTTTCTTATGGCATAAAAGACTAGGTCACATATCCAAAAAAAAGGAATGATGAGATTAGTAAGTAATGAAATTTTTTCAAATCCGAACTTCATTGATCTACAATTATGTGTGGATTGTATTAAAGGTAAGCAAACCAAACATAATAAGAAAGGAGCCACTAGAAGCAGCTAGCTCCTTGAAGTAATTCACACTAATGTTTACGGACCTATGGACACTCCAGCCTTTAATAGAGAAAAGTATTTCATCACTTTTATCAATGATTTTTCCCGTTATGGTTATGTCTATTTGCTTCATGAAAAATCTTAATCTGTGAATGTCCTTGAGACGTTTATAAAGGAAGTTGAGAGGCAATAAGATAAAAAGGTGAAAATCATAAGGTCTAGTAGAGGTAGTGAATATTATGGAAAACATAATGAGTCAGACTAATGTCCAGGTCCATTTGCAAAATTCCGCGAAAGTCATGGCATATGTGCGCAATACACAATAGCAGGTACACCACAACAAAATGGTGTAGCAAAATGGTGCAATAGGACGTTAATAGATATGACTTGGAGTATGACGTTAGATTCTACACTACCTAAGAATTTGTGGTCGTATAATCTCAAAACTGCTAATTATTTATTGAATAAGGTTCTTAGTAAAGTTGTTTAAAAGACTCCTTTTGAATTATGGACTAACAGGAAACCTAGCTTAAGACACTTGCATGTTCGGGGTTGTCCAGCGGAAGCGAGAATTTATAATCCACATGAAAAGATATCAGATTCTCGAACGATCAACGGGTACTTCTTAGGTTACCCTGAAAAATCTAAAGGGTATGTGTTTTACTGTCCTATTCATAGTCCAAGAATTGTAGAAACTGGTAACGCTAGATTCATTGAGATTGGTGAAGTCAGTGGGAGTACTAGAAGAGAAATAGTACAAATAAAGGAGACAAGGGTAAATGTTACTCTGCCTAGAGTAGTTCCTCCATCTACTGTTACTCTAAATATTGTTCCGGCCGTTGAAGAACAGAATGATGATGAAAAATATATAAATAAAGAAGTACTTCCTGAAGGAAATGACTTACATAATGATGATACGCATGAACCAAAACAAGTAGCATTAAGAAGATCTCAAAGACATAACCATAACATAGGTCAACTATTTCTAATGATTATGTGGTTTATATGCAAGAATCAGATTATGGTATAGGAATAAAAAAGGACCTACTTTCGTTTTCACATGCTATAGAAAGTAAATAGTCAAAGGAATGGATTAATGCCATGAAAGAAGAACTAAAATCCATGCAACAGAATGAAGTTTGGAATCTCGTTGAGTTACCACACGAGTGTAAAAGAGTTGAATGCAAGTGGATTTTTAAAACCAAACACTACTTTAGTGGTCAAATATCGAATGGTATAAAGCTAGACTTGTTGCTAAGGGTTACACTCAAAAAGATGGTGTAGACTACAAGGAGACGTTTTCTCCTGTTTCGAAAAAGGACTCACTAAGAATTATAATGACATTAGTTGCTCATTATGATTTGGAGTTGCATCAAATGAATGCGAAAACAACCTTTCTAAATGGAGATCTTGATGAGGAAGTTTATATGGATCAACCCAAGGGTTTTTCTGTAGAAGGTAAAGAACAGCTGGTGTATAAAGTTAAGAAGTCAATATGTGGACTTAAACAAGCATCTCAACAATGGTATATTAAGTTCAATACCATTACTACGTCTTTTGGTTTTAAGGAAAATACGATTGATCACTGTTTATACCAAAAAATCAGTGGGAGCATGTTGATGACATCTTGATTGCTGTAAATAATTTAAGCATATTGCATGAGACTAAGAAATTTCTCTCAATGAACTTTGATATGAAAGATATGGGAGAGGCATCCTATGTGACTGGAATAGAAATATTTTGTGATCGATCACAAAGAATATTGGGATTGTCTCAGAATGGATATATTGAAAGCATTCTAGAGAAATTTGGAATGAGTAAATGTTCGCATGGGAAAGTTCCTGTACAGAAAGGTGATAAATTCAATCTCGTACAATGTCCTAAGAATGATGTTGAACGAAAGGAAATGGAATCAATTCCATATGCATCTATATTTGGTAGCCTAATGTATGCTCAAACTTGTACTAGACCGGATATCAGTTTTGTAGTCGGTATGTTAAGGAGGTATCAAAGTAATCCAGGGAGAACATTGGCAAGCTGCAAAGAAAGTTTTGAGATACTTACAAGACATGAAAGATTACATGCTCATGTATAGTGGATCCAATGAGTTGGAGGTAACTGGATATAGTGATTCAGATTTTGCTGGATGCATCGATACAAGAAAATCGACTTTTGGTTACCTGTTTATGTTTTCTCAATGTGTCGTATCATGGAAAAGTGCGAAACAAACTATCGTTGCTTCATCTACTATGGATGCAGAATTTGTGGCATGTTATGAAGCCATAATCATGCATTATGGTTACGGAACCTTATTTAAGGACTTGAGGTTGTCTACACCATTAGCAAGTTGCTGAAAATTTATTGTGATAACTCTACAGCAGTATTTTTCTCAAAGAACGACAAGTACTTTAAATGTGCCAAACATATCGAACTAAAGTATCTTGTTGTGAGAGATGAAGTTCAAAAACATAGAGTGTCAATCACGCACATCATGACAGAACTTATGAATGTATATCCTTTGAGAAAGGGTTGCAGCCAAAACAATTTGAGGAACACGTTCAAAGAATGAGTCTTGGTTGTATTAATAATGATTGAAGTGTGACATTCCGGGCTCTTTTATGACTTTCTGATATACAATTATGAGACTCTTGTTTTAATTTGGTAGTACATACTTTATGTAATTTTAAAAAAGAAAGAATCTTATAAAGATATTATGTTTAATCATTGTGATATAAGACATTATGCGGACCATTATGCTGTTTTATATAAATTGATGGATTGCTGGAATCATAATATATGGAAGGGAATGCATTGAATTAATAATGCACAACCTCCATAACTCTTAGCAATTTATCATAGTATGATGTTCATCCCTTGATATTATGAATAATTGGATCAAGTGGGAGAATGTTAGAAATCAATTATTAGAAACTATAATAAAACGTTTCATTTACCTTTAATGTTATGCGGTTTCTAATCTTAATATGACCATATTAATTGGGTCATAAATGAAACGTTTCATTTTCCATTATGCATTTTCTAATCTTAATGTGGCGCGGTTAATTAGGACATAAATAGATAGTTCATATTTAGAATGTTAGGTCTGCAATTAATTGTAAGCGTTGAATCGGTATATGATGGACGTACCGGATTTAGAATTAAAGGTTATATAAATAATTGGGTCCTTTCTCTCCCTAATTTAAAAGTTGTATTCTTCTCTATCTAGAAACACATAAGGAAATAGGATAAAAGAGAGAAACCGTATTCTTACAAGAAAACTAAACATTAGAAGTCAAAGAAAGTAGATGGTAACCATTACATCTCCCATTACTAATCAATGTACATCATCTTAAACAATAGATAAAATTAAGTTTCTCCCTTTCTATTTGTGAAATATTTGGTATTGGTGATCCTAGGACTATTCAGTTGAATTGCACATCATTAATCATGAAAGATCCAATAATAAAGAAAATTCTATCAATTTATATATCTTTATTGTCACACGAAATGCTCCTTTTTTAATATTAATATATATAGTTAAGTTTGGGTATATTTTTAAGAGCTATTAGAAAAATGGTTAAAATACTGTCTATGATTATTTAAATAATTAGAATTTAAGATTACACGAGCAGTTTAACTATATGGGTTGAAATGTTAAATATCACGAAAGAATTGAGAAAATTAAGTAAATGACTGTAGAAATGTAAAAAATGCAGTTATTTAAAGTGAAAGTTATTTTATTCAATTTATGATAAATTTATTGAGATAAGTATACAATATTATTTTATTGTTTGCATATATTATTTAAACAATGTGACTTATTTAGCTTTATATTTAGAAGAAAATCTAATTTTACCATTTTTGCTGATATGAAAGTGATACACATTTTAAAACACAACACTTAGCGTTAATTAGATGAATTAACAACAATTTATTGATTGAATTCATTATTCAAATGCAAAATCACATAATTAATTTAAACATATCAACGTAAATATATAATGTTAAGTGATATTATATAATGTTCTGTAAATAACTAAATAAAATTTAAATTGTAGGCGTTTGACATTAATATTACAATGCAATACGTAGTAAATATATTGAAGCAAATGAGTTCAACTTTGAACTTGTGATAGTTATTTATGTGTACCATTTATGTTATGTGATTGATGTATTTACATATTTGTTTTTTTTGTTAATATGAATATGGTTGATTTTGATGTGATTTAATAGGTGAATCAATGAATAATAGTTTGCTGAAGTTATTCAAATAGTTTTAACGTTATGTAATTAATTGTAAAATATGATATTAAATGTAAAATATTATGAAAGAATTGAGAGAGACTTGAACGATTACAGAAAAAAGGAAGATGAGGTATTTGAAGCAAAAAAACATAACTTTGTCATTTCTATTATTTAAAAGAAATATTATTTAATTAAATTTATTTAATTTACTTAAATTTTGGATTTTGTAATTAATTTAAAAATGTAGACTTAAATGTAAAATATTAGGAGCTAATTGTTAATAAGTAGTCGTATTGAACGACCCAAACTTCCCCTTACGGGGAAGCCTGGATTGAGTTGAGAACACGACATATCCGAACACAAACAACAGAACATTTCATTGCTATTACAACAATTTACATCAGAGTACAAGAATATATCAGAGTATGAATAAATATTACACAGCGAAATAATATCAGAGATTAAAATACAAAGCTGCGGAAATTAAATGTATAAATACAATATATAGTGGAAAATACATCAACGAGTACAACTGAATGAAATACACAGATATAAAGCTTTCCGAATATAGCTCCAGTTGTAATCTAGGATCCTGTGAAAAGAAATTTGCAAAACCAAAACTACTGACTGCCCGTGTGGATAATATGGGCAACCATAGTTTAGGTAGAAACAATAAACTCCGAGTTAGTCATGGGACTGATGTGAGAACTAAAACAGTTATTGAATCTTTACTTTAAAAGTTGGTAAATCATGGGACCACGCCTATAACACGGAATGAGTTTACTCCACATGAACACTAGTTTAAAACATGAAACAACGCAATACTTTTTGAAAAATGAAGCTATTATAAGACTCAGGTCCCATCACACAATGCAACGCAAGCCGAAGGATAGATTTTTACGTTATAATAGCCAAACATGCTTGGTATGTTTTAAAACGAATTATTTTTTTTGTTATTACTATAAGTGTATAATATCAAAAAACAACTTCAAATATAAATGTATAAATCATAGACGACATGAGCGCCCCATCCCACTATGTCTCCATATAGGTTTACAACTAAAATCGAAAAGTCACGTATTGAAAATTGGATTCCACTTATGAGTCGAGGCCAGGGATGACTCCTTTCTGATTCGAGACACTCTAGCAAATGCCTCAGGACTACTCACTTTGGGCAATCCTTGGATGCTTCAGGGCCAGTCCACACTTACGTAAGTGGATTGGTTATTCCTTAACACACGTTTACTGGTCCTATCGGACCTCTAAAATGGTCAGTACATCGACTATATCAAGAGCCACTTGGGACTCAAATCCGAGGCGCCTCACAATCCATCATCCGCATCAGTAAAAATGTCTGGGCTACATACCATGACATCACTTCTAGCTAGAAAGAAACGCATGCACTCCCTGCAGTCACGATCCCGTTTTTGACTCATACCGAGTGTGAGGCTTGCGAATTAACGCTATACACAAAGCTAAGCTAATTAAAGCTATGTTTTGATCATCAACCAGAAGACTCTGCTTTTCAACAAAAGCCTTGATCATTTGCATCTCAGCATGCCACACTGACAATCCATACCGTACCACTGATTTCCACCAATATATAACCTCTAAGCTTGTACGTCTCACAGAAGGGTGTTAAGCAAGAAAATAAATTCTCTTCCACCAAACAGATATATAATTAGCAGAGATCAACGAATGCAGTATAAAGGAATACAATGTCATACATACCATCCATTTACGAGTCCGTTCTGGGTCTGAACGAAACCGGAAGCACCTTTTTCCTCGCCCCATATGTGGAGAGAGGTCCTCGCATATCCGGTCGATCTCCAAGTACGTCTGGACGACCACCACTTATTACCTCGTCTTGGGTGTACAGCCCAATCAAAACATCAGTAATCATCCAAACAATGTGAAGAACTCCGACCTTCAACCACCGTCTTCATCGTCGACTTTTAGCCGTCATACCCGTTATTCAGAATGGGTTAAATCCGGTCTTTCCGAATAATTTACGTATCTATACTACTATATTAAAGCTGGGTTTTCATTCGGTGACGCACAAGCCACCTAGAGGTTCGCGGTGAGAAATAAGATCTGAACCGTCTCTGCCCTCTCATCCTTCTCTCCATTTTCTTCAATCGCCTCATAACGTTGTGCCTCTTTTCTTCCGTACAGAAAAGGGGGAAAGGAAATTACCTGCCAAACCCATCTACGATTCCCAATCCACCGTGTTTTCCGCCGTTATATTCCTGTCCATCGGCCAGTGGAGCGCTCTTTATTCTCCCTGTTCGTCTCCCAGCCCTAGATTAATTTACCCCTAAATCTCATCTGCGTCACCCTCTATAAGTTATGTGTTCCCTCATCCTCTTCTTCCTTTTTTTTTATATGTCGACACTTGATTTGGAAATGCTTTCCTATTTCAAATCGTTCGGAAAGCACTATTTTCGTTCCTGGATAACCATAATCAAAAATATGTTAACAAAAGCACTATTTTGAATATACATATTTTCAATTTTGTATTTTGTCAAATCATATCATATTGTAAGTTAAGATTATGTAATTAGAAAACTTTCAAAGTTCATGGAAATTGTGGAAAATCTGATGAATGCATGCATAGGCATAATTTTATATTTATATCGTTTGTAGCTCAGTATTCCTAAGATAAATTTGGTTGATTTTACCCTTACAATTTGCATATAATATTTCTTTCCCATTTGAAATAGATCTTAGACTAAATATGGTAACAGAAGCAGTATTTTAAATTTGCGTATTTTGAATATTGTATTTTCTTAAATCATATCATATGGTAAGATAGGATTATGCAATTAGAAAACTATCGGAAGTTCATGGAAATTATGGAAAATCTGAAGAATTCATGCATGGGCATAATTTTATATTTATATCATTTGTAGCTCGGTATTGCTAGGATAAATTTGGTTGCTTTTACCATTAGAATATGCATATAATCTTTCTTTCTCATTTGAACTAGGTCTTAGAATATGGAAAAAAGTTTTCCAAAGTTTGTTTAGCAAAATAGTATTTACTGATACCTTTACGTCTTTAAAGTATGTTTCTTCGGTTATACATATGCTATTATGATGAATTAATTATTCCAGAAATTAAAGGATCGTGCAATCAGAATCAACATTGGTTAACAACTTTAGCGTACTTATTATTTTTAGTTTTGGTCGATAAAATTCACCGAACAATTATGTGTATTAGTATTATCTGTTAACAATGCCAAAGTATTTAAATAGATCTGAAACCGTTTCTAATTTATGGATGTAAAATAACAACTGTAAATCATACAATCATGATAAGATGTTATTTGTACTATTTTATTATTACTGAGTTCTATTTCGAGTACGCACAAGCCTTCTAGAGTTTTTTTAAATGAAGGGTCATATTTTCTTCTTTCTATAACATACATTCATTGCATTTTCCCTGCATCGTTTCATTTATATACCCAAAAGATTAACCTTTTCTTTGAATGGCGTCTCTTCCAATCACCTCTGCTCCTCATCTTTCAAATTAAACTCCTAAACCTTAGTCGAAACTTAACTTTTTCCTTACCTCTCTACATCAACATCCTCTCAACACTTTGCCCCTTACCCTCCCGATGGCTTTGTCGATTTCCTACGGCCTACTTACTGTGAGGCATTTAATTATTCTTCATAGCAGAGGGCAGATGTAATTTTTAGGGCTTTTTTCATGGGTCTAGCCTCCTTTTGATCGATAAATACCCCGATATACATTTTGTATCGTCGTCATTACATATGTTTTTTCTTCTCTTCTCTTGCTATTCCATAACCCTGATTTTGATTTTTAAAATCAACTGAACATCGTAGTTTGTTTTGCCGACAAAAAATTTTCGGGCCATTAGTTAGTCATCGACGCAATTCGTTACAGTTTCACATGCTTCTTTGTCATACGTTCCTATTAGTTTTGGCATCTTTGCCATTCGTTATGGCTGCTTTCACCCCTTACAATTTTCCAGTCATTGAGGTATTTTTAGATGTTTTCTTTTTTGCTTAATTTGGTATATTGTCTTTGTAAGGTTTGTGGCAAATCATCGATACTGTTGTATCTTTGAATCATTTTTTTTTTTAAATTTCTCTGGTTAGTTTCCATGTTCTTTGCTTAGTTTTCATGTTCTCTGCTTACTTTGGTTTATCTTTATTTGATTGCTTTCTGCTCTGTTAGATGAAAGTTTGGCTTTTTGTAAGATCTTTCCACACTTAAACAAAGGTTGTAGGTTATGCTTAAACGCAAGTAGTTGATAAATGTTTCACGTTCTATGCAAATTTATTTGGTAATTTTCCAAACAGTTTATTCCTTTAATTGGAGGCCAATGTTTATTTTTCTAAGCTCAAATAATGGAAATTGATATTTTGTTTCTGTTCGTAAATCAGTAGCGAACCATTTACTTTTGGGTGCAAGTCGGGAATATGTTATATGTAGTCTTTCGTACAAGTTACATTATTACTTTTCTTTGCATACAACGACTAAACTGGTATTTCTTTTATGAAGAAGGAAAATGGTGTGAGTTCTATGGATGATTCGATTGCTAGGTGGAATGGCTGAAGGGCGGCTGACTTTTTATTAAAGTCTAACACCAAATGCAGCTGCAAATATTATACTAGTTTGACAAGAAATCGTTCTTATTGCACTTTCCTTAAAGGATATAAGTATGGTGACAAAGATGCAAAATACTTATATTGCAAAGCGGTTGAAGTGGAAATTACACACACACATATTTTCAATTTATGGCGTCGGCTATCACCATGCTAAGAAGGTATATCTTTATTCTTTTGATGGTTATATTTGGTGAATCCTAATATACATCTCCTTTTCTCATGCTCAATGTTACCACTATAGTCCTCTGGATTAATTTTTTTTATGCAATTAAACATCCTATTTATTTGTTAATGTTATCATGTGCAGATAAAACATTGACAACTATTTTGCATTGGTTTGCTAACTAATTTGCACTTTTGTGGTAAACAAACGCTATACTAACCAATTATTTCTACATATTCTACTTCACTTCATATTTTTGTTACTAACTTTTGTAATTAATAATATCATGCTATAAACAAAGATTTCGTTTGAATGCCTCGAGTTCATCAATATTCAACAAGGATAATAGTATATCACTTTGCTGTCAGATCGCTTTTGTTAACTTGACCTGTTAATAAAAAGGAGGTTACTTTCAATTCAGTGATCAAATTTATACAGGGATTGACCTGAGATCCATGGTTAAATAATGGAAAGCGTATAAAGAAACATTTGAGGAAAATCAAGCATAAAAGTAGAACAAAGAAAAAAACATGAATAAATTAAAATTTGAAAAACATAAGAATTAGCATTTGAGGCTTCTATACAATAAACTATAATTGAACTTCCTAGATGATTGCCTAAAAAAGTTAAAAAGGGAATTTTTTTTTGAAGACACAGTGTTTGTCATTTAATTCCCATAAACAATATTGAATGATAATTAAAAATTATCCTTCTATAAATACAACTTAAAAATTAAGATAAAACTTCGAACTTATGAAAAAATCATTATTAGTTGTAGCTAGAGAAAGAGGGAAAAGTAATAAGACAAAGTTCGACAATTTAGTAAATTATAAGTAGTATGATAATATGTCACATGAAATATATGTTAAACGTACCAAAATTGAATTGTACTAAAATTGCATATATATATATATATATATATATATATATATATATATATATATATATATATGTTAAACGTAATATGTTATACTGTGTTTGTCCATTAAGTTTATTAATTTACATTTAAGTTGTGGTTGAACCTTTTAGCTGAATGTACATTCGATGATAAAAGTTACAAAGTTGAGTCCCTATTAAAATTCTTTCAACTATAATAAAAATGCCAAGAGCTGTTTTGTATTGGTTTTTCACTATTTTTTATGCCAATAATTGTTGCTTATTTGATTGTTGCACTCTCTACTCCATACCAACCGAGTATATGTTAGGCTGGATGGTACTTTCTGCTTATTCTGGTTTATTTTTACACAAGGAAGATAAATCATCCTGATATTTCTTTCTTTTATGAACTTTGATTAAGCTGATATTAAGGTTCAGTCTTAATGAGCTCCAATTCCGTCAGTAACTTTTCTTTATGTTCGACCTGTGTGTTTAATAAATAACAGAGCATGTGTTAATGCAGGTAATTTATAAAACTTTTCTTCCTTGATTGTCAATCTTTTGTGAGCCTTGATTAATTGCAATATGTAGTGATTAGGTACATAACAGGTGTAAATGGTAAATGTTTAAATGTAAAAAATGACATGTCAAATGTTAGATATGAAGAGAAGGATGACAAGTCGAAAGATGGTTTTTACTGAACAAAATAGTCAGGGAAGGTATCAGCTCGCCTAAAGAGAAACATCCGAGCTTTCTGTATAATTCAAATTGCAAAGTTCACCAGTAGCTAGATCTACTGCGCCTTAGAAACAACATTTTTTTTTCTTCAAAAAGTGCAATATGAAAAACTAAAATCTGTTGTTACATGACAATTATTTTTGTTTCATATACCGACCAAGAATTTTATAATGTTGATTTTTTATTCCTTTTTTGAATAAATTTTTTTTAAATTTGTCGAAGTGTATGTATTTACCTTAGCAGTATCACATGTTAACCATTGCATAAAAGGTGACTTGGACATGCAAGTTAGCTTGCGTGTGGGTTTTGGTGGGACTTCAATCTACATAATGCAATCCATTTATTCCTTTTAGTTTTAAATAATTGTTCATGTATATATTCTTTAATTTGAATTTTTAATTTCATACTAAGCAAGGTAGGGAGCTGGCGGCTGATAAACGGATTTGATGGTAAGCATAAACCTATCATAGAGAGAGATAGGGATAAGACTATGTTACTCCACATATTAGCATCAACAGTTTATTTCCTAACTACTCAATAAATATTTCGTTTTCTGCATGCCTTGACTCTGTCCAGTTTATATCTTGCTCTCTTTGCATTGAAAACAGAAATCTATTTCAGGTTAAGCATTCATATTCTAAGCACACTCAATTTTCATATAAGATTGGCCTTTTATACCAAAACTACAATATATAAGCATGCTAATTCTTTCACTTTTTTGTATGAGACATATCTATTATGTTATACATTAAGTTTGTTCGACTATGTAGTAAATCCAATCTTAAATTAGGTTTATGAGTTTTGACACAGCCCAAAGTTTCTTGATTATTTAACCAAGACAAGGAGTGACTGATAGAAGTCTTGATTCCTCATGTTTGTAAGCATGTTTCTTGAAACGTCATCACTAAGAGCATTATATGGTTCAGTTTTGTTTGTTGTTGCTGCTGCTTTGAGCTTACTTACAGTAGCGCATTACCATTGGACAAATACATATCTGGTCTTCAACATGTCGAATTATTAACAAATATCCTTGCTACATTCTTACTATACAATTTGGAAACTTATTAGTTGGCCATATTTTTATTATTTCAGATGACTGACTATGTTGATTTATATTAACCATACGCAGTTGCATAATTGTTAAATGCTTCTCGATTCATCATTGTACCGGCTATAATTAATTTACACTGCTTTAGAACTAGATATATTTAGTTCTTATTTCCCATGGTTTCCTCTCTTTCTATAGTCGAGGTGTCACCTTACAATAGTAGGTATTCTTTCCAAGTAGTGACATTATGAAAATTATTTATATTTTTTCTTTTTTCAACTGTGGCAGCTAATATCTTTAAATAATCTATGAAACCTTGACTTTTGTTTCTTATATCCCGTCCTTCCTTCTTTACATATTGTAAGGTGACTTATTTTTTATACTGTTTTTTGGCTTCTGGTTTTTGTTCACCACTTGGACCGAGGTAGCTGATGTTGATTATTTGTGTGCCTTTTATTTGCAGAAAAGCACTTGCTCTTTTTGTTTCAAGGACTTGATATTTCATGGAGTTCATATAGGATTTAGGTTTCAGATCTTCAAAGTCTGATGAACAATAACTCTTTTATATTGCTTATCATTTCCTTTTATCTCTCTTGCATTCAGCTAGGATCAAATATGCAAGCACATTATTTTTTGGAGCCTTAATGCAACTGAACATTTCAATGCTCCTATTCGAAGAGGGCAATTTTAATTTCAATGCAACTTCATTAGGTGAAAGTTTGTTGATCATCACAACCAAACTTAAATTTTATTATCAGGACTTTAGTTATTATGATATAGGGGTATGATTATTCCAAGGAACCCAACGCAAATTTTAGTGCATACGTTTATATACCCAAAGCTTACTTAATTCACAATGTCAAAAAAACAACGTCATACATTGCATAATCATTTATACGGTCATGAATACCATAAAATATAAGGAAATATTCTTATAATGTATAGTTCAACCAGGTCTACACTGGCATAGCTTTTAGGCTATGTTTATATTAGTGGCTTAATTTGTCCATTTGGCTAAGAGGGTTAGGGTGCGTTTGGTTCACTCTTTTTTGTTTTCCGTTTTCGCCATAACAACATAGTTAACGACATATATAAATCGTGGAAAATGACCATTTTAGAAAATGAATTTAATATACAAAACGGGGAGTGACATTTTCTTATATTTCATGTTTTGAGAAGTAATGGACGGAAGAGACACAATTCATCCCTCCAATTTCCTTGCATCCCCTCCATCGTCCGTTTACTCTATTCTTTTTTTGTAGTTAATCTTGAAAACTCAAAATATAAAACAAAAAAATAAACCAAACGCCACCTGTGTTTTCCTTTATTGAAATCAATGTTGCCAACCGTGCATTATTACAAGATTAATTCCTAATCATACAACTTGTATTAACTTAGATTGGGTTGGATATGTCGCCAAATAGCAACGTTAAAGTCTCTATCAAATGGCTATTGGTACAAATCTATGAAGTCAAGTTTCAGACTGTTGGTGTAGTTTTCTACCATGGCGCGGATTGCTTGACGTTGGCCCTTCTGTTTTGAGCTTTATTTAGATAATATAGAGCAGAGCTTGGTCTTTACTGCTGTTGTTGATGTGATGATCTGACTATACTTTTGGCTGATGAGGATTGTTAGTATTGCCTGCCATTATGTTAGATCTGGTACTTTGTTCAAGTTATGCTTCGTTAGTTTAATGATAGTTTGCTAACACTGATGTGCGTATTGCCTCGTTGTACTACTTTATATTTCTTTTGATTTGGGTTGACCTTGTTGAAATTGATGATACGCAAATCACAATTTTGGACAACAAATAATTTTACATATTTTATGGAGAGATTTGTTGTTAGATTTGATGAAGAGATTTGGTGCTAGATTTTATGGAGAGATATTAGTTGTTATATTTGTGGACATTTATTGCAAAGATATTTGGTGCTTAACCAAATAGTTTTATAACATATATGAAGATATTTGGGAGCCAGGTTTTCTTGGGCATGAAGCCAAGTTTTTATTGGGCATGAAGCAATTCTCACTATAAAATGAGCTAGCTAATCTCTTCATTAGGTGTGGAAAATTTGCCGTTATTCTTCATTGTCTTCCTCCTCAAATTTTTAGCCATTAGATATTCTCTACCTATTTCTCAATAAGGTTATTGGTTCAAGTTGTAATTGTTTGTAACGATAGTTGAGGTCGTTTGTAAACAATTTTTATTAGTGAATCAATAAAGAAGGTTGTTGGGTGGAATATCGTGTGCTCATATTTCCGATATTTTTTTTATATTTTTTTTGTTTTTCAATCAAATTCATCTTCAAGTGATTGGGTGATAAAGATCCTATTTTTCTTGGCGTTTTGTCAAACTTTCGCTGCATATAAGATCATAACAGTTTGGTATCAGAGCCAGATCATCGCATAGCTTGGAGTGTTTGTTGGATTGAAAATTGGAGATGTCGGAGATGATGACGTTTTCAAAGATGGCTATTTTAAATGGGAAGAATTGGGGTATATGGAAGCCGAAGATGGAGGACATTCTATATCTCAATGATTTGCATGATCCCATTGATGGAGATGGGGTGAAGCCCTCAAATATGGATGAGGGAAAGTGAAAGAAAATGGACAAAAAGACGATTGCGTTGATTCGTCAATATTTGGAGGATTCTGTATTCCACCATGTGGCTAGTTGTGAATCCGCGAAGGCGTTGTAGGACAAATTAGTATCTTTGTATGAGTCGAGAAGTGCTACAAGTAAGGCTTTTCTGGTTCGAAAGTTGGTGCAACTTTGATTGGATGAGGAGAAGTCTGTTGCAGAGCATTTTGAACGAGTTTCAGGATGTCATCAATCAATTGGCAAATATGAAGGTGAATTTTGATGATGAGTTGCATGCTCTTTTGTTGATGAGTTCTCTTTTGGAAAGTTGGGAGACTTTGGTTGTATCATTAAGTAATTCCAATGCTAATGGAACTATCTCTTTAGAAACGGTTCGAAGCAGTCTTTTGAATGAGGAGCTAAGGAGAAAAAGGTCGGAGTTGAAATCGGTTCTAACTGAGGCAATGGTAGCAAGGGACTCGGGGAAAGATACAAGAAGGAAGAACAAAGGGGCTAATGGTCAATGTGCTTGTTATTATTGTGGTAAGAAAGGCCACAAGTGCAATGATTGTTATGCTTATCAGAGCGATAAGAAGAAGGCACAAGGTGATAATAATAGTGAATTGGCACAAGCAGGTTTTGCTGAAGATACCGAAAGCGATTCTTCATGTGATGTCCTATTTAGTGTTGTGGAGCCTTGGAAGATAGATTCAGGAGCCAATTTTCACATATGTCGTGATGTGAAAAGTTTTTCTTCATATGAGAAGAGTATTGGCATGATAAAGACGACCAATGGAGTAGAGCTACCAATTTGTGGAGTTGGAGCTGTTATGTTTCGGATGCATGATGGAGTGGTGAGAGAAGTGGCCGGTGTGAGGCACATACCCACTTGTTCGCATAACCTCATATCTCTCGGTCAGTTAGATCGTCGTGGTTGCACTTATGAGACTCGAGGTGGAGTTTTGAGAGTGAAGAAGGGTGGTCGTGTGATGATGCGAGGAGTTTTGGAGGAGGGAAACCTATATAGTTTTGTCGGTTCGGTGGTCAATAATGAAAGGCGGGTGACGGTTGAAGAACCTAGTCCACAGTAAGGTGGAGAGGTTAATATGGTCACCGCTGATGGTCCTAAGGTGGAGGATCATGGTATCAACAAGGGTCTAGATGTTGATGATGCTCGAGGGATCCCGGAGATGAAGAGATCATGTCAAGCGGAAGACGAATGTCGAGTTGTGAAATCCACAAAGACGAGATGGAGGTCTTTGTGGTATTACAAATGCTTTTGAAGATCGCTAGTGGCGTGGTGCACGGAAAAGGGAGGTGCATCATTAGTGGGCGATGGTGGAGGTTTGTAATGGTGTTAATAGAGAAAGAAAGGTTGAAAGTGAGAGCTAAGGGGCTATTGTTTGAGTGGAGGAGATGTTGTGATTTGGTATCAAGGTGGAGTGTTGAAATTGATGATGCGCAAATCACAATTTTTGACAACAAATAATTTTACATATTTTATGGAGAGATTTGTTTTTAGATTTGATGAAGAGATTTGGTGCTAGATTTTATGGAGAGATATTAGTTGCTATATTTGTGGACATTTATTGCAAGGATATTTGGTGCTTAACCAAATAGTTCTATAACATATATGAAGATATTTGGGAGCCAGGTTTTCTTGGGCATGAAGCCAATTTTTTATTGGGCATGAAGCAATTCTCACTATAAAAGGGCTAGCTAATCTCTTCATTAGGTGTGGAAAATTTGCCGTTATTCTTCAATGTCTTTCTCCTTAAATTTTTAGCCATTAGATATTCTCTACCTATTTCTCAATAAGGTTATTGGTTCAAGTTGTAATTGTTTGTAACGATAGTTGAGGTCGTTTGTAAATAATTTTTATTAGTGAATCAATAAAGATGGTGGTTGGGTGGAATATCGTGTGCTCATATTTCCGATATTTTTTTTATATTTTTTTTGTTTTTCAATCAAATTCATTTTCAAGTGATAAAGATCCTATTTTTCTTGGCGTTTTGTCAAACTTCCGCTGCATATAAGATCATAACAGACCTAATTGTCTATGCAGTGTTTGGTTGGCCTGGGCTTATGCCTTTGTGCTTAGCTTATGATTTGTATGTACTTTTTTTATTTCAATTATGGTTACTTATGAATATTTTCAAAAAATAAATATGCGTGCCTAAATTCATTTGTATCGATAAGGAATTCCATGTCATTGTTTCCTGCTTCTTCCTATCAGCATAGGTAGCCCTCCTTACTGGTATCTAATTCTTAGTGCGAAATATACATTAATAACCCTAAAGCTTGGTGTATTTAATTGTACCTTAGAACTATATATGGAAAGAGTGTGAAAAGGAGGAACGTCATGTTCTCTTAAACATAAGATTTATTTTGTATATTATGGAAATTCTAAATCATCGAATGATTGTCTATGATAAACTGAAAGAATGTTAATGATACTATGGTGTCCTTGCCTTATGAATACGTGATTATTTCACAGCATTTCTTTGGTTTATATTGTGGTATTTTTCAATCTTCTTTGTGAACTATGTTTTCAGCTTCGATGAAGAAAATGTGAACACATAAAAAATCATGAGCTTCTACGTTATAAAATAGAATTGATATATTCATAAGCATCAAACTGCCTTCATAAGCTGTATCTCAAATTTTTGTTATAGATGTGGATATTTGATCCAAGTGATGGGAAAGCTTGGTTCATGTGCTTTTGTACTGCTTATAGCTGTAACAATCTATATTTTTTGTCCATTTAAAGTATTTAATTAAATATAAACTTTTGAATAAAATTTGCTAGATATTAAAATTTACGAGATTCTATTCATTTAAGCTATGATTTGGATAAGTTGATTGTAATAAGCATGAAAACAATTAATAAATGGTAAGTTATAACTTTTATATGTATAGAGCCATTTTGTACATTTTTGAGTAACTATGAATTAATAGGTTGTTATTTCTTTTCCTGTTGATTTGAAACCGTAGTAAAACTTGATAAATTTAGTTTAATTGGAATTAAGTTGATGAGAAATAGTAAATATAAAATGGTAAAGATGGGTGTGATTGGTGAATTAATATCAGAACACGTACGTTTTGCAGTAGATTTAGATGAGTGTTTAATTTATCTAAAATAATATTCTAAGCAAAATAAAACTGAATGTTTTATTTTTAATGTAAGTGTAATTCAATAAAAAATAAAATTTAAATATGGAATAATATTTTATGGTCGTTAAGGTGATATTGTAGATTTATTTTAGTGGACTTTTTTTATATATAATAGTATTTTAGGAATCTTGGATAGTTTTGTTGAATTTAAAAATATCAAAAATATTTATTTTGATATATTTTAATTTTTTGTTCTTTTATAACTATTGATTACCTCTTTTTGGGTAAATCAAAGAAATTAAGAAGACTACTGATTCTTTTTTCTAGACAATTTAAACTACCTTTGTTCATAAATAATTTTTCTTGGGTACATCCTCTGCCCTTTAAGTTTGATTTATGTACACTCACATTTTGCTGATTTTTTCCAAATTTTAGATTTTGCGCTGCGTTGAGCTTATCGTTATGTACAGTAATATAACTTCTTATTAATCACTTTCGAATGTCCTCTGTTTAATAAACCATTAATTAGATTGGTGTAAAAGTTTCTTTGAAGAAAATCATGTTATTTTTGCATTTTGCATGCTAATTGCAATAACTGTTATCTTTATATCCAACTGTTACAACTAAACAGTGTTTATTCGGAGGTTTAAGCTATAAATTTTATAATTTATCATCAGTTTGGAAGTCGCTACAATGGAATCTTATGTGGGAACATGGTGATTTGTCCACTGTGACTTCAACACTTTCAGTATTTATTTATTAATGCATTTTCAACTCATGCGGAACTATTTTGTTGAAAAGAATCAGTGCAGATTAGGCGTTGCACTAAGAAATGATTGTTAGGAGCAACAAGCTGAAAAATAGTGTACATGGATTTATATTAATTGTTAGATGTCATAATACTCCACTATTTTATAGATATACAAATTAAAAAATAATGATATGCTTAATATTTTTTTTACTTTATGTTAAATCAATTATCATGGATAAAAACATCACCATGTAGACACAAACAAATAATGCAACTTCATGTATTTTGCAATGCCCATGTGCGAAGCACGGGTGCGCATTTGTTTTATAATCAATAATCAAGTGCTATAAAACACATCATACGCCTCATTCCAATTCAGAATATTTTTTATTTAAATATTCACATTTTTGGGCAAAGGTTCCCATTAATTTTATCAAAGATATATTCTTTTAAATTTACTCTTTAATCTTCCTTTTGATATTGTTTTCAAAAGATTTTATTAACTAGTCAGGATTATCGAGCCTTATCGAAGTAATCATTTATTTTTCCAATTCCAACCTATTCACCCCATGGAGCAAAACTGGTAGTACTCTATATCTAACACCCACTGTGTTATCGGTAAAATTATTAGCATTTCTCGTTCAAATCTAATTAAAGATTTAACTATCGCCTGGAGTGAAATTGGTGGTACTCCATTCTCGATCATTTCATGAATTCGATAAATTTAATTATCCCATTCTCATTCCAATCCATTTAAAGATTCATTAAAACTCCAACTTGGTTTTAATAACATAAATCATTACTTTATGATTATTCAACTTTAAGAAATTAATCTTGTCTTTAACTGGGTTAAAGAACTAATGTCACTTAAAACACAATTCACGGTAAACCCCAAAATTAACTTTCAATTTAATTCCAATTAAATTATTTTGCAAACTTCTCTAAATCTTAGTTAAAAGATTTATTATTTTCTCAACTGGGTTGAAGAACAGTGTTATTAAAGACACCATTCACAACAAACCCAAAATCCTATTTGATATCAAATACAAGGCTCTGAAATAGAAATTTTTTCGGCTTATATTCCATATCAATTTCTGAAACTAACAACTATCGTATTGGGAATAACGATATTTATATCTTTCAAATTCCCCAACAGCATATGTATAATCACGGAATCCGATATTAAATGTTCCGAAGATTATTTACAGTCCTAAATAAACTAATTTCGTCGAATTTGGAGACCGTTTAAAAAATGGCCTTTTTCATGTCGATTAAATTCAAACTAAAATGACCAAATGCATTAAAATTTATCACGCTCACATATTGATTCCAAAAATTATGAAATTTGAAACCTAACAATAATTTGACATTCTGAATCCAACAAAAGTATTTTCATCGAAAACGGAAGTCGTTTGCAAAATGGCTATTTTTAAGGGCTATATATTATATTAAAATATATAAATTCCATTGCGACTATTTTGAATTTTAAACTGGACATAACTTATAATTTATAAAGTGGAATCTCAGTTTTTTCACATTCGTTAGAAAGATATTATTAAACACATTCAAATGTTTCTGGTTTTACTAAAACCCGATTTATTTTGAATCATATACATTCAATTGAAATTTAAAATTGAATTTTCAAACTACCGCACCATTTCAGGCTCGTTTTATAATTAAAATAAATTTATACGTTCTAACTTCGATTTCAATAAATTTTAAATCGTTATTATTTAAAATAATTCATTTTAAATGTTCAAAATCCATTTAAATTGGTTTAAAAATTTCGGGTTGTAACACGTATAAATTTTGAAATGCCCATATCAAAAAGTAAAATGATAGAAGTAGTAAAATAATATGAGAGAAATTGTAAATAAGTGTAAAGTGATAAGCTAATTAAAAAATAAAATATCTAGAGAGAACCAAGGAAAATAATGAAAACCCTTGAATTAAGGAGAGAGCTTTAAAAGGTTTTGCTTCACTATTATTTAATAGACTAGTGTGTAACCCGTGCGTTGCATACGATATACCATATGAAAATAACGTGCTAAATATATTTAGAATTTAACTTATTATGCAATTTATGGTGAAACTGTTAGGATAAATGAGATAAATTGAATTTATGGTATTCAATGTAATTTTTATATTTAAAAAAAAAATATCATTTTATATGGTGTATTTCTATATTTCAATAAAAATTATATTATTGTTTGTTTGATAAAAATGAGTTTCATATTGATTTATTATTTTTCAAGATTTTTGATGAAAGATGTTATATATTGATTTATTATTTTACAAGATTCAATATCTTTTAAAAAATGCATAATAGTATTGTTAATTAATTTTGAAATCAATATCTTTGTAAATTTATAGACAAATGTTCATGTGTATCAATTTGAAGCGGACATTTAGCTTTTGATATATTTTACTAAAAGAAAAGTATGTATAGATTGAATTAAATTATTACTTAAGATAACAATAAAAACACTGAAGTATTGGACCGTATTAACGAAATGATATATCTTTTAGCATTAAATTTTTTACAGCACATATTTCTATAATTATTTTATGATATTATCTAAGTGATAAGTGAAATATTTGCTTTATAACTAAAAGTATTTAATGAAAATAAGATATGAAAGAATATCGATCATGTTGTCATTTTGATTATATTACAAATATTTTTAATCTATTTCCTCTTAACTAAGTAATTTTAATTTGTAATAGAACCTTTTAAATATATTTAATATTTTCCTAAAAAAGGCAATGAAATACAAAAGGAAAATATTTTCAATCAAAATATAGTACAAATTTTGCCCATTGGTTAAAATAAACTATAAATATGAATAATTGAAATTTCACTTATTTACAAAAACATAATAATTGAATTTATGTATTTCCTATATTATTAAATACAAACTATTATCATTTATTTTGAATATATTTTTTTAATGACAAAGAATCCATTTTACGTATCAATTTTGGAAAGAAAAAAACAATGTATATGTTTTTAGTGATATTCAATTTTGGAAAGGAAATATTGCCTGTATATTTATATGTAATGAAATTCGAACTTTAAAATTGAAAATATGTATTTTTTGTATTAAATCTTAAATTTAAGAAAGAAAATTCATGAACTTTGAAGGTAGAACGATATAAGAATAATAAAGATAAGTTTTATATATTTTAATTATACTAACTTGAATGAAAAAATGATTTAACCATTTTTGTCCATACGAATGTGGTGGACACAGTGAATTGCCATTTTTATGATTTACTAGTCAAAAATAGATATTTGTTAATATACTTATTAAATTATTTAAATTTAAGACAAATCGATAAATTCATATATGAAAGCGAATGTAAAACAATATAAGAAAATTTAGTAGTAGTCGGTAAGTAATTGCAATAGTTATTAAATGTTTCGCTATAAGCACTACAACAAAAGTACCCTATTATAACGTCCTGCTTACAACGGGCATTTGCTGCCCGTTGTAATAGAATGATATTACAACGGTCCATTCAGGACTGTTGTAATAGATGCCTTATACAACATCCTTTTTACATCGGGCAATAATATCCCGTTGTAATAGAATGCTATTACAATGGTCTACTTTTGCCAGTTGTAACATATGACAATTTTACAACCTTCACAACAGGCATGTTGTAATAGATGCTAAATTTACAATGGTCATAAGATGTCCATTATAATGCCCGTTGTAATAGGTGTCAATTTTACAAATGGCTAAAAATGTTTGTTGTAATAGGTACTAATTTTACAATGGACTAAAATGCTTGTTGTAATAGGTGACAAACAATAATTGATGGTTACGATTAATAATTAACATTAAATATATAATTAATAATATGAAGTAACATTTAATAGTTAATTTTTACTAATTAATAATAAAGATTAATTAATTAAGGGAAAAAATAACTAATAATATATACTTAATACTAAATAATTTATAATTAGTAATTTATTATAAGTGATAATTCATAAATAATAATATTTCATTTCAGCATTTTTTAGAAAAGGATAAAAATACAATTTTGTTCTCTGATTTGAGAGTTCCAACTCCGAGCATACTTGGACGCATGTATGGAATCATAATTTGCAAGCAAGAATAATTTAGCTTGCTAACTAGTCGAATTAGATTTTATATATTCTATATGTCCAATCTCATCGAAATATATTCATATTATAAAAATAATAATAATAATAAAGAAAATGTTGGAATGGGCTCATTGTTTTCATCCTCAGGCCCGCCCCCTTTTCATTCGTCGCTTGTTCTTTTTTACTAAACACATGAAAACCCTCGTTAATGGAATTAGGGGTTACAGCCGCAGCCTAAGTCCTTCTGTCAATCCTCCTCTCCTTCACCCTTGCAATTTCTACTTCTCGTCTGTCGTCCCCATCTATAGTCTCTACTTCCTCTCCTTGTGGTTTTCCAGCTCGGTTTACATCTATTTACCCATTTCGTTTATTCAGACGCTCAAGGGTTTGATGCATGTCGTGGTTTACAACATCGGGGTTCTTTTCAATAAGGAGACTTTCAGGTCATCTTCCATGGCGAACTTGCTGTCTCTTTCATTTGGTGTCGCGATTGCGGCCTATGGCAAGCTGCATTTTAACGCTTGGGGTGTTAGTTTACAGCTTAGTGCAGTGGCTTTTGAGGCGACCAAGTTGGTTCTAATTCAGATCTTGCTCACTAGAAAGGGAATAAGTTTGAATCCCATAACTAGTTTGAACCACGTTTTTCCATGCTGCTTTGCCTTCTTATTTGTGCCTTGGATGGTTGTGCAGATGCCTATTTTGAAGAGTGCGAGTTTGTTCCATTTTGATTTCTTGATATTTAGGACGAATCCATTGTATGCTTATACATTGAACTTGGCTGTGTTTTTTCTTGTTTGGAAGAGTGGTTAGGGTTGTCAACGATTTGTTAGTGATTGCATTTTTGTGGTCTATGATTAGGGATGTTGTTACTATTCAGGTTGATGAGGTGTCTGGCATGCTTTGGGAGGAGTGGGCAAGGGAGATGCATCCTAGGAAGAATGATTCTCAAGCGTACATTTTTTCCAAATGCTGGTATGCGTTGATTCATCATATAGTGAGTTATGAGTTGTTTTGTTTCTGAAGATTTACTCTTTTATGAACTAATTATACATACAATACTTGAGTTTTTATGTTAGCTGATTGCACCTTCTTGACTAGAAACCTGATTATGTTCTTTTTCATGGATTAAAAAACCAATCTGTATTGATCAAAACAAAGTATAATCGTTAATTACTTGGATCTAAATTAACTATCTTAGCAGTTTCCTATAGGAGAGTATGTGTTTATAATAAAGCTATCTTAGCAGTTCACAAGGGTTTCCAAGAAACTGAAATTTGTTTGGAGAACCATGAAATAGAAATACCGGATATAGTAATATGTATGGTTACTATATATGGTGCGTTTAGGCTAAAGTGATTCCTTTGTTCATTTTATTTGCACTGTGTGTTTGAAAGAATGGAAATGAATTCTTAGTATTGCTACAATACTTACGTTTATGGTCCTTAATTAAATTACGCTTATTTG
Source organism: Allium sativum (assembly GCA_030737875.1). Taxonomy (NCBI): domain Eukaryota; kingdom Viridiplantae; phylum Streptophyta; class Magnoliopsida; order Asparagales; family Amaryllidaceae; genus Allium; species Allium sativum. The sequence goes on along the minus strand of CM060925.1, from coordinate 185,246,789 downwards.
TTACATTTATTTGCATTACATCAGTCTATACAGCATTGGAATTTGAGGCTATATTATTTTGAGGAATGAACCATCACCTTTTGGAGAATGAATGTGTAAGGCCAATATGAGTATTGAATAAATATTTATTAGTGTTTGCCTTATTTCTGAAACAATCAGGTGTATTATAGCTTCTTATTTTGTTATATTTTTAACATCAATTATAACTTTTTATTTTGTATTGAATTCTTTTGTCTGAAATAGATTTTCTTTTGACTGCTATGATGTCAAAACTTGTGTTTGCATTTTCATTAATTTTACTTATTATCTAACCTATAGGTTTTTACAATCAAAGTTAGTTAATTTCTTTAAACGTGAGACGTATAGTCTACAGTTTATTATCTTGAGAATGATTAAGAATCCTCCTTGTAATACTGTTGGTCTAATAGATCACTATCTTTTTGGTCTAATGGTTCTCTATTACACCTGATACGTATATATGCTTGCAGCACTGAAAATATAGTACTGAATTACTTCTAAAATTGCGGTACTTAATTAATTAAAACTAATTGGCTGACAAACTGTAATGATTAGGATTTTGCTCGGACCTAATCGATCGTTAAATCGACTAAGACCGTTCAAAACCCGAATACGCTAACTCTGGGCATACAACACATCAGAACAGATAACGGATGACTTTTATAAACATCATAATAATGTAACATCAGAGTACAGAATATCAGAGTACATCGAATATAAATACAGTAGCGGAAGATTAAATTACAATAATTGTAATACAACGTAGCGGAAGGGTATCAATGCTCTGGACACAGCTTTAAGCTTCGATTCAAAATCCTGCCCAATATATCTGCAAAATGAGCTACTCGACTGCCCGTGTGGAAAATATGGGCACCTGAGTTTGCAAGTGAAACAAACTACAGGTCAGTCATGGGACTGGTATGAGAAATTTACTTAACCTATTTAATAATAAGGTTAATCACAGGACCATGCCGCTAACGCGGAACCTGTTTACTCCATTGAATTGCCAGTGCATAAACATCAACCATAAATAAACATATGGATCTACAATGCATCAATCAACATGCAATTCCTTAATCTACCCGTTTAGACTTAATCCCTAAACTCAGATTTCATAATCCAATTCACTTTACAGAAATTATTTCTTTGGACTTTATTTCCCGATTTGTTTTATTTCAAATCATTTGAAATACATATCTAGCTTTTATAATAAAGTATATTTCACTTCGGGATCCCAAAAATAAAACATTTGGAAATATGATGTAACACCCCACGTCCATTAATGTCACTCACAAAGGGAATGCATTAACTTCTATGGAGCGTTTTAAGTGTGTATAGAATAGAAACATAACAACAAGACAGATATAAACAGTACTTAAAAATTTAAAACTTTATTCATTGCAGCGGTAAACACATAAGTTTGATTACATCATCAAAAACCAGAGTCAAAGTACATAATATCCATCTTGACTAAATCAAAGTACATAAATTGAAAGACATAACCCCAACACAAAATAGCCATAAATAAGATAGGTTGAACTTTTACATCAGCGATCTAAGCAACTTCTAAAAGCAAGAGATACAACTGTCCAAAATCAAGCTCCACTGGTGCTAGTTCCACACTGAGCACCTGGGGGAAAAGGAAGAAAAGAGGTTGAAACAAAGTGGGTCAGACATAAAGTTTGGCGAGTGCGATAACTTTAACAATATAATTACCAAAATAACCAGGCTAAGGCATAAGTTGGAAAATAAGGAAATGACTGTGAACAATTGGGTATGACAGAGTAAACAAGGAAATAAGATAAACAAAGATAACGTTAAAGGCGCACCTAAACCACTATAAGATAATTACTATACTGCACCACCACTAGTCACCCTAAGGTTAATCCCGCCTACATAACTTAATAATGATAATGGTAGTTTCGTGCACCCCTAGTTGCCTTCATAGGTGTCGCCTGCCCCTATCTCCATTAGGTGTACCCACTACCCCCATGCGACTGGCTCCCTAACTCGTAGATACCCGTCCTGGCCCCACAGTGGGGTGTATCACTCCCCAAAGTGGCAACCCGATACCACCAACAATGCACGGCTTATACCTACACGATGCAACAACGTCTTACCTTCCAGCCCGGGCCCACACACGCACATGAACCCGTTGGACTTGTGTTGCCACCGTTAACCCGTTTTGGCCTCTTACAGTCAAGCCCAGTACGCGTGTCCCGTCCTCGACTTGGGTCGAGCCCACAAAGATACTTATGGGTTACTGGTTGAAACGGGCCCCCATTATTTGACACAAGCTATCCACCTAAGCTTGGTCCCCTCTAGTACATCCCACTTAACCCTCTTCTTATTCATGTTCACTTACATGTTTCAATTTTGGTTAAGTGCATCTAATCGTATTTCAAATGCCACCTAAGGCACCCACTTAATTCCACATGCCACCCAAGGCACCCACTTAACCCCCCTTCATGTCCCACTACATGTTTATCTGGTTAAGTGTTTCTTAATTCATTAACACCGTAACCTTGTAAAGACCTCCTACATTAGACTGGCATTTGTGGCAGCTGGATTTGCCGGGCGGGTCCGGGCAGCCTTACACCACAAAAGAGCCTAACCTCGTGTCTTTACAATTGTCACGCATTTAATTTATGCCTAAGACCTCTCACATTAGACTAGCATTTGTGGCAGCTGGATTTGCCGGGCGGGTCCGGGCAGTCTTACACCACAAAAGAGCGTAACCTCATGTCTTAGACGATTAATTACACAAAACTAGTTATTCCCCAATTTGAATTAATTTCCCTATTCAAATTATCAATCAATTCCAAATTTAACTATGGCTATAATTGACTCAATTATGTCCATCTATTTATGGTATGCAAAATTATACCAATTATCATCACAAATTTATTTTATGCAATTTAAGGCATTTATGCCAATTCTCACTATTAAGTCTTTAATATTATCCAATGGCCCAACGTTGTACGTTCGTTCGTTTAACGTAAAATATACGTTAGACTCGAATAGTCTAACTCATGGAATAAACATAAAACATCACAACATACATATAGATAAAACTAGATCTAAACATAAGGGGTGAACTTGCATGTGTGAATGGGGTTCTTCATCTTAAAAACTTGCATAGGCCAAAGTCACAACTTGCATAAAACTACATATGTCATAGATCGAAATCTAAAGGTATAAACTTGTTTAGGTAATAGTCACAAACTTGCATAAACCATGTATGTCATAGATATAATCATAAGGTATAAACTTGCATAGGCAATAACCACAAACTTACATTACATGATTCATACTCCAAACATATATATACATATACTTGCATATGTGATTTATGCAACATGACGATGGTGTAAACTTACATCTAAACATGTAAACTAGCATGTAGGATTTTGTATACTAGCATATAACTCACACATGTCAAAGCCTGACTTTAGATCCAATTTACACATAAAATAGATGTCATGAAACATGTAAGGTTGTATAAACTTTCACTAACTTGCATATGATCTATGCCTCAATTAACATCCTAACTTGCATACATACATATGATTTATCATATGAATTAGTTCCAACAACATAACCAAACTAGCATATGAAACATCATAATGAGTTGATTATACATAATCCAATCATAGAATTACAACATAGATGATAACATCACAACTTTACAACATAGATAATAACATCATAGAATTTACAACAATAATGATAACATCACAATTTTACAACATAGATGATAACATACGGTCAATGATTCACAACATAACCATATAATCCACATCATAGCTTAATCCAATTAAATTGTTAATTATTTTATTAAAGAAATCGAACTCACAACTCAAAGAAGGTCTTGAGTTCTGAAATCTGAGTTCTGAAGTTGAATTAGCTTTCCTTTGTAGTAGATTCGTTGTTAGAGTTGAATAGAACTGAATTTGATTAGCTTTCTTCCTCTCTAATTGGTGGCGGCTATTCTAGGTTGCAAGGTGACGGCATGGAGGCCATGATTCCAATTTTAATTTGATTTTAGGGTTTGAGTCTACATATGTTTTATAGAGTTTAGGATTAATTTAAGCCGTCCGATCAACCTAGAATTAACCCCAGCCATTCAGAGCAAATCAGAAACCCTAATGACTCAGCATACAGTCATAAACAGGTCATTAATCAAATCTGCCCGGGGGGGGGGGGGGGCAGGTCGACCCCCAGGTCGACCTGGTGAGGGTAGGTCGACCCCCAGGTCGACCTGGCCCTGGCGGGAAATTTCCCGCCTAGCCCAATCTGACTCTGAAATTTGAATTTTCGAAATCTGTTTAAATTTTTCTGAAACTTCTGATGGCCATAACTTCTTCATACGAATTCCAATTCACGCAAACTCGGACTCTATCTCAACCAGAATTCTGAGACGAACTCAATATCGCAACCCATTTCCCTTAATTCTCACATCTGAGATTAGTTATTCTTTAATTTGTGAACATTAATATTGAAAATTACGGGGTATTACATTCTCCCCTCCTTAAAGGATTTCGCCCCCGAAATCTCCAAGTTAAGGAGAATGCATATCCTAACATCCAAACAACCATCTACTCAATCATCAAACACAGGCATCCATTGTCCTTATAAAATCTCTAATGCTGTATGAACATATGCAAGAAGTATGTGTATATGTTCTTTATCTAATGCAAAATCAGGCGGTCTACTGATTCAGTTGACCTCCATAATGCAAACCATGATAGTGTCATGCGTCCATTATGTATGTGAAAGAATCCTACCGACACATATTATTTCTACATGTGCGCACAACCATTCACCAAAATGCAACATCCATATGATGGTACAACCATTATACATCCATTACTTAAATATGTACACACATTTATATGCAATATGCAATATGAAGTGAATGATCCGATCTAGTGCCTAAAGTGTGTGTATATGCATCCACGAGCAACCACTAGCAAACACTTGCATCCACATGCATCCATCATACATAACATGTCTCAAACACATGTTTCAACCATTGGACTACCCTATCTAAAGGTCAAAGATACTAGCGAGAGGACACACTAAAGATAAAACAAGTACAAGTTAAGCGATAAAGGAGAAATTAAAAGACATACCCTCGAAATGAAAAGGGTACATTGAACGCATCTTCTCTTCCGTCTCCCAAGTAGCGTTGCTCTCATCATCTCCCCATTGCACTTTGACTAGCCTGGCCTCTCGATTCCTCAATTTCTTAATCTCCGACCCAAGAATGCACGTAGGAACTCGTCGAATCGTCGCATCACGCTCTATCTCCACCTCTCTAAGCAAGCTTGGCTCTACCACTTCTGCGGTCTCATGCAATAACTTCCTCAAATGTGATACATGGAATACATCATGTACACCACTATGTCTCTCGGGCAACTCCAGTCTATACGCCATTTGTTCAATCCTTTCCTTAATAGGAAACGGACCTACGAACCTTGGTGCTAACTTCCCAACGGACCCAAAGCGAACAACATTCCGTAATGGAGACACCTTGACAAAGACCATATCCCCAATATCAAACTCAAGATCTGTCCTCCTCTTGTCCGCATAAGATTTCTGCCTATCTTGCGCCGTCTTCATCCTCCTTCGAATCAAATTGGATTCCACTTATGAGTTGAGGCCAGGGATGACTCCTTTCCGATTCGAGACACTCTAGCAAATGCCTCAGGACTACTCACTTTGGGCAACCCTTGGATGCTTCAGGGCCAGTCCACACTTACGTTAGTGGATTGGTTATTCCTTAACACACGTTTACTGGTCCTATCGGACCTCTAAAATGGTCAGTACATCGACTATATCAAGAGCCACTTGGGACTCAAATCCGAGGCGCCTCACAATCCATCATCTGCATCAGTAAAAATGTCTGGGCTACATACCATGACATCACTTCTAGCTAGAAAGAAACGCATGCACTCCCTGCAGTCACGATCCCGTTTTTGACTCATACCGAGTGTGAGGCTTGCGAATTAACGCTATACACAAAGCTAAGCTAATTAAAGCTATGTTTTGATCATCAACCAGAAGACTCTGCTTTTCAACAAAAGCCTTGATCATTTGCATCTCAGCATGCCACACTGACAATCCATACCGTACCACTGATTTCCACCAATATATAACCTCTAAGCTTGTACGTCTCACAGAAGGGTGTTAAGCAAGAAAATAAATTCTCTGCCACCAAACAGATATATAATTAGCAGAGATCAACGAATGAAGTATAAAGGAATACAATGTCATACATACCATCCATTTACGAGTCCGTTCTGGGTCTGAACGAAACCGGAAGCACCTTTTTCCTCGTCCCATATGTGGAGAGAGGTCCTCGCATATCCGGTCGATCTCCAAGTACGTCTGGACGACCACCACTTATTACCTCGTCTTGGATGTACAGCCCAATCAAGACATCAGTAATCATCCAAACAATGTGAAGAACTCCGACCTTCAACCACCGTCTTCATCGTCGACTTTTAGCCGTCATACCCGTTATTCAGAATGGGTTAAATCCGGTCTTTCCGAATAATTTGCGTATCTATACTACTATATTAAAGCTGGGTTTTCATTCGGTGACGCACAAGCCACCTAGAGGTTCGCGGTGAGAAATAAGATCTGAACCGTCTCTGTCCTCTCATCCTTCTCTCCATTTTCTTCAATCGCCTCATAACGTTGTGCCTCTTTTCTTCCGTACAGAAAAGGGGGAAAGGAAATTACCTGCCAAACCCATCTACGATTCCCAATCCACCGTCTTTTCCGCCGTTATATTCCTGTCCATCGACCAGTGGAGCGCTCTTTATTCTCCCTGTTCGTCTCCCAGCCCTAGATTAATTTACCCCTAAATCTCATCCGCGTCACCCTCTATAAGTTATGTGTTCCCTCATCCTCTTCTTCCTTTTTTTTATATGTCGACACTTGATTTGGAAAAGCTTTCCTATTTCAAATCGTTCGGAAAGCACTATTTTCGTTCCTGGATAACCATAATCAAAAATATGTTAACAAAAGCACTATTTTGAATATACATATTTTCAATTTTGTATTTTGTCAAATCATATCATATTGTAAGTTAAGATTATGTAATTAGAAAACTTTCAAAGTTCATGGAAATTGTGGAAAATCTGATGAATGCATGCATAGGCATAATTTTATATTTATATCGTTTGTAGCTCAGTATTCCTAAGATAAATTTGGTTGATTTTACCCTTACAATTTGCATATAATATTTCTTTCCCATTTGAAATAGATCTTAGACTAAATATGGTAACAGAAGCAGTATTTTAAATTTGCGTATTTTGAATATTGTATTTTCTTAAATCATATCATATGGTAAGATAGGATTATGCAATTAGAAAACTATCGGAAGTTCATGGAAATTATGGAAAATCTGAAGAATTCATGCATGGGCATAATTTTATATTTATATCATTTGTAGCTCGGTATTGCTAGGATAAATTTGGTTGCTTTTACCATTAGAATATGCATATAATCTTTCTTTCTCATTTGAACTAGGTCTTAGAATATGGGAAAAAGTTTTCCAAAGTTTGTTTAGCAAAATAGTATTTACTGATACCTTTACGTCTTTAAAGTATGTTTCTTCGGTTATACATATGCTATTATGATGAATTAATTATTCCAGAAATTAAAGGATCGTGCAATCAGAATCAACATTGGTTAACAACTTTAGCGTACTTATTATTTTTAGTTTTGGTCCATAAAATTCACCGAACAATTATGTGTATTAGTATTATCTGTTAACAATGCCAAAGTATTTAAATAGATCTGAAACCGTTTCTAATTTATGGATGTAAAATAACAACTGTAAATCATACAATCATGATAAGATGTTATTTGTACTATTTTATTATTACTGAGTTCTATTTCGAGTACGCACAAGCGTTCTAGAGTTTTTTTAAATGAAGGGTCATATTTTCTTCTTTCTATAACATACATTCATTGCATTTTCCCTGCATCGTTTCATTTATATACCCAAAAGATTAACCTTTTCTTTGAATGGCGTCTCTTCCAATCACCTCTGCTCCTCATCTTTCAAATTAAACTCCTAAACCTTAGTCGAAACTCTAACTTTTTCCTTACCTCTCTACATCAACATCCTCTCAACACTTTGCCCCTTACCCTCCCGATGGCTTTGTCGATTTCCTACGGCCTACTTACTGTGAGGCATTTAATTATTCTTCATAGCAGAGGGCAGATGTAATTTTTAGGGCTTTTTTCATGGGTCTAGCCTCCTTTTGATCGATAAATACTCCGATATACATTTTGTATCGTCGTCATTACATATGTTTTTTCTTCTCTTCTCTTGCTATTCCATAACCCTGATTTTGATTTTTAAAATCAACTGAACATCGTAGTTTGTTTTGCCGACAAAAAATTTTCGGGCCATTAGTTAGTCATCGACGCAATTCGTTACAGTTTCACATGCTTCTTTGTCATACGTTCCTATTAGTTTTGGCATCTTTGCCATTCGTTATGGCTGCTTTCACCCCTTACAATTTTCCAGTCATTGAGGTATTTTTAGATGTTTTCTTTTTTGCTTAATTTGGTATATTGTCTTTGTAAGGTTTGTGGCAAATCATCGATACTGTTGTATCTTTGAATCATTTTTTTTTTTAAATTTCTCTGGTTAGTTTCCATGTTCTTTGCTTAGTTTTCATGTTCTCTGCTTACTTTGGTTTATCTTTATTTGATTGCTTTCTGCTCTGTTAGATGAAAGTTTGGCTTTTTGTAAGATCTTTCCACACTTAAACAAAGGTTGTAGGTTATGCTTAAACGCAAGTAGTTGATAAATGTTTCACGTTCTATGCAAATTTATTTGGTAATTTTCCAAACAGTTTATTCCTTTAATTGGAGGCCAATGTTTATTTTTCTAAGCTCAAATAATGGAAATTGATATTTTGTTTCTGTTCGTAAATCAGTAGCGAACCATTTACTTTTGGGTGCAAGTCGGGAATATGTTATATGTAGTCTTTCGTACAAGTTACATTATTACTTTTCTTTGCATACAACGACTAAACTGGTATTTCTTTTATGAAGAAGGAAAATGGTGTGAGTTCTATGGATGATTCGATTGCTAGGTGGAATGGCTGAAGGGCGGCTGACTTTTTATTAAAGTCTAACACCAAATGCAGCTGCAAATATTATACTAGTTTGACAAGAAATCGTTCTTATTGCACTTTCCTTAAAGGATATAAGTATGGTGACAAAGATGCAAAATACTTATATTGCAAAGCGGTTGAAGTGGAAATTACACACACACATATTTTCAATTTATGGCGTCGGCTATCACCATGCTAAGAAGGTATATCTTTATTCTTTTGATGGTTATATTTGGTGAATCCTAATATACATCTCCTTTTCTCATGCTCAATGTTACCACTATAGTCCTCTGGATTAATTTTTTTTATGCAATTAAACATCCTATTTATTTGTTAATGTTATCATGTGCAGATAAAACATTGACAACTATTTTGCATTGGTTTGCTAACTAATTTGCACTTTTGTGGTAAACAAACGCTATACTAACCAATTATTTCTACATATTCTACTTCACTTCATATTTTTGTTACTAACTTTTGTAATTAATAATATCATGCTATAAACAAAGATTTCGTTTGAATGCCTCGAGTTCATCAATATTCAACAAGGATAATAGTATATCACTTTGCTGTCAGATCGCTTTTGTTAACTTGACCTGTTAATAAAAAGGAGGTTACTTTCAATTCAGTGATCAAATTTATACAGGGATTGACCTGAGATCCATGGTTAAATAATGGAAAGCGTATAAAGAAACATTTGAGGAAAATCAAGCATAAAAGTAGAACAAAGAAAAAAACATGAATAAATTAAAATTTGAAAAACATAAGAATTAGCATTTGAGGCTTCTATACAATAAACTATAATTGAACTTCCTAGATGATTGCCTAAAAAAGTTAAAAAGGGAATTTTTTTTTGAAGACACAGTGTTTGTCATTTAATTCCCATAAACAATATTGAATGATAATTAAAAATTATCCTTCTATAAATACAACTTAAAAATTAAGATAAAACTTCGAACTTATGAAAAAATCATTATTAGTTGTAGCTAGAGAAAGAGGGAAAAGTAATAAGACAAAGTTCGACAATTTAGTAAATTATAAGTAGTATGATAATATGTCACATGAAATATATGTTAAACGTACCAAAATTGAATTGTACTAAAATTGCATATATATATATATATATATATATATATATATATATATATATATATATATATATATATATATATATATATATATGTTAAACGTAATATGTTATACTGTGTTTGTCCATTAAGTTTATTAATTTACATTTAAGTTGTGGTTGAACCTTTTAGCTGAATGTACATTCGATGATAAAAGTTACAAAGTTGAGTCCCTATTAAAATTCTTTCAACTATAATAAAAATGCCAAGAGCTGTTTTGTATTGGTTTTTCACTATTTTTTATGCCAATAATTGTTGCTTATTTGATTGTTGCACTCTCTACTCCATACCAACCGAGTATATGTTAGGCTGGATGGTACTTTCTGCTTATTCTGGTTTATTTTTACACAAGGAAGATAAATCATCCTGATATTTCTTTCTTTTATGAACTTTGATTAAGCTGATATTAAGGTTCAGTCTTAATGAGCTCCAATTCCGTCAGTAACTTTTCTTTATGTTCGACCTGTGTGTTTAATAAATAACAGAGCATGTGTTAATGCAGGTAATTTATAAAACTTTTCTTCCTTGATTGTCAATCTTTTGTGAGCCTTGATTAATTGCAATATGTAGTGATTAGGTACATAACAGGTGTAAATGGTAAATGTTTAAATGTAAAAAATGACATGTCAAATGTTAGATATGAAGAGAAGGATGACAAGTCGAAAGATGGTTTTTACTGAACAAAATAGTCAGGGAAGGTATCAGCTCGCCTAAAGAGAAACATCCGAGCTTTCTGTATAATTCAAATTGCAAAGTTCACCAGTAGCTAGATCTACTGCGCCTTAGAAACAACATTTTTTTTTCTTCAAAAAGTGCAATATGAAAAACTAAAATCTGTTGTTACATGACAATTATTTTTGTTTCATATACCGACCAAGAATTTTATAATGTTGATTTTTTATTCCTTTTTTGAATAAAAAGATTTTAAATTTGTCGAAGTGTATGTATTTACCTTAGCAGTATCACATGTTAACCATTGCATAAAAGGTGACTTGGACATGCAAGTGAGCTTGCGTGTGGGTTTTGGTGGGACTTCAATCTACATAATGCAATCCATTTATTCCTTTTAGTTTTAAATAATTGTTCATGTATATATTCTTTAATTTGAATTTTTAATTTCATACTAAGCAAGGTAGGGAGCTGGCGGCTGATAAACGGATTTGATGGTAAGCATAAACCTATCATAGAGAGAGATAGGGATAAGACTATGTTACTCCACATATTAGCATCAACAGTTTATTTCCTAACTACTCAATAAATATTTCGTTTTCTGCATGCCTTGACTCTGTCCAGTTTATATCTTGCTCTCTTTGCATTGAAAACAGAAATCTATTTCAGGTTAAGCATTCATATTCTAAGCACACTCAATTTTCATATAAGATTGGCCTTTTATACCAAAACTACAATATATAAGCATGCTAATTCTTTCACTTTTTTGTATGAGACATATCTATTATGTTATACATTAAGTTTGTTCGACTATGTAGTAAATCCAATCTTAAATTAGGTTTATGAGTTTTGACACAGCCCAAAGTTTCTTGATTATTTAACCAAGACAAGGAGTGACTGATAGAAGTCTTGATTCCTCATGTTTGTAAGCATGTTTCTTGAAACGTCATCACTAAGAGCATTATATGGTTCAGTTTTGTTTGTTGTTGCTGCTGCTTTGAGCTTACTTACAGTAGCGCATTACCATTGGACAAATACATATCTGGTCTTCAACATGTCGAATTATTAACAAATATCCTTGCTACATTCTTACTATACAATTTGGAAACTTATTAGTTGGCCATATTTTTATTATTTCAGATGACTGACTATGTTGATTTATATTAACCATACGCAGTTGCATAATTGTTAAATGCTTCTCGATTCATCATTGTACCGGCTATAATTAATTTACACTGCTTTAGAACTAGATATATTTAGTTCTTATTTCCCATGGTTTCCTCTCTTTCTATAGTCGAGGTGTCACCTTACAATAGTAGGTATTCTTTCCAAGTAGTGACATTATGAAAATTATTTATATTTTTTCTTTTTTCAACTGTGGCAGCTAATATCTTTAAATAATCTATGAAACCTTGACTTTTGTTTCTTATATCCCGTCCTTCCTTCTTTACATATTGTAAGGTGACTTATTTTTTATACTGTTTTTTGGCTTCTGGTTTTTGTTCACCACTTGGACCGAGGTAGCTGATGTTGATTATTTGTGTGCCTTTTATTTGCAGAAAAGCACTTGCTCTTTTTGTTTCAAGGACTTGATATTTCATGGAGTTCATATAGGATTTAGGTTTCAGATCTTCAAAGTCTGATGAACAATAACTCTTTTATATTGCTTATCATTTCCTTTTATCTCTCTTGCATTCAGCTAGGATCAAATATGCAAGCACATTATTTTTTGGAGCCTTAATGCAACTGAACATTTCAATGCTCCTATTTGAAGAGGGCAATTTTAATTTCAATGCAACTTCATTAGGTGAAAGTTTGTTGATCATCACAACCAAACTTAAATTTTATTATCAGGACTTTAGTTATGATATAGGGGTATGATTATTCCAAGGAACCCAACGCAAATTTTAGTGCATACGTTTATATACCCAAAGCTTACTTAATTCACAATGTCAAAAAAACAACGTCATACATTGCATAATCATTTATACGGTCATGAATACCATAAAATATAAGGAAATATTCTTATAATGTATAGTTCAACCAGGTCTACACTGGCATAGCTTTTAGGCTATGTTTATATTAGTGGCTTAATTTGTCCATTTGGCTAAGAGGGTTAGGGTGCGTTTGGTTCACTCTTTTTTGTTTTCCGTTTTCGCCATAACAACATAGTTAACGACATATATAAATCGTGGAAAATGACCATTTTAGAAAATGAATTTAATATACAAAACGGGGAGTGACCTTTTCTTATATTTCATGTTTTGAGAAGTAATGGATGGAAGAGACACAATTCATCCCTCCATTTTCCTTGCATTCCCTCCATCGTCCGTTTACTCTATTCTTTTTTTGTAGTTAATCTTGAAAACTCAAAATATAAAACAAAAAATAAACCAAACGCCACCTGTGTTTTCCTTTATTGAAATCAATGTTGCCAACCGTGCATTATTACAAGATTAATTCCTAATCATACAACTTATATTAACTTAGATTGGGTTGGATATGTTGCCAAATAGCAACGTTAAAGTCTCTATCAAATGGCTATTGGTATAAATCTATGAAGTCAAGTTTCAGACTGTTGGTGTAGTTTTCTACCATGGCGCGGATTGCTTGACGTTGGCCCTTCTGTTTTGAGCTTTATTTAGATGATATAGAGCAAAGCTTGGTCTTTACTGCTGTTGTTGATGTGATGATCTGACTATACTTTTGGCTGATGAGGATTGTTAGTATTGCTTGCCATTATGTTAGATTTGGTACTTTATTCAAGTTATGCTTCGTTAGTTTAATGATAGTTTGCTAACACTGATGTGCGTATTGCCTCGTTCTACTACTTTATATTTCTTTTGATTTGGGTTGACCTTGTTGAAATTGATGATATGCAAATCACAATTTTGGACAACAAATAATTTTACATATTTTATGGAGAGATTTGTTGTTAGATTTGATGAAGAGATTTGGTGCTAGATGTAACACCCCGTAATTCTGTAACACTAGGATTCACAAATCAGGGCAGAATTAAAAGTTAAAATTCAAAATCAAGGGAAACGGGCTGTGCCATTGTGTTCGTCTTGGAATTCTGCATGAAAACGAGTCCGAGTTTGCGTAAATCGGAGTCCGTATGAGGAAGATATGGCCTCCGGAAGATTCAGCGAAGTTCAGATTTCAAAACTGGTCGAGTTCGAAATTCAAAAACTGACCCAGAATGGGCAGGGCGGGAATTTTCCCGCCCAAGTCACCCAGGTCGACTGGGTAGTCGACGTAGGGGTCGACCCCCCCTGCTTTTTCCTGTTTTCTGCACCTGGTTCGTTCTTCTGTATTCGGACGCCATCCTGACCAGATTCGTTGACTTCTACACTATATAAACAGCCCTAGACTCCTTCACTATTCACAATTCTTCTCTACCCTTATGCTGCAAAGATTCTTAGTGAACATGGCTTCCTCTCCTCCTCTTAATCAAATAATAAATAAAATAATATATATAAAATAAATCAAGACGAGGAGGTGCTGCTCAAAGACTTTCAAAGAGGAGATTCAAGCTAGAATTCAAGTGAAGATTCGAACGACTGCAACGACTGTTTTTCTACGAATCATAGCAACGCCATCTTTCTATTCTAATCTAATCTCCGTAAGTCGGTGACTTTTTAGATTTGAACGTTTCTCTCTGTTCGTGACATGAATTAAAGGAATAAAAGAATATGCCAAATCTTTCTATTCGAATCTGTGCCTACATCTTTGGACTTAATTAAGAACTGTTATGATTCGATGACCGATAAGACTGTGACTATGAAACTATGGACCTTAGAACCATATGCCTCTTTGACTATGAACATTGCCTATGACTATGAACATTGCCTATGACTATGGACATTGCCTATGACTGTGACTGTGACTATGAGAATTATTTCCATGACTATGAACACAAGCCTATACCTTTGATTAGGAAGCAAAACTATTGTCTATGACATAAATGGGACAACTGTGATTAAGCACCTATGGTTCATGACTAGGAAAGTGTTTAAGTTTTGTGACTGTGAAATTGGGTCTAAACCCGATTATCTATCATGTCTGTTCTTTGTTTTCTTTTGTTTTAGACCTTGGGAATTTACCTATTAAGTTAGGTCTACCCATGTTCTTGAACCTACGCCTTTATTTTGTCTATTCTTGGTTTTAGACCTTGGGAATTTACCTATTAAGTTAGGTCTACCCATGTTCTTGAGCCGACGTCGTTATTCAACCCTTTTTATGCCAGTTAGTATGTCTATCCTTTGCATAGCATCTTTGGTTCATTCCCTATTTTCTACGAACCTATCTTTATTTATAATCTAGAATGACTCACGATTATACGAACGGTGCGAATGCGGTTTGGGCAAAATATGAAGTTTGCTAAAAACATAGTTTAACTTGGGAATTGGCATAAATTGGGAACATGTATTATGTCATGTTCATAGAAATGCAAATTGGATAAATTTGACATGAATTATAAGATGTGTAATTTGAATCTAGTATTGACATGTAAATCTAGCATTTACATGAATAGTGAACTAGAGTAATAAGTCTAGTTTGACGTGAATTAGAATGTTGAATCGGAATTGGATTAGCTAATTTGGCACGGTAAGTATATTGGCATAAATGTGAAATTGGCCATAATTGAGAATAACTGTCAGGTTTAGAAAAATCATGGTTAGTAACACTTAATTTAGTATAGTTTACATACCAAAAAGGGCATAAATATGATATAGAGGGGAGAATGGGCCATAAGAATAAATGTAGACAATTTACATTAAAAGAGCAATTGGGAAATAAATAAATTAGGAATAATTTACCTATAGAATCTGGCCTAAATGAGGAAATGTGAATTTAGACAAATTAAAGGTTTATTAACGACATCTCTTTTAATAATAAGCCAGAAAGTTCTAGGGTGACAGAGGATAGTGTCTAGGCTTGAGTTTGGAAAATACAAGTTTCCTGCTCAACCTGGCTATCCCTAACTGATCCGACGGACGGGATGGTTACTTTCAAAAACCTGATTTGAAAACTAATCAAAACCCCTTTTGAACTTAGAAAACACGAATATGCCTAACCCGAGGTTAGACTGAGTTGCGATGTAAACCTGCCCGGAACCAACCGGCACATCCAGTATTCGCAACAATATCTGTCTAATGTGAGTGGTAGCGGCTTTAATTTATTTAGTTAAAGCTAGAACAAGAATGGGAGGGTTAAGTCCATAGGAACACTTAACCAACTTAACACAGTTAAGCTAGAATGGGAGGGTTAAGTCCATAGGAACACTTAACCAACTTAACACAGTTAAGCAAGAATGGGAGGGATAAGTCCATAGAGACACTTAACCCAACTCAAGGTAGCAAAACGAGACTTGTAGGGATTAAGTAAAGTTAATACAGTTAGCCAAATTAATATGTTAACTAGACTAGAGGTTGGGGTTAAGTAAAATCTAATACACTTAGCCAATTTTGATATGTTAGCTGGGCTAAACTGTAGGGTTAAGAAAACCTGAACACTTAACCATCAGGTTGTGATAAAGGAATGAGGTTAAGTCTAAAACATGAAGGGATAATACTTAACCATTAATAATATGTTAGTTAAGACAGACGGGCAAGGTAAAGTTAAAAAGGAACACTTAACCAATACAGGGTGAATGGGTAGGGTTAAGTAATAAGAAATACTTAACCAATATAACTTGGTTTGTGGTGGGGTTAAGTCAACATGAATTACTGATAACACTTAACCGGTATATTAGGATGAATGAAGAGGGTTAAGTTGGCTTGAATTGACTAATGACACTTAACCAATCCAAATTGACGGGAAAGGGAACTAAGTAGTAAACCTTAGTTAAGAAAACAACGATTCTGGAGACTAAGTGGTAAATCTTAGTTAGTAAAACTAAGTAGTAATTCTTAGTATAACACGGGAAGGAGCGAATGTCCGTCTGAAGGCTCCAACGAATTGGGTTACGAAGCCCGAGTCTTCGAGGGGACGTGAGGGTACTCTTGGTATCCCTCTGTGAGGCTGCAGATGATCCTCCTGGGCTCACAGAGGTTAAGGTCTGCGTAGAAGAACCAGGGGTATGCCTTGGTTGCAATACATGGCAACCTAAAGACTAGGATGGACCGGCGTGATTCAGCGAGCAAACGGTAGCCCTGTGATAGTGACTCGTCGTCTGCCATCCATCTTGAGTCAATCGAGATACGTGAAGCGGAAAGGCGGAGAACTCCAAAAGACCATATACTTGCTATCTAGTTATGGGTGAGGATGGCCATAGGATAGTAGGGGCACCGGGGCCGGCGTATAGTTCTCATTTTTCAAGGTGTGCCTTTCATTAGTTGAGGGAGGGGTCAAGTGGGACCATAGCCACTGAAATAAAAACAGACCTTAGCATCTGCATCGGCAGATATCTGAAAGCTCCCGACCGAGTTCTGTATTCCTTGATTTGCCCTGACACAGGACTCAGGTCGCACATTACAGGACATGTGCATCTAGACAAGCGATAACGATTTGCGATACATGCGTGGGGAAGTATAGGAACATATACCACTCTAGGTATTGTGTCCTAGACTTGGGGGCATCGTTCGACAGGTAGCATAATCCTTAGTTGGACTAGGTGGCATAAATCCTGAATCTGATAAGCGTTCAGCAGATAGCGTAAACTCTAGTTGAATCTAGAAGGCACTTGGTAGAAAACCCTAGATTAAATCTAGGTAACAAATAAATAAATAGATGCCTGAAGGCGATGGAAAATACAGGGATTGGGATCACGTTAGCGTTACTAGTTGGGACATTAGTTAGCTGGTGCAGAGATATAGAAACCAGTATAATAAAGTATTAGGGCGAAGCGGCGAAAGTATTAGAGCATATCCAGTTTATCTTATCTTAGCATACCTTGTAACTATCTTGTGTTAATCTTGTAACCTTGCTGACCCTATCATCATGGTGTTATCTTGTATTCAGTTAATTCATGTCGTTTTGTTTTTCCAAGTTCACATGCTAGAAGTTACTGAACTTACTCAGGCTTTATGTCTGACTCTGTTTTTCTTTCGTCTTCTTTTCTTCCGTCCCCCCCAGGTAGTAAAGGAGGGAATAGCATAGCTCAGATTTAGTTGGACCGTCATTCTTTCCCAGCTTGAAGATTTGTCGAAGTTTTGCTTGGATTCTCTTTTCAGATGCTATGGCTGGCTCTTACTAGAATTGGGGAATATAAATGTTGTTTTATGCTTCTTTATTTTGTAAGACAGACAATACTCTGATATTGTAAAGAAATCTTTGTACAAACTATTTTATCAATAAAGCAAAGTTTTATTTTCCGCTGTTTAATTTCTGTCTGTCCTGTAATTTATCTGCATCTTTTACCCTAATGCTCCACAGAACTTAGTGTATTCCCTTTGTGAGTGACACTAACGGATGTAGGGTGTTACACGTGGTATCAGAGCTGAAGGTTACCAGATCAGATAAAGGATTTGAAAAATTATTTTCAAACCGGTTTTTAAAGAAGCATTTTCAAGAGAAAAGATTTGTTTTAAAGGCATATTCCCCAAAGTCATACGCACTATCTTCTCTTCCTCTGTTTAAATTCTTGTCTCCTTCTTTCTTGAGTCTCTGGGGCTCCTGGCTTTCTGGGAGGTAACCTCATCAAAGAGCAAAGTAGTGCCCGGCTTCCATCCATAGCCGTAGTTGTTTCATCTACGGGCAGTTTTCTTTCGAAGCTTATAGGGTTTTCCGGACGATGGAGGCAGTTTTCGAGAGATTTGTCAACATGACTACACACGGAAGGGGATGAGGAGTTTGGCTAAGGAGCATAACCCTAGGATGAGGAATTCATGGATGTAGACTTAGCACACGAAGGAGGAAGAAATTATAAAACCTAAGACAAGAGGAAGTATCTTTACTAGGGTATGATAGGGCATATACTTAAGGACAAAGGCAAGAACGAGGATGAGATTTTCAGAAGAACAAGTACATGCCTTCGCCACCAAGCGTACCTAGAAGAAAGGTAGTCCGGTTGGAAGAGTCTAGTTTTCTGTTCGTACTATTTTCTTAGGTTCTAGCGCGTCTCATTCATTCATATCCACTTCCATAGTTGGGTCTCTGCACCATAGTACTTGTATAGTAGAAAGATCCCACTAGAGTCTCAAATCCAATTGGTGGTCCGACCAGTTTATTTTTGGTTAGTAGGGATTTGAGAATAGCTATCGAGTTTGCTTATATCATCTCACGTAGATCATCTAAATTCGGGGGAGATATTCCTTGGGTGCTTGTCTGATATTGGTTTAGGCCTTTGGGGCTTGTACTTGAGGAATGTCGAGTTCGGTTTGGATGGTTTGCGTGAGAGATGAATAGTTGTGGCAGACACTCTAAAAGGCACGTAGTGACCTTTCGACCTTTATAGTTATGGTATGGCAGATAAGAGGGAGGCCTCAAATCATCCTAGTACATATACTTGGCACCGTGATTGACATCCGTTTATTTTGGAAATGGAGTTCAGGAACTTTACAGTCGTAAAGTTAAATTAGTTAAGATACAGTGGAGTAAAGCTCAAGAAGGCTAGATACTAGCATCATACCTTAAGGGTGCATCCTTGATTTCTTTGTTTAGGAGCTTTACGCATAATTGTTTCTCTCTTTCCAAAGTATATCCTCTAGGTCGTATCTTTGATCCTTAGGTAGAAGCCAATGGATGTAAACATGTATTTGAAACATGTTATGGTTGATGGTTGCAAGTGGTTGCTAATGGTTGCTCGTGAATGCATATGCATACGTATTAGGCTCTAGATCAGTTCGGACGCTTTCATATTGCATTTACAGATATGTAAGTTGAGCCTGATATGTTATCATATGGATGTTGCATATGGATGAATGGTTGTGCACGCATGTAGTATTTATATAACTAGGGATGCTTGCATACATGATTGGATGCATGGCACTGACATGATTCGCATTAAGGAGGTCAACTGAATCAGTAGACCGCCTGATTTTGCATTAGATAAAGACATATACACACACTATGCATATGGACATGAAAGCATTAGAAATCTTTTAAGGACATTGAATGCCTGTGGTTGAATGGTTGAGTAGATGGGTGATTGGATGGTAGGACACATTCTTCCTAACTTGAAGATTTCGGGGACGAAATCCTTTTAAGTGGGGGAGAATGTAACACCCCATAATTCTGTAACACTAGGATTCACAAATCAGGGCAGAATTAAAAGTTAAAATTCAAAATCAAGGGAAACGGGTTGCGCCATTGCGTTTGTCTCGGAATTCTGCATGAAAACGAGTCCGAGTTTGCGTAAATCGGAGTCCGTATGAGGAAGATATGGCCTCCGGGAGATTCAGCGAAGTTCAGATTTCAAAACTGGTCGAGTTCGAAATTCAAAAACAGACCCAGATTGGGTAGAGCGGGAATTTTCCCGCCCAAGGCACCCAGGTCGACTGGGTAGTCGACCTGGGTCACCCAGGTCGACTGGGTAGTCGACCTAGGGGTCGACCCCCCCTGCTTTTTCCTGTTTTCTGCACCTGGTTCGTTCTTCTGTATTCGGACGCCATCCTGACCAGATTCGTTGACTTCTACACTATATAAACAGCCCTAGACTCCTTCTCTATTCACAATTCTTCTCTACCCTTATGCTGCAAAGATTCTTAGTGGACATGGCTTCCTCACCTCCTCTTAATCAAATAATAAATAAAATAATATATATAAAATAAATCAAGACGAGGAGGTGCTGCTCAAAGACTTTCAAAGAGGAGATTCAAGCTAGAATTCAAGTGAAGATTCGAACGACTACAACGACTGTTTTTCTACGTATCATAGCAACGCCATCTTTCTATTCTAATCTAATCTCTGTAAGTCGGTTACTTTTTACATTTGAACGTTTCTCTCTGTTCGTGACATGAATTAAAAGAATAAAAGAATATGCCAAACCTTTCTATTCGAATCTGTGCCTACATCTTTGGACTTAATTAAGAACTGTTATGATTCGATGACCGATAAGACTGTGACTATGAAACTATGGACCTTAGAACCATATGCCTCTTTGACTATGAACATTGCCTATGACTATGAACATTGCCTATGACTATGGACATTGCCTATGACTGTGACTGTGACTATGAGAATTATTTCCATGACTATGAACACAAGCCTATACCTTTGATTAGGAAGCAAAACTATTATCTATGACATAAATGGGACAACTGTGATTAAGCACCTATGGTTTATGGCTAGGAAAGTGTTTAAGTTTTGTGACTGTGAAATTGGGTCTAAACCCGATTATCTATCCTGTCTGTTCTTTGTTTTCTTTGGTTTTAGACCTTGGGAATTTAACTATTAAGTTAGGTCTACCCATGTTCTTGAACCTACGCCTTTATTCTGTCTATTCTTGGTTTTAGACCTTGGGAATTTACCTATTAAGTTAGGTCTACCCATGTTCTTAAGCCGACGTCGTTATTCAACCCTTTTTATGCCAGTTAGTATGTCTATCCTTTGCATAGCATTTTTGGTTCATTCCCTATTTTCTACGAACCTAGCTTTATTTATAATCTAGAATGAATCACGATTATACGAACGGTGGGAATGCGGTTTGGGCAAAATATGAAATTTGCTAAAAACATAGTTTAACTTGGGAATTAGCATAAATTGGGAACATGTATTATGGCATGTTCATAGAAATGCAAATTGGATAAATTTGACATGAATTATAAGATGTGTAATTTGAATCTAGTATTGACATGTAAATCTAGCATTTACATGAACAGTGAACTAGAGTAATAAGTCTAGTTTGACGTGAATTAGAATGTTGAATCGGAATTGGATTAGCTAATTTGGCACGGTAAGTATATTGGCATAAATGTGAAATCGGCCATAATTGAGAATAACTGTCAGGTTTAGAAAAATCATGGTTAGTAACACTTAATTTAGTATAGTTTACATACCAAAAGGGCATAAATATGATATAGAGGGGAGAATGAGCCATAAGAATAAATGTAGACAATTTACATTAAAAGAGTAATTGGGAAATAAGTAAATTAGGAATAATTTACCTATAGAATCTGGCCTAAATGAGGAAATGTGAATTTAGACAAATTAAAGGTTTATTAACGACATCTCTTTTAATAATAAGCCAGAAAGTTCTAGGGTGACAGAGAGGATAGTGTCTAGGTTTGAGTTTGGAAAATACAAGTTTCCTGCTCTCCCTGGCTATCCCTAACTGATCCGACGGACGGGATGGTTACTTTCAAAAACCTGATTTGAAAACTAATCAAAAACCCTTTTGAACTTAGAAAACACGAATATGCCTAACCCGAGGTTAGACTGAGTTGCGATGTAAACCTGCCCGGAACCAACCGGCACATCCAGTATTCGCAACAATATCTGTCTAATGTGAGTGGTAGCGGCTTTAATTTATTTAGTTAAAGCTAGAACAAGAATGGGAGGGTTAAGTCCATAGGAACACTTAACCAACTTAACACAGTTAAGCTAGAATAGAAGGGTTTAGTCCATAGGAACACTTAACCAACTTAACACAGTTAAGCTAGAATGGGAGGGCTAAGTCCATAGAGACACTTATCCCAACTCAAGGTAGCAAAACAAGACTTGTAGGGGTTAAGTAAAGTTAATACACATAGCCAAATTAATATGTTAACTAGACTAGAGGTTGGGGTTAAGTAAAATCTAATACACTTAGCCAATTTTGATATGTTAGCTGGGCTAGACCGTAGGGTTAAGAAAACCTGAACACTTAACCATCAGGTTGTGATAAAGGAATGAGGTTAAGTCTAAAACATGAAGGGATAATACTTAACGATTAATAATATGTTAGTTAAGACAGACGGGCAAGGTTAAGTTAAAAAGGAACACTTAACCAATACAGGGTGAATGGGTAGGGTTAAGTAATAAGAAATACTTAACCAATATAACTTGGTTTGTGGTGGGGTTAAGTCAACATGAATTACTGATAACACTTAACCGGTATATTAGGATGAATGAAGAGGGTTAAGTTGACTTGAATTGACTAATGACACTTAACCAATCCAAATTGACGGGAAATGGAACTAAGTAGTAAACCTTAGTTAAGAAAACTACGATTCTGGAGACTAAGTGGTAAATCTTAGTTAGTAAAACTAAGTAGTAATTCTTAGTATAACACGGGAAGGAGCGAATGTCCGTCTGAAGGCTCCAACGAATTGGGTTACGAAGCCCGAGGCTTCGAGGGGACGTGAGGGTACTCTTGGTATCCCTCTGTGAGGCTGCAGATGATCCTCCTGGGCTCACAGAGGTTAAGGTCTGCGTAGAAGAACCAGGGGTATGCCTTGGTTGCAATACATGGCAACCTAAAGACTAGGATGGACCGACGTGATTCGGCGAGCAAACGGTAGCCCTGTGATAGCGACTCGTCGTCTACCATCCATCTTGAGTCAATCGAGATACGTGAAGCGGAAAGGCGGAGAACTCCAAAAGACCATATACTTGCTATCTAGTTATGGGTGAGGATGGCCATAGGATAGTAGGGGCACCGGGGCCGGCGTATAGTTCTCATTTTTCAAGGTGTGCCTTTCATTAGTTGAGGGAGGGGTCAAGTGGGACCATAGCCACTGAAATAAAAACAGACCTTAGCATCTGCATCGACAGATATCTGAAAGCTCCCGACCGAGTTCTGTATTCCTTGATTTGCCCTGACACAGGACTCGGGTCGCACATTACAGGACATGTGCATCTAGACAAGCGATAACGATTTGCGATACATGCATGGGGAAGTATAGGAACATATACCACTCTAGGTATTGTGTCCTAGACTTGGGGGCATCGTTCGACAGGTAGCATAATCCTTAGTTGGACTAGGTGGCATAAATCCTGAATCCGATAAGCGTTCAGCAGATAGCGTAAACTCTAGTTGAATCTAGAAGGCACTTGGTAGAAAACCCTAGATTAAATCTAGGTAACAAATAAATAAATAGATGCCTGAAGGCGATGGAAAATACAGGGATTGGGATCACGTTAGCGTTACTAGTTGGGACATTAGTTAGCTGGTGCAGAGATATAGAAACCAGTATAATAAAGTATTAAGGCGAAGCGGCGAAAGTATTAGAGCATATCCAGTTTATCTTATCTTAGCATACCTTGTAACTATCTTGTGTTAATCTTGTAACCTTGCTGACCCTATCATCATAGTGTTATCTTGTATTCAGTTAATTCATGTCGTTTTGTTTTTCCAAGTTCACATGCTAGAAGTTACTGAACTTACTCAGGCTTTATGTCTGACTATGTTTTTCTTTCGTCTTCTTTTCTTTCATTTCCCCCCAGGTAGTAAAGGAGGGAATAGCATAGCTCAGATTTAGTTGGACCGTCACTCTTTCCCATCTTGAAGATTTGTCGAAGATTTTCTTGGATTCTCTTTCCAGATGCTATGGCTGGCTCTTACTAGAATTGGGGAATATAAATGTTGTTTTATGCTTCTTTATTTTGTAAGACAGACGATACTCTGATATTGTAAAGAAATCTTTGTACAAACTATTTTATCAATAAAGCAAAGTTTTATTTTCCGCTGTTTAATTTCTGTCTGTCTTGTAATTTATCGGCATCTTTTACCCTAAATGCTCCACAGAACTTAGTGCATTCCCTTTGTGAGTGACACTAACGGATGTGGGGTGTTACACTAGATTTTATGGAGAGATATTAGTTGTTATATTTATGGACATTTATTGCAAGGATATTTGGTGCTTAACCAAATAGTTTTATAACATATATGAAGATATTTGGGAGCCAGGTTTTCTTGGGCATGAAGCCAAGTTTTTATTGGGCATGAAGCAATTCTCACTATAAAAAGGGCTAGCTAATCTCTTCATTAGGTGTGGAAAATTTTCCGTTATTCTTCGTTGTCTTTCTCCTCAAATTTTTAGCCATTAGATATTCTATACCTATTTCTCAATAAGGTTATTGGTTCAAGTTGTAATTGTTTGTAACGATAGTTGAGGTCGTTTGTAAACAATTTTTATTAGTGAATCAATAAAGAGGGTTGTTGGGTGGAATATCGTGTGCTCATATTTCCGATTTTTTTTTTATTTTTTTGTTTTTCAATCAAATTCATCTTCAAGTGATTGGGTGATAAAGATCCTATTTTTCTTGGCGTTTTGTCAAACTTTCGCTGCACATAAGATCATAACAGTTTGGTATCAGAGCCTGATCATCGTATAGCTTGGAGTGTTTGTTGGATTGAAAATTGGAGATGTCGGAGATTATGACGTTTTCAAAGATGGCTATTTTAAATGGGAAGAATTGGGGTATATGGAAGCCGAAGATGGAGGACATTCTATATCTCAATGATTTGCATGATCCCATTGATGGAGATGGGGTGAAGCCCTCGAATATGGATGAGGGAAAGTGGAAGAAAATGGACAAAAAGACGATTGTGTTGATTCGTCAATATTTGGAGGATTCTGTATTCCACCTTGTGGCTAGTTGTGAATCCGCGAAGGCGTTGTGGAACAAATTAGTATCTTTGTATGAGTCGAGAAGTGCTACAAGTAAGGCTTTTCTAGTTCGAAAGTTGGTGCAACTTCGATTGGATGAGGAGAAGTCTGTTACAGAGCATTTGAACGAGTTTCAGGATGTCATCAATCAATTGGCAAATATGAAGGTGAATTTTGATGATGAGTTGCAGGCTCTTTTGTTGATGAGTTCTCTTTCGGAAAGTTGGGAGACTTTGGTTGTATCATTAAGTAATTCCAATGCTAATGGAACTATCTCTTTAGAAACGGTTCGAAGCAGTCTTTTGAATGAGGAGCTAAGGAGAAAAAGGTCGAAGTTGAAATCGGTTCAAACTGAGGCAATGGTAGCAAGGGACATGGGGAAAGATACAAGAAGGAAGAACAAAGGGGCTAATGGTAAATGTGCTTGTTATTATTGTGGTAAGAAAGGACACAAGTGCAACGATTGTTATGCTTATCAGAGGGATAAGAAGAAGGCACAAGGTGATAATAATAGTGAATTGGCACAAGCAGGTTTTGCTGAAGGTACCGAAAGCGATTCTTCATGTGATGTCCTATTTAGTGTTGTGGAGCCTTGGAAGATAATTTCAGGAGCCAGTTTTCACATATGTCGTGATGTGAAAAGTTTTTCTTCATATGAGAAGAGTGTTGGCATGATAAAGACGACCAATGGAGTAGAGCTACCAATTTGTGGAGTTGGAACTATTAGGTTTCGGATGCATGATGGAGTGGTGAGAGAAGTGGCCGGTGTGAGGCACATACCCACTTGTTCGCATAACCTCATATCTCTCGGTCAGTTAGATCGTCACGGTTGCACTTATGAGACTCGAGGTGGAGTTTTGAGAGTGAAGAAGGGTGGTCGTGTGATGATGCGAGGAGTTTTGGAGGAGGGAAACCTATATAGTTTGGTCGGTTCGGTGGTCAATAATGAAAGGCGGGTGACGGTTGAAGAACCTAGTCCACAGTAAGGTGGAGAGGTTAATATGGTCACCGCTGATGGTCCTAAGGTGGAGGATGATGGTATCGACAAGGGTCTAGATGTTGATGATGCTCGAGGGATCCCGGAGATGAAGAGATCATGTCAAGCGGAAGACGGATGTCGAGTTGTGAAATCCACAAAGACGAGATGGAGGTCTTTGTGGTATTACAAATGCTTTGGAAGATCGCTAGTGGCGTGGTGCACGGAAAAGGGAGGTGCATCATTAGTGGGCGATGGCGGAGGTTTGTAATGGTGTTAATAGAGAAAGAAAGGTTGAAAGTGAGAGCTAAGGGGCTATTGTTTGAGTGGAGGAGATGTTGTGATTTGGTATCAAGGTGGAGTGTTGAAATTGATGATGCGCAAATCACAATTTTGGACAACAAATAATTTTACATATTTTATGGAGAGATTTGTTGTTAGATTTGATGAAGAGATTTGGTGCTAGATTTTATGGAGAGATATTAGTTGCTATATTTGTGGACATTTATTGCAAGGATATTTGGTGCTTAACCAAATAGTTTTATAACATATATGAAGATATTTGGGAGCCAGGTTTTCTTGGGCATGAAGCCAATTTTTTATTGGGTATGAAGCAATTCTCACTATAAAAAGTGCTAGCTAATCTCTTCATTAGGTGTGGAAAATTTTCCGTTATTCTTCATTGTCTTTCTCCTCAAATTTTTAGCCATTAGATATTCTCTACCTATTTCTCAATAAGGTTATTGGTTCAAGTTGTAATTGTTTGTAACGATAGTTGAGGTCGTTTGTAAACAATTTTTATTAGTGAATCAATAAAGAGGGTGGTTGGGTGGAATATCGTGTGCTCATATTTCCGATATTTTTTTATTTTATTTTTTGTTTTTCAATCAAATTCATCTTCAAGTGATTGGGTGATAAAGATCCTATTTTTCTTGGCGTTTTGTCAAACTTCTACTGCACATAAGATCATAACAGACCTAATTGTCTATGTAGTGTTTGGTTGGCCTGGGCTTATGCCTTTGCGCTTAGCTTATGATTTGTATGTACTTTTTTTCTTTCAATTATGGTTACTTATGAATCTTTTCAAAAAATAAATACGCGTGCCTAAATTCATTTGTATCGATAAGGAATTCCATGTCATTGTTTCCTGCTTCTTCCTATCAGCACAGGTAGCCCTCCTTACTGGTATCTAATTCTTAGTGCGAAATATACATTAATAACCCTAAAGCTTGGTGTATTTAATTGTACCTTAGAACTATATATGGAAAGAGTGTGAAAAGGAGGAACGTTATGTTCTCTTAAACATAAGATTTATTTTGTATATTATGGAAATTCTAAATCATCGAATGATTGTCTATGATAAACTGAAAGAATGTTAATGATACTATGGTGTCCTTGCCTTATGAATACGTGATTATTTCACGGCATTTCTTTGTTTTATATTGTGGTATTTTTCAATCTTCTTTGTAAACTATGTTTTCTGCTTCGATGAAGAAAATGTGAACACATAAAAAATCATGAGCTTCTACGTTATAAAATAGAATTGATATATTCATAAGCATCAAACTGCCTTCATAAGCTGTATCTCAAATTTTTGTTATAGATGTGGATATTTGATCCAAGTGATGGGAAAGCTTGGTTCATGTGCTTTTGTACTGCTTATAGCTGTAACAATCTATATTTTTTGTCCATTTAAAGTATTTAATTAAATATAAACTTTTGAATAAAATTTGCTAGATATTAAAATTTACGAGATTCTATTCATTTAAGTTATGATTTGGATAAGTTGATTGTAATAAGCATGAAAACAATTAATAAATGGTAAGTTATAACTTTTATATGTATAGAGCCATTTTGTACATTTTTGAGTAACTATGAATTAATAGGTTGTTATTTCTTTTCCTGTTGATTTGAAACCGTAGTAAAACTTGATAAATTTAGTTTAATTGGAATTAAGTTGATGAGAAATAGTAAATATAAAATGGTAAAGATGGGTGTGATTGGTGAATTAATATCAGAACATGTACGTTTTGCAGTAGATTTAAATGAGTGTTTAATTTTTCTAAAATATTATTCTAAGCAAAATAAAACTGAATGTTTTATTTTTAATGTAAGTGTAATTCAATAAAAAATAAAATTTAAATATGGAATAATATTTTATGGTCGTTAAGGTGATATTGTAGATTTATTTTAGTGGACTTTTTTATATAGAATAGTATTTTAGGAATCTTTGATAGTTCTGTTGAATTTAAAAATATCAAAAATATTTATTTTGATATATTTTAATTTTTTGTTCTTTTATAACTATTGATTACCTCTTTTTGGGTAAATCAAAGAAATTAAGAAGACTACTGATTCTTTTTTCTAGACAATTTAAACTACCTTTGTTCATAAATAATTTTTCTTGGGTACATCCTCTGCCCTTTAAAGTTTGATTTATGTACACTCACATTTTGCTGATTTTTTTCCAAATTTTAGATTTTGCGCTGCTTTGAGCTTATCGTTATGTACAGTAATATAACTTCTTATTAATCACTTTCGAATGTCCTCTGTTTAATAAACCATTAATTAGATTGATGTAAAAGTTTCTATGAAGAAAATCATGTTATTTTTGCATTTTGCATGCTAATTGCAATAACTGTTATCTTTATATCCAACTGTTACAACTAAACAATGTTTATTTGGAGGTTTAAGCTATAAATTTTATAATTTATCACCAGTTTGGAAGTCGCTACATTGGAATCTTATGTGGGAACATGGTGATTTGTCCACTGTGACTTCAACACTTTCAGTATTTATTTATTAATGCATTTTCAACTCATGCAGAACTATTTTGTTGAAAAGAATCAGTGCAGATTAGGCGTTGCACTAAGAAATGATTGTTAGGAGCAACAAGCTGAAAAATAGTGTACATGGATTTATATTAATTGTTAGATGTCATAACACTTCACTATTTTATAGATATACAAATTAAAAAATAATGATATGCTTAATATTTTTTTACTTTATGTTAAATCAATTATCATGGATAAAAACATCACCATGTAGACACAAACAAATAATGCAACAGCATGTATTTTGCAATGCCCATGTGCGAAGCACGGGTGCGCACTTGTTTTATAATCAATAATCAAGTGCTATAAAACACATCATACGCCTCATTCCAATTCAGAATATTTTTTATTTAAATATTCACATTTTTGGGCAAAGGTTCCCATTAATTTTATCAAAGATATATTCTTTTAAATTTACTCTTTAATCTTCCTTTTGATATTGTTTTCAAAAGATTTTATTAACTAGTCAGGATTATCGAGCCTTATCGAAGTAATCATTTATTTTTCCAATTCCAACCTATTCACCCCATGGAGCAAAACTGGTAGTACTCTATATCTAACACCCACTGTGTTATCGGTAAAATTATTAGCATTTCTCGTTCAAATCTAATTAAAGATTTAACTATCGCCTGGAGTGAAATTGATGGTACTCCATTCTCGATCATTTCATGAATTCGATAAATTTAATTATCCCATTCTCATTCCAATCCATTTAAAGATTCATTAAAACTCTAACTTGGTTTTAATAACATAAATCATTACTTTATGATTATTCAACTTTAAGAAATTAATCTTGTCTTTAACTGGGTTAAAGAACTAATGTCACTTAAAACACAATTCACGGTGAACCCCAAAATTAACTTTCAATTCAATTCCAATTAAATTATTTTGCAAACTTCTCTAAATCTTAATTAAAAGATTTATTATTTTCTCAACTGGGTTGAAGAACAGTGTTATTAAAGACACCATTCACAACAAACCCAAAATCCTATTTGATATCAAATACAAGGCTCTGAAATAGAAATTTTTTCGGCTTATATTCCATATCAAATTCTGAAACTAACAACTATCGTATTGGGAATAACGATATTTATATCTTTCAAATTCCCCAACAGCATATGTATAATCACGGAATCCGATATTAAATGTTCCGAAGATTATTTACAGTCCTAAATAAACTAATTTCGTCGAATTTGGAGATCGTTTAAAAAATGGCCTTTTTCATGTCGATTAAATTCAAACTAAAATGACCAAATGCATTTAAATTTATCACGCTCAAATATTGATTCCAAAAATTATGAAATTTGAAACCTAACAATAATTTGACATTCCGAATCCAACAAAAGTATTTTCATCGAAAACGGAAGTCGTTTGCAAAATGGCTATTTTTAAGGGCTATATATTATATTAAAATATATAAATTCCATTGCGACTATTTTGAATTTTAAACTGGACATAACTTATAATTTATAAAGTGGAATCTCAGTTTTTTCACATTCGTTAGAAAGATATTATTAAACACATTCAAATGTTTCTGGTTTTACTAAAATCCGATTTATTTTGAATCATATACATTCAATTGAAATTTAAAATTGAATTTTCAAACTACCGCACCATTTCAAGCTCGTTTTATAATTAAAATAAATTTATATGCTCTAACTTCGATTTCAATAAATTTTAAATCGTTATTATTTAAAATAATTCATTTTAAATGTTCAAAATCCATTTAAATTGGTTTAAAAATTTTGGGTTGTAACACGTATAAATTTTGAAATGCCCATATCAAAAAGTAAAATGATAGAAGTAGTAAAATAATATGAGAGAAATTGTAAATAAGTGTAAAGTGATAAGCTAATTAAAAAATAAAATATCTGGAGAGAACCAAGGAAAAGAATGAAAACCCTTGAATTAAGGAGAGAGCTTTAAAAGGTTTTGCTTCACTATTATTTAATAGATTAGTGTGTAACCCGTGCGTTGCATACGATATACCATATGAAAATAACGTGCTAAATATATTTAGAATTTAACTTATTATGCAATTTATGGTGAAACTGTTAGGATAAATGAGATAAATTGAATTTATGGTATTATAAGTAATTTTTATATTTAAATTTTTTTATCATTTTATATGGTGTATTTCTATATTTCAATAAAAATTATATTATTGTTTCTTTGATAAAAATGAGTTTCATATTGATTTATTATTTTTCAGGATTTTTGATGAAAGATGTTATATATTGATTTATTATTTTACAAGATTCAATATCTTTAAAAAAAATGAATAATAGTATTGTTAATTAATTTTGAAATCAATATCTTTGTAAATTTATAGACAAATGTTCATGTGTATCAATTTGAAGCGGACATTTAGCTTTTGATATATTTTACTAAAAGAAAAGTATGTATAGATTGAATTAAACTATTACTTAAGATAACAATAAAAACACTGAAGTATTGGACCGTATTAACGAAATGATATATCTTTTAGCATTAAATTTTTTACAGCACATATTTCTATATTTATTTTATGATATAATCTAAGTGATAAGTGAAATATTTTCTTTATAACTAAAAGTATTTAATGAAAATAAGATATGAAAGAATATCGATCATGTTGTCATTTTGATTATATTACAAATATTTTTAATCTATTTCCTCTTAACTAAGTAATTTTAATTTGGAATAGAACCTTTTAAATATATTTAATATTTTCCTAAAAAAGGCAATGAAATATAAAAGGAAAATATTTTCAATCAAAATATAGTACAAATTTTGCCCATTGGTTAAAATAAATTATAAATATGAATAATTGAAATTTCACTTATTTACAAAAACATAATAATTGAATTTATATATTTCCTATATTATTAAATACAAACTATTATCATTTATTTTGAATATATATTTTTAACGACAAAGAATCCATTTTACGTATCAATTTTGGAAAGAAAAAAACAATGTATATGTTTTTAGTGATATTCAATTTTGGAAAGGAAATATTGCCTGTATATTTATATGTAATGAAATTCGAACTTTAAAATGGAAAATATGTATTTTTGTATTAAATCTTAAATTTAAGAAAGAAAATTCATGAACTTTGAAGGTAGAACGATATAAGAATATTAAAGATAAGTTTTATATATTTTAATTATACTAACTTGAATTAAAAAATGATTTAACCATTTTTGTCCATACGAATGTGGTGGACACAGTGAATTGCCATTTTTATGATTTACTAGTCAAAAATAGATATTTGTTAATATACTTATTAAATTATTTAAATTTAAGACAACTCGATAAATTCATATATGAAAGCGAATGTAAAACAATATAAGAAAATTTAGTAGTAGTCGGTAAGTAATTGCAATAGTTATTAAATGTTTCGCTATAAGCACTACAACAAAAGTATCCTATTATAACGTCCTGCTTACAACGGGCATTTGCTGCCCGTTGTAACAGAATGATATTACAACGGTCCATTCAGGACTGTTGTAATAGATGCCTTATACAACATCCTTTTTACATCGGGCAATAATATCCCGTTGTAATAGAATGCTATTACAATGGTCTACTTTTGCCAGTTGTAACATATGCCAATTTTACAACCTTCACAACATGCATGTTGTAATAGATGCTAAATTTACAATGGTCATAAGATGTCCATTATAATGCCCATTGTAATAGGTGTCAATTTTACAAATGGCTAAAAATGTTTGTTGTAATAGGTACTAATTTTACAATGGACTAAAATGCGTGTTGTAATAGGTGAAAAACAATAATTGATGGTTACGGTTAATAATTAACATTAAATATATAATTAATAATATGAAGTAACATTTAATAGTTAATTTTTACTAATTAATAATAAAGATTAATTAATTAAGGGAAAAAATAACTAATAATATATACTTAATACTAAATAATTTATAATTAGTAATTTATTATAAGTGATAATTCATAAATAATAATATTTCATTTCAGCATTTTTTAGAAAAGGATAAAAATACAATTTTGTTCTCTGATTTGAGAGTTCCAACTCCGAGCATACTTGGACGCATGTATGGAATCATAATTTGCAAGCAAGAATAATTTAGCTTGCTAACTAGTCGGATTAGATTTTATATATTCTATATGTCCAATCTCATCGAAATATATTCATATTATAAAAATAATAATATTAAAGAAAATGTTGGAATGGGCTCATTGTTTTCATCCTCAGGCCCGCCCCCTTTTCATTCGTCGCTTGTTCTTTTTTACTAAACACATGAAAACCCTCGTTAATGGAATTAGGGGTTACAACCGCAGCCTAAGTCCTTCCGTCAATCCTCCTCTCCTTCACCCTTGCAATTTCTACTTCTCATATGTCGTCCCCATCTATAGTCTCTACATCCTCTCCTTGTGGTTTTCCAGCTCGGTTTACATCTATTTACCCATTTCGTTTATTCAGATGCTCAAGGGTTTGATGCATGTCGTGGTTTACAACATCGGGGTTCTTTTCAATAAGGAGACTTTCAGGTCATCTTCCATAGCGAACTTGTTGTCTCTTTCGTTTGGTGTCGCGATTGCTGCCTATGGCGAGCCGCATTTTAACGCTTGGGGTGTTAGTTTACAGCTTAGTGCAGTGGCTTTTGAGGCGACCAAGTTGGTTCTAATTTAGATCTTGCTCACTAGAAAGGGAATAAGTTTGAATCCCATAACTAGTTTGAACCACGTTTTTCCATGCTGCTTTGCCTTCTTATTTGTGCCTTGGATGGTTGTGCAGATGCCTATTTTGAAGAGTGCGAGTTTGTTCCATTTTGATTTCTTGATATTTAGGACGAATCCATTGTATGCTTATACATTGAACTTGGCTGTGTTTTTTCTTGTTTGGAAGAGTGGTTAGGGTTGTCAACGATTTGTTAGTGATTGCATTTTTGTGGTCTGTGATTAGGGATGTTGTTACTATTCAGGTTGATGAGGTGTCTGACATGCTTTGGGAGGAGTGGGCAAGGGAGATGCATCCTAGGAAGAATGATTCTCAAGCGTACATTTTTTCCAAATGCTGGTATGCGTTGATTCATCATATAGTGAGTTATGAGTTGTTTTGTTTCCGAAGATTTACTCTTTTATGAACTAATTATACATAGAATACTTGAGTTTTTATGTTAGCTGATTGCACCTTCTTGACTAGAAACCTGATTATGTTCTTTTTCATGGATTAAAAAACCAATCTGTATTGATCAAAACAAAGTATAATCGTTAATTACTTGGATCTAAATTAACTATCTTAGCAGTTTCCTATAGGAGAGTATGTGTTTATAATAAAGCTATCTTAGCAGTTCACAAGGGTTTCCAAGAAACTGAAATTTGTTTGGAGAACCATGAAATAGAAATACCGGATATAGTAATATGTATGGTTACTATATATGGTGCATTTAGGCTAAAGTGATTCCTTTGTTCATTTTATTTGCACTGTGTGGTTGAAAGAATGGAAATGATGTCTTAGTATTGCTACAATACTTACGTTTATGGTCCTTAATTAAATTATGCTTATTTGTTACATTTATTTGCATTACATCAGTCTATACAGCATTGGAATTTGAGGCTATATTATTTTGAGGAATGAACCATCACCTTTTGGAGAATGAACGTGTAAGGCCAATATGAGTATTGAATAAATATTTATTAGTGTTTGCCTTATTTCTGAAACAATCAGGTGTATTATAGCTTCTTATTTTGTTATATTTTTAACATCAATTATAACTTTTTATTTTGTATTGAATTCTTTTGTATGAAATGGATTTTCTTTTGACTGCTATGATGTCAAAACTTGTGTTTGCATTTTCATTAATTTTACTTATTAGCTAACCTATAGGTTTTTACAATCAAAGTTAGTTAATTTCTTTAAACGTGAGACGTATAGTCTACAGTTTATTATCTTGAGAATGATTAAGAATCCTCCTTGTAATACTGTTGGTCTAATAGATCACTATCTTTTTGGTCTAATGGTTCTCTATTACACCTGATACGTATATATGCTTGCAACACTGAAAATATAGTACTAAATTACTTCTAAAATTGCGGTACTTAACTAATTAAAACTAATTGGCTGACAAACTGTAATGATTAGGATTTTGCTCGGACCTAATCGATCGTTAAATCGACTAAGACCGTTCAAAACCCGAATATGATAACTCTGGGCATACAACACATCAGAACAGATAACAGATGACTTTTATAAACATCATAATAATGTAACATCAGAGTACAGAATATCAGAGTACATCGAATATAAATACAGTAGCGGAAGATTAAATTACAATAATTGTAATACAACGTAGCGGAAGGGTATCAATGCTCTGGACACAGCTTTAAGCTTCGATTCAAAATCCTGCCCAATATATCTGCAAAATGAGCTACTCGACTGCCCGTATGGAAAATATGGGCACCTAAGTTTGCAAGTGAAACAAACTACAGGTCAGTCATGGGACTGGTATGAGAAATTTACTTAACCTATTTAATAATAAGGTTAATCACAGGACCATGCCGCTAACGCGGAACCTGTTTACTCCATTGGATTGCCAGTGCATAAACATCAACCATAAATAAACATATGGATCTACAATGCATCAATCAACATGTAATTCCTTAATCTACCCATTTAGACTTAATCCTTAAACTCAGATTTCGTAATCCAATTCACTTTACAGAAATTATTTCTTTGGACTTTATTTCCCGATTTGTTTTATTTCAAATCATTTGAAATACATATCTAGCTTTTATAATAAAGTATATTTCACTTCGGGATCTCAAAAATAAAACATTTGGAAATATGATGTAACACCCCACGTCCATTAATGTCACTCACAAAGGGAATGCACTAACTTCTATGGAGCGTTTTAAGTGTGTATAGAACAGAAACATAACAACAAGACAGATATAAATAGTACTTAAAAATTTAAAACTTTATTCATTGCAGCGGTAAACACATAAGTTTGATTACATCATAAAAAACCAGAGTCAAAGTACATAATATCCATCTTGACTAAATCAAAGTACATAAATTGAAAGACATAACCCCAACACAAAATAGCCATAAATAAGATAGGCTGAACTTTTACTTCAGCGATCTAAGCAACTTCTAAAAGCAAGAGATACAACCGTCCAAAATCAAGCTCCACTGGTGCTAGTTCCACCCTGAGCACTTGGGGGAAAAGGAAGAAAAGAGGTGGAAACAAAGGGGATCAGACATAAAGTTTGGCGAGTGCGATAACTTTAACAATATAATTACCAAAATAACTAGGCTAATGCATAAGTTGTAAAATAAGGAAATGACTGTGAACAATTGGGTATGACAGAGTAATCAAGGAAATAAGATGAACAAAGATAACGTTAAAGGCGCACCTAAACCACTATAAGATAATTACTATACTGCACCACCACTAGTCACCCTAAGGTTAATCCCGCCTACAGAACTTAATAATGATAATGGTAGTTTCGTGCACCCCTAGTTGCCTTCATAGGTGCCGCCTGCCCCTATCTCCACTAGGTGTACCCACTACCCCCATGCGACTGGCTCCGTAACTCGTAGATACCCGTCCTGGCCCCACAGTGGGGTGTATCACTCCCCAAAGTGGCAACCCGATACCACCAACAATGCTAGGCTTATACCTACACGATGCAACAACGTCTTACCTACCAGCCCGGGCCCACACACGCACATGAACCCGTTGGACTTGTGTTGCCACTGCTAACCCGTTTTGGCCTCTTACAGTCAAGCCCAGTACGCGTGTCCCGTCCTCGACTTGGGTCGAGCCCACAAAGATACTTATGGGTTACTAGTTGAAACGGGCCCCCATTATTTGACACAAGCTATCGACCTAAGCTTGGTCCCCTCTAGTACATCCCACTTAACCCTCTTCTTATTCATGTTCACTTACATGTTTCAATTTTGGTTAAGTGCATCTAATCGTATTTCAAATGCCACCCAAGGCACCCACTTAATTCCACATGCCACCCAAGGCACCCACTTAACCCCCCCTTCATGTCCCACTACATGTTTACCTGGTTGTGTTTCTTAATTCATTAACACCGTAACCTTGTAAAGACCTCCTACATTGGACTGACATTTGTGGCAGCTGGATTTGCCGGGCGGGTCCGGGCAGTCTTACACCAAAAAAGAGCCTAACCTCGTGTCTTTACAACTGTCACGCATTTAATTTATGCCTAAGACCTCCCATATTAGACTGGCATTTGTGGCACCTGGATTTGCCGGGCGGGTCCGGGCAGACTTACACCACAAAAGAGCGTAACCTCATGTCTTAGACGATTAATTACACAAAACTAATTATTCCCCAATTTGAATTAATTTCCCTATTCAAATTATCAATCAATTCCAAATTTAACTATGGCTATAATTGACTCAATTATGTCCATCTATTTATGGTATGCAAAATTATACCAATTATCATCACAAATTTATTTTATGCCATTTAAGGCATTTATGCCAATTCTCACTATTAAGTCTTTAATATTATCCAATGGCCCCACGTTGTACGTTCGTTCGTTTAACGTAAAATATACGTTAGACTCGAATAGTCTAACTCATGGAATAAACAGAAAACATCACAACATACATATAGATAAAACTAGATCTAAACATAAGGGGTGAACTTGCATGTGTGAATGGGGTTCTTCATCTTAAAAACTTGCATAGGCCAAAGTCACAACTTGCATAAAACTACATATGTCATAGATCGAAATCTAAAGGTGTAAACTTGTTTAGGTAATAGTCACAAACTTGCATAAACCATGTATGTCATAGATCTAATCATAAGGTATAAACTTGCATAGGCAATAACCACAAACTTACATTACATGATTCATACTCCAAACATATATATACATATACTTGCATATGTGATTTATGCAACATGACGATGGTGTAAACTTACATCTAAACATGTAAACTAGCATGTAGGATTTTGTATACTAGCATATAACTCACACATGTCAAAGCCTGACTTTAGATCCAATTTACACATAAAATAGATGTCATGAAACAAGTAAGGTTGTATAAATTTCACTAACTTGCATATGATCTATGCCTCAATTAACATCCTAACTTGCATACATACATTTGATTTGTCATATGAATTAGTTCCAACAACATAACCAAACTAGCATATGAAACATCATAATGAATTGATTATACATAATCCAATCATAGAATTAAAACATAGATGATAACATCATAACTTTACAACATAGATAATAACATCATAGTATTTACAACAATAATGATAACATCACAATTTTACAACATAGATGATAACATACGGTCAATGATTCACAACATAACCATATAATCCACATCATAGCTTAATCCAATTAAATTGTTAATTATTTTATTAAAGAAATCGAACTCACAACTCAAAGAAGGTCTTGAGTTCTGAAATCTGAGTTCTGAAGTTGGATTAGCTTTCCTTTGTAATAGATTCGTTGTTAGAGTTGAATAGAATTGAATTTGATTAGCTTTCTTCCTCTCTAATTGGTGGCGGCTATTTTAGGTTGCAAGGTGACGGCATGGAGGCCATGATTCCAATTTTAATTTGATTTTAGGGTTTGAGTCTACATGTGTTTTTATAGAGTTTAGGATTAATTTAAGCTGTCCGATCAACCCAGAATTAACCACAGCCATTCAGAGCAAATCAGAAACCCTAATGACTCAGCATACAGTCATAAACAGGTCATCAATCAAATCTACCCGGGGGGGGGGGGGGGGGCAGGTCGACCCCCAGGTCGACCTGGTGAGGGTAGGTTGACCCCCAGGTCGACCCCTAGGTCGACCTGGCCCTGGCGGGAAATTTCCCGCCTAGCCCAATCTGACTCTGAAATTTGAATTTTCGAAATCTGTTTAAATTTTTCTGAAACTTCTGATGGCCATAACTTCTTCATACGAAGTCCAATTCACGCAAACTCGGACTCTATCTCAACCAGAATTCTGAGACGAACACAATGACGCAACCCATTTCCTTTAATTCTCACATCTGAGATTAGTTATTCTTTAATTTGTGAACATTAATATTGAAAATTACGGGGTATTACATTCTCCCCTCCTTAAAGGATTTCGCCCCCGAAATCTCCAAGTTAAGGAGAATGCATATCCTAACATCCAAACAACCATCTACTCAATCATCAAACACAGGCATCCATTGTCCTTTTAAAATCTCTAATGTAGTATGAACATATGCAAGAAGTATGTGTATATGTTCTTTATCTAATGCAAAATCAGGCGGTCTACTGATTCAGTTGACCTCCATAATGCAAACCATGATAGTGCCATGCGTCCATTATGTATGTGAAAGAATCCTACCGATACATATTATTTCTACATGTGCGCACAACCATTCACCAAAATGCAACATCCATATGATGGTACAACCATTATATATCCATTACTTAAATATGTACACACATTTATATGCAATATACAATATGAAGTGACTGAGCCGATCTAGT
Organism: Allium sativum; assembly: GCA_030737875.1. NCBI lineage: Eukaryota > Viridiplantae > Streptophyta > Magnoliopsida > Asparagales > Amaryllidaceae > Allium > Allium sativum. Next base: position 185,207,042 of record CM060925.1, on the reverse strand, counting down.
GCCTAAAGTGTGTGTATATGCATCCACGAGCAACCACTAGCAAACACTTGCATCCACATGCATCCATCATACATAACATGTTTCCAACACATGTTTCAACCATGGGACTACCCTATCTAAAGGTCAAAGATACTAGCGAGAGGACACACTAAAGATAAAACAAGTACAAGTTAAGCGATAAAGGAGAAATTAAAAGACATACCCTCAAAAAGAAAAGGGTACATTGAACGCATCTTCTCTTCCATCTCCCAAGTAATGTTGCTCTCATCATCTCCCCATTGCACTTTAACTAGCCTGGCCTCTCGATTCCTCAATCTCCGACCCAAGAATGCACGTAGGAGCTCGTCGAATCGTCGCATCACGCTCTATCTCCACCTCTCTAAGCAAGCTTGGCTCTACCACTTCCGCGGTCTCATTCAAGCACTTCCTCAAATGTGATACATTGAATACATCGTGTACACCACTAAGTCTCTCGGGCAACTCCAGTCTATACGCCATTTGCCCAATCCTTTCCTGTAACAACACGTATTTTGAATAACATGTTATAACGTAAATCAAGGCAGAATTAAATATTAAAATCTGAATCAAGGGAAACGAGCTATGCCATTGCGTTCGTCTCGGAAAAATACGCGAAATAGAGTCCAAGTTTTCGAGAATCGGAGTCCGTATGACCAAGTTATAGCCCGTCAAAGTTTTCAGAAAATTTCAAGTTCAAAACAGCTCCGAAATTCAAATTTGAACCAAACAGACTGGGCGGGAAAAATTCCCGCCCAAGCCCCAGGTCGACTGGGGTGTCGACTGGGGAGTCGACATGCCCAGGGACAGGTCGACTGCCCAGTCGACTTGGGTGTCGACCTGGGTGGTCCGGCCAAGATGGCCTGGGTGCACCTGCTTGGTCTTGTGCTCTGTTCTGATGGCCTGTGACGATTTTCAGTGGTTCAGATCTAAACTAGGGTTAATCTAAGGGCCTAAACTACTCCTAACTTCTATAAAAAGACCCGAAGTGCTGCCAAAATGTCTCTTGATCATGGCCTCCATCCCCAACTTCAAAGGCTTGAGCTTTCAAAGTAGATCCATGACAAAGGAGCAAGCTTTCTACATCAAATCAAGGAAGTAGAGCACCATCTCAACACCATTCTATGACGATTCTTGCTCTTAATCCTCTAGCCACGATTTGTAAGTTCTAGATGCTTTTAGATTGAAACGATAACATGAATATGACATGTGATAAAGTTGAAATTGGATCTATGCATGATATTCAATCCATGATTCTTTCTTGTTCATTTTCGATCTTGACCTTTGGGGATGTTGCTATAGCATTAATTTGAACCAATGCATGTTGCAAATCACTCTTTCATGTCCTTAGCATGCATGCAACGATGTTTTTCTCTCGGATCTTGTTTTATGCAAAGTTTCTACCTTCCCCTATTTATTTTCTTTTGATGAACCTTGGTCGATTTCGGACCTAGGCCTAAACTACGATTTACATGCGATTTGTATACGGGGAAATTTGGGGTATTGCCAATGTAATTTGCAAGTTTGGGCATGCATGAATTGGCATATGAATCAAATCACGAGTTTTGGGGACTATGCAAGTTAAATCAAGGGATTGGGCTTATGTAAATTAGGCATAAGCGAAATTGGGAACATGAACCATGATATGGATTTATTTGGGCATGGATGTGATAAAATGTAATTTTGGTTAGAACTTGATTTGGGCAAATTGGCATAAAATTGACATACATGCAAATAGGCGAGAATTGGATATATGTAAAGTGGATAGAATTGGGTACATATTTTTCATAGGCATGTAAGGTGGAACTTGGGCATATGTATAGTAACATGTAAAGTGGGGATTTTGACTTAGATGACACATATGTAATTAACAATCTAACGGATGCTTTCGACATGCGGTTAGACTTGAGTTGTGGTGTAATTCTGCCCAGAACCGCCCGGCATATCCAGTGACCACAACAATAATAGTCTAATGTGAGAGGTCGTAGGCAAAGATTAGATTGTGGTAATGCATGAACCCGAGGTTGGAATGGATTTGCGATGTAATTCTGCCCGGAACCGCTCGGCATATCCAGTGACCGCAAATAAGTCCAATGTGAGAGGTTGAAGCATTAGTAAATAATAAAATCAATATGACATGGACGGGTGGGTTAAGTAACTTGATTAGACTAATGACACTTAACCAATATGACATGGACGGGTGGGTTAAGTAACTTGATTAGACTAATGACACTTAACCAATATGACATGGACATGTGGGTTAAGTAACTAGATTAGACTAATGACACTTAACCAATATGACATGGACGGGTGGGTTAAGTAACTTGATTAGACTAATGACACTTAACCAATATGACATGGACGGGTGGGTTAAGTAACTTGATTAGACTAATGACACTTAACCAATATGACATGGACGGGTGGGTTAAGTAACTTGATTAGACTAATGACACTTAACCAATATAATGTGGATGGGTGGGTTAAGTAAGACTGGACTTGATTTCTAGATGGCACTTAACCATATAACACGATTAGAGGATGGGTTAGTTTAACCTGAATGGGTCTATAACACCCGACTAGTACAACGCGAGGCATGGTAAGGTTAAGTAAACTAAAAATGGGAAACACTTAACCGTTATAATTTGATTAGGGGATGGGGTTAAGACATGAATCGCTTGAATATACTTAACCAATCCAACACGATAACTTGATGAGGTTAAGTCATGAATCGCTTGAATATACTTAACCAACCCAACACGATAACTTGATGAGGTTAAGTCATGAATCGCTTGAATATACTTAACCAATCCAACATGATAACTTGATGAGGTTAAGTCATGAATCACTTGAATATACTTAACCAATCTAACATAATAACTTGATGAGGTTAAGTCATGAGTCACTTGAATATACTTAACCAATCTAACACGATAATTTGATGGGGTTAAGCTTGAATATACTTAACCAATCTAACACGGTAATTTGATGGGGTTAAGCTTGAATATACTTAACCAATCTAACACGGTAATTTGATGGGGTTAATCTTGAATATACTTAACCAATCTAACACGGTAAATTGATGGGGTTAAGCTTGAATATACTTAACCAATCTAACACAGTAATTTGATGGGGTTAAGCCTAAATATACTTAACCAATTTGACACGGTAATTTGGATAGGGTTAAGTCATGAACCGCTGGAATACGCTTAACCAACTTGGCATGTGATTCATAGGGATAAGTCATGAACTTGAATGACAACACTTAGCCAATTTGACATGACCTGTTGACGGGTTAAGTCACGAACTGGAATGACCACACTTAACCAACTTGACATGCTAGACTGATAGGGGTTAAGTCTTGAATTTAGATGACAACACTTAACCTACTAGACGGAAACCCTAGTTACACGGTCCTTTTCAGCAGTAACCCTCTTGGATGTATCACGATACCCTAGGGACTAGGCTAGGGTGGGGCACGATTACTGGGCTGATGGTAAGCGACCAAAACGATGGCTGAGTTTGGTGCGCCATTGTAGGTTCAGGCGGACTATGGTCGTGCTCGTAGTCCGGAGTTGAAAAAGCAGGCATGGGCACCAGTAGTTTTACACTGTGCGTGCTTGGAATGGTGTCAGTGGTTGACACCCTTGGACCTGATACACCCTAGGGTGGACCTAGCACAGGGTAGCTACATTCGTGATTGGGCCGTATGACACCGACACACGACGAGCTAGGTCTTGTAGGGAGCCGATCGACTAAAGCGTGACGTAGGGCATTGTTCGATAGGTAGCGTAATCCCTAGTGGTCCTAGGTGGCATAAACCCTAGTCGAAAACGTCCATTAGGTAGCGTAATCCCTAGTGGTCCTAGGTGGCATAAACCCTAATCAAATCTAGAAATTGTTCAATAGATAGCATAATCCCTAGTGGTCCTAGGTGGCGTAAATCCTAGTTGAACATGCGATAATTCATGACAAGGGAATCGGGCCAGAACAAGGATGGCAGTCCGAGCGATTTCAAGGATGGTGACACTACGTCGTAGTAGTATAGAATAATGTGATGGAACCTGTACGATGTACGACAAGGGTCTATACATATACATGGAAGGGATGATACGAGTTAGGATGCTAGTACGGTTGGTGCAGAGGACGTTAGACATGCGATGCTATTCCGAGTTTACCTTGGTTATCCTGTTACCTTGGTTATCTTGTTACTTGAGTTTATCCTGTTATCTTAGTTTGATCTGTTTACCTTGTCATCATGCTTATATTTACTTTCGGTTTATACATGTCATGTTACTCTTACCTGTTTTTAGGCTGAAAGTCACTAGGACTTACTCAGTCTTTATGACTGACCTTGTTTTGTTTCGCCTCTTTTTCATCCGTCCCCCCCCCCCCAGGTTTACAGGGAGGAAATGTTGCTACTTAGTGCGGATCTTTCTGCTTCAAGATTATCATCGATGGCTTGGACTTTCCTTGGCTATGGCTATTTTACTGCTTTACTTGGGGAATAATTTATGACTATGGTTTTATGCTTCTTTATTATTGCAAGACAGGTTTCGATGTAAGTAACTTAATGGCACTTTGATGTAAAAGGTTTTAAGTAATGAAATCATGTTTTCTTCCGCTGTTTTTATATGTTCTGTCTTGTAATATTTCTGTTCATGTTTACCTAGATAATACTCCACCAAAACTAGTGCATTCCCTTTGTGAGTGACCCTAACGGAGGTGGGGTGTTACATTTGGTATCAGAGCAGAAGGTTACCAGACTGGGCAAAAGTTTTAAAACCTTCTGGAAACTATTTGAAAACCGTTTATAAAGAAGCATTTTTTTTCTCAAGAAAAGTTTTAAAGAAAAAGGCTATTCCCCAAAAAGCCATCAGCATTATCCTTCGTTACCTTGATTGTATCTCTCTTCCTTTCTTTTCTCCGCCTGTAGTTACAGTAGTTTTAACTTTGACTAATCCTTTTCTAGCTACGTAAATGTTTTCCGTGCGATGGAGGAAGTTCTCAAGAGACCCGTTACCGTGTTATACAAGAAAGGATAGGAGTGGATAAGGCGAATAAGACTCAGCACAAGATGGTAGTTAAGTACTATAAGACAAGGACATGGGAAAAGAACAAGATCGTTGAGAGGGCAATTGTATACTCTCACCTAAGAGAGATGGTAACGTTTCTGTTAAAGGTTTTCCTTTCTGTCATCCCGTTAGGACTTTGTTTTGTACATCGCATCCTTTTTAAATCTTGCTTCGATAGTTGAGTCTCTGCACCTTAGTACTAGCACAATAGAGGGTCCTATTTTGTCTCAAATCCTGTTGGGGTATCGTCCCATTTATTTATGACTTGTTTGGATTTGAGGACATCTACGACTTTTGGGAATAATGCTTATGTTATGGGTTGATTCTAGGAATGGAGTGGTTATCCAGTAAGGGTGCCATTCTCGGTTCTGAAAGGAGGGTAGTTAGACTCTTGACTTGCCTCAGTAATACCCTCGAAGTCTCGTGTAATCTTTAGGGTTCTGTCATGATTGGTTACCTAGAATCTCTTGATGCATTTGTTGGTAATCCGTTCGAGTAGAGTTCGCCGCTAAGGCGGATGGTCCATTTCGCTTGTGCATGAGATATGGAAATCACTCTAGTAAGTACACTTGGTAACATGGTTGGCATCTATTTGTTTTCAAGAGATAGTTCTTCTGCGTGGAATGCCGCATAGTCAGTAAACGAGATCCAGAGTTCACTAGTGAATTTTGGAGAGCTTGCATGAGAACCAAGAGTACACGGATATGGTTGAGCCAAGTATACTAGAGGGAAAATAAGTAAAAGTGGAACGAGAGGCGACAATGAAGTGAGTTCCAGCTCATATTTGGAAATAGGAGTTAAGAGGCCACGAAATCATGAAGTTAAAGATGGTCAAAGCACAATGGAGTTAAGATCAAGGAAATGTGACTTAGAAGACTGAAGACTAGATACATGCATCATATCTCTTTTTAAGAGTATATCCTTGATCCCTGTTTTTCTGTAGAGCTTACTTGCATGCTATCTTTTATGCATATCCTCTCGGTCCTATATTTGATCTTATTTCTGTTGCAAACGCCATAGGGGGTATGAATCATCGGTTAGTAATACATGTCATGGTTTGAAGGTGTCTGTTAGGTTGATTAAACCTTTTGGGCTTTATAGGATATGGGTTGGGCTTAGAAAGGGATTTCTTGTAATCCAAAAAGGAGTTTATCTTGCTTATCTTCTCGATCCTTTCTTGAGGACCTTAGGTAGAACCCTATGGATGCAAACATGTATTTGAAACATGTTATGATTGATGATTGTGAAATGGTTGCAAGTGGTCGCAAGTGGTTGCTCGTGGATGCATGAATACACATTAGGCACTAGATCGGCTCAGACACATTTTCATATGCATGAGTGTTTATACTTGTTTATGGATGAAATTGAATGTGTTATCATGTGGATATTGCATATGGATGAATGTTTGTGCACACATATAGCGTTTATGTGACTAGGACTATTTGCATACATGTGGATTCATGGCACTAAACATATTTTGCATTTAGAAGATCAATCAGGCCTGATCATTTGCATTAGATAAGGGACATATACACACACTTTCTGCATATGTTCATATGGCATTAGAAATCTTTTAAGGACAATGGTTGCTTCTGGATGATGTTTTGAGTAGATGGATGATGGATGGTAGGATACGTTCTCCCTAACTTAGAGATTTCGGGGACGAAATCCTTTAAGGTGGGGAGAATGTAACAACCCGTATTTTGAATAACATGTTATAACGTAAATCAAGGAAGAATTAAATATTAAAATTTGAATCAAGGGAAACGGGCTGTGCCATTGCGTTCGTCTCGGAAAAATACGCGAAATAGAGTCCAAGTTTTCGAGAATCGGAGTCCGTATGACCAAGTTATGACCCGTCAAAGTTTTCAGAAAATTTCAAGTTCAAAACAGCTTCGAAATTCAAATTTGAACCAAACAGACTGGGCGGGAAAAATTCCCGCCCAAGCCCCAGGTCGACTGGGGTGTCGACTGGGGAGTCGACACGCCCAGGGACAGGTCGACTACCCAGTCGACTTGGGTGTCGACCTGGGTGGTCCGGCCAAGATGGCCTGGGTGCACCTGCTTGGTCTTGTGCTCTGTTCTGATGGCCTGTGACGATTTTCAGTGGTTCAGATCTAAACTAGGGTTAATCTAAGGGCCTAAACTACTCCTAACTACTATAAAAAGACCCGAAGTGCTGCCAAAATGTCTCTTGATCATGGCCTCCATCCCCAACTTCAAAGGCTTGAGCTTTCAAACTAGATCCATGACAAAGGAGCAAGCTTTCTACATCAAATCAAGGAAGTAGAGCACCATCTCAACACCATTCTATGTCGATTCTTGCTCTTAATCCTCTAGCCACGATTTTTAAGTTCTAGATGCTTTTAGGTTGAAACGATAACATGAATATGACATGTGATAAAGTTGAAATTGGATCTATGCATGATATGCAATCCATGATTCTTTCTTGTTCATTTTTGATCTTGACCTTTGGGGATGTTGCTATAGCATTAATTTGAACCTATGCATGTTGCAAATCACTCTTTCATGTCCTTAGCATGCATGCAACGATGTTTTTCTCTCGGATCTTGTTTTATGCAAAGTTTCTACCTTCCCCTATTTATTTTCTTTTGATGAACCTTGGTCGATTTCGGACCTAGGCCTAAACTACGATTTACATGCGATTTGTATACGGGGAAATTTGGGGTATTGCCAATGTAATTTGCAAGTTTGGGCATGCATGAATTGGCATATGAATTAAATCACGAGTTTTGGGGACTATGCAAGTTAAATCAAGGGATTGGGCTTATGTAAATTAGGCATAAGCGAAATTGGGAACATGAACCATGATATGGGTTTATTTGGGCATAGACGTGAGAAAATGTAATTTTGGTTAGAACTTGATTTGGGCAAATTTGCATAAAATTGACATACATGCAAATAGGCGAGAATTGGATATATGTAAAGTGGCTAGAATTGGGTACATATTTTTCATGGGCATGTAAGGTGGAACTTGGGCATATGTATAGTAACATGTAAAGTGGGGATTTTGACTTAGATGACACATATGTAATTAACAATCTAACGGATGCCTTCGACACGAGGTTAGACTTGAGTTGTGGTGTAATTCTGCCCGGAACCGCCCGGCATATCCAGTGACCACAACAATAATAGTCTAATGTGAGAGGTCATAGGCAAAGATTAGATTGTGGTAATGCATGAACCCGAGGTTGGAATGGATTTGCGGTGTAATTCTGCCCGGAACCGCCCGGCATATCCAGTGACCGCAAATAAGTCCAATGTGAGAGGTTGATGCATTAGTAAATAATAAAACCAATATTACATGGACGGGTGGGTTAAGTAACTTGATTAGACTAATGACACTTAACCAATATGACATGGACGGGTGGGTTAAGTAACTTGATTAGACTAATGACACTTAACCAATATGACATGGACGGGTGGGTTAAGTAACTTGATTAGACTAATGACACTTAACCAATATGACATGGACATGTGGGTTAAGTAACTTGATTAGACTAATGACACTTAACCAATATGACATGGACGGGTGGGTTAAGTAACTTGATTAGACTAATGACACTTAACCAATATAACGTGGATGGGTGGGTTAAGTAAGACCGGACTTGATTTCTAAATGACACTTAACCATATAACACGATTAGAGGATGGGTTAGTTTAACCTGCATGGGTCGATAACACCCGACTAGTACAACGCGAGGCATGGTAAGGTTAAGTAAACTAAAAAGGGGAAACACTTAACCGTTATAATTTGATTAGGGGATGGGGTTAAGTCATGAATCGCTTGAATATACTTAACCAATCCAACACGATAACTTGATGAGGTTAAGTCATGAATCGGTTGAATATACTTAACCAATCCAATACGATAACTTGATGAGGTTAAGTCATGAATCGCTTGAATATACTTAACCAATCCAACATGATAACTTGATGAGGTTAAGTCATGAATCACTTGAATATACTTAACCAATCTAACATGATAACTTGATGAGGTTAAGTCATGAGTCACTTGGATATACTTAACCAATCTAACACGGTAATTTGATGGGGTTAAGCTTGAATATACTTAACCAATCTAACACGGTAATTTGATGGGGTTAAGCTTGAATATACTTAACCAATCTAACATGGTAATTTGATGGGGTTAAGCTTGAATATACTTAACCAATCTAACACGGTAATTTGATGGGGTTAAGCTTGAATATACTTAACCAATCTAACACGGTAATTTGATGGGGTTAAGCCTAAATATACTTAACCAATTTGACACGGTAATTTGGATAGGGTTAAGTCATGAACTGCTGGAATACGCTTAACAAACTTTGCACGTGATTCGTAGGGCTAAGTCATGAACTTGAATGACAACACTTAGCCAACTTGACATGACATGTAGACGGGTTAAGTCACGAACTGGAATGACCACACTTAACCAACTTGACATGCTAGACTGATAGGGGTTAAGTCTTGAATTTAGATGACAACACTTAACCTGCTAGACGGAAACCCTAATTACGCGGTCCTTTTCAGCAGTAACCTTCTTGGATGTATCACGATACCCTAGGGACTAGGCTAGGGTGGGGCACGATTACTGGGCTGATTGTAAGCGACCAAAACGACGGCTGAGTTTGGTGCGCCATTGTAGGTTCAGGCGGACTATGGTCGTGCACGTAGTCCGGAGTTGAAAAAGCAGGCATGGGCACCAGTAGTTTTACACTGTGCGTGCTTGGAATGGTGTCAGTGGTTGACACCTTAGGACCTGATACACCCTAGGGTGGACCTAGCACAGGGTAGCTACATTCGTGATTGGGTCGTATGACACCGACACACGACGAGCTAGGTCTTGTAGGGAGCCGATCGACTAAAGCGTGACGTAGGGCGTTGTTCGATAGGTAGCGTAATCCCTAGTGGTCCTAGGTGGCATAAACCCTAGTCGAAAACATCCATTAGGTAGCGTAATCCCTAGTGGTCCTAGGTGGCATAAACCCTAATCAAATCTAGAAATTGTTCAATAGATAGCATAATCCCTAGTGGTCCTAGGTGGCGTAAATCCTAGTTGAACACGCGATAATTCATGATAAGGGAATCGGGCCAGAACAAGGATGGCAGTCCAAGTGATTTCAAGGATGGTGACACTACGTCGTAGTAGTATAGAATAATGTGATGGAACCCGTACGATGTACGACAAGGGTCTATACATATACATGGAAGGGATGATACGAGTTAGAATGCTAGTACGGTTGGTGCAGAGGATGTTAGACATGCGATGCTATTCCAAGTTTACCTTGGTTATCCTGTTACCTTGGTTATCTTGTTACTTGAGTTTATCCTGTTATCTTAGTTTGATCTGTTTACCTTGTCATCATGCTTATATTTACTTTCGTTTATACATGTCATGTTACTCTTACCTGTTTTTAGGCTGAAAGTCACTAGGACTTACTCAGTCTTTATGACTGACCTTGTTTTGTTTCGCCTCTTTTTCTTCCGTTTCCCCCCCAGGTTTACAGGGAGGAAATGTTGCTACTTAGTGCGGATCTTTCTGCTTCAAGATTATCATCGATGGCTTGGACTTTCCTTGGCTTTGGCTATTTTACTGCTTTACTTGGGGAATAATTTATGACTATGGTTTTATGCTTCTTTATTATTGCAAGACAGGTTTCGATGTAAGTAACTTAATGGCACTTTGATGTAAAAGGTTTTAAGTAATGAAATCATGTTTTCTTCCGCTGTTTTTATATGTTATGTCTTGTAATATTTATGTGCATGTTTACCTAGATAATACTCCACCGAAGCTAGTGCATTCCCTTTGTGAGTGACCCTAGCGGAGGTAGGGTGTTACATTTCCTTAATAGGAAACGGACCTACGAACCTTGGTGCTAATTTCCCAACGGACCCAAAGCGAACAACATTCTGTAATGGAGACACCTTGACAAAGACCATATCCCCAATATCAAACTCAAGATCTGTCCTCCTCTTGTCCGCATAAGATTTCTGCCTATCTTGCGCCGTCTTCATCCCCCTTCGAATCAAATCGATCTTTTCCGAAGTCTCTCTAATCATATCGGGCCCAAGAAAGATCTTATCTGTAGATTCCCACTAACATGTAGGCGAACGACACGGCCGTCCATAAAGAGCCTCGAACGGTGCCATGCCATTGCTAGACTGAAAGCTATTATTATATGCAAACTCCATCAACGAAAGATGTTCCTCCCATGTACCTCCGAAGTCTAAGACACACAACCTCAATAGGTCCTCTAGAATACGATTCACCCTCTCGGTCTGGCCATCCGTCTGAGGATGATATGCGGTGCTCAAACATAACTGAGTCCCTACCGCCTCTTGCAAGCTCTTCCAAAACTCGATAGTAAAGATAGGATCGCGGTCGCTCAGTATGCTAGAAGGAACACCATGCAAACGAACTATCTCTCGAACGTATACGGAGGCTAACCATGGAGCAGTCCTCTTTCTCTTCACGGGAATGAAATGGGCGCTCTTAGTAAGTCTGTCTACCACGACCCAAATCCCCGTATTACCCTTCCTCGATCTCGGTAATCCATCAATAAAGTCCATCGAGACACTTTCCCACTTCCATTGTGGAACCTCAAATGGGTGAAGCAACCCACCGAGCTTCTTTTGCTCTGCTTTTACTTGTTGGCACACCAAGCACCTAGCGACAAATTCTGCCACATCCCTCTTCATGCCGGCCCAAAAGTAAACTCGTCTCATGTCCATGTACACCTTGTCCCCGCCGGGATGGATGGTCATCTTCGAACGATGTGCATCATCAAGAATGGTCTTCCTTAAATTCTTGTCCCGTGGTACACAAAGTCTACCGTCCCTACGTAACCAACCCTTATCATCTAGGGTATACCTACTGAGATGGTTCGATGACTCCCCCCTCTTGAGCTTCTCTACTAACACAACCAACTGTGGGTCATCTCGCTGTGCCTCACCGATCCGTCCCAAAAGCGTAGATCTGACCTATAAGGATGCTAGCAAACCGGGTACAAAGTCAATGGAAGGTCTAAAGTCAAACGTAGTGATGAACTCTAAGCTTCGCCGCTCAACAAACAATGGACTCAAGGACAACCTTTTCCTACTTAAGGCGTCTGCCACCACGTTACCCTTGCCAGGGGTATATGCTATCTCGAAATCGTAGGACGCTAAGAATTTCATCCACCTTTGCTGCCTTAAGTTCAAGTCCTTCTGAGAGAACAAGTATTTTAGCAATTTGTGGTCAGTGAACAATTCGAATTTCAGACCAAGAAGATAATGGCGCCAAGACTTAAGCGCGAAAACAATAGAGGCCAACTCTAGGACATGTGTAGGGTAATTTCTCTCATGCACTCTCAACTGCCTTCCTCCATAGGCTATTATCCTTCTCTCTTGCATTAAGACTGCGCCTAGTCCTGTCCCACGAGCATCGGTATAAACAGTAAATGGCTTACTCCCATCTGGCAACACTAAGACTGGGGCTGTGGTCAAAGCTCTCTTTAAACATTGGAACGCATCATCACAATCTACGTCCCATGTGAAAACTAGGTTCTTCTTCGTCAAGCATGTTAATGGGGCTGATATTTTTGCGAAGTCTTTGATAAACTTCCTATAGTAGCCAGCCAACCCTAAGAAACTCCTCACCTCGGTAGCATTTTTATGAACCATCCAATCTTGGATGGCCACTACCTTCGCGGGATCCACAGCTATCCCTTCTTTGGAAACCACGTGCCCTAAGAATCGCACTTCCTTCCTCCAAAAGTGACATTTAGAAAATTTAGCTTTAAGGCTATGCGCTCGAAGGGTCTCCAACACTTCCCTAAGATGTAGGGCATGCTCTTCCTCGCTCTTAGAAAAGATCAAGATGTCGTCCATAAAGACTACCATGAATTTATTAAAGTACTCCCTAAACACCCTACTCATCAAGTATACAAATTATGCGGGGGCGTTTGTCAAACCGAAGGGCATCACAAGCCACTCGAAGAAGCCGTCTGAAGTCCTAAAGGCAGTCTTGTCTATGCTATCCTCCACCACTCTCAACTGATGGAAACCCGTGGCTAAGTCCAACTGCAAAAACACCGAGGCACCAACTAACTGATCGAAGAGATCGTCAATCCTCGGCAGTGGGTGCCTATTCTTCTTAGTAATCTTATTAAGTTCTCTATAGTCCACAAAAAGTCTAAGGGACTCATCTGCCTTCGTGGCAAATACTACTGGACCACCCCACTCCGATATACTACGTCTGATGAACCCCTTCTCAAGCAATTCTTTCACTTGCTTACCGAGTTCTCTTCTCTCTCTTGGAGCTATTTGGCGCACTGGCAATGCAACTGGCTTTGCATTATCTACTAGATATATTCGAAAGTCTATCTCACATTTTGGGGGTAGACCCCTCACCTCATCAAAGACATCAACATATTCACGGACTATGCGAACAGAATGTAAATCATCATTGGATGCGTCAAGGGATTCTAGGTAGCTAAGCATTACTGGACTTTTAGGGTCACATGAAATATCAAGGGTCTTTCCACAACGAGTCAACAATCTAACTACCCTTCTTTCACAATCTAGGATGGCCCCATATCTAGTTAGCCAATCCATACGTAGAATCAAGCCGTAGCCCATGAAGCCAAGAACAAAGGCGTTGATTCAAACCCAACGCCCAAGATAGACACTCTCAAATCTCGACAGATCATAGAAAGATGAGCCGAACCACCAATAGGATTTGAGACTACAAAGGGATCCGTAACTAGACTAGTATTTAGGTGCAGTGTTTCAACTAATGATGTAGAGATAAACGAATGTGATGGGCCAGAATCGAATAAATACGGACATTATGATCAAACAGAAAAACTAAACTTTCAATGGAAATTGCTCTACCTCGTTCTTGCAGCGGTGGGACCACGAGAGCCTGAACTTGCCCCCTTGCCTGCCCTGGTGCCATAAGAGCCTGCACCTGTCCTCCCGAGGTAGACCCTGCCCTCTGCCCTTTCCTTGGGCAGTCCTTAATCAGATGTCCCGCTTCGCCACAGTGGAAACAACCAGTCTTCTTTTTCTTCCTACAATCTTTGCTTAGACGGCCGGGTGTCCCACAGTTAAAGCATCTTTTCTTTCCCTTACCATTGTTTCCTTTGCCACCTTTCTTGTTCTGTTGTTGCTGTTGCGGCTTCTTTTGATCCCCTTTCTTCTCGGGCACCTTATTAGCATTGGCGCCCTTCTCCTGTTCATGCATAAGCCCCATGTCAACTAGTCTCTCAAAGGTAGGCCCCATGGGGATGTGGGTCATAGCTAACCCATTAAGCAGCTCGTTTAAACCCTTAACAAATATCACGGCCTTCTTTTCTGGTGTATTCACCAAGTCCAAGCCAAATCTCGCCAACTGATTGAATCTGTTGACGTATTCTTTCACTGACAGATTCCCCTGCTTCAATGCTAAAAACCTTTCCATGTATAGATTCTCTTCAGCTCGTGAGAGAAACTTCGCCTCAAATCTCCGCCTAAAATCTGGCTATGTATCAACTGGACGTTCTCCATTAGTAACCACCCACCAAAACGAGGCCTCATTCTTCATTAGCCAGGCAGCTAACTGTACCTTTCTTCCATCTTCCACTTCAAAGATCCCAAACAATTCTTCCACCTCCTTTAGCCAATTTCGAGCTTTAACAAATGTCTCCGTCCCGTGAAAAGGTTTTCCACCCATTGCTCGAGAGTCCTTACATATCTTAGCAAAAGTATCGACACGAGGAGGAGGAGGATTTGTTGGACCTGCGGTGGTGGCCCTAGTCTCCAAATACCTCATAAACCATCCTGGTATCGGTATCCCCTCGGGTACCTTGGGAATTCCAGACATGCTAAAACGAAAAAGGAAAGATTCAATACAAATGAACCGAAGGAAAGATATATGGCACTTGGGGTTATGCTTTTTAAATAAGCTTTTCTCTTGAAAATACTTTCCTTAAAACATAATTTTGAAGGTACTTCTTTATAAAAGTGTTTTTTTGAAAAACAGTTTTTCAAAATTCATATCTGTTCTGGTATCCTTCAGCTCTGATACAACGTGTAACACCCCACGTCCATTAATGTCACTCACAAAGGGAATGCATTAAATTCTATGGAGCGTTTTAAGTGTGTATAGAATGGAAACTTAACAACAAGACAGACATAAACAGTACTTAAAAATTTAAAACTTTATTCATTGCAGCGGTAAACACATAAGTTTGATTACATCATCAAAAACCAGAGTCAAAGTACATAATATCCATCTTGACTAAATCAAAGTACATAAATTGAAAGACATAACCCCAACACAAAATAGCCATAAATAAGATAGGCTGAACTTTTACTTCAGCGATCCAAGCAACTTCTAAAAGCAAGAGATACAACTTTCCAAAATCAAGCTCCACTGGTGCTAGTTCCACCCTGAGCACCTGGGGAAAAGGAAGAAAAAAGGTGGAAACAAAGGGGGTCAGACATAAAGTCTTGCGAGTGCGATAACTTTAAAAATATAATTACCAAAATAACTAGGCTAAGGCATAAGTTGGAAAATAAGGAAATGACTGTGAACAATTGGGTATGACAGAGTAAACAAGGAAATAAGATGAACAAAGATAACGTTAAAGGCACACCTAAACCACTATAAGATAATTACTATACTGCACCACCACTAGTCACCCTAAGGTTAATCCCGCCTACAGAACTTAATAATGATAATGGTAGTTTCGTGCACCCCTAGTTGCCTTCATAGTTGCCGCCTGCCCCTATCTCCACTAGGTGTACCCACTACCCCCATGCGACTGGCTCCGTAACTCGTAGATACCCGTCCTGGCCCCACAGTGGGGTGTATCACTCCCCAAAGTGGAAACCCGATACCACCAACAATGCACGACTTATACCAACACGATGCAACAACGTCTTACCTACCAGCCTGGGCCCACACACGCACATGGACCCGTTGGACTTGCGTTGCCAGCGCTAACCCGTTTTGGCCTCTTACAGTCACGCCCAGTACGCGTGTCCCATCCTCGACCTGGGTCGAGCCCACAAAGATACTTATGGGTTAGTGGTTGAAACGGGCCCCATTATTTGACACAAGCTATCCACCTAAGCTTGGTCCCCTCTAGTACATCCCACAAAACCCTCGTCTTGTTCATGTTCACTTACATGTTTCAATTTTGGTTAAGTGCATCTAATCGTATTTCAAATGCCACCCAAGGCACCCACTTAATTCCACATGCCACCCAAGGCACCCACTTAACCCCCCTTCATGTCCCACTACATGTTTATCTGGTTAAGTGTTTCTTAATTCATTAACACCGTAACCTTGTAAAGACCTCCAACATTAGACTGACATTTGTGGCAGCTGGATTTGCCGGGCGGGTCCGGGCAGTCTTACACCACAAAAGAGCCTAACCTCGTGTCTTTATAACTGTCACGCATTTAATTTATGCCTAAGACCTCCCACATTAGACTAGCATTTGTGGCAGCTGGATTTGCTGGGCGGGTCCAGGCAGTCTTACACCATAAAAGAGCCTAACCTCGTGTCTTAGACGATTAATTACACAAAATTAATTATTCCTCAATTTGAATTAATTTCCCTATTCAAATTATCAATCAATTCCAAATTTAACTATGGCCATAATTGACTCAACTATGTCCATCTATTTATGGTATGCAAAATTATACTAATTATCATCAAAAATTTATTTTATGCCATTTAAGGCATTTATGCCAATTCTAACTATTAAATCTTTAATATTATCCCATTGCCCCACGTTGTACATTCGTTCTTTTAACGTAAAATATACGTTAGACTCGAATAGTCTAACTCATGGAATAAAGAGAAAACATCACAACATACATATAGATAAAACTAGATCTAAACATAAGGGGTGAACTTGCATGTGTGAATGGGGTTCTTCATCTTAAAAACTTGCATAGGCCAAAGTCACAACTTGAATAAAACTACATATGTCATAGATCTGAATCTAAAGGTGTAAACTTGTTTAGGTGATAGTCAAAAACTTGCATAAACCATGTATGTCATAGATCTAATCATAAGGTGTAAACTTGCATAGGCAATAACCACAAACTTACATTACATGATTCATACTCCAAACATATATATACATATACTTGCATATGTGATTTATGCAACATGACGATGGTGTAAACTTACATCTAAACTTGTAAACTAGCATGTAGGATTTTGTATACTAGCTTATAACTCACACATGTCAAAGCCTGACTTTAGATCCAATTTACACATAAAATAATGTCATGAAACATGTAAGGTTGTATAAACTTTCACTAACTTGCATATGATCTATTCCTCAATTAACATCCTAACTGGCGTACATACATATGATTTATCATATGAATTAGTTCCAACAACATAACCAAACTAGCATATGAGACATCATAATGAATTGATTATACATAAGCCAATCATAGAATTACAACATAGATGATAACATCACAACTTTACAACATAGATAATAACATCATAGAATTTACAACAATAATGATAACATCACAATTTTACAACATAGATGATAACATACGGTCAATAATTCACAACATAACCATATTATCCACATCATAGCTTAATCCAATTAAAATGTTAATTATTTTATTAAAAAAACCGAACTCACAACTCAAAGAAGGTATTGAGTTCTGAAATCTGAGTTCTGAAGTTGAATTAGCTTTCCTTTGTAGTAGATTCGTTGTTAGAGTTGAATAGAATTGAATTTGATTAGCTTTCTTCCTCTCTAATTGGTGGTGGCTATTCTAGGTTGCAAGGTGACGGCATGGAGGCCATGATTCCAATTTTAATTTGATTTTAGGGTTTGAGTCTACATGTGTTTTTATAGAGTTTACGATTAATTTAAGCTGTCCGCTCAACCCAGAATTAACCCCAGCCATTCAGATTAAATCAGAAACCATAATGACTCAGCATATAGTCATAAACAGGTCATCAATCAAATCTACCCCGGGGGGGGGGGGGGGGGGCAGGTCGACCCCAAGGTTGACCTGGTGAGGGTAGGTCGGCCCTATGGTCGACCTGGCCCTGGCGGGAAATTTCCCGGCTAGCCCAATCTGACTCTGAAATTTGAATTTTCGAAATCTATTTAAATTTTTCTGAAACTTCCGATGGCCATAACTTCTTCATACGAAGTCCAATTCATGCAAACTCGGACTCTATCTCAACCAGAATTCCGAGACGAACACAATGGCGCAACCCGTTTCCCTTAATTCTCACATCTTAGATTAGTTATTCTTTAATTTGTGAATATTAATTTTGAAAATTTCGGGGTGTTACATATGAATTCCAAAACATAACAATGTATACAAACAAGTATGCAACTAAATATCGGTCATGTTCCCTCAGGACCGGACAGTACGCACCCTAACCGAATCTATATATATATATATATATATATATATATATGCACCTAACGGCTACACTGACAATGCACCATTCCACCAATTGGGGAAGAAATGCACGCCCTTGCACTGTTAGTCAATTTCAGGTCACCCGTATCTTCAGCCACATACTTGCTAAATCATTTTATATCCCGAAGTAGGGAAAATCATTTCACAACATAATAATTACAAGTACTTTCAAATCTATATAGATTTCTACTTCCAAATCATTTAGAAATCATCGGGTATAGTCCTCGAAATCCTTTCTGTTTTATAAAACATTTTATAAAACATTCCCTATCCAAAATTGGGAATACTATTCCTTTTACTTAAGAAATCACTTTTCAAATTCATTCATTAATTTTGAAATAAACAACATCGCTAACCACCTTATAGTCAAATCGTGAAGTGTTTCACAAGGTATTAGCATACATATATTTCTACCCATCCAATGCTAAATGTAAAAAAATATTTTGCTCATAAACTGGTCGAGCACAATCCATTCAGTCAATCCATCACAATCCATATCAGCAACCAAGTGTATTTGGTTCAATCACATTTCATGTATTGTAAACATATTTTCTATGTTGATTATAACAAATAAAAAGAAAGATTTTTATTGCATAACATTTTCTATGTTGAACATGTTCTATATTTTCTAATGACAACATAAAAAGATAATTTTGTCTACCTGACATGTTATATAATTCTAATGACACAATAAAAGATAATTTTGTCGACATAACATGTTCTACATTTCTAATATCATATAAAAAGAAGTATTTATTTTCATGTCATTTTCTATGTGGCGAATGACAAATAAAAAGGAGATTTTCATTTGTATACAAATTTCTATCTTTAACATAACAAATAAAAGTGAATATTTATTTGTACACAAATTTCAATCTTTAATATGACAAATAAACGTGAATATTTATTTGTTAACATATCTTTATTTCAAAACAATAATCATTTTTACATATTCAAATTATACAATAAAAATGTGGTTTATATTCTTAACATATTTTTATTTTCCATAATGATCATTTGTACTCTTATCTTATATACAATAAAAATGTGAATATTTATTGTTAACATATCTTCATTTCAAACAAATGAACATTTTTAATCCTTTCTACATATACGATAAAAATGTAAATTTTATCGTTAACATAATTTCATTTCAAACAAATGAACATTTATAATCTTTTCTACATATACATTTTTATCGTTAACATATTTTCATTTCAAACAAATGAACATTTATAATCTTTCCTACATATACATTTTTATCGTTAACATATTTTCATTCTAAACAAATGAACATTTATAATCTTTTCTACATATACGATAAAATGTAAATTTTATCGTTAACGTATTTTCATTTCAAACAAATGAACATTTATAATCTACATATATGATAAATTGTAAATTTTATCATTAACATATTTTCATTTCAAACAAATGAACAATTTATAATCTTTTCTACATATACGATAAAATGTAAATTTTATCGTTAGCACATTTTCATTTCAAACAAATGAACATTTATAATCTTTTCTCCATATACGATAAAAATGTAAATTTTATCGTTAACATATTTTCATTTTAAGAAAATGAACATTTATAATCTTTTCTACATATACGATAAAAATGTAAATTTTATCGTTAACATATTTTCATTTCAAACAAATAAACATTTATAACCTAAATAAATGACATTTTAATGTATCATGACATTAATCTAAATAAATGAAATATTTATTGTAACGTTACATTATTCTAAATAAATAACATATTTATTCAAATATGACATTCCTAACAAAAATGACATTTTTATTCTAAATAAACATTTCTAACACAAGTGATGTTTTTATTCTAAATAAACATTGCTAATGAAAGTGATGTTTTTAATTCTAACATGACATGATCTTGCAAAAATGACATATTTAATTAACATGACATGATCTTGCAAAAATGACATATTTAATTAACATGACATGATCTTTCAAAAATGACATATTTAATTAACATGATTATAGCAAAACGATATTTTTAATTATCACCATATGTAATAAAAATGTAATCTTTTTATTGTTGAAATATTTTATTTCAACAATGAATATTTTTGACTAACACAAATAAAATTAACGAATGATTATTCTATTATTCGTTAACATGCTAAGGATGACAAATTTTAACGAACAACATATATTTAGATCCAACATCACAACCAAGATCAATCAAAATCAGTTCAAATATATATATATATATATATTTCTATATGTATATAATTTTTATTTTAAATTTAAAACGAGAAATCTCATATCGAAATCACAACTCAATACAATCAATTTAACTTGTCCATGATCTATGGACGAGGGAGGTGAGCTAACAGACAATCAACACAAATTCAGTAATAAAAATAAATAATTGTACAAAAGAATTTAGTGAGAGAGTTCTCACCTTGACCGGTTTCGAAAATCGTTTAAAAAACGATTTGTTTTAACAAAATTAAACAATAGTTTAATTTTATCAAAATTCCAACAACGTCCGAATTTGTCCATTCATGGCGTAGATCTTTTCACCACGATTCCAGCGCCTCAAATCATCTAATTCTGTTTTCGTTTGAATGAGATAAATGCGATTAAACTGTAACACCCCACTCCCGCTATGATCACTCACTAAGGGAATGCCATAGCATCGGTGGAGTATTTTAGTGAATATAGAACAAAAAAATTACAACAAGACAGATATAAATAGTACTTGAAATTTAAAACATCATCTCATAACAGCGGAAGTAAAACATGTCTGGTTACATCATAAAACCACAATAAAAGTCAAGTACAGTATCCATCAAAATAAAGAAGTACATAATCCCACTCTCATACAATAGCCATGACAAAAGAAAAGATAACTGGGTAACTGGAGCTTTACATCTATCCAAGCTCCTAAAGACTGGAACAGCAATCCGATCAAGCTCCACTACTGCTAGGATCCACCGTAGGACCTGAGGGTTGGGAAAAGGATAAAAACAACGGGGTCAGACATAAGTCTGAGTGAGTCCTATAACTTTAACAATACAATCGTTAAAGTAACCAGAGAAGACATAAACTAATATACGGTAACTAATGGGGATGAATGGCTACACTAAGCAGTCAACTAAACTAAGATAAAAGATAAAGACGCATCTACCCTTCCAAAGGTAAATTACTAAACTGCACCACACCAGTCATTCCTAACTTAAAGGTTGATCCCACCCATGGACTTATAAAATTAACTTAATAGTTCTCGCGTACCCCTAGGTGACTAAGTAGACGCCACGGGGCCCTACAATCCACTAGGTGTACACACTACTCCCCATTCGATCGGCTCCCTAACGTAGATACCCGTGCTGGCCCCACCGTGGGGTGTACCATTCCCCAACGTGGCAACCTGATAAAACTAACGGTGCACGGCTTATATCTACACGATGCAACAACGTCTTATTTACCAGCCCGGGTCCACACACGCATATGAAACCCGTTGGTCATGCGTTGCCACCGCTAACCCATTTTGGCCTCTTATAGTCAAGCCCAGTATGCGTGTCCCGTCCTCGACATGGGTCGAGCCCACTAAGATACGTATGGGTTACTGGTTGAAATGGGCCCCCAACACAAGCCATCCCCCTAAGCTTGGCCCACACACTAGTGTTTCCCACTTAACCCTTTAATCATGTTTAATTACATGTTTCATCTTGGTTAAGTCATTAATCATATTTTAATTGCCATTCAAGGCACCCACTAGATTTCTACATGCCACCCAAAGCACTTACTTAACCCTTTAACCATGTTTTAATTACATGTTCCACTTTGGTTAAGTATTCTAATCGTATTTTCTATTGCCACCTAAGGCAACCCACTAGACTCCTCATGCCACCCAAGGCACCCACTTAACCCTTCATGTCCCTCTACATGCTAATATGGTTAAGTGTTTCTTAATTAATTAATTAAGATCATGACCTCATAAAGACCTCCCACATTAGACCATCTCTTATGACTGCTGGATATGCCGGTTGGGTCCGGGCAGCCTTACGTCATAAAAAGGGTCTAACCTCGTGTCTTTACTTTAATCACGTATTTAATTTATGACTAAGACCTCTCACATTGGGCCAATCATTTGTAGCTGCTGGATGGCCGGTCGGTTCCGGGCAGACTTCCGCTACAAAAGGGTCCAACCTCGTGTCTTAGTTGATTAATTACACCTAATTAATCACCCCCATAATTTGTATTAATTATCCCTAATTAATTGCACATTTTTAAGAATATGGGTAGACCTAACTCAATAGGTAAATTCCCAATTCCATAGTATGGGTAGACCTAACTTAATAGGTAAATTTCCAACTTCATAATATGGGTAGACCTAACTCAATAGGTAAATTCCCAATTATGTCCATTTAATTTGTGGTATGCTTAATCATACCCATTTCACATCATTTTATTAACATGCATTTTAACCCCATCGTTCCCCACGTAATTCGTTCTCCTAACATGACATAAAAAGGGAAGATTCATCACAAATGTCATGGGTTTAACCAACATAGCATATAGCTTTATCATGGGTTCAAAAGGTGTCAACTTGCATATATGAACATACATTAAACCCAACTAGCATTTAACCCAAACTTGCCTTATGCATATCATAAAAGAGACAAACTTGCATATGAACTTGCACATAAACTTGCATATGAACTTGCACATAAACTTGCATATGAACTTGCACATAAACTTGCATATGAACTTGCACATAAACTTGCATGTGAACTTGCATAACATGTCATACATAGAGGCAAACTCGCATATGTTATGCATATCATAAAAAGAGGCAAACTTGCATATGAACTTGCATCATAATAGGGTAAACATGCATATGTATGCATAGCATACAAAGGTGTCATCTTGCATATGTATGCATCTTATTTAAAAAGGGTAAACTTGCATGTCATAATGTATGCATAAAACCAAACACTTAGCATGCATAAAATCAAATACTTAGCATGCATAAAACCAAACACTTAGCATGCATAAAATCAAATACTTAGCATGCATAAAATCAATTACTTAGCATGCATAAAATCAATTACTTAGCATGCATAAAACCAAACACTTAGCATGCATAAAATCAAATACTTAGCATGCATAAAATCCACCACTTAACTTGCATAAACCCATATACTTAACTTGCATAAACATAGGGTTAACATTAAACATAGATTAGCAAACTAACATCATATCATATGATTTAAAACCCACAAATCCGCATACAAAACCGCATGATCTCATCATATCTCATCTACTTAATTTAGCAATTGGTTATTAAAGTGATAGAAACTCACCAAAACCAAGATTAGCAAACTTATGAAGTAGAACTAGTTGCTATATTTGAAGATGGTGATGATTAGAGGTTGATTAGTTTGCAACTTTCTTCATAAATTAGTGGAGGCTCCTCTCAAGTTTGATTTTGGCGGCATGATGGCATCATTTCTATTTTTAGTATGGATTAGGGTAGGTTTAGGGTGTATTTATAGATTAGGTGAGTGTTTTAGGCCCTTAGATTAACCCTAAATTAGATTAGGACCCTTAGATTTCGGAACCTTCCAGAAACCAGCCCTAAGACCAAGCCCAAACCCCAAACTGGTGCACCCAACCACAGAACTCTCTAGAAACTATGCAGGTTTCCTGTCCCGACATGGGCGCACTTCCCAAGTGCGCCAGTGTATTTTTGTGCTGGCGCACTTCACAAGTGCGCCAGTGCATTTCTGGCCTGTTTCGGGTTTTTCTGCCTAACTTCGTTCGTCCATATCTCTTTCATACGGTACCCGTTTTACGCAAACCCAGACTCTATTTCGCGTATTTTTCCGAGACGAACGCAATGACGCAGCCCGTTTCCCCTGATTCTCATATCTGAGATTAATTATACTTTAATTACTAACCATTAGTGTTAATTGAAATTCGGGGTGTTACATTCTCCCCTACTTAAAGGATTTCGTCCTCGAAATCTCTAAGTCAAGAAGAACGTATCCTACCAACCAAACAACCATCTACTAAACCATCAACCACAAGCAACCATTATCCTTAGAAACTTCTAATGATGTATGAACATATGCAGAAAGTGTGTGTATATGTCCGTATACTAATGCAAAATCAGGCGGTCTACTGATTCAGTCGACCTCCTTAATGCAAACCATGATAGTGCCATGCATCCAATATGTATGCGAAACCCTATTGACACATACAATTTCTATATGCGTGCACAACCATACACAAAAATGCATCATCCACATGATAACACAGCCATGATACATCCATCAATCTAACTACCACATCCATTTATGCGATATGCAACATGAAGTGACTGAGCCGATCTAGTGCCTAATGTGTGTGTATATGCATCCACGAGCAACCACTAGCAAACAATTGCATCCACATGCATCCATCAACCATAACATGTTTCAAACACATGTTTCAACCATAGGTTTTACCCTATCTAAAGGTCATAGGTACTAGCGAGAGGATATACTAAAGATAAGATAAGTACTAGACAAACGATAAAGGAGAAGTTAAAAGACATACTCTCAAAAAGAAATGGATACAAAGAACGCATCTTCGCTTCCGTCTCCCAAGTAGCATTGCTTTCGTCATCTCCCCATTGCACTTTAACTAGCTGAACTTCTCTGTTCCTCAACTTCCTAGTTTCTGACCCAAGGATGCGAGTAGGAGCTCGTCGAATCATCGCATCACGCTCTACCCCTACATCTCTAAGCAAGCTCGGCTCTACCACCTCTGCGGTCTCATGTAAGCACTTCCTCAAATGTGATACATGGAATACATCATGAACACCACTAAGTCTGTCGGGCAACTCCACCCTATATGCCATCTGTCCAATCCTTTCCTTAATAGGAAACGGCCCAACAAACCTCGGTGCTAACTTCCCAACGGACCCAAAGCGAACAACATTTCTCAACGGAGATACTTTGACAAAAACCATGTCCCCAACCTCAAACTCAAGATCCGTCCTTCTCCGATCCGCATAAGATTTCTGTCTATCTTGCGCTGCTTTCATCCTTCTTCGAATCAAATCAATCTTCTCTGAAGTCTCTTTAACCATATCTGGCCCAAGCAAGATCTTATCCGTAGATTCCCACCAACATGTAGGAGATCGACAAGGCCTTCCATAAAGAGCTTCGAAAGGAGCCATACCAATACTGGACTGAAAGCTGTTATTGTATGCGAACTCCACCAATGGAAGATGCTATTCCCATGTACCTCCAAAATCTAAGATACAAAGCCTCAAAAGGTCTTCTAGGACACGATTCACCCTCTCAGTCTGGCCGTCCGTCTGAGGATGATATGCAGTGCTCAGACATAATTGAGTCCCCACTGCTTCTTGCAAACTTTTTCAGAACTCGCTAGTAAAGATAGGATCTCGATCGCTCACTATACTGGAAGGTACACCATGCAATCTAATAATCTCTTGAATGTAAACTGAAGCTAGCCATGGAGTAGTTCTCTTCCTCTTCACGGGTATACAGTGGGCGCTCTTAGTAAGTCTGTCTACTACCACCCAAATTCCCGTATTACCCTTCCTCGATCTTGGTAATCCATCGAGACACTATCCCACTTCCTTAGCGGAACCTCCAATGGGTGAAGCAACCCACCGGGTTTCTTCTGCTCCGCTTTCATTTGCTAGCACACCAAGCGTTTAGCGACATACTCGGCCACATCTTTCTTCATACCGACCCAAAAGAAAACTCGCTTCATGTCTTGGTACATCTTGTCCCCACCGGGATGAATGGTCATCTTCGACCGATGTGCATCATCAAGCATAGCCTTCCTCAAACCTTCGTCTTGCGGTACACAAGGTCTACCGTCTCTACGCAACCACCCCTTACCATCTAGGATGTACCTACTCAAATGGCTGGACGACCCCCTCCTCGTGAGCTTCTCTACTAACTCATCCAACTGTGGGTCGTCTCGCTGTGTCTCGCCAATTCGTCCCAAAAGAGTAGGCCTAACCTCCAAGGAGGCTAGCAAACCGGGTACAAAGTCAACGGAAGGTCTAAAGTCAAACATAGAAATAAACTCTAAGCCCCGTCGTTCAACGAACCATGAACTCGAGGACAACCTTTTTCTACTTAAGGCGTCTGCTACCACGTTACCCTTGCTAGGGGTATACGCTATCTCAACCTCATAGGATGCTAAGAATTCCATCCACCTTTGTTGCTCAAAGAGTTTCCAACACTTCCCTAAGATGTAGGGCATGCTTTTCTCCACTTCTAGAGAAAATTAGGATATTCTCCCATGCAAAATCATCACAACTATCCATCTCTCACGCAGACCTCCTTAGTCGAACTCGACATCCCCCAAATGCAAGCCCCAAAGGCCTGAACCAATATCAGACAAACACCCAAGGGATGCCTCCTTCGAATTCAGACGACCTACGTGAGATGATACTAGTAAAAACGGCTAAATAACTAAGCCCTTGTCCAACTCTGGATGTCTTTGCCGGTCTCGGTCCAAAACCACCGTTTATCCCATAACTGGCTTCGCTCAACCTATTGAGCTCATACGAAAACTTATTTCGCTCCTAGGAAAGACCAAGATGTCATTTACAAAGACCATTACGAACTTATTTAGGTACTCCCTGAACACCCTTCTCATCAAGTCACTAAAGTATGCAGGGGCGTTCGTCAAACCAAATGGCATCACCAGCCACTCATAAAAACCATCCGGAGTCCTAAAGGTAGTCTTCTCTATACTAGCCACTCTCAACTGATGGAACTCCGTGGCTGAGTCCCCCGCGAAAATACTGAGGCGCCAACCAACTGATCAAAAAGATCATTAATCCTCGGCAATGGGTGTCTATTCTTCTTTGTTATCTTGTTAAACTCCCTATAACCTATACAAAGTCTGAGGGACCCATCCGCCTTCATATCAAGAACTATTGAAGCACCCCACTTCGATATACTTCGTCTTATGAACCCCTTCTCAAGCAAATTGCCTACTTGCTTATGGAGTTCCCTCCTCTCACGAGGAGCCATGTGGCACCCTGGCCAAGATACTGGTTTGGCATTGTCTGCCAGATATATTCGGAAGTCATTTTCCCACTCCGGAGGTAAGCCTTTTACCTCCTCCAACACATCCGAGTATTCCCGGACCACTCTAACAGATCACAAACTCTTGATCAACGTGTCAAGCGATAACTTAGCATAACAGATTCCATGGGATTACAAGAGATCTCGAGAGTGTTACCCAAGCGGGTCATAAGCCTAACAATTCTCCCTTCAAAATCAAGAACGGCACCCCTACTGGATAACCAGTCCATGCCCAAAAATCAACCCATAGCCCGTGAAGCCCAATACAAAAGCATCACATCCAAACTCAACGCTAAGTATGGCAACTTTCAAACCCAAACACATCATGGAGCCCCAATTGGGTTTGAAACAACTAAGGGATCATCTACTAACTGGTGTCCAAGTGCAGTGACTCAACTAACAATGATGAGGTAAACGAACTTGATGCGTCAGAATCAAATAAAGTCCGAATCGGATACTAAAGAAATCCAAATTCCAACCTAGACGGTCCTATCCCCATCTGGTACCCTAGTCATGAGGGAATACAACCACCCTCCAGGAGATTCCGTACCTTGCCCTTGCCTCTTTGGACAATCCTAATAAGATGTCCTATTCCTCCAAAAGGATAACTACTAGCCCTCTTCTTCCCATTCTCCACTCGTAACCTCCCACCAAAATGAGATTTCGTCCTTCATTAAACATCAACTATTTGAGCCTTCCTCCCATCGTCTATCCAATAGGTACCTACGAGTCCTCCTCCTTCTTGAACCAACTTCTAGTCCGACTAATATCCAAGTTCCTTGAAGTGGTTTTCCATTCTTATCTATCTTAGAAAGATCATCTATACGTGGAGGGGAAACTCAAAACGAGAGAGGAAGAGATTCAAAACGGAGAACTCGAATGATAAAGATATGGCTATCGGGGATTATGCTTTTCTTTCAAAAACCTTTCTCTTAAAAGACATGTTTTTGAAAATACTCCTTTCAAAGATATTCTTATAAAATAGTTTTTCTAAAAATTTTATCTGTTCTGGTAACCTTAAGCTCTGATACCACGTGTAACACCCCACTCCCGCTATGATCACTCACTAAGGGAATGCCATAGCATCGGTGGAGTATTTTAGTGAATATAGAACAGAAAAATTACAACAAGACAGATATAAATAGTACTTGAAATTTAAAACATCATCTCATAACAGCGGAAGTAAAACATGTCTGGTTACATCATAAAACCACAATAAAAGTCAAGTACAATATCCATCAATATAAAGAAGTACATAATCCCACTCTCATACAATAGCCATGACAAAAGAAAAGATAACTGGGTAACTGGAGCTTTACATCTATCCAAGCTCCTAAAGACTGGAACAGCAATCCGATCAAGCTCCACTACTGCTAGGATCCACCGTAGGACCTGAGGGTTGGGAAAAAGATAAAAACAACGGGGTCAGACATAAGTCTGAGCGAGTCCTATAACTTTAACAATACAATCGTTAAAGTAACCAGAGAAGACATAAACTGATATACGGTAACTAATGGGGATGAATGGCTACACTAAGCAGTCAACTAAACTAAGATAAAAGATAAAGACGCATCTACCCTTCCAAAGGTAAATTACTAAACTGCACCACACCAGTCATTCCTAACTTAAAGGTTGATCCCACCCATGGACTTATAAAATTAACTTAATAGTTCTCGCGTACCCCTAGGTGACTAAGTAGACGCCACGGGGCCCTACAATCCACTAGGTGTACACACTACTCCCCATTCGATCGGCTCCCTAACGTAGATACCCGTGCTGGCCCCACCGTGGGGTGTACCATTCCCCAACGTGGCAACTTGATAAAACTAACGGTGCACGGCTTATATCTACACGATGCAACAATGTCTTATTTACCAGCCCGGGTCCACACACGCATATGAAACCCGTTGGTCATGCGTTGCCACCGCTAACCCATTTTGGCCTCTTATAGTCAAGCCCAGTATGCGTGTCCCGTCCTCGACATGGGTCGAGCCCACTAAGATACGTATGGGTTACTGGTTGAAATGGGCCCCCAGCACAAGCCATCCCCCTAAGCTTGGCCCACACACTAGTGTTTCCCACTTAACCCTTTAATCATGTTTAATTACATGTTTCATCTTGGTTAAGTCATTAATCATATTTTAATTGCCATTCAAGGCACCCACTAGATTTCTACATGCCACCCAAAGCACTTACTTAACCCTTTAACCATGTTTTAATTACATGTTCCACTTTGGTTAAGTATTCTAATCGTATTTTCTATTGCCACCTAAGGCAACCCACTAGACTCCTCATGCCACCCAAGGCACCCACTTAACCCTTCATGTCCCTCTACATGCTAATATGGTTAAGTGTTTCTTAATTAATTAATTAAGATCATGACCTCATAAAGACCTCCCACATTAGACCATCTCTTATGACTGCTGGATATGCCGGTTGGGTCCGGGCAGCCTTACGTCATAAAAAGGGTCTAACCTCGTGTCTTTACTTTAATCACGTATTTAATTTATGACTAAGACCTCTCACATTGGGCCAATCATTTGTAGCTGCTGGATGGTCGGTCGGTTCCGGGCAGACTTCCGCTACAAAAGGGTCCAACTTCGTGTCTTAGTTGATTAATTACACCTAATTAATCACCCCCATAATTTGTATTAATTATCCCTAATTAATTGCACATTTTTAAGAATATGGGTAGACCTAACTCAATAGGTAAATTCCCAATTCCATATTATGGGTAGACCTAACTTAATAGGTAAATTCCCAACTTCATAATATGGGTAGACCTAACTCAATAGGTAAATTCCCAATTATGTCCATTTAATTTGTGGTATGCTTAATCATACCCATTTCACATCATTTTATTAACATGCATTTTAACCCCATCGTTCCCCACGTAATTCGTTCTCCTAACATGACATAAAAAGGGAAGATTCATCACAAATGTCATGGGTTTAACCAACATAGCATATAGCTTTATCATGGGTTCAAAAGGTGTCAACTTGCATATATGAACATACATTAAACCCAACTAGCATTTAACCCAAACTTGCCTTATGCATATCATAAAAGAGACAAACTTGCATATGAACTTGCACATAAACTTGCATATGAACTTGCACATAAACTTGCATATGAACTTGCACATAAACTTGCATGTGAACTTGCATAACATGTCATACATAGAGGCAAACTCGCATATGTTATGCATATCATAAAAAGAGGCAAACTTGCATATGAACTTGCATCATAATAGGGTAAACATGCATATGTATGCATAGCATAAAAAGGTGTCATCTTGCATATGTATGCATCTTATTTAAAAAGGGTAAACTTGCATGTCATAATGTATGCATAAAACCAAACACTTAGCATGCATAAAATCAAATACTTAGCATGCATAAAACCAAACACTTAGCATGCATAAAATCAAATACTTAGCATGCATAAAATCAATTACTTAGCATGCATAAAATCAATTACTTAGCATGCATAAAACCAAACACTTAGCATGCATAAAATCAAATACTTAACATGCATAAAATCCACCACTTAACTTGCATAAACCCATATACTTAACTTGCATAAACATAGGGTTAACATTAAACATAGATTAGCAAACTAACATCATATCATATGATTTAAAACCCACAAATCCGCATACAAAACCGCATGATCTCATCATATCTCAACTACTTAATTTAGCAATTGGTTATTAAAGTGATAGAAACTCACCAAAACCAAGATTAGCAAACTTATGAAGTAGAACTAGTTGCTATATTTGAAGATGGTGATGATTAGAGGTTGATTAGTTTGCAACTTTCTTCATAAATTAGTGGAGGCTCCTCTCAAGTTTGATTTTGGCGGCATGATGGCATCATTTCTATTTTTAGTATGGATTAGGGTAGGTTTAGGGTGTATTTATAGATTAGGTGAGTGTTTTAGGCCCTTAGATTAACCCTAAATTAGATTAGGACCCTTAGATTTCGGAACCTTCCAGAAACCAGCCCTAAGACCAAGCCCAAACCCCAAACTGGTGCACCCAACCACAGAACTCTCTAGAAACTGTGCAGGTTTCCTGTCCCGACATGGGCGCACTTCCCAAGTGCGCCAGTGTATTTTTGTGCTGGCGCACTTCACAAGTGCGCCAGTGCATTTCTGGCCTGTTTCGGGTTTTTCTGCCTAACTTCGTTCGTCCATATCTCTTTCATACGGTACCCGTTTTACGCAAACTCAGACTCTATTTCGCGTATTTTTCCGAGACGAACGCAATGACGCAGCCCGTTTCCCCTGATTCTCACATTTGAGATTAATTATACTTTAATTACTAACCATTAGTGTTAATTGAAATTCGGGGTGTTACATAAACCTTTGAATTACATAATTTATAAATTAAATATAATTAATCTATTTAGTTACATCATTAAGGGAAGTTAATCCCTTTCCTCTTCGTTGACGCTCCAGGTAGCCACGTTCAAATCGAACCCAAAAAGCTCTGTCCTTCATCCCCAAAAGCAGCATCGAATGAAGAAAAAATGGAAATCAATGTGATGCTTAAGACAAGAGGACATCAAGGAATTTTGTTTCGTGATTTTAGGAGGCTCATGTAATTAAAAAAAATGAAAGATAGTGGGTCTTTTCATGTTGAAGAAAGAAGAAGGCGGCGACCATTATTTTGACCAGAGAAAGAAATTAGATTAGGATTTGGATGTGTTTAGGATATTATATAGTAGGAAGAAATAATAATTTTATTTTTTATTTGATTATATATATATATATATATTATTCCTTACTTGTCTCTATTCATATGTTTTATGTTACAAAGGAAATAAATAGGCTGAGGTGGCGTATATATTTCTCATTTCTTATTTTCATCACTCACATTAGTTAAAAATTATACTTTTTTAATTAACTAATAACTACTCCATAGCATGTACATTTTATCCATTCTATATATACGTTAAAATTTTTATTTTTAACGAACCAACATTTATTTCATTACCCTAATGTGTCTCTTCACATATAATAGGTTACCAAATTAAATTAGCTGACTAGGCATGAAGGGACAATATTTATTTTTCATTCAAATTTCAAAAGTAAATAACAATGAGAAAGAGAGAGAATGAACGGAAAGAAATGAATGCTAGATTAATTATTTAATGCTAATTGTTTGAAAGTTTGCAACTTTTCAAATTTCAAAACATATAGTATTAAATATCATGTGTTATTACATAGATAACATTAAAAGTTTTATGGTATTATTATTATTATTATTATTATTATTATTATTCTTGCAATGAATGACACGCCTCTAATTTCCATTGAATATGATTTCAAATTTTATTTATTTATTTTATGGAGGAGATGACTTTCCCTTTTTTCCCTTTATTTGGTTATATATTTTACTTTATTCCTCACTTGTGTCTCTACATATGCAGTAGGTTACAAATGAAATAAATTCATTGACATGACATGTCAATCTAATCCGCATTTATGTCTTATTCAAAATTCAAAAGAAAATTACACAGGGAAAAAGAATAACGGAAATTAATTAATGCATAACTTATTGTTTAATGATGGCTATAAGAAAGTTATATGACTTTTTAAATTTCGAAACACATAATATTAAATAACATAATGACATGTTTATCTAACATTACATATTATAACATAATGACATGTTGTCATAATTTATTTAGAATCTACATATTATTTTAAATCAACCTATTCAATGCTTATACAAGAATAAATAAAATAAATAAATATACATACATTTTGATACTAATTACAATTGCAATAAATCACTATTTATCTAATTACAAATAATTGTTTATTAGAAATAAATTTGAAATCATTTATAAATAACATCATAATTTTATTAATTTTTTTTCAATTTAATAATTTAATTTAATAATGTAATTTTTAAATTCTGACGCATTTTCTAATAAAATTTCCTTAAAATAAAATTTTACATTTGTTCTGATTTTCCGAGTTGTTACAATCTCCCCTACTTAAAATCTTTTCGTCCTCGAAAAGGAAAGGAGCTGAAAGTTGTTTTACTAACCAAGTCAACTTTCATTCATTTATTGGTTTCAATAATATTATTACTTAAACTAATAATCACACAACACAATCATCAATCAATTAGTTGATTAGCTTTTCAAATATATATAACTTTTATATATTCAAAAATCATATTTTCTAAGATTGGATTATATATATAATCACAAATACGTTAATTATAAACTTGTCACTCTCAACTCATTCTACGACATTTCTAACCCCATCTCTAACGAGTTTTCTCATTCTGGGATACTACTGATCCTATCTCTAATGAGTATTCTTTTATAGGACATTACTAATCCTACCTCTGATGAGTCTTTTGTTCAGTTCTAACAAGTTGTATCCCAAAGATTTGAGTTAACCAATGCTCTGATACTAACTGTAATGATTAGGATTTTGCTTGGACCTAATCGATTGTTAAATCCACTAAGACCGTTCAAAACCCGAATACGTTAACTCTGGGCATACAACACATCATAACAGATAACAAAAGACTTTTATAAACATCATAATAATGTAACATCAGAGTACATCGAATATAAATACAGTAGCGGAAGATTAAATTACAATAATTGTAATACAACGTAGTGGAAGGGTATCAATGCTCTGGACACAGCTTTAAGCTTCGATCCAAAATCCTGCCCAATATATATGCAAAATGAGCTACTCGACTGCCCGTGTGGAAAATATGGGCACCCTAGTTTGCAAGTGAAACAAACTACAGGTCAGTCATGGGACTGGTATGAGAAATCTTACTTAACCTATTTAATAATAAGGTCAATCACAGGACCACGCCGCTAACGCGGAACCTGTTTACTCCATTGGATTGCCAGTGCATAAACATCAACCATAAATAAATATATGGATCTACAATGCATCAATCAACATGCAATTCCTTAATCTTCCCATTTAGACTTAATCCCTAAACTTGGATTTCAAAATCCAATTCACTTTACAGAAATTATTCCTTTGGACTTTGTTTCCCGATTTGTTTTATTTCAAATCATTTGAAATACATATCTAGCTTTTATAATAAAGTATATTTCACTTCGGGATCTCAAAAACAAAACATTTGGAAATATGAATTCCAATACATAACAATGTATACAAACAAGTATGCAACTAAATATCGGTCATGTTCCCTCAGGACCGGGCAGTACGCACCCTAACCGAACCTAAATATATATATATATATATATATATACATATATATATATATATATATATGCACCTAACGACTACACTAACAATGCACCATCCCACCAATTGGGGAAGAAATGCACGCCCTTGCACTGTTAGTCAATTTCGGGTCACCCGCATCTTCAGCCACATACTTGCTAAATCATTTTATATCCCGAAGTAGGGAAAATCATTTCACCACATAATAATCACAAGTACTTTCAAATCTATATAAATTTCTACTTCCAAATCATTTCGAAATCATCGGGTATAGTCCTCGAAATCCTTTCTGTTTTGTAAAACATTCACTATCCAAAATTGGGAATACTATTATTTTTACTTAAGAAATCACTTTTCAAAATCATTCATTAATTTAGAAATAAACAACATCGCTAACTACCTTATAGTCAAATCGTGAAGTGTTTCACAAGGTGTAAGCATACATATATTTCTACACACCCAATGCTAAATGTAAAAAATATTTTGCTCATAAACTGGTCGAGCACAATCCATTCAGTCAATCCACCACAATCCGTATCAGCAACCAAGTGTATTTGGTTCAATCACATTTCATGTTTTACATATACAATAAAAAGGGAATTTATATTGTAAACATATTTTCTATTTTGCTTATAACAAATAAAAAGAAAGATTTTTATTGTCATAATATTTTCTATGTTGAACATGTTCTATATTTTCTAATGACAACATAAAAAGATAATTTTGTCTACCTGATATGTTATATAACTCTAACGACAAAATAAAAGATAATTTTGTCGACATAACATGTTCTACATTTCTAATATCATATAAAAAGAAGTATTTATTTTCATGACATTCTCTATGTGGCGAATGACAAATAAAAAAGAGATTTTCATTTGTATACAAATTTCTATCTTTAACATAACAAATAAAAGTGAATATTTATTTGTACACAAATTTCAATCTTTAATATGACAAATAAATGTGAATATTTATTTGTTAACATATCTTTATTTCAAAACAATAATCATTTTTACATATTCAAATTATATAATAAAAATGTGGTTTATATTCTTAACATATTTTTATTTTCTATAATGATCATTTTTACTCTTATCTTATATAGAATAAAAATGTGAATATTTATTGTTAACATATCTTCATTTCAAACAAATGAACATTTTTAATCCTTTCTGCATATATGATAAAAATGTAAATTTTATCGTTAATGTATTTTCATTTCAAACAAATGAACATTTATAATCTTTTCTACATATACATTTTTATCGGTAACATATTTTCATTTCAAACAAATGAACAATTATAATATTTCTACATATATTTTTTTATCGTTAACATATTTTCATTCCAAACAAATGAACATTTGTAATCTTTTCTACATATACGATAAAATGTAAATTTTATCGTTAACATATTTTCATTTCAAACAAATGAACAATTTATAATCTTTTCTACATATACCATAAAATGTAAATTTTATCGTTAGCATATTTTCATTTCAAACAAATGAACATTTATAATCTTTTCTCCATATACGATAAAAATGTAAATTTTATCGTTAACATATTTTCATTTTAAAAAATGAACATTTATAATCTTTTTTATATATACGATAAAAATGTAAATTTTATCGTTAACATATTTTCATTTCAAAAAAATGAACATTTATAACCTAAATAAATGACATTTTAATGTATCATGACATTAATCAAAATAAATGAAATATTTATTGTAACGTGACATTATTCTAAATAAATAACATATTTATTCAAATATGACATTCCTAACAAAAATGACATTTTTATTCTAAATAAACATTTCTAACAAAAGTGATGTTTTTATTCTAAATAAACATTTCTAACGAAAGTGATGTTTTTAACTCTAACATGACATGATCTTGCAAAAATGACATATTTAATTAAAACGACATGATCTTGCAAAAACGGCATATTTAATTAACATGACATGATTATAGCAAAATGATATTTTTAATGATCACCATATGTAATAAAAATGTAATCTTTTTATTGTTGAAATAATTTATTTCAACAATGAATATTTTTGACTAACACAAATAAAATTAACAAATGATTATCAAATTTTAACGAACAACATATATTTAGATCCAACATCACAACCAAGATCAATCAAAATCAGTTCAAATATATATATATATATATATGTATATGTATGTATATATATATATATTTCTATATATATATATAATTTTTATTTTAAATTTAAAACAAGAAATCTCACATCGAAATCACAACTCAATACAATCAATTTAACTCGTCCATGATCTGTGGACGAGGGAGGTGAGCTAACAGACAATCAACACGAATTCAGTTATAAAAATAAATAACTGTACAAAAGAATTTAGTGAGAGAGTTCTCACCTTGACCGGTTTCGAAAGTCGTTTAAACAACGATTTGTTTTAACAAAATTAAACAATAGTTTAATTTTATCAAAATTCCAACAACGTCCGAATTTGTCCATTCATGGCGTAGATCTTTTCACCACGATTCCGGCGCCTCAAATCATCTAATTTTGTTTTCGTTTGAATGAGATACACACGATTAAACATTTGTATTACATAATTTTTAAATTAAATATAATTAATCTATTTAGTTACATCATTAAGGGAAGTTAATCCCTTTCCTCTTCGTTGACGCTCCAGGTAGCCACGTTCAAATCGAACCCAAAAAGCTCCGTCCTTCATCCCCAAAAGCAGCATCGAATGAAGAAAAAATGGATATCAATGTGACGCTTAAGACAAGAGGACATCAAGGAATTTGGTTTCATGATTTTAGGAGGCTCGTGTAGCTTAAAAAAACTGAAAGATAGTGGGTCTTTTCATGTTGAAGGAAGAAAAAGGCGGCAGCCATTATTTTGACCAGAGAAAGAAATTAGTTTAGGATTCGGAAGTGTTTAGGATGTTATATAGTAGAAATAAACAATAATTTTATTTTTTATTTGATTATATATATACATATATTATTTCTTACTTGTCTCTCTTCATATGTTGTATGTTACAAAGGAAATAAAGTGGCTGAGTTGGCGTATATATTTCTCATTTCTTATATTCATCACTCACATTAGTTAATTTTTTTTTTAATTAACTAATAACTACTCCATAGCATGTACATTTTATCCATTCTATATATACATTAAATTTTTATTTTTAACGAACCAACATTTATTTCATTACCCTAATGTGTCTCTTCACATATAATAGGTTACCAAATTAAATTAGCTGACTAGGCATGAAGGGACAATATTTATTTTTCATTCAAATTTCAAAAGTAAATAACAATGAGAAAGAGAGAGAATGAACCGAAAGAAATGAATGCTTGATTAATTATTTAATGCTAATTGTTCGAAAGTTTGCAACTTTTCAAATTTCAAAACATATAGAATTAAATATCATGTGTTATTACATAGATAACATTAAAAGTTTTATGGTATTTATTATTATTATTCTTGCAATGAATGACATGCCTCTAATTTCCATTGAATATGATTTCAAATTTTATTTATTTATTTAATGAAGGAGATGACTTTCCCTTTTTTTTTCTTTATTTGGTTATATATTTTACTTTATTCCTCACTTATGTCTCTACATATGCAGTAGTTTACAAATGAAATAAATTCGTTGACATGACATGTCAATCTAATCATCATTTATGTCTTATTCAAAATTCAAAAGAAAATTACATAAGGAAAGAGAATAAGGGAAAGTAATGAATGCATAACTTATTGTTTAATGATGACTATAAGAAAGTTATATGACTTTTTAAATTTCAAAACACATAATATTAAATAACATAATGACATGTTTATCTAACACTACATATTATAACATAATGACATGTTGTCATAATTTATTTAGAATCTACATATTATTTTAAATCAACTTATTCAATGCTTATGCAAGAATAAATAAAATAAATAAATATACATACAATTTGATACTAATTTCAATTGCAATAAATCACTATTTATCTAATTACAAATAATTATATTATTAGAAATTAATTTGAAATCATTTATAAATAACATCATAATTTTATTAATTTTTTTCAATTTAATAATTTAATTTAATAATGGAATTTTTAAATTCTGACGCATTTTCTAATAAAATTTCCTTAAAATAAAATTTTAAATTGGTTCTGATTTTCTGGGTTGTTACACATACTCCTTTGAGATGTGCTATACTGCTCTCATAGTACTGAATTATCTTGAGACATGCTCCTTTGAGATTACGCACAAAGGTATTTTCCATGAAGTTTGGGAACTATCAATTTTATTGTTTTGAATTATACATTTACGATTTCGTCAAAATTCTATAAATACTCCATGTTTCCATATTTTGTTTACTACTGATTTTTTACATAGCAGTTTGGTGATATTTTTTTCTTCCCTTCAGATATAGCACATTTGTCTGTCCCGTTGAGCAAAAGGATTTTGTGTCTTTTTGGTACTTTGTTTTATTTCTCAACTGAGTTTAGTTTCCTGTTATTTTATGTTTACATTAGCTAGGTTTGAATTGATGTTGTCCTAATCGATCAATGATAATTTCAATATTATTGAATTTCGGCTTGACTGTTAACAGTCTTCTAACCCGCGCATCAATGTTAAAAGCGCTGTGCTGCCGAATAATGAATTTTTATTTTTTGTTAGAGCAAGAGTTCCAATTGTTGCACGGACTCCTCCTTTATATTTTTATTTTTTACAAGTTCATATACATATATATTAATAAAGATAGTATAATGTATGTTCCAAGGAATGCTAACCGACTTAAAGCAGGAAAGGGAAAAATGTTTGTGCTGGAAGTAGCACCCAAGGGTAACTTCTACTGCATAAGAAGGCTACATAATGAAATGGAAGTAAGGAATTACTAGGAGAACGGTAATAAGGCAGAGAGTGATTTGGAGACACGTACAAGTTCATCTGGGAGCTCTGTTGCTAGAGAGAGGGTGAACCCATTTCAATATCAAGAAGCTTGAGAAGAACACTGATCGGTATAATATTTCGCTTTTTAGTTTTATGATTTTTCCTATTGTTATGGTGTAATATATTTTGAATATTCATTTAAGTTTGGTCTGAATGTAGGGAAGACCGTTGTGAAGTTAGGGTATAACAATAGGAAGCAAGAATCTGATTCATCTTCAGTTAACATTTGATGTTGTGTACGTGTATATGAGTGAATAAGTGTGTAGAGAGGTGTCATGTACACGAGTGAAATGTATTGAGGAAGTGTATGTACAAGTGATTGTGTAAATAGAGGAGAAACACTATGTGTACTATTTGAAAGTGTAATAAATATTTATTTGAATAAATATTTGTTTAAAATTAATTTTTGGATTAAATATCCATTTCTAGTAAATATTATTAATATTATGTGTAATATTCAAATCCATTGCAACTTTCAGTATTTTACAACGGGCATTAATTGTTGTTATAAAAAATATTACAACGGTCAATACCTGTTGCAAAAAATATTACAACGGACTGTTATTCCATTGAAGGAACATACAATAACAACATAAGACCATTGTAAAAAGTCTATTACAACCGCCTGTTACCACGTTGATTGCCCGTTGTAAAAGAGTACATATTACAACTTGGCCTGATACAGCGGGCTGGCCGGCCGCTGTAAAACCGCTATTACAACGGGTATTGCCCGTTGTAATAGGCATGTTTTGTTGTAGTGAAGAATACACAACTATTCCAATGGCTCAGAGCTACTGGCGGCCATTTGAAGCCATTGGAATAGTGAGCAGCCATTGGAAACCGTTTCAAAGCAACAACCTATAAGCCGTTGGAAATCGTTTGTAGCCGTTGGAAAAACCGGGTTATTTTTTTATAACAGCAAGCATATTACCTTCCAGCAACCCATTTCCAATCTATTCCACTTTCAATCCAATTCCAATCAATTCCACACATATATAGCAATAAGAATATTAACAATCAACATAAATCAAATAAACATCAATATATACAAAACAAACCATCCAAACAACTCAAAAATCAAAACATCAATGTTACATGTCGACAAATCAAATACATACCTTCAAAATATATTCAAAGTATCATCCTCACCCACTCTGTATGTAACACCCCACCTCCGCTAGGGTCACTCACAAAGGGAATGCACTAGGTTTGGTGAAGCATTATCGAGGTAAACATACACAGAAATATTACAAGACAGAACATACATAAAACATCGGAAGTAAAACAAATTTCATTACCTTATAAAATAAGGTCTAAAGCCTTTTATATCAGAATACATCAAACCTGTCTTGCAATAGTAAAGAAGCATAAAACCATTTCATAAATTATTCCCCAAGTAAAACAGTAAAGTAACCATAGCCAAGAAAAGTCCAAGCCATGCGTGATGACCTTCAAGCAGAAGAAGTTCGAACTAGATAACAGTGTTTCCTCCCTGAAACCTGGGGGGGGGGGGAACGGAAGACAAAGAGGCGAAACAAAACAGGGTCAGTCATAAAGACTGGTAAGTCCTATCTACTTCTAGTATAAAAACAGGTAAAGGTAACATGACATGCATAAACTGAAAGTAAACATAAGGATGACTACAAGATAGATAAACTAAACCAGGATAACAGGCTGAACTACTGTAGCAAGATAAACTAAGATATCATGATAAACTACGGTGTCATGATAAATCAAGGTATCACATCGTCAGGTTTCTATCAAGTATACTATCCCAAGGTATCTATCATGTATACCATCCCATGGTGTCTATCATGTATACCATCCCATGGTGTCTATCATGTATACCATCCCAAGGTATTTATCATGTATATTTGCTCTGCATCTCTCGTACTAGTATCCCAACCCGCGTCATGTGTCAACTATGAATGTCCCTTGCCCAATGTCATGTAATGGTCCATGTCAACCTAATATATAGCATATGTAGGTTTTCCCAACTCGTATGTTTCTTTCCATGTATAAGTTCAGTCCTTTGCCGTAGGCCATACGGGCTTTCCCATGTAAACGTTTTATCCTCGAGGTTATTTTGGACTGCTACCCTTAATTTGGTTATGTTTTCTTACCATGAACTATCGCATGTTCACTTAGTATTTATGCCACCTAGGACCACTAAGGATTATGCTACCTAATGATCGTTTTCGTGTCTCGGTTTGGGTTCAGGCCACCTAGGGCTACTAGGGATTATGCCACCCGTCAACCGCGCCCTTTATCCCACGTGTGTATCGTGAATCGTTTTCCATGTCTAGCCGCACATGTATCTCAATGTGCCATCCGAGTTTCGTGCCAGGGCAAATCAAGAAATACGGAACTCGGTCGGGAGCTTTAAGTCGTCTGTTGATGCAGATATCAAGGTCTGTTTTTGTATCCGTGGCTATGGTCCCACGTGACCCCTCCCTCATCTACTGAAAGGCAATTCAAGAAAAATCATGTATGAGAACCACATCCCGGCCCCACTATAGCCCCACTTTCCTATGGGCCAACCTCACCCATGACTTGATAGCAAGAACATGGTCTGCTGGGGGTTCCCTGCCTTTCCGTTCGTACACGATTGACTAAAGATGGTAGGTAGCCGGCGACGCGCTATCCAGGGCAAAATCAAGTATCGTCGAATCCACGCTAATCCATCCCCGTCTTTAGGTCGCTCGCATAGAAACCAAGGCATACTCTTGGCTCTTCTACCGCAGACCTTAACCTTTGTGAGGCCAGGTTTCATGGACCATCTGCCACCTCACAGAGGGATACCAAGAGTACCCTCACGTCCCCCGAAGCTACAGCTTCGTCACCCAGTTCGTTGGAGCCTTTATCCAAGTCAGATGATTCGCTCCTCCACGTGTGTTTAAGCGATGACCTACCGTATCGGGTTACTCATCTATCCGTGAACTGGTCCAAATCCCTCGACTAAGAATTACTACTTAGTTTCCCAAACTAAGGTTTACCACTTAGTCTCCTTTCCCGTTATCCTTGTTAATCCTGGTTTTCCACCTAGTCCCCTGAACTAGGGTTTTGTCTAATGAGTTAAGTGTTGTCATTTAAGTTCATGACTTAACCAGCCTACGAATCATGTCAAGATTGGCTAAGTACTCAAGTTCAAGGCTTAGCCCTACAAGTTGGTTAAGTGTACCAAGAAGCTCATGACTTAACCCTATCAAGTCAAGTTGGTTAAGTATTTATTTGTCTTAACCCTATCAGGTTATCATGTTAGATTGATTAAGCATAGATTATCTTAATCCCATCAGATTATCGAGTCGGATTGGTTAAGTATGGGTTAGCTTAACCCCCTCCACTAATCATATTACAATGGTTAAGCCTAATTTAAAAGGTCTTGTGAATTAACCCTATCAGGTCCGCATATTAGATTGGTTAAGTATAGGTTACTTAACCTCATCAAATCATCATGTATAATTGGTTAAGTATAAGTTACTTAACCCCATTAAATTATCATGTTAAGTTGGTTAAGTATTGGTTTCTTAACCTCATTAAATTACCAAGTTTAGATTGGTTAAGTGTTTAACTTAACCCCATCGAATTACCGTACCTTGATTGGTTAAGTGAAGGTTACTTAACCCCATCTAATTTACCGTGTTTAGATTAGTTAAATCTAAGTTA
This sequence comes from Allium sativum, assembly GCA_030737875.1. NCBI lineage: Eukaryota > Viridiplantae > Streptophyta > Magnoliopsida > Asparagales > Amaryllidaceae > Allium > Allium sativum. The sequence continues at coordinate 185,163,518 of CM060925.1, read as the reverse complement.
CTTAACCCCATCTAATTACCAAGTCGGATTAGTTAAGCGTAGGTTACTTAACCCCATCTAATTACCAAGTCGGATTAGTTAAGCGTAGGTTACTTAACCCCATCTAATTACCAAGTCGGATTAGTTAAGTGTAAATTACTTAACCCCATCCCCTAATTGTCTTATATGGTTAAGTGTCATTATGGAACCAAGTCCGGTTTAACTTAACCTACCCATTCGTGTCAAATCGGTTAAGTGTCATTAATCAAAATTACTTAACTTTTCATGTGGCATTAATTAGATTAATGCACCCCAACCTCTCACATTAGACTTTGTTGTGGTTACTAGTTAAGCCGGGCGGGTCCGGGTAGATTTACACCACAACCTAGTCTAACCTCGGGTTTTAAGTGCTATATGACCAACTACCCACATTGGGTCCTATTGTTTGTAGCCACTAGTTAAGCCGGGCGGGTCTGGGTAGATTTATGCTACAAACTCAACCCAACCTCGAGTTGGCCACTTTCATGTTTGGTCTAGTGTCTTATTACACTTACAACCCACCCATGTCTAGTTCAAATTCCATGTTTTCCCACGTGTCATGACCATGTTTGAATGTATCATGAATGTCATGTTCTCATGTAAACCCCATGTCAAGTTTTTCATGTCATACCCACGTTTTTCCTAAACTACCCAAATGTATTTCCAACCCAAGTGGAAGCGAGTCACATAGTAGGGTATTATGCCAACATATTGGCCACAAACATTGTAACACCCCACCTCCGCTAGGATCACTCCTTAGAATGTACTAGCTTTGGAGGGGCGTTATTGTGAAAGTAAACTTGCACAGAGATATCACAAGACAGAATATATAAAAATAAATATAAGTAAAGCAGCGGTAGCAGATAAAAACCCATCATCATCATCTCAGAAAACCAACATAGTCAAGTACATACTATCAAAATGTCACAATCCAAAATACAACATAAGTCTAGATACGTGATAACAAAATACATGGTAAAACATCAGTACTAATCCCCAGAAATAAAAGATAAGCCACAGCTAGCTCAGATCCATACATGAGCTATCCAACAAGCAAGCCAAAGATCCACTAAGCAGATGTAGCCCCTCCCTGAGAACCTGTGGGGGAGGGGGGGGAACGGAAGAAAAGAAGCGAAAGAAAACAGGTCAGTCAAAAAGACTGGTAAGCCCTACTACGATCAATCTATAAACTAATAAAGTTAACCGTATGATGGAAACTGAGATGAACATACTGGCAATAGATAAAGGTGACATCACATAGACGAGATTAAACTTTGCACCACAGTGTACTAGCAAACCCACAAAACAGATCTTGATCCCTTAGCCCAAACTTTGGCCCAATAACATGAAGTGACCTTAGTATAAGGCCCAGCCCAACGGTCTAGTCGATCGGCTCCCTATAAACCTAACACGTCGAGTGTTGGTGTCCATACGGCCCACATGGATGTAGTCAGACTGTGCTGGGTCCACCTTCGGGTGTATCAAGCCCTCGGGTGTCAACCCCAGACACCTAAGCAATAATGCACAGTCTAAGCCTACTGGTACCCGTGCCTCGAGTTTGTCCAACATCGGACTACGTGCACGTCCGTAGCCCGCCGGACCCGCACCGCTGTACCACTCAGCCGTCGCTTTGGTCGCTTACATCAGTCCAGTAATCGTGCCCCGCCCTAGCCTAGCCTCTAGGGTTGTGAATGATACCAAACTGGGATTACTGCTGGAACAGACCACGTTGCTAGGGTTTCTAAGAGGGTTAAGTGTGGTTTTAACCCCTCACTAAACCTGGATTAAATTAGCTAAGTGTAACCACTTAACCCCATCTAATCCTCGCATCCCCATTATTGGTTAAGTATTAGTGGGCCATGACTTAACCCTAATCATGAGGCATTAATTACTTAACGCACCCAACCTCTCACATTAGACATCCGTGGTTACCTGGGAAGATTTACACCACGTCTAGGTCTAACCTCGGGTCTTATGGTGCAACATGACCAACTACCCACATTAGACCCCACGTTGCGGTTACCTGGGAAGATTTACACCACAACTAGGTCTAACCTCGAGTTGGCCATATCATGTTATCTAATGTCATGTCCACTTTAGAACATATTTACAAGTTAACATATACTTGGGTAGACCTAACTTAATAGGTAAATTCCCAAGGGGTAGACCTAACTTAATAGGTAAATTCCCAATCTTTTAGTTTCATGTATTTTTAAGTTTACCCAAACCCTCCCAACGTCATTATCTCGCTTACATATTCGTCATAACGCTTAAGGGTATAAAAGGTAACTTGGCATAACATACATGATGAACTTCACATATTTTGATAAACATGCATACATGTTAAACTTGCAAATCATGTCATAGTAAACTCGCATAAACATGCATAGCTTATTAAATATGCATAACATGGTAAGGTGAACATGCATAATCCATTTAAACTTGCATAACATGGTAAGATGGTCTTGCATAAGCATGCATAATCCATTAAACTTGCATAACATGGTAAGGTGATCTTGCATAAACATGCATAACCCATGAAACATGTAGAACATGACATAATAAGCTCGCATAAGCATGCATAACTTGTGAAACATGTAAAACATGGCATAGAAATCTCGCATATGCATGCATAACTTATGAAACATGTAAAATATGGTATAGTGAGTTCGCATAAGCATGCATAACTTATGAATCATATAAAACATGACATAGTGAGTTCGCATAAGCGTGCACAACTTATGAATCATATAAAACATGACATAGTGAGTTCGCATAAGCATGCATAATCAACTAAACTCACATAAATCTCAACTTTCACCAAACATTAACTTTAGAGTTTGTAAAGTGAAGGTAAGAGGGCTTACAAATATAAACAAGCCACAAATCCACCAAATAAGATGAAGAAGCCCTTTTAAAAACTCAAAACAAAGCCTCAAATAAGAAAACCCTTTTGCAAGATCCCAAAAACACAAACTTAGCAAATCAAACTTGCTACTTAATGAAGTATGCAAGTTATTAAGCATTCGTACAACATAGAAAAGGTTGTATGATCATCATATCTTCATAGGATTAAACTTTGAGGAAGGTGGAGGCTAGGGATTTTAGGTGGAGGCCATTTGAGGTTTCAAATTGACATAGTTTAGTTGCTAGATTGATTAATGAGGCTTTAGGGTAGGATTAGGGGTATATTTATAGAAGATTAGAGTGTTTTTAGCCCTAGGATTAACCCTAGATTAGGTTTGGCCCGTCAGATTTCAGAATTCTCCAGAACCAAGCCACATGACCCAACCCAAATCAGAAATGGTGCACCAGGCTGAACTGCCTGGGCACCCCCTGTCGACAGGGCTGTCGACAGGGCAGTCGACACCCTGGGTGCCCTGTCGACATGCCTGTCGACATGGGCCCCCTGGCGGGAATTTTCCCGCCTAACCCTGATTAGCCCTAATCCTTGATTTTAATTTTAAATCTGTCTTTAGCATAGAAATTTCTGAAAACTTCAATGGGCCTTAACTGGGTCATACGGACTCCGATTTTCGAAAACTCGGACTCTATTTCGCGTATTTTTCCGAGACGATCGCAATGGCATAGCCCGTTTCCCCTGATTCTGATTTTTGAATTAAATTCTGCCTCGATTTATGTTATAACATTTTATTGAAAATACGGGTTGTTATATCCTCCCCTCCTTAAAGGATTTCGTCCCCGAAATCTTCAAGTTAGGAAGAACATATCCTACCATCCAACATCCATCTACTCAAAGCATCATCCACGAGCAACCATTGTCCTTAAAGGATTCTAAATGCTGTATGAGCATATGCAAAGGTGTGTGTATATGTACCTATCTAATGCAATGATCAATGCAAAATATGTTAGTGAAATGTATCCATATGTATGCAAATCCCTAACATAATGTATAATATCTATATGTGTGCTCAATCATACATCCATATGCAACATCCATGTGATTGCATACAAATTTCATCCAAGAATAAGCATAAACACTCATGCACATGCAATATGAGGAGTGTGTGAGCCGATCTTAGTGCCTAATGTGTATCATGCATCCACGAGTGACCACTTGCAACCACTTGCAACCACTTGCAACCATCAACCATAACATGCTTCAAACACATGTTTCATCCAAAGGGTTTCTACCTAAGGTTCTCATGACAAGCTTAGCACGATAACTAGATAAATATGGATTAGCAAAGAGAAAGATATTCTAACAAAGGGAAGAGATTGAGAGTGTACCCTCAAACAGGAATGGATAAAGCCCACGCATCTTCTCCTCGGTTTCCCAAGTTGCGTCCTCTTCGGCTTCACCCCATTGAACTTTCACTAATCTGACCTCACGATTCCTTAGCTTCTTGGTCTCTGTCCCCAAGATACGAATCGGAGCTTTCCTTAAAGTTGCTTCTTTCTCTACCTCCACGTCTTCAAGCATGCTAGGCTCAACCACCTCAGCGGATTCATGCAGGCACTTTCGGAGATGCGAGACATGAAAGACATTATGCACTCTGGACAACTTCTCGGGCAATTGCACTCTATAAGCCATCTTCCCAATTCTCTCAATGATGGGGAAGGGTCCAACAAATCTCGGTGCTAGCTTCCCAACAGCTCCAAATCGGACCACATTCCGCAAAGGAGAAACCTTCACGAAAACCTTGTCCCCAACCTCAAACTCCAATTCGGACCTTCGCCTGTCAGCATAGGATTTCTGCCGGTCTTGGGCCGCTTTCATCCGTCTTCTAATCAACTCAACCTTCTCGGATGTATCCCTAATCATGTCGGGTCCAAGTATAAGCTTATCCGTGGATTCCCACCAACATGTAGGTGACTTGCACGGCCTCCCATACAAAGCCTCAAAGGGTGCCATCCCTATGCTCGCCTGATAACTGTTGTTGTATGCAAACTCGACAAGAGGAAGATGGTCTTCCCAAGCACCACCAAAATCCAGAATGCAAAGCCTCAACAAGTCCTCAAGTACCCTATTCACCCTTTCTGTCTGGCCGTCTGTTTGTGGGTGATAGGCCGTACTCAAGTTCAATTTCGTGCCCATAGCCTCCTGCAAGCTGTTCCAGAACTGACTAGTAAAGATGGGGTCTCGGTCACTGACTATGCTGGAAGGGACCCCATGTAGTCGCACTATCTCACGAAGATACACTGATGCTAGTCCAGATGCTGTCCTTTTGCTCTTTACTGGGATAAAGTGAGCACTCTTCGTGAGCCTATCCACAATGACCCATATGCTCGTATTCCCCTTCCTGGACCTTGGAAGCCCATCAATAAAGTCCATAGAAATGCTCTCCCACTTCCATAGCGGGACCTCTAGCGGATGTAATAGCCCACCGGGCTTCTTCGACTCAGCTTTTACTCTTTGACAAATAACACATCTCGAGACAAACTCCGCCACATCCTTTTTCATTCCGGGCCAGAAGAAAACGCGCTTCATGTACTTATACATCTTATCACCCCCTGGATGTATGGTCATCTTGGAGCGATGTGCTTCCTCGAGAACTTTCCTCACCAAGTCTTCTACCATCGGGACACAAAGCCTTCCATCTCTCCTCAGCCAACCCTTATCGTCTATAGAATATCGAGCAAGGTGACTAGATGTCTCCCCTCGAACCAGCTTATCCAAGATCTCAATTATCTGAGGGTCTTTCTTTTGCGAAGCCCCAACTTGATCTAGGAGGGTAGGCCTGAGCTCTAAAGATGCCAAGGAACCGGTCACCGATTCCATTGCCAGAGAGAAATCAAAGGTCGCTAAGAACTCTAAATTCTTCATCTCAACAAATAGAGGACTTAGTGTCAACCTTTTCCTACTCAACGCATCCGCTACAACATTCCCCTTGCCAGGGGTATAAGATATCTCAAAATCATAGGAAGCCAAAAATTCCATCCATCTCTGCTGTCTTAAGTTCAGATCTTTCTGCGAAAAGAGATACTTCAAAGACTTATGATCAGTATATAGCTCAAATCTCTCTCCCAGAAGATAATGACGCCATGCTTTGAGCACATATACAATCGCTGCCAGCTCTAGATCATGAGTGGGATAATTCCTCTCATGCACCTTAAGTTGCCTCCCACCAAAACATATAACTCTGCCCTCTTGCATCAGAACGGCACCCAATCCCGTGCCACAAGCATCAGTGTACACGGTAAATATCTTACCACCATCGGGTAAGGCTAGAACTGGTGCGGAGGTAAGGGCTCTTTTGAGTCTCTGAAAAGCAAGCTCACAATCCATATCCCAAGCAAAGACTAAGTTCTTCTTCGTCAACTTAGTAAGAGGAGCGGATATCTTTGCGAAGTCTTTAATGAACTTCCGATAGAAACCCGCAAGACCCAGAAAGCTTCTCACCTCGGTTGCATTCCTTGGAGTCTTCCAATCCTGAACTGCAACCACCTTAGCGGGATCCACCGCTAAGCCTTGCTTGGATACTATATGCCCAAGAAATCTGACTTCCCTTCTCCAAAAGTGGCACTTGGAGAACTTGGCTTTTAACTGGTGTGCTCTAAGTGTATCCATCACCTCTACTAGGTGCCTCGCATGCTCTTCCTCATCCTTGGAGAAGACCAGAATATCATCAACAAAGACCACGACAAACTTATTCAAGAACTCCCGAAACACCCTACTCATCAGATCCACAAAATACGCGGGTGCATTCGTCAAACCGAACGGCATAACAAGCCATTCAAAGAATCCGTCTGGAGTTCTGAATGCAGTCTTGTCTATACTGTCTTCAGCCACTCTGAGCTGATGAAAACCCGTAGCAAGGTCAAGCTGAGAGAAAACAGAAGCACCAACAAGTTGATCAAAGAGATCATCGATCCTTGGTAACGGGTGTCGGTTCTTCTTAGTCAGCTTATTCAATTCTCTATAATCCACACAGAGTCGAAGAGAGCCATCTGCCTTAGTTGCAAACACCACAGGCGCTCCCCATTCGGATATACTCCTTCTGATGAAGCCCTTCTCAAGCAATTCTTTCACTTGCTTGCTCAGCTCCCGTCTCTCACGCGGAGCCATATGCCGAACGGGCAAAGAAACAGGTTTAGCATTATCTACCAGATAGATGCGAAAGTCAATCTCTCGTTTAGGGGGCAACCCCTTAACTTCTTCAAACACATCTGGATAATCCCGGACCACCCTTACAGACTGAAGGGCCTCCTCTGATGAGTCGAGAGATTCTAGATAGCATAACATGACGGGATTCTTCGGATTGCATGAAATCTCTAAGGTGTTGCCCAGGCGAGTCACAAGCCTTACAACCCTATGCTCACAATCCAGAATGGCTCCATATCTAGACAGCCAATCCATGCCCAAGATCAATCCGTATCCCCTGAAACCTAGAACATACGCACTACACAAGAACTCAACGCTGAGTATAGAGATCCTTAGATCCTCACATATCATAGATAGATGAGCAGAACCCCCAATGGGATTCGAAACACAAACGGGATCATCCACTAAGCTAGTACTGAGGTGCAAGCTATCGACAAGATCAGATGAAATAAAGCTATGTGATGCACCGGAATCAAACAAGGTACGTACTGGAAGATCAGAGATATAAACAAGGTTCTCAACAGAAACACTACCTCTCTCGGGAACTGAAGCGGCATTGAGAGCATGAACTTGCCCTCCAGAAGATCCAGCCTGTCCTTTCTTCTTTGGGCATTCTTTGCTGAAGTGCCCAGTCTCTCCACAAGAAAAGCATCCACCACTAAGCTTCCTTTTCTTCTTCCTGCAATCCTTAGCGAAATGCCCAGCTATGCCACAGTAATTGCACTTCCCCTTGCCTTTGTTGTTGCCCTTCTTGTTCTTATTCTGATTTCCTTGACTGCTTTGACCTTGGTTGCCTTTGCCTTGAGAATCAGCCTTCTTTGCTTGAGTATCGCCCGACTTGACTTCCTTCTTTCCCTCTCCCTGAAGCAGAGCCATATTGACCAAACTCTCGAAAGTGGCTCCATGCGGAATATGTGACATCGCCAAGCCCTGTAGCGGCTCATTCAATCCTCTGGCAAATCGAAGAGCCTTCTTCTCCGGGGTGTTTACTATATCCAAACCAAAGCGGGCCAGCTGATTAAACTTGTTCACATACTCCTTGACAGACATATCCCCTTGCTTTAATGCAATGAACTTCTCCATTTGTAAATTCGCCTCAGCTGAAGATAGAAACTTGGTCACAAATCTAGCCCTCAAATCGGCCCAAGTCTCAACGGGCCTCGTCCCATTGGTGACCTCCCACCAATAGGCCGCCTCATCCTTCAAAAGCCATACGGTCAATAAGATTTTCCACTCGTCATCAATCCCAAAGATAGCAAACAAGTCCTCCGTGTCCTTCAGCCAATTCCTAGCTTCAACGAAAGATTCCGTGCCTAGGAAATTCTTGCCTCCCATTGCCTTGAAGTCTTTACAAACCTTTGTAAACTCAATCTGAGGATGCTGAGGGGGAGGAGGAGGAAGAGGAGCCTCAGCAACGGGAGGAGGAGGAACATTAGCAACGGGAGGGGGAATATTAACTGCTGGAGGAGGGGGAGCAGGGACCACCGGAGGAGGGATATTAGGGATAGGATTCTCAACTACAGGAGGAGGAGTGGGAGTAGGGTTGGCGGGACCAGCTGCCGCCCTAGCTTCTAGGAGTCTCCTATACCAGAGTGGTACGTTCACTCCATCAGGGATGTCAAGATTCTCAGCCATACTGAAACAAAAGATAAGTTAAGATTAGGTCAAGGGAACGAAGGATAACGCTGATGGCTTTTGGGGATTAGCCTTAAAATAATCTAGACTTTATTTTGGAAAATACTTAGTAGGTTTTTGAAAATAGTTTTTCGAAAAGGGTTTTTTTTTTTCAAAAGTTTTGTTCAATCTTGTTAACCTCGTGCTCTGATACCAAATGTAACACCCCACCTCCGCTAGGATCACTCCTTAGAATGTACTAGCTTTGGAGGGGCGTTATTGTGAAAGTAAACTTGCACAGAGATATCACAAGACAGAATATATAAAAATAAATATAAGTAAAGCAGCGGTAGCAGATAAAAACCCATCATCATCATCTCAGAAAACCAACATAGTCAAGTACATACTATCAAAATGTCACAATCCAAAATACAACATAAGTCTAGATACGTGATAACAAAATACATGGTAAAACATCAGTACTAATCCCCAGAAATAAAAGATAAGCCACAGCTAGCTCAGATCCATACATGAGCTATCCAACAAGCAAGCCAAAGATCCACTAAGCAGATGTAGCCCCTCCCTGAGAACCTATGGGGGGGGGGGGGAAACGGAAGAAAAGAAGCGAAAGAAAACAGGTCAGTCAAAAAGACTGGTAAGCCCTACTACGATCAATCTATAAACTAATAAAGTTAACCGTATGATGGAAACTGAGATGAACATACTGGCAATAGATAAAGGTGACATCACATAGACGAGATTAAACTTTGCACCACAGTGTACTAGCAAACCCACAAAACAGATCTTGATCCCTTAGCCCAAACTTTGGCCCAATAACATGAAGTGACCTTAGTATAAGGCCCAGCCCAACGGTCTAGTCGATCGGCTCCCTATAAACCTAACACGTCGAGTGTTGGTGTCCATACGGCCCACATGGATGTAGTCAGACTGTGCTGGGTCCACCTTCGGGTGTATCAAGCCCTCGGGTGTCAACCCCAGACACCTAAGCAATAATGCACAGTCTAAGCCTACTGGTACCCGTGCCTCGAGTTTGTCCAACATCGGACTACGTGCACGTCCGTAGCCCGCCGGACCCGCACCGCTGTACCACTCAGCCGTCGCTTTGGTCGCTTACATCAGTCCAGTAATCGTGCCCCGCCCTAGCCTAGCCTCTAGGGTTGTGAATGATACCAAACTGGGATTACTGCTGGAACAGACCACGTTGCTAGGGTTTCTAAGAGGGTTAAGTGTGGTTTTAACCCCTCACTAAACCTGGATTAAATTAGCTAAGTGTAACCACTTAACCCCATCTAATCCTCGCATCCCCATTATTGGTTAAGTATTAGTGGGCCATGACTTAACCCTAATCATGAGGCATTAATTACTTAACGCACCCAACCTCTCACATTAGACATCCGTGGTTACCTGGGAAGATTTACACCACGTCTAGGTCTAACCTCGGGTCTTATGGTGCAACATGACCAACTACCCACATTAGACCCCACGTTGCGGTTACCTGGGAAGATTTACACCACAACTAGGTCTAACCTCGAGTTGGCCATATCATGTTATCTAATGTCATGTCCACTTTAGAACATATTTACAAGTTAACATATACTTGGGTAGACCTAACTTAATAGGTAAATTCCCAAGGGGTAGACCTAACTTAATAGGTAAATTCCCAATCTTTTAGTTTCATGTATTTTTAAGTTTACCCAAACCCTCCCAACGTCATTATCTCGCTTACATATTCGTCATAACGCTTAAGGGTATAAAAGGTAACTTGGCATAACATACATGATGAACTTCACATATTTTGATAAACATGCATACATGTTAAACTTGCAAATCATGTCATAGTAAACTCGCATAAACATGCATAGCTTATTAAATATGCATAACATGGTAAGGTGAACATGCATAATCCATTTAAACTTGCATAACATGGTAAGATGGTCTTGCATAAGCATGCATAATCCATTAAACTTGCATAACATGGTAAGGTGATCTTGCATAAACATGCATAACCCATGAAACATGTAGAACATGACATAATAAGCTCGCATAAGCATGCATAACTTGTGAAACATGTAAAACATGGCATAGAAATCTCGCATATGCATGCATAACTTATGAAACATGTAAAATATGGTATAGTGAGTTCGCATAAGCATGCATAACTTATGAATCATATAAAACATGACATAGTGAGTTCGCATAAGCGTGCACAACTTATGAATCATATAAAACATGACATAGTGAGTTCGCATAAGCATGCATAATCAACTAAACTCACATAAATCTCAACTTTCACCAAACATTAACTTTAGAGTTTGTAAAGTGAAGGTAAGAGGGCTTACAAATATAAACAAGCCACAAATCCACCAAATAAGATGAAGAAGCCCTTTTAAAAACTCAAAACAAAGCCTCAAATAAGAAAACCCTTTTGCAAGATCCCAAAAACACAAACTTAGCAAATCAAACTTGCTACTTAATGAAGTATGCAAGTTATTAAGCATTCGTACAACATAGAAAAGGTTGTATGATCATCATATCTTCATAGGATTAAACTTTGAGGAAGGTGGAGGCTAGGGATTTTAGGTGGAGGCCATTTGAGGTTTCAAATTGACATAGTTTAGTTGCTAGATTGATTAATGAGGCTTTAGGGTAGGATTAGGGGTATATTTATAGAAGATTAGAGTGTTTTTAGCCCTAGGATTAACCCTAGATTAGGTTTGGCCCGTCAGATTTCAGAATTCTCCAGAACCAAGCCACATGACCCAACCCAAATCAGAAATGGTGCACCAGGCTGAACTGCCTGGGCACCCCCTGTCGACAGGGCTGTCGACAGGGCAGTCGACACCCTGGGTGCCCTGTCGACATGCCTGTCGACATGGGCCCCCTGGCGGGAATTTTCCCGCCTAACCCTGATTAGCCCTAATCCTTGATTTTAATTTTAAATCTGTCTTTAGCATAGAAATTTCTGAAAACTTCAATGGGCCTTAACTGGGTCATACGGACTCCGATTTTCGAAAACTCGGACTCTATTTCGCGTATTTTTCCGAGACGATCGCAATGGCATAGCCCGTTTCCCCTGATTCTGATTTTTGAATTAAATTCTGTCTCGATTTATGTTATAACATTTTATTGAAAATACGGGTTGTTATAAACATGCATAGTATCATAAGGGAATTTGGCCACAAACATGCAGAGTATCATAAGGGAATTTGGCCACAAGCATGCATAGTTTCATAAGGGAATTTGGCCACAAACATGCATGGTATCATAAGGGAATTTAGCCACAAACATGCATGATACATAAGGGGTTTGGGTTCATTTACATGCATAAGCCCCAAAGTCAAGTCTTTGCCAATGTTTTCACAAGTCAAGTGGTTCCCAAAGGTTCATGCTAACATTCCATGGATAAAGATTCAAACTTGCAAGATATACTAGGTTAAACATAACATAAGTGGCATGATTTAGTCACTAAGCATAGCCCAAAGTCATAGGTTCAAGCAAAAGAGACATGACAAGGTTCATATAGGCTAGCATACTTATGTTTCATCACATTTTATCCCATGTCACATTAGAACAACCGTTAGAATCTACAAGTAGCTAGAACTTACATAGCGTGGCAAGAGGGCTAGGAGCATGAATCGTTTTGACAAAGAAAGGTGGCTCCTTTGTTGAAGAATCGTCATGAAATTGGCCTAGCAACATTGATCCACTCCCTTGATTTGATGTAGCAAGCTAGCACCTTTGATTCGGATCTTGTTTGAATGCATAGTCTCTTGGAGTTGGAGATGGAGGCCATGATCAATGAATATTTGGGCAGCACTTTGTTGCAAGAGTGATTTGTGAGGGTTTAAGCTAGGTCTAGGGGTCTTTTTATAGAGATTAGGAGTAGTTTAGCCATAGGATTAACCCTAGGATAGATCCAATCCCTCAAAAATCGTCACAAGCCTCCAAAACAAGACCCAGGAGCCAAAACAGGTGCACCAGGCCGACCTGGCCGACCAGGGAGGTCGACACCCAGGTCGACCCCCAGGTCGACTCTAGAGTCGACCTGGTTGGGGGGGAGGTCGACCCTAGTGTCGACCCCCCTGTCGACCTGTCTGGGCGGGAAATTTCCCGCCTACCCTGAATTCTGAAAATTTTGAATCTGTTTTCGAATTTGAAATTTTCGTGAAACTTTGCGAGGCCATATCTTGGTCATACGGACTCCGATTTACGAAATTTCGGACTCTATTTCGCGTATTTTTCCGAGACGAAAGCAATGGCACAACCCGTTTTCCCTGATTCAGATTTTAACATTTAATTATGCCTTGATTCTTGTCTTAACACGTTGTTAAAATTCGGGTTGTTACATTCTCCCCTCCTTTAAGGATTTCGTCCCCGAAATCTCCAAGTTAGGAAGAACGCATCCTACCATCCATCATCCATCTACTCAAAACATCATCCACAGGCAAACATTGTCCTTAGACGATTTTTAGTGCCATATGAACATATGCAAAACGTGTGTGTATATGATCCTTAGCTAATGCTAATGATCAGGCCTGAATGATCTTTCTAATGCAAAATATGTTTAGTGCCATGAGTCCAACATGTATGCAAATAGTCCTAGTCATATAAGTACTATATGCGTGCGCAAACATTCATTCATATGCAACATCCGCATGATAACACATTCAATTTCATCCATAGACAAGTATAAATACTCGTGCATATGCAATATGAATCGTGATCGCGTCACTCTAGTATCTAATGTGTATTCGCGCATCCATGAGCAACCACTTGCAACCATTTGCAACCATATCAATCATAACATGTTTCAAATACATGTTTACATCCATAGAGTTCTATCTAAGGTTCCCAAGATAAGATCGAGGAGATAAACAAGACAAACTCCTTATGGGGTTTGCAACAGAGACAGGACCGAGAGGATATCCACCAAGCGATAGCACGCAAGTAAGCCCTACCGGTGAACCAAGGATCAAAGATGTACTCTTAAAAAGATACATGAAGCGCGCGTCTAAGCCGCATTTCCATGAGCTTAATTCCATTGTGCCTTGACCGCCTTTGACTTCATGATTTCGTAGCTCCTTGATTCCTATTTCCAAGGTATGAGTCGGAACTCATTTCATTGTCGCCTCTCGTTCCACTTTCACTTATTCTTTCCCTAGTATACTTGGCTCAACCATATCTGCGTACTCATGCAAGCTCTCCAAAATTCACTAGTGAATTCTGGATCTCGTTTACCGATGCCAATCCATGTTACCACGTGCACTTACTAGGGTGATTCCTATAACCCATGCTCAAGCGGAATGAACCATCCGTCTTATTGGCGGACGTTACTCGATTGGATCAGAGATTTCCGATAAATGCATCAAGAGATTCTAGGTAACTAACCATGACAGAACCCAAAGGTTATACAAGACTTCGAAGGTATTACCAAAGCAAGCCAAGAGTCTGACTATCCTCTTTTCAAAACCGAGAATGGTATCCCTTATTGGATAACCACTTTATCCCTAGAATCCATCCATAGCTCAACAATACAAGTATTGCTTCTAATCTCAACACTTGGCATAGATGTTCTCAAATCCAATAAGTCATGAATAAATGGACCGACTCTCCAACCAGATTTTGGGACTAAAGTGGGATCTTCTACCATGCTAGTACTAAGGTGCAGAGACTTAACTATCGAGGCAGACTTAAATGATGCGATGGTCAAAAAAAAGTCTAGATGCGACGATAGAAAAGAAAGGCTAAGCCTTTAACAGAAACGGTACCATTCCTCTTAGGTACACTAGTGAGGGCATACGATTGCCTTCTTGCTGATCTCGTCCTTATCTTCCTTTGTGGATCAAGCCATACCAACAAGTTGCTTATCCTTAAGTTCGTGTCCTTTATCCTTTCTCTTATTATCCTTTCTTATAACACGGTAACAGGTCTCTCGAGAACCACCTCCATTGCACGGAAAACACTTCGTAGCACGAAAAGATTAGTCGTAGTTAAAACTAATGCGACTACAGATGGAGGAAAGAAAGGAAAAGAAATTCAATCAAGGAAACGAAGGATAGTGCTAATGGCCTTTGGGGAATAGCTTTTAAAAACTTTTCTTGAAAAATGCTTCTTTGTAAACGGTTTTTCAAATAGTTTTCAGAAGGTTTTAAAAACTTTTGCCCAGTCTGGTAACCTTCTGCTCTGATACCAAATGTAACACCCCACCTTCGCTAGGGTCACTCACAAAGGGAATGCACTAGGTTTGGTGAAGCATTATCGAGGTAAACATACACAGAAATATTACAAGATAGAACATATATAAAACAGCGGAAGTAAAACAAATTTCATTACCTTATAAAATAAGGTCTAAAGCCTTTTATATCAGAATACATCAAACTTGTCTTGCAATAGTAAAGAAGCATAAAACCATTTCATAAATTATTCCCCAAGTAAAACAGTAAAGTAACCATAGCCAAGAAAAGTCCAAGCCATGCGTGATGACCTTCAAGCAGAAGAAGTCCGAACTAGATAACAGTGTTTCCTCCCTGAAACCTGGGGGGGGGGGAACAGAAGACAAAGAGGAGAAACAAAACGGGGTCAGTCATAAAGACTGGTAAGTCCTATCTACTTCTAGTATAAAAACAGGTAAAGGTAACATGACATGCATAAACTGAAAGTAAACATAAGGATGACTACAAGATAGATAAACTAAACCAGGATAACAGGCTGAACTACTGTAGCAAGATAAACTAAGATATCATGATAAACTACGGTGTCATGATAAATCAACGTATCACATCGTCAAGTTTCTATCAAGTATACTATCCCAAGGTATCTATCATGTATACCATCCCATGGTGTCTATCATGTATACCATCCCATGGTGTCTATCATGTATACCATCCCAAGGTATTTATCATGTATATTTGCTCTGCACCTCTCGTACTAGTATCCCAACCCGCGTCATGTGTCAACTATGAATGTCCCTTGCCCAATGTCATGTAATGGTCCATGTCAACCTAATATATAGCATATGTAGGTTTTCCCAACTCGTATGTTTCTTCCCATGTATAAGTTCAGTCCTTTGCCGTAGGCCATGCGGTCTTTCCCATGTAAACGTTTTATCCTTGAGGTTATTTTGGACTGCTACCCTTAATCTGGTTATGTTTTCTTACCATGAACTATCGCGTGTTCACTTAGTATTTATGCCACCTAGGACCACTAAGGATTATGCTACCTAATGAACGTTTTCGTGTCTCTGTTTGGGTTTAGGCCACCTAGGGCTACTAGGGATTATGCCACCCGTCAACCGCGCCCTTTATCCCACGTGTGTATCGTGAATCGTTTTCCATGTCTAGCCGCACATGTATCTCAATGTGCCATCCGAGTTCCATGCCAGGGAAAATCAAGAAATACGGAACTCGGTCGGGAGCTTTAAGTCATCTACTGATGCAGATATCAAGGTCTGTTTTTGTATCCGTGGCTATGGTCCCACGTGACCCCTCCCTCATCTACTGAAAGGAAATTCAAGAAAAATCATGTATGAGAACCACATCCCGGCCCCACTATAGCCCCACTTTCCTATGGGCCAACCTCACCCATGACTCGATAGCAAGAACATGGTCTGTTGGGGGTTCCCTGCCTTTCCGTTCGTACACGATTGACTAAAGATGGTAGGCAGCCGGCGACGCGCTATCCAGGGCAAAATCAAGTCTCGTCGAATCCACGCTAATCCATCCCCGTCTTTAGGTCGCTCGCATAGCAACCAAGGCATACTCTTGGCTCTTCTACCGCAGACCTTAACCTCTGTGAGGCCAGGTTTCATGGACCATCAGCCACCTCACAGAGGGATACCAAGAGTACCCTCACGTTCCCCGAAGCTACCGCTTCGTCACCCAGTTCGTTGGAGCCTTTATCCAAGTCAGATGATTTGCTCCTCCACGTGTGTTTAAGCGATGACCTACCGTATCGGGTTACTCATCTATCCGTGAACTGGTCCAAATCCCTCGACTAAGAATTACTACTTAGTTTCCCAAACTAAGGTTTAGCACTTAGTCTCCTTTCCCGTTATCCTTGTTAATCCTGGTTTTCCACCTAGTCCCCTGAACTAGGGTTTTGTCTAATGGGTTAAGTGTTGTCATTTAAGTTCATGACTAAACCTGCCTACGAATCATGTCAAGATTGGCTAAGTACTCAAGTTCAAGGCTTAGCCCTACAAGTTGGTTAAGTGTACCAAGAAGCTCATGACTTAACCCTATCAAGTCAAGTTGGTTAAGTATTTATTTGTCTTAACCCTATCAGGTTATCATGTTAGATTGATTAAGCATAGATTATCTTAATCCCATCAGATTATCGAGTCGGATTGGTTAAGTATGGGTTAGCTTAACCCCCTCCACTAATCATATTACAATGGCTCCGCTAGGGTCACTCACAAAGGGAATGCACTAGGTTTGGTGAAGCATTATCGAGGTAAACATACACATAAATATTACAAGACAGAACATATATAAAACAGCGGAAGTAAAACAAATTTCATTACCTTATAAAATAAGGTCTAAAGCCTTTTATATCAGAATACATCAAACCTGTCTTGCAATAGTAAAGAAGCATAAAACCATTTCATAAATTATTCCCCAAGTAAAACAGTAAAGTAATCATAGCCAAGAAAAGTCCAAGCCATGCGTGATGACCTTCAAGCAGAAGAAGTCCGAACTAGATAACAGTGTTTCCTCCCTGAAAACTGGGGGGGGGGGGGAACGGAAGACAAAGAGGCGAAACAAAACGGGGTCAGTCATAAAGACTGGTAAGTCCTATTTACTTCTAGTATAAAAACAGGTAAAGGTAACATGACATGCATAAACTGAAAGTAAACATAAGGATGACTACAAGATAGATAAACTAAACCAGGATAACAGGCTGAACTACTGTAGCAAGATAAACTAAGATATCATGATAAACTACGGTGTCATGATAAATCAAGGTATCACATCGTCAGGTTTCTGTCAAGTATACTATCCCAAGGTATCTATCATGTATACCATCCCATGGTGTCTATCATGTATACCATCCCATGGTGTCTATCATGTATACCATCCCAAGGTATTTATCATGTATATTTGCTCTGCACCTCTCGTACTAGGATCCCAACCCGCGTCATGTGTCAACTATGAATGTCCCTTGCCCAATGTCATGTAATGGTCCATGTCAACCTAATATATAGCATATGTAGGTTTTCCCAACTCGTATGTTTCTTTCCATGTATAAGTTCAGTACTTTGCCGTAGGCCATACAGGCTTTCCCATGTAAACGTTTTATCCTCGAGGTTATTTTGGACTGCTACCCTTAATCTGGTTATGTTTTCTTACCATGAACTATCGCGTGTTCACTTAGTATTTATGCCACCTAGGACCACTAGGGATTATGCTACCTAATGAACGTTTTTCGTGTCTCGGTTTGGGTTCAGGCCACCTAGGGCTACTAGGGATTATGCCACCCGTCAACCGCGCCCTTTATCCCACGTGTGTATCGTGAATCGTTTTCCATGTCTAGCCGCACATGTATCTCAATGTGCCATCCGAGTTCCGTGCCAGGGCAAATCAAGAAATACGGAACTCGGTCGGGAGCTTTAAGTCGTCTGCTGATGCAAATATCAAGGTCTGTTTTTTTATCCGTGGCTATGGTCCCACGTGACCCCTCCCTCATCTACTGAAAGGCAATCCAAGAAAAATCATGTATGAGAACCACATCCCAGCCCCACTATAGCCCCACTTTCCTATGAGCCAACCTCACTCATGACTCGATAGCAAGAACATGGTCTGTTGGGGGTTCCCTGCCTTTCCGTTCGTACACGATTGACTAAAGATGGTAGGTAGCCGGCGACGCGCTATCCAGGGCAAAATCAAGTATCGTCGACTCCACGCTAATCCATTCCCGTCTTTAGGTCGCTCGCATAGCAACCAAGGCATACTCTTGGCTCTTCTACCGCAGACCTTAAACTCTGTGAGGCCAGGTTTCATGGACCATCTGCCACCTCACAGAGGGATACCAAGAGTACCCTCACGTCCCCTGAAGCTACCGCTTCGTCACCCAGTTCGTTGGAGCCTTTATCCAAGTCAGATGATTCGCTCCTCCACGTGTGTTTAAGCGATGACCTACCGTATCGGGTTACTCATCTATCCGTGAACTGGTCCAAATCCCTCGACTAAGAATTACTACTTAGTTTCCCAAACTAAGGTTTACCACTTAGTCTCCTTTCCCGTTATCCTTGTTAATCCTGGTTTTCCACCTAGTCCCCTGAACTAGGGTTTTGTCTAATGGGTTAAGTGTTGTCATTTAAGTTCATGACTTAACCTGCCTACGAATCATGTCAAGATTGGCTAAGTACTCAAGTTCAAGGCTTAGCCCTACAAGTTGGTTAAGTGTACCAAGAAGCTCATGACTTAACCCTATCAAGTCAAGTTGGTTAAGTATTTATTTGTCTTAACCCTATCAGGTTATCATGTTAGATTGATTAAGCATAGATTATCTTAATCCCATCAGATTATCGAGTCGGATTGGTTAAGTATGGGTTAGCTTAACCCTCTCCACTAATCATATTACAATGGTTAAGCCTAATTTAAAAGGTCTTGTGACTTAACCCTATCAGGTCCGCATATTAGATTGGTTAAGTATAGGTTACTTAACCACATCAAATCATCATGTATAATTGGTTAAGTATAAGTTACTTAACCCCATTAAATTATCATGTTAAGTTGGTTAAGTATTGGTTACTTAACCTCGTTAAATTACCAAGTTTAGATAGGTTAAGTGTTTAACTTAACCCCATCGAATTACTGTGCCTTGATTGGTTAAGTGAAGGTTACTTAACCCCATCTAATTTACCGTGTTTAGATTAGTTAAGTCTAAGTTACTTAACCCCATCTAATTACCAAGTCGGATTAGTTAAGCATAGGTTACTTAACCCCATTTAATTACCAAGTCGGATTAGTTAAGCGTAGGTCACTTAACCCCATCTAATTACCAAGTCGGATTAGTTAAGTGTAAATTACTTAACCCCATCCCCTAATTGTCTTATATGGTTAAGTGTCATTAAGGAACCAAGTCCGGTTTAACTTAACCTACCCATTCGTGTCATATCGGTTAAGTGTCATTAATCAAAATTACTTAACTTTTCATGTGGCATTAATTAGATTAATGCACCCCAACCTGTCACATTAGACTTTGTTGTGGTTACTAGTTAAGCCGGGTGGGTCCGGGTAGATTTACACCACAACCTAGTCTAACCTCGGGTTTTAAGTGCTATATGACCAACTACCCACATTGGGTCCTATTGTTTGTAGCCACTAGTTAAGCCGGGCGGGTCCGGGTAGATTTATCCTACAAACTCAACCCAACCTCGAGTTGGCCACTTTGATGTTTGGTCTAGTGTCTTATTACACTTACAACCCACCCATGTCTAGTACAAGTTCCATGTTTTCCACGTGTCATGACCATGTTTGAATGTATCATGAATGTCATGTTCTCATGTAAACCCCATGTCAAGTTTTTCATGTCATACCCACGTTTTTCCTAAACTACCCAAATGTATTTCCAACCCAAGTGGAAGCGAGTCACACAGTAGGGTATTATGCCAACATATTGGCCACAAACATGCATAGTATCATAAGGGAATTTGGCCACAAACATGCATAGTATCATAAGGGATTTTGGCCACAAGCGTGCATAGTTTCATAAGGGAATTTGGCGACAAACATGCATGGTATCATAAGGGAATTTGGCCACAAACATGCATGATACATAAGGGGTTTGGGTTCATTTACATGCATAAGCCCCAAAGTCAAGTCTTTGCCAATGTTTTCACAAGTCAAGTGGTTCCCAAAGGTTCATGCTAACATTCCATGGATAAAGATTCAAACTTGCAAGATATACTAGGTTAAAAATAACATAAATGGCATTATTTAGTCACTAAGCATAGCCCAAAGTCATAGGTTCAAGCAAAAGAGACATGACAAGGTTCATATAGGCTAGCATACTTATGTTTCATCACATTTTATCCCATGTCACATTAGAACCACCGTTAGAATCTACAAGTAGCTAGAACTTACATAGCGTGGCAAGAGGGCTAGGAGCATGAATCATTTTGACGAAGAAAGGTGGCTCCTTTGTTGAAGAATCGTCATGAAATTGGCCTAGCAACATTGATCCACTCCCTTGATTTGATGTAGCAAGCTAGCACCTTTGATTCAGATCTTGTTTGAATGCATAGTCTCTTGGAGTTGGAGATGGAGGCCATGATCAATGAAGATTTGGGCAGCACTTCGTTGCAAGAGTGATTTGTGAGGGTTTAAGCTAGGTCTAGGGGTCTTTTTATAGAGATTAGGAGTAGTTTAGGCCATAGGATTAACCCTAGGATAGATCCAAGCCCTCAAAAATCGTCACAAGCCTCCAAAACAAGACCCAGGAGCCAAAACAGGTGCACCAGGCCGACCTGGCTGACCAGGGAGGTCGACCCCCAGGTCGACTCTAGAGTCGACCTGGTTGGGGGGGAGGTCGACCCTAGTGTCGACCCCCCTGTCGACCTGTCTGGGCGGGATCTTTCCCGCCTACCCTGAATTCTGAAAATTTTGAATCTGTTTTCGAATTTGAATTTTTCGTGAAACTTTGCGAGGCCATATCTTGGTCATACAGACTCCGATTTACGAAATTTCGGACTCTATTTCGCGTATTTTTCCGAGACAAACGCAATGGCGCAACCCGTTTTCCCTGATTCAGATTTTAACATTTATTTCTGCCTTGGTTCTTGTCTTAACACGTTGTTAAAATTCGGGTTGTTACTCTCTACCAATATATACAACATTACCAAGTCATTAAAAAAATACCTCAAGCATCATTATTTTCGTTTCCGAAAGCACCGGATGACGAAGGAAAAGTACCATGATTGTGCACATACTCCGCAACCTTTTGATTCAGCTGCTCAATCAGTTCTCTATGCTCCTTAATTTCTGCTTTGTATTGGGCCATTTGATCTTGACGAGCCTGCAAATATAATGTATATAAAAAGGGTTATGTCAGCATATAAAATATTATAGTACTATATATCTAAACGCTATATGGTGTATGTATGCAAAAAGAATAATTATCATTAGGTTCCCGAAGCCATAATGTCTGCTCCGCTGCGACGGATCCATAACAACGTCAAATGTGGTGTCTTCCTCCTCCGCTGTCAATTCATTATGACCAGACTCCTCAAGCGCATGAGCCCGTGCCTCTGAAACCTTGCCTATAATGCAAAAAACATTTGTAGTTGAAAAACAATACAATGTTATCTTTATTTTACATTAGCTGGTAATTAATAAACTTATCGATAGAAATTAAAACACTCATACATGTGCAGTTGTCGCCCTATCCTGATCACCCCACTGATATGTGATGTTGCCGCCTCGTCTACTTGCCGGGATGTGTGGGTGTTAGCAAATACGTCCATGTAGGACACGGGTTGTCCACGAGCTCGTTTATGCAATTGATAATTTGGATATTTCAATTCCATATAGTTAATTACTGAACTGATCAATATACAAATGTAATGATTTATAAATTTACCAAGTCCTCAAAGTGATGATGGAAAGACTTGGATCCTCCACGATGATTTACTGGATTTCATCTCCTATTTGCGGAGTTCCTTGCTGACTCCGCCTGCAAATGTATATTGACTAATTATTTAATAATTGGTAAAAAAATATAATTGGGATTCGTAATAAATTACCTTGAAATCATCCGTGTCCCACCACTCAACCATCCTATTAAATACTGCATCGCTTATCCACCTTGGTTTCTTCCCCAATTTTTTAATCTCATTCATTTTCTCCATGTAATTGTTAGCGACTTTTAAGTTCCCATGTTGCTGAACTAGGTTGATGTCGGGCTCCTACAAATCGATTGCGCCTTGTACAATGAGAAAATATTATTATCTATTTATTTGTACTTAATAATTTTGTAAAGCGGTACAAACTTACCAGAAAATCTTGCTAGGTGGCCTCTCTCACAGTGTCGGGGATCCTACTCCACATAGGCCAGAAATCTCTCATTCTAGCCATATACCCATCTTTAGAAACGTTCAGAACTATTTGAGATGGCACCAACTCAAACCCACTGCGTTAAATATGAATTAGACTTTAGACAATTGTAGATATATTATGTACAAAAAAATAAATTGTTATGCTGCTAATTTTGATACTTACGTATGGTCACCTTAGGCTTCAAGTACACAACTGGACGAGCTAGTGGCCACTACTCTCATCGGTCTGGTGGGAAAGGCAACGACGTCGTTAGCTAGAGACAGACATAATATGCCTGCCACATATATATATATTATATATATATATATAATTCATGATAATTATGATATGATGAACTGTTAAAAAAAAATACATGCTACACATGTATCATGTTGTGTATGTGTTGAGTGTGTAATTATACACTTGTTGTTGTTAAAATTGTATAACTTGGATAAATGCAATATAAACAATGGTAAATGTAATGCGAATAATTTTGAAAATTACCAGATATTACTCAGTCCTCATCATTTTCTAATTGAGACTTGGTTTCATGTTCTATGTCATTTTCCTCTACACTCTCAAATGCTTAACATATACATTTGTCTCAACATTTAAAGGTCCAAAATCAGTTTGAACGTCTACAATTTTTATTTCAATATTTTCCTCTAGATCTGCTTGATAGGCTTGTTCGTTAGGAATATTATTTCCATCAACGCAAATCTTGCCTTGGTTTAAAAATCATGGACCAATCTGCTTTATCCCTTTTTAGAGATGGATAAGGGGCATAATAAGCTTTTAGGACTTGTTTGGCTAGTACAAAAGGGTCGTCCATTTGATAACGCGAGGTATGCTTAATTTCTATAAGATTATAATTTGGAACCACGTTAATACCTGAACCTGGAACATTGCTGAACCAGTTGAATCTAAACAAATAAACATCCTCTGTGGGCATTGTAAAATATATCAATAGAAAAATCTGAGTTAACACGCCATAAAAACCATTTATATGATTATTAGGATCTTCACTGCCTTTAACTAACACACTAGTATCCTTTGTTAATTTTTTAGCACCGTATTCTTTGGTATTGTATCCATTAACAAAAAATATTGGATATGTTTTGACTTTTCTTTTCGGTTCAAACGCCAAATGTTTCAGTCCTTCGTCGAGCACATGATTTGTAGGATCAGAAACGTAGTTCCTAAACTAACTACTGAAATCTTTTCTTAAATCGTCACTTGGATTTTGTGATTCATAAATACTGCAAACACAAATATGATATGTTACATTATTATTAACACACGTAACTTAAATTTAACAAAACATGTTAAAAAAAATCATTACCTAATAAGTGATGCAACTTCAGGACAATTATAAAGAATATATGTGCATGCTACATGGCAGTCTTTATCATCTAGCCATATTTCTACACATTTTCCAACATGTCGGTCATATTGTTTAAAATAGATAATGTCGCTTCAGAAGAAGGATCTTGTTCAACGCCCTCATCATTACGCAGAACGCTTTCAAATGATAAGTTTACATGATCATTAAAATAATGAGAGAAAAAGAAAGAAGCTTCTTTTTCGATATATGATCAGCAAATAGAACCTTCAACTCAAACTTTTTGTCTCACTTTTTTTAAATGATTTAAATACCTAATAAAAAAAATTGGTTCAATATTGACTTCTATTTATGATTAAATTAACATTTGAATACTTAGTATAATAACATACATACCTTTCAAATGGATACATCCATCCATATTGAACAAGACCTCAAAGACGTGCTTCATATGGAAGATGAACATGTAAATGCTCTATTACATTAATGAAACCCGAAGGAAATATTTTCTCCAGTTTGTAGAGCATTATAAGGATTTTTTCTTCAAGTTTAAGTAGACATTCAAGTTTTAACATAGTTTAACAAAGCTCCTTGTAAAATAAACTAAGTTCTATTATTACCTTCCAAACTTTTCTAGGTAACAATTCTTTGAAAGTGACGGGTAACAAACTTTCCATCATTACATGATAATCATAGCTTTTCATTCCGCTTAGCCTTCCATTTTTATAGTCGACACATCCACGAAGATTAGAGTAAATTCCATTAGGAAATCATAATCCTTCCGCCCATTTTAACAATACTTTAATTTGGTTGTTGTCTAGTTCATAGAACGCTTTATGTTTTTTACTATCATTGGGCTTCATATGAAGCTTAGGACGATTGCATATTTCCTATATATCACGTCTAAATTTCAGATTGTCTTTAGTCTTACCCTTCGTATTCAAAATTGTATTAAACACATTATCAAATGCGTTTTTTTCGTTATGCATCCTATCAATGTTATGACGGATTAAGAGATTTTTCTAATAAGGCAATTCCCATAATATACTCTGTTTGCACCAATTATGAACCGTCGATCTACATTAAATTTCAGTTTGTTTCCAATTCCGTGTATCTTTGAATAATCTTTTACAAGTTCATATATATCCTCACTTGACCAAATCATTGGTGGTTGTAGAGTCTCATATATATTAGCCGTGGAGTTTTTTATCTCTTCTAAAAGGTTGATTAATATGTAGAAAACATCGATGACAACCAAACCATTAAATTTTCTTTTGTGCGGTAACGAAAGTGCTCATCTTTCTTCCATGCAATAAGGACAACCAAAACGACCGTCCACTCCAACCCTAAAGCATTTCATATGCAGGAAAATCACTAATAGTCCATAACAAAGAAGCGAACATCCGAGATTTTTTCTTTTTTCGTATGTCGTATGTTTCAACTCCTTTATAAAATAATTTTTTCAACTCTTCGATTAATGGTTGAAAGTAAACATCAAAGCCCTATTTCGGATCATCGGGATCGGGCATGACAATTGTGAAAAATATATATAGCGTTTTCATACACATCCACAGGGGTAGATTGTAAGGTGTGGTTATTATAGGCCAAGATGAATATTTAGAACCTAACTAAGAAAATGGAGAGAAGTCATTTGTACATAAATCTAGTCTAACATTGCTACTCTCCGCTGCGAAATGGGATATTTTTTGACAAAATATTTCCATGCTTCTCCATCAGATCGGTGTAACGATCTAGAATTTTAACCAATTTAAAATTGGAATTTTAATTTGAATTTTTGGATATAATATTAATTTCATATGATATGAATTTAGTATAAATATATTGATTTGAATGATAAGAAATTATCGTGCTTTTACGAATTCATGTTTATTAAACTATTTTGTTAATATGATCTCTTATCAGATATAAATATAATTTTTTGAACAATAGAACCACTGGTAGCTTTTGTTATAAGTGTTATCGTTGAGTTTCTACAGCATTTAGAGTAAAATGCTACCTAAAGTTGCCTCTCCATTATTTTAACAAGTGTCTAGGACACTCGTCTACATGCATGGATCTAAGCATGCATAAGAGACAAATGTCCCATAAGGTGGCATGGTGCATGTTAAAGAATGTTGCATATAGGACATGTGTCAACATGCATGTTAAGGGAACTTTAGAATAAGACAAGTGTCCCATGAAGTGCCCCTTGGAAAATTTGAAGTACTCCCTATTGTTAGATTAAAAAGTGGCAATAATCCAATTAACTAGGAAATGTAGAGAATAATAATCTAAAAATAGATAAAAGTAGTCAACACACAAGGTTTATAGTAGTTCACGTGAGCGAGCCTATGTCCAGTTTATAGTTCTGTGATTGATTGATAAGTTACAATTGCAATGCTGATAATCACTCAACCTCACATGTACAATCAATAATCTCTCCAAATCTATAGAATTATACTTCGTAATCTAAAGTACGATTTGAATAAAGTAGAGAAATATTGTTAATAGTGAAGTTTGAGTGTGTAGAGTGCCAAAATATCCTACAAAATGGCAAGTCTTGGTGCATTTATAAGTTGTGAAGCGGAGCGAGTCCGATTCCACGGGGAATGCTCTAAGGCAATCATGGTTTCTAAACGTGGGAAAGTGGTGAAAGAGCCTCGGATCGTGGGTACTAGGTGGTTATCATCCTTCATCTAATGGCGTGATAATAGGTCTTTAGTTGACCAGGTGCAGCAGCTTCGGGATAGCAGGCATAGGGCGGATCGGGTAGGGGTTCTCCGATCCGCTTCGATGCCTTTAGAGTATCAAGCCTTCATTCTTAAGCGGGTCGGATAGGGCCTTCTTCACTCGAGGGACCAACTCCTGAATACTTTGTTGTCTTCATGCGTTGAGCGGAGCGGGTACCAGTCCCCCGACCCGACCCGATGCTGGCCTCTTTGAGTCTAGTTATTTGCAATCATGAGGATCGGGTTACGGTTTCTCCGACCCGAACCAGTCTTGCTCAGTATTTGTTGTCGCATAAGTTTTCCCTTTCGACATAAGATTCCTTCATCAAATCGATCTGACTCCATAACCCATATATGATCATCTGGACTTTGGGTAGCCTAGTCACAAAGTAGGCCAACATTTTTCCACCATGAGTTACGTCTTATTGGAGATGAGACATGCTTTGAAGTTGCCAACCTGTCTTCTCTCGAACCAACGATGATGTGGTTGTATCTATTTGTAAAGTTGTGATGCTTTGTAGTTCGTGTTTTATGATTTCTGCATCAAGTATAAACAGTGGGATTCACCCATTATCATCCTTTTTGTGATCAATAGATTGAAACTTTCAGTCAGGGCACTATAAAGCTTTCAGGTAAATTCATTAACTTTCGTTGGTTTAAAAATTGAGAATCGTTTAGTTAAACTACACTACGCTAATGATTTGGTCCCTTCGTGTTTTTAATCAACTGTGGTTTCATAAACGAATATCAAATGTCCAATAGTGGGTCGGGTTGAGATACTCCGACCCGTTCCTGCATTTGTTCTAATCATTCTTGAATTGTCCCTTTCGTGGGTACGAGGATCGAGTTAGGCTCTTTTAACCCGCCGCCTTACTTGGTTCGGGGAGCTTCAAAACCCACGTCAACTGTTGGGGCCCTGGAGAAGGTTGGGCTGGGCAATCACTTTATTGGAATACGAATATCCTTCTACTACCATATATAAACCGCGACATCCCCCATGTCCTCTTTCACTTTATTTCTTTTCTTGAATCAATTTTACCCAAATCAAAAGAAGGAACCCTAATTTTCAAATCTCATCAATTCCTTTTATTTATTGAATCCAATTTAGAGGTATGCGTCATCAACAATCATTGTATAACTTTATTTCATTTTTCCATTAAATCAAATTTGAACCATGCGCCGATTTTGATCGTCGGTTGTCATAACATCGGCGACGAGTCCTTCCATGTTACTATCGTCGTTAGCGGTGCCTGTCCCGACTTCACGTAGCGGTGATGGGATTCACATCTTTGATGCCGAGGAACGAGACATATAGCCCTTGTTTTTTGGCTTCGAAGGAATAGAGAAGATGAAGTGGGAGGATATGTATGGATTTGGAGAGGAGTAGCATATTTGGAGAGACCCTGAGGAGCATGCAGATTGGTGTTGAAGAGAGGGAAAGGAAAGGAGGACGTGGACAGAGACCGGTCGGGTTGGTCTAGTCCGACGTGATGCTCCTCCGACCTGCTTCCCACATCCGACCCGGATGACTTTTCGGATCCGGTGTTATCCTAGCCAACCAAATCTGAACGTATTTAAGCACACTACTAACTCAAGCATGTATGATGGCTTTGACAACATCAATGTACTAAAATTCATACACATGACTTAATTAGAGATTACCACCATTAGTGAATTCGCGGACAGTTTAGATAGAGCCCTCAACATAAAAACATTCAGTACTTGATGAGCATATGACCGCTTGACTATTTAACACACACTGATTAATTTTTTGCTTTTCTACTTATGTTATATCTTCTAGTTTCAGCACTGACACGGATTAGTTCATACAAACACAGGGGGACAGGGGGATATAGGAAACTACACACTATCCTTAATATCTCTTGGGTAGTATAACAAACATGTATGGAAGATGCTCAGCAAGATTATCAGAAAAAGGTGTAGTTCCAGGATGATATCTCGTCAACGTCATATTTGGAGAGGGACAACACTAGCTCAGATTTCGAGGTAGAAATTCATGAGAGTGCAGTATCGTTTGGAGACGAAGTCTTAGTAGACGAAAAAGAGGAAGGGGGAGTAGGAGACAATCAGATCACTAATGAGTTTGATAATGCAACCCTTCTAGAGCCACCTAGTGATTCTATGGCTTCAATAACTGATGTAACATCCCATGTCCGTTAATGTCATTCACAAAGGGAATGCATTAACTTCCATGAAGCATTATAAGTAAACAGAACAGAATATTACAAGAAAGATACGTAAAGTAGTACTTGAAAAATTTATAACTTTATTACAGCAAAAACAGAAATAAGTTTGGTTACATCCTTCAAAATCACAATACCAAAACCCAAGTACACAAGTATCAGTCTTATACCAAAATCCTTCAGAATGCATAATTTTAAAACCATAATCCGCAACATAAACTGCCATAAGAAGGTAGAGTCAAAGGCAAGCAATACTTCAAGCATTTCAAGCAGAGAGAATATGAATCAAGCTCGTATGTTTCCACCCTGAGCACCTGGGGGGGAGGGGAAACGGAAAGAAAAAGAGGCGAAAACAAACAAGGTCAAACATAAAGTCTGGCGAGTCCAGTAACTTTCAGTATATAAACAGATAGTAGTATCATGACATGTAAATAAAGCTGGATGAGAGATTACAGCAACAAGAGTAGCAGGTATGCTTAAGTTAAACAGAAGAAACAGAATGATATAGACCAAGATATGCTTCTTACCAATATCTTACTTCTCTGCACTAATACTTAGTATAACAGGATTAGGTGTTACCCTAATGTCTAAACTGACGGAAGCAGAATAATCTCTACAGAAACAAAATGCTAGTAATGGGCCTTTACCACCCCAATTGAGACAGAAGGTACAGAAACAGAATGCTAATAATGGGCCTTTACCACCCCCAACTAATGGGCCTTTACCACCCCAACAGAGATAGAAGGTACACCAACAGAAACAAACAGAACTAGATGTACCCTAAATTCTACCCCAAGCGATCGGCTCCCTAATACATAAATACCCTGTGTCGGCCCCACATAAGGGTGTATCATTCCATAAAGTGGCAACCTATAGGCACAGACCTATTTACAGATGTCACGGTGTCTTACATCCTCAGAGCAGACCGGATCCATGCACGCATATGACCTGGTTGGAATGCGCCATCAACACCCCTCGCCATTATCAGAGTGAACCTCTTACAATTAGTTCAGTAAGCGTTCTCGGACCCCTCCTAGTGTTGGGTCATAGTTTTGATACCAGAAAAGGGTTACTGACTAATATGGGTCCCACACAACAGATGACACAAGTAAGTACCCCTCCTAACCTTGTGTCCCAAGACTAACAGATTTCAGATTAACTTGCTCACCGAATTCATATGTACAAAGTTCAGATTAACTTGTTCTCAGATTAAACATACACGTTAACAAGTTTTCAGACTAATGGATCAGATATACAGATTAACTGACTTACAAATTGTTTTACCTAACCTTGTATTGGGCCTACAGAATTACGAAACGGGTTTATTAGATTCAGCAGCCCAGTTGATTTAACTTTATCCACCCAACACGTTTTAGGCATCATATTTACCCTAGATTTTCATTAATTGATTACTAATGCACAGACCTCTCACATTAGGTCAGTAGCTTGTGGCCGCTGGATGTGTCGGGCAGTTCCAGCCTGACTTCTGCCGCAAGCCAGACCTAACCTCGTGTCTAAGCATCTTTTAGTTATGCCTACGACCTCTCACATTAGACTGACAGTTTGCGATTGCTGGTTAAGCCGGTTGGGTCCGGGCAGGCTTCTACTGCAAACAGAGTCTAACCTCGTGTCACAGCATTCTTATTTTTAGCTAAAGTATTCATTCACAGATTATGCCAATGTCAGACTAATTATGCCAATTCAACAAATTAAACTTTTTTACAAGTTACAGCAGATTAGTCAAAGTTCTATTAACTTGTTTTGCTCAATTTTAGATCGATCCTACAGATTTTCATACCCCAAATTTACTGTATTCAGTTTCAACAGATTCAGCAGATTAGGCAATTTAACAGATTTAATCATAAAATTAAGCCTAATTTTACATGCCCAAATTATGGTCATAATTCACAATATAACATATGCCCCAAATTTTAGTTAAATTTACACAGTACAGAATATTCTCCAAAAACCCCAAATCATGATATACAATACGAATTATGCCAAGTTATAGCCTTTGATTTCAGCGTATGCCTAATATCCAAAATCCCCATTTATGCGTATTCGACTTTAATAGTTATCCTATTATAATATAGATCTTTGCGCCTAAGTCATATACATAATAATTCTCCTTCCTCCAAATCACAGACTATCATATATAGTATGCCCAGATCTAGATCTTAAATTACAACATATGTTCTTTTCTCAAATTAGTCACAAATTAGTCATGTCTAATTATGCATCATTCACTATTTTCCCCAAATTTTGCGTTCGTGCGTCAATCTCTTATGAGATTTGGTTTAGGCTCTTGGTAGCCTGGCTATAGAACAGAAGGAAGGAAGAGATACAGAATAGTTACTATAATATTAATAAGATAGATCTACACAGAAAAACAGATCTGATAAACAAGAATATGCATAATCTCAAATTCAGATTTATAACCACGTCAAGATCATAATTAAATTTCATATCTGAAAATAACAATACTCACCTTGGTTGGATTCTAAAAGAAAAAGGGTTGTAGTTGTTCTCTTTTAATCCTATTCAGATTGGAAGAAGAAGAAGCACTAGTTCTAGCTTAGGTTTCAACAGAGTAGAGACGCCATTGATTTATTTTAATTAAAATTGAGGCAGCATAGCATTACAATGGTTTGTTGTGGAGAGAAAGTAGGGTTTGGTGGTGTTTAAATAGCTTAGGAGCCAAAGAATCTGTCCAGAAAACAAGTCCAGATACAAAATCCCGAATCTGCCTCGGATCTGAAACAGGTCGCCTGTAGGAGGGAGGTCGATCCCTTGGTCGACCTGTATAGGTAGGTCGACCCCCTAGTCGACCTGGCCCCTGGGCGAGAAAAATCCCGCCCATCTTGTTCGGTGTTTGAATTTGAATTTTGAATTTAGAACTGAGCTATTTTGATTAATTTAAATTTTCTGAAACTTCTGAAGGCCACAACTTCTTCATACGGAGTCCGATTTACACAAATTCGGACTCTATCTCAAGCAGAATTTCGAAATGAACGTAATGGCATAAACCGTTTCCCTTAATTCTTCTTTTTTAAAAATTAAGTATACTTTTTTTGGGTACTTTTATGTTCACAGAAAATACGGGGTGTTACATTCCTCCTTCCTTAAAGGATTTTGTCTCCGAAATCTTCAAGTTAAGAAGAATGTGTCCTGCCATCCAATCACCCATCTACTCAACCATCATCCACAAGAATCCATTGTCCTTAGAAAACTTCTAATGTTGTATGAACATATGCAAAAGTGTGTGTATATGTCTCTTATCTAATGCAAAGATCAGGTGGTCCACTGATTCAGTTGACCTCCTCAATGCGAATTATGTTAGTGCCATGAGTCCAATTATGTATGCAAGAAATCCTATTTGATACACATCATTTCTATATGAGTGCATAACCATTCATCCAACTGCAACATCCATGTGATGAGTCAATCATTTTGCATCCACAAAAACTGAAAAATGCACACACATCCATATGTAGTATGAGAGTGTTTCTGAGCCGATCTAGTGCCTAGTGTGTGTATATTCATCAACAAGCAACAACTTGCATCCACTTGCAACCATCAAACATAACATGTCTCAAACACATGTTTACACCCATTAGTTTCTACCTAAAGGTCGAAGACTCGATCGATAGGATATAGCCGAGTGATAGAAGCAAGTACAATTAAAACAAAAGTTCTGTTCCCATTAGACATCGGTTAAGAGAATAAATCTCCAAGTATCAACCCCGAAGACCAAAATCAACACCAGATTGACACTCAGAGAATTACTCCAATTAAACAATGTCAAAACTGGAAATCTATTTCACGCTTTGAGTAAAAAACCCTATCCTTTTCAGAAATATTCAGATACTTACAGACTACTGGTACAGATCAGATTATCAAATGATTCATAGGAAACTAAGCATAATAAAACCCCGCCATATCCCGCAAAACCCAGAATATATGCGTCATAGTCAACTTAATGCCCAACACAGATACCCTCAAACCCCAACCTATCACAAACAGATGAGTCGTAACCCTTATGGGATTTGAGACTATAACGGGATCAGACACAAGACTAGTATTAAAGTGTAGAGTCTCAATTACAGAATCAAAATGACAGAATCAAAAAGAGTTTAACTCAATAATCAGATAAGGAAATTAAACCTTCTACAGAAATTACTTAACTCCCAACATAGATACTCTTAAACCCTAACCTATCACAAACAGATGAGTTGTAACCCTTATGGGGTTTGAGACTATAGCAGGATCAGAAATAAGACTAGTATTAAAGTGCAGAGTCTCAATTACAGAATCAAAATTCCAGAATCAAAATGAGTTTTAACTCAATAATCAGATAAGGAAATTAAACCTTCTACAGAAATTTTCCTATCTCTATCCTATCCACCAGCCACGAGAGCATTCACCTGCCCTTCAGAAGTAGGTCCTGTCCTCTGCCCTTGCCCTCGTTTCTTCGAGCAGTCCCTAGTGAAGTGTCCCATCTCACCGCAGTTGAAGCAAGTACCCTTCCTCTTTCTGCAATCCTTGTTCAGATGAGTCAAGCTTCCACAAGTAAAGCACTTTTTCTCCTTCTTATCTTCAAACTTTTCATCCTTCTTTTGTGTTCCCTTTTTAGGCCACACTTTCTTATTCTGTGGTCCTTCGAGCTTTTCCTCTTTTTTCTCACTTTTGGCTTCCTCTTCATGCATCAATGCCATGTCAACCAATTTCTCGAAGGTAGCCCCCATAGGAATGTGGGTCATAGCCAACCCGTGTAGCGGCTCATTCAAACCTTTAATGAATCTCAGGGCCTTCTTATCAGGTGTGTTCACCAAGTCTAAGTCGAATCTCGCCAAATAATTGAACTTGTTGACGTACTCTTTCACTGATAAATTCCCATTTGCTTCAACGCCAAGAACCTCTCCATGTATAAATTCTCTTCTGCTCGTGAGAGAAATTTCATCTCGAACCTATGCCTGAAATCCATCCAAGTCTCCACTGCTCGTTCTCAATTCATGACCTCCCACCAGAATGAGGCTTCGTCCTTAAGTAACCATACAACCAACTGTATCTTCTTCCTATCATCCACTTCGAAGATAATGAACAAATCTTCTGTTTCCTTGAGTTAGTTTCTTGCTTCCACGAATGATTCAATCCCATTAAAGTTCTTTCCACCCATTGCTGGAAAGTCTCTACATGTCTTTGGGAAAGTATTCACATGCGAAGGAGGAGGAGCAATGGGTACAGCTGGAGGAACGTTTCCTTAGCCTTCGGCGGGTGCCGTGGCCTCCAAATATATATGGAACCATCTGGATATGGTGACTCCCTATGGGATATAAAGGATGTTTTGTTCTTCAGACATGCTGAAAAGAAAGAAAAGAGATTCAAAAACGGAGAATCCAAAGACAGATATATGGACTTTGGGGATTATGTATTTTTCAAAATAAACTTTACTTTTGAAAATACTTCCTTTTTAAAACCTTTTTGAAAATAGTTTTCAAAAACTTTTTATCAAATCTGGTAACCTTTAGCTCTGATACCGAGTGTAACACCGCATGTCCGTTAATGTCATTCACAAAGGGAATGCATTAACTTCCATGAAGCATTATAAGTAAACAGAACATAATATTACAAGACAGATACGTAAAGTAGTACTTGAAAATTTTATAACTTTATTACAGAAGAAACAGAAATAAGTTTGGTTACATCCTTCAAAATCACAATACCAAAACCCAAGTACACAAGTATCAGTCTTATACCAAAATCCTTCAGAATGCATAATTTTGAAACCATAATCCCAACATAAACTTCCATAAGTAGGTAGAGTCAAAGGCAAGCAATACTTCAAGCTCTTCAAGTAGAGAGAATATGAATCAAGCTCCTATGTTTCCACCCTGAGCACCTTGTGGAGGGGGGTGGGGGTGGAAAGTAAAAGAGGAGAAAACAAATGAGGTCAGACATAATGTCTGGCGAGTCCAGTAACTTTCAGCATATAAACAGATAGTAGTATCATGACATGTAAATAAAGCTGGATGAGAGATTACAGCAATAGGAGTAGCAGGTATGCTTAAGTTAAACAGAAGAAACAGAATGATATAGACCAAGATATGCTTCTTACCTATATCTTACTTCTCTGCACTAATACTTAGTATAACAGGATTAGGTGTTACCCTAATGTCTAAACTGACGGAAACAGAATAATCTCTACAGAAACAAAATGCTAGTAATGGGCCTTTACCACCCCAACTGAGACAGAAGGTACAGAAACAGAATGCTAATAATGGGCCTTTACCACCCCAACTAATGGGCCTTTACCACCCCAACAGAGACAGAAGGTACACCAATAGAAACAGACAGAACTTGATGTACCCTAAATTATACCCCAAGCGATCGGCTCCCTAATACATAAATACCCTGTGTCGGCCCCACAGAAGGGTGTATCATTCCCTAAAGTGGCAACCTATAGGCACAGACCTATTTACAGATGTCATGGTGTCTTACATCCTCAGAGCAGACTGGATCCATGCACGCATATGACCCGGTTGGAATGCGCCATCAACACCCCTCGTCATTATCAGAGTGAACGTCTTACAATTAGTTCAGTAAGCGTTCTCGGACCCCTCCTAGTGTTGGGTCATAGTTTTGATACCAGAAAAGGGTTACTGACTAATATGGGTCCCACACAATAGATGACACAAGTAAGTACCCCTCCTAACCTTGTGTCCCCAGACTAACAGATATCAGATTAACATGCATACAGATTTCAGATGTACAATGTTCAGATTAAGTAGTTCTCAGATCAGACATGCAGGTTAACAAGTTTTCAGACTAATGGATCAGATATACAGATTAACAGACATACAGATTGTTTCACCTAACCTTGTATTGGGCCTACAGATTTACGAAACGGGTTTATTAGATTCATCCGCCCAGTTGATTTAACTTTATCCACCTAACACGTTTTAGGCATCATATTTACCCTAGATTTGCATTAATTAATTACTAATGCACAGACCTCTCACATTAGGTCGGTAGCTTGTGGCCGCTGGATGTGCCGGGCGGTTCCGGGCAGACTTCTGCCGCAAGCCAGACCTAACCTCGTGTCTAAGCACCTTTTAGTTATGCCTACGACCTCTCACATTAGACTGACAGTTTGCGGTTGTTGGTTAAGCCGATTGGGTCCGAGCAGGCTTCTACCGCAAACAGAGTCTAACCTTGTGTCTCAGCATTCTTATTTTTAGCTAAAGTATTTGTTCACAAATTATGCCAATATCATACTAATTATGCCAATTCAACAAATTAAACTTTTTTAATAGTTACATCAGATTATTCAAAGATCTATTAACTTGTTTTGCTCAATTTTAGATCGAGCCTACCGATTTTCGTACCCCAAATTTACCGTATTCAGTTTCAACAGATTCAGCAGATTAGGCAATTTAACAGATTTAATCATAAAATTAAGCCTAATATCATAAGGTTCCATATCCATAAGAGAGGCTAAGTTTTTACGTTGGCTCGCCAAGCCTATCACAACCCTCCTCCTTTACCCTGGCTTGGGACATGCTGCATAGATAACTACACAGGCGGAGTTGTCTATGTTGCAGTTTGATGGGGAGATTGATAAGGATGTTAGTTTTAGAATTCAAGCAGGATGGGTGAAATGGCGATTAGAATCTGGCATTATCTGTGACAGGAGGATTCCTCAGAAGCTTAAAGGAAAATTCTATAGGACAACAATCAGGCCTGCAATGTTATATGGTGCAGAATGTTGGCCTACTAAGAGGTAGGACGTACAAAAGATTAGTGTAGCAGAGATGCGGATGCTGCAGTGGAGCTGTGGGCATACCAAACGAGATCGGATTAGAAATGAGGATATTCGGGAAAAACTTGGAGTTGCACCTATTGAGGAGAAGTTAGTCCAATACCGCTTGAGATGGTTTGGACATATCCAACGTAGACCACACGTTGCTCCTGTGCGCGTTGGAATTATAGGCCGCGCCAAAGGCCCAAAGAGAGGTAGAGGTCGACCTAAAATGACATGGGAGGAGATAATAAAGAGGGATTTAAGTAATTGGAGTATATCTGAGGAGCTGGTAGTGGACAGGAGTGCATGGAAGTTGGCAATCCATGTACCAGAACGTTAGGTTTTTTTTTGAATCTGTTTGATTATTTTAGACTTTATTTCA
The DNA here is from genome assembly GCA_030737875.1 of Allium sativum. Taxonomy (NCBI): domain Eukaryota; kingdom Viridiplantae; phylum Streptophyta; class Magnoliopsida; order Asparagales; family Amaryllidaceae; genus Allium; species Allium sativum. The sequence goes on along the minus strand of CM060925.1, from coordinate 185,126,305 downwards.
CTTTTGTTGAACCTTTTTACCTTTTTTATTACTATTTTAGACTTTATTTCAAAAAAAATTAAACCTTTTTCAGACGTCGTTTTATCTGTTTGGTTATTTTAAACCCATATATATATTATTATCAGTATTATTTCTTTTATTTTTATTTTTATTTTGGGTTCCATATCTAGCCAACCCCAACTTGTTTGGGATATATGGCTTTGTTGTTGTTGTAATCATAAAATTAAGCCTAATTTTACATGCCCAAATTATGGTCGTAATTCACAATATAACATATGCCCCAAATTTTAGTTAAATTTACACAGTACAGAATATTCTCCAAAAACCCCAAATCATGATATACAATACGAATTATGCCAAATTATAACCTTTGATTTCAGTGTATGCCTAATATCCAAAATCTCCATTTAGGCATATTCACATTTAATAGTTATCCTATTATAATATAGATCTTTGCGCCTAAGTCATATACACAATAATTCTCCTTCTTCCAAATCACAGACTATCATATATAGTATGCCCAGATCTAGATCTTAAATTACAACATATGTTCTTTTCTCAAATTAGTCACAAATCAGTCATGTCTAATTATGCATCATTCACTATTTTCCCCAAATTTAGCGTTCGTGTGTCAATTTCTTATGAGATTTGGCTCAGGCTCGTGGTAGCCTCGCTATAGAACAGAAGGAAGGAAGAGGTACAGAATAGTTACTATAATATTAATAAGATAGATCTACATAGAAAAATAGATCTAATAAACAAGAATATGCATAATCTCAAATTCAGATTTATAACCATGTCAAGATCATAATTAAATTTCATATCTGAAAATAACTGTACTTACCTTGGTTGGATTCTAAAAGAAATAGGGTTGTAGTTGTTCTCTTTTAATCCTATACAGATTGGAAGAAGAAGAAGCACTAGTTCTAGCTTAGGTTTCAGCAGAGTAGAGACGCCATTGATTTATTTTAATTAGAATTGAGGCAGCATAGCGTTACAATGGTTTGGTGTGAAGAGAAAGTGGTGTTTGGGGTGTTTAAATAGCTTAGGAGCCAAAGAATCTGTCTAGAAAACAAGTCCAAATACAAAAATCCGAATCTGCCTCGGATCTGAAACAGGTCAACATGTATAGGATAGGTCAACCCCCAGGTGGACCCCCTGGTCGACCTGGCCCCTGGGCGGGAAAAATCCCGCCCACTCTGTTCTGCGTTTGAATTCGAATTTTGAATTTAGAACTGAGCTGTTTTAATTAATTTAAATTTTCTGAAACTTCTGAAGGCCATAACTTCTTCATACAGAGTCCGATTTACGCAAACTCGGACTCTATCTCAAGCATAATTTCGAGACGAACGCAATGGCGTAACCCGTTTCCCTTAATTATTCTTTAATAAAAATTAAGTATACTTTGTTTTGTCACTTTTATGTTCACAGAAAATACAGGGTGTTACAACCGATGAAGCAAGACTTAGGCGTATATGTATGAAGCATGGGATCGCTAAAGGATGAAGTCAGAGCAGTAACTAAAGCAGATAGACCCCATAATCCTCCAGAAGGATACATGGAAATTAGCCGACTAATGTGTTATTTTGGGGGCGATTCCTCTGTTTCTTCCATTTGTGGTTGATTTTCAAAGAAGATTGTGGATCGCCCCAATGAAACTTCAAACTACCGCATATTCCTACTTATACACTATGTATATAGCATACATGGAGATTCTAGGTATTAAACCCACTTTTGAAGACGTGAATTTTTATTATCACTTCAAGCATCGTTCGAAAGAGACTCCTTTTTTCCTCTACTTCGAGCCGATGCTAAAAAGGTAGATTTTTAACGAAGGATATGTAAATATAGGTGATGTGAAGCATTAGTGGTTCTATATAAAACACCAGCCCGGATGCCAGAAGATAGCTTCAATCCAGTAAACTTTAGATTCTGATGCTTTTGTTTTCAACTGTTGTAGTGAGCCTATTAACCTTTCTTATTAATTTGCAGTCAAGAACCCGAGGAAAGAGGAAGGCCAAGTATACTTTTATTAATTGAATCATTTGCTGAATGGTAATCCAGATTTCTTGAATGTTAGGAAGTGTCTCATTGACGAGCTGCTACACCGACACCATCTTTTGGAGGGAAACAAAAATCTAGTCCATTGGGGTTGTGCTCATACACACATGCCCCTGGCTACGAATCTTCCTATATCTCTAGAATTCAGTGGTATTCGTTCAGCAGAGGGGCAAGTTATAACTTCTATTGAGAAGGGAGAAAGCTCAAAAGGCTAAGATCTTTCGGGTCCTCATGAATATCGCAGCATGCAGATGAAGAAACGACTCCCAAACTGGATCCAACTACCCTTTTAAAGAGTCCCTCTTCAATGCAAATCCAAGATGAGGAAATTATGAACAAGCAAATTGGGGGAGATGTAACATCCCGTAATTTTAACAACACTAAAGATGATAAATTAAGGAATAATTAATTAAATATTCAGAATTAAGTGAAACGGACAGCGCCATTGCGTTCGTCTCGGAATTCCTTCCTGGTTTGCGTAAAAGGACACCGTATGAAGAAGTTCTTAAGGTTTAAAGTTTGTATACGCATAAGAAGAATATATGTATGAATAAAATAAGTTCAGAAATTCAAAAAAGTTCAAATTCGAGCAAAAAAAGGGAAGCATGAAATTTCCCGCCTATGGGTTTCGACCCCATTAAGGGGGTGTCGACCCATGGGTCGACCCCAAAAGGGGGGTGTCGACCCCTGGGCCGACACACCAAGGGGGGGTCGACCCCTCTGTAGATCCTAGGCAAAATTCCATTTTCTGAACGTAGACTCCTTTCTTGACAAGATTTTTTGATTCTATGCTATAAACAAGACCCTATACCCATTGTTTACTTTACTAAAAAACAATGGAGGATTAGATGCTGCCTCTGCCCAGGTTAAATCAAGCCTTTTTAGTAATCAAGTCATTCAAGTTTAGAGATCTATGATTCAATATCTGCAATCTTTCTTCTGTTTCCTAGATCCAATCATGGTGATTCTAAGTTAATTTTAGATCTAAATACTTAAAAATTAATCTTGACATGACTATAACTAGGATCTAAGCCTGTGACTATTTGAGTCATATCAAATCTGCTATAACCTGTGTGCATAAGTTATTCTGACTTGAATATGAACTAGATCTAGGCCTATACCTATTTATCATGTCAGATCTGTCATTATTCGTTGATCTAATTCATTGTTTAGATCTCATCATGCCTGTTTATGATGTCCCTATAATGTTAGAATTAGTTCTACTATCACATGTTCATCAGATCTGTTCCTATATGCCTATCATGTCATTATGCCTAACTTTGTCATTGTATGTTTATTAGTTGCTATTCCTATTTCTGCCATTATAAGTCAATTCGGTTATTATGTTCATTTCTATCGTCTTTCCTTCTTCTTTTCCCTTTTATTTTTATAGCCAGGCTACCATCGGGCCTAGGAATACCGCTGAAATACGCAAATACGTTAACTTGTGAACGAGGGGAAACCGTTAAAATTGGGGCATAATTTATATTGGAAAATTTGGGCATAACTTGAATGAAATATATGAATGAGGATTTGGGGCATAAACCAAAATATTGATTAAAGACCTTAATTTTGGGCATATGGTTCATTATGAATGTGACTAGGGAAAGGAGCATGAAAACCTATAATGACATAGGAATAATTGGTTAATAATGGAAATGCCTAGAATTACAGTAATTAGAAACTGTAACTGCGCTTAGACATGAGGTTAGATTACACTTCTGCCTCGGACCGCCCGACATATTCAGCGACCACAAGTGGTGAATCTAATGTGAGAGGTCTAAGTGCATAAACACAAAACGTGCTAAGACACGAGGTTAAGCCCGACTTGTGAAAGAAGACTTCCCGGAACCAACCGGCATATCCAACATCCACAAGTTGTACGCTTAATGTGAGAGGTCTAGTGCATTATAATCATAAATGAATAAATGATAATGAATACTTAACTTGGTTGAATCCATAGGGATTGAATGAACATGTTAACTTGACTAGGGGTTAAGTAAACTTGTTTGAAACAGTGGAAGGGTTAAGTATACCTTGGGGTGGTGGTTAATATATATATAGGCCCACAAATTTAACCTGTGGGGTTATGCAATCTTACTCTGGTATGACATAACCTATGGAAAACCTAGTGGGGAAGCAAGCATAGGGGGAAGCTTGTATCATCTTGTGTGTGGGACCCGTTTCAGTCAGTAACCCATATATAGGTATCAAACGAGTACTCCGAACTAGGTCGGAGTCGGGGCACGCTTACTGAGCTGATTGTAAGAGATCCAAACCAAGGGGTGGTGTGGTTGGCGCGCTCTGTTGGAGTCATGTGCGTGCATGGGTATGGCAGTGGAGGTTTAGATGTCGTGACATCAGTAGATATGATTGTGCACATCCTTAAAATGAGGGGTTGCCTTTTTAGGAATTGATACATCCTATTATGGGGCTAGCACAGGGTATATACGGAGTAGAGAGCCGATCGATTGGTGTAGTAATTATGGTACATCTAGACTCTGGTATGTTTAGGAGCCTGTTATTATCCTTAGGGGTAACTCCGGTATGTTGGTTGCTTGTTGATTGTGCGGGTTTAAACATCTCACTAGAAGTACTCCTAAGTCTACCATCTTATAGTTGTTGGGATCATCTCATTTTAGTTATACCAGTATTGGTGCAGAGAAAGAGAAAGAGAAAGAGAAAGTACCAGAGAAGTGCAATACATTCTGTCATGTTTAACTTGTCATACCTGCCTTTTTATGATGTTATCTCTCTTATCCATTTATATGCCTGTCATGATACATTTACTTATTTATATGCTAAAAGTAACTGGACTCGCCAGACTTTATGTCCGACCCATTTTGTTTCCTCTTCTTTCTCTTGCGTTCCCCTTAGGTTCTCAGGGTGGGAATTCTCAAGCATGATCAGAATTCTGCTTTCATCCTGCTTGGAGCTGCTTAGATGTACTGCTTGATTTCATATCTCTCTATTATGGCTATGTTTTTGTGTTATGCTTATTTTATTATTGTACTCAGATGTTTTAAGTATAAGACAGAAATTTTAATGATGTACTGAGTTTTATGCATTTCAGACATAAGATGTAATCATGATTTGAACTATGATGTTTTCTGGTTAATAAAATTTTAAATTACGTTGTTATTTTATATATGTCTTGTAATGTTTCTGTTCCTGTTTACCTATAACTCTTCACAAAACTTAATGCATTCTCTTAATGAGTGACATTAACGGACGTGAGGTGTCACACTTGGTATCAGAGCTGAAGGTTACCAAAATCGGATAAAAGATTTTGAAAATTATTTTCAAAAAGGTTTTAAAATAAAGCATTTTCAAAAGAAAAAGTCTGTTTTGAAAAACATATTCCCCAAAACCATATGTAATATCTTTTGATTATCTGTCTAAATCCCTTTTACTTTCTTTTCAGCATGTCTGGGGAACCAAATATTCCTGAGGGCGTTATGATACTAGGCTGGTTCCGTAGGTATCTAGAGGCCACGGCGCCTGCCGGTGGTCCAGTAAACGTTCCTCCCCCAGCTACACCCGCTGTTCATCATCCTCCTCCACGAGCAAATAATTTATCTAAGATCTGTAAAGATTCCTGTGCTATCGATGGAAAGCCATTCTGAGGAACCTAAACTTTCGTATAGGCAAGGAATTGGCTTAAAGATACGGAGGACTTGTTTGGAATTTTCGAAGTTGACGATCGTAGGAAGATTCAATTAGTCACTTGACTGCTGAAAGAAGAGGCTTCATTTTGGTGGCAAGTGACACAAGCAGGGCGTCCAGTGGAGACTTGGGATGATTTTTGATTGAGGTTTAAGATGAAGTTTCTTTTTCAAACTGAGAAAATTATGTAAATGGAAAGGTTTCTGGCACTTAAGCGAGGAGGCATGAATGTCAAAGAGTATGTTAACAAATTCAATCTACTGGTGAGGTTTGGGTTGGAGATAGTGGATACTCCGCATAAGAAAGCTTCGCGGTTTGCTAGAGGATTGAATGAACCCCTTCATGGAATAGCTATGTCTCATATTCTGATGGGGGAAAATTTTTAGAGGCTCGTTGATACGACATTGATGCATGAGGAAGATAAAGGCGACAAGAAAGAAACTAAGGTGGAGGAAACACAAAATAAGAAAGTGTGGCCAAAGAAAGGACAACAGCAACAACAAAAGAAGGGCGGAAAGAATGGCAAGGCTAAGGATAAGAGTAAGTGACATAATTGCGTATGCGAGGGTCACTTGATCAAGGATTGCAAAATAAGGAAGAATGTTTGTTTCAGTTGTCGAGAGGTCGGACACTTATCTAAGGATCACCCGAAGAAGCAAGGACAAGGTCAAAGGGTAAAAGCTTCTGGAGGGCAGGTGCATGCTCTCGCGAACAGTGCTCCACATCGAGGTAGGAAAGTTTCCATTGAAGGTTTTATTTCTATTTTCAATCATCCAATTAGAACTCTTTTTTATTTAAGCGCTTCACATCTTTTATATCTGATTCTGTGGTTGAGTCTCTGCACCTTAGTACTAATATGGTAGTGGATCTCGTTTTTGTCTCAAACCGCATTGGTGATACGGCTCATTTATCTATGATTTGTCGGGGTTTGAGAATATCGGTGTTAGGCTTGGAATTTGAATGCGACACATATGTGCTTGGTTTCATGGGCTATGGATTGATTCTAGGGATGGATTGGCTAGCCATGTATGGTGCCATTCTAGATTGTGAGAGGAGGGTCGTTAGACTTTTGACTTGCATTGGGAGGACCCTTGAGATTTCTTGTGACCCAAAGGGTTCTGTCATGCTTAATTTCCTAGAGTCAATTGATGCATCTATCGATGATATACGATCTGTAACAGTAGTTCATGAGTATCCTGATGTTTTTGATGAGGTTCGGGGATTACCTTCGATGCAAGAGACTGAAATTCGTATATACTTGGTAGACAATGCAAATCCAGTTGCATTGCCTGTGCGCCATATGGCTCCAAGGGAAAGGAGGGAGCTTAGCAAGCAAGTAGAGGAGCTACTTGAGAAAGAGTTTATTAGGCAAAGCATATCTGAATAGGGTGCTTAGGTGGTCTTCGCAACTAAGGCGGATGGTTCGCTTTGCTTATGTGTAGACTATAAGGAGTTGAATAAACTCACCAAGAAGAACATGCACCCACTACGAGGATAGATGATCTGTTTGACCAGCTCGTTGGTGCATCTGTTTTCTCTCAGTTAGACTTGGCCATGGGATTTTCATCAGTTGAGGGTGGCCGATGACAGTATAAAAAAGACCGCTTTTAGGACTCCAGATGGTTTCTTTGAATGGCTCGTTATGCCTTTTGGGTAGGCAAATGCACCCGCCTATTTTGTTGATCTGATGAGTAGGGTGTTTCGGGAGTTTTTATATGAGTTTGTTGCGGCCTTTATTGATGACATCTTAATTTTCTCAAAGAGCGAGGAAGAGAATGCCTTACATATAAGGGAGCTTTTGAAAACTCTGCATGTGCATCAGCTTAATGTGAAATTCTCCAAATGCCATTTTTGGAGAAAAGTGGTGAGAGTTCTAGTGCATGTGGTATCTAAAGATGGGACAATAGTAGATTCCGCAAAGGTAGTTGCAATTCAAAATTAGACAATCCCAAAGAATGCAATGGAGGTGAGAAGCTTTCTTGGGTTTGCAGACTGACGAAGAAGAATCTGACGTTTTCTTAGGATGTAGATTATGACGATGCTTTCCAGCGATTGAAGAGGGCTCTGACAACAGCCCCAGTCTTCACCTTACCCAATGGGAATTAAGTTTTTATAGTATATACTGATGCATGTGATACAGAGCTTGGTGTGGTTCTGATGCAAGAGGGAAGAGTAGTATGTTATGGGGGTAGACAACTAATAGTTCATGAGAAGAATACCCTACCCATGATTTAGAGCTAGTTGCCATAGTATTCGCGCTTAAGACGTGGCGCCTTTATTTACTTGGAGAGAAGTTCAAGTTGTACACCAATCATAAATCTCTTAAGTACTTGTTCTCGTAGAAGGATCTTAATTTAAGGTAACAAAGGTGGCTAGAGTTCCTAGCATCTTATGACTTCTAGATTGCTTATACCTCTGGCAAGGGCGGTGTGGCGGTAGATGCACAAAGTAGATAGAGGATGGCCTTAAGCCCTCTGTTTTGTGAGAGGAAAAGCTTGGAGTTCATATCAACTTTTGATTTTAGACCCTCCACCGAGTTTATGCCTGGTTTATTGGCATCACTGGAGGTGCGACTTACTCTTTTGGATCAGATAGGAACTTCACAGCGAGAGGATCCATAGATTTTAGACATTTTGGATAGGCTCAGTAGAGGGGAGACTTCTAGTCACCTTAGTAGATATTCCATAGATGATATAGGGTGGTTGCAATGAAATGGAAGGCTTTGTGTTCCCCGAGTAGGGAGTTTATTGAAAATAGTCCTTGAGGAAGCCCATCATTCTAAGATGACTATTCATCCAGGTGGTGATAAGATGTATAAAGATATGAAGAGGGTTTTCTTTTGGGCTGGATGTAGAAAGATGTGGCGGAGTTTGTTTCTCAAAGTTTGATTTGTCAGCAAGTCAAAGTTGAGCAAAAGAAGTCGGTGGTTTACGACATCCTTTGGAGGTTCGACAGTGGAAGTGGGAGAGCATCTCTATGGATTTCGTATATGGTTTTCCAAGATCAAGAAATGGCAACACCAGTATTTGGGTTGTAGTAGACAAACTTACTAAGAGCACTCATTTCATTCCAGTTAAGAGTAAGAGGATGACAGCTTGGTTGGCAACAATTTACGTTCGTGAGATAGTTCGTCTTCATGGAGTACTTTCCGGTATCGTATGTGATCGTGACCCCATTTTCACCAGTGAATTTTGGAGGAGCTTGCAAGAAGCATTAGGTACACAGTTGTGTTTGAGCACAGCTTATCACCCTCAGACCGATGGACAGACAAAAAGGGTGAATAGAGTTCCTGATGATCTTTTAAGACTGTGTATCCTAGACTTCAGATGGACTTGAGAAGAGCATTTTCCTGTAGTGGAGTTCGCCTACAGCAACAGTTATCAAGCTAGTATTGGCATGGCACCCTTCGAAGCATTATGAGGATGACCCTATAGATTACCAACTTGTTGGTGGGAGTTTACAGAAAGACTTCTACTTGGACCAGATATGGTTAGAGAAACTTTCAAAAAGATTTATCTTATTAGACGATGAATGAAAACAGCTCAGGACAAGCAGAAGTCCTACGCAGATAAGAGAAGGACTGACATTGAGTTTGAGGTGGGAGACACGGTTTTCATTAAGGTATCGCCATTAAGGAATGTGGTTCTCTATGGATCTGTAGGGAAATTAGCACCAAGATTTGTAGGTCCATTTCTCATAACAGAAAGGATTGGCCAAATGGCCTATAGAGTAAAGCTACCAGAGAGACTATTCGATTTTCATGATGCTTTCCTCATTTCTCATTTACAGAAGTGCTTGCATGATACCACATAAGTAGTTGAGCCGAGTATATTGGAGGAAGCAGAGGTGGAACAGGAGGCGACAGTTAAACGAGTTCCTACCCATATTCTTAGATGAGAAGTTAAGAAGCTACGCAACAGAGAATTCAAGTTGATGAAAGTTCAATGGGGAAACAACCAAGAGGATGCAACTTGGGAGACCGAAAACAAGATTCGCGCTTCGTACCCTTTTCTTTTCAAGGGTATGTTCTTAACTTCCTTTCCAAAACTTTAATTATGCTTATTTCTATCATTTAAAGTATATTCTATTGATCGAATCTTCGACCTTTAGGTAGGAATTCCATGGATGTAAACATGTGCTTGAGACATGTCATGTTTGATGGATGCAAGTGGACGCAAGTGTTTGTCAGTGGTTGCTCGTGGATGCATATACACACACATTAGGCACTAGATCAACTCAATCACTCTCATACTGCATATGGATGTGTGTGCATTTTCTTCTTTTTATGGATGGAAATGGATGTATCATCATATAGATGTTGCATTTGGACGAATGATTGTGCACACATATAGAACTTACATGTTATAATAGGATTATCTGCATACATGATGGATTCATAGCACGAACATACATCGCATTAAGGTGGTCGACTGAATCAGTAGATCGCCTGATCTTTCTTGTTAGTATGAGGACATATACACAGACCTTCACATATGTTCATATAAGAATTAGAAATCTTTTAAGGACAACGAATGCATGTGATCGGTGGATGAGTAGATGGATGTGGATGTTAGGATATACATTCTTCATAACTCAGAGATTTTGGGGAAGAAATCCTTTGAGTAGGGGAGAATGTAACACCCGGTAAATTTAACAACGCTAAAGATGAAAAATTAAAGAATAGTTAATTTAATATTTAGAATTAAATGAATCGGACACCGCCATTGAGTTCGCCTCGGAATTCTGGTCAAAACTGACGCCTGGTTTGTGTAAAACGGACACCATATGAAGAAATTATTAAGGTTTAAATTTTGTATATGCATAAGAAGAATATATATGAATAAAATAAGTTCAGAAATTCAAAACAGTTCAAATTCATGCAAAAAAAAGGGAGTGGGAAATTTCCCGCCCATGGGTGTCGACCCCTGGGTCGACACACCAAATGGGGGTCGACCCCCCTGCAGATCCGTGGCAGAATTCCATTTTCTGAAAGTAGACTCCTTTTTTGACCAGATTCGTGTATTCTAGGCTATAAATAAGACCCTATACCCATTGTTTTCTTCACTCAAAAACAATGGAGGACTAGATATTTACTCTGCCCGGATTAAATCAAGCCTTTATAGAAATCAAGTCATTCAAGTTTAGAGATATGTGATTCAATATCTGCAATCTTTCTTCTATTTTCTAGATCCTATCACAGTGAGTATATGTTAATTTTAGATCTAAATACTTAAAAAGTTAATCTTGACATGACTATAACTTGGATCTAAGCCTATGACTATTTGAATCATATCAAATCTACTATAACCTGTGTATCCATGTTAATCATGACATGACAATGAACTAGATCTAAGCATATACCTATTTATCATGTCCGATCTGCCATTGTTTGTTGATTTAATTCATTGTTTAGATATCATCATGCCTATTTATGATGTCCCTATTATGTTAGAATCGGTTCTACTATCACATGTTCATCAGATATGTTCCTATATGCCTATCTTGTTATTATGCCCAACTTTTTCACTTTATGTTTATTAGTTGTTATGCCTATTTCTGCTATTATATGTCAATCTTGTTATTATGTTCATTTCTGTCCTCTTTCCTTCTTCTTTTCACTTTTATTTTTATAGCCAGGCTACTTCGAGCCCAGGCATACCGTTGAAATATGCGAATGCGTTTAATTGGGAATAAGGGGAAACCGTTAAAATTGGGGCATAATTTATATTGGGAAATTTGGTCATAACTTGAATGAAATATATGAATGTGGATTTGGGGCATAAACAAATTTTTTGATTAAGACCTTAATTTGGGGCATATGGTTCATTATGAACATGACTTGGGAAAGGAGCATGAAAACCTATAACAACATAGGAATAATTGGTTAATAATGGAAATGCCTAGAATTACAGTAATTAGAAACTGTAACCGCGCTTAGGAACGAGGTTAGATTACACTTGTGGTGGAAGTCTGCACAGAACCACCCGACATATCCAGCGACCACAAATGGCGAATCTAATGTGAGAGGTCTAAGTGCGTAAACACGAAACTTGCTAAGAGTCGAGGTTAAGCACGACTTGTGGAAGAAGTTTGTCCGGAACCAACTGGCATATCCAACATCCACAAGTTGTAGGCATAATGTGAGAGGTCTAGTGCATTATAACCATAAATGAATAAACGGTAATGAATACTTAACCTGGTCGAATCCATAGGGATTGCATGAACATGTTAACTTGATTAGGGGTTAAGTAAACTTGCTTGAAACAGTGGGAGGGTTAAGTATATATTGGGGTGGTGGATTATATATATATATATATATATATATATATATGCCCACAAATTTAACATGTGGGGTTATGCAATCTTACTCTGGTATGGCATAAGCTATGGGATCATCTTTTGTATGGGACACGTTTATTCAGTAACCCATATATTGGTATCTAAGGAGTACTCCGAACTAGGTCGAAGTCGAGACACGCTTACTGGGCTGATTGTAAGAGATCCAAACAAAGGGGTGATGTGGCGGCGTGTTCCGATGGGGTCATGTGCGTGCATGTCCCGGCTGAGGAGGTTTATACGTCGTGACATCAGTAAATATGGTTGTACACGTCTTGAAAATGAAGAGTTGCCACTTTAGGAAGTGATACATCCTACTGTTTGGCCAGCATAGGCTATCTACGGAGTACGGAGCCAATCGATTGGGGTAGTAATTAGGGTACATCTAGACTCTGGTATGTTTAGGAGCCCGTTATTATCCTTAGGGGGTAACTCCGGTACGTTGGGCTGCCTATTGATTGTATGGGATTAAACCTCTCACTAGAAGTACGCCTAAGTCTACCATCTTATAGTTGTTTGGATCATCTCATTTTGGTATACTAGTATTGGTGCAGAGAAAGAGAATGATAAAGTACTAGAGAAGCACCATACATTCTATCATGTTTATCCTGTTTACCTTGTCATACCTGCCTTTTTATGATGTTATCTCTCCTATCCAGTTTATATGCCTATCATGATACTTTTACTTATCTATATGCTAAAAGTAACTGGACTTGCCATACTTTATGTTTGACCCATTTTGTTTCCTCTTCTTTCTCTTCCATTTCCCCCTAGGTTCTCTGGGTGGGAATACTCAAGCTTGATCAGGATTCTGCTTTCATCCTGCTTGGACCTGCTTAGATGTACTGCTTGATTTCGTATCTCTATACTATGTCTATGTTTTGGGGATTATGCTTCTTTTATTATTGTACTATGATGTTTTTAGTACAAGACATAAATTTTAATGATGTAATGGGTTTCATGCATTTCAGACATATGATGTAACCATGTTTTGAACTACGATGTTATCTGCTTAATAAAATTTTAAATTCTGCTGCTATTTTATATTAGTCTTGTAATGTTTCTACACCTGTTTACCTATAACGCTTCATGAAACTCAATGCATTCTTTTAATGAGTGACATTAATGGATGTGGGGTGTCACAGAGAGTCCTACGAAGCTGACCCGAAAGACGCTTTTGTTTCAGAATGACTTTCCTCTCCAAAGACACCGTCTCCCATTAGGTTTCCTGCCGGTAGGTCCCAGCTAGACATTCCCGTAATCAGGGAATTGGCTAAGCTTCCTTGTCTTACGAGATTTATACTTCTAAAGATATTGGCATAGGTTCATTCTTCCCTACTTCTAAGGAGGAAACTACTCCTGTAAAAGTCGGGGAGATTACACAGAAAAGCCTAACTCTAGGCTCAGGTTTGTTCGGGGGATTACTTAGGATACGTACTACACTTGCACTGCACGTTACAACACCTATGCACTATATAAATCCTGATATCTTATGTTTTTTTGTGCTATCCAGCAGGAGAGATGCCTCGTCAGAACTACAGTCTCAGGAATGTCCGCGCAAGCTTACCCATAAATGACTCTGATACCGAGCATGATCAACATAAAAGGCACGGGAGAGACGATAAGAGACCTCATAAATCTCATTACCATCCATCCTCCCGGTCTCCGCCTCGCTCGGATTCGAAGAAGCACAAGAGCTATTCTGTTCACCGTGAGGGAGATAACTACATTCCCAAAGCTCCAACTTCTTCTAAAGAACCATATCCTTAGGAGAAACTACCGAAGAAATACTTTGAATCAAAGGACAAACCAAAGGATTTGGGCAAAGAGACGGAGAAGAGAAAAACAGCTCTTGTGCCTACTAGGAATTGGAACATCGACATTACTACAACGAGACTAGTTATACTTGATTTCGAAAATGAGGCCAAACTAAAGATTTTGAGGAAGCAATTTCCATATCATCATTTCGGGAACATGCATTTTGTTCCGACCTTGAGCCGGTATCTTCGGATTCGACAGAAGAAATCAAAGCTAAGATGGACTTTGTGGATAAACAATACAAGGAAATGCGTAAGTACGCCCGAAATCTTTCCAAGATCATCCTTTATCTGTTTCCAAATGTAGATAAGATGAAGCATATGGTTGAATATGACATGTAGTGAATTTATAATGGTGTTTATAAATTAAATAATACAAGAAATGGAAGTGAATTTATAAATGGTGTTTATAAATTAAATATTGCAGGGAATTGAAGTGAATTTATAAATGAAATGGGAAAAATTATCATTTGGATAATTTGGGAAATCTAAATCCAAATGTGATTTAGAAAGGGAAATGGGATTAGTTTCTAAAAGAAGACGATGAAATCTATCCTGATGATCGGAATGTAAATTTAATTGGATAATTAAATTAGATTACGCCGAATTTATAAAATAAATTATATCCAAAAGAATATTGAAATGGTATTAATTAGCAACTAAGATTTGAAATTTAATATTAAAATAGATTCTATGTTATGTATATAGATAAGTTATAATAAATAAAATATTCCCGAATAAGAAGTTAAATTTATAAACAATGTTTATAAATTAAGTGAATTTATCATCATGAGATAGTTGGAATTTTTGAATTCAAATATGAATTTAAAAGTAAAATTTGAAATCATTTCGAAAAGGGAAAGACGGTTTTATTCCTAAATTCGGAATATAAAACGAATTGAATTTCAAATAACATTTTGAAATGAAACTTATTTTAATATATAAAACAAGGAAGTTGAATTTATAAGTGATATTTGTAAAGCTAGTGAAATAAATTATCATTAGATAATTTAGAAGTTTAAATTCGAGTATGAATTTAAAAGTGAATTGGGAAAACATGTTGAAATAAAGAACAAATGATTTCATTTCGGAATTCGGAATATAAACGGAATTGAGAAAAATACAACGGATTATATCTTGGAATTCGATTTCATTAAATTTTATAAAATAGTGTATTTCTAATGAAATTGGAAATTAATATCAGAAATAGAGTTGTGATTAAATTGATAACTAAGTAATGAAAAAAGTAATGAAAAATCGACGAGTAGAGATAATCGGAAATATTAAGTTAGATTTGAAAACTGGATTTAATATATATTAAAATATATATTATAACAAAATTGAAATTTAAATTGAATGAAGTTTAACGTTTGTATTTAAATATAATTAAAACGAGCTCGCCGCAGCGCGACAGTTCGTAAATTGGCATTTCGAACTTCAATTTAATATATAGAACTCAATTTTGGTCGGAATTCTTTGAAACAAGAATCGTTAGGACCGATTTGATAATAGTTTTCTAATGGAAGAGAAAATTCTAGATTTCGTCTTATAGATTTTGAGTTATGTCAAAATCAAATATTTAGAAAAACAACGCCATAACCATTATAAAAGCATAATGGTTTATTCAAATAAATAAAAGGATTTTGAGCAAATAAAATCCGAATTTCCATTAGAAAATTCCTGACTTGAGATGTAAAATAAATATGAACTCAAGTGGAGTAAGTGAACTGATTTTTGAAAAAAAAATCGGATTTTTAATTATTGAATAGAATTAACTAATTTGGAGAATAATTAGTTAATCATGTTTTGAATCGAAACTGGGCGTTGGATAAGTGAATGAGGTTTATAAATTCATATTTGAAATCGAATATGAAACTTGGGTTGAAAATGGAATTCAAATAGTAGTAAGAAAACTAAGATGGTATATGAAAATGATATGTTCAAATAAAATTATGAAATGGACAGAAGATCTAATTAAAGAATAAGTTAGCGAATTGAGTTAAAATGACCAATTTGAGTTGGATTAAATTAGGAATGGACGTATATGGGTTAGACAGATATGGAATGAAGTGTATGAAGATTATAATTTGTATGCCCGACAAAAGGGTACACGTTTAAATTCCATATGAGATTTTGTGCGCCGAATCGGCAAGACGCTTGGATTTTTAATTTTCTTTCTGAATGGAAAGGGCCCAGAGAGGCGTTTTGTAGTTGTACTGAGCGACTCGTACAAAGGAGGTTATGGCGAAATTTTCTGGAAATTTAAGGGGTTAGAATATTTTTAAGAAAATTTGATAGTTAGAAATCAATGTATCGATGTATATAAAATTCGATAAGGAAACGAACTTAAAAATAGAATATTATAAACAAAAAGGAAATCTATAATTAAATCTGGAAAAATTAGAAAGTGAAACGTATACGGGTTTAAAAATGAATAATTGGTTTTTATGATGTTGATTATTCGAGGTAAGTGGTCTTGTCCGTTTTGAAGTTAAGGATGTTTTTTGTCAAGGTTTGAGAGGTATTTATACCCTAACTTGATTGATTTCGTTTTTAACCGATAAATAGCAAAATCCAGTCTCGAAGAGAGATGTTTGAATAAGAGTTAGTGAATGCAGTGTTTTGGGTTTTTGTAACGATGTTTTACACAACATTCATTTTAACCAAAGTAAGTAGAAATTTGGAAATATAATAATAAATATTTCCTGAGTATAGGAATAATTGAATGGTCGTGGAAGAGATAAGTAATTGGAATGTTTTCCAATTATAAGTAGAATATATTTTCCAAGTATAGAAAATAAAAGAAGGCAATATATCGAAAACTTTTTTAAATAGCGTAAGAGGCCAAAATAATTATAGAAAATATCGTGTTAACGAATATGGATAAGGAAATGAAGTAGTGTTTTAATTAATGAATATTAATTTAAAGGCCCAGTGGTTTGCTTGATGCTTTAAATGAATGTTCGTTTTTCTTCGATAGTTAAATAAACGACCATCGAAGTGTTTGCCAATATCGTTGTCAATATGGAGAGACCGGTTGGATTATTATCTGAGAACCACTCCATATTGGCAGTAGCGTTGCGAATCAGATTATATGAAGATAATCGAAGATGGGGTAAACGGCAAGGGCGTTTTCTGCTAATCCTAGGTATAAATTGCCTAAGATGGATTAACGGAAATTGTGCCTTCGGTTTCGTTCAATCCTAGAGCGAAAGTATATGGATGAATGTCTGATAGAATGTTTCCAATGATCGTATATGTGGGTCTCTAAAAATATATGTGGCGGAGAATTTATTCTCTTAGCATAATATCCAGAATATATTTGTGCAAATCAATTAATGATTAACGGATTTGACAATATGGCATTCAAAGTGATTGCGTTATCAATGAATGATAAGTAATCGTAGCCTCAGGTCTCAGCAATCGGGAAATGACAAAAATCGGGCAGGCAACATGGCTATGTGGGTAGCTCCCATTAGGGTGTATTATCACCTATCTAGAGAAATTCATTTAATTCCTTATTCTATTCGATGTTGTGACATTCAAGAAAACGATTGCTGATCCCAACCGTTGGTGATATACATTCGATACACTCAAGCGAAATGAGTGGTCGGTCATGTGTGGACGGATTACAAGATGTTCTTGTTGAACCTAGTATATTCTCCTCTAGAGATACACTATCGGAAGGTGGTTCCATACCTTGTCATAGTTGGAAATTCGTTACCCAATAAGTGCTCGCTGTTTTGATTGTATATTATGTATGTGGAGCGTGAGATGAAAGCGTTCTACTAGATTTCTATTTATTTGATTTAGACATTATTATAATATCAAAAGAGTTTTGATTTCAAGATTTTTGTTTCTTTCAAAAGGATTTTGAAATTTAAATTAAGTGTTTTGGATTCTCATAAGGGAAAAACCCGTTCCGTGTTATACGGCGTGGTCTTATGAGATACCGTTTATTTTCTTAAACTATTTTAAATTGTTTACTCATACCAGTCCCATGACTAACCCAGAGTTTATTTTGTTTTGTTTTACCTGAACTCTTGGGTGTCCAAATTTGTACGTGCAGCCAAGTAGTTCAGGATTTTACAGATCTATGAAAAGGAGCTTGGATAAGGAGGCTTCATTGTTAGATATATAGCACTTTTATTTTCGCTGTGTTGTAAGTGTTATATTCTGATAAGTGTATGTTATAAAGTTAAAATTTTGTATTTCAAAAGATATGATATATTATATTTTGTTCCGCTGCAATGTGAGATTGTGTGTTGTTATTTCTGCTCTTCTTCTACCTTTTTCTCCCTAGAAAAAAAATGATTCGTATTTCTGTGATATTTGGGTTGGACGTGTGATGTATGTAGTCAACTCAGATAGTACGGATTTGCGGGCCGTTACATTGCTTATTATCCCTAGGGGTAACTTTATTCTCGTCCAACTTCCCAGCTTGAAGCATCTTTTCCACAACGTCTCTTAAGTGGCGACACTCATTCTTAGAGTGGCCATAAGTTTCATGGAATAAACATAACTTCTCGGTCTCGCACTCCTTCTTAGTTGAGTCTCTCGGTGGAGGCTTCTCGTATTGAATAACATTGAAGGAGTCCAGATATATTTTCTCCAAGGTGCCGTTCAATGGCGTGTAATTCTCGAAGGGCTGGAATCTAGATCTCTTTTTGGGATCATTTCTCTGGTTCCTTCTTCTTCTCTTGTTTCCATTTCCACCTTGGCGGTCATTTCCTCCACTCTTGTTGCCGACATTTGATTCAACCTTCCTTGCTCTATCGTCAGATTATTTTATGGAGACATTGCTTTGGATATCTTCTATTGGGGTATTGTTAGATAGTCTTTTCCCGTTAGTATATACCTCTTCTCGTCGTAGGCGAATGTTAGCCTTCTCGTATAACAGCTTTCTAGTCAATGGTGTCTTTTCGACTAGGAATTTTCCGAATTCAGTGTCTTTATCGACTCCATCTATTAGCACCATAAAAATGGTTTGTTCATCGGTGTTACTCACTTTCGTAACTGCCAAATTGAAACGGTCCAGTTATGACTTAAGAGTTTTCGCAGGAGCTTGTTTGATTACCGAAAGCTCGATGATGTTCTTGGGTTTCTGGGCGTGAAGTCGAAACTGATTCATGAAACTCTCGCTTAGCTCTTTGAAACTAGAAACTAATCGAGGCGGACGTTGGGGGAACCACATCATTACCACATCTTCGAGGTATATTGGAAAAGCTTTGCACTTCACGGCATCGGAGGCTGCCCCGGCGTTCATATACCAGGAGTATCTTATCAAGTGTTGCCTAGATCAGTTCTTCTTCCATATCGGTCCATAATGGGCAGGTTGAATCGCCTTGGGAACTGGACATCCAATATGTCATCATTAAAAGGTATACACCTCACCCAAATTTCGATAAGTATGGAGCGTGTATATCTGGTACCTACAATAAGTGAGCATGAGCATAATCAGAGTACGATAAAAGGTAACTCACAGCGCAAAAAAAACCAGTATAAGCTAGTATTAACTCAAATAACTAAAATTTTCAAAGTACGTCACTTTGCCAAGACCGAGCATGAGAGAGAACGATAACTGAAAGCCAAACTTAAACACCTATGAGAACTCGACCTTCTCTAGAAAACCTGGGTGTTGTAATGAGGAGGGGGTCAGAACAATAAGATTTTGATGAATAGAAAATGTACGACACAGATTATAATACACAGATGCATCCCGTATGGTTCAACCCAAGATGTATGCCTATCAAGATTAGTGATTCTAGCCTAACGTTGTAGATGTTTACGCACGACCCTACTACCCTTCCCAAGGTAGACTTCCCAATATATAATACCTAGATAGAACATTTACGCACATGTTTGTGAAGCCTTTATACCAGAACATGGCTGGTTATTTAATCAAGGTTAGACCCCTAGTTACGAAGTTTCTATATATATATACACACACACACTTTCATTCTGGTCACTTGTTATTCCACGATAACTAATTTGACGTCAACATAAACTAGAGGGAACTAGCTATGAGCCCTATAAGCTAAGGCTTCCATCATTCATGCATATACCCTTACCCTGTATAAGGTGAGAGATGGTATTTTATTGTTCACTATACCATCTAACTGACCTTATTAGATAATCCCCTTAGTCGCTTACTACTTCTTGTAGGATAAGTAGCCATATCTGACGTTTTAGTTTCCAGGTTCGGGTAGACTCACACACCCCTGCCATTTAAGACCCTAAACTGATAGACCTATTCCCTGCTGGACTCTTCAACCCCTGCCGCTTAAGACCTAGGAAGCATACTATACGCGAAGGTTATTAGTTTCGTACCCCATTAGCCATTAATACTTACCCTATTTGGGATAAAGTGGGTTACGTTATTAAATCATTCCCATTTAGTCTCCTTATACATAAATACTGTACGCACACGATTAATTATCGTCACTGGTTCCTATGGTTAATAATGATTAACATTACTAACCTACTAAGCCCAGTTCTAACTTTTGTTTATAAATTCTATATTAACTAATTGTAAATAAGGAAAGTTATATCCTCTTTACCCTAGGATACTTATTTAAATACTTCCCTAATTGGACTTAGTATTTGAACGACAGTTCAATACCCATAAATCCCCTTTCTTTCTTATCCATAAGTTTATTGCCATTTGTGACCATAACGGTCATATTATTCCTAAGGCAACCCTTAACTTTGGATATCCTTATTTCATCAGTCATGGAGTGTCTATTTGTTATATCCCAACATACAATTTCTATTCTTATTTATTGGTTGGTTGATTATATATATATACATATATATATATTCATGCATCAGGCCTCTCACATTAAGTTGACTACTTATGGAAGTTGGATTTGTCGGTCGGTTCCGAGAAGACTACTTCCGCAAGTTTAACTTAACCTCGTGCCTTAGTACATTTACATTTATGCATTACACCCCTCACATTAAGCTGACCACCTGTGGATGTTGGATTTGTCGGTCGGTTCCTGGCAAACTTCTACCGCAAGTGAAGCTTAACCTCGTGTCATAATGTATTTATAATTCAAATTTCCTAATTGGGGTGTATAACATTTATCCTAATTAATTTAGGAATTGCATCCATTTTCGAATTATATTTACTTTCCCCAATCAATGTTGGCTACAATTGTTATTTATTGATTTATGGTCCTATTTATAGAAATTAATTATGCTAAATGGTCACCACAAATATATTAATTCAATATGGATTATATTTACATATATAATTCCATAATTGAACACCATTCAACATTCAAACATTCCATACAACGTATATTTTACCGTTTTACACTGATTTGGATGGATTTTTGTACATATTTATATTTTATGTTTTCGTGCGGTCAACGTAGTTATTATTTATTAATGTTATTATTACTATTTATTCTTTTAAATTTAATGATTTGGTTTAATTGACAACCAAACATTCCTTTTTTGCATTCATTCTTGTTAAAAGGTTTCAAATCTTACAAAAAAATCATTAGCCTTAATTATTGTAAATTATGCCTAGTTAGTGGAATTGGCATATTTTCATATCACAAGAAATATATGTAAATATATAATTCGGAAAAGTTGATGCAAATTACGTAAAAATATGTACATTTATATTTATACGTGCATTTGCACCACTTTTCCCTTTTTGACCTTTTTATCATACCTCTTGTGATTTCAAAATGATGCCTTTTTATTCAAAAAAGGAAACGACATGTTTACAACAATTAGGCCAAAACCCAACAATATTGAATACAAGCAGGTGTATTTCTTTGGATATTACAATCACATAATTTACCAGTCGAATCTTTTTACCCAAATTCACATAATTTATTATTCAACACTGAACTAGAGATCTAGAATGTAACTGTATCAAAATGGCGTTTAATGGGACTGATTTCTAGATCTACAGTGGAATGTAATGTCCATAATACATTTTACAACATAACTGTAGGAAACAGGTATAAACAAAATTTAGAATCCCACAATTAACATTATGCCTAACCACAATTCATATATTCAACTTTTAACAATGTTTACAATCAGATCAAATGGGTGTCAATCCAATTACAACAATTTAGTGAATAGATCTAATATAAATAGGCATAAAAATTTATATCTAATTCAAACGAAATAAGTTAATATAATTGTATTCGTAAATTTTCCACCCAACTTATAGCATCCAAATCCAAAATTTAAACCTTTTAAGCCTACAATTCCCAAATTCTTAGAAATCTATAATTTATTCGAAAAAGGAAAAATTCCAAATCTGTAGAGATGTAAGAAATTTGGAAAAGAGGGGAGAATTTGATTTGGAGCATCAATTTGCATTTTTTCCATTAGATATGCTAATCCTCACAATTTCATATGAATTGGATTTGATTTGTTATATAAGAATATATTTTAGATTAAGAAATTAGGTTTGGAGAAGGAGGAAAATAGCAGAGCTTCGCTGCTACCCAAAGATTGGTGTGGAAAAGAATGAGGCCTTACCCCTTTATTTATAGGAGTGGAATTGGCCAAGGACCGTTAGATTTATTTAGATTAACATCCGTCCACTCGTTCAATAAAATATAACGGAATTGCTCCTCAAAACCTTACCGTCATTGGGCACTACAGTTCCGAAGCGGTCGACACCTCCTTGGGAAGCGGTCGACCGCCCTTCGACCAAGATGCCTAATAAAGACGGGTTAAAGAGGGAAATGAATTTATTAGCTATTCTATTTATTTATTTTCGTCCATTTTGCATATTTTTCCCATAACATTTTCATACGGACTTCGTCCGTGAAACTTTGAACATGAGAGTTGACCAGAATTCTGAGACGAGTGCATTGGTTAAAGTTTTATGGTCAAATTCCGTCATTTGAAAAAATTACTATTTTTGAGATTCTAATTAAATAACTATTTATTGTCAAAATTCCGTGTTGTTACAAAAGGTGTGTGGCTGCGATAAATGCCCCAGTCCTCTTTAATGTAACCTCTGCTATTGGAAATTCTAATGTGCCATAGCTTCCACTTCAACGTTGGTTAGTGTAGGCTCAAGTTCAACACTCCTTACTCTTATAGCACTTACAAATCCTGCACCGGGAAGTGTACTTTGGTTTCATTGGGAGGAGAGTTCCATTGCCCCCTGCAATCTCGGTCGTTCGCAGGATGAGTGGGTTGAAGGAGCTGGCCTTGGGTAGGATTGGAGATGTTTGGATCCCAAGGTAAGACATGAGATCCACGCATTGACAATAGTATGGGTTCTACCAGGCTAGGATCATTAGGACCCAAACAACGGGCTGCATCTTTACGAGATCCCAACAAGCGAAACATCATTTTTTTTCCAAGGTTTTCAGGCCTTTCAATAGGTCTTCGTAGAGGTCTTACCTTCTCTTTTGAGGTAGATGAGTTGTCTGCTGCAAGGCGATGAGTTGGAGAAGGTGTCCTCTGCCTATGAGTTCATTCATCTGCCTATTCATCGCATTCATATTCCCGTGGATTTTGGCACTATCATGCCTTTGGGACTCTATAGCCTTTATAGTTTTCTCCATCATGGCAATCAAACATGCAAAATCCATCTGTGAAACAGAAGCAGTTGTAGGAAGTTGATCACTAGTTGTAGCATCAAGTGTTGAAGTCCAGACATCAACTTGGTTGGAGGCATTCAGATCGGGTTGAAGCAGGGTTCCACCATCAGGAATGTTCGGATTTGGAAGACCGAGTCTGCTAGGGGGACATCACTGGAGCGGGTCGGAGTACCGCCTCCGGATTGGATCACTAATGTGTGCTCGGGTTGGGTCGGACCTGGTTCCGTGCGAGCTAGCGGTGGTGACAGTTTGCGTGCCTCTTCGTTGATCTTCATTTGCTTCATTAACTCAACAAATTTGCTGATCTTTGTTTTTCTTCGGATCCATGGAGACTAAACCCGTTGAAATCAATGAAAACTTCAAAAAAGGGTAAAAATGCGGACTAACTCTTCAGACTTGAAGATCCAAACAGTAGAATGACTATCCGAAAAGATGAGAATTCGACGTTCGCAGTGAAAGCATCAAAATGTTAGACCCAAAAGTGGCACTAACACTAAATTAACTTGGAAATGCAGATAGTAATAATCTAAAAATAGATAAAAACGGTTGACACACAAGATTTATAGTGGATCAGCGTTAACGAGCCTACGTCCAATTTATAGTTCTTTGATTAATCGATAAGTTACAGGTACAATGCTGATAATCACTCAACCTCACAAGTACAATCAATAATCTCTCCAAATCTGTATAATTGTACTCAGGAATCTAAAGTACAAACTGAATAAAGTAGAGAAATATTGTTAATGGTGAAGCTTGAGTGTGTTTTCAAACGATTCTCCAAAATTGCAAGTCTTGATGTATTTATAGGCTGTTAAGGGGAGCGGGTTGGACGCCACGCGGCGTGCTCTGAGGCAATCTCGGTTTCTGAACGTGGGAATGTGGTGACAGAGCATCGGAACGTGTGTACTAGGCGGTTATTGGCCTGCATCTGATGGCATGAGAATAGGTCTTCAGTTGACCGGGTGCAGCAGCTTCGGGCTAGCAGGCATAGGGCGGATCAGGTAAGGTGTTCTCTGATTTGCTTCGATGGCTTTAAAATATCATTCTTTCGTTCTCAGGAGGGTCAGATAGGGCCTTCTCCGACCCGAGGGATCAACTCCTGAATACTTTGTTGTCTTTATGCGTTGAGTGGAGCGGGTACCAGTACCCCGATCCGACCCACTGCTAGCCTCCTGGAGTCTTGTTATTTGCACATGGGGATCGAGTTACGGTTTCTTTGACCCAACCCGATCTTGCTCAGTATTTGTTGTTGTATAAGTTTTCACTCTGACTTGAGATTCCTTCATCGAATCGATCCAACTCCATAACCCATAAATGGTCATCTGGACTTTAGGTGGCCTAGTAAAAAAGTAGGCCAACACCTACTTTACTACTATAAAAAGGAACTCAAACATTCCATTTCCATTCAGTCCACTTCTCATTTTTCCATCTCCTTCTTAAGCTCTCCATCCATGGCTTCCAGGCCTTTTCTCCTCCTCCTTGTTATCCCCTTCTTTCCTCCTTAATTCGGCCATGAGCCACTACCTCCCTCCATCACCACCTTATCAAAGTTTGTCATCCTCCTCTTCCTCTTATAAAAAAGAAGAGAGAAAGAGATTAATATGCACTATATATATATATATATATATATATTGACAACAAGACAGTGCGCCGAAATACATCCGATGGTTTGTTTACAACTTAGCTAGGCTTCCCGACCGTGAAGAATGGGAAATCTATATTGGTGAGAACTCTTTAAAACTTTAATCTAGTTTATTGTACACAAATTAATGAAGAACTAGTTATGATTTGAATTGTTAACTAGTGTAATTGGTTTGAACTGGTTATGGATGTTAATGGTTTATGTTTGTTGTGGTGGATGATGGTTGCGTATTTTAGAACACACACACTATTAAGCGTTAGTGTTATAAATCTTGTGCACATTTATTATTTATATTTAATAACGTTGATGATGGTTGCTATGGATGTTTATAATGGTTGTTTTGCACACACTTTGACACGAAAATTATGGTATTTCATTGGTAATCGGCAAATCTTCTTCATAATTGGAAGCAATATATTATGGTTTTTTTTCAAAATTGAGATTTGAAATAATTTGAAAATGGAATAGAAATGTATATGGATAGCCTTCATAAAAAGGGAATGTCTTGTTAAATGGGTTTTTGATGATAAACAAGGTTTTGTCATAAATAAATGAAAACGGTTTTGTTTTGAAAAGATGGAGTTTGGTTTTCCTATCTAGAAAATATCTAGAAAATGGTTTATATAAGTATATGATGGTTTTCTAAACTATTTTGAAGAAATTCAGAATAATTTTTATATGAAATTATAGAGCTTGTCGCACAGGGCAATTCACGTATTTTTGTTGCAAACTTTAAACGCTTATAACTTTTGCAATTTAAATCGGATTTCCATGAAATGAAAATTGTTTGATATTTCTATTGACAAGGGCTTTCAAATGAGTGAAAGAATATTTTAATTTTGAGTTATAATTTTTAAGTTTTGTTCAAAGCCATTTTGAAAAAGGACGTTGTAAGTGTAGTTTGCCAACCATAACTGTAAACGGCTATTTTAAAATTTTTAAAAATACGGATTTTTTTTGTAAAATCATTAAAAATTATTTAACAGTGTTTTGAATTGAAAATTTTAATTTTTGGCTAAGATAAACGATATTTTGATCAAACTAGTTAAGATAACTATTTTGTAACACTTTTTGCATCGCTTTTAAAGCGCTATTTAACATTTCTTTTGGAAACAATCAATTTTGAAAGTTTTAACTCGTAAGTTGTTTTTTGATTTATAAGTGATCATTTTTAAATGATTGTGAAATGTTTTCAACGGTTTAAAAATATTTTATATTTAATTTAAATTGATTACTTAAATTAAAGCACGTTTTCCAATTTTAAATAATTTGATATGGTTGGAGATAAATTTCCGGATGTTTGATATTAATTTGGTATATGAAGTCTCTTACTATTCGAGGAATTTAGAAGGTAGTTTACCTTTATTCCTCTTATAGTATGAGTTGGATACGAAGATTAATATTAAGGGTAAGTTGATGATATTTCCATCCAGATCCAATATCAAGGGGTTTGATAAATTTTCGAACTACGATCACTACAACACATTTGCCTATTCACAACGTTGAAAAAACGTTTTTATAGCCTTTAACAATGTTATGATGAACGTTTTCTACCAACAAGTTGTTATAGGCCATGGAAATACTATAATACATACCAAAACGCTGTAGAAAATGGCATACTACAGCGTTTCAAATGGTGTTGTTCTTTTGTTTATACAGTGTTTTATATTGTATTAGAAATGTTGTCTTCTTCACTTTTCTACAGCGTTTTGCCACATATCACAGCATTTCTGGAAGTTTATATGTTCTTTACTACCATAGCGTTTTGCCACATATCACAACATTTGTGGAAGTTTACATGTTCTTTAATATCACAGTGTTTTGCCACATATCACGATGTTTTTTTACATCTATCACGGCATTTACATATTGTAGTATCAAAATACTCATGCACTTACATATTAGCACCATGTAAATATATATCAACCAACTAATTATATAACATAATATTCATACACAAAGATCATATCATAAATAAACCAAGTTTACATAATTTCGCTAAACAAAAATAACATCATAAACTAAATTTACACAGTATCCGTCAAAAAAGTCACGATATCTATAAATAAAACAAAATATCCATAAAATATGCTTGCGCTGAATACCAAAAAAATGAACAACTAAAAGTTACCGCTATCTCCGTAATCAGCTGCCACAAGCGGTCTTGTTGTTGAGGGATCTTCAGAAGTGCCTAGCGATATTACGATTATAGCCGAATACACAACGATGCTCATCTCCAATACCTATACACATGTGTTCATGTTAGCATTTGGCCATGCTTACACATTAACAAGAAAACAATGCTCGACACCAAGAAAAAATAATAATTGGTAATATTTTTAATTATTGTTCGTAATATTTTATATTATTATGTACTTAGTTTACTTTTATAAACTAAACTTCTTAATTTTTATGAAACTAGTCAACTTAGTTAATTTTTGATAATAGTGAGTTAATTTTTATAATAATTAGTTAATTTTTAATTATTGCTATTATTATCATAGAATACTTGGTAATATTTTTTATTTTTATATGCTTGTTTAATTTTTATAAACTAAACTTTAATTTTTATAAAATTAGTAAACTTAGTTAATTTTTATAGTAGTTAGTTAATTTTTAATTATTGCTAATATTATTATAAAATACTTGGTAATATTTATATTTTTATATAATTAGTTAACTTTTATAAACTAATTTTTTTTATTTTTTTATAAAATTAGTAAACTTAGCTAAAAAATTTATAATAGTTAGTTAATTTTTATAATAATTGGTTAATTTTTAATTATTTCTATTATTATTATAGAATACTTGGTAATATTTTATCTTTTTATATACTTAGTTAACTGTTATAAACTAGACTTCTTAATTATTATAAAATTAGAAAACTTAGTTAACTTTTTATAATAGTTAGTTAATTTTTTAGTTAATTTTTAATTATTGCAATTATTATTATAGAATACTTGGTAATATTTTTTTATTTTTATATACTTAGTTAAATTTTATAAACTAAACTTCTTAATTTTTATAAAATTAGTAAACTTAGTTAATTTTATATCTTCAATTTTCTTTTCAAATGCACTGGGATTAATCAGAAGTACCAGAGTAACCCATTGGAATAGCCTGATATATTGTAGTACATGAATGCCATGAACATGTAGTGCGATGAATATAATTACTTACATAAAATTATGCAGAAGCATGGTTATCATCGTCGCCATTCGTAAGGCTCAAGGCATGTCTCATTAAAAAAAGGGCCATAAGATGCACAAGAAATCAAGTAATAAGTTGACATCACGTATAACCAACTGGTCGATAGAAGAAAAAAATAGAAACAACAGCAAATTTCAGATGTTTGATCCAATTTTCTGACATCTGACCTGGTTCAAATGTATGAAAGTAGGTTTCAGACGTATGACATGGATATCGGCCAACACCCTAATACCATTCCAGACGTGAGAAATTTATTTCAGACTTCAGAAACTGTTCTCGGGCGATTCCTAGGCCTGGTTTAGAAGTTTGAAATTTATTTCAGATGCCTGTCCTACTCTGATATCAAGGGTGATCAATGTTCTATCCCGCAAGTCATGACAGAACATGAACTCATCATCAAAAGAACAATCACGTTAAAAATGAGATGCTCTATTCCATAAATACATAATATTTTTTGGATATCTATAGAAAATATTTTATAACAAGCACATCTAGATAAAAATTACAAAATATACCTTAATACAATCGAATAAAATGGCTTTCAAATTCACTTCTAAGCTCAGTTATTTCTACAGAATAAAAGTGTACACATTGTTTTTCAACCTATGTAACAGTATAACAGATATTAACATGTTGTTAATTCGATTGATGGTACCTGAGCACAATAAACACGGATATTAGTGAACAATTATAAACATGAGTATGTTCAAGCCTAAATTATTACAATTTTGTGAAATTGAATGGTTAAGTCAAATCATAATAAGATAAAGGGAAGTGGAAAAAAATTAAGTTGATGACCATATAACAACAATAATTTTTGTATATACAATGAAGTAAGCAAGCATGGTAGGTGTTCTCGGCAGGCTTCAGCTGCCATAAAAGGTGGTCAGTTTAAACTGGAAATTGCATAATGGTCACTATTTCCATCATTTTCCACCATTAGGGGGGGGCACATCCACCGCATCTGTGATGCTTTCACCTCCAAATATACTAACAACAGTCTACATTGTTCTGTAATAACATAAAAATAAATATGTGATAATGAAAATATAATAAGAAAATGATAGCCAACATTTGTGAAATGTGCAGAGAGGTAACTTGATGGAAGGTTAGTGACCTAATAATATCCAAAAACATTTGTTACATCTATTTTGATGATTGTTGTATAGTAGTTATACTAAAAATACGTTGGTTAAATTAAAAAATGTTAACGAAATAAATCGGGTACAGACCTTATAATCTAGTAGCAAATATTGAATCCAAAAGACCTTGTTGTCTAAAAATGTATTACCATCCATGAATGAATTATATGGACATGGAATATAAAAGTCATTATATACAAACATGAACTGTCAATAATACCGAATCAACCACAAAACATAATATTGACAGTTCAAGTCAGATTACCTATCAATTAGGGCACATGCGAGCGAAGTCAAAGCTGGAGATATCCGTGTGTTATTTGTGAAACCTCTTGCATATTGGACTCGAATTTTCATCATTATAACCGCCTTCCCTTGCCCTCAAATAGACTCCATTGGGTATGTGGCTCAAACTTATCCTTATCAATACTATTTTTCTCCTTTGCAAAGCTTCAATAATATAGTATAATCTTCTAATGTAGGTCAAGAATAAGAGACGCAGAGGAAAAGCAATACAATAGAGTTGCATCTAGTGTCACCAAACTCATGGACTTTATTAGACTTTGGCAAGTCAATCATGCTTACAGAATTCTCTACCCTAAACTTAGTATATTTTTTTGCATATAAACAGCTTGTGGTCAGATAACGTAAAGCTACTTTTGCAGGTGATGAAGTTATATATATATTTCTTCCTCGGTAGAAAGAGTACTACATACAGTTAAGTATGATGGCATAACTTCATGGATTTGTCTAGTGTTACAAGTTTAAAAGCTGCAATACATATTCAAGCATGATATGCTTTTTCTGAAATAGAAAAGGTTAAGAATTAAAGCTATATAATAAAGTCTAAGATACTTTTATTAATGCACCTGCTGACATAGAAAAATTATTCATGCCTAAATAGAAATTAAAATCTTAGCTTAGAATGAATTATAAAACTTATCTCTGTGTTAATTGTACCCAAAAAGTGCAATAAATGGGAAGCTGCATACAAAAGGAGGTAGCAGGAATAGCGTTGACGTAAACATGGCAGAGACTATTGCTCGAGCAGTTTAAGGGTGAAAGCAAGACCGTTGCAGAGTAGTTTAACAGCATGATCGTATTGCTACTGGAGACATTAAAAGACAATAAAACACATCAGTTGTAGCAAATATAAGAAAATAATTTGGGCATACCCAGAGATTAGCAAATCCTTGGAAATAAATTTAAAAGAAAACCCTTAACAAAATTTTCCTTTAAAAACCTCACTCATTTACAAAAAGATATATGTCATACATCAATTGCTTTCGCAATTTCGTTATTCATATCGGACATGGTAAGTTGGTTGAATAATACGAACAAGCAAACCGCTGAAATATATATCACACTAAAGTAAAAGGAACATGACAAAATTGAACACTAAAATAAAGTGAATACTTAAGAATCCAAAACAAGGATAAAATATTTAGTCAAACCAAGGTTATGAATGCAAGTATGTGGTTCCAAACTAACTTTAAATGTATTCATCAAATTTTAACGGACCAAACACAAAATACCAAGACCACCAAAATAACATTTCACAAAATTATGTTGCTCTTGTATATGATCTAATTGTAGGTTATCACTTATAAGGTCTCACTTTATGTTCACCATTGCTAAACATGTATTGAAAATATATTCAAAAATAGAATAAAAAACAGACCTTATCAATTTCAGCTAATCTCTTGCAAAATGTTACCTTCTATTCATCAAAGACATCAGCTACATTAACTATCAGCTCAAATAACTGCAGTACACCAACATAAAAATGCAGAAGTAAACATGAGATTGCAGGTAAATGATGATTAGGTAGACCTGATTGGGAATCTGAGAAACTTACATCCCTCTGCAATTACATTATTGGCTTCCTTATTTTCTTTATTAATGCCTCAGTTTTTACAAGCAACAGAAAGATCATGTACTGTATTTTGAAGAATAACCTATTGTAGAGTATCACGAAACAAAAGAGTATTTAAATAATAAAATAAAAATAAATTGCACACAATGAGAATACATGATACCCCTTTATGTTTTTGGTGGAAGACGGGTGTGCAGCGTGAAACTACACAGCCGGTTACGCGTAAAACATAATAGGCAATAATATAAACTGGTTGATAGGCCCAACCGGTAGCAAGTAGTCTAGACCTAGGCGGTCAAAAAGATAATACAAGTACTGATTTGAATATGTACATCATAGAGAACTGAGCATAAGGTAAGAGTACACAGCCAAAATACTACATATGTAATACTGAGCATCCATTTATGGATCAACGAGGGGCAAGGGTACTGCTTTCTTGAGAGCCAGGAGACTGGGGTATTGGAAGGGAGAGCCTGAAGCGGGCATGCCTGTTTGTTCCTATCCACGATTCAAATAGATGCAGGATATGATAACATGTACCCATCATGAGCTTCGAGGGTCTGCCGAAGATGATTGCATTACGTTATAACCAAATACACCATGAAAAAAAGCCACTAAAGAATCTATTAAGGGGTCAGGGGGGTGATGTTGCATGTACTCGAAGAATGAGTTGAAAGAGGGGATGAAACCAAGGATGAAAGAACTGACTGCAGCCCACACTGCATATGAAAATTCACAATAAAAAAGAGATGTGAAATGGATTCGTTACAATGTTTGCACAGAACACGTATGGGATCAATATTGATATTTAGCGATGAAGCCTGTATCTGGTATTAATACGGTCATGTATAAGAAGCCATTGAAAGAAAATAATGCGGGGGGGGGGGGGAGGGAGGTGGCATTTCCAGATTCTCGAGAAGGAGAAGCTTCGTCCAGGGTGTATTAAGAACTTGTAGCAGGATGCTGCCGAGAAGATATTGGATGGGCCTAAAGCCCAAACGAATGAATCAGGTTCTGGTAATAGATGAGTAGAGCTGAGAATATGATCCACATAATTTATTTCGTTTAATACTTCAAAGCCCAGAAAAGTTTCAGGAAAAAAGCCCATTGGGCCGAGCTCATGGGCCTCAGCTATCGTGAGTATGCTATTTCTGCTTGATGCAAGGATGGGAAAATAAGAGTGAAGAGGGATTTTTTCTTTCCAAATATCCAACCAGAAGAGGCAAGATTCTCCATTACCAACTTTAACATGAAAAGGAGATTTAACTCTCGATATGGTGGGTAGAATTCCATTCCAGAATGGTGAGGGTCTGACATGAGGTCTAAAGTGGAGAATGATGAAGGGGTTAAAATTGTACAAGCGATTCAAGATCCAGTCTTTCCAGATGAATTGACCAGGTAAGAGAGCTCGCTGTAGCCATTTAGCAAGCAGTGTAGGATTAACGGTCGAGAGGTTCAGAACACCAAGGCCACCATGGTTAGTTGGGAGACAAACAGTTTTCCAATTGATTAATTTTTTCAGCTTACTCCCATTCCAAAGGAATGTACTACGAATTGAATCGATTCTTTTGATAACCCAATTGGGGAGTTTGTGGAATGACATCTAGTAAGTTGGAAGTGATGAGAGTACGTGTTTTACAACAACAAGACGGCCAGCAGAGGACAAAGAATTCGCTTTCCAACTTGAAAGCCTATTTTCAATTTTTGAAATGAGTGGTTGCCAATCAAATTTGTGGAGTTTAGTAGGGTGGAGAGGAATACCAAGATAATTAATTGGGAATGAATCAAGCTTGCAGTTAAGGCAATCAACTATAATAGGACCCAGGTGAGCACAATTACCAAGCATAATAATGGAGCTTTTGTTAAAATTGATTGAGAGGCCTGAAATCATTTCAAAAGAATATAGAAGAACTTTGAGAGAGTGAATGTTTTTTGGGGAGGGGATGGTGAAAAGAATTGTATCGTCTGCAAATTGCAAGTTGGTTGTGTAAATTTCAGAATTTGGGATTGGAATACCGGAAAGAATGCACTGAGATAGGGCTTGTTTTACCATTTGATTAAAGACATCAGCTATTAGAACAAAAATGAGAGGAGAGAGGATCCCCTTGTCTTAAGCCTCTCTTAGATTTAATTTTACCTCCATATTCACCATTAATAAACACAGTAGAAATGCTTGTGTGCAAAATTTCTTTAATCCAGTTACACCACCTTAATGGGAAACCCCTATGCATCATCAGGGATAAAATGAATTCCCAGCTTACTGAATCAAAAGATTTTGAAAAATCAAGTTTGAGTAGGACACCATGGGAGTTAGAGAAATGACAATGAGAGATTACTTCTTGTGTGGCTGCTACACAGTCAAGGATATTTCTACCAGAGATGAAAGCTGATTGTTCGTTACCCACCAGAGAGTCAATGTGTTGTTGAAGTCTATTAGAAATAATTTTAGTGATGATTTTGAAAGTTTTATTGAGAATACTAATAGGTCTAAAGGAGGAGACAGTGTTAGCACTGGAATGTTTTGGAATGAGGATAATGTTGGCATAATTCAATTTTGCAATTGATGAGGGGTTTGAGTAGAATTCATAACACATATCAATGATGTCAATTTTTAAGATGGGCCAAAAGTGTTTGAAGAAAGATGGGCCAAAGCCATCAGGCCCAGGAGCCTTATCATCGACCATATCCTTGACAGCATTCCATATTTCCTCTTCTGAGAAAGGATGATCAATGTTAGTGGGTGTTGGATTTGGGTATAGATAATGCCAATTTATGTTTGGAGAGGGGGGCGGAGATGAACCAAGTAAGCTTTTGTAGAAGATAGTAAATTGATGGCAAATGTCTTTAGGGTCAGTGAAGGTAATGTTATTGTGAACAATTTTAGAGATGAATAAGGAGCGTCTATGACAATTGGCAATTCTATGAAAATATGCAGTGTTTTTATCGCCATCTTTAATCCATTTCGCTTTATATCTTTGTTTCCATCCAATCTCTTCTTGTTTGATTAGTCTGTCCAGTTCTGCTTCATGTTTTTTCAAAACGTGTCATTCAGAATCAGATAATATCGGAGTTCTTCAATGATATTAAGATTAAGAATGGCATCTTGTGTGGATGAAATACGACTTTTTAAGGAATTCCAATCATGTTTAGCCCATGGTCGAGTCAATTTACGAAGAGAGCGAAGCTTTTTAACAATTCTAACCACGACAGAGTGGTAAGATGGAAGTTGATCCCAGTTGAGTTTGACAAAGTCATTAAAAGATGGTTCTAATAGCCAGAGATGCTCGAATCTGAATGGACGCTTAAGTGGAGTGGTTGAACAGGTGTCAAGAAGAACTGAGCAGTGATCTGAAATGGTAGTGGCAAGAGCATTGACCAAGGTCAACGGAAAGAGGTCATCCCAGCTGAGGTTAAAGAAGAAACGATCAAGTTTGGATACCAATGGATTTTCTCTTCTACTTGACCATGTAAAAACGGCGATTGTTGATAGGTGGTTCAATAAGTGAACAAAATCGAATAAAAGCATTAAAAAGAGAAGAATCTGAGGATAAATTTCCTGAATTACGATCATCTAATGAACGAGTTGTGTTGAAGTCGCCACCAATTATCCAAGGTTCATTTATATTTTACAATAAGTTATGACAATGCTGCCATGTTTCAGCTCTACTATGATGATCATTAGGAGCGTACACATTAGTGAAGTGGTAAGTGGTGTTAGAAGGAATATAACGAAGGGACACGTGTAAAATAGAAGAATAGATAAAGATTGTTCAAAAGCCCACACGTGCTCATTCCACGCAGTGATTAGACCACTACGAGTGTCAACAGCATCCATGT
Source organism: Allium sativum (assembly GCA_030737875.1). Classification (NCBI taxonomy): domain Eukaryota; kingdom Viridiplantae; phylum Streptophyta; class Magnoliopsida; order Asparagales; family Amaryllidaceae; genus Allium; species Allium sativum. The sequence continues at coordinate 185,091,125 of CM060925.1, read as the reverse complement.
GTGACCAACCAGATAAGAAGGGACCACAAAGAGTACGAATGAGAGAATTGGTTGGATTAGAGGTTTTTGTTTCTTGCAAAAATAAAATATCAATATGGTGAGGGGAGAGGATGAGATTAACAGCATGATTTTTTGTGGGGTCCCTCAACCCTCTAATAATCCATGTGACTATTTTCATTTAGAAAGGTTAGTACGCTGCTGTTCTAGGGCTTACATGGCAGTATAATGTTTATCATGCAAACACACCCCTATGCATTTCGCTAATTTTTTGTTTAACACTTTATTAGCAGAAGAAAAAAATGATTGGTTCAAAATAGCTACCTGAAGACCCTGGAGGCAGCGAGCGAGCCCTGTTGAGTCTTGCACTTCTCCTGATAGTTGATGAGGAGAAATGAGGGGAAGATGAACCCTAGCCTTCTTGTTGACCTTGATCCTGATGCTCCTGAAAAGCTGACAGCTGTTGATGTACAGGAACTGAAAGATCCAGATCCACCGTTGGATCCCATCTAGGCATAATGTTGTCTTCTTTGTTGAAATCCACCAAAGCAAGGTCTTGAGACTGATTATCCGGCACCATTGGCACTTGCCTCAAAGCCTCGTCATTCATCACGTCAAATCTGTTCTCCTCCATACAATCTGGCTGTTAGGCTAAGGGTTGAAAGATAAAGCCATCATAGTCATAATTAATTCCCAGTAAGAGTGTTTCTGGACGTTGGCAAGGGTGTGCATGTGTCCATCGTTCTATCTTAAGCTTCACAGCATGGTTCCTTATATAAGTAAAAAAAGAACATGGAGTTGTAATACCTTCGAAGAACTGTATCTTCACAAAAAGGAAGCGATGGTCCACATAGGACCAATCGCAAGATTCTGTTTGAATGAATCTTCCCATCGGCTTTAAGGCTTCCTTGATAGTGTCAGAGTCATGTCTGTAAAATTCTGGGAAACCACTGATTTGGGCCCAGTACGCATTTTCGAGGACGGGTTCAGGATATTCTTCAAGAGTTGTTTCTTATTGTAAGAGTACAACACCATCTTCTTCCGTTAGTATTTTCAGATGCAAGGCATTGTTTTTAATGGCAGAGTTGGGGAAAAAAAATGAGAAAGGGGTTGTCTGTAGTATGCCAGATCGGCCACGCATACTCCTGACCAAAAGTTGACTTGAGTGCATTAGAGAGCATCTCGATAGACCAGAGGCCATCAATGGTAATCGCGGTGAGGCAGAGATATGCATCTGCCATTTCTCGAAAAATTGGAAATTCTTGTTTACGATTCGGTGGAGAGGAAGGAGATAAAGAATATTTTTTGTTTTAAATGAGAGGAGGTTTGATTTTGACATTGTGTGTAATTATATTAGAGTTATAATTACGATTTGAAATATGAGTAGATCGGTGGGACCCTCTCTTCTAAAGATGCATGTATTGTGCCTCGCGACGGTTCGCCGTTTGAGTTGTATGGGGGCGCGTCCAATCGGTCTCGGTTAGTCGAGAGGGTGGTAGCTTTTTATTGGGACAATGCAAGCTTGCATGCCCAAAGAGAGAGCAATTACAACATATTACCGCATTCCTACATGATTTAGCCACGTGTCCTCGATCAGCACACTTCAGACAGCGTCTCTCCGAATTCAAAAACTTCAACGTCTCTCTGATCGAACTGAAGGTTGGAAGGATTCTTCTCCGCCTGACAGGTGGGTTGGGGAGAACAGGTGGAAGTTTAGCTCTTGAAGCTGCCACTTGAGCGTATGTAAGTGACGGATGATCTGTAGGGTCTGACAGCTTTTTTTGGGTTTGAACGTCAACTGTACCATTGGGGAAGTGATGAACTATAGTGAGTCTATGTCTAATGGTGAAGAGAATGAGGTGAACTGAGGAGTTGATTGTGTTCAGGGGTGAGAGAACTGTGAATAAGAGTTGAACTGAGAAGATGGAGCATGGTGAAGTTGGCTTGAAGAGATGAACTGGTCTCCATGATACCCCTTTATGTTTTAGACTTGTATGGTATAAGATGATGCATACATACATACATTGAAAGTAAACTAATAATGGTGAAACTTTAATGCAACATTTTTGCATACATAATTGTAAACAATGGCTGTTTGAGTGTAGATTAATGCAAATATTTACAACACAATATAATCAATGTGGATGCTATTGAAACGATGATTAAATTATTAAAATGAGATTTAATATACCATTTACTGATACTTAAATCGATACAATTGGAAACTGAAACAAAGGATAACTACCATGGTTCTTTTTCGATAATTTGGATAAAGCTAAACAAGGGATAAGATTAAAAGTTAGTAAGGCTGTATTTGTTACAGATATAAGCCCTGATATTTACACCATATTAACAACCAGTGAATAGTAACCCAACTGCTAATTTAATGATTTGATTCTATCGTTGCAAATCAGTTTATATGACAACCTACAATCTCAAAAGAAAATTAATTTGATCAAATTCAAAAACGTTTATCGATGTATACCCTTAAGTCCTTTCCTTTTATTTTTGATTGGTTGAACCAACCCAAGTGCTTCATCTTCTTTGCACAGGGAAGAAGAAAGTAAAAAAATGTTAGTAACATTTCAAGAAAACAGGATCATGATTTTTGATCAGAGATTCAAACGATTTTAATTAGGGTTAAAAGAATTTTGAGAAAAGGGTCGTGATTTCTGATTGAAGAGGAAATGAATTTTGTGTAGCTGTGAAAATTTCAAAATGACCGCCCATTTAGGAAATATCTAAATAAAGATCTCAGCGTTTTGCATAGCCGTGTTTGGTTTTTCTTGTGTTCAACAACCGTTTATGACAACAAAGAGGAGGAAAAGTTGTCTATTGCAATTGTTGATAACCACTTTTCTTGTTGTGGATAAGGATTTCCAAATTAGTTTAGATAAGTTGGATAGAAATAATCTTTGGATATTTGATATGCAATTCCGTGGTGTAAACGTATACTATTTGAGGAATTTGAAAAATATTATTATCATTATTCCTCTTGTAGTATTCTTTGATTATGAGAATTGATATCGAGTATAAGTAGAGTAAATTGTTGTGTAAATTATGTTTAACATCGATTGATTTTAGTTCTACCTTGAATGGTATCTTCAATAATATCATTCTTGGAACCCGATGAGATTAAGTTGTGGAAATTCATATCATAATTTGGGAATTTAATCAAATCATTGATTTTAGGAAATTAAAAGTAAGAAATTGGGAAGAAAGCATAATATTTTAATTAAAATTAAAGAATTAAATGTTGGGAAATCGTTTTAACTGGAAACTATAGTTGAAATATGGATTAAAGGTTTTTAAAAGAAATTGGATTTGGACAATGATTTATCAAACGAAAAGTTAGTTGTGGTTTCGAGGGTATATTATCTTTGGTTTAAAGGATGTGTTTTAAAGGAGAAAAACTAAAATATGGATTTTGTTAAAGATAATTTGAGAACGGGTTTAAAGAAGTTTTGATTTACAAAATCCAAGATGGAAGGAGATCTGGTTGAAAGCCTATGTGTTCCATAATTGTGTTTTTAATTGTGCTTATTATTTGGAAAGACCGGGATCAGATTTATGTCCAAAAACCTTTCCAAGTAATAATACGATGTTATGGAGAAATTAAAGACATTGAAGACGGTATTGAAGACCGGGACCCTTCATATCGTAAGGATGACTTGCTGAATGTACCAAATGAGTAGCTCCCATTTGTAGATGGATTTTATATCAGTTAAGTGGCAAGAAGCCCGAACGTTTGTGAAGGAATTTTGGATTGTAGTTTCTTTCTGAGCCAGAACCGACTTGTATTGGTTTGTGTGTTTGACATTGTAATTTATTGCGTAGCAATGATTTCTGTTAATATATATATATATATATATATATATATATATCTGTTTGCTAGCAGAGAATTTATTCTCTTAGCTTAACACCCTTCTATAAGATGTATGGGCTTAGAGGTTATATATTGATGGAAATCGGTGATGCGTTGTGAATGGACAATATGGCATACTTAAGTTAGGTGATGAGTTATTGATGATCAAAGCATGACATATTTAAGCGTAGCTTTGTGTATATTATGACCTCCTCAAGCCATACACCCCGATAAATGGATATACGATATTGTTTACTTCTAGATAAAAGTTGTGTTAGCATGAGGAGCATGAGTTGATCCTCGGACATACCCCTAAAGGTGTTTGAAATTAGGTTCGGTATGGAAGTTCCTTTTCCTTGTCATTGTTGGAAACCCAATCTCCACTACGAGCCCCTACGAGTTTGTTTGTATTGCCTGCTGGTTAGTGGCAGGATAACATCAGTATAATGGGATGGGGGCATTATGCTGGCTAGTTTAATATATTTACTTTCGAATGGTTTTCACATTGTGCACTAATAATAATACGAAAGAGGATTTTCACGTAAAAAGGCATTTCTTGGCTATCATAAGGAGAAACCTCACACATATGTGCGTTCACATTATTGTGTGCCACGAGACCTTATGTTAGTTTCATTTTTCTAAAAGCCATTACGGAATTATATGCATAAATATTCGCATGGAGTAAACATGTTCCGCGTTAGCAGCATGGTCCAGTGAATTACCAAACTTTAAAATAAACCCAAAAAACAACCGTTTTAGAGTTCTCAAATCGGTCCTATGACTAACCTGGAGTTTATTGTCCCCACACCTAAACTCTGGGTGTCCATAATTTTTACACGTATAGCCTAGTAGTTTGGTTTGCAGATTTAGTCTTCAGAATTGAATTCAGGATTGGAGCTACAGTTATACTTTGGATTTTATTTCTTCCGCTGAAGGCATGTTTATGTTTCTTTATGATGAGCTTATATTTCTTTATGATGAGCTTATATTGTAGTCTGATGTATCTCTTCTAACTCTGCTGTAATATTATTGTAATGATAATGGAAAATTTCTTTTACATTTGTGCAAATTTGTAAGTACCCCTAAAAATCCTCCTTTATGAACGGCTTAAGTTGGTTTAACTACTGGAAAAAACCAGACAAAAAGGCGGGTTGTAACACCCTGTAATTCTAATAGCACTAAAATGATAAATTAAAGAATACTTAATTAAATATTCGGAATTAAGTAAAATGGACTAAGCCATTGTGTTCGTCTCAGAATTCTACTTGAGATAGACTCCGAATTTGCGTAATACGGACATCTTATAAAGAAGATATTAAGGTTTGAAGTTTATATACGTATAAGCCATTTATATATAAATAAAATTATTCCAGAAAATCAAAATCAGAGGCAGGAAAAATGGGGGGAGATTGGCCTGGTAGGGGTCAACCAACCATAAGGGTGTCGACCCATGGGTCAACACCAACATAGGGGTGTCAACATCCATATAGACTACCATGTCGACCCCTCCGAGATCTGGGCAGAATTCAGTCTGAATGTGGACTCGTTTCTTGACTAGATTCGTTGACCCTAGGCTATAAATAGGACCTCATTCTCATTGTTTTTATTCAACAAAAATAGTGGATGCAATGAGGTGCTGACCCAACTCCGTTTGAACTAGCCTATTCTTCCTCAACAACGATTCATACGTATTCAAGGATCTGTGCTATAACATCTATAATCAATTCTTTGTTCTTTAGATCCAATCACAGTGAGTTTATGTTGCTTTTAGTTATAAACACCTATAATGTAATCGTGACATGTTTATAATTATGGATCAAAATCTATGCTTGTTAGTAACATGAATCATGGCAGATCTGCCATTACTTGTATACATAATTTACTGCTTAGATCTCATATGCCTGTTCATGATATCCCTATTCTGTTAGTTTGCTTAACTATGTCACTGTATGCCTATTCTGTTAGTTTGGCTAATTATGACACCGCATGCTTATTCTGTTTTTATGACTAATTCTATCATCTTATGCCAGTTTTATTTACTATGCCTATTCTTGTTCTCTTCTCTCCCCTTTCCCTTTTTGTTTTTATAGTCAGGCTACCTTCGAGCCTAGGCATATCGCTAAAATACGCGAACGCACAAAATTGGGAATGATTAATTTAGGGCTTCATTCATATTGTAAAACTTGATTGGGAATTTTGGGCGTAATTTGTACCTTGATCCAAAACTTGGGATTTGGGGCATAATCTATATCTTGATCTAAACCTTAATCTGGGGCATAAATTGTATCGTGGATCAAAAGGAGATTTGGCGCATAACAAACATGAAAATTGGTTAATAATGCAAATGCCTAGATTTACAGTAATTAAAAACTATAACTGCGCTTAGGCACGAGGTTATATTACACTTGTGGTAGAAGCCTACCCAGAACCGCCCGGCATATCCAACGTCCACAAGTGGTAAATCTAATACGAGGGGACTAAGTGCATAAACACGAAATGGTGCTAAGACACGAGGTTAAGTATGACTTGTGGAAGAAGTCTATCCGGACCCAATGGCATATCCAGCATCCACAAGTGGTAGACTTAATGTGGGAGGTCTAGTGTAGTTAGAACCATAGATGAATGAATGGTGATAAACTTGTAATACTTAACTTGTTAATCCATAAGGATTACATGAGCCTGTTAACATGAGTAGGGGTTAAGTAAACTTGCTTGAATCAAGTGGGAGGGTTAAGTTATTCTTGTTAAATATGTGGGGACAGGTTATACATATAAACCCGACAAACTTAACCTATTGGGGTTATGCAATCTTGTTAAACTGGTAGGCATAACCAGTTGAAATCCTAGTAGTAGGGATGCAAGCCTAGGGGGAAGCTTTTATCATCTAGTGTGTGGGACTCGTATCATTCAGTAACCTATATTGGTATCAAACAGAAAACTCCGAACTAGGTCGGGGTCAGGGCACGCTTACTGGGCTGATTATAAGAGGTCACTTGAGTGAGGGTGTTGACGGCGCATTCCAACAGGGTCATGTGCGTGCATGGGTCTATTTGCTAGAGAAAATAAGAAGATGTGGCATCAGTATATATGGTTGTGTATCTTTAAAATAGCGTGGTTGCCATTTTAGGAAGTGATGCATCCTAGTGTGGGGCCAGCACATGGTATCTACTAGTTAGGGAGCCGATCGATTGGGGGTGGTAATTAGGGTACATCTAGTCTTGCTTGTTTAGGAGCCCATTATTGTCATTGGGGCTTAACACCTATTAGTTCTATTGCGTTACCTGTTATTGTATGGGGTAAAACCTCTCACTAAAAGTACACCAAAGTCTACCATCTTGTACTTGTTGGGATCATCTTGTTCTTATTATACCAGTATTGGTGCAAAGAAAAGTATTAGAGAAGCGCAATGCATGTTCTGTTTTGTTTATCTTGTTTACCTTGTTATACCTGCCTTATGACACTATTATCTCTCTTCAACTTATATGCATGTCATGATGCTTTTACTTATTTATATGCTAAAAGTAACTGGACTCACCAGATTTTATGTCTGACCCATTTTGTTTCCTCTTCTTTCTCTTCCGTCCCCCCTCAAGGTTCTCAGGGTGGGAATACTCAAGCTTGATCTGGATTCTTATTTCCTTCTGCTTGGAGCTGCTTAGACGTATTGCTCGATTTCGTATATGTTCTACTATGGCTATATTTTGGGGATTACGCTCTTTTTATGTATTATCATACCTCTGGTGATGATTTTTGTACAAGGCAGAAGTTCTATGTTTTCGTTATTCCAGACTTATTACGAAATTGGGTTTGAACTACGAAGCTTTTCTATTTAATAAAGTTTTAATTCCGCTGTTATTTTATATTTATATTGTAATGTTTCTATTTCTGTTTACCTATAACGCTTCACGAAACTTAATGCATTCTGATAAAGAGTGACATTAACGGACGTAGGTTGTCACATTTGGTATCAAAGTTGAAGGTTACCATATCGTATAAAAGATTTTAAAAATTGTTTTCAAAAAGGTTTTAAAAGAAAGAATTTTCAAAAGAAAAGTCTGTTTTGAAAAACATATTCCCCAAAGCCATACGAAATATCTTTCGATTCACTGTTTGAATCCCTTTTTCCTTTTCTTTTCAGCATGTCTGGGGAACCTAATATTCCTGGGGCATTCAGATACCAGCTTGGTTCCATAGGTATTTGGAGGCTACGGCACCTGCCGGGGGCCAAGAAGACGCCCCTCCCGCAGCTGCTGTTCCTCCTCCTCCTCCTCAGCGTGTTGATAATTTCCCTAAGATATGAAAATATTTCTGTGCTATGGGCGGGAAGCCATTCCGGGCAACTGAGACTTTCGTAGAGGCATGGAATTGGCTTAAAGAGACGGAGGATTTGTTTGGAATGTTTGAAGTTGACGATCGTAGGAAGATTCAGTTAGCCGTTTGGCAGCTGAAAGATGAGGCTTCATTTTGGTGGGAAGTGACGCAAGCAAGGCATCCAGTAGAGATTTGGGATGATTTCCAAAAGATATTCGAAATTAAGTTTCTTTCTCAAGCCGAGTAAAGTATGCAAATGGAAGGGTTTTTGGTACTTAAGCAAAGAAGCATGCCTGTAAAAGAGTATGTTAATAAGTTTAATCAATTGGCGAGGTTTGGTATGGAACTAGCAGATACCTCACACAAGAAAGGTTTGAGGTTTGCTAGAGGATTGAATGAACCCCACCATTGGTTGACTATGTCTCACATTCCGATGGGGGCAACTTTTGAGAAACTTGTTGATATGACATTAATGCATGAGGAAAATAAAGGTGAAAAGAAAGAGGCTAGGGTTGAGGAAACAAAAAACAGGAAAGTGTGGCCTAAGAAAGAACAACAGCAACAAATGATGGGCGGTAAGAACGGTAAAGCTCAAGATAAGAGGAAATGTCATCATTGCGGATGCAAGGGTCATGTGATCAAGGATTGCAAGAAAAGAAAGAACACTTGTTTCCATTGTGGAGCAGTCGGACATCTTGTTAAGAATTATCCGAAGAAGCAAGGACTGGGTCAAAGGGCATGATCTATTGAGGATAGGTGCATGCTCTTGTGGCCAGTGCACCAGATAGAGGTAGGAAAGTCTCTGTTGAAGGTTTGATTTCTCTTTCCAATCATCCAGTTAGAACTCTTTTTGATTCAGGCGCTTCACATTCTTTTATATCTGATTATGTGGTTGAGTCTATTCACCTTAGTACTAGCATGGTTTTGGATCCCGTTGTTGTCTCAAACCCCATTAGGGGTACGGCTCATCTGTCTATGATTTGTCGGGGTTTGAGAATATTTTTATTAGGCATCGAGTTTGAATGCGACGCATATGTGCTTGGTTCTATGGGCTATGGTTTGATTCTAGGGATGGATTGGCTAGCTATGTATGGTGCCATTATGGATTGTAAGAGGAGGATCGTTAGACTTTTGACTTGCCATGGAAGGACCCTCAAGATCCCTTGTGACCCTAAGGGTTCTATCATGCTTAGTGTCCTAGAGTCGTTTTATGCATCTATCGATGATTTACGATCTATACCAGTAGTCTGTGAGTATCCTAATGTTTTTGAGGAGGTTTGGGGGTTACCTCCGAGGCGTGGGATGGATTTCCGTATATATTTGGTGGATAATGCAAAGCCAGTTGCATTGCCTGTGCGCCATATGGCTCCAAGAGAAAGGAGGGAGCTAAGCAAGCAAGTAGGGGAGCTACTTGAGAAACGGTTTATTAGGCGAAGCATATCTGAATGGGGGTGGTCCAGTGGTATTCGCCACTAAGGTGGATGGTTCGCTTTTCTTATGTGTGGATTATTGAGAATTGAATGAACTCACCAAAAAGAATAGGCACCCACTTCCGAGGATAGATGACCTGTTTGACCAGCTTGTTAGTGCATCCATTTTCTCTCAGTTAGACTTGGCCATGGGGTTTCATCAATTGAGGGTGGCCGAGAACAATATAGACAAGACCACTTATGGAACTTCAGATGTTTTATTCGAGTGGCTCATCATGCCTTTTGGGTTGATGAATGCACCAGCCTATTCTGTTGATCTTATGAGTAGAGTTTTTCGGGAGTATCTAAATAAGTTCATTGTTGTCTTTATTGATGACATCTTGATTTTCTCAAAGGAGAAGGAAGAGCATGCCCTACGTTTAAGGGAGGTTTTGAAAACTCTCCATGTGCACCAGGTTAAGGCGAAATTCTCCAAATGTCATTTTTGGAGAAAAGAAGTGAGATTTCTAGGGCATGTGGTCTCTAAAGATGGGATAGAAGTAGATCCTACGAAGGTGGTTGCAGTTCAAGATTGGTAGATCCCAAAGAATGCCACGAAGGTGAGGAGTTTTCTTGGATTAGTCGACTATTATAGGAAGTTCGTTAAGGACTTCACAAAGATATCAGCCCCACTCACCAGACTAACGAAGAAGAATCTGACATTTTCTTGGAATACAAACTGTGATGATGCTTTTCAGCGATTGAAGAGGGCTTTGACGATAACCCCAGTCTTGACCTTGCCTGACGGGAATAGTGTTCGCAATATACACTGATGCATGTTGTAACAACCCGCATTTTACGTGTCGGAGGATCGTAAAATATTTTTAAATTATTCCCTAAAGGTTGGATCATTCTCACATTTTGCTATGTTACTTATGGGGAAGTGAGACATGTCCATAATTTTTACCAATTTTATTTGTGACCATTTTTCCCCTGTCATTCTTGTACAAGGAATAACTTTTGACTTAGGTCGAATCAGGTGGTGAGACCTGTGCCATTGGAAAGGAAATGATAATTGCCACCCCGTATAGTGGTTACACTAAAGATTTGGCTCAGTGGTGTAACGACCCGCATTCTATGCATCGCAGGATCGTAGGATATTTATTTCTTTTTAATACGAAGTCGTATGGTCATGTAACTTTGGGAGATGACTATTGGGGTCATTTCGCATGTTCATGATTTTTGCCGATTTTTAAATGACCGCTTTTCCCCAAACTGATCTTGTTTTGTCCATAACTCTTGATTGGAAAGGAGTTTTGACATGAAACCACTTCCATTCGCTCTGGATGATGGTTTACAATTCCGTAGAGTGGTCACATTAGCCAAACGGACTCACCGTTTGGGAGATATGGCTGAAACAAGTTTCAGATGGTGAAAAACAACTTAATTGGGCTTAACCGGGTGATTAGCAGCTAGGCCCAAAGGGGATTTCGGGATTTGGAGTATTTAAGGGCTGCTAGGGTTAGGGATTTCGGTTTTTATCATTTCCCAGCAGCCACATACATCTTAGAAAACCCTAACAATGGCCTCCAATATCTAGAATCATCCCTAATCACTTCTTAATCAAGTTTTGGCTTAAACTACCTCAAATTAAGGAGAGAAAGCACCAAAGCAAGGTTAGAGCTGCTGTGTTACATTGGGAACAGCGCCAAATAGTAGATTATTTCAGATCTAAAGTTTATTTGTGGCCAAGGTGAGTGATAAGCATTGTTTTGACACTAATTACGGCTAATTAGGGGTGATTAGTGATAATTAGCGAAATTATAGCTTAGAAAAATCTGGGAAATTTTGTAATATTCTAAAATGATATTCTAGGTCTCTGAGAGAAATTTGGGTTGTTTTGGTTAATTTTTTCTAATCCTATCATTAGTTGTTGTTAAACATGATTAAGGGGAAAACATGGGTTTTTGGGTATGTTTGATCCTTATAAACATGTAATATTGTTGTTTTAGTGTTTGTAGATGATTATACATGTTGCTATGACTGTATGGTATGTTTTCTGATTGCATAGAAAAGTTAGAATGGTTGAAAACGCCGTCGTTTGGCGAAAATAGCTTGCTAGAAAAACTTGCAGCAAACTGGATAGGAGCAATCAGATAGGAGCAATCGGATATGAGCATTTGGATAGGAGTATTCGGATAGGAGCACTCGGAAAGGAGCATCCGGATAGGATCATTTGGATAGGAGCATTCGGATAGGAGCATCTGGATAGGAGCATTCAGATAGGAGCATTCGGATAGGAGCAACCGGATAGGGGCATCTGATCCGAACTGGATAGGGGCATCCGATCCGAACCGGATAGGGGCATCCGACCCGAACCAAATAAGAGCATTCGAGCACCCGAACTGAACTAGAAAGGAGAATTCGAGCCGAACCAAGCAGGAGGGGGCGAACCGAACCGAACCGGAGGATCGAACACCAAGTAGACCTATACCCGAGATGCAAAAGAAGTCCAAATAAAGAGTTGTACCTCAGGATCCAGATGAGAACCAAGGAGGGAACTTTATAATTGGGCTTTGCTGTGGGACGTGTGCTAAGGAGTTGTCGATGTCTATAACTTTGGATCACTATGTGTAGGGGGTACGTGAACGGATTTAGGGCCACAGTGGCCTACGTATGACTAAAGAGCTATAGACCAATGAAGTGGGGTCATTTGTAAAGGTTTGGTCATGACTCCATGTGGTAAGCTTGGTAGTAGCAGTAGTTGTACAAGTTGAACTCCGTCACTACTTCGATGGGTCTAGTGATCGAAGCGGTAGATATCGTATGCTTTACGCACTGAGTGAGAGATGTGAGGATGGTTGCTATGTTTGATTTGTTTGCCATCATTATGACATGCACACCCCCGCCCCCATTATCTTTACACCATTTATTCAATGGCACCTTAGAGTATTGTACGGTATGTAGTGCTAACTCTTTGGTTGCAGGTCCGGGTTCAGGTATGGTTTAGTATACCTGTTATTGTTCTGTTTTGCTGCTTATCGCTCATACCAGACTTTTGTCTAACCCAGAGTTTTATGTCTCTTCTTATTACTCTGGGTGCTCTCACGAGCAGACTAGAGACAGGTTAGCTGGTGATGCACGAGTAGCTATGCTGGAGACGAGCAGGAGGCTTCCACGTATGATATATATAGATATTCTCCCTGTGTCGCTGCGGGTCACTACTTTGGGCATTAGTAGTGTACCTTTTCCTTTTCTTTGATTTAGAGACTGTTTGAAAAGTTGTAATAATGGTGATGTGAAAAATAAGCTGTATTTGGATTTCCGCTGCTATGATGTGTAGTTTTAGTTTTCAGCTTATGAATTGTCTCGCCTGTTTTATGTCAAGTATGTTGTTATTATATTTTATCCTATGCGCTGTGAGACATTCTACAGGTTCTTGATTTGTTCATTCTCTTCTTTCTTTTCTTCTGACGACCGTTCTGTGCTAGCTGGGCATGTGTACAGTGCACTTTTGGAGGAAATACCGGCTGGTGCGGGCGGGCCGTCACACTTGGTATCAGAGCTCTAGGTTGCGTAGTTAACCTAGGAAAGTTATCATGGAGAGATAGTATACGTATATGAGAGCGCGTATTTGTGGTTATTTTGATTTTTAAAAGCTATATATATATATATACTATTAGTATAGCTAAGGATGAAGTTGCATTGCACTAGCACCACTATGGAGATGGTTAATCGTTTTATCTTTACAGATTGAACAATGAGCCGATATGCAAGAGGTACCGGTAGAGGAGCCAATAATGGGAATGCTGCTGACATGAGGACGATGTTTACTGACCTCATGAGGGAGATGCTTAGGGATGTGCAGAGGGCAACTCCCAAGGTTGGTAATGGTGGTGGTCCAATAGTGCAGGCGCCTAGGGCCGATTTCGCCAAGCTGAACAAGGATTATACTAGTCTTGGTGGGAAGTCGTTCCATGGAACGGAGTCGGCTACAGATGTTCAGGATTGGTTGGATAGCTGCGGCGTATCTTCAAAGACTTGGGTATCGAGGATGCGATGAAGAGAAGGCTAGCATCCCGTTAGCTGCAAGGACGGGCAATGAATTGGTGGAATTCTATAAAGGCAGCTACTCCCGAGGATCAGATTACTTGGGATCAGTTCAAGGTTCGCTTTAGCGATAAGTTCATTCCAACTGCTCAGAAGTCAGTGCTTTTTAAGAAATTCTTGGAACTCAAGCAGAATGGCAGAGCTATCTCGGAGTATATTGCCGAATTCGACACTTTGTCAAAATATGGGTTATCTCTTATTGATATTGCCGAGAAGAAGAATGAGAAGTTCATAACTGGTTTGGATGGATACTTGGGGGAAAGGCTTATTAACCACATCTATGAGACGTTTGAGTCGATTGTGAGAAAAGCATTGAGGTCAGAGAGTCTTTACCCTAAGTCGAAGACTGAGGTTGCATCTACAGAGGAGCCAAAGCCGCAAGCAAGCGGTGGAGGCAAGAATGGTTCTCAAAATAAGAGAAAGCAGAATCAGACCAAGGATGGCCAGAAGAAAAAGAATAAGCAAGACGTTGAGTGCTTCAGTTGTGGTAAGAAGGGCCATTATGATAGTAATTGTCGGGCCAAGCCAGCGGAAAGGAAGTGCTTCAACTGTGGCCAAATGGGACATCATAAGGACAAGTGTCCGCAACCCCCTAAAGAAAAGAAGATGGTGAAAGCATATGCCCTTAATGATATTCCTTCTTCGTTGAATACCCCAACTGGGGCGGAGAAGGGAAAGAATGTCGTTATTCAAGGTATGCTTTTTGTTTATGATGTTCCTGTTAGAGTTTTGTTTGATACCAGGGCTTCCAGTTCCTTCATATCTAGTGACCTGGTAGATAGGTTGGGATTGGAGCCCGAGATCGTCGATAGACCTTTAGTAGTGACGAACCCGATTGGTGGTTCGACTAACCTTAACATGATTTGTCGTAATGTGGTCTTATCGAGTCATGGATGCATGTTTGTTTGTGATTGCTTTGTTTTGGGCTTTACTGGGTTTGGCATTATTTTGAGAGTCGATTGGCTCCAAAGATACGGGGTGGTGGTAGACTGTGAGGGCTTTTTGGTGACAGCTAGAGCGGATGATGGGCAGAGGGTAGTGTTTGGTGGTCTACCTAGTGATGGGGGTAATGGCTAGTTTTCTAAATTCTCTCGACATGCCGCATAGTGAGTTGTCAGGTTTGCCCGTGGTTGGCTAGTATCCGGACGTCTTCGAAGAAGTGACCGGGCTTCCACCACACCGAGAGATTGAGTTCCGTATTGATTTAGTGAAAGATGCCAGAACTATAGTGATGCCACTTCGTCGTATGGCACCAAGGGAGCAGCGAGAGCTCAGGGTGCAAGTCAGCGATCTTTTGAAGAAGGGATTTATCAGAAGGAGTGTTTCTTAATGGGGAGCACCAGTTGTGTTTGCTACCAAGGCGGATGGTTCCCTTCGTTTGTGTGTAGACTACCGCGAGTTGAATAAGGTGATGAGGAAGAAAAAGTATCCTCTACCACGGATAGATGATTTGTTTGATCAGTTGAGTGGAGTGAGAGTGTTTTCTCAGTTGGATCTCGCGACAGGTTTCCACCAGCTTAGAGTTGAAGCTGAGAGTATAGCTAAAACGACGTTACGGACGCCGTCTGGATTTTATGAGTGGTTGGTCATGCCATTCGGGCTGACCAATGCCCCAGCATATTTTATGGATTTTATGAATAGGGTATTCAGAGATCAGTTAAATAAGTTTGTCCTTGTGTTCATGGATGATATTTTGGTCTACACGAGGACAGAGTAAGAACACAAGGAACATTTGAGGATAGTGATGGAGGTGTTGAGAAAACACCAATTGAAAGCAAAGTTTTCTAAGTGTCACTTCTGGAGGAGGGAAGTGAGATTCTTGGGCCATGTTGTTTCAGAGAATGGTATTGTCGTGGATCCTGCGAAGGTGGCTACGGTACAAGATTGGTCTACACCCAAGAATGCAATGGACATAAGATGTTTGTTGGGATTAGCTGGATATTATCGTAAGTTTATCCACGACTTTTCCAAGATAGCAGCACCGTTGACTCAGTTGACCAAGAAGAATCAAGCTTTCGTTTGGGACGAAAGGTGCGAGAATGCATTCAAGAGCCTAAAGGAAAAGTTGACATGTGCACCAGCGTTAGTCATTCCTAAGGGGAATGAAGACATGACGGTATATACGGATGCATGTGGTACCGGACTAGGTGCTGTATTGATGCAAGGAGGTAGGGTTGTAGCTTATGCAAGTCGGCAACTGAAACCACATGAGAAAAGATACCCTACCCATGATTTGGAATTGGCAGCGATCGTGTTTGCACTAAATATGTGGAGACATTATCTCTTGGTAGAAAGATTCGAGTTGTTTACTGATCATAAATCGTTAAAGTATCTCTTCTCTCAGAAATATCTAAATCTCCGGCAGCAAAGATGGTTAGAATTCTTGGCTTCCTATGATTTCGACATCGCATATACACCAGGAAAGGGCAATGTGGTGGCTGATGCATTGAGTAGAAGACATGCCAGTTTAGGGGCTATGTTTCTAGAATGGAAGCAACTGGAGTACATCGCTGGGTATGATTTCAGACCAAACTGTGAATTGGATCCAGAAATGTTAGCAAGTTTGACGATCAGACCCACTTTGATTGAGTGGATTGGTTCCAGTCAGAGGAACGATCCTAACCTATTGGAAATCATCTCAAATTTAAAGATGGGAATCGACGCAGATAGGAACAAGTATGGGCTTGATCGAGATGGATGGCTTAGAAAGAATGGAAGACTAGTTGTACCCAATGTCAATGGATTGAGAGATTAAGTGCTTAGAGAATGTCATCACTCAAAACTGACTATACACCCCGGTGGTAACAAGATGTACCGAGACATGAAGCAGACCTATTACTGGGAAGGGATGAAAAGAGACATTGGGAAGCTTATATCCAAATGCATGAACTGCCAGCTAGTTAAAGCTGAGCAAAAGAAGACTAGTGGTTTGCTACAACCATTAGAAATTCCAGAATGCAAATGGGAACAAGTGTCAATGGATTTCATTGATGGGTTACCAAGGACTAGATCGGGTCATGATAGCATTTAGGTGATTGTGGACCGATTGACTAGGAGTGCAAGGTTTATACCCGTCAAGTCAAACAGGACGGCAGCTAAGTTAGCGGAATTGTATATAAAATGGGTAGTGAGATTTCATGGAATACCCAAAGGCATTGTGAGTGACAAAGATCCGTTGTTCACTAGTGGATTTTGGAGGAGCTTACAAGAGGCGTTAGGATCAGAACTAAATCTCATTACTGCGTATCATCCTCAAACCGACGGACAGACAGAGAGTGTGAATCGAGTGTTAGAAGATCTCTTGAGAGCTTGCATATTGGATTTTGGTGGATCATGGGATGACCATTTGCATCTAGTAGAGTTTGCATATAATAATAGTTATCAATCCAGTATTGGTATGGCTCCGTTTGAAGCTTTGTATGGAAGACCGTGCAACTCACCGTCATGTTGGGTAGAAACTGGTGAGAAGTTTGTGCTTGGACCCGATGTGATAAGAGAAACATCGGACAAGATTAAGGTTATCCAACAGCTAATGAAGGCTGCCCAAGATAGGCAGAAGAGTTATGCTGATAAAAGGAGAAGAGAATTAAAGTTCTCCATTGGCGACTTGGTGTTTATCAAGATTTCTCCGTTGAAGAGCGTGATACGATTTAGCATGACAGGCAAGTTAGCACCAAGATTTGTTGGTCCATTCCCAGTTCTTGAGCAAATTGGGAATTTGGCATACAAAGTTGAATTACCAGAGAAGATGGCAGGAGTTCACAACGTATTTCATGTTTCCCAGTTAAGGAAATTCGTACACGACCCAGATGTGACTATTTCACCTGATCAGTTGGATGATATCGAAGTTGAACCTGAGGCGGTTGGGAACCGCAGGCCTATGCGTATTGTTGGGAACGATACGAAGCAACTTCGAAGGAAAGCGGTGAAGTAAGTCAAAGTTCAGTGGGGCGAGAATGAGAATGACTGTACTTGGGAGACAGAGGAGAGCATTAGGAAGACGTATCCAGAACTCTTCGCCTGGTAAGATTTTAACTTCGATTTGGTCTTTCCGCATGCTAGGATAGGCTTGTTTTGCATGACTGATTGTTGTATATGATTGGTAGGCATGAGGGATCCTTTGTATGTTTTGGGTTAAGGAATTTCGAGGACGAAATTTCTTAAGGGGGGGAGAGTGTAACGACCCACATTCTACGCATCGCAGGATCGTAGGATATTTATTTCTTTTACATACGAAGTCGTATGGTCATGTAACTTTGGGAGACGACTATTGGGGTCATTTCCCATGTTCATGATTTTTGCCGATTTTTAAATGACCGTTTTGACCCTAACTGATCTTGTTTTGGCTATAACTTTTGATTGGAAAAGATTTTTGACCTGAAACCACTTCCATTCGCACCGGATGATTGTTTACAATTCCGTAGAGTGGTCACATTAGCCAAACAGACTCACCGTTTGGGAGATATGGCTGAAACAAGTTTCAGATGGTGAAAAACAGCTTAATTGGGCTTAACCGTGTGATTAGCAGCTAGGCCCAAAGGGGATTTCAGGATTTGGAGTATTTAAGGGCTGTTAGGGTTAGGGATTTCGGTTTTTCTCATTTCCCAGTCGCCACATATATCTTAGAAAACCCTAACAATGGCCTCCAACATCTAGAATCATCCCTAATCACTTCTTAATCAAGTTTTGGCTTAAACTACCTCAAATTAAGGAGAGAAAGCACCAAAGCAAGGTTAGAGCTGTTGTGTTACATTGGGAACAACACCAAATAGTAGATTATTTCAGATATAAAGCTTATTTGTGGCCAAGGTGAGTGATTAGCATTGTTTTGACACTAATTACGGCTAATTAGGGGTGATTAGTGATAATTAGCGAAATTATAGCTCAAAAAAATCTGGAAAAATTTGTAAAATTCTAAAATGATATTCTAGGGCTCTGATAGAAATTTGGGTTAGTTTGGTTAAGTTTTTCTAATCCTATCACTAGTTGTTGTTAAACATGATTAAGGGGAAGACATGGGTTTTTGGGTATGTTTGATCCTTATAAACATGTCATATTGTTGTTTTAGTGTTTGTGGATGATTATACATGTTGCTATGACTGTATGGTATGTTTTGTGATTGCATAGAAAAGTTAGAATGGTTGAAAACGCCGTCGTTTGGCGAAAATAGCTTGCTGGAAAAACTTGCAGTAAACCGGATAGGAGCAATCGGATAGGAGCATTCGGATAGGAGCAACCGGATAGGGGCATCCGATCCGAATCGGATAGGGGCATCCGATCCGAACCGGATAGGGGCATCCGACCCGAACCGGATAGGGGCATCCGACCCGAACCAAATAAGAGCATTCGAGTACCCGAACTGAACTAGAAAGGAGCATTCGAGCCGAACCAAGCAGGAGGGGGCGAACCGAACCGAACCGGAGGATCGAACACCAAGTAGACCTAAACCCGAGATGCAAAAGAAGTCCAAATGAGGAGTTGTACCTCAGGATCCAGATGAGAACCAAGGAGGGAACTTCATAATTGGGCTTTACTGTGGGACGTGTGCTAAGGAGTTGTCGATGTCTATAAATTTGGATCACTATGTGTAGGGGTACGTGAACGGATTCAGGGCCACAGTGGCCTAGGTATGACTAAAGAGCTATAGACCAATGAAGTGGGGTCATTTGTAAAGGTTTGGTCATGACTCCATGTGGTAAGCTTGGTAATAGCAATAGTTGTACAAGTTGAACTCCGTCACTACTTCGATGGGTCTAGTGATCGAAGCGATAGATATCATATGCTTTACGCACTGAGAGAGAGATGTGAGGATGGTTGCTATGTTTGATTTGTTTGCCATCATTATGACATGCACACCCCCACCCCCATTATCTTTACACCATTTATTCAATGACACCTTAGAGTATTGTACGGTATGTAGTGCTAACTCTTTGGTTGTAGGTCCAGGTTCAGGTATGGTTTAATATACCTGTTATTGTTCTGTTTTGCTGCTTATCGCTCATACCAGACTTTTGTCTGACCCAGAGTTTTATGTCTCTTCTTATTACTCTGGGTGCTCTCACGAGCAGACTAGAGACATGTTAGCTGGTGATGCACGAGTAGCTATGCAGGAGACGAGCAGGAGGCTTCCACGTATGATATATATAGATATTCTCCCTGTGTCGCTGCGGGTCACTACTTTGGGCATTAGTAGCGTACCTTTTCCTTTTCTTAGATTTAGAGACAGTTTGAAAAGTTGTAATAATGGTGATGTGAAACATAAGCTGTATTTGGATTTCCGCTGCTATGATGTGTAGTTTTAGTTTTCAGCTTATGCACTGTCTCGCCTGTTTTATGTCAAGTATGTTGTTATTATATTTTATCCTATGCGTTGTGAGACATTCTACAGGTTCTTGATTAGTTCATTCTCTTCTTTCTTTTCTTCTGACGACCGTTCCGTGCTAGCTGGGCATGTGTACAGCGCACTTTCGGAGGAAATACCGACTGGTGTGGGGCGGGCCGTCACAAGCGGTTTGATAGGAATTGATGTTTTAGGTTTAACAGTTGGCTATTCAGGTTTGTGAAGCCTTAATGGGCTGATTTGGAGAGGCCCATTAGTGGGCTAGTGGATGGGTATAAATAGGGGGTGGGAGGTATGCGAATTGGTTTAGTTTCTCTATTCTCTCATTTGGTGACCTATGTTCCTCCTTCCTCTAACACTTTTCCAACATTAAAGTGGAGATCTAAGCTTAGGAAATCGAAGACCTACACCATTCGAGGCTAGATCTACATCATTTCAAGGGTGAGTTCATTGAGTCAAAGAGTTTGGATCCAATTGCTTATTGTTTGGAATCTTGATTCATTGTTTTTTGCTCTGATTTGGAGAATTGGTGAGTGATATGCATCTCTCACATAGGTTCAATCAAGTATATGAATGTTTGGTCATGTTTTTAATCAAATTCAAGCATTTCCCATAGATTTACACCTTGGTAAGTCCATTTTAATGTGAATCTCCCTATGATCTAATTTAGCAAGTTTAAACCGGTAATTCCTATGTTATTTCATATGTTTATGCGAGTTAGATCCACAATTTAGATCATATGTTCATTTATTATGATTTTCGATGAAAATTGTATGATTTGGATGAAAATTGTCATATTCATGTTGTTAGTGATTTCATAACATGCTTGTGGTTGTGTTGAATGAAATAGATGAGATGGTTTCGCCGACTGTGTCGATTGGCGAAGTTTTGGTCGAAATTGGACTTGATTTGGGGTTGTACAGACCACGGATCGAGAATGTAGTACAACATGTAGTACAATGTGTAGTGGGGGAGGGGGATCGAGCATAGTATGGGCTCGAGCTAGGTGGTCGGTCGAACGAGTAGCACAGAGTCGAGCAGGCCAGGATTATGCATCAAAAATAGGAGATTGCGTCGGTCGTGCACAAAGTGACAGGTCGTGCAAGCGGGTCAGTCGAGCGTGGGCTGGAGTAGATGGGTTCGGTCTGGTTGGGTTGAGCAGCTTTAGGTCAGCCCGTCATGCTCCTGGAGGTGAAGTATGGGGTCGGTCATAGGGGGTCGGTCACACAAGGATATTTTTGAAAATTTATGTTTTCGGGTACGACCCAGATTTGAACAAAAGAGTTTGAAATATTTTTTTTCGTGGTCAACCCCCCGAACCCTAGTTGTAGCGTAGTGATGTAATTTGGCTCGGTTATGGTGCAACTTCGAAGGAAATTCAAGTAGGAAGGTTTGAAGTGTTGAAAGGTGTTTATTGATTGTTATAGAACATCGAATAAGGTGACAACTCAAAGGTCGCGACTTGGTGGATAATGGTTACTCGAGAAGGTTGCTTGAGTTAAGAAAAGTCGTCGTGAGTAGAGACATGAAGGCCGATAGAATATCGTTGTCGTAAGTTCTAGCAGGCTCAAAGTAGGGGTACGATAGGGGCGCCTAAAAGACCGGTTGTAGGTCGAGTACTCTGAGTGTCGTTGAAAGGCCTAGTTGTCAAGGTTGGACATACATACGTATCGTTGAAAGGCATATGGGGTTTATGCTAGAACTGGGATTACCATTAACCCTTGACATATGACAATGTTGGTCGTCATACGATTAACGATGGTTTCAAAGCAGGATTGGCGGTGATACTAGAGTCAGTCATGGATGTTTGATTGTTTAGATGCTCTATTTGTACCGTCTCATATAGATTGTTCAACGTCGAAGGAGATGTTCCTTGTGTGCTTGTCTGGTAGTGGTTTAGTCCTCTTGGCTCGTGCTTGAGGGATGTTGAATTCGATTAGGATGGTTTACATGAGATATATAATCTGGATGTCGTGAGTGCTTTACCATCATTGAATAGGTGTTCTGGTTTCCATGGATGAATGGTTGAATTGTTTAATATAAAGGCTATCACTGTCTGATGTAGGGAAGATGGGAGATGAGTTCTTCTCTGATGTTTGGTAGATTTGTTTGTCAATCTATCTATTCTCATAAACTTTATTGATGAAGTTTGTTAGTTGTTTTATCGCTTATTATGATTATTGTCTGACTCAACGTTTTATGTTTCCCTCTTATTACCTTGGGCTGTTCGTCCGTTTTTGGATAGGCAGACTAGATGGCAGGTGACAAGTGATTGCTTAGTGTGGACGATGTAGTTGTTTGGAGGCGAGCAGGAGGCTGGCGTACTATCTTTTTACTATATAGTATTTGGATTTCCGCTGTTTGTTATTGTCTGAGTGTTGTAGTAAGGCAATTTGTATAAACACTATTTCCAAGTGTATGGATAATGTTAGCTCGCTTTGTGAATGGGCTAAACAAAGCTAAAAGAATAACTAGCGAAAAATGTTGATTAATGAACCTTGTTGCTGAAGCCCGGATCAGTTCGGAGACCCCCGAACTGAACCCATGCATTGCGAAGTGGACAGGCTCAAAATTCAAGGGGAATAACTGAACTAGATTGGTTCGGAGCTACCCGATCCAGACCCCCTAGTTCTCATACTTGCGATTTGAACCGATGATGGCCAACATTGCAGTTACAATCCACGACCCTGGAGATGCAGAGCGGTTTCATGTCCACTCCCCCATGTTCATACATGTCCTTAAATGCGCTGTCATCATCTTAGAAATTCAAAGACCGAATCTAACAGGATGATCACCACGTGTATCTGAACCGAAGGCCTTCAAGAGGGATTTTCTGCCTATAAATACACCACCAAGTGTCACTTCAATAGATCTTTTGACAAAATCTTGACTCAAACATCCTTCGCAACTGATCACTAGAGTTTCATCCAGATTACCACCAACATTTGGATCGCTTTTCATCTTAGATTGAGTGAATTTACCAATTGTAAGAGGGAGATCGAGAACAATTCAATATTGTATTTGCACTTGAATCATTCATGAACAAAGTATAAAGTGGACGTAGCTCTTTAGCGCCAAACCACTATAAATCATGTGTTCTTACTGCTTTTCCTACTGTTTTATTTGAGATTATCTCTTGTTTGTGTGTTAGAACCAATTTTTGGTCTAACATTTTGGTGCTTTCACAGAGAGCGTTTGAATTCTCAGCATTTTGGATTATCATTCTACTATTTGGACTCTCAAGTTCAAAGAAGTTAATCCGTCCTCTTCGGTATTTTTAGAAATTTTCTGACTAATCTCCAAAGAATTCGACATCATGGCTAAAGGAAAAGGAAAAGAGGTGCAAAGTGCTCGGGAGAATGAGGCTAATGAAGATCAACAGGCTATATTTATCACTAGATCAAGGGGACAAGGTTTAGGTCCAAGCAGGTCAGGGAGAACGTCTCCGATCCTATCCGGGGCAAAACTCTGAATCGAATAGAAAATACCGACCCGAACCAGATCGAAAACCAGAATGTTTTTGGCCACTCTCCGCTGATCCGATCCGAAGATTTGATTGCAACCCGATCCGACCCGAACGCGGCAGATGTTGGTACTTCTACTCGAGCTCATGTCAAGGCTCCAATACCAACCACAACAACTAGTGATCAACCTACTCCTTCTACCCCTGCCACACACAGAGATTTTTCGTGCCTGCTTGATATGCTTGACAGAACTAGGGATGCTTTGGAAGCCCATAAGCGCGACAGTGTCCTCATGCGAGAGAACATGAAATCCATGAATAGGGAAATAAGCGAGCTGCGTAGGCAAAGAATGCCCTCTCTAACTCATCGTCCTGTTGCTGATCACTCATCCTCTTCAGACGAAGAATGCCCGCATTACAGAAGGCCATACGAATGACCCAAGAATTTGGACCCGTTAATATTTGGGTTGCTGGGGTCTCGTGAGGATGTAGCCCGGACCCTTGGAGCAGACTATCCAGGTTTGAGGGGATCACGTGAATTACCTAGAAACCCAAATATCGTTAATCCTACTCAATGCCAACTTCTCCAGCCAATTCCTCCTGTGAACGACCGGGATCGCAGAAGGCGGTGAAGTTTAGCCACAACTCGGAACCAAAAAATATCGGCTGACATAGGCGCTGGAAATGCTAGAAGAAATAGAAGTGTGGACCCTGAACCTACCCTAACCAACGATGAAGTATAAACGATGGTGCGCGAAATCATGGCCGATAGTCGGTTTTATACCAATGAAGACTAGGCTATTGAGCGTAGTCACATCCCGTTGACTAATGATATCCTGGATTTCCAATTTCCTTAATGGTTCAACCTACCACAGATGGACCGATATGCCATAAGAGCGGATCTCGGACAACATTAGATGAGATATGCAAGGTAAATGAATGCTGCAGCTGCACCTGATGCGGTGAAATGCAAAGCCCACCTGATATATCTAGAGGATGTTAAGATGATGTGGTTCACACGACTTCCTCTTTAGTTAGTGTCAAGATTTAAAGAAATAAGTGAACATTTTATGAACCAGTTCCGGCTCCATGCTCGGAGAGCTAAAAGCATCATTGAGCTGTCTAGCATCAAGCAGGCCCTTGGCGAATCCCTGAGGTCTTACCTAGACCGTTTCAACTTAGGGGTTATAGAAATAAGTGACCCCCATAAGCCAACCATTTTGATGGCGTTAATACAGGGGTCGATCTAGACACTGAATTCGGGGGATACCTAGCTGGAAAATCGCCATTGGCTAAGAAGGCATTCTACGAAACGACAAACATTCACTGTGAAACAGTCCGGCGACAGTCGAAAAAGAAAATCTGATTGGGCCTCAAAAGAAGATATTCAAAGTAATGTGGCTGTGAAACAGTCCGGCGACAGTTCGATAAATGTCGAGATAAACATTGGCAACAAAGACGAAGGGAATGGCAACAGAAATGGAAACGGCAATAAAAGAAACAGGAACCGAGGAAACAACTCCGGAAAAAGACCTCGATTCCAAATTTTTGAAAACTACACACCGTTGAACAATACGGTGGAAAACATCTGTCTAGATACATATAATGTCTTGCAATATAAGAAACCTCCTCCCAGAGACTCCACTGAGAAGGAGCTTGGGACCGAATTTTTTTGTTTTTTTCATGGAACCCACGGTCACTCTACTAATGAGTGTCGTCACCAAAGAGACGTTGTTGAAAAACTACTGTAGGAAGGAAAGTTAGATGAATAGAAGGTTGTCCCAAGAGATAGGGGGCAAGCCCTAAATCAAAATTAGCCTACTCCTAAACCCACAGCTCAACAAAAAGCTAAAGGAATCGTTATGTGACGGCTCGCCCCGCACCAGCAAACATTTCCAATGAAAGTGCGTTGTGCTAATGCCCGACTAGCACGGGACGGTCGCCAAAGAAAGGAAAAGAAAGGAATTTGAACTAACAAGGAACCTGTAGAATGTCTCATAGTGCATGGGATAAAATATAATAATAGCATAACTTTGACATAAAACAGGCAAGACAGTGCATAAGCTGAAAACTAAATCATCATAGCAGCGGAAATCCAAAATACAACTTATCATCCACACCAACATTACTACAACTTTGAAATACTGTCTCTAAAGAAAAAGAAAGAGGTACATTACTAATGCCCAAAGTAGTGACCAGCAACAACACAGGGAGATTATGTATATATATCATACGTGGAAGCCTCCTACTCGTCTCCGGTACAGCTACTCGTTCATAATCACCTGACCTGTCTCTAATCTGCCCGTTTAAGAGCACCCAGAGTAACAAGAAGAGACATAAAACTTCCGGTCAAACAAAAGTCTGGTAAGAGCGATAAGCAACAAAACAGAACAATAACAGGTATACATAACCATACCTGAACCTTGACCTGCAACCAAAGAGTTAGCACAACAGGGTGTACAATACTCTAAGGTGACACTAACACATGCTGTGAAAATAATGGGGAGGGGGTGTGCATGACATGGTGATAGCAAACATCAAACATAGCAATTATCCTCACATCTCTCACTCAGTGCGTAAAGCATACAATATCTACCACTTTGATCACCCAATCCTTTGCTACGATCACCTTGTCCCATGGAGTCACGACGGCTCCACTGCACTGACCCGTAACCACTAATACTTTGCTATGTCCACTCTGCCCCATGGAGTCATGACAACTCCACTGCACTAGCTCATAGCCTTGCTACGATCACTCTACCCCATGAAGTCATGACAACTTCACTGCACTGATCCATAGCCAATAATCCACTCCTCTGTGGTGAGTCAAAGCTATAGATATCGATAACCCCTTTGCACACGTCCCGTAGCAAAGTCCAACTCATGAAGTTAACTCGTTGGTTCCTATATGGATCCTAAGTTACAACCTCGTATTTTGACCACCTTTGCATCTCGGGTTTGATCTTTTTCGGATCGGTTAGGAATACAGCTCCATTCGGTTCGGTCCGGTCCCCTTGAAGTAGTACGGTTCGCGATCATTACTGTCAGGTCGGGTCAGCTTCCCCATCCAGGTCGGTTCGTGGTTTCTACTCTAGATCATCGAACCGGTTCGGTGGTCATCGCATCGTGTCGGGTCAGCTTCCCCCATCCAGATCTGTTCGTGGCATACACTCTGGGTCGGGTCGAGCTCCTCCACCAGTTCGGGTCGTGGTATCCTTCCTCCAACGGTTCGAATCGTGAGCTCCAAGGTCCTGGTCAGTTAAGTTCGTGATTCCTCTTCAGTTCGGTTCGGAGCTGGCTTCCCGGTTCGTGGAGAACATCTGGTTCGGGGTCTTCCTGTGCGAGTAATTCAGTTTGGTTCGTCATGGTGCTCCACGACCTCGTAGGGCGATCCGATCCCCTTTTTCCTGCACTATTTTCTGCAACTTTTCCAGCGATGTTTGTGCCCTACGACGGCGTTTTCGACCACTCTAACTGTTCTAAGAAATCATAAAACATTCCAAATAGTCATAACAACATGTATAATCAACCATAAACACCAAAACGATGAATAATCATGTCAATATGGATTAAACATACCCAAAAATCCAATCCCTTTAATCATGATTTAATCGTATGATTAGCAAAACTAGTCCAAATTAACCCAAATTTCTAACAGAGACATAAAATAATATTTTAGAATTTTACAAATTTTTCTAGATTTTTCTGAGCTATAATTTCGCTAATTATCACTAATCACCCATAATTAGCCGTAATTAGTGAAAAACAATGCAAATCACTCACCTTAGCCAAAAATAAAACTTTAGATCTGAATCTCTATTGTTTTGGGGCGTTTACCTATGCAACATAGAAGCTCCAACTCTGATTTGGTGTTGGTTTGCCTTGATTTGATGCAGATCTTCTTAATTAGTGATTAGAAGGTGATTTGGGATGATTTTAGAAGGTGGAGGCCATTGTTAGGGTTTCAAGGCTGAAAAGTGGTGGCTGAAAAATGACAAAAACCGAATTCCCTAACCATATAAGCCCTCCCATAACCTTAATCCTGAAATGGGTTATGGGCCTAGCTGCTAATCATCTTAATTAGGCCCGGTTAAGTTGTTTTTCACCTTCTAAACCTTATTTCAGCCATATCTCACAAACGTAAGTCCGTTTGGCTAATGTGACCATTCTATGGAAAGCTAAACTATCATCCAAACCCAATGCATGTGGTTTCAGGTCAAAACTCCTTACCAATCAAAAGTTATGGGCAAACCAAGATTCGCCAGGTGCAAAATGGCCATTTAAAAATTGGTAAAAATCGTGAACATGGGAAATGACCCCAATAGTCGTTCTCCAAAATTACACGACTATACGACCTTGTATGAAAATGAAATAAATATTCTACGATCCTCCGATGCGTAGAATGCCGGTCGTTACATTCCTCTCTCCCCCCCCCCCCCTCCTTAAGAAATTTCGCCCCTGAAATTCCTTAACTAAGAAACAACAATGGGTCCCGCATGCCTATCAATCATTTGCAACAATCAAACATACAGAGCAACATAACAAGCCTATCCTAGCATGCGGTTTACTAACAAGAGGATAAATAAATGGTCGTTAAAATCTTACCAGACAAAGAGTTCTGGATACGTCTTCCTTATGTTCTCCTCTGTTTCCCAAGTACAGTCATTCTCATTCTCACCCCCACAGAACCGTGACCAGTTTCACCGCCTTCCTTCGAAGTTGCTTCATATCGCTCTTGACAATATGGATCGGCTTGCGGTTCCCATCTGCCTTGGGTTCTACTTCGATGTCATCCAACTGATCTGGTGAAATAGTCATATCGGGGTCGTGCACAAACTTTCTTAACTGGGAAACATGAAATACGTTGTGAACTCCTACCATCTTGTCAGGTAATTCAACTTTATATGCTAAATTCCCAACTTGTTCGAGAACTGGGAATGGACCAACAAATCTTGGTGTTAACCTGCCTCTCCTACCAAATCGAATCACGCTCTTTAACGGAGAAATCTTGACAAACACCAAGTCGCCAATGGAGAATTATAGATCTCTTCTCCTTTTATCAGCATAAATCTTCTTCCTATCTTGAGCAGCCTTCACTCGCTATTAGATAACCCTGATCTTGTCTGAAGTTTCTCTTATCGCATCTAGCCCAAGCACAAACTTCTCACCGGTTTCTAACCAACATGATAGTGAGTTGCACAGTCTTCCGTACAAAGCTTCAAATGGAGCCATACCAATACTAGACTGATAACTATTATTATATGCGAATTCAATCAGATGCAAATGGTCATCCCATGACCCTCCAAAATCTAATATGCAAGCTCTCAAGAGATCTTCTAATACTCGATTCACCCTCTCTGTCTGACCGTCGGTTTGAGGATGGTACGCATTACTGAGATGTAATTCTGATCCTAAAGCCTTTTGTAAGCTCTTCCAAAATCTACTAGTAAACAACGGATCTCGATCTCTCACAATGCCTTTGGGTATTCCATGAAATCTCACTACCAACTTCATATACAATTTCACTAACTTAGCTGCCGTTCTGTTAAACTTGACCGGTATGAACCTTGCACTCTTGGTCAATCGGCCACAATCACCCAAATGCTACGATGTCCCGATCTAGTCCTTAGTAACCCATCAATGAAATTCATCGAGACTTGTTCCCATTTCCATCCTAGAATTTCTAGTGGTTGCAACAAACCAATAGGTTTCTTTTGCTCAGCTTTAACTAGCTGGCAGTACATGCATTTGGACATAAACTTCCCGAAGTCTCTTTTCACCCCTTCCCAGTAGTAGGTCTGCTTCATGTCTCGATACATTTTATTACCATCGGGATGTATACTCAGTTTTGAGTGATGACATTCTCTAAGCACTTCATCTCTCAATCTATTGACATTGGGTACAACCAGTCTACCTTTCTTTCGAAGCCATCCTTCTCGATCAAGCCCATACTTGTTTATCTCCTCACCGTCGATACCCATTTCTAAATTGGAGATGATTTCCAGTAAGTTAGGATCGTCCCTTTGACTGGAACCAATCTGCTCAATCAAAGTGGGTCTGATCGTCAAACTTGCTAACATCTCTGGATCCAATTCACACTTTGGTCTGAAATTGTACCCTGTATATACTCCAGTTGCTTCCACTCAAGGAACATAGCCCCTAAACTGGCATGTCTTCTACTCAATGCACCAACTACCACATTGCCCTTTCCTGGTGTATATGCGATATCGAAATCATAGGAAGCCAAGAATTCTAACCATCTTTGCTGTCGGAGATTTAGATCCTTTTGAGAGAAGAGATACTTTAACGATTTATGATTGGTAAACAACTCGAATCTTTCTCCCAAGAGAAAATGTCTCCACATCTTCAATGCGAACACGATCGCTGCCAATTCCAAATCATGGGTAGGGTATCTTTTTTCATGCGGTTTCAGTTGCCGACTTGTAGAAGCTACAACCCTATCTCCTTGCATCAATACAACACCTAGTCCGGTACCACATGCATCCATGTATACTGTCATCTCTTCATTCCCTTTAGGAATGACTAACACTGGTGCACACGTCAACTTTTCCTTTAGGCTCTTGAATGCATTTTCACACCTTTCGTCCCCAACTAAAGCTTGGTTCTTCTTGGCAACTGAGTTAACGGTGTCGCTATCTTGGAGAAGTCTTGGATAAACTTACGATAATATCCAGCTAACCCTAAGAAACCTCTCGCGTCTGTTGCATTCTTGGGCGTAGACCAATCTTGTACCGTAGACACCTTCGCAGGATCCACAGCAATAACATTCTCTGAAACAACATGGCCCAAGAATCTCACTTCCCTCCTCCATAAGTGACACTTATAAAACTTTGCTTTCAATTGATGTTTCCTCAACACCTCCATCACTATCCTCAAATGTTCCTTGTGTTCTTCCTCTGTCCTCGAGTAAACAAGTATATCGTCCACGAACACAAGAACAAACTCATAAGATTCACAAAATATTTTGGTGCATTGGTCAACCCGAATGACATAACCAACCAATCATAGAATCCAAACGGTGTACGAAAGGCCGTTTTAGGAATATTCTCCGCTTCTACTCGGAGCTGATGAAATCCTGTCGCAAAGTCCATTTGGGAGAACACTCTTGCTCCCTCCAGTTGATCAAACAAATCATCTATCCGCGGAAGAGGATAATTATTCTTCCTAGTCATTTTATTCAACTCGTGATAGTCCACACATAAACGAAGGGAACCATCTGCCTTGGTAGCAAATACAACTGGTGCTCCCCACTCGGAGACACTTCTTCTGATAAATCCCTTCTTCAAAAGATAGCTTACTTGCACCCCGAGCTCTCTCTGCTCCCTTGGTGCCATACAACGAAGTGGCATCACTATAGGTATGACATATTTCACTAAATCAATACGGAACTCAATCTCTCGGTGTGGTGGAAGTCCGGTCACTTCCTCGAAGACATCCGGATATTGGCCAGCAATGGGAACCCCTAATAACTCATCCTACGCGATGTCGAGCGAATTTAGAAAACTAGCCATCACCTCACCGCTAGGTAGGCCACCAAACACTACCCTCCGCCCATCATCCGCCCTAATAGTCACCGCAAATCCCTCAATGTCTACCACCACCCCATATCTTTAGAGCCAATCGGCTCCCAAAAAAATGCCAAACCCAGTAAATCCCAAAACAAGAAATCACAAGCAAACATACATCCATGACTCGATAAGACCACATTATGATAAATCATACTAAGGCTAGTCGAACTACCAATCGGGTTCGTCACAACTAAAGGTCTATCGACTATCTCGGGTTCCAATCCCAACCAATCTACAAGGTCACTAGATATGAAGGAACGGGAAGCCCCGGTATCAAACAATACTCGAACAGGAACATCATAAATAGAAAGCATACCTTGAATAATGACATTCTTTCCTTTCTCCGCCGCAGTTAGGGCATTTAATGAAGAAGGAATATCATTAATAGCATATGCTTTCACAATCTACTTCTCTTTGGGGGTTGCGAACATTTATCCTTGTGATGTCCCACTTGGCCACAGTTGAAGCACTTCTTGTCCGCTGGCTTTGCTCGACATTCTTTAGCATAATGGCCCTTCTTGCCATAGCTAAAGCACTCTACATCTTTCCTGTCTTTGTTTTTCTGACCATCCTTGGTTTGACTCTGCTTCCTTATATTCTGAGAGTTATTTTTGCCTCTACCGCTTGCCTGCGGCTTTGGCCCCTCTGCAGATGCAATAGCGACTTCAGTCTTGAGCTTAGGATAAAGTCTCTCTAACCTCAATGCTTTCCCAACAATCAACTCAAAAGTCTCATCAATATGGTTTTTAAGCCTTTCCCCCCAAGTACTGATCTAAGCCTGTTATGAACTTCTCATTCTTCTTCTTAGGAGTGTCAACAAGGGATAATCCATACTTCGATAAAGTATCGAACTCAGCAATATATTCCAAAACTGCCCTAACATTCTGTTTAAGCTCCAAGAACTTCCTAAACAACTCTGACTCCTGGGCAGCTAGGATAAACTTATCGCGGAATCAGGCCTTGAACTGATCCCAAGTAACTTGATCCTCAAGGGTAGCTTCCTTAATAGCATTCCACCAATTCATAGCCAGTCCTTGTAGCTGACTGGATGCTAGCTTCCTCTTCATCGCGTCTTCGATTCCAAATCCTCGAAGATACGCTCACAACTATCAAGCCAATCTTGAACTTCTACAGCTGAATCCGTTCCATGGAACGACTTCCCACCAAGACTAGTGTAGTCCTTATAGAGCTTGGCGAAATCGGCCTTAAGCACCTGCAGCACTGCACCACCACCATTTGCAGCATTAGGAGCTGCCTTCTGAACATCCCTAAGCATCTCTCTCATGAAGTTAGTAAACATCGTCCTCATATCAGGAGCATTCCTGTTATTAGCTCCTGAACCATTATTCCTCATATATCTGCACATCGTTCAATCTGTAAGGAGAAAACGATTAACCATCACTTCAGTGGTGCCAGTGCAGTGCGACTCCATCCTTAAATATACTAATAGTGTATATATATATAGCCTTTCGAAACCAAAATATCACAAATACGCGCACTCACATACGAATACTTTCTCTCCCTCGTGTCTTTCCCTAGGTTAACTACACAACCTAGAGCTTTGATACCAAGTATGACGGCCCACCCCGCACCAGCCCACATTTCCAATGAAAGTGCGTTGTGCCAATGCCCGACAAGCATGGGACGGTCGCCAAAGAAAGGAAAAGAAATGAATTCGAACTAACAAGGAATCTATAGAATGTCTCATAGCGCATGGGATAAAATATAATAATAGCATAACTACGACATAAAACAGGAGAGACAGTGTAGAAGCTGAAAACTAAACCATCATAGCAGCGGAAATCCAAAATACAGCTTATCATCAACACCAACGTTATTACAACTTTGAAATATTGTCTCTAAAGCAAAAGAAAGAGGTACACAACTAATGCAAATTAGTGACCACCAACTACACAGGGATATTATATATATATATATATATCATACGTGGAAGCCTCCTACTCGTCTCTGGTACAGCTACTCGTGCAAAATCACCTGATCTGTCTCTAGTTTGCCCGTTAAAGAGCAACCAGAGAAATAAGAAGAGACATGAAACTCTGGGTCAGACAAAAGTCTGGTATGAGCGATAAGCAGCAAAACAGAACAATAACAGGTATACATAACCATACCTGAACCTGGACATGCAACCAAAGAGTTAGCACAACAGGATGTATAACACTCTAAGATGACACTAACACATGGTGTGAAAATTATCGGGAGGGGGTGTGCATGACATGGTGATAGCAAACATCAAACATCGCAATCATCCTCACATCTTTGACTCAATGCGTAAAGCATATAATATCTACCACTTTGATCACTCAATCATTTGCTATGATCACTTTTCCCCATGGAGTAACGACGGCTCCATTGCACTGATCTGTAACCACTAATACTTTGCTATGTCCACTCTGCCCCATGGAGTCATGACAACTCCACTGCACTGGCTCATAGCCTCGCTACGATCACTCTGCCCCATGATGTCATGACAACTTCACTGCACTGATCCATAGCCAATAATCCGTTTCTCAGTGGCGAGTCAAAGCTATAGACATCGATAACCCCTTTGCACACGTCCCGCAGCAAAGTCCAACTCATGGAGTTAACTCGTTGGTTCTCATCTGGATCTTGAGTTACAACCTCGTATTTGGAATACCTTTGCATCTCGGATTTGATCTCTTCCGGATCGGTTCGGAATACAGCTCCATTCAGTTCGGTCCTCCTGAAGTAGTACGGTTCGTGATCATCACTGTCAGGTCGGGTCGGCTTCCCCATCCAGGTCAGTTCGTGATTTCTGCTCTAGAGCATCGGATCGGTTCGGTGGTCATTGCATCCGGTCGGGTTGGCTTCCCCAACCAGATCGGTTCGTGGCATATACTCCGTGTCGGATCGAGCTCTTCCACCAGTTCAGGTCGTGGTATCCTTCCTCCAGCGGTTTGGATCGTGAGCTCCAAGATTCTGGTCAGTTAAGTTCGTGATTCCTCTTCGGTTCGGTTTGGACCTGGCTTCCCAGCTCGTGGAAAACATCCGGGTCAGGGTCTTCCAGTGCGAGCAATTTGGTTCGGTTCGTGATGGTGCTCCACGACCCCATAGGGCGATCCGATCCCCCTTTTCTTGCATTGTTTCCTGCAATTATTCCAACGACTATTTACACCTTACGACGCCGTTTTCCACCATTCTAACTTCTCTAAGCAATCATAAAACATTCCAAACAGTCATAGCAACATGTATAATCAATCATAAACACTAAAACGATGAATAATCATTTAAATATGGATCAAACATACCCAAAAACCCATGTTTTTCCCTTAATCCCCTTAATCATGATTTAACCGTACATTTAGCAAAACACGTCCAAATTAACCCAAATTTCTAACAAAGGCATAAAATAACGTTTTAGAATTTTACAAATTTTTTACATTTTTCTGACCCATAATTTCGCTAATTATCACTAATCACCCCTAGTTAACCGTAATTAGTGAAAAACAATGCAAATCACTCACCTTAACCACAAATAAAATTTAGGTCTGAAACTCTACTGTTTTGGGGCGTTTTCCTATGCAACATAGCAGCTGCAACTTTGATTTGGTGTTGATTTTCCTTGATTAGATGTAGATCTTCTTAATTTGTGATTAGAAAGTGATTTGGGGTGATTTTAGAAGGTGGAGGCCATTGTTAGGGTTTCAAGGATGAAAAGTGGCAGTTGAAAAATGACAAAAATTGAATTCCCTAACACTATCAGCCCTCCCATAACCCTAATCCCAAAATGGGTTATGGGCCTAGCTGTTAATCATCTTAATTAGGCCTGGTTAAGCTGTTTTTCACCTTCTAAACCTTATTTCAGGCATATCTCCCAAACGATAAGTCCATTTGGCTATTGTGACCACTCTACGGAAAGCTAAACCATCATCCTAACCCAATGGAAGTGGTTTTAGTTCAAAACTCCTTACCAGTCAAAATTTATGGGAAAAACAAGATTCACCATGGGCAAAACGATCATTTAAAAATCGGCAAAAATCGTGAACATGGGAAATGACCCCAATAGTCGTTCTCTAAAATTACACGACTATACGACCTCGTATGAAAATGAAATAAATATTCTACGATCCTCCGATGCGTAGAATGCGGGTCATAACACGTTATTAACACTATTGTACAGAGACCCCATCCCGCTGGCCATAGCTACAGGGAAATGGACCAATATGTAAATGCATCCAAGCATCTCGAAGTGGGGGGGGGGGGTTGTAGTAACCCTGAACATGTTGGCCCGGTAAAGCAACAGAAAACGATGTCAGATGATGTCATATTTCGTGATAGAGATGACATTGGAGTTCAATCGCCTACAGAGGACCCATTGGTAATCACCACCACTATCGGCCCTGCTCTAGTTCACAAGGTATTAGTGGAAAATGGGAGTTCAGTTAAAATTCTCTTTAAGAAAGCATTCGATCAGATGAAACTCGAAGCGAAAGATTTGAAGCCTTGTGAGGGATGGATACGCGATTTCAATTGGACCTCGATGACTCCAATGGGATATGCAGAATTGTCAGTGACATTGGGACAAGGAGATCGCCGGAGAGTGAGAATTCTCCCATTTTTAGTTTTGGACATCGACTCACCCTATAACGCCTTTTTGGGTCGACCGACCCTCATAGAATTCAGGGCCTACATCGTGCCCTAGTGCTTATTGTTGAAATTCCCGACCGAAGCAGGAGTGGGAGTAATGAGAGTTGATCAGGCCACTGGACGAGCC
Source organism: Allium sativum (assembly GCA_030737875.1). Taxonomy (NCBI): domain Eukaryota; kingdom Viridiplantae; phylum Streptophyta; class Magnoliopsida; order Asparagales; family Amaryllidaceae; genus Allium; species Allium sativum. The sequence goes on along the minus strand of CM060925.1, from coordinate 185,055,288 downwards.
TGCTATATGGAAGAATTGAAAATCTTACTAAAAGGATTAAACCTGGAAACTAAAGGTGCTTCCTTCATTGTGAAGGAGGGTTCAGCACGGCAATTAAGGGGGCTGACCCCGAGGGAGTCGCCCAGAGAAGTGCCCAAGGACATAAATCCTAGAGAGGACGAGGAGCCTGGGGACAGGATGGCGACCCCCAATGAAACAACTGTGGATATCCCTATTGATGATGTTGATTCGACAAAAGTTTTAAAGATTGGATCCCAGCTAGACCCTCTTCGAGCAAAGGAATCGACTGACTTTTTAAAGGCCAATTTGGATGTGTTTGCTTGGACCTACGCAGATATGTGTGGGATATCACCCTCAACTATGAGCCAATCATTTAGTATCAACACAAGACATCCACCCGTTAAGCAGAAGAGATGTATGTTGTGCTCGAAGAGTTCAGTAGCCTTAAAGGAAAAAGTAGAGAAGTTAAAGAATAATAGGTTCATTAGAGATTTGACATATACCGACTGGATATCGAATCACATCTTGGTCAAGAAATCAAATGGGAAATGGCGAACTTGCATTGAATTTTCTGAATTGAACAAGGCTTGTCCAAATGATAGCTTCCCATTCCCCAGAATTGATCAACTGGTGGACTCAACAGCCCAACACGAACTTCCCTCCTTCATGGACGTGTATTCGTGATACAACCAGATCCCCATGCACATACCAGATCAAGAGCATACAAGTTTTATCACAAACCTGGGATTATATTGTTATGTGGTGATGTTATTCAGACTAAAGAATGTCGGAGCCACATATCAGAGTTTGGTAAACCGAGTGTTCTATAATCAGATCAGGAAAACTATGGAAGTTTATGCAGATGACATGCTTTGAAATGCAGAAAGTCTTCCTATCATGTGAAATGTTTGGCGGAAATGTTTGGCATTCTATGGAGGTACGGGATGAAGTTAAACGCCTTAAAATGCTCATTTGGGGTTGCATTAGGAAAATTTCTTGGTTTCACTGTAAGTTCTCGAGGAATTGAAATTAAGCTCGACCAAATAGCAGCGATCAGGAACATAGAAGAGCCACGGAAGATTAGAGATATTCAAAGCCTGGCTTGGAAAGTTGCGGCATTAAGCAGATTCATTTCCAAAGCCACGGACAAATGTGTCCCTTTATTTGACTTAATTAAACGGGGAAAGCGAAACTTTGAGTGGACCCCCGATTGTATAGAGGCCTTCCAAAATCTGTTAAGTTTGCTAGAAAAGCCTCAAATATTGTCGAAGCTGGCGGATCACGAAGATCTGCTCGTATATTTGGCGGTGTCATTTCATGATGTCAGCATAGCTTTGGTGTGTGAGGAAGACAAGATTCAAAGGCCAGTGTACTACGTAAGCAAGAAGTTAACAGCAACATAACGAAATTATCTGAAAATAGAAAAACTTGCTTATAGTCTCTTAATTGCATCTCGGAAGCTCCATCATTATTTCCAAGCTTACCCAATAGTTTTATACACTAACCAGCCACTAAGACAAGTGCTACAACGACCCGAAGCATCAGGACGACTACTTAAGTGGAATATTGAGTTGAGCCAATTCGATTTAAATTTTCAACTAAGGAGATCGATAAGGGGCCAAGCCCTAGCTAACTTCATAGCGGAATTTACAATTCACGAGGAAGAAGCATTGGACGATAAGGCTGATACTTCGAAGCGTAAATTAGAGCTAAGTCCATGGAAATTATATATGGACGGGGCTAAGAATGATCGAAGGTCTGGTTCCGGAATTGTTTTAATTACTCCTGAAGGACGATGCATTTACTATGCCTTGCGATTGAAATTTTCTGCCACCAACAATGACTTCGAATACGAGACCCTGATTATCGGGATGAAACTCGCTAAGAAACTAGGGGTTACGACACTGGACATATTTTGTGACTCTAAGATAGTTGTATGTCAAGTTCGAAAGGAATTCGAAACCAGGGGACCTCGACTTGTTACTTACCTTGAAAAAGTAGAGGAGTTACTAGGTAATCTGGAACATTATAGCATAACTCATATCCTGAGAATAAAAAACCAGAAGGCAGACCGGCTAGCTATGTTCGCAAGTTCTGACAACCTAGATGAGACTGAGATGGTTCCAATAGAAGTATTGGAATCGCCAAGCTTTTACCAGATGGAAATTGACTTATCCCTGGAAGTTGAACCAGAAAGAGGGTCATGGATGACCCCGATTAAGAACTGCTTTAGGAGCGGAAATCTCCCATAAAAAATGAGCGAGAGATGTGTTGTAATACGTAAAGCCGCAAGATACGTTTTATAGGACGACATCCTTTATTGCCAAGGATTTTTTATGCCTCTCCTCCGGTGTATACCATATGACGACATCCAGCGTGTAGTGAGAGAAGTACATGAAGGTGAGTGTGGAGACCACACCGGAGGCCAAATTTTGGTGAAGAAAGTACTACGACATGGCTATTTTTGGCCTACCGTAAATAAAGATGCAGCTGATCACTCACGACGCTGCGATAAATGCCAAATATTCGCTAAAGTTCCAAGGGCACCTCTGAGGCAGCTTAAGTCAATGGTCAGCCCATGGCCGTTCGCTATGTGGGGAATAGACATCATCGGGGCCTTGCCAAGCGCCATAGGGGGAGCTAAATATGCAATCATGGTCGTGGATTATTTCACAAAATGGGTGGAATCCGAACCCTTAACCATGATCACAACAAAAAGAGTGATAAGCTTTATGGTCAGGAATATCATTTGTCAATTTGGGATACCAAAAACCATTATAACTGACAATGGAACCCAATTCGACAACACAGAATTCAGAAATTTCTGCAAGAAGTATAAGATTGACAAGAGATATACTGTCGTAGCTCACCCACAGTCAAACAGACAAGTTGAAGAGATAAATAAAGTTATCAAGTCCATTTTAAAAAGCGGTTGGAACGAGCAAAAGCCATGTAGATTGACGAATTATCACTGGCTTTGTGGGCCCATCGAACGACCTTCAAGATGGCGACTGGTCATACCCCTTTTTCACTCTCCTTTGGATCAGAAGCGGTAATTACGGTCGAGCTTAAAGTCCCATCTCATAGGGTGACATATTATGACCCGATGACAAATAAAATGCTCATCCTTGAGTCCCTGGTTACGATTGAAGAGAAGAGGGATGAAGCAGACTCGCGTGCCTCGAGCCAGCGACGCCAAGTGGCACGCTATTATGATAGAAAGGTTCACCCTTGGACCTTTGAACCTAGAGACTTGGTACTGAAGCGAGTCTTTCCAGCTCCAGTTCATCTAGGTCCAAAGTGGGAAGGACCATATATCATCCAACGAATGATAGATACAGGAGCTTTCAAGTTAACGACCATAGGTGGTGAAGAAATCCCTGAATATTGGAATGTCCAACATTTGCGATGATACTTGACTTGAGTTTGTACTATTCTCTTTTGTTTTATAGGCCATGTAAAAAGGCACGACTTGCCTAGAAAAGTTTAGTTAATATAAACAAAAGATTATAAAGTGGATGTAGGTCACGACTTGGCCGAACCACTATAAAAACATCGTGTGTGATTTATTTTTCCTGTGCAAACTCTGTTTCATATATATACCATGTGATTGCTATATCTAGCAGCGAAACACTAGAAATTCGGATCTATATCCAAACAAACAAAATGACTGTTTGTGTAAGAACATATAAAGCACGGGAAGACGACGTCCCAATCTCTAACTCTCATGACTCGAGAAAGAGTAAAAAGGATGGGAAGATGACGTCCCAAAGGCGTGAAGGTGCACTATGACAAAAGACCACATTGAATCCACTCTAACCTGACCATACGACAGGAGAGTATAAAGGTACTGGGAATATGTACCAATGATAAAGAATCTTAACCCCACTAACAGGACTGGGGGCAATTTAATGTCAAATCTAATAAATCTCGAATGAGCCCTGACCAGGCACTTCATTCAAGATCGATTGGGGGCATACATATCATACCCCCATCACTAATCATCTAATAGAGCAGCGATTTCTGCACATTATATTTTGTTATTTATGCACGTACAGAGAAACTCAATCGTGACGTAGACTGTTGTGTACCATTTATGCTTATTAACATCTTGACCATTGCTAAATTGATAAAGATAAATAACAAACTTGCAGATATTTGACATAGTGAGAAACAAACTATTTTATTTACGAGACTGCAGGTTCATACAAAAGGACTAAACAAAGAGATGCGAGGGACACACTCACTACAACAACGGCGGGCCAAAGAAAAATCAAAACAAAGTATAAAGCTACATTTCATTTGGACTTTGGAGTGGACTTTGCTTTTTTAGCAGCCTTGAGCTTTCCCTTCTCATCTTTCTCAGCCTCGGTAAAAATACGCTTAGGCTTCTTCTTCCCTCAGTCTGGAGCGCTAGGATCAATGGAATATTTTTTAGCAAGCTCTTCAGTAATTGACCTAGTTGAATGTTTAACAACTAACCTTGACCCCGGAGGAATTGTCGCAAGTGGTTTGAAAGTCTCGGGATCTTCTTTCTCATCTTTGGCTTTTAAAAGCATATCCTGCTTGGCTTTTATGTCATCCAAAGTCATATCATCGACATTTTCCGAATCCCCGGTCATGACGACGTCATCATCTTCCTCATGCCCATCATTGCCCCCATCATCATTCAAGGCATCTATCATATCCTTGTCTTTGGGGATCTTAGTGTTGGATGGCATGAAAGCTTTCTAAGCAGGCTCTTCCTTATCCTTGACCCTCTCTGCAGATTTCGAGCCAGCGACTTCATCATGTTTCTCCTTGTTCTCTTCAGTTAACTTTGAGTCGGTCATTCCTTCTAATCGGTCATCGGCTTTTTCAACTGCTTTTGAACCTACAGAATGAGAAGCAACAGTTATTAACTCAGGGGAAAACTCGTATTCTTCAATTGTTTGTCCAACAATACCATGGAAGGTCAACATAGCCCTAAAAAACTGAGGCGAAAAGGTAGAAATACCTTCAGATGATTTCTCAACATGAGTAGCAGGAATCTCTTAGGTTGTTTCGGTAATGGGAGATAAGAAAGATGTTTTATGAATTCCTGGGTTCTCAGGAACATACCCTCAGACACAGCAGTCCCAGCAGCAATAGACGAGGATCCAGTTTCGACGGTTTATTTTCCTTTAGATCGGCGCCTCTCCTCTTCCATAGCAGCGGCTATGAGTTTACACCCTTTGGCCAAGCGTGTTATTTCCTCACCTTTTAAGTATTTCTCCATGAGCTTATTCTCATCAACAGATCCACCTTAAGTTCTTTCTTTTCCCAATCGATAACCTGATCCCATGCATACACCAGAGGGATAGGATAATCCTTAAGCCATGCAATGTTTCGATGACGGATCACCTAGGCAAAAAAATCCAATCATAGTTTCAGCGCTCTCATCCAACTCCTTTTTAGCATCTGCAAGCTGGTCATTGACCTTCTCCACCAGTTGTAATGCTACACTCGCATTCCCTTCGTCAAGAGTTGCCCTTGTTTCATCCTCCAACAATTTGGTCTCAAGCTCTGCATTCTTTTTAGTTAATTCTGCTTTCTCCTGCTCGAGACGAGTGCAAACCAGCTTCACGATGGTGCTTTCAGACTTAGCATCATCAGCTTGTTTCTTTTAATCTATGCGCTCCTGACTATGGGACTCGAGCTCGAAATGATAGCGCTTTTGTAGTTCCTCAAATTGCTACTTATATTTATATACATCGCGTTGAGCAAGTGCAAGTTGAGCTTGAGCATCCACAAGGCCTTTTTCCAAGTTTTCAATAGCCTTTGCATCATATTCAGTGGCATCGATCATGATTTTCACATCTTCTATCAGATCGCTAATGATTTTGGAAGGTTCTTTGCATACCTCTTCATCTCCTTATATTGGGTGTCAACAAAATCTATGGAAGCTTTAACTTCAGTGGCCTAGTCAGGATCCACTAGTTTGAGCTTTGGGACGAAGTGCATGTACCCAAAATGATGCTCAGGAAATTGTTCCCTTAAAATTTTCGATCTGGCCTGGTTTTCATCATCAAGTTCAACTGGCCTTGTGGTGGTAATGTCAATAGTGCGACGCTTCAGTTTCACAATAGGCCTGCCCTTCTCTGCTTCTTTCCCCGTTTTCTTTTGTTTCTCTTTTGGATCGGGTCCTTTCTTCGAAGAGTCATCTTGAGGAGTTTTATCTTTAAACGAAGTAGGAGGCTTGGGGGCATGCTTATCCCCCTCATGATATGACGATTGACTCTTATGTTTTTTTGAAATTGTGTGGGGCGGGGACAAAGAACGAGAAGACCGGTAAGATTGTGGAGGTCGATTCCTTCTATCATCTCTATCCTGATTCTCATGCTGATCGTGCCTTGCACCAGAATCAATTAGAGGCATACTCGAGCGAACATCCCTCATATAATAGCATTGCCTCATCATTTTTCCTATAAGGAAATATAAATAAATATTAGAATTAAGGTTAATGCAAATTACATGTGTTGTGATGTGTAATATAAGTGTTGTGTGCATCCTAAGTGATTTTTCCCTAACAGACCAGAGCTTGGAGTTGGGTCGGTGTGCAAAGTTTCCCCGGCCTTCACGGGGGTAACCTCTTCTTATGAGGTAAAAGTAAGGAGATTTTTTCTAAAATCTTCTGAAGTGTAAAGGGTCTCGGGCAAGGGAAGATTTCCCAAACCCCTATATATAGAATCATCTATAGCGGAATCATCTCCTTAGGGAGTGACTGACGGCAACTCTTTTGGGGAAATTGGTTTTTCAGGGATAACCGCGTCCTTAGGGGTGATGTAACACCCCGCCTCCGCTAGGGTCACTCGCAAAGGAATGCACTAGCTTTAGAGGGGCATTATTGGTAAACATGCACAGAAATATCACAAGACAGAACATATATAAATAGCGGAAGTAAAATCAAACTTTCATAACATGAATAAATAAGGTCTAAAGCCTTTTACATCAGAGTACATCAAAACCTGTCTTGCAATAGTAAAGAAGCATAAAGACTTTTTAATACATTATTCCCCAAGTAAAACAGTAAAGTAGCCATAGCCAAGAGAAGTCCAAGCCATCCATGATGACCTTCAAGCAGAAGAAGTCCGAACTAAACAGCATTGTTTCCTCCCTGAAACCTGGGGGGGGAAACGGAAGAAAAGAGGCGAAACAAAACGGGTCAGTCAAAAAGACTGAGTAAGTCCTACCTACTTCCAGTATAGAAACAGGTAAAGGTAACATGACATGCATAAACTGAAAGTAAACATAAGGATAACTACAAGATAGATAAACCAGGGTAGCCGGTTGAACTACTGTGGCAAGGTAAACTAAGGTATCATGATAATCCACAGTGTTATGATAAATCCAGGTATCACATCGTCAGATTTCTATCGAGTACATTATCCCAAGGTATCTACCCCGTCTAACATCCCACGGTATCTATTATGTATTTTAGTTCTAACATGTATATTTGCTCTGCACCCTCCGTACTAGTATCCCAGCCTTGTTATATGTTAACCATGAATGTCCCTTACTCCAAGTCGTGTAATGGTCCATGTCAACCTAATATATCGCATATATAGGTTACTCAAATCATATGTTTCTTTCCATGTATATAAGTTCAGTCCTTTGTCGTACCTCGTACGGGCTTCCACATGTCGTATTATCCTAGAAATCGTTTGGACTGTCACCCTTGTTCTAGCTAGGCTCTTCCATATGAATCATCGTTTGAACTACTAGGACTTACGCCACCTAGCACCACTAGGGATTACGCCTACCTATTGCACGCTTTCGTATTTTGGTTTGGGTTAAACCACCTAGGCCACTAGGGATTACGCTAACCCTCAACTGCGCCCTTTTTCCCACGCAATCACCGTGAATCGTTTTTCTATAACTGTATGCACATGTATCACATCGTGCCATCCGAGTCCTGTCATAGGGCAAAACCAGAAATACAGGACTCGGTCGGGAGCTTTAGATTTATCTGCCGATGCAGATACTAAGGTCTGCTTTTCTACACGTGGCTATGGTCCCACGAGACCCCTCCCTCAACTAGTGAAAGGCAACACAAGAGAAAATCTTGCATGAGAACTACACTCCGGCCAGCCCACATCCTACGGCCTACCTCACCCATAATTAGATAGCAATTATGGTCTGTTGGGTGTTCCCTGCCCTTCCGTACGTACACGCTTGACTCAAGATGGTAGATGATCGACGAACTTGCTATCTCGGGCACCTTATGTATTCGTCGACTCACTGCTATCCACCCCAGTCTTTAGGTCGCTCGCATAGCAACCAAGGCATATTCTTGGTTCTTCTACCGCAGACCTCAACCTCTCGTGAGCCTAGTATAATGACCTGGCAGCTCACAGAGGGATCCCAAGAATATCCTCACGTTCCCCGAAGCCGCTGCTTCGTTACCCAGTTCGTTGGAGCCTTTATCTAAATCAGATAGCTTGCTCCTATACGCATACTTAAATGTTGACCTAACGTATCGGGTTACCAATCTATCTAAGAAATGGTCCAAATTTCCTTGACTAAGGATTATTACTTAGTTTCCCTTAACTAAGGTTTACCACTTAGCCTTATTTCCATAATCCTGGTTAACTATGGTTATTTACCTAATCCTCCGAATTAGGGTTTATCTAATGGGTTAAGGGTCACTTAAGTTCCTAACTTAGCCCGTCCACAAACCATGTCAAAATTGGCTAAGTATCCAAGTCCAAGACTTAACCCTACAAACCAGGTGTCAAGTTGGCTAAGTATATTAAGCAATCCATAACTTAACCTCGTCTAATTACCATCTTAGATTGGTTAATTATATAAATTAACTTGACCTTGTCAAATTACCGAGTCAAATCGGTCAAGCGTATTCAAGTGATTCGTGACTTAGCCTTGTCATGTTTTCACGTTAGATTGGTTAAGTATAGATTAACTTACCCTCAGCAAATTAACGAGTTAGATTGGTTAAGTATAGGTCACTTAACCTCATCAAATCATCGTGTTAAATTAGTTAAATGTTTAACTTAACCCCATTAAATTACCAAGTGGGATTAATTAAGTCTAGGCTAACTTAACCCCATCCGATTACCATGTTTAGATTAGTTAAGCTTAATCTTAACCCCGTCCATTACTGTATTGTACGGTTAAGTGTCATTAAGAAAATTTACTTAACCTTATCACGTTATCGTATTGGATTGATTAAGTGTTGGTTAACTTAATCCCGTCCACTAGTCGTATAAAAATGGTCAAGTGTCATTAGGCAAATCAAGTTACTTAACCTACCCAAGCTTATCATGTTTTGTTAAGTATCATTAGCCTAATCAAATTACTTAACCCATTTGTCCATATCATATTTGGTTAAGCCTCATTAATCAAATTAACTTAACCCTATTATGTGGCATTAATTTAATTAATGCACCCTCAACCTCTCACATTAGACCTTGTTGTGGTTACTAGTTAAGCCGGGCGGGTCCGGGTAGATTTACACCACAACCTAGTCTAACCTCGGGTCTTAAGCGCGACATGACCAACTTCTCACATTGGGTCCTATTGTTTGCAACTACTAGTTAGGCCGGTCGGTTCCGGGTAGTTTTACGTTGCAAACTCAACCCAACCTCGAGTTGGCCACACTCATATTATCTAAGTTCATCATGTTTCCAAAACATGTTACAAGTTTCCGAGCATTTGGGTAGACCTAACTTAATAGGTAAATTCCCAAAGGGTAGACCTAACTTAATAGGTAAATTCCCAAGCTCATGTTTTTATGCATACTTACATGTTAACTTACATGCTATATTCAATGTAGCATGTTGTCATGTTATACCCATTTAACCCAAATCATGTTTCACATCATATTTCATGGAACTTCAAGTTAAGTTTCTCATGTATATTCACGCTCGCCTAACCTAACCCCACAACGTGTTTCCAACGTAAGTATAGACGAGTCAACATAGTAGGAATACTATGACTACAAATTGGCCTCGAACATGCATAGTGCCATAAAAAGGGTTTTGGCCACAAACACACAAAATGTCACAAGGGAATTCGGCCACAAACATGCATATTATCAAAAAGGGTTTGGCCATAAACATGCACAACTTAAAAGAGGGGATTGGCCACGAGCATGCATAATCTCATAAAGGATTTGGCCACAAACTTGCATGTTAGCATAAGGGGTTTGGGTTCATAAACATGCATAAGCCCCAACATCTTGTCTTAGCCAATGTTTCACAAGTAAAGTGGTACCTAAAGGTTCATGCTAGCATTTCATGCATAAAGATCCAAACTTGCAAGTTAAACTAGGTTATGCATATCATAAGAGGCATGATTAAGTTACTCACATGGCCTAAGATCATAAATATGAACACAAGAGGCATGGTAAGGTTCATGTAGGTTCGCATAATCATGTTTAGCCTCATTTTATCCCATGTCATTATCAAAACTACCGTATCCATCTAAAAGTAGCTAGAACTTACATAGTTAGGCCTAGGGAAAGAAGCATGAATCATCTTGGCTAAGAAAGGTGCCTCCTTTGTAGAAGAATCGTCATGGAACTCGCATAGAAGTGTTGATTTGGCCTTGATTTGGTGTAGCAAGCTTGCACCTTTTGATTTGAACTTGATTTGAGTGCATATGCTCTAGGGATTTGAGATGGAGGCCATGATCACTTTGCATTTGGGCAGCACTTCGTGGAGAAGGTGAGTTATGAGGGTTTAGGGGGGGCTTAGGGGTGTTTTTATAGAGATTAGGATAGTTTTAGGCCCTTAGATTAACCCTAGGATAGATTAGGACCATCAGATCTCGGAAGCTTCCAGACCCAGCCCAAGCACAAGACTAGGTGAGACAAACAGGTGCACCAGGCCATATGCCCCGACCACCCCCTGTCGACAGGCAAGTCGACAGGGCTGTCGACTTGGTCTGGGCCCAAGTCGACAGGCCTGTCGACAGCCCTGTCGACATGGCCTAGGCGGGAAACTTCCCGCCTGGCCCCAGATCTGATTTCCAAAACTGTTTCCGAAATTCGAATTTCCCGAAAACTTCTTTGGGCCTTAACCGGGTCATACGGACTCCGATTTTCGAAAACTCGGACTCTATTTCGCGTATTTTTCCGAGACGAACGCAATGGCATAGCCCGTTTTACTTGATTCAGAATTTAAAATTAAATTATGCCTTAATTCTCGTTTTAACATGTTATTGAAATACGGGTTGTTACATTCTCCCCACCTTTTAGGATTTCGTCCCCGAAATCTCTAAGTTAGGAAGAACATATCCTACCATCCATCATCCATCTACTCAAAACATCATCCACAAGCAACCATTGTCCTTAGATGATTTCTAATGCTGTATGAATATATGCAAAACGTGTGTGTACATGTTCCTTAGCTAATGCTAATGATCAGGCCTGAATAATCTTTCTAATGCAAAATATGTATAGTGCCATGAATCCAGCATGTATGCAAATAGTCCTAGTCATATAAATACTATATGCGTGCACAATCATTCATTCATATGCAACAACCGCATGATAATACATTCGATTTCATCCATAAACAAGTATAAATACTCGTGCATATGCAATATGAAATGTGACCGAGTCGAGCTAATATCTAATGTAAATTCGCGCATCCACGAGCAACCACTTGCAACCATTTGCAACCATATCAACCATAACATGTTTCAAATACATGTTTACATCCACAGGGTTCTACCTAAGATTCCCTGAAACAGGGTCGAGAAGATAAACAAAACAAACTCCATACGGGGTTTGTAACAGAGACAGGACCGAGAGGATACCCATAAAAGATAGCCTACAAGTAAGCTCAACAGAAAAACAGGGATCGAGGATATATTCCCTAAAAAGAGATATCATGCACGTATTTAGTCTTCAGTCTCCTGAGTCGCATTACCTTGAGCTTAGTTCCATCGTGCCTTGACCGTCCCTTTTTCTTCACGATTTCGCAGCTTCTTATTTCCTGTTTCCATAACCTGAGCTGGAACTCATTTCTTCGTCGCCTATCGTTCCACTTGCGCTTATCCTCTTTCTAGAATACTTGACGCAAACATGACTGCGTACTCATGATCTCATGCAAGCTTTCCAAAATTCACTAATGAATCTCGGACCTCGTACCACAAGGTATTCCACATAGAAGAACTTTCTCTTGAAAGTAAACAGATGCCAACCAGGTTATCAAGCGCACTTACTAAGGTGATTTCTATAACCCATGCATAAGTGAAATAAACCATCCGTCTTATCGGCGAACACCACTCGATTGGGCTTCCAATTTCCCATAAAGGCATCAAGGGATTCTAAGTAACTAACCATGACCGAACCCAAAAGGTTACACGAGACTTCGAGGGTATTACCAAGGCTAGTCAAGAGTCTAACTACCCTCCTATCAAAACCGAGAGTGGCACCCCTTACTGGATAACCACTTCATCCCTAGAATCCATCCACAACTTATAAACATAAGCATTATTTCCAAACACAACACTTGGCATAGACATTCCCAAATCCAAACAAGCCATGAGTAAATGGACCGATCTTCCAATAGGACTTGAGACAAAAACGGGATCCTCTACTATGCTAGTACTAAGGTGCAGAGACTCAACTATCTAAGCAGACTTAAATGATACGATGATCAAAACAAAGTCCTAACGGGATGATAGAGAAGAAAAGCTAAACCTTTAACAAGATCGTTACCCTCCTTCTGAGGTACCCTAGAAATGAGAGCATACTATTGCCCTCCGAATGATCTTGTCCCTGTTCCATGATACTTAACTATCCGTCCCGCTTCACCATGCCAAAGGTACTCTCTCGTCATGGGTTTCATTGTTCATCTTTCTCCCTCCTTTTAGGACTCAGCCATACCAACAGGTTGCTTATCCCTAAGCTCGTATCCTTCATCCTTGTTCTTACTATCCTTTCATGCATAACTCTGCAACGGTCTCTCGAGAACCATCTCCATCGTATGGGAAACACTTACGCAGCTAGAAAGACTAGTCGCAGTCAAAACCACTGTGACTACAGATGGAGGAAAGAAAGGAAAAGAGATTCAATCAAGGAAACAAGGATAATGCTAATGGCCTTTGGGGAATAGCCTTTTTCTTTTTAAAAGAAAATTTTCTTGAAAAATGCTTCTTTGTACACGGTTTTTCAAATAATTTTCAGAAGGTTTTTTAAAAACTTTTGCCCAGTCTAGTAAACCTCGCTCTGATACCAAATGTAACACCCCGCCTCCGCTAGGGTCACTCGCAAAGGAATGCACTAGCTTTAGAGGGGCATTATTGGTAAACATGCACAGAAATATCACAAGACAGAACATATATAAATAGCGGAAGTAAAATCAAACTTTCATAACATGAATAAATAAGGTCTAAAGCCTTTTACATCAGAGTACATCAAAACCTGTCTTGCAATAGTAAAGAAGCATAAAGACTTTTTAATACATTATTCCCCAAGTAAAACAGTAAAGTAGCCATAGCCAAGAGAAGTCCAAGCCATCCATGATGACCTTCAAGCAGAAGAAGTCCGAACTAAACAACATTGTTTCCTCCCTGAAACCTGGGGGGGGGGGAAACGGAAGAAAAGAGGCGAAACAAAACGGGTCAGTCAAAAAGACTGAGTAAGTCCTACCTACTTCCAGTATAGAAACAGGTAAAGGTAACATGACATGCATAAACTGAAAGTAAACATAAGGATAACTACAAGATAGATAAACCAGGGTAGCCGGTTGAACTACTGTGGCAAGGTAAACTAAGGTATCATGATAATCCACAGTGTTATGATAAATCCAGGTATCACATCGTCAGATTTCTATCGAGTACATTATCCCAAGGTATCTACCCCGTCTAACATCCCACGGTATCTATTATGTATTTTAGTTCTAACATGTATATTTGCTCTGCACCCTCCGTACTAGTATCCCAGCCTTGTTATATGTTAACCATGAATGTCCCTTACTCCAAGTCGTGTAATGGTCCATGCCAACCTAATATATCGCATATATAGGTTACTCAAATCATATGTTTCTTTCCATGTATATAAGTTCAGTCCTTTGCCGTACCTCGTACGGGCTTCCACATGTCGTATTATCCTAGAAATCGTTTGGACTGTCACCCTTGTTCTAGCTAGGCTCTTCCATATGAATCATCGTTTGAACTACTAGGACTTACGCCACCTAGCACCACTAGGGATTACGCCTACCTATTGCACGCTTTCGTATTTTGGTTTGGGTTAAACCACCTAGGACACTAGGGATTACGCTAACCCTCAACTGCGCCCTTTTTCCCACGCAATCACCGTGAATCATTTTTCTATAACTGTATGCACATGTATCACATCGTGCCATCCGAGTCCTGTCACAGGGCAAAACCAGAAATACAGGACTCGGTCGGGAGCTTTAGATTTATCTGCCGATGCAGATACTAAGGTCTGCTTTTCTACACGTGGCTATGGTCCCACGAGACCCCTCCCTCAACTAGTGAAAGGCAACACAAGAGAAAATCTTGCATGAGAACTACACTCCGGCCAGCCCACATCCTACGGCCTACCTCACCCATAATTAGATAGCAATTATGGTCTGTTGGGTGTTCCCTGCCCTTCCGTACGTACACGCTTGACTCAAGATGGTAGATGATCGACGAACTTGCTATCTCGGGCACCTTATGTATTCGTCGACTCACTGCTATCCACCCCAGTCTTTAGGTCGCTCGCATAGCAACCAAGGCATATTCTTGGTTCTTCTACCGCAGACCTCAACCTCTCGTGAGCCTAGTATAATGACCTGGCAGCTCACAGAGGGATCCCAAGAATATCCTCACGTTCCCCGAAGCCGCTGCTTCGTTACCCAGTTCGTTGGAGCCTTTATCTAAATCAGATAGCTTGCTCCTATATGCATACTTAAATGTTGACCTAACGTATCGGGTTACCAATCTATCTAAGAAATGGTCCAAATTTCCTTGACTAAGGATTATTACTTAGTTTCCCTTAACTAAGGTTTACCACTTAGCCTTATTTCCATAATCCTGGTTAACTATGGTTATTTACCTAATCCTCCGAATTAGGGTTTATCTAATGGGTTAAGGGTCACTTAAGTTCCTAACTTAGCCCGTCCACAAACCATGTCAAAATTGGCTAAGTATCCAAGTCCAAGACTTAACCCTACAAACCAGGTGTCAAGTTGGCTAAGTATATTAAGCAATCCATAACTTAACCTCGTCTAATTACCATCTTAGATTGGTTAATTATATAAATTAACTTGACCTTGTCAAATTACCGAGTCAAATCGGTCAAGCGTATTCAAGTGATTCGTGACTTAGCCTTGTCATGTTTTCACGTTAGATTGGTTAAGTATAGATTAACTTACCCTCAGCAAATTAACGAGTTAGATTGGTTAAGTATAGGTCACTTAACCTCATCAAATCATCGTGTTAAATTAGTTAAATGTTTAACTTAACCCCATTAAATTACCAAGTGGGATTAATTAAGTCTAGGCTAACTTAACCCCATCCGATTACCATGTTTAGATTAGTTAAGCTTAATCTTAACCCCGTCCATTACTGTATTGTACGGTTAAGTGTCATTAAGAAAATTTACTTAACCTTATCACGTTATCGTATTGGATTGATTAAGTGTTGGTTAACTTAATCCCTTCCACTAGTCGTATAAAAATGGTCAAGTGTCATTAGGCAAATCAAGTTACTTAACCTACCCAAGCTTATCATGTTTTGTTAAGTATCATTAGCCTAATCAAATTACTTAACCCATTTGTCCATATCATATTTGGTTAAGCCTCATTAATCAAATTAACTTAACCCTATTATGTGGCATTAATTTAATTAATGCACCCTCAACCTCTCACATTAGATCTTGTTGTGGTTACTAGTTAAGCCGGGCGGGTCCGGGTAGATTTACACCACAACCTAGTCTAACCTCGGGTCTTAAGCGCGACATGACCAACTTCTCACATTGGGTCCTATTGTTTGCAACTACTAGTTAGGCCGGTCGGTTCCGGGTAGTTTTACGTTGCAAACTCAACCCAACCTCGAGTTGGCCACACTCATATTATCTAAGTTCATCATGTTTCCAAAACATGTTACAAGTTTCCGAGCATTTGGGTAGACCTAACTTAATAGGTAAATTCCCAAAGGCTAGACCTAACTTAATAGATAAATTCCCAAGCTCATGTTTTTATGCATACTTACATGTTAACTTACATGCTATATTCAATGTAGCATGTTGTCATGTTATACCCATTTAACCCAAATCATGTTTCACATCATATTTCATGGAACTTCAAGTTAAGTTTCTCATGTATATTCACGCTCGCCTAACCTAACCCCACAACGTGTTTCCAACGTAAGTATAGACGAGTCAACATAGTAGGAATACTATGACTACAAATTGGCCTCGAACATGCATAGTGCCATAAAAAGGGTTTTGGCCACAAACACACAAAATGTCACAAGGGAATTCGGCCACAAACATGCATATTATCAAAAAGGGTTTGGCCATAAACATGCACAACTTAAAAGAGGGGATTGGCCACGAGCATGCATAATCTCATAAAGGATTTGGCCACAAACTTGCATGTTAGCATAAGGGGTTTGGGTTCATAAACATGCATAAGCCCCAACATCTTGTCTTAGCCAATGTTTCACAAGTAAAGTGGTACCTAAAGGTTCATGCTAGCATTTCATGCATAAAGATCCAAACTTGCAAGTTAAACTAGGTTATGCATATCATAAGAGGCATGATTAAGTTACTCACATGGCCTAAGATCATAAATATGAACACAAGAGGCATGGTAAGGTTCATGTAGGTTCGCATAATCATGTTTAGCCTCATTTTATCCCATGTCATTATCAAAACTACCGTTTCCATCTAAAAGTAGCTAGAACTTACATAGTTAGGCCTAGGGAAAGAAGCATGAATCATCTTGGCTAAGAAAGGTGCCTCCTTTGTAGAAGAATCGTCATGGAACTCGCATAGAAATGTTGATTTGGCCTTGATTTGGTGTAGCAAGCTTGCACCTTTTGATTTGAACTTGATTTGAGTGCATAGGCTCTAGGGATTTGAGATGGAGGCCATGATCACTTTGCATTTGGGCAGCACTTCGTGGAGAGGGTGAGTTATGAGGGTTTAGGGGGGGCTTAGGGGTGTTTTTATAGAGATTAGGATAGTTTTAGGCCCTTAGATTAACCCTAGGATAGATTAGGACCATCAGATCTCGGAAGCTTCCAGACCCAGCCCAAGCACAAGACTAGGTGAGACAAACAGGTGCACCAGGCCATATGCCCCGACCACCCCCTGTCGACAGGCAAGTCGACAGGGCTGTCGACTTGGTCTGGGCCCAAGTCGACAGGCCTGTCGACAGCCCTGTCGACATGGACTAGGCGGGAAACTTCCCGCCTGGCCCCAGATCTGATTTCCAAAACTGTTTCCGAAATTCGAATTTCCCGAAAACTTCTTTGGGCCTTAACCGGGTCATACGGACTCCGATTTTCGAAAACTCGGACTCTATTTCGCGTATTTTTCCGAGACGAACGCAATGGCATAGCCCGTTTTACTTGATTCAGAATTTAAAATTAAATTCTGCCTTGATTCTCGTTTTAACATGTTATTGAAATATGGGTTGTTACAGGTGACGTATTTATTACTATACTCGCGGGCTGTATTTTCTAATGTATCATCTTTATTCGAAGTGGGAGAAAGACTCTTTTCAAGCATTGTCGGATCTTTTGAGCTCTTCCCCCTTACAAGTAAAATGTCAATTGGCCCCTCGACTGAGGTTATATGTACATAGGGGCACTCTCCATGGCCTATGCTACGAGTGATAGCAACTATGCGATGACGGTGAAGGTATTCATCTACCAGGCAATCCTTAATGGTCAAGAACTTTTGATCACCATTGGGCAGTCGGTTCAAACGATCAAAGTACACTTGACTCTTTTCCTATTTTGGGTTAGGCACTATAAGTAAAAATGAATGACAACCAATACATTTACGAGAGAAATGGAAACTAGAAATTGAAGGCTAGTATTTTTACTTGATTTAACCAATCTCCTGGCACATCCTGATTGTTGTTTGATGTAGAACCATTCAATTCTTGGATCACCAACTTTGCTACTGAACGGTACACTGATGATTTTCCTTTTTGGCACCGACTCAAAGTGTATGAAGGACGGGATATCCTTGGTCTGATGCTTGAAATTGTAGAAGAAATGGACATCCTTGAAAGTTAGCTCTGTACATAGAATCTTTCTATAAGCTATATACAAAGTATACAGGTAAGCGTAGGAATTGGGTTGAAGCTGCATTGGAGCAATCTGCATTTGTCTCAGGAAATCGACTGATGAGAATGGAGGAATCGCCCCCAACAAGACACTTTAATCTGCTGATCGCCATGTACCCTTCTGGAGGATTATGAGGTCGATTTGTTTTGGAGGGCAGCCTGGTATCTCTTCGAAGTATCCCATGTTTCAGACATATACGCGCAAGTTTGTCATTGTCAATTGTAGACGCGACAAAATTGCGTGGATTCTCCAAGATGATAAAATTCTCAAACTCGTGGGGACCACAGTTGTCTCTAACTCCTTCCTCTTCTTCATCTATAGAAACATCACAATCAGATGACGCTCCACTCTCTTGGACCTCTGGTTCATAGTCTGGACCTCCACTATTCTAACTTGAATCTGAAGTAGAGAATACATCCTCAACAATGGGTTCTCAGATGTTCTTACAACTTCATTTCTCTCTACCAATCTGGACGAGCGTCTCTCAGTCATAGTTGTTGTACTATTGAAGAAACAATAGCTGAAATTAGAGCGAAATTGCCCGTGTTCCCTTGTGCAAGAGTGTGAGCTAAAGTGTGCAAGTGTGTACGCAGTGATATGAGATAATTATACAAAAGAATGCAATGCGGAAATGAGCAAGATAGTTATGTATCCATACGCAGTTCAAAAGTTCATTCGATAAGGCCTTATACTAACTATTCAAAAAGTCACAAGCCATATTTAGTAGTGGCCGAGTTAGTCATGGCATGATCGCATTGCACGATATATAGATTCAGATCGGTTCAGATGTGTTTATTAGCTGTGGATCGATTCGAGTATATTTGTTAACTACGGTCCGGATCGAATGTGTTTGTTATCTACAAAGCGGGTCAGAAGTTCATGATATGAAATGTCACGATAAAGGAAAGAACAATCAAACAAGCTTGTCAGATCGGTTAAAAGATAGGGATAAGACAGAGTTGGATCAAATCTGACAAAGCCAAAACATTTCGGATCGATCAACACATATCTGAATCAAAGCGTCTCTTTGAAAACCAATACACTCCTTCCTCGATCTGATCCAATCTCGTGTCACTAGCGCTTTGTTTTATGAGTATCCCCAAATAAACTTCAGCGCCTCCTACGTTCAACTGATCTGAACTGAATCCGCCCTTCACCATAAGCTTTTCTTCTTCATCCCACTGAGTTAAACCGCCATCGCCATCACCTTAGGACCACGGTGAGATTCCCAACGACTGCGGTGAGGTGCAGAGCTCGTGGCGTCAAAATCGAGGTCGAATCAAGTCAGAACGCGGAAAATCAATGTCATTGATAAGTAAAACACGTGAACAAGTGAATTTCATGAAGATGTAAACCCACCTTTGATTCGATTTTAAAGTATGGAAGGATTTTTCGTGGATTTGGGAATTAGGTTTCTTGAGAGATGTCGGGAAATTAGTAGCAAAAAATGGAGAGCTGAAGGGCAATGCGTGTGTATATATATATATATATATATATGTGTGTGTGTGTGTTTGTGTGTGTGTAAATAGTGGGTGTCCCTTTGTATTCTGGCGGATTAAATGCTTTAGCCCGATCCGATCAGCAAAAGGCCCTCACTAACATGAAGCCTTTTAGCCGATTAGCGCAACAACGGTTGGAGCATAGACTGGGTCGAACAAAACTGATCTGAACCGAAGTGTGATTTCCCATATTAATTCAACGCACAAAGTAAATCCAAAGGGGAATGAAAATTCATAAATGTACGTTATAAGAGCTTATCTGGAAAAATTGCTCGGATGCTAAATGGAATCTCAAAGTTATTAAAAGCAACAAGAATGATTCGTTCATCCAATGTTATATTTATAAGTGCTAGAAGATGCGACTTTAAGAAATATCACCACTTTATAGATAAATGGAAAAAACTGTTCGAAGACACCAATTCAGAAGCAACCAAACGAATTACTTCGAAGCACATTTTATGCCCAATAAACCTATACCTCGAGAGGGCAAAATGTTAGCCCGCTTTGTGATCGGGCTACAAAAAGCTAAAAGAATAACCAATGAAAAATATTGATTAATGAATCTTGCTGCTGAAGCCCGGATTGGTTCGGAGACCCCCAAACCGAACCCATGCATTGCGAAGCGGATAACCTCAAAATGAAAGAGGAATAACTAAACCGTATCAGTTAGGAGCTACCCGATTCGGACCCCCCTGTTCTCGTGCTTTCGATCCGAACCGATGATGGCCAACATTGCAGTTACATTCCATGATCCTGGAGATGCGGAGCGGTTGCATGTCCACTCCCCCACATTCGTACACGTCCTTCGATGCGCTGTCATCATCTCAGCAATTCCAAGCCCGACTCTAACGGGATGATCACCATGTGTATCCTAACCGAAGGCCTTCAAGAGGGATTTTCTGCCTATAAATACACCACCAAGCATCACTTCAAGGGATCGTTTGGCAAAATCTTGACTCAAACATCCTTCATAACCGATCACTAGAGTTTCAACCAGATTACCACCAACATTTGGATCGCTTTTCATCTTAGATTGAGTGAATTTACCAATTGTAAAAGGGAGATTGAGAGAAATTCAATATTATATTTGTACTTGACTCATTCATCAACAAAGTATAAAGTGTACGTAGGCTCTTTCACGCCGAACCACTTTAAATCTGTGATCTTACTAATTTTCCTACTATTTTATTTGAGATTATCTCTTGTTTGGGTATTAGAACCGATTTTTGGTCTAACAGATATTACTTTCTAGTTGTTATGAAAGTCTAGTGTTTTCTTCTTCGCTATTACTACATGTTGTATATATTCTATTATATTTTATCCTTGAGCTGTGAGTTATGACAGGTTCTGATGTTGTTGTTTACCTACTCTGATGATCGTCCATAGCTATATGGCACACTTTTCAGCGCATTATTCCTCTTGTTTAGTGCAGGGGTTATGGGCGGTCCTTACACATGTGGTACATGGCTTGGTGCGGTTCTGATTTAAGAGGGAATGGTAGTATGTTATGGAGGTAGACAGCTAAGAGTTCATGTGGAGAACTACTCTACCCATGACTTCGAGTTAGCTGCCATAGTATCGTGCTTAAGACTTGGCGCCATTATCTACTAGGAGAGAAGTTCGAGTTGTACACCAATCATAAATCTCTCAAGTACTTGTTATCGTAGAAGTATCTTAATTTAAGGCAACACAGATGGATGAAGTTCCTAGCATCCTATGACTTTGAGATTGCTTATACTCCTGGCAAGGGTAATGTGGTGGCAGACGCATTGAGTCCTCTGTTTGTGGAGAGGGAAAGCTTGGAGTTTATATCGACTTTTTATTTTAGACCCTCCACTGAGTTTACACCTAGTTTATTGGCATCATTAGAGGTGTGACCTACTCTGTTTGACCACGTAGGGACCTCGCAGCGAAAGGACCCACAACTAGTAGATATTTTGGATAGGCTCAGTAGAGGAGAGGCTTCTAGTTACCTTAGTAGATATTCCATAGACAATAGAGGGTGGTTGCGACGTGATGGAAGGCTTTGTTTTACCCGAGTTGGGAGTTTGTTGAAGACAGTCCTTGAGGAAGACCATCATTCTAAGATGACTATTCATCTTGGTGGTGATAAGATGTATAAGGACATGAAGAGGGTTTTCTTTTTGGGCTGGAATGTAGAAAGTTATTGCAGAATTTGTTTCTTGATGTTTGATTTATCAGCAAGTCAAAGCTGAGCAAAGGAAGCCCAGTGGTTTACTTCATCCTTTGGAAGTCCCACAGTGGATGTGGGAGAGCGTCTCTAAGGATTTCATTGATGGTTTTCCTATATCAAGGAAAGGCAACACCAGTATTTGGGTTGTAGTTGACATGCTTACTAAGAGCGCTCATTTTATCCCTGTTAAGAGTAAGAGGATAGCAGCATAGTTGGCAGTAGTTTATCTTCGTGAGATAGTCCATTTGCATGGAGTACCTTCCAGTATTGTGAGTGATCGTGACCCCATATTCACCAGTAAGTTTTGGAGGAGCTTGTAGAAAGCATTAGGTACACAGCTGTGTTTGAGCACCGCTTATCACCTTCAGACCGATGGGAAGATGGAGAGGGTGAATAGAGTCCTTGAGGAACTTTTGAGGCTGTGTATCCTAGACTTTAGAGGGACTTAGGAAGAGCATCTTTCTTTAGTAAAGTTCACCTACAACAGTTACTAGGCTAGCATTGGCACGACACCCTTCGAAGAATTGTATGGGTGACCCTGTAGATCACCGACTTGCTGGTGGGAATCTACAGAAAGGCTTCTACTTGGACCTGAGACAGTAAGAGAAATTTCAGAAAAGATTGATCTTATCCACAGGCGCATGAAGATAGCTCAGGACAGGCAGAAGTCCAACGCAAATAGGGGAAGGACTGACATTGAGTTTTCCGTGGGAGACATGGTTATCATCAAGGTATCACCTTTGAGGAATGTAGTTTGTTTTGGATCTATAGGGAAATTGGCACCAAGGTTTGTAGGGTCATTTCCTATAACAGAAAGGGTTGGCCAACCAGCCTATAAATTAAAGCTACTAGAGAGACTATCCGGTGTTTATGATGTTTTCCACGTTTCTCATTTACGGAAGTGCTTGCATGATACCGCAGAAGTAGTTGAACCGAGTATGCTTGAGGAAGTAGAAGTAGAATGGGAGGTGACAGTTAGACAAGTTCCTACCCGTATTCTTGAATCAGAGGTTAAGAAGCTACACAACCGAGAGGTTAAGTTGATGAAAGTACAGTAGGGAGATAACCAAGAGGATGCAGCTTAGGAGACTGAAGACAGGATTCACACTTCGTACCCTTTTCTATTCAAGGGTATGTTCTTAACTTGTTTCCAAAGCTTTTATTCATGCTAAT
Organism: Allium sativum; assembly: GCA_030737875.1. Taxonomy (NCBI): domain Eukaryota; kingdom Viridiplantae; phylum Streptophyta; class Magnoliopsida; order Asparagales; family Amaryllidaceae; genus Allium; species Allium sativum. The sequence goes on along the minus strand of CM060925.1, from coordinate 185,032,122 downwards.
TTCTATCGTATATGTATGTCCTACTAATCGAATCTTCGACCTTTAGGTAGGAATTCCATGGATGTAAACATGTGTTTGAGATATGTTATGTTTGATGGATGCAAGCGTATGCTAGTGGTTGCTCGTGGATGCATATACACACACATTAGGCACTAGATCGGCTCAATCACTCTCATACTACATTTGAATGTGTGTGCATTTTTCTTTTAATAGATGAAAGTGGGTGTACCAACATATGGATGTTGCATTTGGATGAATGATTGTGCACACATATAGAACTTACATGTTATAATAGGATTATTTGCATACATGTTAGATTCATGGCACTAACATGCATTGCATTAAGGAGGTCAACTGAATCAATAGACCGTCTGATCTTTTTCATTAGTATAGAGACATATACAAACACCCGTGCATATGTTCTTATAAGCATAAGAAATCTTTTAACGACAATGGATGTCTGTGATTGATGGATGAGTAGATGGGTGATGGATGTTAGGATATACATTATTCTTAACTTAGAGATTTTGGGGACCAAATCCTTTAAGTAGGGTAGAATGTAACACCCTGTAATTCTAAGAACAATAAAATAATAAATTAAAGAATACTTAATTAAATATTTGGAATTAAGTAAAATGGACTGCGCCATTGCATTCATTTCGTAATTCTGCTTAAGATGGACTCCGAGTTTGCGTAAAACGGACATCGTATGAAGAATATATCAAGGTTTGAAATTTATATAAGTACACTACAACAAAAACACCGTATTACAAGTTTAATTTTACAACTGTGGGAAAAGCATAGTTGTAATAAATGTTTTTTACAACAGTCAATTCCCTAAAGTTGTAATAAACATATTTTTACAACTTTTCATTTTGTTAGTTGTAATAGATGCCTGTTACAAATTTCATGTTTATAATATATCTATATTTAATAACTAATTATATTAATATTTAATATTAATCAATAATTAATAATTAACTTAGGAATCAATAATATTTATTAATTATTATTAATTAATTAATATTTAACAAGTACTAATTTATTTTTAATAGTTAGCCGATTATAACTAAGTAGGAATAAGTAAAAGTTAAATAATAACTATTATTAATAAGTAATATTTGAATTGGTAGTAACTATTTCAGCAGTTTTAATAAATATAATTTTGGCAACTTCACTATAAGAAAACACTGATTTTAGCGTCATATATTTAGAAGTAGAAATTTTCGTCGCTTATTTGCGATGGATTTCCATGTGATCTGCAAGGAATAGTTTTTTGTTTTTTTAAACTTTTTTTCCTTTTTTATATTACCGTCGTCTTTCATCATCCCTCACTAAGCCGTTGCAAATTGCGTCAAATTACCGACAGAAAATTTATGCCGTGATTTTCTACTGTAAATCCAGGCAGAATACCGACGAATATTTTTCGAAGCTATTTTGCAACAGAATTCCAACATATTTGCAAGAAATGTTTATATTATTTTTCTAAGATATACTTTAATGTTATTTTTTTAATAATTATTAACATGTTCAATAATTAATAATTAATCTGTTCTAATTAATAATTTATAAGTAATAATAAATAATAATTTACATTCTATAATAAATAACTTATAATCATTACTTATTTAGAATTAGAAAAATAATTTTTGCTCATAGCCAATGTAATTACTAAATTCTTAATTAAGTCCTCTACTTTCATCTTGAATTGCAGTCAGTATGCCAGTATATTTTAAGTTAAAGCCCAAAATTTTAAATTGTTCTTTTATAATCCCTAAATAATGAAAATATCAGTTTACTATAATAATTAATAATAAAATTTAGTACTTATGAAATGATATCTAGTATTCAATAATTAATTTTAAATAACTGCGATTAATAATTACAGTTGATCGTTGATACTTATATTTTATAATTATAGTTAATAATTAGATTTTATATTGCAGTTGATAATTATAGTTTATAATTATTATAGTTTATAATTACAGTTGATAATGTTATAAGTAGTCGCGTTAGTACACACAGTAATTTGATAAACATAGAAAACCAAAGTGGACAGAGTCATGATTATTCTTTATTTATTCCTAAACCATGCTTCTATCGTCTAAATTGTTTATTCCTTCCCAATTGCAATCTAGGTTTACTGCTACTCGATTCACCCCCGCTTCCACCTCGCTTAACCACTACTTGCGCATCGTTTTGTCACCACCTCCCACTTCTGCATCCACCACTTTCGCATCGCTTAGTCACCGCCACCATCTTGCTTTGCCACCATTTTCACATCAGTTTGTTTCAGTTGCTTTGCCACCAATCGAAGTCCACTGTTTCCAATTGTTGTTCGAATTTCGATTTAGATCTAGGTAGTTTTTTTCTCTTTTTATTCTTTCTTTTAATGATATTATTCAATACTGGATTTCGAGGCACTGATGTTCTTCAACGTGCAGAGGTCCATGAAGTTTCTGAAGCATAATAATATGTCCTGAAGAGGAGATTTGGTGATGAGGGATCGATTCAGTGGTGGCAATAGTGGCTTTGGCGAAAAGATTCTCAACCTATCCTTCGTTAGTTAGGTTTACTTTTTTAAATTCTTGTTAGCTATTGCTGGTGGACACTTGTTTCTTTTTCATTGATATTTACGTTTTTTTATATATCTTTGACTATTGTTGCTGATGGACATTTGTTTCTTGCTTCAACTACAGCTATGTATGTTCTTCTAATTAATCAAATTTCAAGCATACTGGGTGCAAAGATTCATGATATCGGGTATTCATATTAAGATGCTTTCTTTTGTTGCATATACTTGTTAATTTTGGAATGAACAAATTGAAAGACAAACATGTTGACCTCACTTTTGATACCATATATTTTATTGAGTCTTCCCACAGTTGTATTCTCTTTATTGAAGTGATTTTTAATTTCTAATTTTTTTTACTAATATAACCTATCTCCAGGCTTTTCTGATGAAAACTTGTTTTTCTTTTCTCATGTCATGTAGTGGAGATGCAGCTAAATGAATTGCTTTGGTTGCTGGTTTTTTTGCGCCTCTTCTTTCCTCGCCATTTCCTAGGTTTAAATTCAATGTCTATATATGTTGGCTAGCTTTTTGACCAAGCCACCCAGGATCATTCATAAGAAGAAAGCACGAAACCACGTTCTCTAAGAATATGAAGGAATGGATCACATCATCAGCTCGCCCGATGACGGATCGCACACTATCGACTCGCCCACCATCGGATCGCGTCTCGACGGATCGCCCCCACTTCATCAGCGAAACGACACCTCTATGCGATCCGATCCATGCATACGTTGTTGCCTAGTATTGACCGATTCGATCCCCTGATGCGTGGTGGAGCCTCTGACCCGTTCAAGCGTGAGCTAGTCTTCAGCGATCCGAGACGCACGGATCTAGCGACACGTGTCCTCAACTGCCATTTCGACCAATTCTCCCCATCTGCACGATTCGATTTTCAAGGGGATCGCGACACCTGTCTGCAACGGCTAATTTGACTATTTCTTCAACGGAGGCGATGCGATCCGATGTTCTCGGGATTCGTGCCACGTGTTACCACGACCCGCCTGACAAAATCAGCTATAAATAGCCCAGAGCTTGGCATTTTTTGGGATCTTTTGGCAATATTGAATACTGAACCCGCCATTATTGTCAAACTACGAGAGTATTAAGAGAAATCATTGATTGTATTAGCTTTCAAAGTATAATCGATAATATATAAAGTGGACGTAGGATCGTTAACGCCGAACCACTATAAATTCTGTGTGTTATTTTCTTTTCCTCATTCTTCAGTTGAAAATCTATAAGATTCAGAACAATTTGGGTGTTGGGTCTAAATTTTGATCTAACATTTTGGTTCTTTCATTGAGAGCTCAGTCCTGAAGTTTCATTATTCGGTTCTTTGAAGATTCCAGTGATTCGGATATCATGGCTGGAAAAAGATCTAAGGAAGCATGAGCTTCGCAAACCAATGAAACAATCGAAGAGAGTGTGCACGAGCTGGGCAATGAAGAAACTCTAGATCGCGGAGCGCAGGGGGCGAACCGATCCGATGAAGACACCACGCTCCGAGTCGACGAGAATGAGACGATCCGTACTGCTGAAGGGGTTGTTACTCGATCCCGAGGCAACGTCTCGAACCCCCCCACGCACCGCGACCGCGAACCGATCTCAGGGGGGCGTTGCGAGTCACCATCCTCGAAGCACAGCGATTCGAATTGATGATCAGACTACAACTCGACCTGGAAAGGAGCCTATGGCTCGCTCCAACCGTCCTGGCCCCTCTGCTCGACCCGTCTCAAGTTCTTTGCGCATAAGAGAGAGTGATGATGACCAATATGATCCTGCTGCTCCTGTCACTGAGGGGGATCTCTCTCGCTTCTCCGAAATGTGGGATAGATTGTTTGATGAATTGGCTGCCCAAAGGCTAGAAAGTTCCGTCCTGCGACAAAATTTTACTGCTATGGATAGAAGGCTTGATGAGCTCACAAGGCAAAGAACGCCGCCGGTTCGTTCACTCACTCCGGGATATTCTTCTTCGTCTGAGGAATCGCCAAGACCTCCGCGACGACCATATGAGAGAGCCGAAAACATAGAGCAGCTTCGGTTCGGAACCCTTCCATCGCGAGAAGAAGAAGCGCTGGGGGCGGGGCCCTCAAACCGTAATATCAACGATCAAGCCACAACTCCCAGGACTCGAGATGTGGACAGTCCTGTGCATAACAGACTTCCTCAGCCCCGTCGCCGCGCACATGTTCATGGTAACAGGGGGCAACGGAGCCCTATCCGAGCCCCGGATTTTGTGACTGCTCCCGGAAGAGAGATTAGAGAACCCCGCCGAACCAGAGGCACTAACCCTGAACCTCCGCTAACCAGTGCAAATGTTGCAGCCATGATCCATCAAATTCTGGCAGATAGCCGTGGACAACGGAACGAAGATTGGGGAATTGACCGCAGTCACACCCCTTTCACTGATGATATTTTGGATGCAACTTTCCCGAGGCGTTTCAACATGCCACAGATGAACCGATACGCGGGCAGGTCTGATCCCGTCCAGCATCTGATGAGATATTCTTGGTCGATGACCGCTGCTGCAGCTTCTGACGCTGTCAAGTGTAAAGCGTTTCCCATATTCTTGGAGGATGTAGCACTGCTATGGTTCACTCGCTTGCCAGTAAGATCGATTTCTAGCTTCAGGGAGTTAAGCGAGAAGTTCGTAGAACAATTCCGTATCTATGCACAAAAAACAAAAGTGTGATTGACTTGTTCCTCGTCAAGCAGCGACCAGGCGAGAGTTTGAAGGTGTACCTAGACCGTTTCAATGTGGCCGCTACTGAAGTTAAAGATCCCCATGAACAAACCGTTGTTGCAGCATTGATTGATGGAGTAGATAAAGACACTGAATTCGGGAGATACCTGGCAGGCAAGCCACCCCATACTAGAGAATTATTCTACGAGAAGGCTAGCGTATACTTACGACGGGAAGAAGTATATGCTAACCGAAAGGCAAAAACAATTGATAAGGAGGAAATCCATAGCAATGTCGCCATTAAACAAACAGGAGACAGCTCAAGGAAAGTTGAAGTTAATGTCGGAAACCAGAATCAGGGTGGTCGTCAGCCAGGTAACAACAATAATAATGGAAACGGCAACAACCGGAAGAGGAACCGAGGGAACGACTCCCAGAGAAGGACTCGTCCCAGGGCCTTTGAAAGTTATACACCAATAAATGATACTCTAGAAAATATCTTCATGGATGCGTATGAAGTCCTCCATAATAAGAGGCCACCTCCCAGAGAGTCGACAGAGAAAGAGCATGAAACAGGGAAGTTTTGCCTCTTTCATCAGATTCACGGCCATTCGACAAATGAATGTCGCCACCAAAGAGATGTAGTTGAAAGGCTGCTTCGAGAAGGAAAGTTAGATGAATACAGAGTAACGCCCAGAGACAGGGGGCAAGCAGTGCAGGCCCCAAATCAGAACCAGAATCAACTTGCTGCTAGGCCGACTGCCCAGCAAAAGGGAAAGAATATTGTTATCAATACTGTAATCGGAGGACTTTATCTTGCCGGGCATAGTTCCAAGGCATTGGATCAATACGTCAATGCAGCCAAACAACACCTCGAGGTAGGGGAATGTAGTAACCCCGAGGACAGTATCCCGGTGAAGCAGCAAAAGATGATGACCGACGATGTCGTTTTCCGAGAACGAGAAAGCATTGGAGTCCATGCTCCAACTGAAGATCCATTTGTAATTACAGTACCTATTGGACCAGCCACTGTTCATAAGGTTCTAGTGGACAACGGGAGTTCCGTCAATATTCTTTTCAAAAAGACATTTGACCAGATGAACCTCGAAATAAAAGACTTGAAGCCCTGTCAAGGATGGATCCGTGGATTTAACGGAGCATCCACCGCTCCAATGGTTTATGTAGAGTTACCAGTTACACTTGGGGAAGGAGAACGCCAGAGAGTGAGAATCCTTCCCTTCGTAGTTTTGGATGTTGAATCGCCCTACAATGTCTTCTTGGGCCGACCGGCCCTCGCAAAGTTTAGAACCTGTATAGCCCCCTGGTGCTTATTGTTGAAATTCCCCACAGAAGCTGGCATTGGTATCGTCATAGGGGATCAGGTGGCTGCGCGAGCATGTTATGTTGCCGAACTAAAGTTACTTCGCAATGGAGGGGATATTGAAACTAAAGGCGCTTCTCCCCCTATGGGGGCGGAGACCTTATAGCAACCAAAGAGGATAGTCGTTGGAGAGTCGCCCAGAGAGACGCCCGAGGATATAGATCCCAGAGAGGGTCAAGAACCTGGGGGCAGAATGGCAACTCCCAACGAGACAACTGTGGATGTACCGATCGATGACAATGACCCGGAGAAGGTCCTTAAGATTGGATCCCAGTTAAACCCGAATCTCGCTAAAGAATTGACGGATTTCTTAAAAAACAACTTGGATGTATTTGCTTGGACCCACGCGGATATGTGTGGGATATCCCCATCAATCATGAGCCATTCCTTAAGCATTGACCCTAAACATCCTCCGGTAAAGCAAAAAAGGCGAATGTTGGGCCCAGAGAGGTCCGCTGCCTTGAAAGAAGAAGTTGGAAAGCTAAAGAGTAATGGATTTATCAGAGACTCGACCTACCCAGACTGGATTTCGAATCCAGTCCTGGTAAAGAAGGCCAACGGGAAGTGGCGAACGTGTATCGACTTCTCGGATTTGAACAAAGCCTGTCCAAAAGATAGTTTCCCGTTGCCCCGGATTGACCAGTTGGTAGACTCGACAGCGGTTCATGAGCTTCTCTCATTTATGGATGCTTATTCAGGATACAACCAGATTCTGATGCATGTTCCAGATCAAGAACACACTAGTTTTATCACGGATCTGGGATTATATTGTTATGTGGTGATGCCCTTTGGCTTAAAGAATGCGGGCGCTACATATCAACGTTTAGTCAACAGAATGTTTTATAACCAGATCGGGAAAACAATGGAAGTATACGTCGACGATATGTTGGTGAAGTCCAAGCAATCTTCCCAACACACAACTGACTTGGCAGAGATGTTCGGCATTCTTCGAAAGTACGGAATGAAACTCAACCCAACCAAATGTTCATTCGGTGTTGCCTCCGGGAAATTCTTAGGATTCATCGTCAGTTCCCGTGGTATTGAGATTAATCCAGACCAGATCGCGGCAATCAGAGACATTCAGGAACCTAGGCAAATTAGGGATGTGCAAAGCCTTGCCGGAAAAGTGGCCGCACTAAGCAGATTTATCTCCAGGGCTACGGATAAGTGCATCCCATTCTTCGAATTAATAAAGCGAGGGAAACGCCACTTCAAATGGACACCCGACTGCGTAGAAGCGTTTCAGAATTTGCTCAGGCACCTGGTGAAACCTCCGATATTATCTAAGCCAATGGATCACGAGGACTTATTCGTGTATTTGGCAGTTTCATCCCATGCGATCAGCTCAGCGTTGGTAAGAGAAGAGGATAAGGTCCAAAGACCTGTATATTACATGAGTAAAAAATTAACGGCAGCAGTGCGTAATTATCCAAGGATAGAAAAGTTGGCGTATAGTTTATTGATCGCCTCTAGAAAGCTTCGACATTATTTTCAGGCACATCCTATTACCGTATACACCGATCATCCGCTCAAGCAAGTCCTACAGAGACCAGAGGCGTCTGGAAGATTACTCAAATGGAATATCGAGTTAAGTCAATTTGATTTGAATTTTCAGCCCCGACGGTCAATTCGGGGGCAAGTGATAGCTGATTTCATAGCAGAGTTCACCGTCCCTGAAGAAGATATAGCAAATGAAGAATCTGATCCTTCAAAGTTACTTCTTGATCCCAATGCTTGGGGATTGTATACTGATGGGCTAGAAATGACGAAAGGTCCGGCGCTGGAATAGTGCTTGAAACTCCAGAGAAACGCTTGATATCCTATGCTATCCGGATGGAGTTTCACGCCACTAACAACGATTCCGAATATGAAGCCTTGATAGCTGGATTAAGGATCGCAAAGGAATTAGAGATCACAAAGCTGAACATCTTCTGCGACTCCAAGTTAGTTGTAAACCAAGTTACTGGAAAATTCCAAGCTAAAAGTGCAAGATTGATTCTATACTTAAAGAAAGTAAAAGAGTTGCTGAACGATTTTGATCACTACAGCATATCTCATATTCCGCGTTCGGAGAATCAGCAGGCAGATAAGTTGGCAAAGATGGCTAGTTCCGACGATCCTGAAGTGACCGGGCTAGCCCCCGTTGAAGTACTTCGGTCCCCTAGCATAGATCAAATGGAAATTGACCCAGTGCTAGAGGCGGAACCAGAAAGGGAGTCCTGGATGACCCCTCTAAAGAATTTTCTGATGAACGTAGTGCTTCCGACCAAGAAAAGCGAGAGGCGCAAAGTGATTCGTAAAGCCGCCCGATACGTTCTGCAAGGCGGAGTTCTTTACAGACAAGGGTTTTCAATGCCCCTCGTTCGGTGTATAGCCCACGATGACATCAAACGTGTGCTACAAGAGGTCCACGAAGGCGAATGTGGCGACCACACTGGAGGGCAAACTTTGGCAAAAAAGGTGTTACGACATGGTTATTTCTGGCCTACCATAAACAAGGATGCAGCGAAATACGCATGACGGTGCGATGCGTGCCAGAGATTTTCGAAGATACCTAGAGCACCTCCTAATCAGTTAAAAACAATGATGAGCCCATGGCCTTTCGCTATGTGGGGAATTGATATCATTGGAAGTCTCCCCATAGCAAGGGGCGGAGCAAAGTTCGCCATTGTGGCCGTGGATTATTTTACTAAGTGGGTTGAGGCTGAGCCACTAACTACGATCACAACCAAACGAGTGATCAACTTTATCATGAGAAACATCATCTGTCGATTTGGGATTCCAAAGATTGTAATAACGGATAACGGAACTTAGTTCGATAGTGCTGAATTCCGAAATTTCTGCCAAAAATACCACATTGAAAATCGATACACCTCTGTGGCGCACCCGCAATCGAACGGACAAGTCGAAGCGGCGAATAAAGTGATTAAGTCTATTCTGAAAAGAAGACTGAAGCGGGCTAGAGCCATGTGGGCTGATGAATTACCCTTGGCACTATGGGTCTACAGGACAACATATAAATCGGCAACAGGGCATACCCCGTTCTCCCTTGCCTTTGGAACGGAAGCAGTCATCCCGGTTGAGATAAAGGTACCTTCTCACCGGGTGACTTACTATGATCCAATGACTAATAATGAATTGCTCCTTGAGTCCCTAGATATGATCGAAGAAAAGAGGGATGAGGCGGACCTGCGCGCCTTGAGATGCAAGCAACAGATTGCTCGATATTACAACAAAAAGGTTCGAGCACGAACCTGGGAACCCGGAGACTTGGTTCTGAAACGTGTCTTTCCACCCCCAACTCATATGGGAGCGAAGTGGGAAGGACCGTACTCCATTCTGAGTAAGCTTGATAATGGAACCTTCAAGCTGGCAACCGTAGATGGAAGGGAAATCCCCAGAGTGTGGAATGCCCAACATTTACGGCCATACTTAACATGAAAATTTCAAATCTATTCTTTTGCTTTATTGAAAATCATGTATAAGGCACGACTAGCCTAGAATAGTTTGATTCTTTGAAGCAAAAAATTATAAAGTGGACGTAGGTCATGATTCGACCGAACCACTATAAAAATACCGTGTGTCATTTGCCTTTATTACATCTTTATTTATCTGCCTGTTTATTTTTATGGAAATCGGTGTGAATAATGCAGGTACCCGAAGTCTGGTGCCAACCATTCCTCCTGTGAACTGTTCGGAGAAACTCAAAGCCTTGGCAAATGCCCCAACTGCTTGTCCGACTGGTTTTAATTCTCGGAGCTTGGATTAAAATGTAAACCTAGGACGAGTTTGATGAGCATGCATGATTGCAGACCGCTCGATCCGTAACTCTAACTCTCCAGAGAGAGAGAGAGAGAGTATAAAAGCGTCCATGATTTGGCGCTGAGAAATAGCTCCTTCCCCGCTGAAGGATCGGGGAGCGAATGAGTCGCTGAGCTCGAACTCTAACTCTCCAGAGAGAGAGAGAGAGTATAAAAGCGTCTCCGATTGAACGCTGAGAAATAGCTCCTTCCCCGTTGAAGGATCGGGAGCGAATGAGTCGCTGAGCTCGAACTCTAACTCTCCAGAGAGAGAGAGAGAGAGTATAAAAGCGTCTCCGATTGAGCGCTGAGAAATATCTCCTTCCCCGCTGAAGGATCGGGGAGCACATGAATCGCTGAGCTCAAACTCTAACTCTCCAGAGAGAGAGAGAGTATAAAAGCGTCGCCGATTGAGCGCTAAGAAAGAACTTATTCCCTGCTAAAGGAATAAGGGCCGACTGAACTACTGTTATCCCATGAAATCTCCTAAGTCCCCCATATTCAGAAATAGGGGGCAACCCGCCGACAGTACTAATCAATCCTTAGTAAACCCCAGTCAGACGCTATGATAACAACTGATTGGGGGGGCACATACACTCGTATACATATACTGAACTTTGATACAGCAATGCAACGCAGCATGAAAATTCTTCTTTCTGTTGTTTGACTGATTTGTAATTATTATTAATTGGCCAATGACTAAACATGGAAAGTTTATCTGAATACAGGTACACAATGGTGCAAGAAGAGATAAACTTTTATTTATATACTACGAATCAACAAAGTGAAAAACAACCTAGAAACAAAAGTGAGGGCCAGTCTCACAATTACACTTCCTGGCCAGTGGAAAACCTAAAGACAAAATATCAACCAGCAACAATATCCTATTTACGCTTTGGCCTCTTCTCTTGCTTCTGTCTCTCCAGCTTCGCCTTGTCGGCATCAGACGGATCCCCTTTCTTCCTCTTCCTTTTGTCTATGAGAGGAACATCCGACTCTTCTGAAGATTCCTCTTCCACCTCCTTTCTCTTCCTTCTATCAGATAGGGAAGCCAGGAAGTCATCGGGATTTGCAAAATGAAGCTATCGGCTGATGGATTAGGGCTGGATTTTCATAATCATCCCAGTCTTGGGATCGAATTCTGCAAGGGGGACTACGTCCAAAGCCTCATCTCCCACCTTCTTCGATGCCATCTCTTTCTCCTGCCTGGCCTTTCGGCTGGCCAAGGTTTCGTCGTCATCATCGTCGGCTTTTTTGGCACCGATAATGTCTTCTTCATCATCTACATGGTGCCCATCCGTGTCTTTCAAGGCTTCGATGGTCTCAGCATCTTTGGGAACGTCAGTACTAGGTACCGGGATGCTTCTTTCTGCCATTGCGACCTCAGCCTGCTTTGATGTATCAATATCAGCACCTGGCGAGACAGTCTCCTTCTCCACTTCTTTTTCTTTTTCAGCACCCTTGTCGACGGGCTCGCCACCTGTATCATGAGGAACACATGTTACTAATTCAATTGGTTGATCTACCACACGACGACAATTCACAATTGCTTTGACGAATTGCGGGGAGAAAAGGGAGATACCTTCCGCAGATCCTCCTTCTTGAATAGTCGCAGAAGCTCCAACAACTGCGGGAGTTAGGCCCAAAGGGATTAGTGGATCATCGGGATGGTACTCCTCAACTCCGGAGGTTTTGGGCCCCACGGCAGAACTTGAACCTTCGTCAGCTTTGCTTTTACCCTTGGCCAAGGCCCTCTCCTTCTCCATTTCTGCTAAAATCAGACGACGACCCTCTGCTAGGTCCTCAGGCTCATTATCCCTCAAGATGCTCTTCATCAACTCATCCTCATCAATTTCTTCGACTCCCAACCTCTTCTTTTCACCCTCAACAATCGCATCCCATAAATTGGCTAAAGTAACGTGGTAATCCGGGATCCACGAGATGTTGCGAGTTTTGAGAACTTGGCCAAGGAAGTCGAAAATCATCTCTTCAAACCCCTCAATATCCTTCTCTCTTTTGAGGAGCTTGTTGTTAGAAGCAGTGGCCAATTCGATGGCACTTTCAACATTCTTTTCGGCAAGAGCTGCCCGTTTCTCTGCGTCCGCGACCTGATCATTTAAAATCACTTTTTCTACTTTAGCCAAAGCCAAGCTTTCTTTTAAGCTTGCTTTTTCTGCCTCCCAAGCAGCTCTCTCAGCTTCAAAATGGCCTTGTGCTGTTTTCAACTCGATATTGGCCATTTTGAGATCTTCAACCTCCTTCTTTAAAGCCATTTTCTCTTGGCTATTGGAGTCAAGTTCTGTATGAAAGCGTTTTTTAGCGTTCTCCAATTCGGTTTTATAATTCTCAACGTCCCTTCGCGCTAGAGCAAGCTGGGATTGAGCATCTTCAGGTCCTTCTCCATCTTTGTCCTGGCCCTTTCATTGTTTTCAAGTTTCGCCTTTGATCTGTGTGCTTCTATTTCAAGCGACCGGATGACTTCTGAAAGGTTAACTGCATGCTTTTTCATTAGCTCATATTGCCTGGCAACGTGACGAATGTGCCCGACGACTTCATAATCCCAATTCTTAGGGACCGGTTCCAAGGCTGGAACAAAGGTCATCCTGTCAAAGAATATGTCTGGGAATTGTTCCCTCAGCTTTTCCAGCCTACCTTGGATCTCGGGACCATGAATGTAGTCCCGTGACCCGGGGGCAGCCAACTCTGGCTGGCTGGAAGGGACGATGTCGCTCTTCTCCTTTTCAGTTTCTTTGATCGGATCTTTGCTTCTATCTTTAGATTCATGATGCCTTTTTGACGACCTGCTATGGGAAGGAGCACTCTTTGGAGGAGTTAACTCTTTAGGAAGTTTCTTCCCCCCAGGAACTGCTGGATAGCTGGAAGGCTTGGTAAAGGTCGATTTTGGTGGAGACCGGGGTTGCGAGGAAGTCAGCCTGTGAGAAGGGCCGCGGGAACGCTCAGTATCCGGATGAAGACTGGGTGTGCCCTCACGTAGGGAACGATAAGAATAGGATCGCCTGTGGGACATTTTTCCTGCAAGAAAGAAAAGAGCATATTAAAACCTTGAATACGGACGCTATAAGAGTGCAGGGTCAGATAGTGTCTGTGATTTGTGCATCCCATATAATTCCCCCTAACGGACCCGGGCCTGAAGACAGGCTCATCTGACTAGTTTCTTGTTCTCTTGTTGGAGCGATGGCCTCCTCAGAGCCAGGGAAGAATGGCTCCCCTTCGAAGTCCCTCTCTGTATATACATCATCGGGGAGAGGAATCTTTCTCAGTTCTTTGAATAGCTGCTCATCTGTCAAATCATCGGGAGCAGCGGCTTCAATTGGAGTAGAAATCGGGATTTCCTTGGACACGTCAACGCGGACCTCATCCCCTCTGTATATGTTCAAGTCCTCATCATCTTGGATGACTATCGAAGAAGGACTTTTAGGAAACTTAGTTGTTTCTACCGCTTGCGAAGTTCCCTCTCCCTCCGTTGGGGGCACATACTTATAAGGTCTGCCGCCAGTGCCAAGTCCAAATCTTATATCCAGAAGGTGATGCTTATGAAGATTCTCATCAGTAATACATTTTTTGATCCTTAGAAAGTCGGATCTGCTTTGTAGAAGAGAGGACAATCGACTGCTGTATAGCGGACCCTCCGTTTTCGGGAAGATGTGATCTGTTTAAGACAAAGGAAAAGGGGGAAGAATGTTAATACTTCGACTTCTTGAACAAGATATTCAGTTAAAAGCTTGAAGTTTACTTGATTTAAGCCATCTTCTTGAGCATCCGGCCTGTTTCTTTATATAAAACGAATCAGACTTAGGATCCCCTATATTGCTATATCCATCGTACAGAACCTTCCTATTCGCCACCGATTCAAAGAAAGAGAAATTTGGAGTCGCCGAAGAACGGTGCTTGAAAAGAAAGAAGAATGTCAAATCTCTAAACTTAAGTTCGGCATGTAGGATCTTCGCGTATGCAACATATAGGGTGTATAGAGATGCGTAGGCGTTCGGATAAAGTTGCATCGGAGCAATACACGGCTGCTTTAGAGTCTCGATGACGATTGAAGGAAACGGAGGGATAGCTCCTACCAAGCACATAGTCCGACTGATTGCCATATATCCTTCCGGAGCTAGGTGGGGTCTATCTTCGCTTCCGGGCGTCAAGACATCATCCCAAGGAATCCCGTGTCTCAAGCAGATTCTTTTAAGCTTTATATCGTCGAGCTTAGATACTAAAGAATCAGAAAATTTATCTATTCCAAGCGCGCCAGGAATCTCGTCAGGAGCCCGCCTGTCTCTCTCAGATTCTTCACCAGAAGAAGTACTTCCAGACGGATCTGACTCCGTTGCCTCGTATTCAGAGCCAGAATCTTCACCTCTTGGGCTAATTGGAGGAACCTTAGGATTGTATTGCTCAGGAACCTCAGACTCTGTTTCTGTAGCGGATCTCGAAGAAGATTGATTATCCGACATTGCTGTTAGGTGAGAAAACATGACAAATGAGATTAAAACTACCCGTCCCCCGTGTGTGCAAGTGCCTGTGTGTGTGCTTGTGCATACATTAAAGATAAAGCATAAAAGTTGTCAAGATCGTCAAAATATTCGTCGTTATATGCAGTTAGGTTATGCGGTCATTAAGTCCGGAAAGTCCAAATCAAGGCTCTAGCCTAACTGTTCAGAATTTTATGGCGACAAGGCATCGTTTAAAGTTCGAAATTCATTTGGATCGTGAACTACAAGTCGGATCGCACGGTAGAGGGATCGCCCTTCTCCGGATCGCAGACCAAAGGGATCGCCCCTTCATGGATCGTGAAATTAAGTGATCGGAGTCTTTGCTGAATCGTTGCAGCCCCCACGATACGCGCCTCGACCGTCATCACGACCCTCCGTCTCGCCACTCGCCTTCATCGTCTTCCTTTCCTCTCCTTGCCCACAATCCGAACCGGCTTCCCTCTTCTCCTCCCTCCTTCGTCTTCCTCCTCTCCTTCTCATCCTCGAACTCCGACCTCTACGCCCATTAGCCATGGCGTCTCGACTGGTTCCCCCAGAAAATCGCAAAACTCAATCGTTTCTCCCTCAAACTAGTCGAAAAAGTTCATGAAACAACAGCGTTAACGAATAAGGGTGCTTTCGGTGGAATTACCTTTCTAAAATTTGAGAAAGTGATTAGATTTTTGAAGGTTTGAAAAACTGGGGTTCATTCCTCGACAGCGCAGGCGAAACGAGACGACGGAAAGAAGAAGGAAGAAAGTGAAGAGGGGGGTCGGCTTATATAGACAAAAGGGCGACCGTTTGTCTCCCCTTCTTTGTCCTATTCGATCCACGAAAATCGGCGGGCCGCGAACCAAAAGCCCACCACGACTCGAGAAGGAGCCCGTTTCGTTCCGAGGCCCAAATGCACACCGAAGAACGAAACGAATGTCTTGCTAACGGACGGCGACACGAGCCCGCGACCCGAATCGGTAAATTCAGTAATAAAGACTCTGAAAAATCCCAGAAGGAGAGTTGCTTACTGATTCGCGACTCACTGTGAAAAGACGATTCTATAACTTCGAAGCATGTTCCATCATCGATAAAACATACTTCGAGGGGGCAAAATGTTGGCTAGCTTTTTGACCAAGCCACCCAGGATCATTCATAAGAAGAAAGCACGAAACCACGTTCTCTAAGAACATGAAGGAATGGATCGCATCATCAGCTCGCCCGATGACGGATCGCACACTATCGACTCGCCCACCATCGGATCGCGTCTCGACGGATCGCCCCCACTTCATCAGCGAAACGACACCTCTATGCGATCCGATCCATGCATATGTTGTTGCCTAGTATTGACCGATTCGATCCCCAGATGCGTGGTGGAGCCTCTGACCCGTTCAAGCGTGAGCTAGTCTTCAGCGATCCGAGACGCACGGATCTAGCGACACATGTCCTCAACTGCCATTTTGACCAATTCTCCCCATCTGCACGATCCGATTTTCAAGGGGATCGCGACACCTGTCTGCAACGGCTAATTTGACTATTTCTTCAACGGAGGCGATGCGATCCGATGTTCTCGGGATTCGTGCCACGTGTTACCACGACCCGCCTGACAAAATCAGCTATAAATAGCCCAAAGCTTGGCATTTTTTGGGATCTTTTGGCAATATTGAGTACTGAATCCGCCATTATTGTCAAACTACGAGAGTATTAAGAGAAATCATTGATTGTATTAGCTTTCAAAGTATAATCAATAATATATAAAGTGGACGTAGGCTCGTTAACGCCGAACCACTATAAATTCTGTGTGTTATTTTCTTTTTCCTCATTCTTCAGTTGAAAATCTATAAGATTCAGAACAATTTGGGTGTTGGGTCCAAATTTTGATCTAACAATATAAATTTTCATCCTTAGAATGTGTCTTTCTAAATTTATTTATTTTTGAAATACTTTAACTAGTATAGCTACTGAATTTAGATGATAATTGAATTCTTAGATTTGTCGGAAATGCCTAGTCATTGCTTGTACTTGTTATAACCCCACAGTTTTTTGCGTACATAATAAAGGCCGATTACATTGGTGTTTTCATATATTTGCTAATAAATTAAACAAGAAAAAGGTAAAAACCTGCTAGAAAAATTAGCGCTAAAGATGACTATAAATTAATAGTGATTTTAGTTCATCTCTCTTATTTGTATACATAGTCCTAATTTGTTCTAATATTTAGTCTATTGACTCCTAATAAAAACGATTCTGATTTTGATCACCAGAATTATGGATTCTTAGATGAACAAGAAAACAAATCATATCATGTCTTCTCTAGGGAAAGACAATAGAGTTGGAAGAGATATCATAATGACCGAAACAACTACCGTATGCATATGCCACTCAGCACCCATGAGGCGTAGAATGGTCATGGTGAGTCCTAAATATTACTTAATTGCATAATAATACTCTTACATGACAAACTATCAAATTACATGTATCATGTTACATGAAGTCCCACATGTGAATGAATTCATCTATTTTTACTTACCATTAATTCATTGATAGGTTTGAACTTATAATTAGTTAAAAAATATTAACAAGTTTGCAGCATAAATCATATATTCTTCTCTGGTAAAATATTGCATTCTTAGTTATTATTTAAATAGGTTTGTAACATTACAATTATTCTTTAGTAAATTATTGTATGAATATTTAAGTAATGATCAGTTGATTGCGAACGGTATTAATTTTTTAGTACAAATTCTAGTTGCAACATTATTTGGTTATATGTCGTGCAGGCATAACAACTCAAGGGTTTGGGAATTCAAATGTCATGTTGTGCAGGCATAGACATGGATTTCTATGTAAAGGGGCAGCCAATGAGTGGTAACTCTGTTTTTACCTTGCTTCATGCGTGTTCATCATTTGCATTTTTTAGTTGTAGTGAAATTTTACTAATGCTGAAATCAAATCGGGTGTGACTCTAACATGCAAGCCGGGTCAGGGAAAACATTTTACGATAACGTTAAACAAAGAAGGATTCTATAAGGTTGGGTCAAGGAGGTCGATAGGCTAATATTACCAAAGGCTGGGCTTCTCTTAAGGTATGTTAGCCCATTATTTTCTTTTCATTTGCCGTTTTAACTGGTACATAATCATATCCTTTTAATATCTCTAAGTTAGACATTTTCTATAATGCAATTAGATAAGGATATAATTGATTTCATATAAAACCCAACTTGGATGGAGCAAACTCATGCTAACCGCACTTTCGCCTCAAACTTGATAGGACAAAGTTTTTTTTTCCTTTTTTTGTGTTTCATCACTCATGTGAAGTTAGATTTTTTTTCCTTTCATTTGCACCGAGCTTTATTTTTTATAGACCCGCTACTTTCTTGAACATGAATCTGTTTAACATAACTTTTGATATGCCACTATAGTCTTAAGCACAAGTTTATATAAATATTTTTTAAAGTTACCTAGATGAAAAGTTAAACATAGAGTGTTAATAAACCCATCCAAAATTTTCCTGTAGTAGCAAAATCAAATTTGAGTTTTGTAATTCCATATATTCCTATGCTATATGCTAAGATTCTTGTTCTTTCTTGCCCATGTTTGCAAAATAGGTTCAGGAAATGTTCCTTTGTTTGGGCCTATGTTCCTGTACTAAGTTTTGGATGCAGACTCATTTTTCTGTTTTTTGGGTCTATGTTCCTGTACTGTTCTGAAATCTTTTATTTCAAGCATCAATTTCTTGTTCTATTGAACTTATTAAAATTACTCTTTTTTGCAGTTCCACCGTAGACTGCAAGGTTGGAAAGTTTGAATTCATATGGCGGTGGATACCGAAGCATTCTTGTGGAAGCCGAATTCCGAAATGACTACCATTGGAGAAGCTGTTGGATCAACTGTGGCTTGGAATAAAAATACGTTACCTTCAGCTAGAGTGCTCTCGTAGGGTACGCTTATGTATCTTTTGTGGACAAAGCTTCTTTCTTATGTATCTTTTGTGTTAGATCGATGTATGCATTTTGAAATGGTTATGTTTTTTGTGGTGGGTTTAGTTGGTGATGTATTATGTGATGTTGATCGAATATTATGTTAAGTAATATATTTGAATGATTCCGCATAGTTATATTTGTGGCATTGAAATATGAATCATATTATTATTAATATATATGAATTCTTTATATTAGTAAGGTGTATATAAGTGACAACAGCAAAAAAATGTTGTAATAAATCATTTTGCAACTGTGTGAAAGAGTCATAATATTCTAGAAGTCACAATGGTAATCACCATTTGTCATACTTGCAATCTTACGATATTTAAATATCTACAACAACGGGGAATAAAAGTTGTAATAAAATTTATTACAACGGTGAGTAAAAGTTGTTAAATACCCTATTTCACAATTGTGTTGCAACAGTGTAGAAACATTGTAAAAAATATAAGTATATTACAACTTCTTAATACACGACGGTGGCTCCACCATTGTAAAAGTTTTTACAACATTTTTTCTTCGTTGCATGGTATATTTGTTGTAGTGGTACAAGCCATTTATATATAAATAAAATTATTTCAGAAAATCAAAATTAGAGGCGGGAAAAATTAGGGGGAATTAGCCCGTTAGGGGTCGATCCCACCTTAAGTGTGTCAACCCATGGGTCGACACCAACACAGGGGTATCGACACCCATGTCGACCCCTCCGAGATCTAGGCAGAATACAGTTTCTAAACGTGGACTTGTTTCTTGACTAGATTTGTTAACCCAAGGCTATAAATAGGAACTCATTCTCATTGTTTTTATTCACCAGAAACAATAAAGACAACGAGGTGCTGCCCCAACTTAGTTTGAACTAGCCTATTCTTCTTCAACAACGATTCATATGTATTCAAGGATCTTTGCTACAACATATATAATCAATTCTCAGTTCTTTAGATCCAATCACAGTGAGTTTATGTTGCTTTTAGATATAAACACCTATAATGTAATCTTGACATGTTTATAAGTTTGGATCTATGTCGATGCTTGTTAGTAACCTGAATCATGACAGATATGTCATTACTTGTATACCTAATTTACTGCTTAGATCTCATATGCATGTTCATGATATCCCTATTCTGTTAGTTTGCTTAACTATGTCACTGTATGCCTATTCTGTTAGTTTGCCTAATCATGTCACCGCATGCCTATTCTGTTGGCATGATTAATTCTATCATCTTATGCTAGCTTTATTTACTATGCC
Organism: Allium sativum; assembly: GCA_030737875.1. Taxonomy (NCBI): domain Eukaryota; kingdom Viridiplantae; phylum Streptophyta; class Magnoliopsida; order Asparagales; family Amaryllidaceae; genus Allium; species Allium sativum. The sequence continues at coordinate 185,011,973 of CM060925.1, read as the reverse complement.
TATTCTTGTTCTCTTCTCTCCCTCTTTCCCTTTTTGTTTGTATAGTCAGGATACCTTCGAGCCTAAACATATCGTTGAAATACGCGAACGCACAAAATTGGGAATTATTGGGAATGATTAATTTAGGGCATAATTCATATTGTAAAACATGATTGGGATTTTTGGGCATAATTTGTACCTTGAGCCAAAACTTGGGATTTGGGGGAATAATCTATATCTTGATCTAAACCTTAACCTATGGCATAACTTGTATCCTGGATCAGACAGGGATTTGGGGTATAATAAACATGAAAATTGGTTAATAATGAAAATGCCTAGATTTACAGTAATTAAAAACTCTAACGGCGCTTAGGCACGAGGTTAGATTACACTTGTGGTAGAATCCTGCCCAGAACCACCCGGCATATCCAGCGTCCATAAGTGGTAAAACTAATGTGAGGGATCTAAGTGCATAAACACACAACAGTGCTAAGATACGAGGTTAAGTCTGATTTATGGAAGAAGTCTTCCTGGATCCAACCAGCATATCCATTATCCACTAGTGGCAGACTTAATGTGAGAGGTCAAGCGCAATAAGAACCATAAATGAATGAGTACCGATAAACTTGTAATACTTAACCTGTGAATCCATAAGGATTACATGAGCCTGTTAACTTGAGTTGGGGTTAAGTAAACTTGCCTGAATCAAGTGGGAGGTTTAAGCCAATCTTGTTAAATATGTGGGGACGAGTTATACATATAAACCCGACAAACTTAACCTGTTGGGGTTATGCAATATTGTTAAACTGGTAGGCATAACCTATTGAAATCCTAGTAGTGGGAATGCAAGCCTAGGGAGAAGCTTGTATCATCTGGTGTGTGGGACCCGTATCAGTTAGTAACATATATTGGTATCAAAAGGAAAACCCCAAACTAGGTTGGGGTTAGGGCACGCTTACTGGGCTGATTATAAGAGGTCACTTGAGTGAGGGTGTTGATGGCGCGTTCCAACGGAGTCATGTGCGTGCATGGGTCCACTTGCTAGGGAAAATAAGATGATGTGACATCAGTAGATATATTTGTGCATCTTGAAAATAGCGGGTTTTCCACTTTAGGTAGTGATACATCCTACTTTGGGGCCAACACAGGGTATCTACGAGTTAGGGAGTTGATCGATTGGAGGTAGTAATTAGGATACATCTAGTCTTGTTGGTTTAAGAGCCCGTTATTGCCATTGGGGGTTAACACCTGTCAGTTCTATTGGGCTACCTGTCACTGTATGGGGTAAAATCTCTCAATAGAAGTACACTGAAGTCTACCATCTTGTTCTTGTTATACTAGTATTGGCGCAGAGAAAAGTATTAGAGAAGCGCAATGCATATTTTGTTCCGTTTATCCCGTTTACCTTGTTATACCTGCCTTATGACACTATTATCTCTCTCCAACTTATATGCCTGTCATAATGCTTTTACTTATTTATATGCTAAAAGTAACTGGACTCACCAGACTTTATGTACGACCCATTTTGTTTCCTCTTCTTACTCTTCCTCTCCCCCCCCAAGGTTCTCAGGGTTAGAATACTCAAGCTTGATCAGGATCCTTCTTTCCTTCTACTTGGAGCTGCTTAGATGTATTGCTAGATTTCGTATCTGCTCTACTATGGCTATATTTTGGGGATTATGCTCTTTTATGTATTATTGTACCTCTGATGATGATCTTTGTACAAGGAAGAAGTTTTATGTTTTCATTATTCCAGACTTGTTATGAAATTGGGTTTGAACCACGAAGCTTTTCTATTTAATAAAGTTTTAATACCGCTGTTATTTTATATCTGTCTTGTAGTGTTTCTATTTCTGTTTACCTATAACGCTTCACGAAACTTAATGCATTCTGATAAAGAGTGACATTAACGGACGTGGGGTGTCACAAGAAAGGACTCATCAGAGTTGGGAATAGTAATATCCCATGAGAATGAAACATAGAGATAGGGTTAGTAAAGTCCGAGAATGAGTTTCTAGAGTACTACATTTGAGAGAGTGCCTTCCACATAAAATGAATTAAGTCTTTGGTATTAATAATAGAATTCATGTTGAGGTAAACTTGGGTCAAATTTGTTAAGGTAATTCTCCTCTAAACAAACTAATCAATATGGTTAGAAATCATAATAAATAATAGAAGTCTAAGTATTATAATTGATGTTGAGGTTGGACTATCAAGTATAAGAAGATTTTGCATATGCCGTTGATCAATGTATATATGAAGTATTAAGTATACTAGATAGATATAGAATCACACTCTAGTTGCTTGAAGATGATTCTGTTGATGACTGTAGCATCATCAATATGTATTTTTGATATTCAAAAGTGGGAATACTACATGATTCAGATTCAAACATCAATATACACTTAAACCCATTTAGATAAGTGTTTGAAAATGTTTGGTAAATTAATGTGAATTTGAATAGATAAGTGAGATCTTGAAAATTTAATAGAGTTGTAAGAATTATACTAGGTAAACCTATAGTAAAAATAAGCTACTAAATTAAGTAGAGAGTATATGAGAAAGTGTATTTGTGATAGAAAAATGGTTTTGAAAAGATATATAGTTTGAAAACATAAATCAAAATATTGAGTAAGAATTGGCAATTACCTTGAAACTGATTTTTTTGTAATTGATTTTGAAAGAATATATTTTGAATATAAATGAAAAAGGTCTTTGAAAATATTTGGAAATTAAAACTTAAGCATAGAATCTTGTGATTAGAATTTCACAGTTAATTAATTGACGTCTATGTAAAGTTGTAATTTACGTAGCAAATCCAATTATAAAGGTAGTTTGGGAAATAATTTAAAGGCTATGTTGGAATTAATCAATCAGAATATTTTTTAATTAGTCTTCCCTAACTAATTAAATTTAAAATGCAAATATCTTGTGAATTAAGTTTGACAATATGACGATAAGATATTTGACGATATTATTGGAATTCGGTAAAATGGTAAAGGACTACATTGGTTAAAGCTATTAATATAGATATATCATAACGATTTCTCTAAATTTTAAAGGAAATAAGTTTGTAACCTTGAATTTAGTATAATTAATAAAGAACTAAAATTTGAAATTATTGACGGTTTTGGACATTTGATAAGTTCTAAATTATATTGTGGTAATAAAAGGAACTGTTTAAGGAAGCATGAATACCTTGTCAATTAAGTTTCACAATTTGATTGAAAGATATTTAGCAAGCGGGAAAAGTAAGAAGAAATTACCTAAACTGAAGTTTTTAGACAAGTTGAGTTCTGAGATGATCGAGTTTTTCGTTTAAAGATTAATAGTAATTTTGGGGAATTGAAAAGGAATAAGTTTCATAACTTTAAGATCTAAGAGAATAATTTATAACTCTGAATTTCCTTGAGGAAGGTAAATCATAGAGTATAAGGAATTGGCCGATAAAGGTTGAGTTTATTATAACAGGTAATTGGAAGTTATCGTTTGACAACTTGATAGATATGGTTGTACGGAACTGTGTGTGTTAGAATATTCTACCCGACATTTCCATTAGGAAGAGGGTGTTTTGGTATAGATTTTTAATTTTGAGTTTGAAAATTTGCAAGATGTCGAATGGGTAGCTGCAATTCACTTTCCTTTTCGAGGATGAAAAGTTTTAAGGGGTTGATTGTAACGATATAGAATTTCAACCAATTTAAAATTGGAATTTTAATTTGAATTTTTGGAAACAATATTAATTTCATATGATACGAATATAGTATAAATATATTGATTTAAATGATAAGAAATTACGGTAGTTTTACAAATTATTGTTTGTTAAACTATTTTTCCAATATGATTTTTTTTCTCAGATATAAATATAATTTTGTGAATATTAGAACCATTGGTAGCTTTTATTATAAGTGTTATCTTTGAGTTTCTATAGAATTTTAGAGCAAAATGCTACCTAAAGTAGCTTCTCCCTTATTTTAACATGTGTCTAGGACAATTGTTTACATGCATGGATCTAAGCATGCATGAGAGACAAGTGTCCCATAAGGTGGCATGGTGCATGTTAAGAAGCGTTGCATGTAGGACATGTATCAACATGCATGTTAAGGGTGCTTTAGAATAAGACAAGCGTCACATGAAGTGTCCCTTGAAATTTTTTAAGTACCCCCTCCTTTGTTACTATAAAAAGGCACCTAACCATTCCATTTTCATTCACTCCACTTCTCACTTTTCCATTTCCTTCTTAAGATCTCCATCCATGGCTTCCTAGTCTCTTCTCCTCCTTCTCCACTTATTTCCTCCTTAATTCGGCAATGAACCACTACCTCCCTCCACCACCACCTTACCAAAGTTCACCATCCTCCTCCTCTTATAAAAAAGGTGAGAAAGAGATTAATATACATTATATATATATATAATTTTCAAATATATATATGTATATATAGATATATATATATATTACCTATAATAGAAAATAGAATAGACAAATGATGTTGTGGCATTGCTATTTTTCCTTCAGATCCAACGTGGCAGTATCTTAAGGCCCTTCCCACTTATCCCTTTAGTGAAAAGATGTGGATATTTAAATTTCTCCCACTATCAATTGCGTAACTTCCTGCGGTTTTTCCTCTTCTTTACCGAAATCTTCCCTCCAACCAAATTGAGTTTGACCTAATTGGTTTCAAATAATATTTACACCTGTGATTCTGTTATTGTTTGTTGTTTCCAAGTATTTTCTCAATCTGGATTTACTTCTCCGACCATTCCATCCACTAATTCTGTTCATACTGCGTGCTTCGTATTCCAACCGTCATCCTTCCACCATTCTGACCAGGTACACATTTTTTCGTTCTACCCAATTTTTATTTGATGTATTGACCAGGAAATTTATTACTTTGCTTCCCATTTACGTTCAACGACCGCGTATTCCTCCGGTCTCTGCTCCGGTTGTGCATAACTATTGTTTATCCGTGCTTTTGGACTATTGACAAGTATAAAATGGTGTAGGTAGGAAAGATTTTATTTCAACTATTCAGCAAGTGATAGCTGTTTCTAAAATAGAAGCTAATTTGATAAAATTATTAATTTGGTGCTAGCATAGGTTTATGTAACGCATACCCTTCACCATTTGTTTGTAGATCGAATATTTATATTAGTTAACTCACATAATTTTTGTATTATTTCTTATTTACTTACTAATTTGTAAATTATCACATTGCAAGAATTGGTTAACTGCAACTTCCTATTTTATCATTAATCTTGCAGCCAGAAGAATGGAATACTTATTTGGAAAATAAATTATTAAAAAAATATAAATAAAATACAACAATTAATAACATTGACCTCATATGAGATTCAACATACACCTACCAAATTGAATTTTACGATTATTTTAGATATACATAAACCATATATTCCTAATTCTCTCTTCCTTTTTGATTATTTGGATGCATTTGTATCTTTTATCAACTGGATTTTTGACAGTTATGACCTTCTATGCATGAAATTCCATATTATAAATTATAAATAAATGCAACAGACCAATTTTTTTTGAAATATCGTGTAATAACCCAAAAATCCGAGCCAACAAATTTCAAATTTTAGTGAATTTTGAATATTTAAAATGAATTATTTTAAATTATATCGATGAGAAATTTATTTTGAGTGGAATTCGAACGTATATATTTATATACGTCGTCGTTAGAATATAAATATTTATTTATATTTATAAAAGGAATCGAAAATGGCGCGGTAGTTTGAAATTTCGATATCAAAGTTCAAATGAATGTACCGGGTGCAAAATAAACCGGATTTTAGTGAAACCAAAAATATTAGAATCTATTTGTGAATATCTTTCCAACAAATCAGAAAAATCAAAATTTCATAGTGGGGATAAAAAGTTATGCCCAGTTGAAAATTCAGAATAGTCGCTATGGAATTCTGGCCCTTAAAAATGGAAATTTTGCAAACGACCTCGGTTTTCGACGAAACCACTTTTGTTGGATCCGTGATGTCAAGTTATTGCAAGGTTTCAAAATTCGTAATTTTCTGATTCAATATGTGAGCGTGGCAAAGGAAAACATGTTTGACCAGTTTCAGTTGATTTTAATCGACTGGAAAATGGCCATTTTTCAAACAGTCTCAGAATTTGACGAAATTAGTTTGGTTAGGACCGTATCTTCAATACGAAGTTAGAAAATATTTTTTTTTTGGAATTTTTAGAGTTTGAATGTGGCCCAGGTAAATTGAAATGCGAGTTCAAATTCAATATATAGAGTTATATTTTGATTTTGACGAAAACTGATCGAAACGATCGAATCAGCTTGCGAAACAAATCCCATTGTGTTCGGAATGGGGGTAATACGCTAGGGACGACAGTCGGTGGGTTCGATTCTGAGTTCAAAATAAAAAGTTATCTTTTTGGGATTAAAAATAATAAAATAAAAATATATATATATGCCTTAAGCCCCTCCCTTTATTATCTCTCTCCCCCAAATATAAAGTCAAACCCGACAGTAAAAAAAAGAAAAAAAGAAAAAAAACCAAATCGATCGACGTTCCTCCACCAGCCTGCCACCTCGACTTCGCCACCGGGGTTCCCTTACTTCGTCGCGCCACCAACTGGATCCGCCACCTCTCCGTTCAACTCCGTCCTCCCCTCCGAGCGACGACAGCTCCAATCGCCCTAACCCCCCCTCCCCCCCGCCCCAAACCGACGTGACCCATCGTCGTAGCCCTAGCGCCACCCCCGGAGATCTCCCCCAACCCGCCGCGACGCTCCGACATCCCCCTCCCCTTGTTCAGTTCAAATACAATGAGTTTTATCCATTTATTTTAGTTTAATTTAATTTAAATATTAAAAGCGAATTAGAATGAGACTTTCTATCTTTGTATGAAGTAAAGCATTATATAAAATCAGTTTTATTTGGATTTAGTTTTTATTTTAAATTGGTTTTAAATAGGACATTAGCGAATATAAAAATCAGATTTTTATATTGAAACTAGCGAGGTAAAGATCCGATTTTTATCATATTATTAGTAGATAAACATTAGATCTTTATTTATAAAAATGCGAGATCTTTATTTATAAAAATGCGAGATCTTTATTTATAAAAATGCGAGATCTTTATTCTATGAATGAAATATTTTTTTTATTTGATAAAAATATGATTTTATTATATGAGTAGTAGCGTTATAAAATGTTAAGATTTTTTTTTACAAAAAGTTATGATTTTTGCCTATAGAAAGATATGATTTTTAACACCGTAAAAATATAATCTTTAGCGAGGTAAAAATATAATTTTTAGCGTCAAAAAAGATATGATTTTGAAGATTGAAAAGATATGATTTTGAAAATGGAAAATATATGATTTTTTTATAAAGAAGTAGCGAATTAAAAATATGATTTTTATATAGTGGCGATAATAAAAATATGATTTTTATCTAGTAGAGATTATAAAAATATAATTTTTATAAGGTAGAGAATATATAAATACGGTTTCTATATATGTAGTAGCGAAATAAAAATCTGATTTTTTATAGTGAAATAAAAATGTGATTTTTATATATGTAGCAAATACGGGGGATGAAAGTGATGAAGGGCGAACACGACGAAGATTTCTGCATATGAAGAGTCATGGTATTGGATTAGCTAGTCGGTGAGAACTCCTCACCTTTAATTTAAATTTCTAGTTAAAAATATATACTAGGATGCAGACGGTGTTTAGTAGCACCTGACACCCGTCGTCCACAGACCATGGACGGCTTGTATGCTTGTTTGTTTGATTTTGATGTGTAGTTGATTGTATGATGTGATGTGAAATGAAATAAAATATTTATATAGTTAAAAATATTTTATAGTTAAAAATATAATTTTTAACGTGTATATAAAATAAATAGTAATAAACAAATCGGAGATTTGTTTATATACACACATTTGACTGATATTGATTGGGACGATAAATTTTACACATCGCCCAACTGCACAAATAAAATCTGTGTTTGATTGTTTGAAAACCCCACACGGGTATTGGGATGATATAGGACATACACTAGTCCCCAATAATTAGTTATATGTCGATCGATTGATTGACAGGCTGTTATAAGCGTCAAATATTTATATTTGATGCTTATACAGTGTAGAACGCACTCTGGATGATGGTTGATTATTTATCGTTGTTATTTTATACATGTGTTGTAGAAAATCTATATAATTAACATTATATGGTAATTGATTGGACCTCATTCCATATTTGAAAAAGAAATATTTGAATAGAATTTTTGAAAATAGAAATATATGAAGCCGTGTTGATTAGAGTGACGCCATTTTGATGTGAACGATATTTATATCGATTTTATTCATTTTTCAATGAATATTAAAAGTGATTTGAAATTCGAATTAAATTGAAAAGAATTGAAATTCGAATTAAACTGAATAGAATTGAAATTCGAATTAAATTGAAAAGAATTGAAATTCGAATTAAACTGAATAGAATTGAAATTCGAATTAAATTGAAAAGAATTGAAATTCAAATTAAATTGAAAAGAATTGAAATTCGAATTAAATTGAAAAGAATTGAAATTCGAATTAAACTGAATAGAATTGAAATTTGAATTAGATTGAAATAGAATTGAAATCGTTTTGAATTGAATTTAAAACGTATTGAAATTGAACTAAAATTGATTTGAATTGAAACCGATTTGAATTGAAATCGATTTGAATTGAAATCGATTTGAAATGAAATTAAAACGAATTTATATTGAAAAATTCGATTTTGATTTGAATTTGAAAATGAAGTTGAAATCGTTTTGAAAACGAATTTTAAATGGTTTATAAAATACGTTTTGAAAGGAAATCGATGAAATATATAATATATATATATTATATATATAATGGCCTGAATAGAACGCGCTGCGCCGCGACAGTTCGTGAATTTCGACCATTGGCTTCGAATGGATATTGCGGGAGACCCGACCGTCGGATTCTCCTAAAACCAGAACCGTTGGGTTCGTATCGAAAAGAGCTTTCTAACGAATATTAGAGATTTGAAATCTAACGGTTGGATTTGGAATTATGTCCAAATCAAATTTGGAAAAGGTCGTTGTAAGTGCAGTTCGGTGGTCGTTGATGGAAATCGACTGTACGGGCCTTGAAAAATTATTAAAAATATTAATAATTAGTGTACAATCATAAGAAATGATTTTTGAAGAATTGGGGTGAAAAACTCCATATTTGAAAAGATAAAAATAGATTTTTATCGAAATGTACTAGTTTTGAACTAGAATTATAATTCTATTTATTTTTAAAATAAATAAATTGGATTTGAAAATAACCAGAATTTCCAATAATTGAATTGGAATGGATTTGAATCGAAATTGTCTGTGGAATATTTCGATGTTGGATTTCGTGATTATACAGATGTTGTTATGGAAATTTGAAAGATATATTTATATCATTATTTCCAATACGATATTTGTTGGTCGTAGAATTTGATATTGAATATAAGCCGATATATTTTCTATTTAGAGCCTTATATTTAATATCAAATGGGATTTGGGTTTGTCGTGAATGGTGTCTTCATTAACACTGTTCTTGAGCCCTGTTGAGAAAAAGATTAAATATTTTTATTTAGATTTAATGAAGTGTACCAATTAAATGGCATTTAATTGGAATTGAATTTGAATTGATTTTTGGGTTTATCATGAACGGTGTTTTAAATAACACTTGTCCTTTAACCCGATAATTAATGGAATGTGATTTTGGGTTGTCGTGAACGGTATCTTCAATAATACTGTTCTTAGGCCCAACTGAGTTAAGAAAATCAGAAACTAACTGGAGATTAGTTAAGTTGAATGGTTTCTTGGGTATTGATCTGATGTTGGTTTCGGCCTTCGGGATTAATACTTAGGGAATTGCTCACTTGATATTTTACGGTTAAAGGCTGATAGAATGGAATGCGATTTTGGGTTTATCGCGAATCGTGTTTTAAATGACATTGATTCTTTAACCCAGTTAAAGATTAAAACTAAGTGGAGTTTTAATGAATCTTTAATTAGATTGAAATGATCGAGAATGGAGTATCACTAGTTTTGCTCCAAGCGATAGTTAAATCTTTAATTAGATTTAAACGTGAAATGGTAATTGAATTTACCGATAACACTGTGGTATTAGATATGAAGTATTACCAATTTTACTTCATATGATGAATAGGTTGGGGTTAGGAAATTAAAACAAATGATTACTTCAGTAAGGTTCGTTAATCCCGACTAGTTGAATCGATATTCAAAAGCAGATTAAAGAATAAATTTGAGGAATTTATCTTTGATAAAATTTATGGGGACCTATCCCTAAGAATGTGAAGTTTAGCAACTAACTGAAGATTAGTTAAGATGAATGGTTTCCTGGGTATTGATCTGATGTTGGTTTCGGCCTTCGGGGTTAATATTTGGGGAATTGTTCCCTTACTAATTTACGGTTAGTGACTGATGAATTGGAATGAGGCGTATGTTGTGTTTGTGTAACACTTGTTTATTATATACGCGAGTTATTCAGAAAGACCGGGTTTATTCCATTCTGAATAACTGATTCGACGTGATGTCGAGGATGAAGACGGTGGTCGAAGACTGGAGGTCTTCACGTCGTTTGGGTGATTACCGATGATCTTGATTGGGCCGTACACCCAAGAGGAGGGAATCAGTTAGTGATCGTCCAGACGTACTTGGAGATCGATGGATTTGCGGGGTACTAGGTGCCTCCGGTTTCGTTCAGACCCAGAACGAACTTGTAAATGGACTGTGTGTCTGACATTGGATTTTAGTCTGTGTGTTTGATTTCTATTAAATATATATCTGTTTGGCGGCGGAGAATTTATTCTCTTTCTTAACGCCCTTTTCTGAGACGTACGAGCTCAGGGGTTATATATTGGTAGATATCAATCGCATGGAGTGAATTGCCTGTGTGGCATGCCTAAGTGGCAAATGATCAAGGCTTCTGTTAAAAAGCAAAGTCTTGTGGTTGATGATCAAAGCACGGCCTTTGTGGCATCGCTTTGTGTAGCGTGAATTCGCGAGCCTCACACCTCGGTTGTGAACCAGAAACAGGAGAGGACATCAGGGATGGCATGCGTTTCCTTCTAGTTAGAAGTGGCGTCAGTGGTTTTACACGCCCTGACGAGTTTGACTTATGTGGTTGTTGTTGTTGCTGTTGCGAGGCGCCTCGGATATATCGGTGACTATGTGAAGCCGATGGAGTCATTTGTTGACTCATTGACACCCCAAAGGGTGGGGAAACGCAGTGTTCAGGCATTTTAATCTACATCGTTGGACCGGCCCTGACGATCCAAAGGTCACTCGAGCTCTGACCTGAGACACGGACTAGAGTGTCTCGAATCGGTAAGGACTATCTTTTGCCTTGGTTCATAGATGGAAACCCAATTTCCAAATACGTGACAGTGCGGTTTTGATTGTAGAGCCTAGTATGGCGACATGATATATGGTACCCATGCCGTCTATGATTGATATTTATGATTGAAACTATTTTGACACTATACACTTATAATAGTATCAAATAATCTGTTTTTAAACGTATCAAGCATTCTTTGGCTATTATAAGGTAAAACCCTATCCTCCGGCTTGCGTTGCATTGTGTGATGGGACCTAGGTCTTAAATAGCTTCATTTTTCTTTATTTAGCATTGCGCTGTTGTTTTATCCACTGGTATTCTTGGGAGGAAACCCATTCAGTGTTATACGGCGTGGTCCCTTGATTTACCTAACTTTAAATTAAAGATTAATAACTGTTTAAGTTCTTACACCAGTCCCATGACTGACCTGGAGTTTATTGTTTTAACCTAAACTCTGGGTGCCCTTATTTTGACACGGGCAGCTAGTAGTTTTGGTTTTGCAGATTTATATTCATAGGATCCTGATTTACAGCTGGAACGATACTCGGAAAGCTCTGTATCCGTGTATTACTTCTAGTTGTGTATTGTATTATTTTCCGCTGCTATGTAATTTATTGTAATCTCTGATATTTATCGGATGTATTTTATTTGTTTATACTCTGTATATTCTTGTATTCTGATGGAATTGTTGTAATTAACAATGAATTGTTCTTCTGTCTGCGTTTTTTTGTGTGTTGTTCTCAAAGTATCCGCTCTTTCCTTACCGGGGAAGTTCGGGTCGTTTCATATCGAAAGTGCAATTTGCGAAACTTTAGACCTTATATTGTGTTTTATTTTCATTTATATTCAACATTTTCTTGGTGAACTCAAACCAAAAAATGTGCAGGCACTATAAATTTTTGTTCACTCTTTCATGCATGAATTTTTTCTTTCCCAAAAAGGCTTATAATGTTTAAATTAGTGGTTTAGTAGTCCTTAATTATTTCTCGATAACCTAATTTAACAAATCTTTAACTGATGTTATTTTAGGATGAGTAATGATAAAATTGCCAAAGTAAATCATGTGTTGGTCCCATGGGAAAGAAATGGAATTACATATGGAATCACCTTAAGTCTTTTCAACTTAATTTTCTACTGCTATATATTAAATTCATTATTTTAAAATTCCATCAATAGTCATTATCATATGATCATTATAAGACTTTCTACTCATATTGTAATATTCTTTTATTGAAAGTAACAGGTTACAGGCAAAGGCAACTTGAGTTTTGGAAATATTGAGAGTACATTTTGTTTAACAGTATGCTTTATGTTTTCTTTTCTGTCATTTTCTGCAATTTTTCTATGGTCTAAAAAAATAGCAATGTGGTGAAATGATTGGTATCCTTTAAACTAAAACTACAAGCTAAAAAACAATGTTGAAAGACTTTCAGCAGCAAAATATAAATCTATATATATTAGTTATATTCAAGCATGGTTTATTAATTCAATGAAGGCAGACTTCTCCAAGAATTTCATTTTCTGTTCATTTTCCTAATCTTTTCTTCCGAATTCTGTCCACACTTTATGTTTCATATCAGTCCTAACATTTCATTTCCTTTACCATTATTTATTTCATACAGTATAAAATTGTGGTTTAGGTCCTTTATAATGCAAAGCTCAATGATTAAATGGGTTCCACTTATGCATAAATTGATGAATTTCTAGTCAAAAAAATTCAAGCATCGTAAAACGATTTTGAAATTTAAAACGATTTCCCATAAAATGAACTAAATGTCATGTGCTGAAGTTTTTCCTTTGAATTATCTTGGTATGTGCATTCGCCCCAAGAAATTAATGAAGAAAGACTGGCAGCACTTGATCGAGAAGGTGGACATTAGACTGGCGAGGTGGAAAGGCAACTCATTATCCAGAGCTGGTCGTCTTGTGCTTGTCAATTCTGTCCTGTCGTCGATTCCACTGTACTGGATGTCCTTCTATCACTTTCCAGGGTGGGCGTTGGAGAAGACTGACGCAATTCGTCGTAACTTTTTCTGGACTGGTTCTAAAGAGACGAAGAAGCTTAGCTGTTTGATATCTTGGAACCAAGTATGCAAATATAAAGAGCAAGGGGGACTTGATGTTATAAACTTAAAGACAATGAATTCTTCTCTTCTTTGTAAGTGGTTGTGGTTTATGATTTCTGACAAGCACGCTTTATGGAAGGAGTGGATCATTAGTACATATTACAATGGCAATTTTGGTTGGAACACTGATTTTTCAAGATGCTCTGTGTTTTGGCGCAATGTTATGGTTCATGCGCAGTGGATGAAGTTGGGTACTAAGATTGTGGTGAAGAATGGACATAACACATCATTTTGGTTGGATAGCTGGCTAATTAATGTCCCTTTGAGTGTGGAGTTTCCAGAGCTTTTTGGTATTGCTTGCAACAAAAACTTCACTGTTAGAGAGATGTACGATAATGATGCAACGGGTTTCAAATGGAGATTGAATTTCTCAAGAATAGTGGCTGGTAATGCATTGGTTCAACTATGCAGTTTGTTTGATTTGCTTGAAGCGGTGAGTTTGAATAATGAGAGGGAGGATTTTATTTGGATGTTGGAGGGGGAGAGGAAGTTGTTTAGTGTTCGTAGCATTTACAAGTTGTTCAATTTTGCTGGGGTTAGGAGGTTGGGGTTCGAGCATATGTGGTGGTTCAAAATCCCTGATAAAGTCAAAATTCATATGTGGGTCGTGATACATGGTAGATTGAATACGGTTAGCAGAATTCGTCAGAGAGGTGTGCATGTTATGGATGGCTGTGTTTTTTGTGGTCATGACGACGAGGACTATCATCATCTATTTTTGGCTTGCGACTTTGCTTTTTATATTTGGACAAAATGTTTGGTTGCGCTTTACCTTGATTTGCACTGGAGTGATTTCATTACTGACCAATTTGTTTTTTGGCACTCAATTTACCCGACCTTGCATGCCTCTCGTGATAGTCTTCTTTTCGCTTTGTTGAACTTTGCTTACACTTGGTTACTTTGGCATGAACGCAACTCCAGAAAATTTAATAGCAAATTGAAAGCTCCTAACAGTATTATTTATTCTATCCTTAATTTTGTCTATGACTGAGCAGGCATGGAGCGCAAAAGACATGTTGAAAGCATCACAGACCGAGTTCGCAAGCGGGGGCGGATCACTGGTCCACATGATTGACGATGATGCTCACTGGTTCACTGGCCTTTTGCTGTTTTACTGTTATGTTTAAAGCTATGTAATGTTAATTATGATGTATGGTTCCTTTTTGTATGGCCGTATGTAGCGATGACCTGTTTTGCTGTTTTGGTTGTACATATGTTGTAAATACACGCACTGGTTACTTGATGAATGCTATATATTTTAGGCATGAATCATGTTGATTCACTATCTTTTCCTTCAAAAAAAAATGAACTAAATGTGATACAAAACTTGATTACTCCAATAATAGTATTAACAAAGGTGAATATGGTTAATTTTGATCAAATTCCTTCAAATTTAGAACATAAAATTTGTACTGTGATACTAAATTTAATTTAGTTTTTCAAGAAATTTTTCCCTACATCTGGAGTCTCTCATTTGTTTACATTTTTTCTACATTATTTAATATGAGCTTTAACCTACTATATGGTTTTCTCCTTTAATTTTTATTCTATTTTTCATTGAATGTTGACAACAAGTAGTGACTTATTTTCCCATTTTAAATAGATGAAATTTCTGCATTCTGATATAAATTTACTGTATGAATAGAGTATTATATCCAGTGAGATGTCCTCCTCCCTCCGCAACAGATAAACACATGCAACCAATGTATCCAATTCTCCATTTTTCTATCGTTTTTTTTGGAAATACATACCTTGTGGCAACATTAACTACTTTCACCTAAGGATGCATCTAACCCATTTATATTTTTATGGTAATAGATTATTTCTCTCGGTAACTTTATATTGCGTATAGCAGTCATCATTTTCAGTAGTTATGGGAAACGTAAGTTTGAATAGGTTAATTTATGTTGGGAAACAATGGCTGAGTCACGTACTTGGTCGCTTTCTTGAAGATGATTCGGCGATCTGGTTGGTGGTGCAAAACCAGTTCGTACTCTCGCTGCCGCCTCTAGGATAAAATAGCCTCTGAAAACAATGACTGATTTGCTTTGCACAACAAATCAGTGTAGATTTGCACTTTCGAAAATAAAAATACTACTCGAAATTTCTGTAAGAAGATTGTAATGGCGGGGGTAAGAAAATGGTATTTTTGTTATGTATTTTCGTCTACAACTGAAGATAATATATAGATGGAGATTAGGGCTGAACGAAAATACTGGGCAGTGGGAGAAATCTGCTGAAATACCGGGTCAATAGTTTACTGCTTCATGTAAAATTCGGCTAAGAAATATTTCCCGTATTTAAAACACAGCTCGAAAAATGCAATTTTTTCTGGTTCAAAAATATAAGTGTATACACCACAAATCCCAAGCCCAAGCCCGAGCCCGAACCGAACCGGGTCGGGTCGAGTCAGTCGGTCGCGCGCGCGTGTGTAGTGGTCATGATGCATGGTCTCCCTCCTAAAAAAAAAAGCAAGCATTGGGAGCCCATGGCCCCAACATGACTTCTTAGAAACAAGTATAAATACTTGCATCTTTCTTATAATACCATGATGTGGGACTATTCTCATATAGGAGCCATTCATACACTTATTTCAACATTTTTAATAATTCACAAAACATTTCCAACAATCCCCCACTTGAATTTTTAAAAATATTGTCGAGCAGTTTCTAAAAACATAAGGTTGTGCATAAACAAAGGTGTCATCTGACTTGAACCTTTGCATAGTGGATAAGATTCGGTTTTTACTAGAGTGACACGTAGTCTTGAACTCTATTCCTGATATCAAACCACACACAACCTTTTCTATAGTGCAATCAAATGAGCATGTGCATTTATGGCCATGCACGTCTATCCCAGTTTAGTGAATGTTCTAGAAGTTTTGCCTAAAACTCCATAGGAAACAGCCACATTTCCACATTCACATGGTGAGTCTACCAAGAGTACTCCTGAAGGTAGGTACTCCACTCCAAAAAGAGTATAGATCTCATTAAGAGTTTCTATCAACTCATCCTCTAATCACTTCAGGAATACATGTTTCTTGGTATGTTAAATAGCATGTTCAACTCATATCACTACACAACTTGTTTTTACCCATTGAACCTAGTTCTTGGGATCTCCAGTCATTAGGTCGGGTTACCATTGTGCATGACTCAACAATTTAAGGGCAATAGTCCCATTCTTTTAGAAGAATTAAGGACTTTCTCTCTGGACAGTCCTTTCATCAAAGGTTCTACCAAATTTTCATCACTACGTACGTAATCTACTCTAACGGTACCTGTAGAAAGTAGTTCTCTAACCGTGTTGTGCTTACGACGTATTTGTCGTCTCTTATTGTCATAATAACGGTTCTGAACTTTTGCAATAGCTGCGGTACTATCACAATGTATCAACACAGCTGGTATCGATTTTTCCCATAAGGGAATCTCAGCTAGTAGGTTTCTCAAATACTCTGCCTCTTCACTAGCTGTAGCTAGTGCTATCATCTCGGACTCCATAGTAGGCTAAGCCAAAATAGTCTGTTTCTTGGATTGTCAAGAAACAGCTCCTCCAGCGATGCTAAATATATAGCCACTGGTCGCTTTAGAATCATCAGATAAGGTATTCCAGTCTGCATTGGAATATCCTTCAAGTACAGCTGGAAACCTTTCATAATGCAATTCAAGGTTCATAGTTCGTTTAAGGTATCTCATGACCCTTTCAATAGCATGCCAATGCTCTAGACTAGGTCTACTAGTAAACCTGCACAATAATCCCACGACATAAGCAATGTTAGGTCTAGTACAATCAGTGGCATACCGAAGGCTGCCAATGATGCTCGTATAATCAAACTGTCTTACACCTTCACCAGTGTTCTTAAATAACTTTACACTTAGATCATATAGTGTACATGCAGGTTTACAGTCAAAGTAATTGTATTTCTTCAGTATCTTCTCAATGTAATGAGATTGACCCAAAGAAATTTCCTTTTCTGACCTAGTAATTTTAATACCAAGGATTACACTTGCTTTACCTAGATCTTTCATATCAAAATTGGAACTTAATAAGGATTTGTCTGAATTTATGGCATGAATGTTTGACCCAAAGATGAGTAGGTCATCTACATAAAGGCATATAATAGTGCAAATGTCATTCTCAGATTTGTAATAAATGCATTTGTCACTTTCATTAACTTTAAAACCATGTGAAATGATTAAGTTATCAAATTTTTCATGCCATTGTTTAGGTGCTTGTTTTAAACCATATAATGATTTATCTAATTTGCATACTTTATGTTCTTGACCATGTACTACAAATCCTTCAGGCTAGTCCATATAAATTTCTTCGTCTAATTCACTGTTTAAAAAGGCGATTTTAACATCTATTTGGTGTATTAGTAAATTATGAATGGAAGCAAGTGAGATTAATAACCGAGTGGATTTTTTTCTAGTTACAGGTGAAAAAGTGTCGAAGAAAACTATATTTTCTTTTTGTCTAAAACATTTAGCTACTAGTCATGCTTTGTATTTATCAATAGTACCATCAGGTTTTAATTTCTTTTTAAGCACCCATTTATGGCCTATAGATTTACAATTAGGGGGTAAATCTACCAAATGCTAAGTCTTATTGGATTCCAGAGAATCCATCTCATCATTTATAGCCTCTCGCCAAAAATCTGCATCTAAAGAAGATAACGCCTCTTTGAGGTTTAAGGGATCCTTCTCTATAGTAAAAGCACAAAAATCCGAACCAAAATCTTTTACGGTTCTTGCTCTTTTACTTCTTCTAGGTTCAACTTCAGAACTTTTATTAAGTTCTGTTCTAGTAGGCGTACTTGATGTGCCCCCACTATTCCTTAATTCAAAAGGAATTTTTGTTTCATAAAAATCGGCATCATTTGATTCAATTATATTATGTGTATTTAGGTCATAAAATATGTATGCTTTGCTATTAGTAGCAAAGCCTATAAATACACACTCATATGCTCTACTTGCCAATTTTATTCTCTTAGGGTCTGGAATGCGAACATATGCTAAACAACCCCAAGTTCTAAAATATGAGACATTGGGTTTATAATTCTTTAAAATATCATAAGCTGAAGTTTTATTCTTAGATTTGGAGATTTTATTCAGAACATAGCATACAACCAATAAAATATCCCCCCACCAATGTTTTGTTGCACCAGAATTTAATAGGATGGCAACTACTAATTCAGTAAAGGTCCTATTTTTTCTTTCATCTTTATCATTCATTTCAGGTAAATTGGGTGCAGTTCTCTCATGTACTATACCATGTAGTTTGTAGAAGTCCAGAATTGAAGTATATTCATATTCAGTTCCTCTATCACTAAGAAGTCTCTTAATTTTCCTATTTGCTTGATTCTTAATTTCAGTTTTGAATGTTTTAAACATATCAAATGCATCATTTTTATTTTTCATAAGATATACATAGGCGAAATCGGAACAGTCATCAATAAAAGTGATGAAATAATGATGTCCATGTCTAATCAAAGTGCCATCAAGCTCACAAATATCGGAATGAATCAAGTCTAAGGGTTCAGAAACTCTATCAACAGATTTATGAGGTTTCTTTGTGATTTTAGCTTGTGTACAGAATTCACATTTATTATGTTCAGATTCTGACATCTTAGGAATCATATCTAGGGTGATCATGTTATGAATTATTCATTTATTAACATGACATAATCTAGAATGCCAAATATTAAAATCGCACAACATATAAGCAGAATTATTCACTTTATTAGATTCAACATTTAATTTAAACATTCCCTCACAAGCATAACCCTTTCCTACAAAAGTTCCCTTATACACTATGGTATACAAATCAGCCCCAATAAATTGAGTAAAGCCTGCCTTATTAAGGAGAAAGCTAGAAACCAGATTCTTCCTCATCTCTGGAGTATACAAAACATCTTTAAGAATCACAATCTTTTCAGAGGTAAACTTGATCTCCACATTTCCAACACCTGCAACTTTAGTGGTATGAGAATCTCCCAACAACACTTTCTGATCATCAGCAGCCGTGTATGTGGTGAACATATCACGATCATAGCAGACGTGGCGAGAAGCTCCAGTGTCTACCCACCAACCCTCTGATCCACCAACAAGGTGAATCTCAGTAATCATAGCCATAAGAGGCTCCTCCTCAATCAGGTTAGCCTGTGGTGCAGAACTAGGTCTGTTCTGACACTTTCGTGCCATATGACCTAGTTTTCCATAGTTGTAACATAGAAACAACTGTCTATAATCATTCTTTTGGGCTGGTTTTTGCTGTCCTTTTGGGTTTCCTTACGGATTCCTATTCTGTTTGTTGCGCCTATTCTGATTCTTAAAAGACTTCTGGTTTGGTTTCAGAACTGCGGGTTTGGTCTTTTTAGTGTTGTTGTTTGAAACAATCAACGCTTCCTCTTTCTGGTCCTGTTTGCGTGCCTCCTCCTCAATACGGAGGCGAGTGATCAAGCTTTCTAAGGAAAATTCCTTAGTCTTATGTCGCAAGACATTCTTAAAATCTTTCCAACATGGAGATAATTTTTCGATAATAACAGCAACTTGATACTGTTCGTCCAAAACCATACCTTCGGAGATGATCTCATGGGCTATTTTCTGAAGCTCATGAGACTGCATCTCTACTGACCTGTCGTCTGTCATCTGATACTTGAGATAGCGGCTCATAGCATACTTCTTTGCCCCTGCATCCTCTGTATCGTATTTCTTCTTCGTTGCTTCCTAGATCTCCTTCGCTGTCTTGTCGTCCGAGTTGTAGTAATCCTACAGATCATCGCTGAGGCTATTGAGAATAAAATTTCTGCACAGATAGTCCTGCTCAATCCAGTTCTGTTGTTGTTTTGATTGTTCAGTCCAGGAAGCCATCTGTACTTCATCAGTTCCGTCAGGTTTGCCTGTCAACTGCGGTTTGTCGGTGGTCAAAGCAGCAGCCACCTTCCTCATCATCAAGTAGAACTCCATCTTCTGATGCCATCGTTTGAAGTGTAGACCTTCGAAACGGAATGGGGCAGCAGTCACCAATGGGATCTGGAAGGCAGAGGGAGAAGCAGCATCATCTAGGGTTGATGTCGAAGCCACTGTTTCAGTTCGTCTTCAAATTGTTCGGAAACAATGGCTGAGTCACGTACTTGGTCGCTTTCTTGAAGACGATTCGGCGATCTGGGCGGTGGTGCAAAATCTGTTTGTACTCTCGTCGCCGCCTCGAGGATAAAACAGCCTCCGAAAACAATAACTGATTTGCTTTGCACAACAAATTAGTGCAGGTTTGCACTTTCAAAAATAAAAATACTGCTCGAAATTTCTGTATGAAGATTGTAATGGCGGAGGTAAGAAAATGGTATTTTTGTTATGTATTTTCGTCTACAACTGAAGATAATTTATAGATGGGGATTAGGGCTAAACGAAAATACTGGACAGTGGAAGAAATTTGCTGAAATACCGGGTCAATAGTTTACTTCTTCATGTAAAAGTCGGCTAAGAAATATTTCCCGTATTTAAAACACAGTTCGAAAAATGCAATTTTTTCTACTTCAAAAATATAAGTGTCTACACCACAAAGCCCAAGCCCGAACCGAGCCGGGTCGAGTCTGTCGCGCATGTTTGGTGGTCACGATGCATGGTCTCTCTCCTCACAACAAAGCATGCATCGGGAGCCCAAGGCCCCAACATGACTTCTTAGAAACTGGTATAAATACTTGCCTCTTTCTTACAATCCCATGATGTGGGACTATTCTCATATAGGAGTCATTCATACACTTATTTCAACATTTTTAATAATTCACAAAACATTTCCAATAATATATTCTACAATAATGTGTTTAGATAAGAAAATTAAAAGTTTGAATCTTTTTTCGAGTAAATAGCGAAATAATTTAACACATATTAATGGCGTTGCATACAATATACATGAGTGAATAAGGTGCGCATATATAAGTTTAGAAGAATACGCTATTATTCTTTTTTGGGGTATGCTGAAGGATAATGATGTTTTTGCAAAAGTTAAATTTCTTTTCATTGGCAAATTCATGGTACGACGCAAAATACTAAATAGGTGTGATATATTGCCTGATTACATGGTTTAACTTTTTTTGTTTTGGTCCAAGTATGCAGTTACCGGTTTTTTGTTGTACATACTTTTTCGTAATATATACAATTTCGACATACCTGATATATCCATCGTTGAAAAACAAATATGTTGTTGCACCTTTCTACTATGATTATTCCAAATGAAATTTACCTATGATTGGTTGGCAAGTCGTAATTTAAACATTCAATTTCGCCAATGATTTTTTAATTTTGTTACTTCTTCCTCTGTTGTTTGACCCTTGCATAATTATGTGCATTTAAACCACATGCATTCAGCCGTATTTGGCCAACTTTGTTGATTTAGCTTTCATTATTGAGTTTGTAGAAAGAAAAAGAAAAGAAAACAATCAACATTGATATGTTCCCTTTAACCGTGGCTCCGAACGATCATTAGTACCTATAGAGTGGCGTGATCAAATCATGTTCAACAATTTGAAATATTCAGTGCTGCACAGAGAAAGGCATCAAGAAGTACTAAACTATTAAAACAATGAATATCTCAGCCATTACAGAGTATTTCCAATACAGTCAGTTAAGGAACTTTAATAGACTTTGTTGGCCAGCATATTAATGCATTAACGTTCTTATTCATATAATTATGAATTAGGGCAAAATTATTAGTCATATTTGCGATAAAACCATTTCAATTTGGTCGCATTTCTAATTATTGTTGCAGAGGTTTTGAGGAAACAATTGTTGGTTAAATAAAGGAAAACTTCTTTATTTCTAGATACATATATTGATAGATAGATTCAATTTTTTTGCACAAAAAAAAGACCTATGAATAAAAGTTACTTTCCAAGTTTCAACATATAGATTGACTAATTTATCACTTTCTCATTGCAAAATCAACTTAACATTGGAAGGAAAATATTGGAAGAGGGTTATGGTTTAACTTATGAAATATACATGACATGCAAAATGGCACAAAGAGCATAGCCCATGTCAATATATAGATATACTATTAGAGCAGGTAGCATAATTGAACAATTATAATCTTGGAAATAAAATTAAAATTGGTCCAAAGCTATATGATTTTGGCATTAATAAATAACCTACGGTCAATTGCACATCATAACTATATATTTACTCTTTTTAGAATTTGTACTTTCTTTAGTAAGGTATAATATCTTTATTCCTTTGACTATTCCACAATATATAAGGGTTGGTTTTTCTCAGACTATTGATTTATCATATGCACTGTTGTGATATTTGATTGTTGACTCACAAATTTGGTGCAAAAATCAGGAATGATAGATGTTGATATACCGATTCTACCCATAAAATCAAATTTTTTTGACAAATTATTGGAGAAATTATTAGAGTGAGATTTTCTGTGACATCTAGCATAAATGCACTTGAAAAGGGAACTTAACATACTTTATACGCCATGCTTTTTTGATCCCTGTCTTTGCATTCTTTCTTGAATTTTTTTCTTTATAAATTATATCCAGCATGGTATGCATCAGTAATGGTTACACAAGCTTTTGTAAAGGTCAAGTATAACTTTAATCCTATAAGTTAGATTTTCCTATATGACAGGTTCTAAAAGACAATGGTTTTGATTTATCAATTTGCTTGACCATTTGTACAAAGGTGACAACCCTTTCCCTTCTTGATAGATAATGAACATGAAATATAGTCAGTCCCAAAAAAAATATTGCATAGGTGCACCGTATGTTAAATGGTTGACCATTTTGATTATAAAAAATGATTTAATTTTTAACAGGTTATGATAGATGTAACAAAGGATTGTAAGAACTAAATTAGAGGTTCTCTTTCATTAACCGAAGATTTGAAAACAAGATAATGGAGGAATATTTCCAAAAAAATAATGTAATATGTTTAGCTATTGGGGTTAACATTTAAGAGGAACAATTGTAAAAGAATGTTTGTGTATGTGTTTATGTATATATGGATATGTATGTATTGACCATTGAGGTTAACATTAATGTTAAAGCTGAAGGAAATTCATTTTCAGAGCGATTGAGATGGTATTAGTAGTGTAGTTATTGAAGACCACAACAAACATTGTAGGTTTTTAACAAATATCTTTCTTTTAGCTTTTAGTGATAAGTATTATCCTTTTTTAGCTCTTTATTTAACCATTATATATTGTTCTCACTATCCCTAAAATATGCACAAAACTAATAAACTACATATGCTCATTTGTGGAAATTTTATCTTCATATTTTCACTATAGAACTCTCCATGAATTCCATGCATGGTTCATTGTCACATTCAAAATGTGTCATCTTTTAAGAGCATCATGGAATGAAAACCGCATGTTCGATGATTCTACCACACCAATGACTACTATCAATCCACCACCTGGAACCTCTGAATTATATCCCTTATAAAATGCATTCAAAGCCAAATGTAGCTGCTGAAATGTAAGCCATATAAAAATAAAAGTGACGTAAAACAAAGTGCACTAAAATAACTTATCCTAAACACAAGATGCATATGCAAACCAGCCATCTAAATTCAATCGATATCTGCAATGATTTTGTTATTTTCAGTATTAAATTTTGATACAAGCTACTTTTTTTGTGTAGGCATTGGATTTTGATTTTTAATAGGTGTCAGTGGGTAATAAAAATAGATGGGTAATACTTATATGCAGTTCTATGTGAGTTCTACAAGAAAGGAATCATCCATTGCTAGATGCATCATTTCTTTGGAATTAATAAGCAATTTAATTTGGTTAGTACCTGTCTTTTAATTGAATCACTCCCTCATATGATATAAATATATAAACCATGTTGCTATATATCATCGCATATTTTTGTTTCATGTTTTTTTGATAATACATTATGATATAGCCACCTTAAGGCAAGTGGATCAGAGAGAGATGTATAATGTGATTTACATATTTGATAAGCATATTCGTTAAGATTTCTTGCCAATTTCTTTGAATAACTACATGGCAAGATATATTCATCACTGCACGCTAAAATGATGATGTGAATGTTCCTTAATACTCTATTAGTTTATATTTGGCAACTACATGCTCATTTGCCATACCCAAAAATGATAAATTGATGCAATGCATGCTTCTATATTCATGTTTTCCAAATATATAAACCAATTAACTTCATAGTAACAGGAAACCTTATCTATACTATCATATTATTACCGAGGTAGATTTTGAAAGCGTAGAAGCTTTCCTAACTATATTGTAAACTCAATAGTTATTTTTCTTTTCTTTTTCTGCTGCAAGAGATTTAACCTCCATACCTATTTCTTACTCCCTGCATCCATATTTTCCTCTCTCAACAACTTAGTATCCCCAAGTTTATACCCTACCTTCACAAACTATAACAATATCGTAATTTACTGCTTCCAAATTCATTTGTTTGTAATCGTACCTTTAAATTATAGACAATTAAGGTATTTAGGTATGTTTGATTTCCTATCAACCGTTGTTTACACTTTGTCCTAATTTTGATAAATGATCCAGTTCATACCCTATTTGTCAAACACATTCCTTCCCTTTGTTTACATACCTTTTCTCTATATTAGCTTAAGGTTTTGATCTAGAGTTACCAATTTTTGAACCATTGCGGGAAAGAGGCAACAATGTTAACGTCGATAAAAGCGTTTGCCTTTGCCTGAATGTTGACTTTATTCTTCCGCTTTTTAGATGGAAATCCCTGACTCCTAAATTTAAAGGTACTACATTTTGTCGGCCATGTTTTTCTTCTTTTACCTCATATTTTACCTCGCTTTGAAAATTTAATTTGTAGTAACTCATTTTCATTCCCAGTTTATATTCATATCGAAAGTTAGGAAACAAAAATCTCTTTTCCTAAGAACATATTATTATATTAAATGAATGGTAATCTGTTTTGACTTCAATCCAAATCACATGAAATAAACTACGTGATAGAGTTTGTAAGAAAATTTTGTATACAAAATTTAGTTCCATTGTTTATTTTATCGAGACACTTTCATCCTATACTTTGCCCTTATTCACTCAATTCCACTGATTGTATTCGTAGGAATACGCAAGAATAACTTATATTAGGACTAATTTATCCTCAATAGTAGTTATAGAGAGATTAATTTTAATCTTCATAGTAGTTTTCTTCTAATGAAATTTTCTTCTTTGCTATAGTTAAATTTAATATTCCTATTTTATTTTTCTTCACTGTTGGTATTCTATAAACTTTTGGATGTTTGAAGCCTTCCCATCTTGGATGCTCAAGCTTATGTTGTTGTCATACTAGCCACTCAAGATTAGACTTTTAGAGGTAATTATTGTTCAAACTACCTGGCTTTTTGCAGTTTACAATTGACAATTGCTGCTCCATGCATGTAGATCTTCGAAAGCTTTTAGGTATTTCGGATATTTTCCTTTCTCATTTTTTTCATCTATTAAAGTGTCATATATCTGTATAGCATCCTCATTCAGTTCTTCATTCCCCTTAAGACAAACACAACTTCATTTAAGAATCTGAAGTTCTATTATATGTTTGATTAGCTTCCGTCTTAAGTAGCCACAAATTCAACAAGTCGTGCTATTTTTTTCTTCATTGTTCAAGTCTTCAGTCCGTAAATACAATAATAGATTTTACACAGGTTTGGAATGTATACTAGCGGAGTTTTAATTAGTTTGATCGCTTGTATTTATGGTCATGTCGTTGCACTCCTGAACCTGCAAAATGAGATAATTTAAACATCTTTCGAACAATATGTTTACTTACCTTTATTCCATGTTTGTATTTGTCATTAAAGGACTGCTTCAATGAATTAAATAGTGGACTGAGTGTTATCTATGTGTTCCGAACCACTATCTCATACTTAGGTTTGTTAGAGAATGATTCAAAGTGTTATTTTAAATTAGATCTAGTCTTCCTTTTTTAGTGGAGCAGTTTGAATTATTTTAGCTATTTTATTGTTTGATATTTTAGTATTATGCAAGTATAAGTAGATGCACTGCCATTTGTATTGCTTTGAAATAATAGAAAGTTGTTTTGCATTGCTTCAATTCATTACTCTGTCTTCTATTTCCAACAAATTTGGTATCGGAGCGGGTTGTTCTTAGGGCTTGTGAGGTTAATAAAAAATTGTGAGTGTTCTTCTAATGTCTACAGCAACAAATTATTCACTTTTCATTCCTCTATTCGAAGGAGAAAATTATCAATCATGGGCTATCAAAATGAAGTCATATCTCAAAGTTTTAAGTTTATGGGATGTCACTGAAAGTGATATTGATCCCACTCCTCTTCCACAAAATCCAACAGCCACCCAAGTCAAAAAATATAATGAAGAAATAGCGAGAAAGCCTATGGCACTTTCGTATCTGCATGGGGCCGTGTCGGAAGAAATTTTCACAACTATTATGGGTTGTGAATCTCCCAAAGAAGCATGGAAGAAAATTTAAAAGGAATATTAAGGAAATCACCAAATGAAATTAATGCAAATTTTGAATCTTAAGAGGGAATTTGAAATAATGGGGATGAAAAGTAATGAAGGTGTTAAGGAGTATGAGAGTCGGCTGATGTCAATTGCCAACCAAATCAAGCTACTTGGTAGACAATTTACAAACCAAAGGGTGGTGGACAAACTTCTTGTCACTCTTCCAGAAAAGTACGAAGGTAAAATTTCTTCACTTGAAGATACTAAAGATTTGTCTAAGTTAACATTTTCAGAATTGATCAATTCACTCCATGCGGTGGATCAAAGGATGATCATGAGAAATAAAAATGGTGAAAACAACAGTGAATAAGCTTTTATAGCAAAGTATCAAACTCAAAAAGGGAAAGGCAAATTTCTCAAATGCAACAATTGTCACAAAACCGATCATGAAGAAAATGATTGTTGGCATAAGGGAAAGCCTAAGTGTTTCAAATGTCAAAATTTTGGGCATATGGCAAGGAATTGCAGGCTCAAAGATGAAGAGCAAGAGAACATAACACAAGTGGCTGTGGAAGAAAACTTATTTTAGAGTTGTGGGTGAGAAGTGCACCATGGAGAGAAGTGCTCCAACATTCAAAAAGTAGAGTTGAAGAGACGTGCTTCAACAATTGAAGGTGATGAGAATTGCATCACAAATCGAAGAGAAGTGCTTCGTTTATTATTTCAACAACTTTGAATCAAGTGGTTGTGTTAGAGAATGATTCAAAGTGTTATTTTAAATTAGATTTAGTCTTCCAGTGGATCAGTTTGAATTATTTTAGCTATTTTATTGTTTGATATTTTAGTATTATGCAGGTATAAGTAGATGTACTGCCTTTTGTATTGCTTTGAAATAATAGAAAGTTGTTTTGCATTGCTTCAATTCATTACTCTGTTTTCTATTTCCAACAAGGTCAATCATCATGATGCAAACTATGGTTCCATTTTATTCAATCCTCCAGTTCAGTTGGTATCTAGGTTTGTCTCAGAAATAATTTTTGTGATGCATCAAACAAAAGAGGGATGCTAGAAGGCCCGGAAATAGGAGGTCAGGAATGTACGAAAATGAATCTAGCCGTGGAATTTAGGGATTCATACGGTGCAAATATCCACTGCACACTTTTTTATCAATTTTTTCCGGGTCTTTAAGAATTCTCGCAAACAAAAATGGCATCAAAATTCGAAAGAGCAAAAGCAGCTGCACAGAGAAGCCTATCCTTGGTCGATTCTTCTCCTCCTATTTCAAAATCAGAATTATAAGATCTGATTTTATTTTATTATTTTAATTTTCTGTTGCATTTACTGTGTTCATTAATGAATGTAAAGGATGATTTACAACTAGGTTGAATTACCGAATGTTGGAGAATCAACCCTGCTCAATACTTCGATAAAGACGTCAATTTCGGCTGAGAATTCCCCTTTTTACATAGTGGAGCCAAACGAGGCTAAAAGTGATGTTCTTTTGCACAAAAGTTTGATTGGCTCAATCAGTTATTTAAGCCTAAAATTTAGGTTTACTTTTGTTTCTTTTGCACCAAATAGCTCAAACTACGCATGCCAAACAAAGACACTTACTATTTGCATTAGATTTTTGTTTGCCCCAATCAATTTGTTGAAATAAAAACAGGGATCGAGTGATGTCGATGACTTCGAGAAGATCTGTGCAGCATTTGGAGCACCGAAAAAAATATCATGCACCTTCGGGGACATGTCTTCCATTGTATGAAAATTCTTTTCCCAAACTTCATCATTTCCAATTCGACACTCACTATCACCTTTTCTTCCAACTCCAGAATCCATAATTGCTAAAACGATTGCTGAAGCATGTCCTTTCTTATGTGCATGATGTGGATTGTGTCTTATATTTTAAAAAATAAGTGCATGAATTTTGATCTAATTTTCCAATGTGAGCAGTTTTTTGTTCTTTATGTCTTGGAAATTTTCGGTTTACTTCAAAGATAAGTGGCATGCATCATTTTTCACCCTGAGAGAGTTTATTAGCCTTGCATTATTAAGTATAATCAAGTGTAAATTTACTTCCCTGCAAAACGCTATGCAATCTATCATAGTTTCTGTTGTTACTGGAAATCATTGACACTGATTATTAATAAGCATATGGGTGTGCATTATGTCAAAGCTATTCGCCAAAATGATCTGATTTATACATCTTTTTATTCGACTCCTGTAGTTTTAGATTCTTTAAGATTTATTTCATTCAAAATTTTTATTTATGTAATGCAAAACTGCAAAAAGAGTAAGATTTGCTAAAGCTATTTCAACTGTGATCTCTTGCAGAAGAAGAGTCAATTACTGTGGTTGCTTTTCCTCTCCTCGGGTTAGTGATTTACCAATATTTCTCAACATATATGAGCTTATCTATTATTTCGCACCTAAAGTATTTAGGCTCTGGAAAAATAGATACTTGCTGAAGCCACTTCGGAGACGAACTCCTGCAAAAGAAGAGTCAAATACAGTGTTTGCTTTTCCTGTTTATCAGATTAGTGATTTAGCAATATTCCTCAGCTTATAAAGCTTATCTATTATGTCACATATCAAGTGTTTACAGTGGTTTACGGGTTTCCTGCTGTAAATATGCAATATTCTGTAACTGCGGGAATGTTGAATATGAACATTATTCTTACTCATACATGCATTTTACTGTCAAAAGGTCAATAATTGTACTTTGTGATTATAAAATTATTCTAAAGTTGTTTTAGAATAGATGAGCATAGGAAACCTATAGAATTGCATTAAAGATCTATGCCTATATTTTGTACAATTAGGATTAGTTTCATTTGAGTGCACTATTCCCACTATTTTTTTTAGTGACTTAATTTTATACTGATTATTAGTCAACTTATCCTTACCGCACATTATCTTAACAAAATTAATATAATTTTTTTGAAATATGGCTTTAAAAATGAATATGGTAACACTATCTTATAAGTACAAACAACCTGAGCACTAATCTGTACTGTAATATTTAATATGTTGACTGTCTCGAAATCACGTTAAATTGGAAGTCAACATTTGTTTGTCTAATTATCTGGACAGTGAACTAAGTAGCCTCTATTTCATCTTTTTCCACTCTTTCTTTACTTATTTGACTTTGGTGATCCTGTCTTATCCTATAGAGTATATTGTTTACTAGCATCAATTCATAGACGTATCTTACAGCAACATCATAAGATCCAACCATCTTTGCACTGTCGATCATCGTCGTGTACTAATTTTACATTAGAGTTTGTATGCTAAATTGCAATTTAGGTTCAAGAGAAATATGCATTAGGTATAATTTAAGTATAATTAAACAGGTATCCATTGAATTGATAATTTTGTACATTTTATTAATTACTTCCCTTCCATTGAAAAGATAACACACTAGAGTCTACATTATGGATAGTTTATACTAGAGAACCTATTCATGTGGTACATTTTTTTAAAATGCTTACAAATTAATGTTATAATGGAGTCATATTTGACCATTTTACTGAAAAACGACAGAGGCTAATAAAATTACGCATGCATTTGCCAATACAACATGATATTCCAAATTGAGGCTACATGGATTCAAAAGAAAACAATGAAACAAAAATTAATAAGATAGAAGTAGCTAGCCCACTTTGTTACTCGACGGTAACATTGGTACTTGAGGATATATCTGTTTATTATGTCATTATTGTTTCATTTGGTAAGCATTGCATATTTGTTCGCCAGACATTTGCGTTTGGACTGATTATGCATAAAGACGCTTCAAATAATAACTTTATGCACAATAAATTATTATTCCGTATCTGCACGATAACATAATGAAGGTAATTTAGGATCTTCACACAGCGGATTATCATTGATTTGCCAACCCTAAGTTTGAAATCGAATCCTAATTGAATCAAAAACATGTACCTTTTCTTTGAGTTGCAAAATCGCTGAATGTGGTCTCAGTTGAATCGAATCGAATGCCTCAAGTGTGAGCGTCACTATGGAAATCCACGAACGGTGTCCTTAAGATCGTCAAACGGAGTCGAGAGAGAGCGAGCTTGCTACTAGCCAAGAGATCGGGATTTCTAGGGTTTTTCTTTCTGAATCTCATTTAGGTTTTAAAATGAATATTTAAAAAGGAGTTGGCCCCTTTTCTTTTATAACATTATAACGTGAGATTTTAGAAGAAACCTGTTAGATCCAAAAGTGGCTCTAACACCCTAATTATCTGAATAGGCAGAGATTTATATGTGAAAATGCAAGAAAACGTAGAAAACACATAAGATTTACAGTGGTTCGGCGTTAACGACCCTACGTCCACTTTATATCTATGATTATACGTTAGATTCGAGTACAATCAATGATATTTCTCTCAATCTCACTTGTACAATGATGATTCACTCAATAATTTCGGGCTAAGACTGATAAGAAATTGTAAGATACTAATGATGGTGGAAACAGTACTTAGAGCTGCCAAAAAGATCCTGAAAATGTCAAGCACAGGGCTATTTATAGCTGATATCTGTAGGCGGATCGTGGTCACACATGGCATAAATCTCAAGAATCTCGGACTGGTTCGTGAGTGGATGTAGAAATGGTCAAAATGGCGGTTATGGATAGGTGTCGCAAGATCCGTCATCTTCGGATCGTGAATGACCCGGTCGTGGCCTCTATCTTTTAGCTTTCGGAGTTAGATCGTGATAGTAGTTCAGGTCATGGGGAATCATCACGATCGGGTCATGATAGTGGTAGCACGATCTGAGGGCGGAAGGTAATCACGATCGGGATGGTGTGGCTTCTGCGAGTGAGACTTCAAATAGGAGCTACACGTGAATCTTGGTGGCTTGATCCAAATGCTAGCCAACATTTTGCCCCCTCGAAGTATGTTTTATCAGTGATGGAACATGCTTCGAAATAGTTGACCCATCTTTTCTTGAAATGATGCAAATCAACAGTCACGCCTGTTTGTAACATTGTATTGCTTCAAAGGATCACTTCTCTTAATGAGTATAAATATACCGTCTGGTTCCCAATTGTTTCTTTATCCAATGGTCGATTATCATCTTAAAATTTTCCAGAACACATCGCGATCAACCTGCCAGGTGAGCTTTAAATCCCATGAGTATTTTAAAGGAATTTATCACTTTTATATGTAAGAAGCTTTGGCTTTCCGATTTGATAACCACGGTGGCATTCGGGTCGCCAAAACGCTGCCTGGTTCGTTCTTCCACTCGTGAGTCCAAAGTGGATGGGAGAGCAGGCCTTTACACGAGACGCAATGGGCTTTCGTTCACAGCCCATGAGCTTTCATGGTTCCGTACAAAAAAAGGGGAAGAGCAAGGGTCGCCGTGATGTTTATACATACCTTGAGCCTTTCTTCTACTCCTCTTCTTTTACTTTCTTACCGCCGCCGCTTTTGCTTTTTTCTTTCTCCTCAAAACCCCAATCACGATTTCCTGAAAATAATTCCATCCCCTAATTTAAATTGGAAAGGTAATTACATAAGAAACACTTTCATGCTAATTCATTCTTGCTTCTCTTTGCTTTGCTCGAGTTTTTACTGGTACAATGATAGCGGAGTTTAAGTTATTGAGGGCTTGAGAATGGCAACAGTATGATAGGTTTATGGAGGGAGGAGACGGTGAAGATGAAGTTAGGCTCCACCAGGTCGGTTCGTTGATAGGATGTCGACTCAATTCGTGGTGCTAGCAAGGTGGAAGGAAACGAGATGGAGTTGGAGTGGTGAGGTGGACAACGGATCGGGTCGTGGAAAAGAGGAGAGCATCGGTTCGTGGAGATAAGGAGATGGTAGGAGAAGGGAAAGTATTAATTTGACTGGTGGATCGGGTCATGGGAATGGAAAAACATCGGTTCACAGAGATAGGAAGTAAAATGGATCGTGGGGGGTTTGTCACGATCCATTAAGGTAAAGCATAAGGGGTCAAGAGCTTCAGTGCCCCCACGATCCGATGTCATTCCATGAGCTGGTGCTTTCCCACGAGCCAGGAACTGCTTCAAGAACCAACGACGTATCACGATCCGAACCCTGTCTCACGAGCCAGTTTAACAAACGATCTGATGCACATGTTGACCAGAAATTGCAATGTAACTCTGATATACCAACGGACAGTTGGGTTAGAGCCTTTGAGATGAACCTTTTGAATTGGACAACAGCATAGCTTAACAGCATGCAACAACCAACATCCCATTTATTTAACTAACTTCATGTTTTTCTTTAATGTACGCACAGGCACACACTTGCACTTACACACATGGGGAACGGGTAATTGTATTCTAACTTCTCACGATTTTCTTGCCAACACAATTATGTCAGATAAGCAGTCAACCGAAATGTCAGAAAGAGATACAGAATTAGAGTCATCAAAGCATTGTGTTTCCAATGTGCTTCCCACATATTCAGATTCAGAAGATTCCGACTTCGATTGTAAGACCGACACCGATATTGAATCGATGACTTCTAAAAGTACATCTCTTGAAGACGAGGAAGAAGATGATCGGGCCCCCGACGAGATCCCAGGTGTTGAGGAAGTTGAGGAAGAGAAACTCACTGACACTCTGGCTTCCAAGTTAGATGAGATAAAGCTTAAGAAAATATACTTAAGACACAGGATCCCCAGGGACGATGTTAAGACTCCAAGAAGTGAGGATAGACCTCACTCTGCTCCGCCAGGGTATATGACCGTTAGTAGGCTAATGTGTTGGGTAGACGCTATTCCCCCCTTTCCACCAATCGTTGTTGAGACCTTAAGACGCTTGCGCATTGCCCTTATGCAGCTCCATCCTAACGCTTACGCAGCCTTGTACACTTTATGCATTGCGTATGCGGAGATTCTAAAGACTGGGCTCAATTTCAAAGACTTTAAATTCTATTATCTCTTCAAACATCGTTCCACTGTGACTCTAGACTTCTCTTTCTTTGAATCGGTAGCCAATAGGAAGGTTTTATCGGAGGGTCACAGTAGCATAGGGGATCCCAACGCCGATTGGTTCTATATAAAACACCAAGCCGAGTGTGTAAGGAAGTGGCAAAAATCAAGTAAGCTTTAAGCCTCTAGATGTGTAACCTGATTACGTAACCAAAGCACTAACATTTTTCCTTTCTCTGTACAGATCATAGCTTCCCAAAAACGGAAGGCTCGGTATACGATGATCGACTATCCCGCCTTCTCAAGAGCAAATCAGATTTCTTAAAAATCAAGAAATGTATCACCGACAAGAATCTTCACAAGCACCGTCTTCTGGATATAAGGTTCGGACTTGGTGTGGGCGGCATTCCGTATAAATATGTGCCCCCGACTGAAGATGAAGGGACCTCGGTGGTCACGAAGGCCACTGAACTTCGCAAGAGCCCCTCACCAATGATCAATCAGGATGATGAGGATTTAAATGTATATAAAGAAGGCGAGTTCCGAGCCGATGAGCCAAAGGAAGTTCCAGACTCCGAGGGACAATCTCCCTTAAGGATTTCGCCACCAGCTAAGCCTCCTGCTCATGATGAATTAACAGAGGAACAGATATTCGGGGAACTAAGAAAGATTCCTCTACCGGATGATATTTACACACAAGAATACTTCGAAGAGGAACCATTCTTTCCCACCTCTGAGGAAGTGAATGTTCTAGTTGGAGAAAAAGAAGACACATAGACGAGCCAGACTCTGGGACTTGGTCTGTTAGGGGGGATTATACGGGATGCACGAATCACTTGCATCACTCATCACAACACTTCTACACTACCAGTATTCATGATTCTGATATGCATTTGTTCTCTTTGCAGGGAAAATGCCTCATAAACAATCCTATTCTTATCGATCTCTCCAAGAAAGCACGCCGAGGCTCCTTTCTGATCCTGAGCATGCCCGCAGTGACAGTCGGGGGAGAGATAGTTACCGACCTCGTGACTCTTATCAGTCTCATTCTACACGGTGTCGTTCTCCATTAAGGCAAGATGCTGGGAAGTCCCATAATCGTCCAGTGCCACCGGCGGGAGGTAAACAGCTTCCCAAAGGCTTGACTCCTCCGAAAAGTACATCCTCTCATAACAAGTCTTCCAAAAAAACATCATGAGCCGGAAGATAAAGGCAAAGATCCGAACAAGGATTTAGAGAAGGAGAAGATAGCTATTGTCCCCTCTAGCCAGCGCGATTTGGATACTACCGCTGCGCAGGATGTTGTCTATACTACTGAGAATCAGGTCAAGCAAGAGCATTTGCAGAAGCAGTTTCCTGATATTTTCTTCGAAAGGATGATGTTTGTTCCAGATCTTGAACCATTTCCTGAGAACTGGGATGTAGAAATCATAGGGTAGGTGAGTCACGTGGCCAAACAATATAGGGTGATGAAGAAGCATGCCGCCACACTTTCTACTGCCATCCGTCACCTGGAGACGGATGCAGCCAGAACCAGAGTGAAGATTGATAATGAGGTAGGGCCAGGAGCAGAATGGAAAAGGAACTAGAGGATACATAAGCTCAGCTCGCTTTAGCTCGGCGGGATGCGGAAAATTACAAATCAGAGCTAGAGAGTGCTAGGAAGCATTTTCACATTGTGCTCGACTCAAATAGCCAAGAACGTTTGGCTTTGAAAAAAGAAGCGGAGGATCTCAGGACAATCAGTACTGAATTGAAGACAACACATGAATATTTGCTGTTGAGAAGGCTTCCTGGGAGAGAGAAAAGGTGAGCTTAAAAGACAGTCTCGCTCTTGTTGACAAAGAGAAGGCAGCTTTTAATGATTGATTTATCCAATCCGAAGAGCGCGTAGCTCTTGCTGAAAGTAATGCTAACAATGCTCTTGAATCAGCTTCCGCCACTACTGATGAGCTTGCTACAACCAAAAAAGAGATAGAGGGTTTTGAAGAACTGCTATTCGACTTCTTTGGCCAAGTTATTAAGACCCGAGACATCTCGTGGATTCAAGATTATCACATTACTCTGGCCAATGTATGGGATATGATCGTTGAGGGCGCAAAGTGTCGGTTGGGAACCGAGGAAGTTGATGATAAACAGCTCATACAGACTTATCTCAAAGGTGAAGATCCTGAGGCTTTGGAGGTAGGAAGACGTCTGATCCACGAGGAAATTGAGAAAGAGAGAACAAAACTCAAGGGCAAGGATAAAATTGAATAAGGATCTAGCTCGATTGTGGATCTTAAGGCCTCCGAAATCGAGGAATACATTCCTGATGATTCGTTGATTCCCTTGGCTCCCACCCCTTCAGTTGTCGGAGCTTTATCACAAATCTGGGCGAGGAGTCGGCTGAAGGTATCTCTATATTCTCTCCAAAGTTCGTCAAAGCGGTTAAAATTTGTCATCGTATCGCGGGACAGACAACTGAGATGACCGCGTTATCTCCCAAATCACTAATATTTGCTTCTCATGACATAGGTAACAAGCCGATCGAGAAGGATGCAGAAGAGAGAGCAGAGGAGGAGAAAGTTAGTGTCCCCTCAAGTGTTGGTGCTGAAGTCTCTGAGGTTGTAAAGCAAACCAAGGATACAACAAGTGAGAAGGCTATTGTGGCATCTAGCACTGATGCTCCTGCGGATGCCAAAGTCATTGGGGCTTTGCAAGACACCGATGGTGGTCATGGAGATGAAGAGGGTGACGTAGTCATCACAAAAGTAATCAAGGATGACGATATCGAGACCTTGGCTAGTGTGCAGGCTAGGAGAGAGAAACAATTGGCTTTGCAGAAGGAGGGGCAGGACCCTCTATATGTGCCTCCTATCTCAAAAGTCGATCCCAAAACTAGGTTGATTATAAGATTCTCTTCCAAATCAATAACTGCACAGCTTGCCTCCCAGCCTCTTAATTCTCCCCAGGAGTCTCTTGTTGATAAGAGAAAGAGGAAGAAAGGTGACCGCTCTGATGCTGACAAGGAGGAATTGGAGAAACAGAGGGAGGAGAAGAAATCAAAATCGTCTCCCAAGCGTAAATAGGATGCACTTATTAGCTCACATTTTTGCTTTTAGACTTTCCACTGGCCAAGAAATGTAGTTGTGAGTATGGACCTCACTTTTGTTTAGCTTCCTGGTCTTGTAAACCTGCTCTTAGTGAATGAAAATTTGTTTCTTTTGCACCATTGTGTACTTGCAAATTTAACTTATTGTACTCAGTCATAAACCTTTAGATCCTAACTAGGTTAAAAATCGAACCACGAAGCATTGCAACAAAAATTTCAAGCAACAAAAAATTTCAAAATATCTGTGACAGCATAATATGTGTGTATATATGCCCCCAATCAATCATTAATATGATGCCTGGCCAGGGCTCATTGAGGATTGATTGGGTCATATGTGTGCTTTCCCTCATTTTCATAAATGAGGGGTTCGAGTCATTTGGCGGCATACGCTGTTGCGCCTTTATACTTTCCCGACCCTTTGGCTGGGATAGGAATTCTCATGGCGCTAAGTCTCTAGAACCTTTATACTCTCCCGATCCTTTAGCGGGTTAGAGTTCGAGCTCGGTTCTTAGTCTGCTCACCGATCCTGCAGCAGGGCAGAAGTTCTAGGGGCGCTAAATCTATAGTGCCTTTATGCTCTCCCGATCCTTCGGCGGGTTAGAGTGTTATCAAGGCGGTTTTGTCATGGTGCACCTTCACACCTTGGGGATGTTATCTTCGCGTCCTTTATGCTCTCTCTCCAACCTCGACAGTTAGAGTGCAAGTAGTAGTGTGACTTACCTCGCTGTACCTTTTAGAACTTTGAATTAGGTGTTTCGAAATCGCTGCATAGTTTATAAAAATCTCGAAATGATAATGATTGATGTTAGTTTAAAAATAAAAGAGTAGATAAGAAACGGTGCAGTAAAGGTAAATGACACACGATATATTTACAGTGGTTCGGTCGAATCATGACCTATGTCCACTTTATAATCTTTTGCTCAAGTAACCAGATTGTTCTAGGCAAGTCGTACCTTTTTACATGGTCCTAAAAACAAAAGAGTAAAACTGACAATTTCACGTCAGATAAGGCCGCAAATGCTGGGCATTCCACACTCTGGGGATTTCATCTCCATCCATGGTTGCTAGCTTGAAGGTTCCATTATCAAGCCTTCGTAAAATGGAGTACGGTCCTTCCCATTTAGGGCCCATATGCACCGGGGGTGGAAAGACGCATTTCAAGACCAATTCTCCGGGTTCAAAGGTTCGAACTCGGACTTTTTTGTTGTAATACCGAGCGACCTGTTGCTTGTGTCTAAAGGCACGTAGATTGGCTTCGTCCCTCTTTTCTTTAATCATATCCTGAGACTCAACGAGCAGCTCATTGTTGGTCATCGGGTCATAATAAGTGATTCGATGAGATGGTACTTCTAACTCAACTGGGATGACCGCTTTGGCTCCCAAAGCGGGGGAAAAGGGTGTATGACACGTTGTCGACTTGTATGTTGTCCCATATGCCCATAGTTCCAAGGGTAATTCGTCAACCCACATGGCTTTGGCCCGCTTCAATCTTTTCTTCAGAATAGACTTGATCACATTGTTTGCCGCCTCGACCTGCCCGTTCGATTGCGGATGTGCCACAGAGGTGTATCTTTTCTCGATATGATACTTCTGGAAGAAATCTCGAAACTCAGTGCTATCAAACTGAGTTCCATTATTGGTTATGACCACTTTCGGAATCTCGAATCAGCATATAATGTTCCTAACGACAAAGTTGATCACTCGCTTGGTTGTGATTGTAGTCAATGACTCAACCTCGACCCATTTGGTGAAGTAATCCACGGCCTCAATGGCGAATTTTGCTCCGCCCTTAGCTATGGGGAGGCTTCCAATAATATCGATTCCCCCAACAGCAAAGAGCCACAGGATCATCATCGTCTTCAGCTGGCCAAGAGGTACCCTAGGGATCTTGGAAAACTTTTGACATGAATCACAGCGTCGTGCATACTTGGTTGCATCCTTGTTTATGGTAGGCTAAAAATAGCCATATCACAGTATCTTCTTTTCCAATGTTTTCCCTCCAGTATGGTCACCACATTCACCTTCATGGACCTCTTTTAGTACACGTTTGATGTCGTCATGGGCGATGCACCGAAGAAGGGGCATCGAGAAACCCTGTCTGTACAGGACTTCGCCTTGCAACACATATCGAGAAGCCTTCCGGATAACTGCACGCCTCTCACTTTTCTTTGTTGGAAGCGTTCCATTCATCAAAAAATTCTTTAGAGGGGTCATCCATGACTCCCTTTCGGGTTCAATCTCTAGTACCGAATCAATTTCCATCTAATCTATACATGGGGATTATAGCACTTCAATCGAGGCAAGCTCCGTATTTTCAGGATTATCAGTGCTAGCCATCTTCGCTAACTTGTCTGCCTTTTGATTCTCCGTTCGAGGAATATGAGATATACTGTGGTGATCAAAACCGTCCAACAACTTCTCCACTTTCTCCAAATATGATATCAGCCTCGGACTCTTGGCCTGAAACTTTCCAGTGACCTGGTTCACGACTATTTTGGAATCGTAAAAGATGTCCAGCTTTGTGATCTCCAACTCCTTTGCGAGCTTCAGCCCGGCAATTAGAGATTCGTATTCGGAGTCGTTATCAGTGGCGTGGAACTCCAATCTCAGAGCTTAGTATACTAGACGTTTCTCTGGAGTCTCAAGGACCACTCCGGCACCAGATCGTCTATCATTCTGAGCTCCATCAGCATATAATTTCCAAGCATTTGGGTCAAGGATTAGTTTTGGTGGGTCGGCTTCTTCACTTACTACATCATCCTCCGGGATAGTAAATTCTGCTATAAAATATGCTAGTACTTGCCCCTTATCGACCTTCGGGGCAGGAAGTTCAAGTCGAATTGACTCAGCTCAATGTTCCACTTGAGCAGTCTTCCTGATGCTTTTGGCCTTTGCAGAACTTGTTTGAGTGGGTGATCGGTGTACACAGTAATGGGACAAGCCTAGAAGTAGTGGCGAAGTTTTCTATATGCGATCAGTAAGTTATACGCAAGCTTTTCTATCTTTGGATAATTTCGCTCTATGGCCGCTAATTTCTTACTCACATAGTACATCGGTCTTTGCACCTTATCTTCCTCTCTTACCAAAACCGAACTGAT
The DNA here is from genome assembly GCA_030737875.1 of Allium sativum. Lineage (NCBI taxonomy): Eukaryota > Viridiplantae > Streptophyta > Magnoliopsida > Asparagales > Amaryllidaceae > Allium > Allium sativum. Next base: position 184,971,919 of record CM060925.1, on the reverse strand, counting down.
CGCGTGGGATGACACTGCCAAGTACACAAATAAAACCTCGTGATTCATGGGCTTAGACAGTTTCGGGGATCTTTCCAGTTGATTCAATAGATTCTGGAATGCTCCTATACAATCATGAGTCCATTTAAAGTTGCGCTTGCCTCGCTTTATCAGCTCGAAAAACGGGACGCATTTATCCGTAGCTTTGGAGATAAATCTACTCAGCGCTACCACTTTTCCGGCGAGGCTTTGCACATCTTTAATTTGCTTTGGTTCTTGAATATTTTGGATTGCTGTAACTTGATCTGGATTGATTTCAATTCCACGCGAGCTGACGATGAATCCTAGGAATTTTCCAGGTGCTACCCCAAATGAGCATTTCAAAGGATTTAGTTTCATCCCGTATTTCCGGAGAATCTCAAACATTTCTTCTACATCCGTAGTATGGTCGGATGATTGTCTGGACTTTACCAACATGTCATCGACGTATACCTCCATCGTTTTCCCGATTTGGTTGTAGAACATCCTATTCACTAATCACTGATACGTAGCACCGACATTCTTCAGACCGAAAGGCATCACTACATAACAGTATAATACCAGATCTGTAATGAAGCTGGTATGCTCTTGGTCCGAGACATGCATGGGGATTTGGTTGTACCCTGAGTAGGAATCCATAAAAGAAAGAAGCTCATGACCCACCGTCGAATCCACAAGCTGATCGATTCTAGGTAATGGAAAGCTATCCTTTGGGCAGCCTTTGTTTATATCTGAGAAGTCAATGCACGTGCGCCACTTTCCATTGGCCTTCTTCACCAAATCCGGGTTTGAAATCCAGTCAGGGTATGTTGAATCTTTAATAAACCCATTACTTCTCATCTTTTTGACTTCTTCCTTTAAGGCAGCAGACCTCTCTGGGCTAAGCATTCGCCTTTTTTGTTTTTTGGGTTGATGCTTAAGGAATGACTTATAATTGAGGGAGATATTCCACACATGTCGGCATGGGTCCAGGCGAATACATCCAAGTTAGCTTTCAAGAAAATTGTTAATTCTTTGGCTCGAATAGGGTCCAACTAGGATCCAATCTTCAGGACCTTCTCTGGGTCACTATCATCGATTGGTACACCCACAGTCGCTTCATTGGGACTCGCCATTCTGCCTCCAGGCTCTTCATCCTCTCTGGGATCTATATCCTTGGGAAACTCTCTGGGTGTCTCTCCAAGAGTTACTTTCTTTAGTTTCTATGACGTTTCCTCCCTTGGGAGGGAAGAAGAGCCCTTTGTTTCTACATCTCTTCCTTTACGGAGCAACTTCAGCTCTGCTATGTACCATGCTCGTGCAACAACTTGATCTCCTCTGACTATACCTACACCGGCATCTGTCAGGAACTTCAACAACAAACACCAGGGTGCAATGCAGGCCCTGAATTTAGCTAGGGCCGGTCGGCCCAAAAAGGCATTGTAAGGCGACTCAATATCTAGAACTACAAAGGGGAGGATTCTCACTCTCTGGCGTTCTCTTTCCCCAAGGGTTACTAACAGTTCCATGTATCCCATCGGAGCGGTTGAGGCTCCATTAAATCCACGTATCCAACCCTCGCATGGTTTCAAATCCTTCGGTTCGAGTTTCATTTGGTCGAATGTTTTCTTAAATAGAATGTTAACCGAACTCCCATTATCCACTAGAACTTTGCAGACTATAGCTAGACCAATGGCGACGGTGATCACTAATGGGTTCTTGATTGGGGATTGAACTCCAATACTCTCCTGATCGTGAAATACGACATCATCAGACATCATCTTCTTTTGCTTAATCGGGGCATTATCCTTGGGATTGCTACATTTTCCCACTTTAAAATGATGTTTAGCTGCGTTAACGTGCTGATCCATAGCCCTGAAACTGTGCCCTGCAAGATGAAGCCCACCAACTATGGTATTGATAATGATATTTTTTCCTTTTTGCTGAGATGTTGGTTTGGCAGCAGGTTGGCTTTGGTTCGAGGCTTGCGCGGCTTGCCCCCGATCTTTGGGTGTCACCTTATACTCATCGAGTTTTCCTTCCAGAAGTAGCTTTTCAACCACATCTCTCATATGGCGACATTCGTTCGTATTGTGGCCATGAGTCTGGTGAAAAAGGAAAAATTTCCTAGTCTCACGTTCCTTTTATGTCGAATCTCTCGGAGGAGGCCTCTTATACTGGAGGACATTGTACGTATCTAGGAAGATATTCTCTAATGTACCGTTTAACGGCGTAAAACTCTCAAATGGCCTAGGCTGAGATCTTCTCTAAGAATCATTCCCTCGATTTCTCTTCCGATTACTGTTATTATTATTCCTTGATTGGCGACCATTTCCTTGATTCTTGTTCTCGACATTAACATCAACCTTTCCTGAGCTATCTCCCGTCTGCTTGACGGCCACATTACTTTGGATATCCTCCTTATCAGCAGCCTTCCTCTTTAGGTTGGCATAAATTTCCTCTCGATGCAGGCGGATGTTGGCCTTTTCGTAAAATATTTATTTGGTTAACGGTGGTATACCGGCCATGTATCTTCCAAACTCAGTATCCTTATCCACACCGTCCATCAGGGCCATCAAAACAGTTTGTTCATGGGGATCTCTAACCTCCATGACTGCTAAATTGAAGCGATATAGATAGGACCTCAAAAATTCGTCCAGACGTTGCTTAATGAGGGATAATTCGATGATATTCTTAGATCTTTGAGTATGCAGCCGGAACTGGTTCACGAACTGTTCACTTAATTCCCTGAAACTGGAGATCGATCGTGCTGGCAAACGAGTGAACCACATTAATGCTATATCCTCCAAGAATATCAGGAATGCCTTAAACTTCACGGCGTCAGAAGCAGCAGCTACATTCATGTATCATGAATATCTCATTAGGTGTTGGACTGGATCCGCCCTTCATGCATAGCGGTTTATAGGAGGCATGTTGAATTTCCTGGGGAATCGAACCTCTAATATGTCATCCGTGAAGGGCATATGACTGCGGCCTATACCCCAATCCTCATTTCTTTGTCCGCGGTTTTCTACCATCACTCGTCTAATCATGGCCTCAACATTTGCATATGTCAAGGTGGATTCGAGATCTGCACTTCTTGCCCTGCGGGCCTCTCCAGCATTTCTTTGACGCGCTGCTACAAGGTCTGGGGCCTGAGCAAAACTCCTTGCCCCTATTACCGCGTTCATTCACACGACGAGCAGGAGGAATGGGCTGGTTTTGAGAAGGGTCAATGACGTCTCCACTCCTAGGTGGTAGGACGAGCTCATTTAAGTTATGATAATTGGTTCCCTGATTAAGCTCTTCTTCTTCTCGAGAAGGAAATGTCCCAAATTGAGGCTGTCCTATATTTTTAGCTCTTTCTAACAGAGGCCACCACCGGTTTCTTCGAGGTTCTTCAGACGAGGATGCGTGTTACGGAGAAAGAGAGTAGCTGGCGGTGGCAAAACCTGCCCCTGGATATCATCAATTCGTCAGCCTAGGGCAGTAATATTCTGACGCAGCAACGAGCTCTCCTACCTTTGAGCGGCCAATTCATCATTTTGTCTCTCCAATGCTTTAATTATGTGAGAGAGATCTCCTTCAGTAGCTGAGGCCGAATGGTTGAACTGATCATCATCATCTTCTCTTATACGCAAAGAACTTGAGCCTTGTCGAGCAGAGGTACCAGCATGAGCAGAACGAGCCATAATCTCCTTCCCAGGTCAAGTTGTGGTCTGATTGTCATTTCAGATCATGGTCCCCCTAGGTTGATGGCTCGTGGTACCCTCTTGGCATCGGTTCGTGGTGGTTCCCTGGGTTCGGATTGTGGGAGCATTGGTAGGAAGGACAACGACGTTCTCTTGAGAATGGGTCGTTATGCCCTCCGTCACACGGTTCGTGGCACCTCCAGTGGGTTGGATCGCCCCCTTTTTCACGATCTAGTGAATCATCCTCGACCTGTTCTTGAACACTGTCATCACGAGATTTTTTTGTTACTTCATCGACCTGTGAAGCTCGTGCATCCTCGGACTTCTTTCCAGCCATAATACTTTGGATTTGCTGAAATCTTCAAAAATCGAAACAGTGAAGTTTTGGACTGTTTTCTTTGTACTTGACTATCCAAACAATAGAAAAACAATCCGATATTCTGAGACTTCTTTCTTAGTGAAAGAACCAAACTGTTAAATCTAAAAGTGGCTCTAACACCCTAGTTATTTGAATAGGCAGAGATTTATATGTGGAAATGCAAGAAAAAACAGAAAACACACAAGATATATAGTGGTTCGGCGTTAACTAGCCAACGTCCACTTTATATCTATGATTACACGTTAGATTCGAGTACAATCAATGATATTTCTCTCGATCTCACTTGTATAATGATGATTCACTCAATAATTTTGGGCTAAGACTGATAAGAAATTGTAAGATACTAATGATGGTGGAACAATACTTGGAACTGCCAAAAAGATCCTGAAAATGTCAAGCACAGAGCTATTTATAATTGATATCTGCAGGCTGATCGTGGTCACACGTGGCACAAATCCCAAGAATCTCGGACTGGTTCGTGAGTGGATGTAGACATGGTTAAAATGGTAGTTATGGACAGGTGTCGCAAGATCCTTCATCTCCGGATCGTGAATGACCTGGTCGTGGCCTCTATCTTTTAGCTTCCGGAATTGGATTGTGGTAGTAGTTCAGGTCGTGGGGATCATCATGATCGGGTCGTGATAGTGGTGGCACGACCCGAGGGCGGCAGGTAATCACGATCGGGCTGGTGTGGCTTCTGCGAGTGAGACTTCAAATAGGACCTACACGTGAATCTTGGTGGCTTGATCCAAATGCTAGCCAACAAAACCTATTAACTTGTTCTACATTTAAAATAGTGGAAATATTCAACCTATTGATATCCTTTTTTTTTCAAATGATTCTCACCCTATACAACGTTCATATGTGTGGCCCAGTAGGTTATCATATTTTTGGCAACAATTTAAACAATATTTAAACTATAAACAGTGAGCGACATCTTGTAATACATCATTGTTACCCAAGTTATAATAATATCAATGATTCGATATAACCTTTCTGTTATAAATGTCTCAATGTAATTTAATCCTTTTAACCAATATATCCAGGATTAAACTAGAGGCATGGAACACATCATCCTCTTAATTATTTAATCCTTTTTATCTTGGTCGATGAGTAGACTATATAAAGCAACTCAATATTTGAGCACGGCCATGCATTTCATAGTCTCACTCAATGAAGAGGCCCATGGATATCACTACACACACACATACACACACACACATATTGTAGGGTTAAATTCCATCTAGATCATTCATAATTTTCATTCGACTCGAGATGTATCCAATAATCACCTTTATCGTTAACTCATTTACGAGTAACTTTTGATGATATAAAAATGCAAATATCTTCGAATAAAATTATAATGATTTCAGGTCTGAGGACCATTGCATCACTATCGTTATGAGAATAACTTATGATACTGTTAATTATGTTCCATGTAGTTTTCTCATGTTGGATCAGCCCAATACGCTATTCTCCAATACGTATTTATGTCTTGACATTAATATCGCTATATTAATTATCAATGAGATGTGATTATCAGTCAATCAACATACTAGTCTCAATGTTTTATTGTTTTCCTATGTAAACAATAGAACTCGACTAGTGACATTTAAGAATTATAATACTTGACAGATCATATAATCTCAAGTTTAGTCTTACTCGAACTATATAATTTCGTATTATTATTCTAAGGACTTCTATTATGTTAGTATTTATATTATGTAGTAAATATAAAATAACAGAACATTTTATTCCAAATAAAACATAACATCAACAATTTTATTATTATTCACATCTAAAAGATTGCCTCTAGGGCATAAACTCTAACAATCTCCCACTTGCAATAGAGTCAATCACTCATGTATCAAATACCCATGAAACTAGTGTGACTACATTCTTCTGCTACGACAAGGCTTTAGTCAATGGGTCTGCAACATTATTATCCATTGGGACCTTGCAGATATGTATGTCTCCTCTGTCAACAATTTCACGGTTGAGATGGTATCGCCGAAGTGTGTGTTTGGATCCTTGATGTGATCTGGGTTCCTTAGCCTGAGCAATAGCCCCATTGTTGGCACAATAAAGATCTATTGGATCAACAATGGATGGAACAACAGAAAGTTCAGTTATGAATTTCTTAATCCAAGCAGCCTCCTTAGTAGCTTCTAAAGCAGCAATGTATTCAACCTTCATAGTTGAAGTAGTGAATGTTTCTTGCTTTGAACTTTTCCAGCTAATAGCAGCACCATTCAGGAAAAACACATAACCTGACTGTGACTTATTGTCATCTTTATCAATCTGGAAACTAGCGTCTTTGTAACCATTTACCATTAATTCCTCTTCGTCTCCATATATCAAGATCGAGTCTTTAGTCCTTTTCAGGTACTTAAGAATGTTCTTGACTGCAGTCCAGTGACTTTCACTGGATCTGATTGGAATCTACTTGTCATACTTAAAGCGTAGGAGACATCTAGACAAGTACACAACATTGCATACATGATTGATCCAATAGCCGAAGCGTAAGGGATTATCTTCATTCGTTCCTTACCATCTGATGATTTAGGACATTGGGACTTAGTAAGTGATACACCATGTGATATGGGTACATATCCTTTCTTTTCCTTTTGCATGCTAAATCTATTTAGCACTTTATCAATGTATGTACTCTGACTTAGGCCTATTAACTTTCTTTATCTACCTCTACAGATCTTAATACCTAAAAATTAGTAAGCCTCGCCTAAGTCTTTCATTGAGAAACTTTTCCCCAACCATGTCTTTACCGCTTATAATGAATCAAAATTATTCCAAATAAGTAATATGTCATCCACATATAATACTAGAAACTTTTCCCAAATAAGTAATATGTCGTCATGTTGTTCGTCTACAAGCTAGCCTAGCCTCCATCTTCTCCAAATTAGAAATCAAGTTAGAAAGCTCCAAACCATACCCAAACTAGAGAATCAAACGTCTACGTCAAAGGATAGCTTAACAAATTCAGAAATCAGATCCCAGAAAACAAGATCCATTCATTTTCTATAAGTTCATGTTATTTTTAGATTTAAACACCTAATATCTTGGCATGTAATAAAATGGATGTAAGTCTACGCTTGATGATGAGATAATATTTTCAGATTTACCCCTATTTTTCTATTGAATCTATGATTTTACATGCCTAAGAAGTTATTTTATCGATTCAATCATGCCTATCTTTGTTGAACATCGAATATATAATCCTTTTTGGTTCATGATGCTATTCTTATGCCTGTGATAATGATTGCATCAGCTTATTCAAGAATCTATCTTTGTTGGATCTAAATTTCTTGTATTAGGCCTGTTGTTACATGCCTATTCTTATTTTATGCTCTTTCTCTCTCTTCCTCTATTTCCTTTTTCTTTTATGAACCTGGGTTACCTTCGAACCTAGGCTGAAATCGCAAAATACGAATGATTGGAATACGAGGAATATTTGGGTATAACCTACTTTGGTGAAATTGTTGGGCATAACTTGTAATTGACATTTGGGGAATAATCTATTTGGTAATAGTGGAACATAATTTGTTACTTCTGAATTGGGGCATAATTATAGTTGATACAAACTTGAGGGAAAATTGGAATATTAAAACTAGATTCGGCATAACTATTGATTAGGATGCCAAGCATAATGTATATTGTGATTTTGGGGCATGACTATTATTGCAAATTTGGGGAGAATAGGTGTAACCTATTTTTAGCAATATCTTGAAATTTAATTTGTAGGACATAACTTGCAATTGGTTTAGTTGGGCATAACTTGAGAATTGGAACATGACTAGTTTTGTAAAATATGGGATAATTAGTATATAAAATCAAGACTTGGACATGTATGGTAAATATGTAAATAGGCTAAAGATGAATGTGCCTAACCCGAGGTTAGATTGTGTTGCGGTGTAAGACTGCCCGGAACCGCCCGGCACATCCAGCGACCACAACAATATAGATCTAACGTGAGAGGTTAGCGCATTAACCCCAAAACGCAAGGTTAGAATGAGTTTGCGGTAGAAGTCTGCCCGGAACCGACCGGCACATCCAGCAACCGCAAACAACATTTCTAATTAATTTACTCACAAAGGGAATGCATTAACTTTGGTGAAGCATTTTAGGTAAAAGACACAGATAATTTACAAGACAGACATATAAACAGCGGAAAACTGAAATCATTTCATAAATAGCGTGGTTCAGTCAAAAAATTACAAGCATTGTCTCAAAACCCGACTTATAAATTATTACGATGAAACATCTATCTTGATTTAAAACTCCAAGTACATAAAGAAGCATAAAACAGTAGTGAAGCAGCATAAATCCCCAATAAACATGTAACCACAGCCATAGCCCAAGAAGAGAGAATCCAAGCAATACATATACTCTCTTTAAAATGGAAAAGGTATGCACTAAGCTGAAGTATTCCCTCCCTGCGGACCTGGGGGCGGGGGGAATGGAAGAAAAGAAGGTGACATAAAATAGGTCAGACATAAGTCTGGTAAGTCCAGTGATTATTCAGCATGTAAACAGGTAAAAGTATCATGACATGAATAAACTGAATATAGGACTATACCATAGAAATTAGATAACATAAGATAAGGAAAGATAAACTGAATATACTATCGCACTCATTTCCATTTCTCTACACCTATTATGAATGTTTCAACTACCATCATGTGTTCATAACAAAGTGATCCCTTTTCCGATCGGCTTCTACTCGCATGCATTTATTACTTGTGTCATTCGACCCTGCTTGATTGTAGACATCTGTGCTGGTCCCACCATAGGGTGTATCAATTCCTATGGTGGCAACCTGACGCAAATTCTAGATGCACAGTGTATACTACTGACGCCCAATGCCTGCTTTATCAACTCCAGAGTACGTGCACGTCTATGCTCCGCCGAAACCTACACTGTTGCAACACCCGCCGCAATTTTGACCGCTTATAATCAGCCTAGTAATCGTGCCCCACCCTGCCTAGTTCAGGGTACCGTGATAAATCTATGTGGGTTACTGCTGAAATGTGTCCCCGTTACTAGGGTTTCTTAATAAACATGTTATAAGGGTGAAGTGCTCTCAAATTTACGTTACCCCATCCATCTGTTTAACTAACATGTTGTATTGGTTAAGTGTTGCTTTAATAAACTTCACCCTGCCATTCTTAGTCTGTCTGTTCCTTAGCTTTAATTCATTCATTAAAGCACTAACCTATCACATTAGATCTATATTGTTGCGGTCGCTGGATGTGTAGGGCGGTTCCAGGCAGTGTTACACCGCAACTCAATCTAACCTCGTGTTTCTGGGCTTAATGCACTAACCTCTTACATTAGATTTATATTGTTGCGATAGGTAGATGTGTCGGGCGGTTCCGGGCAGTCTTATACCGCAACTCAATCTAACCTCAGGTTAGGCATGTTCATCTTTAGCCAATTTACATATTTCTCATATGTGTCTTATTCTATGTATCAAATTTTCCACAAGTCTAGTAAATACAAGTTTATGCCACATTCCTAAGCTATGCCCAAAATTTACTAAATTAAATTATACCCAATTTCCCTTGCGTTATAACCGCACGTACAACGAGATTCAAACTAATTCCAAATGAACTTAGTATTCACAAAAGCAAGTAAAAAGGGGAAAAGGAGAGAAGGAGCATACGAATTGACAAAAGGAAAAATAGGCATGTAAAGAAGTACCAAATTCAGGAATCATGTTTCAATGTTGTACACTAACACTATGTGTAGACAAGCTAAGCAATTCACACCATAGGTCTAATGATTAGATGGAATTGGACTTAAGATAATTACTAATTTAATGTACAACATGATAAGTCCCATTTGATAAATCACAATAGTCTCATAGGCATAGGTTGTACAACATGAAAAGTTCCATCCTATCAATCACAACAGTCTCACAGGCATGATAGGTTCATTTATGTCAGTCCAACAGTCTCATAGGCATAATAGGTTCTATTATGTCAGTCCAACAGTCTCATAGTCATGATAGGTTCTATTATGTCAGTCCAGCAGTCTCATATGCATGATAGGTTCCATTACATCAATCACAATAGTCTCATATGCATAAGCAATTTAGATTAGACGAAAGGATAGGCACGAATCAGAATTAGGCATCGTTCTAGATCCGATTATTACAGTCATGATTTCTATTAGATGTTTAAATCTAAATAATAACTAAACTTACAAAAAAGGATGGATCTTGTATTTTGAGATCTGATTTCTGAATTTGAAAATCTATCCTTTGATGTAGACATTTGATTTGAAGTTCTTATAATCGATTACTAGTTTAGATTTATTTTTAGTTAGGAGGAGATGAAGGAGGCTAGCCTAGCTTATAGATGACCAACATGATGACACCATAGTCTTAGGGTTATGAGGTTAGGATCTAGGTTTGGCTATGTATATATAGATGTCAAGGATTAATTCTAGCCTTTAGATTAGTCTAGGAGAAATCAGAGCCGTCAAACCGAAGAGATGTGTCATCCAGCCAACCATAGCACAATGCATAAGACCTAACACCTCAGAAATTAGTCATTGGCCAATCAGAGAAGGCCACATCAGCTCAGGACTAAAGAAATTCGTCACAGGAAGCGGATCTCAAAGGGTTCGGCTCCCTATGGGGGGGGGGGTAACACCTATGTCGACTCCCCTATAGGGGGTCGACACCTATGTCGACTCCCCCTTGGGGGGTCGACACCCTAAGTGGGAATTTTCCCGCTCAGCCTGTTCTGTTTGGATTTTGAATTTTGAACTGGATTTATTATTTAATTATTAATTTCTACTTATTCTTGAAATCTTCTGAAGTCCATAACTTCTTCATACAGAGTCCGATTCATGGAAACTCGGACTCTATCTCAACCAAAATTCCGAGATGAATGCAACGGATTAACCCGTTTCTCTTAATTCTTCCTCTAAAAATTAATTGTTCTTAGATTTTTTAATTTTAGCATTCACAGAAAATACGGGGCGTTACATTCTACCCTCCTTAAAGGATTTCGTCCCCGAAATCTATAAGTTAAGAAGAATGTATCCTAACATCCAACACCCATCTACTCAACCATCAATTACAGGTATCCATTGTCCTTAAAAGACTTCTAATGCTTTTATGATAATATGCATAGTGTGTGTATATGTCCTTATCTATTGCAAAATCAGGCGGTCTGCTGATTCAGTTGACCTCCTTGATGCGAATCATGTCAGTGCTATGAGTCCATCATGTATGCAATTATTCCTAATTGTATTTTGTAACTTCTACATGACTGCTAAATCATTCGTACAAATGCAACGTTCACATGATTACACAACAAGTTTCAATCCATATATAAATTCATATATGCATATGCAATATTAATGTGACTGAGCCGATCTAGTACTAGTGTGTGTGTATATGCATCCACGAGCAACCACTAGCAACCACTTGCAACTATCAATCATAACATGTTTCAAATGCATGTTTGCATCCATTGGTTTCAACCTAAGGATCAAGAATAGGACCGAGGAGATATACAAGCATGCATAAAATTATGAAAAAGAGATCAAGAATGTACCCTCAAAAAAATAAGGGTAGGCTGCGCATATCTTGTCCTCAGTCTCCCACGTCGCATCTTCCTCAGCATCACCTCATTGTACTTTAACTAGCTTGACCTCACGATTGCGTAGCTTTTTAACTTCAGTACCCAAGATATGAGTTGGAACTCTTCTCACTGTTGCTTCTCATTCCACTTCTATTTCCTCTAGTATGCTTGGCTCCACAACTTCCGCAGGCTCATGTAAGCACTTTCGTAGATGAGAGACATGAAATAAATTATGTACTCTAGCCAATCTTTCGGGCCGCTCTACTTTATAAACCATCTTCCCAATCCTCTCAATGATAGGAAATGACCCTACAAATCTTGGTGCCAATTTTCCTATGGACCCAAAGCGAACGACATTCCTCAAAGGAGATACTTTAAGAAAAACTCTGTCCCGAACCTCAAACTCAAGGTCGGTCCTTTTTTATCAGCGCAGGACTTCTGTCTATCTTGTGCGGTCTTCATTTATCTTCGTATCAAGTCCACCTTCTCTAAAGTTTCTCTGATCATGTCAGACCCAAGTACGAGCTTGTTTATAGACTCCCACTAACAAGTTGGTGATCCGCATGGTCTTTCATATAAAGCCTCAAAGGGCCCCATGCCTATGGTGGCTTGGTAGCTATTGTAATAGGCAAACTCCACCAAAGGAAGGTGATCCTCCTATGTTCCCCCAAAATCAAGAAGTCACAATCTCAAGAGATCTTCTAATACTCTGTTCACCCTTTCCGTCTGACCATCGGTTTGAGGGTGATATGCAGTGCTTAAGCATAGCTGTGTGCCTACAGCCTCTTGCAAACTCTTCCAAAACTCACTCGTAAAGATAGGGTTTCGATCACTTACTATGCTGGAGGGTATTCTATGCATTCGAACTACCTCTTTAAGCTAAATGGATGCTAACGATGAGGCATTCATCCTGCTCTTAACAGGTATAAAGTGAGCGCTTTTAGTGAGCCTATCCACTGTTACCTAAATACTGGTATTGTCACTTCATGATTTTGGCAACCATCAATAAAGTCCACCGAAATACTATCCCATTTCCACTATGGGGCCTCTAGAGGATGAAGCAGACCACCAGGCTTTTTCTGCTCTGCCTTGCGTTGCTGGCATATCAAGCATTTAGAGACAAACTCAGCTAGATCCTTCTTCATGCCATCCCAAAAGAAAACCCTTTTTATGTCTTTATACATCTTGTTCCCGCCTGGGTGTTTGTTCAACTTAGAATGATGTGCCTCTTCGAGAACGGTCTTCATCGAATCCCTTGCTTGTGGGACGCATAGTCTTCCATCCTATCTCAACCAACCCTTGCCATTGATGGAGTATCTATTGAGGTGACTAGAAGTCTCACCTCTAATTAGCTTATCCATCACAATAACTACTTGGTGGTCTTCTCATTACGCGGTTCCTATTGCGTTCTTCTTGGAATTTTTCTTGAGATAGAGTCCGAGTTTGCTTGAATCGGACTCCGTATGAAGAAGTTATGGAGTTCAGAAGATTTCAAGAATAAACAGAAAATAATAACTAAATAATAAATCCAGTTCAAAATTCGAAATTCGGATAGAACAGTCTGAGCGGGAAATTTCCCGCTCAGGGTGTCGACCCCCCAAAGGGAGTCGACATAGGTGTCGAGCCCCTATAGGGGAGTCGACATAGGTGTCGACCCCCTGTAGGTAGTCGACCCCCTATAGGTAGTCGACCCCTTTGAGATCTGCTTCATGTGATGAATTTCTGTAGTCCTAAGCTGATGTGGCCTTTGACTAATTTCTAAGGTGTTAGGACTTATGTGTCGTGCTATGGCTGGCTGGATGACACATCTCTTCGGTTTGATCGCTCTGATTTCTCCTAGACTAATCTAAAGGCTAGAATTAATCCTTGACATCTATATATACATAGCCAAACCTAGAACCTAACCTCATAACCCTAAGACTATGGTGTCGTCATGCTATTCGTCTACAAGCTAGGCTAGCCTCCTTCATATTCTCTTAACTAGAAAAATAAATCCAAACTATTAATCGATTAGAAGAACTTCAAATCAAACGCCTACATCAAAGGATATCTTTTCAAATTCAGAAATCAAATCCCAGAATACAAGATCTGTCCTTTTTCTGTAAGTTTATTTATTATCTAGATTTAAATATCTGGTAGAAATCATGACTATAATAATTGGATCTAGAACGATGCCTGATTCTGATTCGTGCCTATCCTTTTGTTTAATCTAAATTGCTAATGCTTATTTTTTGGGTTTCACGGGTTATATGTTGATTCTAGGCATGGATTGGTTATCCAGTAATGGTGCCATCCTCGATTGTGAAAAGAGAGTGGTTAGGTAAATTCGAGAGCACTTAATCGTTATAACATGTTGATTAGGAAACCCTAGTAACGGGGACCCATTTCAGCAGTAACCCACATAGATGTATCATGGTACCCTGAACTAGGCAGGGTGGGGCACGATTACTGGGATGATTATAAGCAGTCAAAATAGCGACGGGTGGTCCAGCAGTGTAGGTTCCGACGGAGTATGGGCATGCACGTACTCCGGAGTGGATAAAGCAGGTAATGGGCATCAGCAGTATACACTGTGCATCTATAATTTGCGTCGGGTTGCCACCATAGGAATTGATACACCCTATGGTGGGACCAGCATAGGTATCTACAATCAAGAAGGGCCGAATGACACAAATAATAAATGCATGCGAGTAGAAGCCGATCGAAAAAGGGATCACTTTGTTATGAATACATGATGGTAGTTGAAACATTCGTAGTAGGTGCAGAGAAATGGAAATGAGTGCGATAGTATATTCAGTTTATCTTGCCTTATCTTATGTTATCTATTTGTATGGTACTATCCTATATTTAGTTTATTTATGTCATGATTCTTTTACCTGTTTACATGCTGAATAATCGCTGGCTTACCATACTTATGTCTGACCTATTTTCTTTTGCCTTCTTTTCTTCCATTCGCCCCCACCAGATCCGCAGGGAGGGAATACTTCAGCTTAGTACAGACCTTTTCCAGTTTGAAGAGTGTAGATGTATTGCTTGGATTCTCTGTTCTTGGGCTATGGCTATGGTTACACCTTTATTGGGGATTATGCCGCTTTACTACTGTTTTATGCTTTTTTATGTACTTTGAGTTTTAAATCAAGACAGATATTTCATTGTAATAATTTAGAAGTTGGGTTTTGAGACAATGCTTGTAAAGTTTTGATTGAACCACACTATTTATGAAATGATTTCAGTTTTCCGCTGTTTATATGTCTGTCTTGTAAATTATCTGTGTCTTTTACCTAAAATGCTTCACTAAAGCTAATGCATTCCCTTTGTTAGTGACCTTAACGGAGGTGGGGTGTTTCACTTGGTATCAGAGCGAAGTTACCAGATCAAATAAAAGATTTGAAAAATTATTTTCAAAACGCTTTTAAAAGATGCATTTCCAAAAGAAATGTTTTGTTTTAAAGGCATATTCCCCAAAGCCATATGCACTATCTTTTGATCCTCTGTTTTAATCCTTGTTTCCTTCTTTCCTGAATCTCCGGGGCTCTTGGCTTTCTAGGAGGTAATCTTATTGCGACATGGTTCTGCAGGCTTGATGAGACTACAACACCTGTCAAAGGGCGAAGAAGTGCCCAACTTCCGTCTATAGCCGCAATAGTTTCACCTACGGATAATTTTCTTTCAAGCTTTGTGGGATTTTCTGTGCGATGGAGGCAGCTTTCGAGAGACTTGTCAACATGTTACACAAGGATGGTAAAGATGAGAATGAGGGAGTTTGGCTAAGGAGCACAACCCAAGGATGAGAAACTCATGGATATGGACTTGGTTCACAAAAGATGTAAAAAGAAAGAGATGTAAGTGGAAGAACCATAGGACAAGAAGGAAGGAAAGAATAGTAAAACCTAAGAAAAGAGGAAGTGTCTTTATTATTGTATAACGAGTCATATAATTAAGGACATAGGCAAGAGCAAAGGACAGGATTTTCAGGAGGGAATGTGCGTGCTCTCACCGCCAGCATACCGGAGAGAGAGGTAGTAAAGTTTCTGTTGAGAAAGTTTAGTTTTCTTTTTTATCATCCTGTTAGTACTCTTTTTGATTTTAGCGCTTCACATTCGGTTATATCTGCTTCCATAGTGAGTCATTGCACCTTGGTACTTGCATAGTAGAAGATCCCATTATTGTCTCAAATCCAATTGGTGGTTCGGCTCATTTATCATTGGTTTGTAAGGATTTGAGAATAGCTATATTAAATATTGAATTTAAGTGTAATGCTTATGTTTTTGGTTTCATGGGCCATGGGTTGATTCTAGGCATGGATTGGTTAGCTAGTAATTGTGAAAGGAGGGTTGTTAGACTTTTGACTTGCCTCGGGAATACCCTCTAGATTTCGTGCGATCCTAAGGGATCAGTTTGGCTTAGCTACCTAGAATCACTTGATGCATCTATCGATGATTTGCGATCCGTTAGAGTAGTCCATAAGTATGCAGATGTTTTTGATTAGGTTAGAGGTTTGTCCCTAAAAATGCGAGATAGACTTCCGCATATATCTAGTTGACAATGCAAAGCCAGTTGCATTACCTCTACGACATATGACTCTAAGGGAAAGGAAGGGCTCAGTAAACAAGTAAAAGAGTTACTTGAGAAAGGGGTCATAAGGCGAAGTATTTCTGAATAGGGTGCTCTAATTGTTTTTGCTACAACGGCGGATGGTTCACATTGCTAGTGCATAGATGATATTTTGATTTTCTCTAAGAGTGGGGAAAAACATGCTTTATATCTAAGGGAAGTCACGAATACCCTCCAAGCGCATCAGCTAGATTCACCAAATATCATTTTGGAGAGAATAAGTAAGGTTTCTACGACATGTGATACCCAAGGAAGGGATAACAGTAGATCCCGCAAAACTAGTTGCGGTGCGAGATTAGAAGGTCCCAAGAAATGCAGTGGAAATAAGAAGTTTTCTTCGATTAGCAGGCTGGTATAGGAAGTTAATTAAGGACTTTGTGAACGTATCAACCCCACTTACTAGATTAACGAAGAAGAATCTAACTTTTGCTTGGGATTTGATTTGTGATGTTGTTTTCCAACGATTGAAGAGAACCCTGACAACAACCCCAGTCTTGACATTGCCCGAAGGGAACAAGATATTTACAGTTTATACGGATGCATGTGGGACAGGGCTAGGTGATGTTTTAATGCCAGAAGAGAGGGTAGTTAGTTATGGAAAAAGACAGCTGAAAGTACATGAGAAAGACTATCCTACCTACGACTTGGAATTAGCTGTTATAGTGTTCGCTCTTAAGTCATGGCATCATTATCTTTTAAGAGAGAAAGTTTGAACTATATACGGATCCTAAGTCCTTAAATTATTTGTTCTCGCAAAAAGACTTGAAATTTGAGGCAGCAATGATTGATGGAATTTCTTAACTCATACGACCTTGAGATTTCTTGTACCCCTAGCAAGGGTAATGTTGTGGCTGGCGCCCTAAGTAGAAAGAGATTGACCTTAAGAGGGATAAAGTTTAAAGTACATAGCAACCTTTAGCTTTAGACCCCCAGTCAAGTTTGTACCTAGTTTGTGAGCATCGCTAGAAGAGCGGCCTACGCTTTTGGATTGGATAGAAGCGGCGTAACATGAAGACCCTCCGATTTGTGACATGATGGATAAGCTAAGTAGAGGCGAGACCTCTAATCATCCTAGTATATACATTTGGTATCATGGTTAACATCTGTTTATCTTGGAAAGATAGTCTGACTACATGGGATATCCCTTAGCACAGTAAGTGATCAAGATCCTATCTTTACTAGTGAGTTTTGGAAATGGAGGTCAAGAAGCTTCGAAATCATGAAGTCAAGCTGGTTAAAGTACAATGGGGTGACGCTGAAGAAGACGCGATTTGGGAGACTGAAGACAAGATAAGCACATCCTACCCTTTTTATTTTGAGGGTACATCCTCGATCTCTTTTCCCATAATTTTACGCATGCTTGTATCTATCTTTTAAGTATATCTCCTCGGTCCTATTCTTGAATCCTTAGGTAGAAACCAACAGATGTAAACATGTATTTGAAACATGTTATGATTGATGGGTGCAAGTGGTTGCTAGTGGTTGCTCGTGGATGCATATACACGCACACTAGGTACTATATTGACTCAGTCACTTTCATATTGCATATATGTATTTATATATGGATTGAAACTTGGTGTGTTATCATGTGGACATTTCATTTGTATGAATGATTGTGCACTCTTGTAGAAGTTATAAAATACGATTAGGAATAATTGCATACATGATGGACTCATAGCACCAACATGATTCGCATCAAAGAGGTCAACTGAATCAGTAGACTGCCTGATTTTGCATTAGATAAGGACATATACACACACTATGCATATAATCATGATAGCATTAGAAATCTTTTTAAGGACAATGGATGCTTGTGACTGAATGGTTGAGCAGATGAATGTTGGATGGTAGGATATGCATTCTTCTTGACTTGGAGATTTCGGGGACGAAATCCTTTAAGGAGGGGAGAATGTAACACCCTGTATTTTCTGTGAATATTAAAATTAACAAATCTAAGAATACATAATTTTCAGAAGAAGAACTAAGGGAAACGAGTTATGCCATTGCGTTCGTCTCGGAATATTTCTTGAGATAGAGTCCGAGTTTGCGTGGATCGAACTCCGTATGAAGAAGTTATGGAGTTCAGAAGATTTCAGGAATAAATAGAAAATAATAATTAAATAATAAATCCAGTTCAAAATTCAAAATTCGGACAGAATAGGTTGAGCGGGAAAATTCCCGCTAAAGGTGTCGACCTCTCCAAGGGGAGGCGACATAGGTGTCAACCCCCCTATAGGGGAGTCGACATAGGTGTCGACCCCCCTGTAGGGAGTCGACCCCTTTAAGATCTGTTTCCTATGACGAATTTTTATAGTCCTGAGCTGATGTGGCCTTCTCTGATTGGCCAGTGACTAATTTCTGAGGTGTTAGGGCTTATGTGTCGTGCTATGATTGGCTGGATGACACATCTCTTTGGTTTGATGGCTTTGATTTCTCCTAGACTAATCTAAAGGCTAGAATTAATCCTAGACTTCTATATATACATACCTAAACCTAGACCCTAACCTCATAACTCTAAGACTATGGTGTCGTCATGTTGTTCGTCTACAAGTTAGCCTAGCCTCCATCTTCTCTAAATTAGAAATCAAGTTTGAAAGCTTCAAACCAAATCCAAACTAGAGAATCAAATGTCTATATCAAAGGATAGCTTAAAAAATTCAGAAATCAGATCCCAGAAAATAAGATCCATTTATTTTCTATAAGTTCATGTTATTTTCAGATTTAAACACCTAATATCTTGGCATGTAACAAAATGGATCGATGTCTATGCTTGATGATGAGACAATCTTTTCAGATTTACCCCTATCTTTCTATTGAATCTATGATTTAACATGCCTAAGAAGTTATTATATCGATTCAATCATGCCTATCTTTGTTGAATATCGAATATATAATCCTTTTTGGTTCATGATGCTATTCTTATGCCTGCGATAATGATTGTATCAGCTTATTCAAGAATCTATCTTCGTTGGATATAAATTTCTTGTATTAGGTTTATTGTTACATGCCAAGTTTTTTGCCTATTCTTATTTTTTTGCTCTTTCTCTCTCTTCCTCTATTTCCTTTTTCTTTATTGAACCTGGGTTACCTTCGAACCTAGGATGAAACTGCGAAATACGAACGATTGGAATACGGGGAATATTTGGGTATAACCTATTTTGGTGAAATTGTTGGGCATTATTTGTAATTGACATTTCGGGAATAATCTATTTGGTAACAGTGGAACATAATTTGTAACTTGTGATTTGGGGCATAATTGTTATTGTTGCAAACTTAGGGAAAAATTGGAATATTAAAACTAGATTAGGCATAACTATTGATTGGGACGCCAAGCATAATGTATATTGTGATTTTGGGGCATGAATATTATTGCAAATTTGGGGAGATTAGGTGTAACCTATTTTGAGCAATAACTTGAAATTTAATTTGTAGGACATAAATTGCAATTGGTTTGGTTGGGCATAACTTGAGAATTAGAACATGATTAGTTTTCTAAAATTTGGGATAATTAGTATATAAAATCTAGACTTGGACATGTATGGTAAATATGTAAATTGGCTAAAGATGAACGTGCCTAACCCTAGGTTAGATTGAGTTGCGATGTATGACTGCCCGGAACCGCCCGGCACATCCAGCGACCGCAACAATTTAGATCTAATGTGAGCGGTTAGCGCATTAAGCCCAAAACCCAAGGTTAAAATGAGTTTGCGGTATAAGTCTACCCGGAACCGCCCGACACATCTAGCAACCGCAAATAACAGTTCTAATATGAGAGGTTAAGGCATTAATGAATGAATTAATGCTAATGAACGGACATGCTAAGAGTGGTAGGGTTAAGTTAACATGGATAAGAAGACAACTTAACCAATATTATATTAACAAAGTGGATAGGGTTAATGCAAGCTTAACCAATAATACATATGGACTCGATAAAGGGGACGGGTTTAGTAAATCTTAGGTAAGTGGGTAATATTAGTATATATAGGCCCACAAACTTAACCGTCAAATAAACATGCGTGAATCAGTGAGAGGGTTAAGTAACATATGAATAGGCAACACTTAACCAGTACAACATGTTAATTAAGCAAATGGTTAGGGTTAAGTTAAATTGAGAACACTTAACCATTAAAACATGTTGATTAAGAAACCCTAGTAACGGGGACCCATTTCAGTAGTAACCCACATAGATGTATCATGGTACCCTGAGCTAGGGAGGGTGGGGCACGATTACTGGGCTGATTATAAGCGGTCAAAATAGTGACGGGTGGTGCAACAGTGTAGTTCCGACGGAGTATGGGCGTGCATGAGCTCCGAAGTGGAAAAGCAGGCACTGGGCATTAGTAGTATACGCTGTGCATCTTGAATCGTGTCGGGTCACCATCATGGGAATTGATACACCCCATGCTAGCTCAGGTATCTACATACAAGCGGGGCCGAATGACACAAGTAATGAATGCCTAGAAGCGAGGTCAAATGACATAAGTAATGAATGCATACAAGCAGGTCAAATAACATAACTAATACATACATGCGAGTTAGGGAGCCGATCAATAGGGTAGTAAGGGTACATCTAACATATCCATGGCAATTAGGCAGATTATGGTGGGATCCTCATAATAGATGTACACTTGAAGACTACCACAATTGCGGGGTTTGGGATCACATTATCATACAGATTGATTTAATTAGATATCCAAAATATCTATCGGGCTCATGACGTATTCTATCTGATCTACGAATGTTTTGTGTAATTTGAGCAGGCTCGGTTTCAACAACAGTTTGTGGTCCTTGCTCAATTTCATGTCCAGGTTCTTGTGGTTCCTGAATTTCTTCTAGTTCTACTTTATTTCCATTGATATTATTAGAGACCAGATCCCTTTCAATGAAAAAACCAGTTCGACCAATAAATACTTTATGCTCTGAAGGTTTATAGAAATAATATCCTTTTGTTTCCTTTGGATATCCCACAAAATAACATTTTTCTGATTTGGGTCCGAGCTTGTCAGAGATAGGAAGCTTAACATAGGCCTCACATCCCCAAATCCTCATATAAGGGACATTAGGAGATCTCCCTGTCCATATCTGATATGGTGTATTCAAAACCGTTTTAGTGGGAACTTGATTAAGTATGAATGCAGCTGTTGTAAGGGCATAACGCCAAAAACTTATTGGAAGATTTGTATGACCCATCATTGATCGTACCATATCTAATAAGGTGTGATTTCTCCTTTCGGATACACCATTCCATTGTGGTGTTCCCGGTGGAGTGAGTTTGATACAATTCCACACTCTTTTAGATAGTCATTAAACTCTTGGCTTAAATATTCTCCTCCTCGATCTGTTCGAACAGTTTTTATATTCCTACCAAGTTGGCTTTGAACTTCATTCTTGAATTCTTTGAAGTTTTCAAAGGATTCTGATTTGTGTTTCATAAGATACACATATCTATATCTACTAAAATCATCAGTAAATGTAATGAATTAATAAAACCCACCTCTAGCTGATGTACTCATTGGTCCACGTACATCACTATGTATAAGGGCTAATAAATCATTAGCCCTTTCACTATGCCCAATGAAAGGAGCTTTAGTCCTCTTGTCTAATAAACAAGATTTGCATTCTTCATATGATTCAAAACCAAATGATTTCAAAATTCCATCTTTATGGAGTTTTGATATGTGTTTCTCATTTATATGGCCTAAATGACAATGCCAAAGGTATGTTGGATTTAAATCATTAGATTTAATCCTTTTGGTATTAATGTTATAAACTGGCATACCGGAATTAAGAACATAGAGACCATTAACTAGTTGTGCACTTCCATAAAATATCACATTTAAATAAAAAAAACAGCATCTATCTTTTATTATAAATGAAAATCATAACTTATCCAAACATGATACATAAATAATATTTGGAACAAAATAACAATCTTCTAATTTTAAAACTAATCTAGTTGGTAAGTACAAGTGGCAACTTTCTATGGCTAATGCGTCAACTTTTTCTCCATTTTCCACTCGTAAGTCCACTTCTCCTTCTGCCAAGTTTCTACTCCTTTGCATTTCTTGCAAATTGACACAAATATGTGATCCACATCTAGTATCCAATACCCAAGATGTAGAAGTAGATAAAGTGGCATATATAACATTTATACTCACACTTCCCTTCTTCTTCTTTAGATCTTCTAAATAAGCATAACATGTGCCTTTCCAATGTCCTGGCTTTCTACAATAGTGACGATCACCCTCTTTGGGAACCCCTCCTTTAGGCTTTGATGACTTTTTGAAATTGGTCTTATTAGCAGTTTTCTTAAGCTGTTTTTCTAGTTTTTGTCCTTGCCTTTAGCAACTCACTTTTGTACCATCGTTATGGTAGCCGGTTCTGCTTTCTTCATGCTATTTTCAACAGTTCTAAACATGCTTAATAAATCAGTCAAGGGTTTCTCAATTTCTTCATGAGATAGTTCATGACGAATTGAGAATATTTATTATTTAATGATTGTAACACAAGATCGGTTTGAGCTTCCGGTGTCAACGGAAACCCTAACCTTTCGAGATACTCAATATATCCAATTATCTTCGGTTCGTGTGGACCAACAGGTTTCGTTTCCCCCATTTTGCAGTGATATAGAGCCTTGCTTGTGTCATATCTTTCTTGTCGAGCATGCCCTTCGAACAATTTCTTAAGGTGCTTGATCATCACATAAGCATCCATGAACTCGTGTTGCTTCTGAAACCCCGGAGTCATGGTTTCCAACATGAGACAACTGACATCAAGAGCATCATCTTGGTGCTTCTTATGCGCATTAATCTATGCACGGGGTGCAGTACTTGGTGGAGCCTTTGGAATAGGCCCATCAAGTACATACAACTTCCTTTCTTGTTTGAGGACAGTTGTCAAATTTCGGTGTCACTCTAGGAAATTACTTCCATTTATTTTTTCGTTTTCAAGAACAGACCAAAGTGATAAACTAATATTGGTGTTGCTTGCCATTTAGTATCTATAGGAGATTATAAATAATAATGATTAATAATTTTGACAATCAAAATGATAACAATCGTTGCTATATAAATATAAATGTATAAATAAAATAAATATGCTCCCGCTCAAATCAACATCGCCATATTTTAATATATATATATATATATATACATATACACACACACACTTTGGTGTTCCAAAATCCATATCTAATCATGTCTTGACCTAGCTTTGGCTAAACCCAAAACACAACCTTTTAGGTAGACTTCTTATGTCAATTATATCGTCTATATAACTCTTGGATTAGATGTTGAACATTTTGTTTAGTATTATTCAGTTGCTCAAAATATAGAATAATTCATGCCTTTTGTCTCTAAGGCCATAATCCTATTATGCAGCCAAGTTAAGTCAGACCCAATAATAGTTTGGAGCGTCACATTTACTCCATCGCATATAACCAAAATAAAAGGTGCACAACGCTTTGGCATTAATTACATCTAGTGATTTTGGACAGTGATGAGTATATTATTGGAAGACGTCACCTTGACTTAATATAAACAATAGTTTTAAACAAGCATTTTAATTCGAATTTGCATACAATTTTATTTATGCATTTTAAAATTTGCACGTTTTATATATTGGTACAGTCAATGCAATAATAATTAAATAACTACTTATTATCACATTTAAAAATCTATACAATATAGCTAAACATTTCAGATCCTTATTAAAAGGGATAAGCCATAAGCTTAACAATTTCGTAAAGTGTCAATAAGATAATAAAACGATTTTAAACTTGTTGAAATAAAAGGATGCAGCCTAGTCCATTTGTTAACTCATTAAAAGGTAGGCTTTTGAAGCCCAATATTAAAACAAGTATCGAGCCCACCCATATAGTAATATAAATGGACAGTACAAACTCATTTTTCAGAACTATAATGTATATGAGAAATCTGGAAACTAAACAGTGACATATTCAGATACATTTCAATTTTGTCTAACATAACATATAAGAACATCTTTCAAACACATCAGAATATGATAAATAAAATATGCCATTACATATTTTATGAATTACCATATATATATATATATATATATATATATACACACACACACACATTGTAATTAGCAAGATCATAATGGAATGCATAACACTTGTATCGAACCGGACAAATTCTTAATGGGATGATTTCACGTTATACTATCGTAGACATAAAATTAACCAAGTAGAAGGCAGATGAAAAATATGTATATCTGCAAATAGAATTGTAAACAGATCAATATGCATGCATCTTATTTTCCCAATTATGAGTACAATAGATTGTACAACATGGCATGCTACCAGAACAAAACATGACAAATCAGATTAAATCAGATGAGTTCAAAGCAGCTATATATATCTAGTTTTAAGTCATAGTATACATAAAAAAATAAAATGACCAAATTATTATACCAGTAAGCATGATCTATATACATACAACACATAGGTTAACAAACAATATACAACTATCATTATTTGTTTTCAAGTATATGTATATTAATCATGGCATGACTTAATTATCATATAGAAGCAGATCTAGTATACAAACAGACCAAAACTGGTCAGTTTTTCATGGTAAGGAAATGTATGTTACACTAACATATACTTGTTTAAATTTAACAGCAGACTAAATGATTACCATTGAAGGTAATTTAGGATCTTCACGCAGCGGATTATCATTGATTTTCCAACCCTAAGTTTGAAATCGAATCCTAATTGAATCAAAAATATGTACCTTTTCTTTGAATTGCAAAATCGATAAATCTAGTATTTGTTGAATCGAATGCCTCAAGTGTAAGCGTCTCTATGAAAATCCAGAAATGGTGTCCTTGAGATCGCCAAACGGAGTCGAGAGAGAGCGAGTTCGGTACTAGCCAAGAGATCGGGATTTATAGGGTTTTTCTTTCTGATCTCGTTTATGTTTTTAAAATGAATAATTAAAAAGGAGTTGACCCCTTTTCTTTTATAACATTATAAAGCGAGATTTTAGAAGAAACCTATTAACCCATTCTACATTTAAAATAGTGGAAACCCTATAGGCTATCATAACATTAGCAATAATTTAAAAAATATTTAAACTATAAACAGTGAGCGACATCTAGTAATACATCGCTATTACCCAAGTTATAATAATATTAATGATTCGATACAACCTTTTTGTGATAAGTGTCTCAATGTAATTTAATCCTTTTAACCAATATATCCAGGATTAAACTAGAGGCATGGAACGTATTTATTTAATCCTTTTTATCTTGATTGATAAGTAGATTATATAAACAAATCAATATTTGAGCACGGCCACACATTTCATAGTTGCACTCAATCAAGAGGCACATGGATATCACTATATATATATATATATATATATATTGTAGGGTTAAATTTCATCTAGATCATTCATAATTTTCATTTGATTCGAGATGTATCCAATAATCACCTTTATCGTTAACTCAGTTACAAGTAACTTTTGATGATATCAAAATACAAATATCTTCGAATAAAATTATAATGATTTCAGGTCTGAGGACCATTACATTAGTATCACTATGAGAATAACTTATGATACTGCTAATTATATTCCATGTAGATTTCTCATATGTTGGATCAGCCCAATACGCTATTCTCCAATAGTATTTATGTCTTGACATTAATATCACTATATTAATGATCAATGAGATGTGATCATCAGTTAATCAACATACTAATCTCAATGTTTTATTGTTGTCCTATATAAACAATAGAACTCGACTAGGGACATTTAAGAATTATAATACTTAACATATCATATAATCTCAAGTTCAGTCTTACTCAAACTATATAATTTTGTATTATTATTCTAAGGATTTTTATTATGTTCATATTTATATTACGTAGTAAATATAAAATAGCAGAGCATTTTATTCCAAATAAAACATAACATCAACAATGTTATTGTTATTCACATATAACAAATTGCCTCTAGGGCATAAACTCTAATGCATAATTATTGTATGAAATAAATATAGGTTTGATTGATCAAATTTTATTCTTTTATCCTCATACCTCATGTTAACATGCGTCCAATACACATATTTTGAAACTTCATGTTTCACATCAGTGAAACAACTGCACTTATTATGTTAAAACAGAAACCAATGCATACAAAGTATGAAATAATTGCATTTACACTTGAATACTTTAATACCTAATTGATCTACTTTATTATATAGCATACATTCACCTACCTTCAAAATTATCAAATCTAACAACTATTGACATACCACTATAAGCAAAACTCATCAACATAATACGTTAATACATTAATAATAGAATATTCCTGCTACGCTTAAGAAGAGCCACCGCATACGAGATTCTTAATAACGATTCACCTTCAGCTTCTCCTAATAACAAACAAACACTTAAACGATCCTTCTGCTCCCAACAACTTTCTTTTCACTCAACAATACCCAACACACACCATGTGCGAAGCAAGGCATCCAATCTAGTGTGTATGTGTGTGTGTGTATACATATATACATATATATATTGACAAGGAAACGATGCGCTAAAATACTATCCGACGGTTCATTTACAATCAGATAGGCTCGTCTACCGTGAAGAATGGGAAAGCTATATTGGTGAGAAATCTTTAGAACTTCTACACTAGTTTATTGTACACTAATTAATGAAGAATTAGTTAAAATTTGTATAGATAATTAGTGTAATCAGTTTGAACCGGTTATGGATGTTAATGACTGATGTTTTGTTGTGATGGATGATGGTTGCGTAGTTTAGCGCGCGCGCACACACACTAACTATTAAGCATTAGTGTTATAACACTTGTGCACAGTTATTATTTATTTAATAATGTGGATGATTGTTGCTATGTGTGAAAACCCCAAACTCCCGTGCCACGGAAGTAAGGATAATCATTCGGAATATAACACATTAATTAACATTATCATATTACAGATAATAGCATAAACATGAAATAGAATAATTTACATCAATATGACAGCGGAATCATAAAATGCAGTTACAGGATACAACGTAGTGCATAAAGGAAAAGATCATTCAACATCAAGATCAATGGGACATATACATCAAATAATACATAATAGTGATAATCAGTATACATGCGATCAGCGGTACATATACATAAGAGAATACAGGCGGAAATGTCAATAGTCCAAAATACAGATATAAACTATTCTTCGCCATCATCCAAAAATGCACTACATGCTATAGTGCAAAGCCAAAATACATCTTGTCACTTGGCTGCCCATGTGAAAATAAAGGCACCCGAGTTTGCAAGTGAAAACAAACTATGAGTCAGTCATGGGACTAGTATGAGAAATCTAATTAATTGGTTTAACAATATTAATGAGGCAAATGATAGGACCACGCCGCTAATGCGGAACAGGTTTTCTCTAGTGATTGTCAGTGCACGAATTAAAGTAAATATTCAAACAACACAATGATTTTTAAATGCAGCCATTATAAGACTCATATCCCATCACACAATGCAACTCAAGCAATAGGATAGAGTTTTACCTTATAATGGCCAAAATATGCTTAATACGGGTAAATCAAAATCATTTGATATTATCACTAGTGCATATATGTTTCAAAAGCAATTTCAATCATAATGTATCAATCATAGACGACATGAGCGTCCCATGCCACTATGCCACCATATATAGGTTTATAATCAAAACCAAAATTTCGTATTGGAAATTGGATTCCATCATGAGTCGAGGCAAGGGTTGTACTCCTCGCCGGCTTCGAGACACTACCAAATGCATCAGTGTTCCCCGTAGTGAACCCTTGGATCCTCCAAGGCCTGTCCCCCATACCTTTAAGGATAAATTATTCCTGAACACACGTTTTCCCATCCTATATGACGTACCCATTGGCTCCGTAGTAACCGATATATCCAAGGTGCCTCGCATTCCATCATCCACATAGGTAAAAATAAATAAGTCTGGGCTCTATACCATGACACCACCCATAGCTAGAAAGAAACGTCATGTCCTCCTTGGGTCCCTTATCCCGTTTTTAACTCATACCGAGGTGTGAGGCTCGCGAATTAACGCTATACACAAAGCTATGCTCTTTAATGCCGTGCTTTGATCATCAACCATAAGACTCTGCTTTTCAACAAAAGTCTTGATCCTTTGCATCTCAGCATGCCACATTGACATTCCACGCCATGCGACTAATGTCTATCGATATATAACATCTAAGCTCCTATATCTTAGAGAAGGGTGTTAAGCAAGAGAATAAATTCTCCGCCATCAAATAGATATATAATTAATAGAGATCAATCAACACAGAACGAAATCCAACGTCAGACACACATCCATTTACTAGTCCGTTCTGGGTATAAACGAAACCGGAGGCACCTTATTCCTCATTCCATATGTCCAATACAGGAGAGAGGCCCTCGCACATCCAGACGATCAACAAGTACGTCCAGACCACTACCACTGTAACCTAATCAAGGGAGCTACCCATATCTAAGGCATCAGTAGAAATCCATACGATGTGAAGATCACCAATCTTCCACCCTCTTCATATCTTCGACTTTTAATCATCGATCAATTATTTGAAATGAGGATTCACTCGGCCGTTTCAAATAATTCACATACATACATACATATATATATATATAATTCAAATCAATTCTTTTCATAATTAAATTATTTGACATTTACGTTTTCAATTCAGTATAATAATCTCATGTCAAATACTTCTAACCATCAAAATATCCAATAAACCAAGTAAAATCGGTTTATTTCTATTCCATATCGTTTATAATATTTCATAATGATTTATCGCTATTTTTATTTACATAAAGATAGCTCGTTTTAATTAAACGTCGCTTCAGGTCATAAGGCGGCCCTAGCGCTGTTTTTCTCCAGATTTGATTTACATATTTCTCAAAATCTAACTGTTGGATCTTAACAAATTTTACATCGTTGGAAAGATCTTTCCAAAGTGAACCCAACGGTTCCGAGTTTAGGAAAATCTGACTGTCAGATTACTCGGTATAATTGTTTAAACTTATGACTCCAAAACGCAAACTACAATGGCGCGATTCGTTTTATTTTAATTTAATATATATATAAATATAATTCATTTGACGATTTCCAATATATTTTCACTTCAAGAATTTTGCTAACGCCTTTAAATTTCGAAAATTTTCACCATAAGCACCTTTGTACGGAGAGGGGTTTGGAAATTTATTGTGCCGTATTAGGCACCTAATAAATCCAGTATGAGCATACACAATTTTTAGTGACTAATCTAACCCCAAGGGAGGGTGTAAAAATCATTTCTCAAGAGAATAAATTTTCGTCACCTTGTACAGTGTTGGAAAATAAATAATCCATGTGTCGTATCTAAAAACAGGAGAGATGTAATTATTGTCAACTCCAGACCCGTGTGGGGTTTTTATTTAATCTGACAATTTAGAGTTATATTTTATTTTGTCAATATCAGTCCTTAGTTCAACCTGTAATTCAATCATCGGCATACGAGCGTCTCGCTCGTTTGGTAATCTCAACTTCGCCATGCAAGCTCCAAATGGTTATATGGAATATGATATGCCATGACATCAATAGTTCATCTTCGGTTCAACCTGAAATGCAGTCATCGCCATATAAGCCTCTCGCTTGTATGAAAACTCCAACCTCGTCATACAAGCTCCAAATGCTTATATGGAATATGGTAGAGCATTCTATCTTCACGAAGTATGCCATGTAGTGTAGTCCAACATTTATTGTTACTATCGTATGACGTTGTTTATAATCTCACACAGAACAACCTGCACACGACATCCAATGGCATTCATAGGAGTTTGTATAATATGTAATACCCCATAATTTCAAAATATGACATAAGGGATAGTAAAAGAATAATTAATTTTTAGTAGTAGAATTAAGTGAAACGGGTTACGCCATTGTGTTCGTCTTGGAATTCTACTTGAGATAGAGTCTGAGTTTGCATAAAATGGATACCGTATGAAGGAGTTATGGACGATGGAAGTTTGGCAGAACAATCAGGAAACAAGCCAGGATAACTGGCGCACTTGTGTAGTGCACCAGAACAAAAATGCACTGGGACATCTGGGAAGTGCGCCCAGGCCGAGCCCAGCTTTGCAGAATTCTGGAGAGTTCCATGATGACGTGTCTTTTTAATCCGAGTGGTTCTAATAGTCTCTAATCTAATCTTATGGTCCTGATTCACCTAATACATCTACAAATAAACACATAAACCTAATCCTAATCTCATTCAACCCTAATCCATGGCACCTCCATGCTGCTCTAATGTAAATTAAAAAAATCTTTTCTTCTCTATCAAGTTAAATTAGAAGATCAGTTCTACTAATAATCAAAGTAGAGATTATTCGAGACCAGATTTTCTACAACAACGCCTAATTCTCTTTTCTAAGAATCCTATCGATGTGTGTCTATGTTACTTTCACATATAATTAAATTTAAAAGTAATCGTGATAGGATTTTAAATTGAATCTAATTTATATGCCTGTAACTAAGATGAATCATGTCAAGTTTTGTAATTTGTTATCCTTTAGATTCATACCCAATTGTTATTACAGTATCCCTGTCTGATCTATTTTGACGTTATTCATTTCACATGCTTATTTATATGTTTATGCCAATTTTGATGTTTTGATTCTCTTCCCTTCTTATTTTCCTTTTTCCTTTTCCCTTTTTAGATTAGGCTAACTTCGAGCCTAAGCATATTGCATTGAGATTTACGTACGAATAACACTGGGATGATTGGGGAAAGTTGGGAAACTTGTAATAAAATGAGATTTGGAATAAATTGTTAATGACTATGGAAATTGGTTTGGGCATAATTGAGTATAACTTGTATACATGAGATTTGTCATAAATTGGTTTGAGCATAATTGGGTATAACTTGTGCACATGAGATTCGACATAAATTGGTTTGGGCATAATTGGGTATAACTTGTATACATGAGATTAGGCATAAAATTGGATTATAATTATAAGCATAAATTGGATTGGAATTTATGGGTGACTAGAAATCACTATAATCCAGGATTTGAAATTGAATTAAGGAAGAGATAATGAACGCAAATTGATTTGGGCATAATTTGGTATAACTTGTATACATGGGATTATAGGCTCAAATTGGACTAGAATTATAAGCATAATTTGGGTTGGGATTTATGGCTAATTGGAATATATTATAATACAAGATTTGAAATTGGAACTTGAATCAAGAAAGGATAATGAACGCCTAAGACACGAGGTTAGATTTGGATTGCAGTAAAAGTTTGCCCGGAACCGCCCGACATATCCAGCAACTGCAATTTGGTAATCTAATGTGAGAGGTCAAAGGCAGAAAATAGATACGTAATAATGCTAAGACACGAGGTTAGATTCAGATTGCGATAGAAGTCTGTCAGGAACCGCCCGGCATATCCAGCAACCGCAAATGGTAATCTAATGTGGGAGGATTTGCACGATTACGTGTACAATAAAATAATGAACACTTAACTAAGAAAAGACCTGTGGGAAGACATGGGAACAGTAAAAGAGTTAAGTGGGTGACATGGGTAGCATGTATCGCATGGGTAGCATGTATAACATAAATAATGAACACTTAACCAAGATAAGACATGTGGTAAGACAGGAATAGTAAAGGGGTTAAGTGGGTGAAATGGGTAGCATGTGAAACACAATAAAATCACTTAACCAAGATGAGACATGTGATAAGACATGGGGATAAAAAAGGGACTAAGTGGGAATTCCTAGTAGGGACCAAGCTTAGGAGGGAAGCTTGTGACAAGTGTATGGACCCATTTCAACCAGTAACCTAGTTCAGTATCTATATAAGCTCGAACTAGGTCGAGGACAGGGACACACTTACTGGGGTTGATTGTAAGAGGTCAATAAAAAAGTTAGCGATGGCAGTGCAAGCCCAACAGAGTTATGTGCGTGCGTGGGTTCGGGCTGGTAGGTAAGACGTTGTTGCATCGTGTAGGTATAAGCTGTGCATTTTAGCAGTGTTGGGGTTGCCACCATAGGGAGTGATACACCCTATTGCAGGACCGACACAGGTATTTGTGAGGTTAGGGAGCCGATCGAATGGGAAGGGTAGTGGGTTCATCTAGTGGTGATAGGTGCATATTGGTTACCTATGATAACAACTAGAGGTTCATAATCGAATAGGGAGGGTGCATCTAGTGGTGATAGGTGCATATTGGTTACCTATGTTAGCACTAGAGGTACATAATCGAATAGGGAGGGTACATCTAGTGGTGATAGGTGCATATTGTTTACCTATGATAACAGATATAGGTACATAACCGAACAAGGAGGATAGTGGATACATCTAGTGGTGATAGGTGCACGTTGGTTACCTATGATGGCAGGTAGAATTACACGAAAATATCATCATTCTATCTAGCCAAGAAGGATCATCTTTTAGTATGAAATAGTATTGGTGCGGTGTAGAGAATATCTTATAGTGGTTAGAAGCGCAGTCAATGTTATATCTTTTTCATAATGTTAACTCGTCATATCTGCTTATGTTACATTCATCTCTTATATCCAGTTTATGTTCTTATCATGTTGCTTTACTAATTATATTGTTAAAGTCACTGGACTCGCCAGGCTTTATGTCTGACCCTTTTTTTGGCCTCTTTTCTTTCTTTTTTCCCCCACCCCCAGGTTCTCAAAGTGGGCACGTTGAAGCTTGACTCGGACTTTCCTGCTTGAAGTGCTGAAAGTAATGCTTAGCTTTATTTCTCTTTCATATGGCATTTTGGGGATTATGGTTTTAAAGATTATGTACTCTAATGGCTTTTGTACAAGACTGATATTATGTACTTGGTTTTAGTGCTATGAGTTTAAAGATGTAACCAAACTTATTTTTGTTTCCGCTGCAATAAGGTTATAAATTTTTCAAGTACTATTTTATGTATCTGTCTTGTAATATTCTGTTCTGTTTACTTATAATGCTCCAAGAAACTTAATCCATTCCCATTATGAGTGAGATTAACAGACGCGGGGTGTTACATGTGGTATCAGAGCTGAAGGTTGCCGGGTTATATAAAAGATTTTGAAAGCAGGTTTCAAAACTGTTTTAAAAGAAGTATTTTCAAAAGAAAAGTTTACTTAGAAAGACATATTCCCTAAAGCCATATTCACTATCTCTTGATTTTTCTGTTTGAATCCTTGTTCCCTTCTTTTTTGAGTCTCTGGGGCTCCTGGCTTTCTGGAAGGTGACCTCATCGCGGCATGGTTCCGCAGGCATGATGACACTACGACGCCTACCGAAGGGCGACGAAGAGCCTAACTTTCATCTATAGCCGCAGTAGTTTCATTTGCGGCCAATTTTCTTTCCGGCTTTGTAGGGTTTTCTGCGTGATGGAGGTAGTTTAAGAGAGACTTGTTAACATGTTTCACAAGGATGAGAATGAGAATGAGAATGAGGGGTTTTGGGTTAAGGAGCACAGTCCAAGGATGAGAAACTCATGGATATAGCCTTGATGCACAAAAATGATAAAGGAGAAAAGAAGGAGGTCAAGGTTGAAGGATCATAAAATAAGGAAGTGGAACCAAAGAAGGGTGGGAAGAACTATAGACCCCGAGAAAAGAGGAAGTGTCATTACTGAGGAATGGTTGGTCATATATAGCCAAAGACCGTAGGAAGAAGAAGAAGACTGGTTGTTATCATTGCGGAGAGATAGGACATCTTATGACGGATTTTCCAAAGAGGCAAGGGTAAGGACAAGGACAAAGCACAAGATCTTCCAGAAGACAGATGCGTGCTTTCACGGCTGGCACACCAGATAGAGATAGAAAAGTTTTTGTTGAAAGTTAGATTGTCCTTTTTGATTATCCTGTTAGAACCTTGTTTGATTCTAGCGCTTCACATTCGTTTATATCTGCTTCTTTAGTAGAAACTCTGCACCTAAATACTAGTTTAGCCATGGATCCCGTTGAAGTCTCAAATCCTATTGGTGGCTCAGCTCATTTTTCTATGATTTGTTGGGATTTGAGAGTGTCCGTCTTGGGCATTGGGTTTGAATGCAATGCCTACGTTCTTGGTTTCATGGGCTATGGTTTGATTCTAGGGATGGATTGGCTAGCCAGTTATGGTGCCATCCTAGACTGTGAAAGGAGGGTAGTCAGATTGTTGACTCGTTTTGGAAGGACCCTTGATATCTCTTATGAACCTAGGGGTTCAGTGATGCTTAGCTACTTAGAATTATTTGACGCATCCATCGATGATTTGCAATTTGTTCGAGTAGTATGTGAGTATGATGACATCTTTGATGAGATTCGGGTTTTACCCCTGAGGAACGAGATAGACTTCCGTTTATACTTACTAGATAATGCAGATCCAGTTGCATTGCCAGTGTGCCACATGGCTCCGAGAGAGAGAGGAAGAAATTCAGTAAACAAGTAGGGGAGCTGCTTGAGAAAGGGTTCGTAAGAAGAAGTATTTCGGAATAGGTTGCTCCAATTGTTTTTGCTACGAAGGCCGACGGTTCGCTTAGATTGTGCGTAGACCATAGGGAGCTAAATAAATTCACGAAGAAAAATAGACACCCATTGCCGATAATAGGTGATTTGTTCGATTAGTTGGTTGGTGCTTCGGTTTTCTCGCAGTTGGACTTAGCTACGGATTTTCACCAGTTGAGGGTAGCTGAGGGTAGTATAGATAAGACTTCTTTTAGAACTCCTGACGGTTTCTTCGAGTGGCTCGTCATGCCTTTTGGTTTGACGAATGCACTCACATATTTTGCAGACTTGATGAGTAGGGTGTTTAGTGAGTTTCTAAACAAGTTTGTGGTAGTCTTTGTGGATGATATTTTGATATTCTCTAGAAGCGAGGAAGGGAATACCTTACATCTTAAGGTAGTCTTAGAGACACTTTGACTACATCAGCTTAAGGCAAAGTTTTACAAACGTCATTTTGGAAAGGGAGTAAGGTTCTTAGGGCACGGGGTCTCTAAAGAAGGGATAGCAGTAGAATCCCGCGAAGGTAGTGGCAATCATGGATTGTGGATTCCAAAGAATACAACAGAAGCTTTCTTGCTATGGCGGACTATTATACACTACAAGAAATATGTTCATTGACGACATTGAAAAAACGCTTTTGTATAAATTTACAGCGTTTCGAAGAACGCTGTCTACCGGCATGCTGTTATAGGTCATGGGACCGTCACAATACTTTTAAAACGCTATAGAAAAAGGAGATAAAAGAGCGTTTTATTTAGTGTTGTTGTTATGTTTTGTACTGCGTTTTATTAGCATTGTCATTATGTTTACACAACGTTTTGTGTTGTTGTATTTGCATAGCCAACACAAATTATTCCTCCTTCATCGCATATATAACAGCGTTTTATATAGGCAGAAACGTTGTTATCGTCTTCATACCACAGCGCTTTTGTGAATATATAATAGCGTTTTAAAACGGCTATACCCATTGTCATTGCCTATATATTATAACATTTTCGGTATATATAACAGCGTTTAATAAAGTCTAGAAATGGTATGCCCGCCCATATAACACAGCATTTCCCAACATATATTACAGCGTTTATTTCTGGATAGAAAAGTTGTAACTCCCTACATATCACAACGTTTTACCATGTGTACCACAACGTTTTTTACCATCCATAAATGTTGTTCTCCCCTGCATGCCACAACATTTTTTCAAAATATATCACAGCGTTTCTATATAGTTTTTGAAGTACATCTATGAGCATTTATCATTTTTACACAATGCAGTTTAAAATCATCACGAAATTCAAACAACACAAAAGAATTATAATTATAAAACTATACCACATAAGTTATAATAATTCCATATGCCAAATATACAATAGTTGGACATAACATTTTGCAATTGATGTTCCCATAACTTGTTTTTACAAAAGATGCTTACTGACAAAAAAGAAAAATATAAACCATTCAAAGTCCAAGCTTGTGTGCTCCAAAGTCGAATTTCCATCATGCATCAAACATCAACACCTGATTTGGCAATAAGAAAATACATAACTACTTTTGTTGTATATGTATGACATTGAGAAACTGCTAACAACTGAACTAAAAAGTACGGCTAAACATGGCAATGTGAAAAGAAAACGAGATCAAGTGTGATCATGTCATCTTGTTGTTGGATTCGGTATAAATATAACATTGATAATATTGGATTGTTTGACTGGTCGTAGTTCTTAAATTACTTTTACAGCGTTGGCATGGTTCAGTTCCATGCACAGGCAAAATATTTTTTTTCCAACCAGCATCCTAAACTTCGCAACATTTCTTGTGTCAACCAATATACGTACGGCGCAGTACGACCAAAATGCAAGAAAAAAAAATTGTATAAGATCAAAATGTTTGAGCACATCTAGGTCACCGTATCTTCTATTTTCTCCAGTTTTATCTACCTAAACGAAATTTAAATATTAGTTCAGTTTTAAGAGTTGAAAAGGGAAATCATACTTGAAGTAAAATTCTACCAAAACAATCGTAATAAGGAGTATTTCCATCATTCATACTGACGTTAAGTAAAGAGAAGTATAAGTCATTCTTACTTGAAGACGATTCTGCGGCGACATTTGCAAAAGGCCAAGCTATAGTAGAACCAATTGCATCTTTAATAAACTAAAACTCAGATGTAGGTCTCCAAAAAGGTGCATTTGGAACTTTAACAATATCAACCCAAACTTTAACGACACCTTCTCCCAAACGAACAAAATGGACCATCGCATTTGGATCAGTCGAAGACACGCATCCTTCAACGACAACTTCTTTCTCTCCATGAACACTAATCAACTTGCATTTAATGTTTGACTTGAAACTAGTGGTATATCATGCAATATTTGAAACAATTTAAATATGTTTTCTACAAAACAGAAGTGATTATAATAATAAAACAGTATCAAGGTATATGCATGTTTTTATAAATTAAATACATAAACCACACATTACCGCTGAATGTGATACTATATTTGGCATATCAGCATATTCCGTAGCATCAATATCCTCAAGAACGACATTTTTTCCGGCCAAGCTACTTTCACCCAATAGCTTCTCCAACATATGTCATACCAACTGGTGCTCTCCATAAAAATGCATCTGATTTTTTTGCCACATCAATCAAAACAAGCGCAACAGACTGTCCAAGTGGAATATTATCCACAAGCTGAGTTGGATCAGTAGAGTACAACCACCCTTCGGCAATTAATTCATTGCTTCCAACCCAATCATACAACTTGCATTTCTTATTTGTTGTTGAAGTTTTACTCTAGTAAAAAATATATTATCAGGTTCTTATATTAAATCATAGAGCTAATGAGTGCATAAAGAATTAAGTATTACTTCATTTTCATCATTTTCAGAGACTATCGTACTGTGGAGTACAACTTTGTCAGATGGCCATGCTACTATCTCATCCTTTGCTTCTCCAATATGTGTGATTATCCTGGGAGTAGACCTCCATAAATAAGCATCCAATTTTTTCGGGATTTGTATGAAAATTTTCATGGCATTTGGTCCAAGTGGAATATTGTATAAAAGCTCTTTAGGGTCATTTGAAAAAACGCTTCCTTCAGCTACTATTTCATCCATCCCAGACCAATCCAACAAATTATATCTGGAATTCGGTTGGTCATACTTACTCTACATGTAGTCAAAATCATTTATATTATATGTTAAATCAAAATAAATTCCATTGTTATGGCAACAATAATATAAATCATTTGTACCACTTGAGATGGACTCTCATCCCTGCTGCTTCTTTTAACCTGATAAACAATTATGCAAATTATTAAGGGAATGTCTAAAATAAAAAATTAAACCAGACGTCTAAATCAACAAATGAGAAGTCTGAAAATTGACAGGGTTAAAATAAAAAACATGAAAACTAAAATCAGACATCTGAAAAAAATTAGCAGATGTCTGAAAAAAAACACAGATTTAAAAAGCATCCAACACAGACATCTGAAACTATTTCCAGATGTCTGAAAACTTCATCGGGTTGAAAAAACCCTAAATCAAACATATGTTTTTCAAACCAGAGGTCTGATTTACAAAACGTCAGTTATTTCTATATAAAAATAACCACAACCTTCCATTCCTCACTCTTCCATTTCACCGATCAAATTGAAACTTCTGTAACCCTAAAATCCCAAATCCATTCCAAATCACGGGTCCTAAAAAAAGATTCATCAAAAAGAAAGAGGGTAGATGAAGAATCATCAAATCCTCCACAAACTACTGAAGAAACACCCCCAACTAGTTTCACAATCATGACTCGACAGATGGATGAACAAAGCACCCTTATCAATTGAAAGATATGGATTGATGCAGAATAAAATCCTGCATACTGGTCCATTCTACAGTCTCATTGATTTTCCGATGTATGATTTACATAGCTTATGCCAGGATGCTGGTCTTGTAAAACTGGTCTCATTCCCTTCTAATCACCTTAACATTGACCAACTATCCATCTTTCTATTCTATGCGAACTTAGATAGTACAGGTTTTTGGAATCCTCAAGTAGAAAAAGATTGGATTTAGATTCACAGTTAAGGGCATAGGAGATATATTGCAATGTTCTAACACTGAGACAAATATCAATGATATTCCCGATATGCGTTTTAAGCCACGGGATAACATTACTCATCAAATTTGGGAAGATGATATGCCTTAATTTTCTACTAAATATTTAAGACCAAAAGCGAGATTTCCTACCTGAGTTCTTATAAATATAGTGTTTCCTCGGCTTGAAAGCTATGAAAAAATACTTGATCTAGAGCATAGGGCCTTATATGCTATATTTGGTGGTATTCAAGTTAACTGGGCTCAATTTATCTTTG
Source organism: Allium sativum (assembly GCA_030737875.1). Taxonomy (NCBI): domain Eukaryota; kingdom Viridiplantae; phylum Streptophyta; class Magnoliopsida; order Asparagales; family Amaryllidaceae; genus Allium; species Allium sativum. The sequence continues at coordinate 184,932,726 of CM060925.1, read as the reverse complement.
ATGAACTAAAGGAATTTTGGAGTAGGTCTCGACAACCAATTATCTATGCTCCGTTTATTATGAGATTATTAAAGTCAAAAAAGTTCTGACTTATTTATCAACGTTTCAGGAAATTTTGGTTAAGAAAGTAGCTAAAAAATTCATCTCCTTGATGCATCTCCCGGAAGAACCACCAACATTTTGCACTCTGGACGAATGGAGAGCTAAACGTCATGGTAAACAAGTTCCGCCACAAGAGCATCCTCAAGAGCATATTAAGGATATGTCGAAATCTTCCTCCCAACAAGCTTTTCAATATCGAACTTTTGAAGGTATGACTTCTCCCAAGGCACAAATTTTTCCAAAAGAATCATTTCGTCAAGTCGTCATTCATAATCAACTGATATTGTATCAAAATCAGGTTGCCTTGGGGAATCATATGTGAATATGGAACTTACACTAGCGTCTCGTCTCGCAACTATTGAGAATACAGTGAGTGCAACATCACGGTCTCTCTGAAATTTTATGACGTACTTGACCACGAACTCTGCCATCTCCACCATCTCTAACCTTTTCAGGAGATAATTCTGAAGAAAAATAAGATTCAAATAAATCTGGTGATAATGAGGAGAAAGTGGAAGAAAAAGAGGGGGAAGGCGACCCAAATGAAGCGAGCATCGAAACCTAGGAAATACAATGATAAGGAGGAGATAGAGGATGAAAAAGAGGGCGAAGGCGACCCAAAAGAAACAATCGTCGAACCTAAAGAAAAAGAAGATCTAAAGATATTCGATGACAAGGAGAGGAGAGAGGAAGAAAAAGAGGGGGAAGGCGATCCAAAAGAAGCGAGCATCGAACAAGAGGAAAAAGAGGGGGATAGCGACTCAACAAAAGCGAGAGTCGAACCTAAAGACGCCGAAGCTTAATCTACAATTTATGGAAAATTATCTATGTATTAAACTTTATTTTGTGACATGGTTGTGTTTTAATTGTGACTTTGATGTGTGCTATGCTTGTGATAACTGGATGATGTAAGTTTGTGTTGTTTTGATTGTGACTTTGGTGGTTGTGTTTTGATTGTGACTTTGACGTATGTTAGCTTTTGATAACTTGTGATAACTTGATGCTATTGGCATATCCATATCCGTATCCAGAATTATTTTCGGATAGCGGATAATACGCTTAATTTTCGGATATCGGATAATCATATCCTCTTAATTTTCAGATACGGACGGATATCGGAGTATAATGATTTTGTAACATGCACAACTGATTTTGATGTTTCAGACGTCTGATATCAGAACCATAAAACCATCTGAATGATAATCAGACGTCTTATATTTTACCCAGACGTCTGGATTTCATCTCTGTCTAAGATATTTTTCCTAAAGAAGTACCCTGACGTCTGAATTTTTTACCCTGACGTCTGAAATTTCTCTCGGCCTAAACAATTGTAAATGAAGCTGCAATCAGACGTCTGGATTACATCTCGGCCTAAAATATTAGGCATGAAGAATCATTCAGATGTCTGGATATTTTATCCAAACGTCTGGATATTTTCTTGGCCTAAAATAATGTCTGCAGAAGCATTGAATATCATAATGAACACAGCGATATATTGGACAAATTGATATACATGTAGAACACATTGATATATTGGACAACTTTATACATTTAGAATACAATGATACAGTGGACAACTTGATCAAATATTAAAACAAACAATATATTAGACACAGTGATATATGATAACAGTGTAGCCCCTTAAAATGTTAAGCAGTGTTGCCACAAATTTTATTTTTAGAACCATGTAGATGAGGTATTCAGTATCTTTAAGGTACTGAATACCCCTCTACATGGATCTGAAAATAACCTCATGACAGTACTAACGTTAACCAAGGCACTAAGGCAGCATGGCTTCAATTAACCAACGCGGCATGGATTTCTCCGAATAGATGCGAGCATGACATCACTGCTTCATGACTGACATGGTAATAAGGCTTGTGTAAGAGGAAAGAAGTAACTTAAAGACAATAGGACTGTGTCTTTAAGTTACTATGAGTGTGGTCTATCATAATATTTTGAAGTATGGTGAAGACAAGAAGTAACTCTACTAATAAGTTTTAGATAGGGATGAAAGAGCCAGCTCATTTCTGATAAGGAACAACGTGTACATGCAGCTCATTTTGATAAGTTCTAGATGAGGGATATGTGTATATACACATATTGAGTCATGTTTTATGAACAGGGTCCAACTTTTTATGTTTTTCCATATAGCTATGATTCATTGATTCACCTTTTGAGCGTACCACTACATAGAAACCATGTGTACATGCAGCAGTGTCAAGCCTGTACATGCAGCAATGTCCAGCTTGAATTTATTCTATCTCTGGATTCATCTTTTGGTTTTGCGAAAAGTGAAGTATGAAAATGCTGCATGTACTCAATCTTTATTTTATCTTTGGATTTATATGATAACTTGAATTTATTATGAATTATTTATGTAGTCATTACTCAACAAAGAGTTTATTCAATGATTTACTATGATTCTAAACTCATAGAATGCAAATAACTACTTACTACGTACAAGTTATAACTTATTGCCATTCGTTTTAGAAATACCTGGTTCTGTGATACTAGCATTTGAACCATCTTCTCCAAATCCGCAACTCTGTTTTGTAGTTGCATTGTTTGTTTTTGATTAGCTTGTGACAAGACGAACTTGATGTGGGTCATACCTCTTCCCATTCCTCTTAATCGTCCCGGTCTATCGTTTCCCAGCACTGTTGAAAGAGCATCTTTTCTCATAGGAGTTGTCAAGGTAGCTTGTGATTTAGCATTCAATTTTTTATTCTTCTTCTGTAAAGGATAACATAGATTGTAACTTTCAACATTATCACATTCTAAAACCATTTGTAATATGTCAATTTAAAATTAACTCACATACAATAGTTTCTTCAACAACCGAGCTCGTCGGCTCGTCGTTTTTTCGAGTGTGAGATTTAATCCAAACATCAGATCGATCGATAGAAGAGGGATCTAGACTCTCATTATTCTACGGTTATAAAAATTGGAATAAAATAATTTATCATAACTCCATAAATGGCATGACAAGATCACAATATTAAAATTATATCTGACCAAATCAGCAGCTAAGCGTGCCATTCCTTTATGGCGGCATGTATGTGGCATCTGTCCCCGTCTGATGGCTTTGAATGTTTCACTTTGTTGCTGAAATAAAAAAATTAAAATATACTGATAAGTTAATTCACATATACGAAGATGACCATTTATACATAATTTACCTCAAACTTTGGACTATTTTTCAAGTTGATAAAATCATTCCACTCCATCATAGTTTTGATATTATTAGGTTTCATTTGAAGTCTTTCCTCCTTAGACTTTTCTTTGACAAATTTATTAACTAACGTGCAGTTTGAACACCTGAAAATGCACCCCATTTGCCGAAATATGGGGACCTTTTGCCATCCCTCATTCAACACAAATCTAGCCTGTAATTAAAAAAAGGAAAATTTGCATTTTGCCCTCTTCTGAGAACTTATAATGGATATAAATTGCTGGTTTATGCCTCATTTGGGTATAAACTTTAGTGGCCTCCTAAAATTAACTTCAATGGCTAAAAATCAAAATTTTCCTCTGAATTTAACTTGGATGGTGTCTTTCTATTGTCAACTTCCTCCTACTAGTAAGTTTGCCTAACATTGTTGTATAAAGCTTGTATGTGTGTGCTTAAAATTAAACTTGTGATTAAAGTTCAAGTAATCCATATTTAGTTGTGTACTTGTTGATTGAGTGATGTACTAATGCATGTATCTTAATTGTTTACAGACTATGAAGTAGACAAAGCGTGACCAAGCTGAAGAATTTACTCAGTGATCCAATAGGTGGATGTATTTTAGTGCACAGACACAGTCGGGCTTTCATGCTTTAATAGCTTTATTCAAGGGACAAATTTTGTTTCACTTAATGTAACGAAATTTGCAACTACATGTAGTTCAGCAATTTATTTTGAAGCAACTTTTAACATCTTTGAAGCAAACTGTGTAGTGTATGTAATATACATTTGTGTTGCTGTAGGGAAGTGTTTTCCTGAGGTTATCTCTTTTGCTACAATGGAAAAACAGATAACCCCATGAAAACAATTCCTATGTATAGCAACACAAATGTATATTACTTCCACTATACAGTTTGCTTCAAATATAGTAAAGGTTGCTTCAAAATAAATTGCTGAACTGCAAGGAGTTGCAATTTTCATTATGTTAAATGAAGCAGCATTTGTCACTTGAATAAAGTTAATAAGCATGGAATCTTAGTTGGGTGCCTGTGCTAAAATACATCCACCAACTGAATCACCGAGTAAATTCTTAACCAGAAATTAATTTAAAACCTTCAGCTTGGATATGTTATGCTCAATATGCAATTCGGACATGTTATTGCTATGTTCATTAAGATATTTGGGTATGTTACTGTTATGTAATTCGGATATGCTATGTTATGTAATTTGGATATGTTATTGTTATGTAATTAGGGTATGTTATTGTAGATGGAAAATATTGTGGATATGGAACTTTGATTATATATGGCTATAGCTCAACAACAAGGAAGACATGCATAGGTGAAAAAGGTGTGTCAGACGTATGGATATTTTTCCAGACGTCTGAGAGTAGAAAAAGAAAGCAATCTGAATATCAATCAAACATGTGAAAATATATCCAAACGTCTGGATTTTTCTCCGGCCTAAAGTAAAATGGTTGAAGATGTTTTCAGACATCTGGATATTTTATCCAGACGTCTGATAGTGTTCTTGGGCAAGAGAATTATATTTGTAGATGAATACAGACGTTTGCTATTTTATCCAGACGTTTGGATTTTTTCTCAGCCTAAACTATTAAGCCTGAAGAAGTGCTCAGACGTCTGGGTATTTTATCCAGACATCTTATATTTTTTGCGTCTATAATATTATGCCTGAATAAGTATGCAGATGTCTGATATTAAATCCAGACTTCTGGATTTTTTATTTGGTATGAAAAAATGTGTTAAATAGACACGAATAAATAGAAATTACAAAATATGCCTGAATGCAATCCCATAAAATGGCTTTCAGACCAGCGTCAAGGTGTCTTCAATTACTAAGAGTGGCTGGAATATGCTCTCGAACAAGTGGTCCTAAAAATGACGATAAATGGACTGATCCTTGACCTATTGGTTTAGCATTCTCATTAAATTCAACTTCAACACGATTTGTGAAGTTTGAAGGAAGTTTCTTCATTTTCGTAGGACCTCTACTCTTTCTTTTCTTTGGCTGACTGGCATTTGCATTTTCAGTTGGTCCATCGGCTTCTACGTGTTGTTCGTTTTGCATTGTACGGTTCTCAAATGCAGTAGGACTATCTTCTACTCCTTGTGCATTATTTTCTAATGCTTGTGCTTGATTATCTTCTACTACTTGTGGATTATTTTCTACTAGTTGTGCTCGATTATCTACAACTACTTGTGCATTATCTTCTACTACTACTTATGGATTGCCCTCGCTTTGAACGTTGTTGTCTTCAATATGCTTCTTCTGTTTATTAGGCTTGTACAATATATTTTTAGCTCCTTTGCTTTTTTTGTTGTCGCATTTTTCCCCTCATTTCTTATTACTAAAACATGAGGAAAAACATAAAATATATACCAGAACTATACAATCCAAACACTTGTGCGCTAAGGCCATCCTGAATATGCTACACCTCAATATGTCATTTACAGGAAAACAACATTGCTTTTCATAGCAAATAACAACAGTTTAGGAGACTTTAAAACATATAAGTACATTTATAGCTACAGCAAAATATGAGTTAGCCGAAATAATTTGTTATTGTCAGTTAGCCTAAATCATATATGTCATCGAACTTAACATCGGTGCTTATATTTATGTGCTCAACCTAACAATACTATCTACTTGTCTTATATACACGACCACTGTTATCATGGCGACCGACTGGTCGAGACTAGTCGTCGACTAGTCAACTAGTTGGTCGCCAATCAACAACTTGGACTCTCTAAATGAATTTTGTTAATATGTCGGGCAACTGAAATGACATGGAGCGACTAGTCGATTAGTCAGTCGACTAGTCGACTCGACTTAACAGACTGGCTTCAAATTGTTTCAATTTGAGTCCAAAACCAAAAAAAAAAAAGGAGAAGAAGCAGGTCTCCAATATTGATAACATTACAATGGATGGACTCTTGATCCTGAAAAGGAATAATTTATTCTTTTTGCAAAAAGAAGCAGGGTTTTGTCACAATAAATTCTTTTTGCAATCTCTTGATCTTGAAAAAGAATAATTTATCAAGATAAAGTAAAGTGCGGAAGGCAAAATTTTGGACAAAAAATGAAAACTTTTTCACATACATACATACATACATACATACACACACAAATATAAATATATATATAATATATAAACAACCGCACAAATGGATTCTCATTGCATTCACTTTGCAGCTCTCGCTACCAAAAAAAGAGTAGCATTTATGTTGTTGTTTATCTTTTTAAGTAAGAGAATTATGCCTTAAACCTTTAAATTCAATATTCGGTCTAAAACTTAATCTAGTTAAATATTTTTTTGCTAAACAAAATAAAGAACACTGTAGTGGAGTCAAGCATAGGACTAACGGCTAAAGCAACAACCTTAGAAGCCATTATTCCAAAGGGCAATAAAAATAGAGATAAATTCCTATTTAAGTGAAGAGAAAAAGAATCAGCTAAGTGTGGTATTATTCAAATTATGCATTTTTTTATTATCTGATATTCTGTGACACATAATTAAAAACAGAAGCAAAATAGAAAATCAAATAACAACAAACACTTAAGGTAAATGAAAATATAAAAACTATTCTCCTTTGCTCTCACATTTCATGGTATGGGATGCAAAAATAATGCCTAATTGTTTCAAATGAATAAAAACTTATGATCGGTATCAGCTTCCATAACCTGTTGAGAGAGAGAGAGAAAACGAAAAATCTTTTTCAGAGTTCTAGAATCATCTAAATATATTTAACCAAAAGTTATACCAGTCACAACCTTCGAACACTAAATCTTAATGAATCTACAACTTTTTGCTATCTGACCGTAGCCGCAGAGTCCAACCATTGCTCCATGTACAACACTACCAGACTGTACTAGTTAGAAGTTTATAATTATATATATGTATATATTTGTTTATCGACTAGTCTACAACTAGTCCACTAGTCGACTAGTTGGACCTCTGTCGACTCGACTTGACTTACCGCCATGATAACCATATTACACGATCTATTCCTCTTATAATCAGATGCTCAACTACCACCTTCTCATATTGATGACTAAGATTTCGACAATCTAAGCAAGAACATAGAATTTTTTCAACATTTCCAGAATTTTTCATAGCGGTATGCACAAAGTTTCGAGCTCCTTGCTAATACTCACTACTAGTTCTTTGAAATTTTTTATCTTTTAGCTTCCGTCAAAATATACGATATGATTTTCAAACTACATTTATGTTGAGAATTACGTAGTTGCCTGTGTAGATTCACCTAATTTTTATCCATCATCGTCTACTACATAAGCAAGCAAATTTATAAAACTTGGAAATGATAGTCTATTATTGAGTACATGCAAATTAACATAACTACTTTATAAAACAGTGATACTAAATGAGACACAACAACTTTTAACTGCTAAAAACACAGTCAACATTTTTAGCAGGCACACCAGATGTTAGAAAAAACTGAACATTGGCTAATTAATGAAAAAGATAAAATAATCAAGGCGACGCTTACAGCGACTTAAGGACGACGAAGACTGAATGGGATCTATGGGTCCGACCTCCACTAGAATGGAAATTCCTCCACTGGAACCGACTGTCTTCTGTTATGACAACCGAGAGACCAAGGGCAACAGTGCGAAGTGACCGGAGATTCGAAAGTGAGACGGAGACCAGGCGGACGACGAAAATTGGATGGAAAATTTGTGATTGAGAATTTAAAATTTTGGGGAAATATTATGCTTTGCGGGCGATTTTAGTAATAGTTGGAGGGAAGTGAAAATTCATTCCCGCTTAAATTTATCTCAGCATTTTAATATAAAACCAACATACTCCTGCGTTATTTCTATAGCCTGGAAACCAAAACGCTATGAGTTATAATGATTTCAGGTCTGAAGACCATTACATCAGTATCACTATGAGAATAACTTATGATATTGTTAATTATATTCCATATAGTTTTCTAATGTTGGATCAGCCTAATACGCTATTCTCCAATACGTATTTATGTCTTGACATTAATATCACTATATTAATGATCAATGAGATGTGATCATCAGTTAATCAACATACTAGTATCAATGTTTATTGTTTTCCTATATAAACAATAGAACTCGACTAGGGACATTTAAGAATTATAATACTTAACATATCATATAATCTCAAGTTCAGTCCTACTCAAACTATATAATTTTGTATCATTATTCTAAGGACTTCTATTATGTTTATTTATATTGCAGAGTAAATATAAAATAACAGAACATTTTATAACAAATAAAACATTACGTCAGCAATGTTATTGTTATTCATATATAACAGACTGACTCTAGGGCATAAACTCTAATACATAATTAATGTATGAAATAAATATAGGTTTTATTGATCGAATTTTATTCTTTTATCCTCATACCTCATGTTCACATGCGTCCAGTACACATATTTTGAAACTTCATGTTACACGTTAGTGAAACAACTGCATCTATTATGTTAATATAGACACCAATGCATACCAAGTATGAAATAATTGCATTTACACTTAAATACTTTAATAGCTAATTGATCTACCTTCTTATATAGCATGCATTTGCTTACCTTCAAAATTATCAAATCTAACAACTACTGACATACCACTATAAGCAAAACTCATCAACATAATATGTTAATACATTAATAATAGAATGTTCCTGCTATGCTTATGAAGAGCCACCGCATACGAGATTCTTAATAACGATTCACCTTCAGCTTCTCCTAATAACAAACAAACAATTAGACGATCCTTCTGCTCCCAACATTATCAGATTACAGATAATAGCACAAACAAACAAATCCCAAACTCCCGTTCCACAGAAGTAAGGATAGTCATTCGGAATATAAGACAATAATCAACATTATCAGATTATAGATAATAGCATAAACATGAAATATAATAATTTACATCAATATGACAACAGAATCATAAAATGTAATAAACATCAGAGTGGCACAGTTATAGGATACAGCTTAGTGCATAAAGGAAATAATCAGTCTACATCAAGATCAATGGGACATATACATCAGATAATACATAATAGAGATAATCAGTATACATCGTGATCAGCGGTACATATACATAAGAGAATACAGGCGGAAATGTTAGTAGTCCAAAATATAGATATAAACTAGTCTTCGCCATCATCCAAAAATGCACTCCATGCTATAATGCAAAGCCAAAATACATCCTGTAACTTGTCACTTGGCTGCCCATGTGAAAATAAGGGGACCCGAGTTTGCAAGCGAAAACAAACTATGAGTCAGTTATGGGACTGGCATGAGAAAGCTAATTAACTGGTTTAACAATATTAATAAGGCAAATCATAGAACCACGTCGCTAACGCGGAACAGGTTTTCTCCATTGAGTGCCAGTGCATGAATTAAAGTTAATCTTCAAACAACGCAATGCTTTTTAAAAAAAAATGCAGCCATTACATGTCCCATCACACAATGCAACGCAAGACATAGGATAGAGTTTTACCTTATAATGGCAAAAATATGCTTAATATGGGTAAAGCAAAATCACTTGATATTATCACTAGTGCACAAATGTTTCAAAAGCAATTTCAATCATAATGTATCAATCATAGACGACATCAGCGTCCCATGCCACTATGCCGCCATATATAGGTTTACAATCAAAACCAAAATTTCATATTGGAAATTAGATTCCATTATGAGTCGAGGCAAGGGATGTACTCCTCGCCGGCTTCGAGACACTCTAGCAAATGCGTCAGGGTTCCCCATAGTGAACCCATGGATCCTCCAAGGCCGGTCCTCCCTTACGTTTAAGGATAAATTATTCCTGAATACACATTTCTTAGTCCTATATGACCTATCCATCAGCTCTGTTGTAACCGATATATTCGAGGCGCCTCGCATTCCATCATCCACATAGGTAAAAATAAATAAATGACTAGGCTCTATACCATGGCACCACCCATAGCTAGAAAGAAACGTCATGTCCTCCTTGGGTCCTTATCCCATTTTTAACTCATACCCGAGGTGTGAGGGCCGTGAATTAATGCTATACACAAAGCTATGCTCTTTAAAGCCGTGCTTTGATCATCAACCACAAGACTTTGCTTTTCAACAAAAGCCTTGATCTTTTACATCTCAACATGCCACATTGACATTCCACGCCATGCGATTAATGTCTATCAATATATAAACTCTTAGCTTGTACGTCTTAGAGAAGGGTGTTAAGCAAGATAATAAGTTCTCCGCCACCAAACATATATATATTTAATAGAGATCAATCAACATAGAACGAAATCCAATGTCAGACACACATCCATTTACTAGTCCGTTCTAGGTATGAACGAAACCAGAGGTACCTTATTCCTCGTTCCATATGTCCAATACAGAAGAGAGGCCTTCGCACATCCGGGCGATCAACAAGTACGTCCAGACCACTACCACTATAACCTCATCAAGGGAGCTACCCATATTCAAGGTATCAATAGAAATCCATACGATGTGAAGATCACCGGTCTTGCACCGTCTACATATCTTCGACTTTTAATCGTCGATCAATTATTTGAAATGAGAATTAACTCGGCGTTTTTAAATAATTCACACACACACACACACACACACACACATATATATATATATATAATTCAAATCAATTCTTTTCATGATTAAATTATTTGACATTTACGTTTTCAAATCAGTAGAATAATCTTATGTCAAAAATATCTAACCATCAGAATATCCAATAAACCAAGTAAAATCGGTTTATTTCCATTCCATATCCTTTATAATATTTTATAATGATTTATCGCTATTTTTATTTATATAAAAATAGCTTGTTTTATTTAAACGATGCTTCGGGTCATAAGGCAGCCCTGGCGCTGTTCTTCTCCAGGTTCGATTTACACATTTCTCAAAATCTAACCATTGGATCTTAACAAATTTAACATCGTTGGAAAGATCTTTCCAAAGCGAACCCAATGGTTCCGGTTTTGGGAAAATCCGACTATCTGTTCTCTCGGTATAATCGTTTAAAGTTACGATTCCAAAACGCGAACTCCAGCGGCACGATTCATTTTAATTTAATTAAATTTATATATATAAATATAATTCATTCGACGATTTCCAATACATTTTCACTTTAAAATTTTGGCTAATGCCTTTAAATTTCGAATTTTTTTGCCATAACCACCTTTGTACGGAGAGGTGTTTGGAAATTTATTGGGTCGTATTAGGCATACAATAAATCTAGTATAAGCATACACAATTTTATTGACTAATCTAAGCCCAAGGGAGAGTGTAAAAATCATTTCTCAAGAGAACAAATTCTCGTCACCTTGTCCAGTGTTGGAAAATAAATAATCAATGTGCTGTATCTAAAAATAGGAGAGACGTGATTATTGTCAACTCCAAACCTGTGTGGGGATTTTATTCAATCTGACAATTTATAGTTATATTTTATTTAGTCCATATTAGTCCTTAGTTCAACCTTTAATTCAATCATCGCCATGCGAGCGTCTCGCTCGTTTAGTTTTCTCAACCTCGTCATACAAGCCCCAAATGCTTATATGGAATATGATATGCTATGACACCAATAGTTCGTCTTCGGTTCAACCAGAAATGCAATCATTGCCAAATAAGCCTCTCCCCTGTATGATAATTCCAACCTCGTCATATAAGCTCCAAATGCTTATATGGAATATGATAGAGTATGTTATCTTCACGAAGTATGCCATGTAGTGCAGTCCAACATTTATTGTTACTATCCTATGGCGTTGTTTATAATCTCACACAGAACAACCAACACACGACATCCAAAGGCATTCACAGGAGTTTGTATAATATGTAACACCCCGTAATTTTAAAACATGACATAAGGGATAATTAAAGAATAATCAAATTTTGGTGGAAGAATTAAGTGAAACGGGTTATGCCATTGTGTTCGTCTCGGAATTCTACTTGAGGTAGAGTTTGAGTTTGCGTAGAACGGATAAAATATGAAGGAGTTATAGACGATGGAATTTTGGCAGAACAATCAGGAAACAGGCCAAGATAACTAGCACACTTGTGTAGTGCGCCAGAACAAAAATGCACTGGCGCACCTGGGAAGTGCGCCCAGGCCGAGCCCAGGTTTGTAGAATTCTAGAGAGTTCCATGATGACGTGTCTTTTTAGTCTGAGTGGTTCTGATGGTCTCTAATATAATCTAAAGGTCCTGATTCACCTAATACATCTATAAATAAACACCTAAACCTAACCCTAATCTCATTCAACCCTAGTCCATGGCGCCTCCATGCTGCTCTAATCTAAATTAAACAAGCCATTCTTCTCTATCAAGTCAAATTAGAAGATCAGTTCTACAAACAATCAATGTAGAGATTATTCGAGACCAGATTTGCTACAACAATGCCTAATTCTCTTATCTAAGAATCCTATCGCTGTGAGTCTATTTTACTTTCACATATAATTAAATTAAAAAGTAATTATGATAGGATTGTAAATTGGTTCTAATGTATATGCCTGTAACTAAGATGAATCATATCAAGTTTTGTAATTTGTTATCCTTTAGATTCATACCCAATTGTTATTATCATATGCCTGTCTGATCGATTTTGTCGTTATTCATTTCACATGCCTATTTATATGTTTATGCCAATTTAGATGTTTTGATTCTTTTCCCTTCTTCTTTTCCTTTTTCCTTTTTAGACTAGGCTAGTTTCGAGCCTAAGCATATTGCGTTGAGATTTACGTACGAATAACGTTGGGATGATAGGGAAAAGTTGGGAAATTTGTAATACAATGAGATTTGGCATGAACTGTTGGTGACAATGGAAATTGGTTTGGGCATAATTGAGTATAACTTGTATACTTGAGATTTGTCATAAATTGGTTTGGGCATAATTGGGTATAACTTGTGTTCATGAGATTTGGCATAAATTGGTTTTGCATAATTGGGTATAACTTGTATACATGAGATTAGGTACAAATTGGATTAGAATTATAAGCATAAATTGGATTGGAATTTATGGGTAACTGGAAATCACTATAATCCAAGATTTGAAATTGAATTAAGGAAGAGATAATTAACGCAAATTGATTTGGGCATAATTTGGTATAACTTGTATACATGGGATTATAGGCTCAAATTGGATTAGAATTATAAGCATAATTTGGGTTGGAATCTATGGGTTATTGGAATATATTACAATACAAGATTGGAAATTGGGACTAGAATCAAGAAAGGATAATGAACGCCTAAGGCACGAGGTTAGATTTGGATTGCTGCAGAAGTATGCCTGGAACCACCCGGCATATCCCGCAACCGCAATTTGGTAATCTAATATGATAGGTCAAAGGAAGAAATTAGATGCGTAATAATACTAAGACACAAGGTTAGATTCGAATTGCGGTAGAAATTGTTGGATCTAGAATAACCCTAGATGGGGGTGAATAGGGTTTTTCACAGTTTTTAACTGAATTAAAAATCTAACGAGATATATAATAATAAACAGATTACAGAATATTACAAAAACAGAAATGCAGAAAGTAAATCACACACAGATATACCCAGCTTCGGCAAAACCCTGCCTACTGTTGCATTTCTAAGGTTTCTTCTAGGAGATAGAACAGATCCCGCATACAAGACCATGTACACTCGCAAACCCTGCTCCTATTCTAACCCTACGCTCAAAACCATAGACTGATCGATATCCCCTCGATCAGATTTTCCAGTTTACGATCCCGTAACCAGTAACCCAGATTTTACAGACTCCGTCAACTATCAGTCAACACCCTGACTGATCCCCCCTAGTATTTTACAGACACTAGAAACTGTTTGTTTGTTTACAAAGAAGACAGAGTTAAAAAACGATACAAAATAAAAACAAAAACAAAAATTAAAACTCTTAGGCGTTTAAATAAAAAGGGTCATCCCCTTTGAAAACTTGAAACATGGCCTGCCCATTCTTAAGTCCATTGCACTCCCATTTGCCCGATCCTTTTTCTCTGGAAAAGATAAAAAAATGGCGGCTACGATTATTCTAGGGTTTCCTGCTTTTGTTCCCTAGGGTTTCCTGCTTTTGTTCCCAAATCAAATCGATGGCTTGACGAAATTGCTGCCGGGTTCTTCCTGGTTTCTCCAATGGTTTGATTTGCTCTCTCGATCGATTTGGAGGCAGATCGAATCTCTGTAACAAAAAAGGTGAGTTTTCTGAAATTTCTTTATACTTGAACTTTATGGTTTTTTTTTGGATTCTATGCTCTCTCGTTGCCAGTGATGATGTGGTGTTAGAATTAGGATTATAAATCCTTAATTCCTCTCTGATTTCGTTTAATGACCTGGCTGATTGTGGTTTGATGCTTTCCCCTTTTGTTGTACGACTTGAATGAATTTTTCCGCTTTCCTGTTTTGAATTGCTTGATTGCATAGAGTAGAATCGGCTTTAAAGAGTTGCGTGATTGTGCTTGATGAATCTTGATTGAATTGATGCGGTTATTCCTTGCATAGTTGCTCAATTTATTTGTTGCCATATTGTCGCCTCGAGTAATTTGCTTTCCCATTTTAATAGATAAATTCTGGACATAAATCTGAGTTTGTCTAATTGAATCACACTGAATTGTTCCCGCTGCTTTCATACCATATATTGAATTAATTCTAGAAAGCAAAATTTACTGTCCCATGCATGATTTTAAAAAAGAAACTTCCTGCCTTTTTTTGATGCCGTGACACAACATATTGGTATCCCTCTTTTGATTGCCATTTTTTGAACACTTGATAGACTCCATATTGATTTGGCTCTTGTATAATTGCTTACTTTCTGCACTAATTTCTTCTGTCTCATGAGTGCAAAGTATATGCTGACTTGTGTATATCGTGACACCATAAATCAATGCATTCCAGATTTAGATTCCATAAATAATTTGCAAAAATTACTTTCCAAATGTACAAAGATTTCTTGGATGGACTTGAAATATTCCTTGCAAAAACTCCTTGTCCCTTGATTGTTGCCTTATATTCTTCTGCGTAATTCTTGGTATTGTTTCCTTGCTTGAACCTCTGTAGTGTAACAATGACACTTCACTGTTATGTGTCACATTTTGTAACCGTGTTCACTTGAACATCAAACTGTCTTAGCTTAATCACAATGTAAATTGACTTGCTCCAGTATTAAACACATTGTACTCATGTACACACGCACTTGTTCATTGTGATGCTGTTTTGTAGCATCATTGCAATTCAAGATGCTGAACTGTTTATGTGATAACTGCATACATGTTGATGCATGCTCTTCCTGTTGCCATTTCATGCTGTATCAATTAACCTGCTTTCTGAAGTTTGCAAACTTATTTGTATTGAGCACTCTGACTTGTTCCATTTAAGTTGATCTGACCATCTTGCTTGAACATGAGGCTGACTTGAAAACATGTTGCACCACTTTGTTGAACAGCTGCTCCATGCATCATATACTTGTTCACATGCTTTTATACTGCTTGTACATGCTGACACCATGTATATGTTGTTGTGTAGTTGAACTGCACCACCAATTGTTTATTTGCTTATGCTCACTCATCTAGCTGCTTGGTCACTTTGTCATACTACTGCACTTCACACTGTTATTCAATTTGCCTTTATCATGCTACATGCACCATGGCCCAAAAATTAGCTGCATCATGTATCATATCTGCACTTGACTTGAACTGGAAGCATGTTGCTTGATGCTTATGTTGCCTTAACCTCATTCTTCATGTATGCTGAAGTGAACATGTTGCTTGATCATTTGTCATGCTTATTCCACTATGTACACATGTATTTGCTGAAACACTTGAAACAGGAATGCCACCATTTATGCTATGTTATACTACTCCATTGTTTTGCTGTATGCCTACATATGTTTTCACCAATTTGCACTTGCACCACTGTTGACTTGTGCTCGACCACTTTTGTGATTGAGTTGATTTCACTTTGGCTTTTTCATTTGCTGGCTTACATACATTTTCTTGTGCTTGGCCATTTTTGAAGTTTGAACATTTCTTGCAACTCTTTTATTACACTGTTGTGCATTGAGTCGAGGTGGTCCACGTGGCTACTCCTCAGTTGCACACTGATTGGCGAGGCAGTACACACGTGTATATTTATACACGTGTGTATATGCAGCCACTTAGAAAATTTTCTGTCCCTGTACATATACAAACTGTCTGCCTAGACACAGATGAATCAGATCGAATTATGAAAAATGATGAGAAACACACCAGAAAACTGAGGCAAATAAAAAATTTTGTTTAAAATTTATATTTGCATGAATTTTGAATATTATTTCTGTTCCATATACTATGTGTGTGTTTCTGTATATGACAGGTACGAAGACTGGAATGACTGAAGACAGGTTTGACAGAGAAGCAGTGAAGACAGAAGATTGAAGACAAGGACAGTGTGAAAAAGTGTATATGTATACGAGTCTGTGTAAACGAACGAATGAGTGTAACTACCACTGAAAGATAGAGTGTTGTAGTGAAGAACACTGTATATGAAATTGTATTTGATATTTAATACAGAGTGGAGTTATAAAAAAAATTGTACTGTTTGAATATTTGAAATAAAATATTATATTTAAACAAAATACTGTGTAGATATCTGAGTTTCTGTATAGATGCATTCTGTTTAAATATAAATATTATATTCCTGTCTGTAATGTGATATAACAGTACAACAACAACAAACACATTCAAAATAATATATACTTGTTTGTTATCATCAAACAAAAAAATGTATAATTGTGTATACAACACCGTTATATACAACAGAAATATGCTCGGAACCGCTCGGCATATCCAGCAACCGCAAACGGTAATCTAATATGGGAGGTCTTGCACGATTACGGGTGTAATAAAATAATGAACACTTAACCAAGAAAAGACATGTGGGAAGACATGGGAACAGTAAAATGGTTAAGTAGGTGACATGGGTAGCATATATTGCTGGGTAGCATGTATAACATAATTAACGAACACTTAACCAAGATAAGACATGTGGTAAGACATGGGAATAGTAAAGGGGTTAAGTGGGTGACATGGGTAGCATGTGAAACATAATAAAAGCACTTAACCAAGATGAAACATGTTATAAGACATGGGGATAAAAAAGGGTTAAGTGGGAATTCCTAGTGGGGACCAAGCTTAGGAGGGAAGCTTTTGTCAAGTGTATGGATCCTTTTCAACCAGTAACCCAATTCAGTATCTATATGAGCTCGACCTAGGTCGAGGACAGGGACACACTTATTGGGGTTGATTGTAAGAGGTCAGTAAAAGAGTTAACGATGGCAGTGAAAGTCCAACAGAGTCATGTGTGTGCGTGGGTCCGGCTGGTAGGTAAGATGTTGTTGCATCGTGTAGGTATAAGTTATGCATTTCAGTGGTATTGGGGTTTCCACCTTAGGGAGTGATATACCTTGTTGTGGGACCAGCACAGGTATTGACGAGGTTAGGGAACCGATCAAATGGGAAGGGTAGTGGGTTCTTCTAGTGGTGATAGGTGCATATTGGTTACCTATGATAGCAGCCAGAGGTACATAATCGAATAGGAAGGGTACATCTAGTGGTGATAGATGCATATTGGTTACCTATGTTAGCAGCTAGAGGTACATAATCGAATAGGGAGGGTACATCTAGTTGTGATAGGAGCATATTGGTTACCTATGATTGCAGCTAGAGGTACATAATCGAACAGGGAGGATAGTGGATACATTTAGTGGTGATAGGTGCACGTTGGTTACCTATGATGGCAGCTAGAATTACACGAAACTATCATTATTCTGTTTAGCCAAGAGGGATCATCTTTTAGTATGAAACTAGTATTGGTGCGGTGTAGAGAATATCTTATAGTGGTTAGAAGCGTAGTCAATCTTACATCTTGTACATCTTGTTACCTCGTCATATCTGCTTATGTTACATTCATCTCTTATATCCAGTTTATGTTCTTATCATGTTGCTTTACTAATTATATTGTTAAAGTCACTGGACTCGCCAAACTTTATGTCTGACCCTTTTTTTGCCTCTTTTCCTTTCTTTTCCACCCACCCCCAGGTTCTCAGGGTGGGCATGTTGAAGCTTGACTCGTACTTTCCTGCTTGAAGTGCTGAATGTATTGCTTAGCTTTGTTTCTCTTTCATATGGCATTTTGAGGATTATGGTTTTAAAAATTATGTACTCTAATGGCTTTTGTATAAGATTGATATTATATAATTGGTTTTGGTGCGATGGGTTTAAAGATGTAACCAGAATTATTTCTGTTTCCGCTGAAATAAAGTTATAAATTTTTCAAGTACTATTTTATGTATCTGTCTTGTAATATTCTGTTCTGATTACTTATAACGCTCCACGAAACTTAATGCATTCCCTTTATGAGTGACATTAACGGACGTGGGGTGTTACATGTGGTATCAGAGTTGAAGGTTACCGGATCAGATAATTTTTTTTGAAATCTGGTTTCAAAACGGTTTTAAAAGAAGTGTTTTGAAAAGAAAAGTTCATTTTGAAAGACATATTAGTGATTATCATATTTATATTGCTTTGCTTCAAGAGACTAAAATTGAAAGCCCGGACTTTAGTTTTTACGCTAGATTAGGTGGATCCCATTTCCGTAATTGGGCATGTCTACCATCAATTGGCAGCGCAGGAGGGCTTATGATTGGTTGGAAAGACAACCAGTATAGACTTATACAGGAATTTTCTAAGTTACACTTGCTACACATTACATTATCTTCACATAGTGACAATACTTTATTGAGTATTTCGAATGCGTATGGCTCTCACACTAAGATTGAGAGAAGACGTTTGTGGGAGGAAGTTTCTGAATTTAGAAATCTTGCCCCAAATCTTTGGATTGTAGGGGGGATTTTAATGTTACAAGGTTTTTTGGACAGAGATCTCCTAGAGAAGGTGATTTTTCCGACATGGAGTAATTTAACGAATTCATTCTTGATAATAATTTGATTGAGATTCCGCTTAGCAATAGATCTTTTACTTGGTCTAGGTCTAATATTAGTGACAGGCCGTCTTTTGCCTTATTAGATAGATTTCTTATAAGTACGGAGGTTGACGAAAGATTTCCAATTTGTATAGCAAAAGGGTTACAATTTTTATATTCAGATCATTTCCCTTCAATCCTTTCGTGTGAATCGAAAATGTTAATTAGTAAAAATTTCAAATTTGAAAAGATGTGGTTACTTGACATCAGTTTTATTAAACTTGTTATTGTTAAGTGGAATTCGCTATCATATTTTAATAATTTATACAATGGCAATTCAGCTAAGATTTTTGTGTCAAAACTTGGTAAATTAAGATTTTTTCTTAAGAGGTGGAATAAATTTGTTTTTGGTAGTGTTAGAATTAAAAAAGATAAGATTTTATGTAAGATGTTAGATTTAGATAAATTAAGTGAATCTAGGACTCTTAATCTAGGTGAAAGAGATAGGCTTTGCAATCTTAGAAATGACCTCAAACTGATATTGGAAAAGGAAGAAGTAATGTGGAAGCAAAGATCACGCGTTCAATGGATTAAGGAAGGAGACAACAACACAAATTTTTTTCATAGTATGGCTAATAAGAGGAGACGCGATAATTTAATT
Source organism: Allium sativum (assembly GCA_030737875.1). Taxonomy (NCBI): domain Eukaryota; kingdom Viridiplantae; phylum Streptophyta; class Magnoliopsida; order Asparagales; family Amaryllidaceae; genus Allium; species Allium sativum. The sequence goes on along the minus strand of CM060925.1, from coordinate 184,912,812 downwards.
CATTCTATTTTCTTAAATAATGAGGAATTGACAGTTCAGCGTGATTTAAATGAAGCTTTCACCAGTTATTACAAACAAATTTTTGGGACTAGGATAAAGAGAAGAATTAACGTTAATTGGAAGGACATTTACCCTAACGAAGTTAGGGGAGAGTTATTAGATTTAGATAAACCTTTTTCAGAACAGGAGATTTGGAAGGCAATTTGTGACATGCCTAGTGACAAAGCTCCGGGGCCTGATGGTTTTTCTGTTCTGTTTTACAAACAGTTTTGGGAGGCTTTGAAATCTGATGTAGTGAATTTATTTAATGATTTTTATAGCGGGGATTTATGCCTAGGTAGCTTTAATTTTGCTAATGTTATAATTATTAAGAAGAGAGAGGATGCAAAACTTTTAAAGGATTTTAGACCTATCTCTTTGATAAATGTATCTGTTAAGATCATTTCTAAAGTCCTTGCTAATAGGCTAAGTGGGAAGATGAATGATCTTATAGATCATTCACAAACTGCCTTTATTAAAGGTAGGCAAATAGTAGATGGAGTGGTAGCGGTACAGGAGTACATTAATGTGTGTGTTAAAAATAATTTTTCATGCGCTATTCTGAAATTAGATTTTTAGAAAGCATTTGATTCTATTGACTGGGATTATATATGTGAAGTATGTCTAGCTAGAAGCTTTAGTGTTAGGTGGACTAACTGGGTAATGCTTTTACTTGGGTCTGGTAGTTCTAATATTGTCGTAAATGGGGTTGTGGGAAAGAAGATCCAATCTAAGAGGGGTCTTAGACAGGGGGATCCCCTGTCACCTTTATTATTTAATTTAGCGGTTGACGTTTTTTCTAGTATCATTAAGCGAGCGGGGAGATTAGGTGGTTTGGGTTATGTTGGTAATGATGAATTTAACAATGAATTATCTGTTCTCCAATTTGCGGATGATACCTTATTATTTTCTTCTCATCTACCAAAACAAATTATTGCTCTTAAGTTTATACTTTATAGTTTTGAGATGTTATCAGGTCTTAAAATTAATTTTGATAAGAGTTCGGTTATGGTCATTAATGATTTTGATAACGTCGAGGCTATGGTTGCTAACACCTTAAACTGTTCTGTTATGAAATTTCCTTTTGATTATCTAGGTTTCAAGATTAGGCCGTCAAAATTAAAAAAGGAGGACTGGTTAGCCATAATTGATAAGATTAATAATAGACTATCAAGTTGGAACAATAGATTCTTGTCTAGAGCAGGTAGATTAGTTTTGGTTAATTCAGTACTATCGGCTATCCCTACGTATTGGATGTCAATACATAGATTTCCTCAATGGGTTATCGATAAGATTGATAGAATAAGACGTAATTATCTATGGGGTGGGGGTAGAGATCATATTTGTAGGGGTTTCAAATGTTTAGTAAATTGGGAGGTGTGTTGTAAGGCCAAGAGAGACGGGGGTTTGGGGATAATTAATCTATCTAATTTTAACTCTTCCTTATTAGCTAAATGGTTGTGGAAATTTAGGTCTTTTGTAGTATCTACAACGTGGAAAGTTATTATATCTAAATCTTACTATTCAGGAGGAGAATTCATTGTTGGAGCTAGTGGTAGTTGGTATAATAGATTATCTTACTTTTGGAAGTCTGTATTAAAGTGTTTTGACTTTTTTAACTTAGGTTATAAGGTTATTGTTCATTCTGGTGATACGACTTACTTTTGGCATGATAGTTGGATTTCCCGTTTACCACTTAAAATTGAATTTAGGGAACTCTTTATTAATTGTAACTTTAAAAATGCATTGATAAAAGATATCTTTAGAAGAGAATTGGATCACCCATGGGAGTTTTCTTTTGATAATATATTAGAAGGGGAAATGTTAAGAAAATTAGCTCTTCTTTATGCTAAGTTATCATTATATCACATTGATGAGTGTAAGGACTCTATTATTTGGGGTATGGACAAAAGTCTAGTCTATTCGGTTAATTCTATGTACAACTTTATAAATTTTTCGAGAATCTCATTTCGGCCTTTTAAGTTCATTTGGAAATCTAATTCTCCTCCTAAAGCTAAATTTCTAATGTGGTTAATCACTCATAAGAAACTTAATACGATTGAGTTTCTTAAGAGGAAGAATATCATTTTTGACGTTAAGTGTTATTTTTGTAATATTATGAATGAGGATGTTGATCATTTATTTTTCTTTTGTAATATCACAAAATATATACTTAGTATGGTTTTAAGGTTATTTGTTTTTTATTGTCATTATTCCTTCAATTGTTGTGCTAATTATTGGGATTCGTATAGTTTTATTTATAATGCTAGTAACAAATACATTTTAGACTCTTTAGTTACTATTGTATGTTGGTTCATTTGGTCTGAGAGAAATCAGAGATCTTTCCATTCAAATTCTGTTTCGACGGATAATTTAATCATTAAAATAGTTTATTTTTGCTTGAATTGGATGTCTAATTCACATTACAAATTATTTAGGAAATCGGGATTCGAGAATTTATTGAGTAATGTTAGACTGAATTTATTTTTATTTATTAGAATCAACAGTTTTTTTCGTAATAGATATCGCATTGGTTGTTAATAACTTTTAATAGTTTTTCATTGTATTTTCTTCTACACATATATGTATGGTAAATAAATATGTACGAATATATATATACACGCTTTTAATATATATATATATATATTCAGATATATAATTTACCATATATATATGTGTGACAAATTACTAATAGTTTGTTGAGTTTTTCGTAGATTCAGGTTGTTGATTTAGAGGTGGTGCTTTGTGGATAGCTGGATGGATTGGTAGCAGTTATTTATCTTTGAGGATTGCTGCTTGGACTGATGTCTCGTATTTTGGGTTTATTGTGAGAGAGTCTTTTAGATGTTGTACCTCATTATTTTTTGATATTACACAGAGAGTATGGGTTATTGTATTGGAGTAGATATACTTCAATATCGGGTGGTGGCCTTGCCGGAATTCGATATTGGAGTAGATGGGCGGTGGTTTATCCGGAGCTCATCTATCTACGATCCTTACATCCCTAGAGTGTTGTTAGGTTTTATCTGTTATTCTCATGTACTATAGTCGGACTCTGTACCTTGGTTTATATTATATATATATGTGTGCTCTCTTCTCTTCAGAAGATCACACATTTTTTATTTTCAAAAAAAGAAAGACATATTCCCCAAATCCATATGAACTATCTTTTGATTTTTCTGTTTGAATCCTTGTTTCCTTCTTTTCTGAGTCTCTAGGCTCCTGGCTTTCTCGGAGGCGACCTCATCGCGGCATGGTTCCGTAGGCATGATGACACTACGGTTCCTGTCGAATGGAAAAGAAGAGCCTAACTTCCATCTATAGCCATAGTACTTTCACCTACGACTAATTTTCTTTCCAGATTTGTAGGGTTTTCCACGCGATGGAGGAAGTTTTAGAGAGACTTGTTAACATGTTTCACAAGGATGAGAATGAGGGGGTTTAGGCTAAAGAGCACAGCCCAAGGATGAGAAACTCATGGATATAGCCTTGATGCACGAAGAAGATAAAGGAGAAAAGAAGGAGGTCAAGGTTGAAGGAACACAAAATAAGGAAGTGGAACCTAAGAAGGGTGGGAAGAACCGTAGACCCCGAGAAAAGAGGAAGTGTCATTACTGAGGAATGGTGGGTCATATATAGCCAAAGAATGTAGGAAGAAGAAGAAGACTAGTTGTTATCATTGCGGAGAGACATGACATCTTATCAGGGATTGTCCAAAGAGGCAAGCGCAAGGGCAAGGACAAAGTATAGGATCTTCTGGAAGACAGATGCATGCTCTCACGGCTGGCATACCTGATAGAGGTAGAAAAGTTTATGTTAAAAGTTTGATTTTCCTTTTTGATTATCCTGTTATAACCTTGTTTGATTCTGGCGCTTCACATTCGTTTATATCTGCTTCTTTAGTTGAAACTCTGCACCTAAATACTAGTTTAGTCATGGATCCCGTTGAAGTCTCAAATCCTATTGGTGGATCAACTCGTTTATCTATGATTTGTCGGGATTTGAGAGTGTTTATCTTGGGCATGGAGTTTGAATGCAAAGCCTACGTTCTTGGTTTCATGGTCTATGGTTTTATTCTAGGGATGGATTGGCTAGCCAGGTATGGTGCCATCCTAGACTGTGAAAGGAGGGTAGTCAAATTGTTGACTCGTTTTGGAAGGACCCTTGATATCTCTTATGACCCTAGAGGTTCAGAGATACTTAGTTACTTAGAATTATTTGATGCATCCATCGATGATTTGCAAATTGTTCGAGTAGTACGTGAGCATGATGACATCTTTGTTGAGGTTCGGGTTTTACCCCCGAGGCACGAGATAGAATTCTGTGTATACTTAGTAGATAATGCAGACCCAGTTGCATTGCCAGTGTGCCACATGGCTTCGAGAGAGAGGAAGGAATTCAGTAAACAAGTAGGGGAGCTGCTTGAGAAAGGGTTCATAAGAAGAAGTATTTCGGAATGGGGTGCTCGAGTTGTTTTTGCTACGACGGTCGACGGTTCGCTTAGATTGTGCGTGGACCATAGGGAGCTAAATAAATTCACAAAGAAAAATAGACACCCATTGCTGAGAATAGGTGATTTGTTCGATCAGTTGGTTGGTGCTTCGGTTTTCTCGCACTTGGACTTAGCTACAGATTTTCATCAGTTGAGGGTAGCTGAGGGTAGTATAGATAAGACTGCTTTTAGAACTCCTGACGGTTTCTTCGAGTGGCTTGTCATGCATTTTGGTTTGACGAATGCACCCGCATATTTTATAGATTGATGAGTACGGTGTTTTGTGAGTTACTAAACAAGTTCGTGGTAGTCTTTGTGGATGATATCTTGATATTCTCTAGAAGCGAGGAAGGGCATACCTTACATCTTAAGGTAGTCATGGAGACATTTCGACTACATCAGCTTAAGGAAAAGTTTTCCAAACGTCAATTTGGAAAGGGAGTAAGGTTCTTAGGACACGGGGTCTCTAAAGAAGGGATAGCAGTAGAATCCCGCGAAGGTAGTGGCAATCCAGGATTGGAGGATTCCAAAGAATACAACTGAAGTTTTCTTCGTTAGGCGGACTATAATAAGAAGTTCATTAAGCACTTTGCAAAGATATTAGCCCCAGTTTTGACTTTGCCAGATGGGAGAAAACCGTTCACTGTATATACCGATGCTTGCGGGCCAGGGCTTGGAGCGGTTTTCGGTGCAAGAGGAAAGGGTGATATGCAAGAGGCGGTAGGTACGTAGTTATGTTTGAGCATCGCTTATCGCCCTCAAACGGATGGACAGACAGAAAGGGTTAATAAAATCCTAGAAGATCTTTTGAGGTAATGTATGATAAATTTTGGAGGGACATAAGAAGAGCACCTTCTTGTGAAGTTCACTTATAACAATAGTTATTAAGCTAGTATTGGCATGACATCTTTTGAAGCTCTATATGGAAGATCTTTCCGATCACCGACTTGTTGGTGGGAATCTACAGATAAGATTTTGCTTGGGCCCAAGATGGTTAGGGAAACTTCGGAGAAAATAGACTTGATTCGAAGACACATGAAGACGGCACAAGACCGGCAAAAGTCATACGCTCATAAGAGATGAACCGATCTTGAGTTCGATGTTGGAGACACGGTTTTTATTAAAGTATCACCATTGAGGAATGTTGTTCGTTTTGGGTCTGTAGGGAAATTGGCACCAAGATTCGTAGGGCCATTCTCTATTACAGAAAGAATTTGACAGATGGCCTACAGAGTGAAGTTTCCTGAGAAGCTTAGTGGGGTTCATGACGTATTCCACGTGTCGCATTTGAGGAAGTGTTTACATGATACCGCGAAAGTAGTGGAGCCGAGCATGCTTATGGAAGTGGAAGTAGAGAGAGATGCCACGATTAGGCGAGTTCCTACATGCATCCTTGGGACAGAGGTTAAGAATCTTCGCAATTGAGAGGTCAAGTTAGTCAAAGTCCAATGGGGAGATAGTCAAGAAGACGTGACTTGGGAAACAGAATACAAGATACGGGCGTCGTACCCTTTCCTTTTTTAGGGTATGTTCATAACTTCTCCTTTTTCTACCGCTTTGTTTTTACTTGTTCTATCGTTTAGTGTATCCTCTCAATTATAACTTCAATCTTTAGGGTAGAAAATCCTTTGGTTGTAAACATGTGTTTGAGACATGTTATGTTTGGTGGATGCAAGTGGATGTAAGTGTTTGCAAGTGGATGCACGTGGATGCTTATACACATACGTTAGGCACAAGATCGGCTACTTTCATATTGCATATGGATGAGTGTGCATATTTAAATTAATGGATGTATAGTGAACTTGTTATCATATGGATGTTGTATTTGGATGAATGGTTGTGCACTAATATAGAAATGATTTATACCATAAGGATTCTTTTTCATACATAATGGACGCATGGCACAATCGTATTTTGCATTAAGGAGGTCAACTGAATCAGTAGACCGCCTGATTTTGAATTAGGAAAAGGAAATATACACACACTTTGCATATGTTCATGAAAGTGTTAGAAATCTATTAAGGACAATGGACACCCGTGATTGATGGATGAGTAAATGGATGATGGATGGTAGGACAAACATTCCTTTCAGCTTCGAGATTTCGGGGACGAAATCCTTTAAGTAGGGGGGAATGTAACATCCCGTAATTATAAAACTTGACATATGGGATAATTGAAGAATAGTTAATTTTTAAAAGAAGTATTAAGTGAAACGGGTTACGCCATTGTGTTCATATCTGAATTCTGCTTGATATAGAGTCCGCATTTGCGTAAAACGGATACCGTATGAAGGAGTTATGGACGATGGAAGTTTGGCAAAGCAATCTAGAAACTGGCCAGGATAACTGGTGCACTTGTGAAGTGCACCACAACAAAAATGCACTGGCGCACCTGGGAAGTGCACCCAGGCCAAGACCAGGTCTGCAGAATTCTGGAGAGTTCCATGAGGATGTTTTTTTTTAATTTGAGTGGTTCTGATGGTCTCTAATCTAATCTAAAGATCCTGATTCACCTAATACATCTATAAATAAACACCTAAACCTAACCCTAATCTCATTCAACCCTAATCCATGGCCCCTCCATGCTGCTCTAATCTAAAATAAAACAAGCCTTTCTTATTTATCAAGTCAAATTAGAAGATCAGTTCTACAAACAATCAAAGTAGAGATTATTAGAGATCAGATTTGCTACAAAAAGGCCTAATTCTCTTTTCTATGAATCTTATCACTGTGAGTATATGTTACTTTCACATATAATTAAATTAGAAAGTAATTGTGATAGTATTGTAAATTGGATCTAATGTATATGCATGTAACTAAGATGAATCATATCAAGTTTTGTAATTTGTTATCCTTCAGATTCCTACCCAATTGTTATTATCATATGCTTGTTTGATTTATTTTGTAGTTATTCATTTCACATGCCTATTTATATGTTTATGCCAATTTTGATGTTTTGATTCTCTTCCCTTCTTCTTTTCCTTTTTCCTTTTTTGATTAGGCAAACTTCGAGCCTAAGCATATTGCGTTAACATTTACTTACGAATAACATTGGGATGATTGGGAAAAGTTGGGAAATTTGTCATAAAATGAGATTTGGCATAAATTGTTGATGACTATGGAAATTGGTTTGGGCATAATTTAGCATAACTTGTATACATGAGATTTGGCATACATTGGTTTGGGCATAATTACGAGATTTGGCATAAATTGGTTTTTGGCATAATTGGGTATAACTTGTATACATGAGATTAGGAATAAATTGGATTATAATGATAAGCATAAAGTGGATTGGAATTTATGGGTAACTCAAGATTTGAAATTGAATTAAGGAAGAGATAATGAACACAAATTGATTTGGGCATAATTTGGTATAACTTGTATACATGGGATTATGGGCACATATTGGATTAGAATTATAAGCATAATTTAGGTTGGAATTTATTGGTAATTGGAATATATTATAATCCCAGATTTGAAATTGGGACTTGAATCAAGAAAGGATAATGAACGCCTAAGACAGGAGATTAGATTTGGACTGCGGTAGAAGTCTGCCCAGAACCGCCCGGCATATCCAGCAACCACAATTTCGTAATTAATGTGAGAGTCAAAGGCAGAAATTAGATGTGTAATAATGCTAAGACATGAGGTTAGATTCGGATTGCGGTAGAAGACTGCCCGGAACCGCCCGGAACCGCCTGGCATATCCAGCAACCGCAAACAGTAATCTAATATGGGAGGTCTTGCATGATTACGGGTATAATAAAATAATGAACACTTAACCAAGAAAAGACATGTGGGAAGACATAGGAACAGTAAAAGGGTTAAGTGGGTGACATGAGTAGCATGTATTTCATGGGTAGCATGTATAACATAAATAATGAACACTTAACCAAGATAAGACATGTGGTAAGACATGGGAATAGTAAAGGGGTTAAGTGGGTGACATGGGTAGCATGTGAAACATAATAAAAGCACATAACCAAGATGAGACATGTGATAAGACATAGGGATAAAAAGGGGTTAAGTGGGAATTCCTAGTGGGGACCAAGCTTAGGAGGGAAGCTTGTGTCAAGTGTATGGACCCTTTTCAACCAGTAACCCATTTCAGTATCTATATGAGCTCGACCTAGGCGAGGACAGGGACATGCTTACTAGGGTTGATTGTAAGAGGTCAATAAAAGAGTTAGCGATGGCAGTGCAAGTCCAATGGAGTCATGTGCATGCGTGGGTCCGGGCTGGTAGGTAAGACGTTGTTGCATCATGTAGTTATAAGTTGTGCATTTCAGTAGTATTGGGGTTGCCACCTTAGGAAGTGATACACCCTATTGTGGGACCAACACAGGTGTCTACGAGGTTAGGGAGCCGATCAAATGGGAAGGGTAGTAGGTACATCTAATGGTGATAGGTGCATATTGGTTACCTATGATAGCGGCCAGAGGTACATAATTGAATAGGGAGGGTACATCTAGTGGTGATAGGCGCATATTGGTTACCTATGATAGCAGCTAGAGGTACATAATCGAATAGTGAAAGTACATCTAGTGGTGATAGTTGCATATTGGTTACCTATGATAGTAGCTAGAGGTACATAATCGAACAGGGAGGATAGTGGATACAACTAGTGGTGATATGTGCGCTTTGGTTACCTATGATGGCAGCTAGAAGTAGATGAAACTATCATCATTTTATTTAGCTAAGAGAGATCATCTTTTAGTATGAAACCAGTATTGGTGCGGTGTAGAGAATATCTTACAGTGGTTAGAAGCGCAGTCATTGTTATATCTTGTTCATCTTGTTACCACGTCATATCTGCTTATGTTACAGTCATCTCTTATATCCAGTTTATGTTCTTATCATATTGCTTTACTAATTATATTGTTAAAGGCATTGGACTCCCCAAACTTTATGTATGATCCTTTTTGTTTCACCTCTTTTCTTTCGTTTTCCCCCCAGGTTCTCATGGTGGCACGTTGAAGCTTGACTCGGACTTTCCTGCTTGAAGTGCTGAAAGTAATGATTAGCTTTGTTTCTCTTTCATACGACATTTCGGATTGGGGATTATGGTTTTAAAAATTATGTACTCTGATGGCTTTTGTACAAGACTGATATTATGTACTTAGTTTTGGTGAGATGGGTTTGAAGATGTAACCAAACTTATTTCTGTTTTCGCTGCAATAAAGTTATAAAATTTTCAAGTACTATTTTATGTATTTGTCTTGTAATATTCTATTCTGTTTACTTATAACGCTCCACAAAACTTAATGCATTCCCTTTGTGAGTGACGTTAACGGATGTGGGGTGTTACATAACAAATAAAATAGCGCAGCCAACTCATTAAGGTTTACCTATTTGTCGGGCACGCAAATAAATTCCTTACTCAACAGCAAATCCATTTACTTGTTTAGCACTTGTATATACATGCATATCTAAGCTAAAAATAATATTTTTAGCAAATAAATATTTATTTCCATACATGACTATTATTAACAGCTCATATACATGTTAAAAATATTATTTTCAATGAAAAATATTTGTTTCAATACATGTTTATTTTTAACACTTCATATACATGTTAAAAATATTATTCTCAATGAACAAATATTTATTTCAACACATACTTATTTTTAACACTTCATATACATCTTAAAAGTAATATTTTAATGAACAAATATTTATTTCAACACATGGTTATTTTTAACACCTCATATACATGTTAAAAATAGTATTTTCAATGAACAAGCATTTATTTCAACACATATTTATTTTATATAGTTCATCAACACATTAAAAATGATGTTTTCAATTTTCAAACATTTATCTCAACTAATGACTAATTTTAAAGGTTCACACATACAATAAAAATGTGATTTTTATTGTTCAAACAATTTATTTCAAAAATGAATATTTTATATACTTTGTACATAAGATAAAAATGTGATCGTTCAAACAATTTATCTCAAACATGAATATTGTTCAACACATGAATATTTCATAAAATTTCGGCATTACAACGGTAGGGTATTTAACACCGGCACAGTGTCCAGCATGGCTCCTTTGCTATCGTAGGCCTTGCGGCAATACAAGGGTTTCATTTCAAAGATTTCCACAATATCATTCATTTCCACAACATAATGAATATACCAAAAACACAACCAATTTTGTTGCAACAACAATCAATTATTCACAATCACATTCCAAACAATTTTTATCGTCTATGGTCTGTGGACGAAGGGAGTATATGTATATACATGTATGTGTGTATATATTTATTTATTTCCATTCCGGAGCAGTATATATATATAATGTTTCCTTCCTCTCTCCCATGGAGGGAGGAAAGGCGATTCACATTTCCAACTGTGGAGCTCTATGAAACTCCTAAGCTTTCCTCTTTTCATTACTAAACGGGATCTCTGAAATACCCAGACAAGCAAATACCCCAATTTTTTGTTCGAAGCCAGATCTGTGCAATAGCCCAAATGCCGAAACTAAAATCCACATCTGCCTCTTTGCGAACAAATTAGAGCAAAATTCACAAAGCAAAACTATGGTTCATCCGATCGACTTTTGATTCAAGCAAACCTATACCACTACTTATCAACTCGAATACCTTTCAGATCGCTTATGGATGTCATCCTACTGGAGATCAAGCCTCCGGTGGACACGTGAGATCTAGTGAAACCATTTAAATTATGACATTTCAAACCACTCCTCCAGAGTCCTCATAATCGATCTCCTTTAAAAAAGAATAACTTTCAATTCAGATCTGATTTTGGAATGGGTATGTTCCGTTGATAAGTTTATCGATTTGGAGTGATTCAAAGATAGTCGATTATCCTTTCATTGGATTTGCTTCATTTCGGAGATTGGATTCAATGATTATTAGGAAAAATTCGACTGATTTTATTGGAGTTGGAGAGGAACCCGGTTAGTATTTCAAATTCTACTTTTGATAAGTGGTATTTGGAAGTTGAATTACAACAACAATTCACTATCTTGCTATTTCTTCAGTTAGTTGGTGATTCCCTTGCTATTTGAATTTGAGGAATCTCCATTTTGAAAGATTTGGTAAACAACAGAATCTTCGGTTTCATTGTTGTTGGATTAAGATATTGTACAAGACAAGGCTGGCAGTTTACTTCCGGGAGTATCATAGCCAATTGCAGAATTTCTTCATGGACTTTTTTCTTACAAACTCAGTAAATTTCTTAGTTATTGTAAGCCAAATCACCAGAACCAAATACCTAACATGCCACTATTTCAGTACTACGAGATGATATGGTATTGGATTCATAGTTGTTCTCCCGATTGTAGTTGGAACGTCGAACATATTCAATGCAGTAGGAGATTGTCTCCATTGAACAGAAGCATGACTATATTCTCATTTGAAGGATATGCCATATGCATTTTGATGTTTTGTTCTATCTGAAAAGTTGGGTTTTCAGCCTCTAGTTGCCAACCTAAACATTTGGAGTTTGAATGAAGAACCTGCATATTTCGGCAGTTTATCGGTACACATCACATGCTTCGGAGTAAGGTAACAACAGGGTAGAAGATTTGCTTAACTCTTCATATGAAGATGATGGAAACTTGGGATTAATAACAAAGTAACGGAATGGTGGCAAACTGTTTTAATCTCTGCCACTCGAAGAAAAGATTCAAAGGAGTGTAGTGGAGGATTAGAAGTGCAGCGAAATCGCACTTGCAATGGGGTTGGTAACCTCATCATGGGTTCAAATGTCTCTCTTAGGATTTAATTTAGTACTTAGTATGTATTTTACCTTATGCTTTTCACTTTCTATTTAGGTTAGTATGCTAACCTTACTATGTACTTTTCTAGTTGTTAATAAAAGTTTTCCAATTTTCATATATATATATATATATATATATTTCTATTTCAATTTCATTTCAATTCCATTCAACGCATATATGATTTATACAACGTATATATAATTTATACATTGCATATATAATTTATACAATGCTTGTATGTGAGACATACAAGCTATATAATTTATACATCGCTTATATAATTTATACAACGCGTATCCATTCCAATTTGAATTTAGAAGTCTCACATTAGGTTCCACTCCTTCTAAAATTGTAGAGAGCTCCAAATAAGCTCCAGTTACTTCTAGAATGTAGAAGACGTTGCAACGAGTCCAATATCTCTTGTTTCACTGGATTTCGACAACATATGGAAAAGACATGATTTTTATTAACAAATTGAACTTCGCAGTGCTTTAAAGTGTTATAAACCGTTTAAATAAACTAAAGTCGTTACCTTTCAAATTTGTTCAAAACTAGATTGCGATTTTCCACTCAAGTTGTTGCATGAGACGAAGATCAGATGGTACCACGTCCTAGGGCATGGAACGATGCACCGATCGATGGTGTTGGGGCCCAACTCAGTGGAAGATCGGAGGAGAAAAGGGGGACGACGTGGGTGAACTTTGAGGGGTCGGATATCGAGAAATACAACATGATAGAGGACGAAATATATACGGATTTGAAGCGGGAGAAGAGATCTACAAAAACCTCTGAAGGACCATTGGATTTTACTGTGTGGTTTAGAAGAGATTGAGGAGAGAAGGGATGAACACGACCCTTGTTCGTCTTAGGGTTATCAGGTTTTTTCTGGAGCGACGAGAAAAGTGAAGGTTTTTTTCTATTGGTCCATATATATAATTATATTATTTAATTTATTTAATTTCAAAAAATCTCGTTTTATCCTTCTAACTCCAAATCAAACCCAACGAGTGTCGCCCCCAGCTAATCACCCCCATTCCGAAGACAATGGAATATGTTTCGTTAGGCCATTCGACTGTTCCGGTCAGTTATTCTTCAAATTAAAATATAAAACATTCAATTTTAGATTTGAACGTACATTTTAATTTACCCGGGCCACATATTGATTCCAATAATTCCTGAAAAATAAATCTAGCTATGTTTGGACGATATGGTGCTAACAAAATTTATTTCATCGAATTTGGAGACCATTTGAAAAATGGCCATTTTCTGGTCGATCCACTTCAAACTAAAATTACCAAATGCGTTTTAATTTACCACGCTCACATATTAATTCCAAAAATTATAGAATTTTAAACCTAGTAATAAATTGACATTCCGAATCCAACCAAAGTGGTTTCGTTGAAAACGGGGGTCATCTGAAAAATGGGTATTTTTAAGGGCTTTATTATTATTTAAAAATGGAATTTTTAAATTCTGACCAAATTTTTGTTAAAATTACTCGAAATGTAATTTTTAAATTGGTTTTGATTTTTCGGGTTGTTACAATCTCCCCCACTTAAAACTTTTCCTCCCCTAAAAGGAAACAACAGTAAAGTAGGAAACAAAAAGAAAATGCAAAATATTGTAAATGTACCTTGCACGATGGCTAATCAGAGATGTCCACACTGCACTTGGAATAAGCTTGTTTAATGTTATCCTCTGTCTCCCATGTACGGTCTCGAGGATCTCCGCTCTACTGCACTTTGAATAAGTGAACCTTCTTGTTCCTCAGAACCTTGGTTCCTTTGCCAACAATTTTCAGTGGCTCTTTTCTCATTGCTAATTTTGGAGTAATATCCCAATCCTGTTGCGCTGTTTCTTCTACAGTAAGATCTGGATCATGCACATGCTTTCGAAGTTGAGAAACATGAAATACATCATGCACTCCAAGAAACCAGTTAGGCAACTGAACACTATAAGCAAGAGTTCCAATTTTTTCAAGTATAGGAAATGGACCAATAAATCTAGGCGCCAACTTCCCTGTTTTCCCAAATCGGACTCCTTCTCTCATCGGAGAAACTCTCAAATATACATAATCACCAACAACAAATGCTAAATCTCTTCTTCTAGAATTTTCATAACTCTTCTGTCGGCACTGAACTATTTGCAGATGCTTCTTAATGAAATCGACTTTATCTGAAGCTTCTCGAATCATGTTGGGACCCAATACTAGTCGATTGCCAGTTTCTACCCAACATGCGGGAGATCTACATGGTCTACCATACAATGCTTCGAATGGTGACATTTCTAAGCTCACTTGATAGCTGTAGTTATATGAGAACTCAACTAAATGCAAGTGATCTTCCCACAACCCGCCAAAATCAAGCATACATGCCCGCTATAAATCTTCTAGTATACGATTCACCCTCTCAGTTTGGCCATCTGTTTGAGGATGATATGCGGTGCTCAAATTTAGCTTTGTCCCCAAATCTTCTTGGAATGCTTCCCAGAATTTACTAACGAATATTGGATCCCGATCACTGACAATACTACGTGGAACTCCATGTAGTCTAATGATTTCTTCAAAATATATCTGAGCCAGACTTTGAGCTGTTCTAGTTGATTTGACAAGAATAAAATGGGAGGTCTTCGTGAAACGATCTACGATCAACCATATACTGTCATTACCTTTCCTGGTTCGGGGTAAACCATTTACGAAATCCATGGAAATTTGATCCCACTTCCAATCTGGAATCTCCAATAGTTGTAACAGTCCGGCGAGTTGCTGTTGACCACTTTTGACTTGTTGACAAGTAGAACACCTGCTAACATATATTGAAATATCTCTTTTCAACGACTTCCACCAGAATGTTCGCTTGAGGTCATTGTACATCTTACTCACACCAGGATGGATACTGAGCTTTGATTTGTGACATTCATCCAATATCTCTCTTCTGAGTTCTGGAACTTCTGGAACACAAATTTGCCCTTGTAATCTCAGAATCCCTTTTCTGTCAAGGTAGAAATATGAAGCTTTACCTTCTTGAATTCACTGGCTAATTCTTTGAATAAATTCATTGTCATTTTGGAGAATAGATATTTTGTCAATCAACGAAGGCGTAACAATAAGGCTAGTGGTGATTACATTCTTTCAATTAAATGCATCAGCTACAACATTGGCTTTCCTCAGAGTATACAAAATATCTAGATCGTACGCTGCAAGAAATTCTAGCCAAAGCTATTGTCTCAAATTCAAATCCTTCTGGGTGAACAAATACTTTAACGACTTATGATCTGTGAATAATTCGAACTTCTCACCAAATAGATAATGCCTCAATATTTTTAAAGCAAACACGATAGCTAACAACTCAAGATCATGAGTAGCGTATCTCCTTCTTATATGGTTTCAACTAGCGACTAGCATAAGAAATTACTTGGCCTCTTTGCATTAATACCGCACTAAAACCTTCAAGAGAAGCATCTGTATAGACTGCCAAGCCTTGATTGGCATCGATAGTAGTTAATACTGGAGTTGTTGTCAATCTTAATTTCAGCTCTTGGAAAGCCGCCGCACATTCTGGAGTCCAATTAAATATTGCGTGCTTCTTTGTAATCTTTGTTAATGAACTGGATATCTTCAAAAAATCCTTAACGAGTTTCTGATTGTAACTAGCCAATCCTAGAAAACTTCTGACTTCTATGGATGTACTAGGTTGCTTCCAATCTTGAATAGCTGTAATTTTTCCTGGATCCACTGAAATTCCTTCCTTTGATATGACATGACCAAGGAACTTCACTTCTTCTTGCGAGAATATGCATTTAGAAAATTTGGCTTTTAAGACGTTCTTTCTCAGAATCTCCAACACTTGTTCTAAATGTTTCTCATGCTTACTAGCGGACTTAGGGAAGATTAAAATGTCGTCAATGGAAACCTGTACGAATTTGTTCAATACTTCTCCGAATACTCTATTCATTAAATCGATAAAATAGGCTAGAGCATTACATAAGTTGAACGACATTACTAACCACTCATAAAGTAAGTTTGGACTTCTGAAAGTTGCCAAAGAAACACATTCTTCGGTAATATGTAGTTGATGGAAACCTGTAGCTAGGTCCAATATTGAAAACACTTGCGCTCCATTCAGACGATCCAATAAATCATCAATGCAGGGTAAAGGATATTTATTCTTAAGCGTCTGCTTGTTGAGGTCTCGGTAATCAACACATAATCTAAGAGTACCATTTGACTTTGGAACAAAAACTACTGCTGCACCCCAACATGAGAAGCTAGGCCTGATTAGACCCTTCCATAAAAATTGTCAAGTTTGATCGCCCAATTCTTCTTTCTCTTTTAATGTCATTCTTTGAATAGCATGCACAAATGGCCTTGCATTCAGAATTAAATCGATTTTGAAGTCAATTTCCGTTCGCGACGGTAAGCTATCAACTTCTTTAGACACATCCGCGTAATGTTTAATGACTGTAATATTTTCTAACAAAATGGGAGTAACTTCTAGCGCAGACCAAAATTCTTTTCTATCTGAATCTGAGCCGTGGCATGGTATAATAATATCTCCCGACTTCATTTTAAATTTAACTATTCTTTCGGCACATTTTACTTCGGCCTCATATTTCGCTAACCATTCTAACCCGAGGATAACATCGAATTCAGAAAAATTCATGATAATCAAATTAATAGGAAATCGGTAGAAAGAATAGGAGACGGGCACTCTACAATATGAACTGAGAACAAGAGAGCCTCCTATCAGCTTATGAAGTCTAATCGATTCTTTATGGTCTCTTAATTTTAACTTTTACTTTTTGACAGTGTTACTTGAAATGAAACTACGTGATGCACCAATGTCAAATAATACTGAAACAGGAATATTTTTAATAGTAAGGGTACCTTCCAAATCATCGGGTTTACCAGCTTCCTTAGAAGAAGCTGGCGGATCCGCCCCGTCATATACATAAGCCACTTGAGAATTCTTCAATAACGGACAATTTGGCTTGATGTTCCCCTTCTTATGGCAGTTGAAGCACTCTCTATATCCGGATGGCTCTGACTAGACCAGACTGATTTGTCTTCGGTCGCTTTGGAGCATTGCACTCATTAGTCCAATGTCCGAGCTGGTCACAATTGAAGCATTTACCCGTTGGCTTTCTGTTTGCTTGAGGCTTTGCTGTTGTTGTGTCGCTTGCCTCAGGCTGCTTACTAGAAGATTTCCGTTTTTTGTTTGCTTTCTTCTTCTCGCTGTCTTCCTGAAAGTTTTTCTTGTCCAATCTTTCATATCTACATGCCATCTCAACTATCTCAGTGAATGGGAGGTTAATATGTCCGGTGGTTCGGCTTTGGTACCTACGAAGAAGTCCGTGGATAAATCGCTTGCTCTTCTCAATAGGAACCTGAATTAGCTCAGGCGCATAGCGAGATAATTCGGTGAATTTATTGAGATATTCATGGATGGTGCTATCTCCTTGCTGGAGATTAGCGAACTCATCGTGTAAGCGCTCAACTTCCTGTCGAAATAAGAATTTCTCATTGAACAACTCCTTGAATCTAGCCCAAGTCATATCTATCTCAATCCCGCCTAATGTGATGGCCTCCTACTTTAGTAGTGCCTCATCCTTTAACAACCAGGATGCCATGAATCTCTTCCTATGATCATCTATCTCTAGGCCTGTGAAGATTCGTTCGCATGTCTTCAACCAAGCTTGGACTACAGCCACTGTACCATTGCCTGAGAATGGCAGGCCACCTAGATTCCTGTATTTCTTAGCCACCCTGTCGAGATCAAATTGTTGTGGGGGCGGTGGTGGTACTGCAGCCTCTAGATTAGGCTAATTCTGAGCAGTGGGGATTTCACCCTTTTCGTGGCCTCTACTTGCTCTACCTCTACCTCTAACTCTATTGCTCATCTCAGTCAGTTCTGTACGTGCAAGAAAAGAGTCAGACCAACAGAAATGATAATTTTAAGGAATGGTAAAAGAAAAACTGATCAAATTATTATGCTATTCTACTGTGCTCATTCTAGGACATTACTAATCCTATCTCTAATGAGCTACTCGCCTAATTACACTACTAATTTTATTTCTGATAAGTTGTATAATGTGTTTAATTCCAGAACTAAGATTAACCATGGCTCTGATACCAACTGTGAAAACCCCAAACTCCCGTGCCATGGAAATAAGAATAATCATTCGGAATATAACACATTAATCAACATTAGCAGATTACGGATAATAGCATTATCATGAAATAGAATAATTTACATCAATATGACAACGGAATCATAGAATGTAATAAACATCAGAGTGACACGGTTATAGGATACAAATTAGTGCATAAAGGGTATGATCACTCTACATCAAGATCAATGGGACATATACATCAGATAATGCATAATAGAGATAATCAGTCTACATCGCGGCCAACAGTACATAAACATAAGAGAATACAAGCAGAAATGTCAATAGTCCAAAATAAAGATATAAACTAGTCTTCTCCATCATCCAAAAATGCACTACATCCTATAGTGCAAAGCCAAAATACAACCTGTAACCTGTCATTTGGCTGCCCATGTGAAAATAAGGGCACCTGAGTTTGCAAGTGAAAACAAACTACGAGTCAGTCATGTGACTGATATGAGGAACCTACTTAACTAGTTTAAAAATATTAATAAGGAAAACCATAGGACCATGTAGCTAGCGCGGAACGAGTTTTCCCTAGTGATTGCAAGTGCATGAATTAAAGTAAATCATCAAACAACGCAATGCTTTTTAAAAAAAATGAAGCCATTATTAGACTCATGTCCCATCACACAATGTAACGCAAGCTAGAAGATAGAGTTTTACCTTATAAAGGCCAAAATATTCTTAATAGGGGTAAAGAAAAATCATTTGATATTATCACTAGTGCATATATGTTTCAAAAGCAATTTCAATCATAATGTATGAATTATAGACGTCATGAGCGTCCCATGCCACTATGCCGCCATATACAGGTTTACAATCAAGACCAAAATTTCGTATTGGAAATTGGATTCCATCATGAGTCGAGGCAAGGGATGTACTCCTCGCCGGCTTTGAGACACTCGAGCAAATGGCTCAGGGTTCCCCGTAGTGAACCCTTGGATTCTACAAGGCCGGTCCTCCCTTATGTTTGAGGATTAATTATTCCTGAACGCACGTTTTCCGGTCCTGTAGGACCTACCCATCGGCTCCGTAGTAACCGGCATATTTGAGGCGCCTCGCATTCCATCATCCACATAGTTTAAAATAAATAAATGTCTGGGCTCTATACCATGACGCCACCCATTGCTAGAAAGAAATGTCATGTCCTCCTTGGGTCCCTTATCCCGTTTTTAACACATACCAAGGTGTAAGGCTCGCGAATAAACGCTATACAAAAAGCTATGCTCTTTAAAGTTGTGCTTCCATCCTCAACCATAAGACTCTGCTTTTCAACAAAATGATTGATCCTTTGCATCTCAGCATGCCACATTGACATTCCACGCCATGCGACTGATGTCTATCGATATGTAATCTCTAAGCTCATATGTCTTAGAGAAGGGTGTTAAGCAAGTGAATAAACTCTCCGCCACCAAATAGATATATATTTAATAGGGATCAATCAACACAGAACAAAATCCAACGTCAGACACACATCTATTTACTAGTCCGTTTTGGGTCTGAACGAAACCGGAGGCACCTTATTCCTCTTTCCATATGTCCAATAAAGAATAGAGGCCCTCGCACATCCAGATCAACAAGTACGTCCAGACCACTACCACTGTAACCTCATTAAGGGAGCTACCCATATCTAAGGCATCAGTAGCAATCCATACGCAGTGAAGATCACCGGTCATGTACCGTCTTCATATCTTCGACTTTTAATCGTCGATCAATTATTTGAAATGAGAATTAACTTGGCCTTTTAAAATAATTCACGTATATATATATATAGAATTCAAATCAATTCTTTTCATGATTAAATTGTTTGACATTTACGTTTTTAATTAAATATAAAAATCTCATGTAAATTACATCTAACCATTAGAATATCCAATAAACCAAGTAAAATTAGTTTATTTCCATTCCATATCATTTATAATATTTTATAACGATTTATCGCTATTTTTATTTATATAAAAATAGCTCGTTTTAATTAAATGATGCTTCGGGACATAACATGGCACTGTTTTTCTCTAGATTTGATTTACACATTTCTCAAAATCTAACCATTGGATGTTAGCAAATTTTATATCGTTGAATAGATCTTTCCGAAGCAAACCTAATGGTTTCGGTTTCGGGAAAATCCGATGGTCGGATCTCTCGGTATAATCGTTCAAAATTACGATTCCAAAATGGGAACTACAGCGGTGCGATTCGTTTTAATTTAATATATATATATATAAATATAATTCATTCAACGATTTCAAAACCATTTTCACTTCGAAAATTTGGCTAACGCCCTTAAATTTCGAAAAATTTCAACATGATCTCCTTTGTACGGAGAGGGGTTTGGAAATTTATTGGGACATATTAGGCACCCAATAAATCCAGTATAAGAATATACAATTTTTAGTGACTAATCTAGTCCAAGGGAGAGTGTAAAAATCATTTCTTAAGAGAATAAATTCTCGTCACCTTATCTAGTGTTGGAAAATAAATAATCCATGTGTCATATCTAAAAACAGGTGAGGTGTGATTATTGTCAACTCCAGACTCGTGTGGGGTTTTTATTTAATCTGACAATTTACAGTTATATTTTATTTAGTCCATACCAGTCCTCAGTTCAACTTATAGTTCAATTGTCGCCGTACGAGCATCTCACTCCCATGGTAGTCTCAATCTCGTCGCACAAGCTCCAAATGCTTATATGGAATATGATATGATATGACATCAATAGTTAGTCTTTGGTTCGACCTGAAATGCAGTCATCGCTATACAAGCCTCTCGCTTGTATGGTAATTCAAACCTCGTTATACAAGCTCCAAATGCTTATATGGAATATGATAGAGTATGTTATCTTCAGGAAGTATGCCATGTTGTGTAGTCCAACATTTATTGTTACTGTGCTACGGCATTGTTTATGATCTCACACAGAACAACCAGCACACAACATCCAATGGCATTCACAGGAGTTTGTATAATAAATAAAATTCCGAAGCCAACTCATTAAGGTTTACCTATTTATCGAGCACACAAATAAATTCTTTACTCAATAGCAAATCCATTTACCTGTTTAGCACGTGTATATACATGCACATGTAAGCTAAAAATAATATTTTTTGTGAACAAATATTTATTTCCACACATGACTATTTTTAACAGCTCATATACATGTTAAAAATATTATTTTCAATGAAAAAATATTTATTTCATTACATATTTATTTTTAACACTTCATATACATGTTAAAAATATTATTTTCAATAAACAAATTTTTATTTCAACACGTGTTTATTTTTAACACTTCATATACATGTTAAAAATAATATTTTCAATAAACAAATATTTGTTTCAATACGTGGTCATTTTTAACACTTCATATACATGTTAAAAATATTATTTTCAATGAACAAGCATTTATTTCAACACATGTTTATTTTATATAGTTCATCAACACATTAAAAATGATGTTTTTAGTGGTCAAACATTAATCTCAACTAATGACTATTTTCAAAGGTTCATACATATAATAAAATTGTGTTTTTTATTGTTCAAACAATTTATTTCAAACATGAATATTTTATATACTTCATACATAAGATAAACATGTGATTTTTATCACTCAAGCATGAATATTTTTCAATGCATGAATATTTCAGAAAATTACGGCATTACAACGGTAGGGAATTTAGCACCGACACCGTGTCCAACACTGCTCCTCTGCTATCCTAGGCCTTGCGGCGATACAAGGGTTTCATTTCAATGATTTGTACAATATCATTCATTTCCACAACATAATGAATATACCACAAACACAACCAATTTTGTTGCAACCACAATCAATCATTCACAATAACAATCCAAACAATTTATATCGTCCATGGTCTGTGGACGATGGGTGTAACGACCCGTCATTTTGACCGTGCCGAATTAACAAAACATGTCAACTCGAACCGTCCAAAACGACAGGTTGTTATTAGCTTCTGAGGTAAATAGAATAAATCACAGAATCATAGATCATAGACACAGATACAAAGCAATATGAATCTCGCAGCGGAAAACTAAATAATACAATAGTAGTTCATGAAGCTACTAAATAAAATTTTACTTAAGAGTTTACATAAATAATACAGTGGAAGCCTAATACAAATGAATTCTAATACAAGGATAAATGATAACAGTTTGAAATAGAAATGACAAGAATAGCTGAATGACTGGAACAACTGATCAACGGGTGGATATAGGATGAGCAAAACCCAATATAACTTCAGACTCCAAAGTGAATCTCGAAAGCAGTTAATAATCGATCTGACCCAAACCATAATGCAAAACAAAATAATTCGGATCAGGACTAACATTCTAATGGAAGTAAATCAATCAAATGAAATGTTCGATGAAATGCACTCAACAACTTAAAAGATGTTTGGGATAACCATCCTTTAAGAATCCATCCAACTAATATACTAGATGCAATAATGTAAATCAGTTAAGAAATATCAAAATAGCATAGGCGGGATTTCCATACTTACGCCATTGGTATATTTCATAACAAAATTTATATTTCAGTTTCAACAAATCATATCATATTTCAATTTCAAGTCAAAAAGTCATATCATGTTTTAAAATTCCAAACATATAACTTGAAGTCTTTATTTATAAATTCAAATCAATTCATAAAAATCGAGTTTTAGCTTTATAGGAGTTCGCTTAAGTCGACTCAAAAATTCAATCGCTTCAGTTTAAATTCGGTTTATAATTCAAATCAAATATTATCTTCAATTTCAATAAATTGTATCATATTCTGTAACTTATATATCGAATTAACTTCTTATACAATAATTCAAACAGTTCATATAATTTAAACCATTCTTATAAAAATCGATTTAGCAAAGTTTCTAATTCAAATCATACGATTATAAAATCAATACTGTATATAAAATCTATACATTAAAATTCACCTTTGGTCACTTAAAATCAAATTCAATTCAATATCAATTATAATTTCAAATAAAAATCAATTTGCACAATTAACGTTCATTCCTTATAAAAGTTCAATATTCAAATCTTCTATCAGTTCATTCATTAAATCAAGTTTCGTTATATACATTCAAATCTTTAAATCTCAAGTTCAAATCGCTAAAATCTTAACTTATCCACCTATTAGTTTGTTATTAAAGTTTTAAATATATATACATAGAAAAAAAATTTAACTTTGAAAATAAATAAATATATATAAGTTTATAAAATTCTAAAACAAATTAGAAAAAAATAGATTATAAACGTATATATGATTAAAATAATATAGAAATAGGTTTTAAAGAATTGTTTATTATATAAAAGTTTAAAGTCTTTAAAATATAAAATATAAAATCTTAATTTACTATTTAAAAAATCAAATTCCAAATCATCCTTCATCGAAACATGACCAACGGTGTTCATATATACTTTCCTACCCTATAGTCATGTGATACGGTTATTTTCATTTCATAGCTTCTTCCTTTTATTATTCCCATGCATCCATTCATTTGTCTTCTAGTTTTTAAACCGTGTCAATTTAGTTTTGATATTTAAACCAAACGTCTTCGTCTGAAGGGCCACATCAGATCCATGTCCCAACTTCTATGCACCAACGAATGCCTCACAAAAATAATTCAAAATAAATTATCTACCTTTTGAATCGGTTGGTTTAACTTGGTAAATGGGCAACTTGGTAACGGTGTACTACACATTCAACTTCATGCTTTTCTTTCGGTTACATAATAGATCTGCTCCTTGTTTCTTTTTCCTTTTGTTTCATATTTGATACTCCAAAAAAAGAAAAAAAAAAGAGAAAAGCTGTTACTACCTTTTCTTCTGCCTTAGGCGTCTGGTCCCTCTCAACGCTCGGGCTGCACTGATGGAAGCCAAACCCCACCGTTCCCTCAATTGCTCGCCTTCCCGATCCGCTATGCCATCGTCCTCTACCCGACAGCCCTCCTAAACTGTCAAACCTGTTCCCCTGTGGAAGCCGCGAACCTCCCACTTCGCCCACACCTGCCGACGACCCCAAGCCAGCTGTGCTTCGCGCACCCAGACCCGCAAGCTCATACTCTGCCACCAAAAAACGACCCAAGCCATGCCCAAAGTTGCAGCTTGCCTCCCCTTCATACCTCAAGCCGACTGCCACCAGCGCCTATGATTGCTTCCGCCGAACCTGAACCAACTCCAAGACGGAACCATGCCGATCACTTGAAGCCCTGCTGTAATACTCTAGTCCGAACCCTCTCCCTCTTATGCAGTCCTTCGCCCTGGCCATAACATGTTTTCCAGTGTGTGGCATGAGTTGTTTTGTATGGGTGGGCGTGTTAGTGTGGCGTGCTTGTGAGTGTGTGTAGTGTATAATTGTGTTGAGTTATATGGGACGCTTGAGATAGCATGCATGGTTTATATGTGCCTTTGTATGCTCATGCATGTGTATATAATGGGTGTGTTTGTGTAGTTGTGTGTGTGCTTGATTTGTGTGTGTTGTTTGTTGCGTGTTTTATTTTAGTGCGAGCGTTAATATATTTTGGATGTGTGAACTTTTATATACATACTTTTTTGTTGAGAATGAATATATACATATATTATAATATTATAATTGTTTTGGAGTGCGTTAAATTTTAATTATATAATATTTTTAGAAAGTATTATTGTGTTTATTTTTTTAGTCGGGTTAGTGTTGAGTTCCCTAACCATTCCAAAACCTAGTATCTGCACCGTCCCAAAACCAAATAGCCATACCAATCCGTTGAAAATCCCTTAGTCTCTTCATAAATCATATAATATTTTTGGGTGGTTACGGTGACTGAATTCATTCCAAGTCGTGCCTGGAAGTTGTCATCTCTTTCTGCATCAATTCTGTTCGTTGTCTTTTCAATGCTCTAAAAGGTGAGTTTATCTCACACCTGACTTACATTTTTCATGGATGTTAGATCAATAATGAACTGTTATATGAAATGCATAAGACTATTGGTAGGAATTATTTGATTTGATATGTATGCACATTTCATATGTGACACGATATACTCATATGACACGTAGTTGCACTGATGTATATGCTGTGATTGATGCTATGTGACCGTTGTTTGTGATTGATGCTATGTGACCGTTGTTTGTGATTCTTGATACCCAAGTTTAGGAAAAATCACTAAGGTTTGAAATGATACATACCCAAATGGACATTAGATAAGGGAAAATCGTTATGGGTTAAAATGATAGACCTGAACGATTTTTATTGAATTTGGGATTGCAGATTGAAATGATAAATATCCGTATCACATGACTATAGGGTAGGAAAGTATATATGAACACCCTTGGTCATGTTTCGATGAAAGATGATTTGGAATTTGATTTTTTAAATAGTAAATTAAGATTTTATATTTTATATTTTAAAGATTTTAAACTTTTATATAATAAACAATTCTTTAAAACCTATTTCTATATTATTTTAATCATATATACATTTATAATCTATTTTTTCTAATTTGTTTTAGAATTTTATAAACTTATATTTATTTATTTATTTTCAAAGTTAAATTTTTTTCTATGTATATATATTTCAAACTTTAATAACAAACTAATAGGTGGATAAGTTAAGATTTTAACGATTTGAAATTGAGATTTAAAGATTTGAATGTGTATAACGAAACTTGATTTAATGAATGAACTGATAGAAGATTTGAATATTGAACTTTTATAAGGAATGAATGTTAATTGTGCAAATTGATTTTTATTTGAAATTATAATTGATATTGAATTGAATTTGATTTTAAGTGACCAAAGGTGAATTTGAATGTATAGATTTTATATATGGTATTGATTTTATAATCGTATGATTTGAATTAGAAACTTTGCTAAATCGATTTTTATAAGAATGGTTTAAATTATATGAACTGTTTGAATTATTGTATAAGAAGTTAATTCGATATATAGGTTACAGAATATGATACAATTTATTGAAATTGAAGATAATATTTGATTTGAATTATAAACCGAATTTAAACTGAAGCGATTGAATTTTTGAGTCGACTTAAGCGAACTCTTATAAAGCTAAAACTCGATTTTTATGAATTAATTTGAATTTATAAATAAAGACTTCAAATTATATGTTTGGAATTTTAAAAATGATATGACTTTTCGACTTGAAATTGAAATATGATATGATTTGTTGAAACTGAAATATAAATTTTGTTACGAAATATACCAATGGTGTAAGTATGGAAATCCCGCCTATGCTATTTTGATATTTCTTAACTGATTTACATTATTGCATCTAGTATATTAGTTGGATGGATTCTTAAAGGATGGTTATCCCAAACATCTTTTAAGTTGTTGAGTGCATTTCATCGAACATTTCATTTGATTGATTTACTTCCATGAGAATGTTAGTCCTGATCCGAATTATTTTGTTTTGCATTATGGTTCGGGTCAGATCGATTATTAACTGCTTTCGAGATTCACTTTGGAGTCTGAAGTTATATTGGGTTTTGCTCATCCTATATCCACCCGTTGATCAGTTGTTCCAGTCATTCAGCTATTCTTGTCATTTCTATTTCAAACTGTTATCATTTATCCTTGTATTAGAGTTCATTTGTATTAGGCTTCCACTGTATTATTTGTGTAAAATTTTATTTAGTAGCTTCATGAACTACTATTGTATTATTTAGTTTTCCGATGCGAGATTCATATTGCTCTGTATCTGTGTCTATGATCTGTGATTCTGTGATTTATTCTATTTACCTCAGAAGCTAATAACAACCTGTCGTTTTGGACGGTTCGAGTTGACATGTTTTGTTAATTCGGCACGGTCAAAATGACGGGTCGTTACAATGGGAGTGTGTATATATATATTTATATTTATTTCCATTTCAATTGCATTTAAATTCCATTCAACGCATATCTGATTTATACAACGTACATATAATTTATACATCGCATATATAATTTATACAATGCTTGTATGTGAGATATACAATGCTTAAATTAATTAATACATCGCTTATATAATTTATACAATGCGTATCCTGCCCAACTTGAGTTTAGAAGTCTCACATTGGGTTCCAGTCCTGCTAAAATTGTAGAGAGCTCCAAATACGTTCCAGTATCTTCTAGAATGTAGAAGACGTTGCCACGAGTCCAATGTCTCTTATTTCACTAGATTTCGACAACATATGGAAACGATTTGATATTTATTAATAAATCGAACTTCGCAACGCTTTAAAGTGTTATAAACAGTTTAAATAAACTAAAGTCGTTACCTTTCAAATTTGTTCAAAACTAGATTGCGATTTTCCACTCAAACCATTGCATGAGACGAAGATCAGATGGTACCATGTCCTAGGGCTTGGAATGGTGCACCGATCAATGGTGGTGGAGCCTAAGTTGGCGGATTGAAGGAGAAAAGGGGGCTTTGAGGGGTCAGATCTCGAGAAATACAACAAGATAAAAGATGAAATTTATATGGATTTGGAGCTGGAGAGGAGATCTACAGAAACCTCTGAAGGACCATTGGATTTTACTGCATGGTTTCGGAGAGACTAAGGAGAGAAGGGATGAACACGAGCCGTCGTTCATTTTAGGGTTATCGGGTTTTTCTATAATTATATTATTTAATTTATTTAATTTCCAAAATTCTCGTTTTATCCTTCTGACTCCAAATCAAAACCAACGAGTGTCGTACGTAGCTAAATACCCCCATTTCGGACACAATGGAACAAGGTTTGTAAGCCCATTCGACTATTCCGGTCAGCTATTCTTCAAATTAAAATTAAAACATTCAATTTTATATTTGAACGTAGATTTTAATTTACCGGGGCCACAAACTGATTCCAAAAATTCCTGAAAAATAAATCTTGCTATGTTTGGATGATACGGTCCTAACTAAGTTAATTTCGCCGAATTTGGAGACCGTTTGAAAAATGGCCATTTTTCGGTCGATCCAATTCAAACTGAAATTACTAAACGCATTTTAATTTACCACGCTCACACATTAATTCCAAAAATTATGGAATTTTAAACCTAGCAATAAATTGACATTCTGAATCCAACCAAAGTGGTTTTGTTGAAAACAGAGGTCATTTGCAAAATAGCTATTTTAAGGGCTTTATTATTATTTAAAAATGGAATTTTCAAATTTCTGTTAAAATTACTCGAAATAAAAATTTTAAATTGGTTCCGATTTTCCGGGTTGTTACAATCTCCCCTACTTAAAACTTTTCGTCTCCGAAAAGGAAACAAAAGTAAAGTAGGAAACAAAACGGAAGTGCAAAATATTGTAAATGTACCTTGCACTAGAGATAATCAGAGATGTCCACTCTGCACTTGAGATAAGCTTGTTTAATGCTATCCTCTGCCTCACATGTATAGTTTTAAGGATCTCCGCTCCACCGCCCTTTGACTAAGTGAACCTTCTTGTTTCTCAGAACATTGGTTTCTTTTCCAACAATTTTCAGTGGCTCTCTTCTCACTACTAATTTTGGAGTAATATCCAAATCCTATTGCGCTGCTTCTTCTGCAATTAGATATGGATCATGAACATGCTTTCGAAGTTGAGACACGAGAAATACATCATGCACTCCGGGCAACTAGTTAGGCAATTGAACCCTATAAGCAAGAGATCGAATCCTTTCAAGTATAGGAAATGGACCAATAAATCTAGATGCCAACTTCCTTATTTTCCTGAATCAGACTACTCCTCTCATCGGAGAAACTCTCAAATATACATAATCACCAACGGCAAATGTTAAATATCTTCTTCTAGAATCTGCATAACTCTTCCGTCGGCTCTGAGTTGTTTGTAATCGCTTCTTAATGAAATCGACTTTATCTGAAGCTTCTCAAATCATGTCGAGACCCAATACTAGTCGATTACCAGTTTCTACACAACATGCGGGAGATCTACATGGTCTACCATACAATACTTTGAATGGTAACATTTCTAAGCTCACTTGATAGCTGTTATTATATGAGAACTCAGCCAAATGCAAGTGATCATCCTACGACTCGCCAAAATCAAGAATACATGCCCGTAATAAATATTCTAATATACGACTCACCCTCTCAGTTTGACCATCTGTTTGAGGATGATATACGGTGCTCAGATTTAACTTTGTCCCCATCTCTTCTTGAATGCTTCCCAGAATTTACTAGCGAATATCGGATCCCGATCACTGATAATACTACAGGGAACTCCATGTAGTCTAACGATTTCTTTAAAATATATCTGAGCCAGACTTTGAGTTGTTCAAGTCGATTTGACAGGAATAAAATGGGCGGTCTTTCTGAAACGATTTACGATCACCTATATAGTGTCATTACCTTTCCTGGTTTGGGGCAAAACATCTACGAAATCCATGGAAATTTGATCCCACTTCCAATATGGAATCTGCAATGGTTGTAACAGTCCGACGAGTTTCTGTTGATCGCTTTTGACTTGTTGACAAGTAAAACAACTGCTAACATATATTGTAATGTCTTTTCAACGACTTCCACCAGAATGTTTGCCTGACGTCATTGTACATCTTACTCACACCAGGATGGATACTTAGCTTAGATTTGCGACATTCATCCAGTAACTCTCTTCTGAGTTCTGGGACTTCTGGAACACAAATTTGCCCCTGTAGTCTCAGAATCCCTTTTCTGTCGAGCTGGAAATCTGAAGCTTTACCTTCTTGAATTCGCTGGCTAATTCTTTGAAAAAATTCATCATCTTTTTTGAGAACAGATATTTTGCCAATCATACACTACAAGAAATTTTGGCCAATGCTGCTGTCTCAAATTCAAATCCTTCTTGGTGAACAAATTCTTTAACGACTTATGATCCGTGAATAGTTCAAACTTCTCACCCAATAGATAATACCTCCATATTCTTAAAGCAAACACGATGGCTAACAACCCAAGATCATGAGTAGCATATCTCTTCTCATGCGGTTTCAACTGAGGGATAGCATAAGAAACTACTTGGCCTCTTTGCATTAATACTGCACCAACACCTTCAAGAGAAGAATCGGTATAGACTATCAGACCTTGATTGCCATCAGTAATAGTTAATACTGAAGAATTTGTCAATCTTAATTTCAGCTCTTGGAAACCCGCCTCATATTCTGGAGTCCAATTAAATCTTGCATGCCTCTTTGTAAGCTTTGTTAATGAATTGGATATCTTCTAAAAATCCTTAACGAATTTCCGATAATAACTAGCCAATCCTAGGAGATTTCTGACTTCTGTGGGTTTTCTAGGCTGCTTCCAATCTTGAATAGTTGTAATTTTTCTTGGATCCACTGAAATTCTTTCCTTTGATACGATGTGACTAAGGAACATCAATTCTTCTTGCTAGAATATGCATTCAGAAAATTTGGCTTTTAAGATGTTCTTTCTCAGAATCTCCAACACTTGTTCTAAATGTTTCTCATGCTCACTAACAGACTTAGAGAAAATTAAAATGTCATCAATGAAAACTAGTACGAATATATTCAACACTTCTCTGATTACTCTATTCATTAAATCGACAAAATAAGTTGGGACGTTACATAAGCCGAACCACATTACTAGCAACTCATAAATTAAGTCTGGACTTCCGAAAGCTGTCAAAGGAACACATTATTTGGAAATATGCAGTTGATGGAAACTGTAGCTTGGTTCATTCTCAAAAACACTTGCGCTCCATTCAAATGATCCAATAAATTATCAATGCGGGGTAATGTATATTTATTCTTGAGCGTCTTCGTGTTGAGGTCTCGGTAATCAACACATAACCTAAAAGTACCATATGACTTTGGAAAAAACATTACTGCTGCACCCCAACATGAGAAGCTAGGCCCGATTAGGCCCTTTCATAACAATTGTCGAGTTTGATCGCCCAATTCTTCTTTCTCTTTTAATGTCATTCTTCGAATAGCGTGCACAACTAGCCTTGCATTTGGAATTAAATCGATTTTGATGTCAAATTCTCTCCGCGGAGGTAAGCTATCAACTTCTTCAAACACATGCGTATAATGTTTAACAACAAGAATATTTTCTAGTAAAGTGGGTGTAACTTCTAGTGCGGGCCTGAATTCTTTTCTATCTAAATCTGAGTTGTGGCATGGTATAATAATATCTCCCAACTTCGTTTTAACTTTAACTATTTTTTTGGCACATTTTACTTTGGCCTTATGTTTCGTTAACCATTCTAACCCGAGGACAACATTGAGTTCAAAAAATTTCATGACAATCAAATTAATAGGAAACCGGTAGAAAGAATAGGTGACGGGCACTCTACAATATGAACTGAGAATAAGAGATCCTCCTATCGGATTATGAACTCTAATCGATTCTTTAAGGTCTCTTAATTTTAACTTTAACTTTTTAATGGTGTTACTTGGAATGAAACTACGTGATGCACCCGTGTCAAATAATACTGAAACAGAAATATTTTTAATAGTAAGGGTACCTCCAAAAACGTCGGGTTTACCTGCTCCCTCAGAAGAAGCTGGCGGATCTGCCTCGTCATATAAATGAGCCACTTGAGAATTCTTCATCAATGGAGAATTTGGCTTGATGTGCCCCTTCTTATGGCAGTTGAAGCACTATCTATTATTCAGACGGCTCTGACTAGGACCAAATTTATTTGTCTTCTACCGCTTTGAAGCATTGCACTCATTAGTCCAATGCCCGAGCTAGTCACAATCAAAGCATTTACCCGTTGGCTTTCTGTTTTCTTGAGGCTTTGCTGCTGCTGTGTTCCTTGCCTCAGGCTGCTTACTAGAAGATTTCCGTTTGTTGTTGGCTTGCTTCTTCTCGCTGTCTTCCTGAAAGTTTCTCTTGTCCAAATTTTCATATCTACATGCCATCTCAACCATCTCGGTGAATGGAAGGTTGATATGTCCAGTGGTTCGCCTTTGGTACCTACGAAGAAGTCTATGGATAAATCGCTTGCTCTTCCCATTAGGGTCCTGAATAAGCTCAGACGCATAGCGTGATAATTCGGTGAATTTGTTGAGATATTCATGGATGGTGCGATCTCCTTACTAGAGACTAACGAACTCGTCATGTAAGCGCTCGACTTCCTGTCGAGGGATGAATTTCTCATTGAACAACTCCTTGAATCTAGCCCAAGTCATATCTTTCTCAATCTTGCCTAATGTGATGGCCTCACACCATAGCAGTGCCTCATACTTTAACAACCAGGATGCCATGAATCTCTTCCTATGATCCTCTAGGCCTACGAAGATTCATTCGTATGTCTTCAACCAAGCTTGGGCTACAGCCACTGTGCCATTGCCCGAGAATGGCAGGCAACCTAGATTCCTGTATTTCTTAGCCACCCTATCGAGATCAAATGGTTTCGGGGGCGGTGGTGGTGGTACTGCAGCCTCTAGATTAGGCTGATTCTAAGCAGCGGGGATTTCACCCCTTCCCTGGCCTCTGCCTGCTCTACCTCTAGCTCTAGTGCTCATCTCAGTCAGTGATGTACAAGCAAGAAAAGAGTCAGTGAAACACCACACCTTCGTTAAGGTTACTCACAAAGGGAATGCCTTAACTTTGGTGGGGCATTTTAGGGAAAAGATGCAGATAGATTACAAGATAGACGAATAAAGCAGCGGAAAATGAAGTCATTTTATAAACAGTTTAATCCAGTCAAGCTTTTACAACAATTGTCTCAATCATACTTAAAAGTAATACATAGAAATTCTGTCTTGATTCAAAAACTTCCAAGTATAAAAGAAGCATAAAAATAATAATGATATTCCCCAATAAAGCGTGAACCAGCCATAGTAGTGGAAGAGAGAGTCCAAAGCAGTACATCGACTATCTTCGAGCTTGGAAAGAAAACTGAGCTAAGTGATAACATTTCCTCCCTGTGAACCTGGGGGGTGGGGGAAACGAAAGAAAAGAGGCAAAACAAAAATAGGTCAGACATAAGTCTGGTAAGTCCAGTGACTTTCAGCGTATAAATAGGCAAAGGTATCATGACATGAATAAACTGAATATAAGACAATACCATGATAACAGGGATAACAAGATAACATAGGATAAACATAAGGTATGACAAGGCAAGATAAACTGAATGCGCTTCTACTCTTTCTTTGCTTCGCTACTACTTTGTGGTTATCATTTCTATATCTATCTCTGCACCATCTAACAAGTGTCCCAACTAGTAATCTGTATAAACGATAACGTGTTATCAATCCCCATAATTGTGGTAGCCTTCAGGTGTACATCTATCGTGAGGATTCCACCTCAGTTAGCCTAATTGCCATGAACATGTTAGATGTACCCTTACTACCCTATCGATCGACTCTTTACTTGCATTAATGTCCCATGTGTCTGTGTCAATCGGCCCTCTCTTGCATGTAGATACCCTATGCTGGTCCCACCATAAGGTGTATCAATTCTTATGATAGTGACCAGACACGATTCAAGATGCACATTGTATAACTACTGGTACCCAGTACCTGCTTTTTCCCACTCCGGAGTACGTGCATGCCCGTAAACCATCGGAACCTACACTGACGTACACATTGCCGCTGCGTTGACCGCTTATAATCAGCCTAGTAATCGTGCCCCACCCTGCCTAGTTCAGGGTAACGTGATACATTATGTGGCTTACTGCTGAAACGGGTCCCTATTACTAGGGTTTCCTATTGGTTAAGTTTGTGGGCATGTATTTACTAATATTACCCACCCACCGGACATGTACTTAACCCTGCCACTGATTCAAGCATGTTTATTTAATGGTTAAGTTTGTGGGCCTATATGTACTAATATTACCCACCTACACGAGATTTACTTAACCCTCCCATCGATTCAAGCATGTTTATTAACTTTTATTTCTAAAATTAACGTGAACTTACAAATTACAGAAGGGTCTTGAATTCTGGGATCTGTATTCTAAAACTGAATAGCTCTCCCTTGAAGTGAACTATTTAATTTGATTCTTAGAAATAGTTGTTGAAGTCGTTGAATTATCTTTTGAATCTCTACTAGAATTCTAACTTGATTTCTACGAAGGACTTGAGCAGCATAAATCCGTCTTTGACTTATTTTGGTATGAATTAGGGTAGAGTATAGGCGTACTGAAGTTGTGTGGAGAGAAAGTGAGGTTTGGGGATGTTTAAATAGCTTAGGAGCAGAGAATCTGGTCAGAACGGGCGTCTAAATACAGAAAAGTTAATCTGTCCTCGGATCTGGAAAAGGGAGGAGGTCGACCCCATGGTCGACCTGTGTGACCCAGGTTGACCCCCAGGTCGACCTCCTGGTCGACCTGGGTCCTAGGTGGGAAATTTCCCGCCCAGCCCGGGTGTGTGTTTTGAATTTCGAATTTGAATTTTGAGCTGAGCTGTTTTATTTTATTCAAACCCCTGAAACTTCTGAAGGTCATAACTTCTTCATACGGAGTCCGATTTACGCAAACTCGGACTCTATCTCAAGAAGAATTCTGAGAAGAACGCAATGGCATAACTTTATTCCCTTAATTATTCTCTTAAAAATTAAGTATACTTTGATTTATTACTTTGACGTTTCGTCCTCGAAATCTTCAAGTCAAGAAGAATGTATATCCTACCGTCCAATCATCCATCTACTCAACCATTAAACATAGGCATTCATTGTCCTTAAAAGGTTTCTAATGCCTTATGAACATATGCAGAGTGTGTGTACATGTCCTTATCTAATGCAAAATCAGGCGGTCTATTGATTCAGTTGACCTCTTAAATGCGGATTAAGTTGGTGTCATGAGTCCATCATGTATGAAGTTATTCTTAATCGTACTTTATAACTTCTACGTGAATGCACAGTCATTCATACAAATGCAACATCCATATGATAACACATCGAATTTCAATCCATATATATATATATAAATTCACTCATGCATATGCAATATGAAGGTGACTGAGCTGATCTAGTGCCTAATGTGTGTATATGCATCCACGAGCAACCACTGGCAAACACTTGAAACCACATGCATCCACCAAACATAACATGTCTCAAACACATGTTTACACCCATTGGTTTCTACCTAAGGATCGAGAGGATATACTTAAAAGATAAGGACTAGCATGCAAATAAATATTACAGAAAAAGTGGAATCAAGGATATACAATCAAAAAGGGTATGATGCGCGTATCTAGTCTTCAGTCTTCTAAGTTGCATCTTCTTGAGCTTCACTCCACTGTACCTTAACTAATTTAACTTCATGATTGTGAATCTTCTTGACCTCCATTTCCAAAACCTACTAGTAGAGATAGGACGTCTATCACTTAATATGCTAGAGGGTATCCAATGTAGTCGAAATATCTTTTCAAGATAAACAGATATTAACCATGATACCAAGTGTATATACTAAGATGATGAGAGGTCTCTCTTCTACTTAGCTTATCCATCATGTCACAAATCTGAGGGTCGATATCACTCATGCAAACCATCATAGTCGAACTTGACATCCCTCAAGTCCAAGCCCCAAAGGCCTAAACCAATATCAGACAAGCACCCAAGAATACCTCCTCTGAATTTGGACAATTTATGTGAGATGATACTAGCAAAACAACCAAACAATTGAGCACTTAACCGACTCTATCTATCCTTGCCAATCTTGCCCCAAAACTATCGTTGATTGCATAACTAGCTTTGCATTTTCAACTAGATACATGTAGAAGTCTACCTCACATTTTAGGGGACAAACTCCTAACATTAATCAAAAACATCTGCGTACTCATGGACTACTCCAACGGATCGAAAATCGTCGATAAATACATAAAGTGATCCTAGGTAGCTAAGATAAATTGATCCCTTAGGGTCGCTCGAAATTTCGAGGGTATTACCGAGGCAAGTCGAAAGTCTAACTACACTCCTTTCACAATTACTAACTAACCCATCCATGCCTAGAATCTACCCACAGCTTATGAAACCAAAAACGTAAGTATCTCAAATCCTTACAAATCAAAGATAAATGAGCCGAACCACAAATTGGACTTGAGACAATAATGGGATCCTCTATTATACAAGCTCTAGGGTGCAGAGACTTAACTATGGAAGCAGACATAAACGAATGTGAAGCGCTAAAATCAGAAGAGTACTAAAAGGATGATCAATAGAAAAACTAGACTTTTTCAACAGAAATTTTACTACCACTCTCACGTATGCTGGCGGTGAGACTTGATAGCATGCATTTGCCCTTCTGAAAATCATATCATTTATTCTTGCCCTTGCCCTTAATTATACGACCCGTTGTACCATAATAAAGATACTTCCTCTTGTTTTAGGTTTTACTATTCTTTCCTCCCCTCCTTTGTGAACCAAGTCTATATCCATGAGTTCTTCATCCTTGGGTTGTGCTCCTTAGCCAAACTCCCTTATTCTTATCTTTGCCATCCTTGTGTAACTTGTTGACAGGTCTCTTGAAAGCTACCTCCATCGCATGGAAAATCCTACAAAGCTCGAAAGAAAATTAACCGTAGGTGAAGCTACTGCGGCTATAGATGGAAGTTGGGCGCTTGTTTGCCCTTTGACAAGTGTCATAGTCTCATCAAGTCTACGGAACCATGCCGCGATGAGGTTACCTCCCAGAAAGCCAGAAGCCCCAAAGACTTAGGAAAGAAGGAAACAAGGATTCAAACAGAGCATCAAAAAGATAGTGCATATGTCTTTGGGGAATATGCCTTTAAAAACAAAACTTTTCTTTAAAAATGCTTCTTTTAAAACCGTTTTGAAAATAAATTTTCAAATCTTTTATCTGATTCGGTAACCTTCAGCTCTGATACCAAGTGAAACAACCCACCTTCGTTAAAGTCACTCACAAAGGGAATGCCTTAACTTTGGTGGAGCATTATAGGTAAAAGATGCAAATAAATTACAAGACAGACGAATAATGCAGCGGAAAATAAAGTCATTTTATAAACAACTTAATTCAGAAAAGCTTTAACAACAATTGGCTCAATCATACTTAAATGTAATACATAGAAATTCTGTCTTGATTCAAAAACTTCCAAGTAAATAAGAAGCATAAAAATAACAATGATATTCCCCAATAAAGCGTGAACCAGCCATAGAAGTGGAATAGAGAGTCCAAAGCAATACATCGACTATCTTCGAGCTTGGAAAGAAAACTGAGCTAAGTGATAACATTTCCTCCTTGTAAACCTGGAGGGGGGACGGAAGAAAAGAGACGAAAAAAAACTAGGTCAGACATAAGTCTGGTAAGTCCAGTACTTTCAGCATATAAATAGGCAAAAGTATCATGACATGAATAAACTGAATATGACAATACCATGATAACAGGGATAACATAGGATAAACAAAAGGTATGATAAGGCAAGACAAACTTAATGCGCTTGTACTCTTTCTTTGCTTCGCTACTACTTTGTTGTTATGATTTCTATATCTATTTCTGCACCACCTAACTAGTGTCCCAACTAGTAATCTGTATAAATGATAATGTGATCCCAATCGCCATAATTGTGGTAGCCTTCAGGTGTACATCTATCGTAAGGATTCCACCTCAATCAGCCTAATTGCCATGAACATGTTAGATGTACCCTTACTACCCTATCGATCGACTCTTTACTTTCATTAATGTTCCATGTGTCTGTGTCAATCGGCCCTCTCTTACGTGTAGATACACTGTGCTGGTCCCACCATAATGTGTATCAATCCTTATGATAGCGAGACGACACGATTCAAGATGCACAGTGTATAACTACTGGTACCTAGTGCCTGCTTTTTCCCACTCGGAGTACATGCACGCCCGTAAACTGTCGGAACCTACACTGACGTACCACCTTCCGCTGCTTTGACCGCTTACAATCATCCCCGTAATCGTGCCCTACCCTGCCATGTTCAGGGTACCGTGATACATCTATGTGGGTTAATGCTGAAACGTGTCCCCGTTACTAGGGCTTCCTGTTGGTTAAGTTTGTTGGCCTATATTTACTAATATTACTCACCAAACCCTCCCACTGATTCAAGCATGTTTATTTAACTGTTAAGTTTGTGGGCCTATATGTACTAATATTACCCACCTACACGAGCTGTGCTTAACCATCCCATCGATTCAAGCATGTTTAATAACTTTTATTTCTGGAAGTAATGTGAACTTACAAATTACAGAAGGGTCTTGAATTCTGGGATCTGTATTCTAAAACTGAATAGCTCACCCTTGAAGGGGACTATTTGATTTGATTCTTAGAAATAGTTGTTAAATTCGTTGAATTATCTTTTGAATCTCTACTAGAATTCTAACTTGATTTCTACGAAGGACTTGAGCAGCATAACCCCGTCTTTGATTTATTTTGATATGAATTAGGCTAGAGTATAGGCGTAATGAAGTTGTGTGGAGAGAAAGTGAGGTTTGGGGGTGTTTAAATAGCTTAGGAGCAACGAATCTGGTCAGAACGGGCGTCTAAATACAGAAAAGTGAATATGTCCTCGGATCTGGAAAAGGGAGGAGGTCGACCCCATGGTCGGCCTGTGTGACCCAGGTCAACCTCCTTGTCGACCTGGGCCCTGGGCAGGAAATTTCACGCCCAGTCTTAACTTTGATGTACTGATCAAATAATTATGCTATTCTACTGTGCTCATTCTAGGTCATTACTAAACATTTCTCTAATGAGCTACTCGCCTTAGAACACTATTGATTCTATTTCTAACGAGTTGTTTAATGTGTTTAATTCCAGAACAAAGAATAACCATAGCTCTGATACCAACTGTGAAAACCCCAAACTCCCGTGCCACGGAAGTAAGGATAATCATTAGGAATATAACACATCAATCAACATTAGCAGATTACAGATAATAGCATAAACATGAAATAAAATAATTTACACCAATATGACAGCGGAATCATAAAATGTAATAAACATCCGAGTGGCACAGTTATAGGATACAACCTAGTGCATAAAGGAAATGATCAGTCTACATCAAGATCAATGGGACACTACATCATATAATACACAATAGAGATAATCAGTCTACATCGTGATCACCGGTACATATACATAAGAGAATACTGGCGGAAATGTCAATAGTCCAAAATACAGATATAAATTAGTCTTCACCATCATTCAAAAATGCACTCCATGCTATAGTGCAAAGCCAAAATACATCCTATAACCTGTCACTTGGCTGTCCGTGTGAAAATAAGGGCACCCGAGTTTGCAAGTGAAAACAAACTACGAGTCAGTCATGGGACTGGTATGAGAAATCTACTTAACTAGCTTAACAATATTAATAAGGCAAATCATAGGACCACGCCGCTAATGCGGAACAGTTTTTCTCCAGTGATTGCCAGTGCATGAATTAAAGAAAATCTTCAAACAATGCAATGCTTTTAAAAAAAATGAAATCACTATAAGACTCATGTCCCATCACACGGTGAAACGCAAGCCAGAGGATAGAGTTTTACCTTTTAATGGCCAAAATATGCTTAATACAGGTAAAGCAGAAACATTTGATATTATCACTAGTGCATATATGTTTCAAAAGCAATTTCAATCATAATGTATCAATCATGAACGGCATGAGTGTCCCATGCCACTATGCCGCCATATATACGTTTACAATCAGAACCGAATTTTCGTATTGGAAATTGGATTCCATGAGTCGAGGCAAGGGATGTACTCCTCGCCGGCTTCGAGATACTCTAGCAAATGCCTCGTGGTTCCCCGTAGTGAACCCATGGATCCCCCAAGGCCGGTCCTCCCTTATGTTTGAGGATTAATTATTCCTGAGCACACGTTTTCCGGACCTATAGACCCTATCCATCAGCTCCGTAATAACCGATATATCCGAGACGCCTCGCTTTCCATCATCCACATAGGTAAAAATAAATAAACGTCTGGGCCCTATACCATGCCACCACCCATAGCTATAAAGAAACGTCATGTCCTCCTTGGGTCCCTTATCCCGTTTTTAACTCATACCGAGGTGTGAGGCTCGCGAATTAATGCTATACACAAAGCCATGCTCTTTAAAGTCGTGTTTTGATCATCAACCAAAAGACTCTGCTTTTCAACAAAAGCCTTGATCCTTTACATCTCAACATGCCACATTGACATTCCACGCCATGCGACTTATGTCTATCAATATATAACCTCTAATCTCGTATGACTTAGAGAAGGGTGTTAAGTAAGAGAACAAATTCCCCGCCACCAAACAGATATATATTTAATAGAGATCAATCAACACAGAACGAAATCCAACGTCAGGGACAAATCCATTTACTAGTCCGTTCTGGGTCTGAATGAAACCGGAGGCACCTTATTCCTCGTTCCATATGTCCAATACAGAACAGAGGCCCTCTCACATCCAAACAATCAACAAGTACATCCAGACCACTACCACTATAACCTCATTAAGGGAGCTACCCATATCTAAGGCATTAGCAGCAATCTATACGATGCGAAGATCACCGGTCTTGCACCGTCTTCGTATCTTCGACTTTTAACAATCGATCAATTATTTGGAATGAGAATTAACTCGGCCTTTTAAAAAAATTCACGTATATATATATATAATACAAATCGATTCTTTCGTGATTAAATTATTTGACATTTACGTTTTCAATTCAATATAATAATATCGTGTCAAATACATCTAACCATCAGAATATCCAATAAACCAAGTAAAATAGGTTTATTTCCATTCCATATCGTTTATAATATTTTATAATGATTTATCACTATTTTTATTTATATAAAAATAGCTCGTTTTAATTAAACAACGCTTCCGGTCATAACGCGGCCCTGGCGCTATTTTTCTCCAGATTTAATTTACACATTTCTCTAAATCTAACTGTTGGATCTTAACAAATTTTATATCTTTGGAAAGATCTTTCCAAAGTGAACCCAACAGTTCCAGTTTCGGGAAAATCCGATGGTCAGATCTCTCGGTATAATCGTTTAAAGTTATGATTCAAAAACGCGAACTGCAGTGTCGTGTGTCGTTTTAATTTAATATATATATATATACATATAATTCATTCGACGATTTCCAAACCGTTTTCACTTCAAAAATTTGGCTAATGCCTTTAAATTTCGAAAAATTTCGCCATAACCTCCTTTGTACGAAGAAGGGTTTGGAAATTTATTTGGGCCGTATTAGGCACCCAATAAATCCATTATAAGCATACACAATTTTTAGTGACTAATCAAAGCCAAGGGAGAGTGTAAAAATCATTTTTCAAGAGAATAAATTCTCGTCACCTTGTCCAGTGTTGGAAAATAAATAATCCATGTGCCATATCTTAAAACAGGAGAGACATAATTATTGTCAACTCCAGACCCGTGTGGGGTTTTTATTTAATCTGACAATTTACATTTATATTTTATTTAGTCCATATTAGTCCTCAATTCATCCTGTAATTCAATCATCGCTATACGAGCGTCTCGCTTGTATGGTAATCTCAACCTCGTCATACAAGCTCCAAATGCTTATATGGAATATGAAATGCTCTGACTTTAATAGTTCGTCTTTGGTTCAACCTGAAATGCAGCCATCGCCATAAATGCCTCTCGCTTGTATAGTAATTCCAAACTCATCATACAAGCTCCAAATGCTTATATGGAATATGATAGAGTATGACATCTTCACGAAGTATGCCATGTAGTGTAGTCCAACGTTTATTTTTACTATCCTATAGCGTTGTTTATAATCTCACACAGAAAAACCAGCACACTACATCCAATGGCGTTCATAGGAGTTTGTGTAATAAATAAAATTGTGCGGCAAACTCATTAAGGCTTACCTATTTGTCGGGCACGCAAATAAATTCTTTACTCAATAGCAAATCCATTTACCTGTTTAGCACGTGTATATACATGCATATCTAAGCTAAAAATAATATTTTTAGTGAACAAATATTTATTTTCATACATGGATATTTTTAACAGCTCATATACATGTTAAAAATATTATTTTCAATGAACAAATATTTCAATACATGTTTATTTTTAACACTTCATATACATGTTAAAAAAATTATTTTCAATAAACAAATATTTATTTCAACACATGTTTATTTTTAACACTTCATATACATGTTAAAAAAATATTTTCAATGAAAGAATATTTATTTCAACACATAGTTATTTTTAACACTTCATATACATGTTAAAAATATTATTTTCAATGAACAAGCATTTATTTCATCACATGTTTATTTTATATAGCTCATCAACACATTAAAAATGATTTTTTTAATGTTCAAACATTTATCTAAACCAATGACTAATTTTAAAGGTTTATACATACAATAAAAATGTGATTTTTATTATTCGAACAATTTATTTCAAACATAAATATTTTACA
Organism: Allium sativum; assembly: GCA_030737875.1. NCBI lineage: Eukaryota > Viridiplantae > Streptophyta > Magnoliopsida > Asparagales > Amaryllidaceae > Allium > Allium sativum. The sequence goes on along the minus strand of CM060925.1, from coordinate 184,870,074 downwards.
TACTTCATACATCAGATAAAAACATGAATTTTATCGTTCAAACAATTTATTTCAAACATGAATATTTTTCAACACCTGAATATTTCAGAAAATTTCGGCATTACAACGGCAGGGTATTTAACACCGGCACCATGTCCAGCACGGCTCCTCTGCTATCCTAGGCCTTGCAGCAATATAAGGGTTTCTTTTCAATAATTTCCACAATATCATCAATTTCCACAACATAATGAATATATCACAAACACAACCAATTTTATTGCAACCATAATCAATCATTCATAATCACAATCCAAACAATTAATATCGCCCATGGTCTGTGAACGAGGGGAGTCTATATATAATTATATATATATAAATATTTATTTCCATTTCAAATTCATTTCAATTCCATTCAACACATATATGATTTATACAACATATATATAATATATGCATCGCATATATAACTTATACAACACTTGTATATGAGATGTACAACGCTTATATAATTTATACATCACTTATATAATTTATTCAATGCGTTTCCACTCCAATTTGAATTTAGAAGTCTCACACTGGGTTCCACTCTTCTAAAATTGTAGAGAGCTCCAAATACGTTCCAGTCTTTTCTAGAATGTAGAAGACGTTGCCACGAGTCCAATGTCTCTTATTTCCCTGGATTTTGGCAACATACGGAAAAGATATGATTTTATTAAAAAATCGAACTTCACAATGCTTTAAAGTGTAGTTTTAATAAACTTAAGCCGTTACCTTTCAAATTTTTTCAAAACTAGGTTGCGATTTTATGCTCAAATCGTTGCACGAGACGAAGATCAGATGGTACCACATCCTAGGTCTTGGAATGGGCACTGATTGATGGTGGTGGGGCCCAACTTGGTGGCGGATCGGAGGAGAAATGGGGCTGATGCGGGTGAACTTCACGGGTTCGGATCTCGAGAAATACAATACGATAGAGGATGAAATTTATATGGATTTGGAGCTGGAGAGGAGATCTACAAAAACCTCTGAAGGACCATTGGATTTTACTGCGTGATTAAAGAGAGATTGAGGAGAGAAGGGATGAACACGAGCCGCCGTTCGTTTTAGGGTTATCGGGTTTTTTCTGGAGCAACGAGAAAAGTGAAGGTTTTTTTATTGGTCCATATATATAATTAAATCATTTAATTTATTTAATTTCCAAAATTCTCGTTTTATCCTTCTGACTACAAATCAAACCCAACGAGTGCCACCCCTAGATAAATACCCCTATTTCGGATACAATGGAATACGTTTCGTAAGCCAATTCGACAATTCCAGTCAATTATTCTTAAAATTAAAATATGAAACATTCAATTTTAGATTTGAACGTACATTTTAATTTACCGGGGCCACATAGTGATTCCAAAAATTCCCGAAAAATAAATCTAGCTATATTTGGACGATACGGTCCTAACAAAGTTAATTTCATCGAATTTGGAGACCGTCTGAAAAATGGCCATTTTCTAGTCGATCCAATTCAAAAAGAAATTACCAAATGCGTTTTAACTTACCACGCTCACATATTAATTCCAAAAATTATGGAATTTAAAACCTAGCAATAGATTGACATTCCGGATCCAACAAAAGTTGTTTCGTCGAAAACGGAGCTCGTTTGCAAAATGGCTATTTTTAAGGGCTTTATTATTATTTAAAAATGGAAATTTTAAATTCTGACCAAATTTCTGTTAAAATTACTAAAAAAAAAAATTTAAAATGGTTCTAATTTATCGGGTTGTTAAACTAGGGATGTATATAATGGTTGTTTTGCATACACTTTGACATGACAATTATGGTATTGCATTAGTAATCGGCAAATCTCCTTCATAATTGGAATCAATATTATTATTGAAGTTGGAGTTTGAAATTTTTTTCAAAATTGAGATTTGAAATAAATTGAAAATGGAATATAAATGTATAGAAATAGTCTTCGTTAAAAGGGAACGTCTTGTTAAACAGGTTTTTGATGATAAAATAAGGTTTTGTCGTAGATCAGCGAAAACGATTTTGTTTTGAAAAGGTGAAGTTTAGTTTTCCTATCTAGAAAAAGGTTTATATAAGTATATAATTGTTTTCTAAACTATTTTGAAGCAATTCGGAGTAATTTTTATATGAAATTATAGAGCTTGTCGCACAACGGCAGTTCGTGTATTTTAGTTGCAAACTTGAAACGCATATACCTTTTGCAATTTAAATCGGATTTGCACAAAGTGAATAACATTTGGTTTCTATTAACAAGGGCTTTCAATTGAGTGAAAGCGGATTTTAATTTCAACTAATAATTTTCAAGCTATGCTCAAAACCGTTTTAGAAAAGGACATTGTAAGCGCAGTTTGCTAACCATAAATGTAAACAGCTATTTTAAATATTTTAAAAATATGGATTTTTTTTTGCAAAATCATTATAAACTATTTAAAAGTACTTTGAATTGGAAATTTTAAGTTTTGGCTAAGATCAACGATATTTTGATCAAACTAATTAACTTTTTTTTGTAACACTTTTGCAGCGCTTTTGAAACGCTATTATAACACCTTAGAAACAATCTGTTTTGAATGTTTTAACTCGTAAATTGTTTTCTAAATTATAAGTAATCATTTTTTAATGATTGGCAATGTTTTCAAAGCTTTAAAAATATTAAAAATATTTTATATGGAATTTAAATTGATTATTTAAATTAAAGTGGGTTTTCCAATTTTAAATAATTTGATATGGTTGGAGATAAATCTCCGGATGTTCGATATTAATTCGGTAGATGAAGTCTCTTACTATTCGAGGAATTTAGAAGGCAGTTTACCATTTTTCTGCTTATAGTATGAGTTGGATATGGATATTAGTATTATAAGTCGAAGATATTTCTATCCAGATCCAATATCAAGGGGTTTGAAAAATTTCCGAACTAAGATAAGGATTTCTCGATCATTTGAGATAAGTTGGATAGAAATAATTTTCGGATATTTGTTATGAAATTCCGTGGTGTAAACATATATATTTGAGGAATTTGAAAAGTATTATTATCATTATTTCTCTTATAGCATTCGTTTATTATGAGAATTGATATCGAATATAGGTAGATACAATTGCTGTGTAAATTATGTTCAACATTGATTGATTTGGGTTTCGTCGTGAATGGTATCTTAAATAATTTCATTCTTGAAACCCGAGGAGATTGAGTTGTGGAAATTCATATCGTAATTTGGGAATTTAATCAAATCTTTGATTTGAGGAAATAAAAAGTAAGGAATTGGGAACGATGTATAATCTTTTAATTAAGATTAAAGAATTGAATGGTAGGAAATCGTTTTAATTGGAAATTATGGCTGAAATATGATTAAAGGTTTTCAGAAGAAACTGGATTTGGATAACGAGTTATCAAATGAAAAGTTAGTTGAGGCTTTGTAATACCCCGTATTTTCTGAGAATATTAAAATAACAAATTAAAGAATAATTAATTTGTAAAAGAAAAATTAGGTGAACTTGGAATTCTGCTTGAGATAGAGTCCGAGTTTGCATAAAACGGATACCTTATGAAGAAGTTACGGATGATAGAAGTTGGCCGAACAATTAGAAAATGGCCCAGAATGCACTGACGCACTTGGGAAGTGCGCCAGAACAAAAATGCACTAGCGCACTTGGGAAGTGCGCCCATGCAAAGATACACTGGAGCACTTGGGAAGTGCGCCTATGCCGAGCTAGAAACCTGCACAGGATTATAGAGAGTTCTGATGAAGTGTCCTTCTCTGATTTTCTGGGTGACGTGTCTTTTAGTTGTATGATTCTGATGGTTTCTAAGTTAATCTAAGGGCTTAAATTCTCCCTATACTCCTATATAAACACCCCTAAGCCTATTGTTTTCTACACACAAATCAATGGCGTCCATATGCTTCTGAAACCTAAAATAGAACTAATGCTTCTTCTTCTTTAAGTCAGAATAGGATTAAAAGAGAATAGATCTTCAACTGCAACACCTATTTCTAATAGATCCAACCAAGGTGTGTTCATGTTATTTTCAGAAATGAAATTTAATTGTGATCTTGACATGATAATAAATATGAATCTGAGATTATGCCTATTTATGTTTATTAGATCTATCCTTTTATGCTTATTAGATCTATTTTATTTTTCTTGTTCTCTGTTTCTTCCTTCCTTCTCCCCTTTCTGTTGTTATAGCTAGGGTACCACGAGCCTGAGCCAAATCTCATACGAGATCAACGTACGAGCGCTAAATTTGGGGAAATATTGACTGATGTATAATTGGGCATAACTGATTTGTAACTGATTTGAGGACACAACACATGTTGTAATTTAAAACATAAATTTGAAGCATGTTATACATGATGGTTTATGACTTGGAAGAAGAGGATTATTCTGTATAATGATATATGACATAGGTAAGAAAACCTATATTGTGATAGGGATAACTGTTTAATGTGAACACACCTAAATTGGGATTTTGGGTAATTAGCATACACTGTAATCAAAGGCTATAATTTGGCATAGTTTATATTGTGAATCACGATTGGGGTTTTTGGAGAATATTCTGTACTGTGAAATTTAGCTAAAACTTGGGGCATATGTTATATTGTGAATTATGACAATGATTTGGGCATGTAAATTTATAGGCTTAATGTATGATTAAGCGAGATATGTTAATGGAACCTTAAGAGATGTTTAATCTGTTAGATTGCCTAATCTGCTAAATCTGTTGAAACTGAATACTGTAAATTGGGTATGTAAATCCGTAGGCTCAATCTAAGATTTTGTAGAACATGATAATGGAACTTTGAGTAATCTGCTATAACTTGTAAAGAAGTTTAATCTGTAAAATTGATATAGTTAGCTTGAAATTGGCATAATCTATAAATGAATAAATTGGCTAAAGTAAGCATGCCAAGATATGAGGTTAGACTCCGTTTGCAGTAGAAACCTGCTTGGAACCAACCGGCCTAACCAATAACCGCAAATTGTCAGTCTAATGTGGGAGGTCATAGGCATAACTAAAAGATGCTTAGACACGAGGTTAAGTTTGGCTTGTGGCAGAAGTCTGCCCGGAACCGCCCGACACATCCAACGGCCACAAGCTATCGACTTGATGTGAGAGGTATGTGCATTAATAGCTAATTAATGCTGAACAAAGATGAATATGATACCTAAAACATGTTAGGTGTGTGGGGTTAAGTTAACCTGAGTAAGATGACAACTTAACCAATATTACATGAACAAGTGGATAGGGTTATGGTATGCTTAACCAATAATACTTGATAAGTAGATAGGGTTAAGTCAACTGGGCGGATGAATCTGATAAACCCATTTCGTAAATCTGTAGGCTTAACGCAAGGTTAAGTGAAACATATTAATCAGTATGTCTGATCTGAAAACTTGTTAATCTGAAATCTGTTAGTCTGTGGACACGAGGTTAGGAGGGGAAATTACTTGTGTCCTCTATTGTGTGGGACGCATATTAGTCATTAACCCTTTCTGGTATCAAAACTATGACCCTACACTAGGTAGGGGTCCAGGGCATGCTTACTGAACTAATAATAAGAGGTTCATTCTGATAATGGCGAGGGGTGCTAATGGTACAGTCCAACCGGGTCATGTGCGTGCATGGATCCGGTCTGCTCTCAGGATGTAAGACGCAATGACATCAGTAAATAGGTCTGTGTCTTTCTATAGGTTTCCACTTTAGGGAATGATACACCCTTCTGTGGAGCCAGCACAGGGTATTTATATATTAGGGAGCCGATCACTTGGGGTAGAATTTAGGGTACACCAAGTTCTGTCTGTTTCTGTTGGGGTACCGTCTATTTCTGTTGGAGTGGTAACACCTGTCTGTTTCCGCATGGTACCGTCTGTTGGGGTGGTAATGGCCCGTCACTAGTGTATACCTAATTCTAGCATTCTATATCCGTAGGGATTATTCTGTTTCCGTCTCTAATTCGGTTCCTGCTTCTGTTTCTATACCATCTGTCTGTGTTGGGGTAGTAAAGGCCCATTACTAGCATTCTGGTTCTGTAGAGATCATTTTGTTTCCGTTTCTGTTTCAGTTTAGACATTAGGTTAACACCTAATCCTGTTATGCTAGTATTAGTGCAGAGAAGTGAGAACCAAGTAAGAAGCTTAGCTTAGCCTATATCATTTTATTTCTTCTGTTAACCTACTACTCCTGTTACGGTTATCTCTCATCCAGTTTTATTTACATGTCAAGATACTTTTATCTATTTATATGCTGAAAGTCACTGGACTCGCTCGAGTTTATGTTTGACCCCATTTTATTTTCGCCTCTTTTCTTTCCTCCCCCCCAAGGTGCTCAGGTTGGGAACGTAGGAGCTTGATTTAGATTTCTCTCTGCTTGAAGTGCAAGAAGTGCTTGAAGTATTGCTTGGCTTTGAATCTACCTATTTATGGCATTTTCTATTGGGGATTATGGCTTTAAAATTATGTACTCTGAAGGCTTTTGTACAAGACTGATATTTATGTACTTGAGTTCTGGTATTGTGGTTTTGAAAGATCCCAACTTATTTCTGTTTCCGCTGCAATAAAGTTGAAAAAAATTTCAAGTACTACTTTAAGTATCTGTCTTGTAATATTCTGTTCTATTTACTTATATCGCTCCATGAAAGTTAATGCATTCCCTTAGTGAGTGACGTTAATGGACGTAGGGTGTGACACTTGGTATCAGAGCTGAAGGTTACCAGATTATACAGAAGTTTTTGGAAACTATTTTTAAAAAAAAGGGGTTTTAAAAAGGATATATTTTCAAAAGGAAAGTTTATTTTGAAAAGCATAATCCCCAAAAGCCATATATCTTTCTTTCGATTCTCTACTTGAATCTCTTTTTCCTTTCTTTTCGCCATAGCTCCGTAGGCATGTTAAAACTACGGCACATGTCGGAGGGCGAAGTAGTGCCCAACCTCCATCTATAGCCATGGTAGTTTCATCTGCGGCTAATCTTTTTTCAAGCTTCGTAGAGTTTTCTGTGCGATGGAGGCAGCTTTCGAGAGACTTGTTAACATGATGGGGAAAAAATGAGAATGATGGAGTTTAGGCTAAGGAGCACAACCCAAGGATGAGAAACTTGTTGTTGATATGGCATTAATCCACGAAGAAGGTAAAGGTGAAGAGAAAGAGGTGAAATTGGAAAAATGACAAAATAAGAAAGTAGAACCTAAGAAGGGTGGAAAGAATAATAAACCCTGTGTCAAGAGGAAACCAAAGGCGAGAAGAAAGAGGAGAAGCTCGAAGAACCAAAGAACAAGAAAGTATGGCCTAAGGAGGAAACACAAAAGAAGGATGAAAAGCCTGAGAATAAGAAGGAGAAAAAGTTCTTTACTTGTGGAAGCTTGGGTTATCTGAACAAGGATTGCAAAAAGAGGAAGGGTGCTTACTTCAACTATAGTGAAATGGGACACTTCACTAGGGACTGCCCGAAGAAACGAGGACAAGAGCAAAGGGAAGGATCTTCTGGAGGGAAGGTGAATGCACTCATGGCTGGTTGACATGATAGAAGTAGGAAAACTTCTGTAGAAGGTTTAATTTCCTTATCTGATTATTGAGATAGATATCTTTTTGATTCTGGCATTTTGATTCTGTAGTTGAGTCTCTGCACCATAATACTAGTCTTGTTTTTGATCCCGTTATAGTCTTAACCCCACAAGGGTTACGACTTATTTGTTTGTGATAGGTTGGGGTTTGAGGGTATCTGTGTTAGGCGTCGAGTTGACTGTGACGCATACGTTCCGAGTTTTATGGGTTATGGTTTGGTTTTAGGAAGGGATTTATTATAACCCAAAAGGGTATATCATGCTTAGTTTCCTAGAATCATTTGATAATTTGCGATCTGCATCTGTAGTCTATAAGTGTCCATATGTGCTTGTAAAGGTTAGGGGCTAACCCTGAGGCATGAGATAGATTTCCAGGTTTGACATTGCCTCATGGGAACAAAGTTTTTCTTTTATTTGTACTTGGTTCTATCACTCGACTGTATCCTATCGATCAAGTCTTCGACCTTTAGGTAGAAACTAATGGGTGTAAGCATGTGTTTGAGACATGTTATGTTTGATGGTTGCATGTGGATGCAAGTGGCTGCTAGTGGTTGCTCGTGGATGCATATACACACACTATGCACTAGATCGGCTCAAAAACACTCTCATCTGCATATGGATGTGTGTGCATTTTCAATTTTTATGGGTGCAAAATGGTTGACTCATCACATGGATGTTGCATTTGGATGAATGGTTGTGCACTCATATAGAAATGATATGTATCAAATAGGATTGTTTGCATACATGATTGGACTCATGATACTTGCATAATTCGCATTAAGGAGGTCAACTAAATTAGTAAACCGCCTGATCTTTTGCATTTGATAGGGGACATGTACAAACACTTTTGCATACGTTCATATGGCATTAGAAAATTTTTAAGGACAATGAATGCTTGTGGATGATGTATGACTAGATGGATGATGGATGGTAGGATACATTCTTCTTAACTTAAATATTTCGGGGACGAAATACTTTAAGGAGGGGAGAGTATAACACCCCGTATTTTCTGAGAATATTAAAATAAAAAATTAAAGAATAATTAATTTGTAAAAGAAAAATTAGGTGAAACGGGTTACGCCATTGCGTTCCTCTTGGAATTCTGCTTGAGATTGAGTCCGAGTTTGCGTAAAACGGATACCGTACGAAGAAGTTACGGACGATAGAAGTTGGCAGAACGATTAGAAAATGGGCCTGAATGCACTGGCGCACTTGGGAAGTGCGCCAAAACAAAATTGCACTAGCGCACTTGGGAAGTGCGCCCATGCCGAGCCAGAAACCTGCACAGGATTATAGGGAGTTCTAATGAAGTGTCCTTCTCTGATTTGCTTGGTGATGTGTCTTTTAGTTGTATGGTTACGATGGTAACTAGGTTAATCTAAAGGCTTAAATTCTCCTATATAAACACCCCTAAGCCTATTGTTTTCTACACACAAATCAATGGCGTCCATATGCTGCTGAAACCTAAAATAGAACTAGTGCTTCTTCTTCTTCTTCAAGTCAAAATAGGATTAAAAGAGAATAGATCTTCAACTGCAACACCTATTTCTTTTAGATCCAATCAAGGTGAGTTCATATTATTTTACGAAATGAAATTTAATTGTGATCCTGACATGATAATAAATATGAATATGAGATTATGCCTATTTATGTTTATCAGATCTATCCTTTTATGCTTATTAGATCTATTTTACTTTGCCTGTTCTCTGTTTCTTCCTTCCTTCTCCCCTTTCTTTTGTTATAGCCAGGCTACCACGAGCCCGAACCAAATCTCATACGAGATCAACGTACGAGCGCTAAATTTGGGGAAATATTGACTGATGTATAATTGGGCATAACTGATTTGTAACTGATTTGAGGACACAACATGTGTTGTGAATTATGACAATGATTTGGGCATGTAAATTTATAGGCTTAATGTATGATTAAGCGAGATATGTTAATGGAACCTTAAGAGATGTTTAATCTGTTAGATTTCCTATTCTGCTAAATCTGTTGAAACTTAATACTGTAAATTGGGTATGTAAATCTGTAGGCTCAATCTAAGATTGAGCAGGACATGATAATGGAACTTTGAATAATCTGCTATAACTTGTAAAGAAGTTTAATCTGTTAAATTGACATAGTTAGCCTGAAATTGGCATAATCTATAAATGAATAAATTGGCTAAAGTAAGCATGCCGAGACACGAGGTTAGACTCCGTTTACGGTAGAAACCTAACCGGAACCAACCGGCCTAACCAGTAACCGCAAACTATCAGTCTAATGTGGGAGGTCATTGGCATAACTAAAAGATGCTTAGACACGTGGTTAACTTTGGCTTGTGGCAGAAGTCTACCCGGAACCGCCCTGCACATCCAACGGCCACAAGCTATCGACTTAATGTGAGAGGACTGTGCATTAATAACTAATTAATGCTGATCAAAGATGAATATGATACCTAAAACATGTTAGGTGTGTGCGGTTAAGTTAACCTGAGTAAGATGACAACTTAACCAATATTACATGAACAAGTGGATAGGGTTATGGCAAGCTTAACCAATAGTACTTGATAAGTTGATAGGGTTAAGTCAACTGGGAGGATGAATCTGATAAACCCATTTCGTAAATCTATGGGCTTAACACAAGTTAAGTGAAACATATTAATCTGTATGTCTGATCTGAAGACTTGTTAATCTGAAATCTGTTAATCTAGGGACACGAGGTTAGGAGGGGAAATTACTTGTGTCATCTGTTGTGTGGAACCCATATTAGTCATTAACCCTTTCTGGTATCAAAACTATGACCCAACAATAGGTAGGGGTCCAGGGCACGCTTACTGAACTAATAATAAGAGGTTTATTCTGATAATGGCAAGGGGGTGCTGATGGTGCATTCCAACCGGGTCATGTGCGTGCATGGATCCTGTCTGCTCTAAGGATGTAAGACGCCATGACATATGTAAATAGGTCTGTGTTTTTCTATAGGTTGCCACTTTAGGGAATGATACACCCTTCTTTGGCGCAAGCACAGGGTATTTATGTATTTGGGAGCCGATCGCTTGGGGTAGAATTTAGGGTACACCTAGTTCTGTCTATTTCTGTTGGGGTACTGTCTATTTCTGTTGGAGTGGTAACACATGTCTGTTTCTGCGTGGTACCATATGTTGGGGTGGTAAAGGCCCGTCACTAGTGTATACCTAATTCTAATATTCTATCTCCGTTGGGATTATTCTGTTTCCGTCTCTGATTCCGTTCCTACTTCTATTTCTGTACCGTTTTTCTGTGTTGGGGTGGTAAAATCCCATTACTAGCATTCTGGTTCTGTAGAGATCATTTTGTTTCTGCTTCTGTTTCAGTTTATACATTAGGGTAATACCTAATCCTGTTATGCTAGTATTAGTGCAGAGAAGTGAAAACCAAGTAAGTAGCTTAGCTTAGCCTGTATCATTCTATTTCTTCTGTTAACCTGCTACTCCTGTTACGGTTATCTCTCATCCAGTTTTATTTACATGTCATGATACTGTTACTATTTATATGCTAAAAGTCACTGGACTCGCCAGACTTTATGTTTGACCTCGTTTTATTTTCGCCTCTTTTCTTTCCTTCCCCCCCCCCCCAGGTGCTCAGGCTGGGAATGTAGGATCTTGATTTAGATTTATCTCTGCTTTAAGTGCAAGAAGTGCTTGAAGTGTTGCTTAGCTTTGATTCTACCTATTTATGGCATTTTCTGTTGGGGATTATGGCTTTAAAATTATTTACTCTGAAGGCTTTTGTACAAGACTGATATTTATGTACTTGAGTTTAGGTATTGTGGTTTTGAAAGATGTAACCAAACTTATTTTTGTTTCCGCTGCAATAAAGTTATAAATTTTTCAAGTACTACTTTAAGTATCTGCCTTGTAATATTCTATTCTGTTTACTTATATCGCTCCATGAAAGTTAATGTAATCCCTTAGTGAGTGACATTAATGGATGTGGGGTGTGACAGGTTTTGAGGGTATATTATATTTGATTTAAAGGATGTGTTTTAAAGGAGAAAGGTTAAAATATAGATTTTGTTAAAGATAATTTGAGAATGGGTTTAAAGACGTTTTAATTAACAAACTCCAAGACGGAAGGATATTTGGTTGAAAGCCTATGTCTTCCGTAGTTCTGTTTTTAATTGCGCTTATTATTCGGAAAGACCGAGATTGGATTTATGTTCGAAAACCTTTCCAAGTACCACGTTATGGAGAAATTGAAGGCATTGAAGAGAGTATTGAAGACCAAGGACCCTTCATATCGTAAGGACGACTAATTTAATGTCTCAAATGGGTAGCTCCCATTTGCAGGTGGATTTTATACCAGTTAAGTGGCAAGAAGCCCGAATGTATGTGAAGAAATTCTGGATTGTTGTTTTGTTCAGACCTAGAATAGACTTTCATGGATTGTGTGTCTGACATTGTAATTGACTGCGCAACACTGATTTCTGTTAAGTATATATCTTTTTGGTGGCAGAGAATTTATTCTCTTAGCTTAACACCCTTCTCTAAGACGTATGGGCTTAGATGTTTTATATTGATGGAAATCAATAATGCATTGTGAATGGACAATGTGACATACTTAAGTTATGTAATGATTTATTGTTGATCAAAGCATAGCTTATTTAAGTGTAGCTTTGTGTATACCGTGATCTCGGCAAGCCTCACAGCCTGCTAAATGGCCAAAATAAGAACAAATGCAACAGGGTTATGGGGTGTTGTCTCATTCTAGGTATTAACCTATGTGGAAAACATTTATTTTTGTGGTTGTTGCTGGCGCGCACACGGAAAGATCGGTAACGACTGGGAGATGATATACTCAGGCATACTCTAAGTTACCTAGTTACAGGGGTAACCCGGCCTTGTATTAGCATGAGGAGCATGAGTTGATCCTCGGACATCCCTCTAGAGTTGTTCAAAATTTAGTTCGGTAAATAAGTTCCTTTGCCTGGTCATTGTTGGAAACCTAATCTCCACTACGAGCCCGTACGGTTTTATTTGTATTGCCTGATGGTTACTGTTAGCCTGCTTTATGATCAGACTACACACAGCTATGGAGTTAATTGATGGATGCACTCACGGACATGAAGATATGACTGGCAAACCACTGGGTCGGATCGGTCATCCATAACTGAAACCCGTTTCCTATACGCATGAGCTAGCAGGCCAACTCCAGAATCCCGACCCCGGATCGGTTCGACTTAAGTGCACCCGATCCAAGCCACAAATCCTCCATCGATCTGAACCGATCTCCATGTTATGAAGCGGTTACACCACAATGCTACAAAAGTGGAGGGTTTTAACCCACTCTCTCATGTTACTAATGCGTTGTCATCATCCCAGAACTCCCAAATTCGAAGTTTGTGTGATGGACCCTACACGGCACCCGAACCGAATGGAGTTTCTTCCTATATATACACCACCAAGCATCAATTTCAGGGATCTTTTGGGCAACTATTTACTCCTACTCCATCACCAACGTATTTCTTCTGTTATTTCAAATTGTACTTAGAATCTTTGAGTATAATTCAAGGAAATTGAGAGAAATTATTGATTGTACTTCTGAGATCAAGTGGATGTCATCATTGTACTTGTATTCAATTCATTAATCAAAAAAGTATAAGGTGGATGTAGGATCTTTAGCACTGAATCACTATAAATCTTGTGTTCTCGTTGCATTTTGTTTCATTTTTCTTATAATCATCATTCAATTGGGTGTTAGAATCAAACATTTTGGTGCTTTCACTAAGAAATCTAAAGTCTTACCATTTTGGACTACGTTTTACTATTTGGATTCTCAAGTCCGAAGAAGATAGTCCTCTTTTCTATCGTTTTTCGAAGTTTTATAGATCTCAATAGACTCGGATTTTATGGCCCTAAGGAAAGGAAGGGAACCTCAAACTTCTCGGGAATATGAGGCAAATGAAAATCAGCCGGTTGTGGTTGCTACCAGATCACAAGGGACTGGATCTGTTTCGAATCGAGCCGGAGGAGGAACCCCGAACCGAGCCTAAGTGAGAGCCTCAATCTGAATTGAGGAGAGGAATGTTATGGGTAGTGCTCCCCCGAACTGAACTGATGGTGCAACTACAACCCAAAACGAATAGGCTACAGTTGAGGCTAGTACTTTCCCTCGAGCCACTATGATTGCTCCAATGCCAGCTGTGGCAACTAGTAAACGCCTGTTGCCTCTTCACCCATCACACACTTGGATTTCTCGTGCTTGCTTCATATATTGGATAGAACTAATAATGCCTTAGAGGCTCAGAGAAGCGATAGCATTCTTATGTGGGAAAACATGAAAGCCATGAGTTGAGAGATAGACGAGCTTCATAGACAAAGAACACCCTCTCCAACTCAACGCCTCGAAGCAGATCATTCATCTTCTTCGAAAGAAGGGCATCGATGTCCGAGAAGGCCGTATGAGAGGCCCGAGAACCTCAAGCAATTGGCATTTAGATCATTGGGGTCTTGCGAAGACGTAGCCCATATCTTAGGACCTGATGACCATAGTTTGAGAGAACCGATTTTGTTGCCAATGCGTGGATCTCATGTTATACCTAGAGATCCCAACATCACCAACCCTACTCAGGGGCAACTCCTCCAACCCACTTGTCCCGTGAATGACCGGGATCGTAGAGGGAAAGGAAGCTCGGTTGCTACCAGACACCGAAGAGCATAACCTGATATAGAAACCGGATGTGTCAGGAGAATTAGAAGTGCAGATCCCGAGCGAGCGGTGACCAATGCTAAGGTTGAAGCGATGGTGCACCAGATTATGGTTGATAGCAGACACTACACCAAAAAGACTGGGGTACTGAGCATAGCCATACTCCTTTGAATGATGATATCCTGAATTTCCAGTTCCCCCGGTAATTTTGCCTGCCCTCGACGGATCGATATGGGGGAAGAACTGATCCAAGGCGACATTTAATGAGGTATTCGTGGTACATGAATGTTGCGACAACTCCCAATGCCATAAAATGTAAGGATTTTCCCATTTACCTCGAGGACGTCACACTGATGTGGTTGACTCGAACCCCTCCTCGATTAATTTCCAATTTCAAAGAGCTGGGTGAGAGCTTTATGAACCAATTTCGACTCCATGCATGGAAGTCCAAGAGTGTCATTGAACTATCCAGGATCGAGCAAGCTGCTGGTGATTCTTTGAAGTTGCATTTGGATCGCTTTAACCTGGCGGTAACTGAAGTAAGTGACCCACATGAATCAACGATCTTGATGACACTCATAGATGGGTTTGATAAGGACACTAAGTTCGAAGGATACCAAGCCGAAAAACCACCTCTAACAGGGAAACTGTTATACGAAAAAGCGAATATTTGCCTACGGCGAGAAGAAATATATGCTAATCGAAAAAGAAGAAATGGCAAAGTTTCCAGATAGGACATTAAGAGCAATGTTTCCATTAAGCAACCCGGAGACAGCGCAAGAAAGGTCGAAGTTAATATTGATAATAAAAATGGAGGAGATGGTAACCAGGGTGGAAACGGTGGCAAAAGAAACAGGAATCGAGGGAAGTATTCCAGAAAAAGGCCTCGATTACATACTTGTGAGAATTACACGCCGTTGAGCGACACTTTGGTAAATATCTATCTGGATACTTATAACCTCGTCCAGTACAAGAAACCTCCTCCTAGGGATTCGACCGAGAATGAATGTGAAACAGGGATTTTTTTTTTCACGAGACTTATGGCCACTCCAAGAACGAATGTCGCCAACTAAGAGATATCGTAGGGAAACTGCTTCTTGCGGGAAAGCTAGATGAGTATAAATTCACCCCCGAAGGATGGGGAGGAGGGCAAGCTCCGAATCAAAACCAGCCTGCCTCCAAACCTATTGCCCAACATAAAGGAAAGAATATTGTTATCAACACCATAATTGGTGGACCACATCCAGCTAGGTCTAGCAACAGAATAAAGAAGTAGTATGTTAATGCAGCCAAACATCCCGAAATTGGAGAATGTTGTAATCTTGAAGAAACTGCACCAGTGAAGTGCAAAAGACAACTATGGATGACGTTGTCTTCCGAGACAGAGAGAGTGTTGGTGTCGAAGCGCCCATCACTGATCCATTAGTGATAACTACTATTATCAGACCAGTAGTGGTTAAGAAAGTCCTTGTGGATAACGGAAGTTGCGTCAACATCCTATTCAAAAAGGCTTTTGATCAGATGAAAATAGAAATGAAGGATTTAAAGTCGTGTGGAGGATGGATATGTGGCTTTAATGGGTTGTCGACCGCTCCAATTGGAATAATAGAATTGTCGGTAGAATTAGGGGATGGAGAGCACCAAAGAGTAAAGATCCTCTAGTTCGTGATAATGGATATTGATTACCTTACAACGCTTTCCTAAGCCGACCGGCCCTTGCAGAGTTTAGAGCCTGCATCGCACCCTGGTTCCTGTTAATGAAATTCCCAACTGAAGATGGAGTGAGAATGGTTCATGGTGACCAATTCACTGGAAGAAACTGCTATATGGTAGAAATAAAGATGTTGCACAACGAAAAAGAGGCAGAACCTAATAATACTTCCTCTTCTGTTAAGGAGAACTCAGCATAGCAACTAAAGACAGCAATGCTGAGGGAGTCACCAGACGACATGCCTGAAGATATCGATCTTAGAGAGGATGAAGAACCAGGAAGTCGGAAGGCGACACCTAACAAAGCAACCGTAGAAATTTCAATTGATAACGACGAACCGACAAAGGTCTTGAAGAACATATCTCATTTGGATCCCCTCCGGACGAAGGAATTTAAAGACTTTTTGAAAGAAAATCTTGACGTGTTTGCTTGGACCCACGAGACATTTGTGGAATTTCTCCTTTGATCATAAGCCACTTACTAAGCATAAACCCAAAGCATTCTCCTGTGAAATAAAAAAAGGCATATGTTGGGCCCAGAAAGGTCAGCATCCTTAAAAGAAGAAGCGGAGAAGTTAAGAGACAACAGTTTCATTAGAGACTCAACATATCCTGACTGGATATCAAACTCTATCCTAGTTAAGAAATCCAACAGGAAGCGGCGAACATGTATCGATTTTTCTGATCCAAACAAGGCCTTCCTGAAGGACAGCTTTCCACTTTCCAGAATTGACCAACCAGTAGATTCAGCAGCGGGACACGGAATTCTCTCCTTTATGGATGCATATTCAGGATACAACCAGATTCCTATGCATGTGCCGGACCAGGAACGTACCAGTTTTATCGTAGACTTGGGGTTGTACTGTTATTTGGTGATGCCCTTTGGGATAAAGAATGCCAGAGCCACCTATCAGTGCTTAGTGAACCGAATGTTTTACAACCAGATCAGGAAAACAATGGAAGTTTATGTGGACGATATGCTTCTGAAGTCCAGGCGATCGTCCGATCACACAAAGGATTTGGCATAGATGTTTGGAATCCTACGGACATACGGAGTTAAGCAGAACGCTTTGAAATGTTCATTCGAGGTATCAGGAAAAAATCCTTGATTTCATAGTCATTTCTCATAGAGTCGAAATTAATCATGAACAGATTTCAGCGATAAGGAACATAGGGAATCCACGAAAGGTAAAAGATGTTCAAAGCTTAGCATGGAAGATTGCGGCATTGAGTAGGTTAATTTCCAAAACCAAAGACAAGCGTATTCCATTTTTTGACCTAATTAGACGAGGGAAATGCAATTTCATGTGGACCCCAGACTGTGTAGAAGCCTTTCAAAACTTGTTGGATCTATTAGAGAAACCCCTAATATTATCCAAGCCGGTAGACTATGAGAGTTTGTTTGTATACTTGGTAGTGTCATCTCATGCCATCAGTTCAGCTCAAGTACGCGAGGAAGACAAAGATCGGAGACCGGTATATTATATAAGCAAGAAATTAGCTGCAACAGAGCGCAATTATCCAAAGATTGGGAAACTTTCTTATATCATCCTGATTGCATCTTGAAAACTTCATCATTATTTTCAAGCTCATATAATTGTTGTGTATACGGACCAACCACTTCAACAGGTCCTACAACGGCCTGAAGAATTCGAGAAATTTCTTAAATGGAATATTGAGTTAAGTCAGTTCGACCTGAACTTCCAATCTAGAAGATCAATAAGAGGGCGAGCATTAGTTGACATCATCGCTGAATTTACGATCCCCGAGGACGATGTTTTAAATGACGAGGCTGGCCCCACATAACAGAAGTTAGAACTTAATCCTTGGAAACTACATACAAATGGGGCTAAGAATGATCGAAGATCCGACGCTGGATATAAAAACCTGCATTCTATGTATCAGAGGATCGTATAATATTTATTTTATTCTCTTATGAAGTTATACGGTCGTGTAACTTTGGAAAACGACTATTGGGGTTATTTCCCACATTCACGTTTTTTGCCTAATTTTAATGATCGTTTTGCCCCTGGTGAATCTTGTTTTGCCTATAACTTTTGATTGGTAAGGAGTTTTGACCTGAAGCCACTTCCATTGGATTCAGATAATGGTTTACTTTCCGTAGTGTAGTCACAATAATCAAACGAACTTACCGTTTGGGAGATATGGCTGGAATAAGGTTTGGAAGATTGAAAACAGCATTATCGGGCTTAATTGGGTGATTAGCAACTAGGCCTATAACCCATTTCGGTATTAGGCTTATGGGAGGGATGAAAGGAGTTGGAGAATCATCCCCTTTCATTTTCCTAGCCGCCACAAACCTTCCCCTAACCTTAGTAATTGCCTCAGTCTTCTAAATCACTTCCTAATCACTAGTTAAGCGAAACTACATCAAATCAAGTGAAATTAGCATCAAATCAGAGTTGGAGCTGCAGCACTACATAGGAATCTGGGCTAAATCAATATAAGTTTAAGATCTAACATTCATTTGTGGCTAAGGATAGTGATTTACATGCTTATACACTAATTATGGCTAATTAGGGGTGATTAATGATGTTAGCGAAATTATGCATCTAAAAATTCTGGAAAAATATGTAGAAATTCTAAAATATTATTTTATGTCACTGGTATGAATTTGGATTAAGTTTTCTAATCCTATAGTTAAGTATGGTTAAGGGGAAAATCACATGGTTAAGGGAAAAATTATGGTTTTGGGCATGTTTGATCTAAATTAACATATGAAATTATTGTTTTGGTTGATTATACATGTTAGTATTGTTGTTTAGTATGTTTTTTGACTTCATAAGAAAATTAGAATGGTTGAAAACTTCGTCGTTTGGCGAAATTAGGCTACTGGAAAAACTGCAAGATTTCGGTTCCTGAAGGGGGTATGCCTCACGAACCGCCCAGGAGGACTTTGGTTCCTGAAGGGGGTATGTCTCATGAACCGCTCCAAGATCATGGTCACGAACTGCCTTGACCAGGAGGGTCACGAACTGCCTCGACGAGGAAGGGAGGACCAATAACCGAGGAGGGGAGGGGCGAACGGGGGACCACGAACCGGGGGGGGGGGGCGAACGGGGGACCATGAACCGAGGGGGCGAACGGGGGACCATGAACCGCCTATGAAGTGGGGTAAAGAACCGCCCAGAGAGGACCCCGACCCCGATGATGACTGCGAACCGAGATGTGATGACGACTCCGAACCGGGCCGGATTTGAGCTTCTATCACATGACGATGATCGTAAATTCTTCTGAAGCTCAACTTTAATCCGAGTAAAAGATGAAATGCAAAGGATGTCCAAATGAGAAGTTATCGCTTAGGATCCAGATGGGAACCAACGAGTGAACTTCTAGAGTAGGGCTTTGTTACGGGACGTGTCGAAAAGGGGTTATTGATATCTATAAGTTTGGCTCACCATTGAGAGAGGGGACATGTAAACAAACCAGTGCCAAGGAAGTGTGGACTGGTTGGCCCTTAACCCATAGCCTGGGATGTGTGGACTAGGTAGGGTTATTGACTATAGACAAGGGAAGTATGGTCATAGAAATAGTTGTACGATATGGGACTCCGTCATGGCCCTAGTAGATTTGGTGATCAAAGTGGTGGATAATCGTACGCTTTACGCACTGAGTGAGAGATGTGAGGATGATTGCTATGTTTGATGTTTGCTATCACTGTGACATACACACTTCCTCTTTACGCCCTATGTTAGTGTTACCTAAGAGTATTGTACATCTTGTTTTGCTAACTATTTGGTTGCAGGTCTGGGTCAGTGACGACCGCCCATAACCCTGCACTATACAAGAGGAATAATGCGCTGAAAGTGTGCCAGACAGCTATGGACAATGATTAGAGTAGGTAAACAACATCGGAACCTATCATAGAACTCACAGTGTAAGGATAAAATATAAAATATAATAGAACATACAACAGGTAATAGTAATAAAGCATCATATAGAAAACTTTTGAAACTTTCTTAACATCCTGAAAGGTTATCCAACTGGTACCAAAGTTTGTACATAAGGCCTCACTACGACCCTCATAGAGCACTCAAACAGTGGAAAATAGAAATACCAGATAGTAATAAAACTGGCACGTTAGCCTCCAGCTCGCCTCCGCACAGCAGCATTGTCCTCACCAATCACCTGTAACCTGCTGCTTAGTCTGCCCATCCACAACCAGATGAACAACCCAAAGTAATAAGAGGAGACATAAACCTTGAGTCAGGCAACAGTCTTAGTGAGTGATAAGACAGCTAACAAACTTCAATAATAAAGTATATGAGAATGGATAGATAAGCATACTAATCTATCCACAACGTCAGAGAAGAACTCAACCGTATCTTCCCCACATCGGACAGTGATATCCTTTACGATATCATTTCAAACATAGATCCATTAAAACCAGAACAGTCATTCAATCATGGTAAAGCACTCACAACATCCATATTAAATATATATATATATACCATGTAAATCATCCTAATTGAATTCAACATACCTCAAGCACAAGCCCCAGAGGCTTAAACCAATATCATACAAGCACCCAAGGAACAACTTCTTCGACGTTGGACAGTCTACATGAGATGGTGCAAACAGAACAACCAATCATCCATGACTGACTTTGGCTATCACCGCCAATCCAACTTTGAAACCATCGTTAATCGTATGACTGACAAACTTACCATATGTCAAGGGCTAATGGTAACCCCGGTTCTAGCATAAACTCCATACGCCTTTCAACGTTACGTATGTACATCCAAACTTGACAACTAGGACTTTCAATGATACCCAAGGTACTCGACCTACAACCGGTATTTTGCGTTACCCCATCGTACCTTTGCTTTGAGGCTACTAGAACTTATGACAACGATAATCTCTCGGCCTTCTCATCGCTAGTCATCCAACTCGACGACTTTTCATAGCTCAAGCAACCTTCTTGAGCAACCATTATCCACCAACTCACGATCCTTGAGTTGTCGCCTCATTTGCTATTCTACACCAATCAATGAACACCTTTAAACACTTCAAACCTTCTGACTTGAACTTACTTCGAAGTCACATCATCACTGAGCCAAGTTACACCACTGCGCTGCGGCTTGAGCAGGGTTCGGGGATTGCCCCCGAAAATCCATCGCATTCTTAGGTCTGTCCCAATCCCGAATTACTTCCATCGCATTCTTAGGTCTGTCCCAATCCCGAATTACTTCCACTTTAGCGGGGTCAACCGCAATACCATCTCCAAAAACAACATGGCCTAAGAACCTCACTTCACTCTTCCAAGAAGTAACACTTGGAAAACTTAGTTCTCGGCTGATGCTTTCGCAGGATCACTAATACAACTCTCAAGTGTGTCTTATGTTCTTCCTCATTCCGAGAATAAACTAGAATATCATCCACGAACACAAGCACGAACTTGTTCAACTGATCTCTGAGCACTCTATTCATAAGATCCATGAAATACATTAGCGCGGTAGTCAACCCAAATGGCATCACCAGCGACTCGAAGAAACAAGATGGTGTCCTAAAAGCAGTCTTTGGCACACTATCCTTAGTTGCCCTCAATTGAAACCCCATTGCCAAATCCATCTGGGAAAATACTTTGGCTTCATGAAGCTGATTGAACATGTCGTATATCCTTCGCAACGGATACTTGTTATTTTTGGTCACCTTGTTTAGCTCACGATAGTCCACACATAATCTTAACAAGCCATCTGCCTTGGTTGCAATCACGATCGGTGCACCCCATTTGGAAACACTTCTCTGAATGAATCCCTTCCCCAGAAGGTCACAAACTTGCACCTCCAATACTTGTTGTTCCTTAGGATGCATCCGCCAAAGAGGCATAACGATTAGTCTGGCACTCTTTACCAAATCGATCCTAAACTCGATCTAACGATGTGGCGACAACCGTTTGACCTCGTTAAAGACATCTACATACTCATTAGCGATCAAAACTAGTGACATGTCTTCTTGTGGAATCCCAACCGAATATAGATAACCCATGAAGACCCCGTCTTCGCGCTAACATCTAATCAATACCTTTCGCCCTTCCACATCCTCGACCCTCACCTCTAGCTTCTCGCAATTCACTCCTGCCGAATACCTCTTAAGCCAATCTATGCCCAAGATTATCCCAAATGCAGCGAAGTGAAGAACAAAGCAATCATACACAAAATAGTAACCATGACTCGACAAAACTAGACCACGGTAAAGCATGCAAAAACTGGATGAACCCCCCAACTGGATTAGTCACGATCAATGGTTTATCACAAATCTCGGGTTCCGATCCCAAGCAGCACACAAGCTCATTGCAAATGAACGAATGCGATGCTCCGGTATCAAAAAGCATATAAACTAAAACACCATTAACAGAACGAGTACCTTGCACCACGACGCCCTTTCCCTTCTCCTATACAGTAGGAGCTCTTGAAGAAGTTGGCATGGCTTCCAAAGCATATGCCTTCACAACCTTCTTTCCCTTAGCTAATTCTGGTCAATCGTTCTTCTCATGTCCAAGCTTTCCACACTTGAAGCACTTCTTCTCATCTTTGGGATTCTTGCACTCACTAGCAAAATGGCCTTTCTGTTGGCAGTTAAAGCAAACCACCTCACTCTTAGGCTTCTTTTAGCCATTCTTCCCTTTCTCTTGTTGTTACTTCCTCTTCTTATTATTACCACACTACTGCGGCTTTTGTTCTTCCTTAGGTGAAACAACATACATCTTCTTAGGAAACAGACTTTCATGTTGTTTTCACCAAAAATGGCTCAAACACCAAGGGTACAATGAATGTACTTCACCAATATGGTTAGAAAATAAGTGGAGCTGCAATCAACAACAATTGGAAGTAAAAATGCCAAGGAAAAAAAAAGGGGATGAGGTTTTAGAGTGGTCCAGCCTTGTGTTAGGCCTACATCCACTGTGAATGGAGTTTGCATTATCATGATGATGATTACAAGACATATCAGCTCTTGATCTTTGTACATCTTCGTATTCACTCAATATACTCTCACTTTTACATAAAAATTTCGCTTAGATTCATAAGATTCGATGGAGAAATGGAAGGATCTATGATGGAGAAGGACGGATAGGCGACGAAGGAGGAGGAGGTCTTTGATCTTTTGCACCTATAGGATTTCGACGGTCGCCATGGCCAAATGAATGAAATATCTTCGGATGGTTATGATGATCATGGCTGAAATGTTTAAGGAATGGCTGAGGACATAATTTAGCAGCACTTCGTGGTGGCCAGAGGTACCCCTTTCTTGGTGGAGGGTATGACATATTTATAGTTGTGCCCTTATGAAGGTTTGAACTAGAATTCATACGAGTTGCTTGTCCCACTAATTACTAAAATAACACCGCCTGGTTGTAGCAAGCTGTTAGCGACCGTTTCTAGGTGTTCAATATAACAAGGGCGAACGACTCTGTGAGAGTGAGTGACTTTCCAGGTCCCGAATAGCTTTAGGCGAGCGATTCCATGCAGATTAGTGGGTTGGCTAAAGTGGTTGTGTTTGATTGCAGGCGGACGGGTGACAAGCACCTTAATTGGAGGAGAACATCTGATTGAAATAGTAATGACAGATTGAGGAGCGAACGACTAGGGCTGTAATCCGTAAGTGGACATAGAGCGCGTGTATGATCCCTAGTATCTTTGAACTCTTGTCTGACTGATGCGGCGGTTCTTCTCCTTGCTTCACTCAATCAAACTTTTTGATATAAGGATGAGCGGGGCGACCCTTCCATGAAGTATGAGCCTTTGTGTCGCGCTGTTTATGGAGTGGTCTTGCATGCGCAACTTCTTTGTAAATTTAAACTATGTCGCGCGACTAACCCTGGCTGCGTTTGAGCGGACCCCCTAACCGTTCTAGTATGAGCAGCTTTACCAGCCGTACTTAACCATTCGTAATGTGTGGTTGGGTCCGAACTTTCACCGACCATTTGAGTACATTAGGAAGCATTTTGCATGACCAATCCTAATAACGTCCGATCCATGATACTAACGTAGAATTAATAAACCAATATATGTGTGGTTTTTAAGGGATAAACATTTGCCCCTCGAAGTTTGTAAGTTTGTTTTTCAAAAATTACTGGCTTCAAAATAAGTGATCACAACATAGTTTGGTAAACTAAATCTGGTTTATCTAGGATCAGCCGTGTAAGACTTAGGGTCGTTGTAAGGGAAAAGAAACAGCTGAAATCGTTCCTTCTTGTGGGCGAGAAATCTAAGTCATTCACCTAATTTCGATCGGTCAAATCATGGGGAAGTGGGCAAGACAGCTGGTCTTTGATGGGCCATGCGCCATCAAGTACTTAGCTAACGTGGCAGGGAAGGTCTATGTCCCTTAATATTCCTTGTCATTTTCTTACCCTTCATTTATTTTATTCTTTTTTTCCCATACAAAACACATCGATAGCAGCTATTCCAGTTTCTAAAATCTTAACTTCTTCCTTAACTTCATTGTGACTGAATTCTCCCATTAAGGACTTTCGTACCTCTTTTATTCTGTGAAGTGCAGGTTTGCATTTTTGCTTGTGCTTATTCTTCTTCTGAATCGATAATGCATGCTTTCAGTATGAATGAGTCCTTTTATATTTTTTGAACTGCTTTCTGAAATCTTTTATGATCGTGAGATACGATTCATGCTACTGCTGATTTTTTTGCTTTCAGTATGAATGCATGCTTTCAATATGAATGAGTCCTTTTATGTTTTTTGGAACTGCTTTCTGAAATCTTTTATGATCGTGAGATACGATTCATGCTACCGCTGATTTTTTTCCGATGAGGATAGTCAAAATTTTGGAATGGTATCACTTCATTTTTACACTCATCTTAGAAATTTAATCCACTACTCCTGCTGATTCCAAACTTTGTACATACAATACGATTGCAAAAATATTTAGGACAAGTTATAATCCCTGATATTATGATCATGTGTTGACAATTTGTTCCCTGTCTTTGAAATGCTTTAAGGTTTGTCGTCTTGACACTGTTACTACGATTTATACTTATGGTTTGATTCCTGTGACCACTCAAGTGCATTTTGGCAAAAGATCGCTCTTGCTTTACTCTTGGGTTGACTTTGAATGATTTTGACATGTGGGAATAAAATGTCCTACTGCACATGATCAGGATTTGAAGGAGTTGATTGTTCATGTTTTTTCTTTAGATTGCTTTACTTGTTTAACCCTTTAAACCCTGATTTGTATAGTTACTCACTAATCCATCTTACAGGATGGATTCGTCTCCAGAACGTCATCGGATAGAGAGGTTTTTTGATCTAGATGTTCAGATAGCTGACGTTCAATCGACGTGGCAACCGTCTATGGATTTTCCCCTCAGTCCCTCTTATTCAGAACTTCAGACTATTGTGAATAAGCCACGCTACGATCCTCGACGATGCAATCCCAAGCTTGCTAAGCGGCTTAAAAGCTGGAGCTTATAGGGTATATCTTCCAATGCAGACATATCTCCATCTGATCATCAGAATTTTTCTTGCGATACGATTGCCGCGAAGACCCAGATGTTGTCCCGCTTCGAGGCTACTATATACCAATTTGGAAAGCAAATGGACTTGCTCAAGGACCATTCCGCGAAGCAATTGAGCACCTGGCACTCTCTAGCTTGTGACCTTCAAAAGCTACATAAGGATAATCTCGAGCGCATTTCTGCTTTAGAGGGCGAGAAGGCGAAGCTAATTCAGGCTCTGAGGTCTAGAGATAGTGTAGTTGCTTCTTTTGTCCTTAGAGGAGTCGAGTCGGTAGCTTCAAAGCATGCTAACAAGGCTACATCCTACTCTGCTCCCGGTAAGAGGAAAGTTGGCAGGCCCAGAAAGAACAGAGGTTTGTAGCTTTCCTTTCTTACTTTTGATTGTTGCTTTTGCAAACTATGTTCTGAGATCGGTTGTATAAGCGGGTGTCGATCCCCGCATCCTACTTCCTGTTGGTCTGCTTTGTGACTGTGCACATTTTGTCGTTTTGGTGGTTTGGTGGATGACTTGTTATGATGCTTCTGTGTTTTGTTTTGCTGATGCGAGGTAGTGCTCGTACTTATTCCACTGTAATCCTTCACCCTGTTTAATAGAATTTTTATTTGTGTCTTTGTGTTATAATTTCATGATGGTCGCGTGTTAGTATCATATTTACGATGTGTAGCTTTAGTGCTATCGGCTTGTTTTTCGGTTTTAAAGCGACTTACTTTAATTTTGTTGAATTGGAAACGGTCAGCTTCTTAAAATTTAGTTTAGTTAGTTAATCTTGTGCCACCCCTTTTCTTTTGAATTCACGCGTTTGTACGTTTACGGACCCGGTGGCACAAGTTTTTTGGACTTAAATATATATTGTTGTTGATTAGGATGTACTCAAATCCGCATCTCACTAGCTTGGTGACCCAAATTCGTTGGAGTCTGGTTTTGAATACGTGCCCCCATGGGAGGGCTTGGGTTTCAAATTTCAATCCAATTTTGGTCTTGTTTGATCTGGTTATCAAAAAGACCTAAATTGGATACCCTCTTTCGGCAAGGATTTCTATTACCCCTTTTCGGCTAGGATTTCTATTTGCGCTGGTCCTTCCAGCATGTTTTGTCAGTCCTTCTGGCACTAGGACTGGTGTTTCCAGTGGTAACCCCGTTCTTAGAATGCGGTTCAGAACTAAGAAGTATTCAAAGACGATGTCACACGACATAACTGACTCATGTCGATTCTACAACATGGATCCTATATTCATCCACACGACATGATTTTAAGTCGTTGGCACAAGTTGGATTCAAGTCGTTAATACGACATGAGCCTAAGACATTCTAAATCATGACGCATTGATCATGCCGTCAAGTTCAGTTCGTTGGGCCATGACAAGACGTCACTCATCCAACGGATCGACGCCGCAAAGGCTCATGGCTCGTGTAAGGCATTACATGTCGTACAAGGGTTTTTATCAAGTCGCAGAATACACTTCATGTCGTGCCAATAACATGAAGTTGTGCCGTTAGTATAGTGTGAAATCTTATGGTGAAATACGACATAATGAAGAAGCCTCCAGGAAGTACGAAATGATGAAAAAACGACATGGAAGTCGTGTCGTCCAAACCTTCATGTCGCATGTCTTGAGCCATGTCGTATACGTTTATCCGTGCCATATGCTGTATTATTAAATCATTTGGAAGTTCTTGACATTACCAATATACAGATAAAATGGGATCACGTGGCTTTGTGAAGAAGAGTGTGGATTGCCAGCTATGTTCTTTTGAACTCGTGAGCTCATGAATTTACTGGTTAGAATGGACACGTGGGCTAAAGGATGGAAACAATTCATGTCGTGAGTGATTAAATAATTTTCTCCCTATGTTGTTTGTATATTCAACTCGTCGGGAGCAATTGGATCCATGACATCTGTAAAAGCATGTCCATGGGTTATTTGAAAGTCAAGGTGTAAAATTCAATGATTGCCAGCCTGTCAACAGCAAACAGTTTAAATCGTGTCGCATGTATCTTGAATAAAGAAATACGTTGATCCAACCATGCCGAGAGCGTCCATATCATTGCAATAAGGAGCAAATTGTTCCTCTCGCAAGTTGTCAGGTCACTTTGCTGCATGTCGTGTCCCAATTTTACCCATATACTCGAAAGTCGTACCGCCTTTTCTATCATGTCGTATGACGCATTCTTTGAGCCAGTCGCCTAAAGTGGACAACGTGGTCCATGTTGTTAGGTCGGTGCAATTTGATTCTTCAACAAGGCATAGTAGTGTGTGAAAGCTTCCTCAGGAAATACTCGAACCATTCAGTACAAGATAAACACGTGTACAAATGTCATGGCGCATATCAGCAAAAAGCATGACGTTGAATTTGTGTCGTGTGAAAAAGCATGTTGTTCCACAGAGGATTCATACCGCAAATATGGTCATGGCATTCAAACCAACTCATGTCGTGAGCCGTTTTGTGGCGCATCCAGTTCATGCCGCATACCATATAGGGAGTCATGTCGAAGTTGATTCATGGCAAAATTGAGTCATGGCGTTTTCTGCATAATTACATAATTGCCACCCGAGCTAAAATCACCTATAAATACCCCTCATAATTCACTTGAGAGGGGGGAAATTCATTTTCTACAAGGAGACTCCATCAAATTCAAAGACCATCTACAACTTCTCTAATGGCTTCTATGGATTCATCAACACTTTTCTAACTCCATGGAGATCAAATCCAAGTTAATGATCATTAGAGCTTTCTACAATTAAATCTAAACACCTTCAATCTCATTCAAGCTACACCATAAATCTCTCAAGCATCATTCGAACGATCTCTAATCCTCTCCAAAGCCTAAATCGAATGCTAATTCACTATGAAATCTATGAAGATCATGGGAAAGGATCAAAGCACATAAGTGGTTGAAGATTCATCACAAAGTTAAACCTCTTTCCTTTTCTTCGCCAAACTCAAGTGAAAGTTGATCATCAAGAGAGTGAAAAGAGAGTTAAAAGAGAGAAATGGTCGTAATAAGGGAAAAGTCATATACTGTAAGCTTGAATATCATAATGAGAATTGATTGAAAGTGGACGTAGATTCATAGAGAACCGAACCACTACAAAATTCCTTTGTATTCTTACTTGCTTTTATCCGTTTATTTTGCAATTACGCGGTTCCATATTCTTACCGAATCGGTGAAGTGTAACTTTTACATCTTTGGTGTTTGATCCCAAATTTGGAGCAAACATCCAGTCTAGGTTTTTTTCCTTATGCTTCGTCCCCGGAGGTGGACACTAGTTCTCCTTATCGAATTTTTGCTTGATTCAATGAATTCGTGTCCTACACCTAACAAGGTGCCTTTTTGGGGATTGGAAAAAATAAATTCTAAATCCATGGAACATGTTAAGTTGCCTTTGACTTGATGCTTTATCTTGGGAGGTGGACACTAGCTCTTCTCGTCGAGTTTTTGTTCAACTTAAAGAGTTCACATCCTACACCTGAGAAGGTGCCTCTTTAATGGCATTCAACATTCTTTAATCCGTGGGACATACTGTGTTGTTTCAGCCTTCGTATAGATCAGTACCAATCCTTTTGTTGGATGCTTGCAGAAAAGGGGCTAATGTTTTGCAATGAAAAGCAGAATTTTCTGACTCGGTGCCCACTTGTTGCTCGATCGCCTACACAAAGAAAACAATTTTAGCAGAAGTTTGTGAATATATGATTCATGCATACAAATGGAGCTCTTTACTCATCGTTTTTTGTGTACTTAGCTCAAATGCAAATTTTTGCAAGTACCTACAACTTTCCTTTTTTATAAATTTGTACAATGCAGTAAAGAAAATAGCGACGAATGCGGTCGCTATTCCAAGCTCGAGGAATTTGGACTCCATCTGTAGTGGTCAACTTGGAAGTGCAATCTCGAAGTTTTTGGTTTATAATATAAGGCCCTTCCCAATTTGGTCCAACAACTCCGGTACTAGTCATTACTTTTTTCAGCACAAGATCTTCGACTCGAAAGTCCTGTGTTTGACTTTTTCGTTAAAATGTCTGGCTACTCTCCTTTGATGTGCCGCCATTCTAAATTTGGCTTCCTTTCTTTTTCCTCTATTAGGTTGAGGGCCTCGAGTTGTAAGCTCTCATTTTCCTCCTGGTTAAAGTGAGTCCTCTTACGATTGGGAACTTCCAATTCCACAAGAATCATAGCTTCAGATCTGTAAGCTAAGGAAAAAGGGGTGTGCTCATTCGTAGTTTTATGAGTGGTACGGTATGCCCATAATGCTAGCAGAAGCTCATATGCCCAACCACCTTTAGATTTCTCTAAATGCTTCTTAATAGTTGTCTTAATGATTTTGTTTTCCGCTTCCACTTGCCCGTTCGCTTGTGGATGGGCAACTGCTGAAGAGCTTTTCTGGATTTTGTACTTAGCACAGAAATTTTGGAACTCTTCGCTCTCAAATTGGGTTCCATTATCTGTGATTATCTTTTCTGGCACCCTAAATATACATATGATATTTCTCAAGACAAAATTAATAACTTTCTTTGAGGTTATGTTTTCAATGGTTCTGCTTCAGCCCATTTTGTAAAATAATCAACAGCGACAATGGCATATTTGAAACCAGATCTTGCCGTAGGAAATTCCCTATAAAATCAATGCCCCAAATAGAGAACGGTCATGGGCTGACCATGTGGGTTATATCTATGGATGGCATCCTTGGGATCTTAGCGAATCTTTGACATCTATCGCATTTCTTTGAGTAAGCCACGGAGTCTTTGTTTATATTTGGCCAAAAATAACCGTATAACAGAATCTTTTTGGCCAAGGTTTGACACCCAGTATGGCATCTGCATTCACCTTCATTTAGTTCCGCCATGATTGCTTTAGATTCTCGTTTCATGACACAACGAAGCAAGGGTGTAGAAAACCCTCGTTTGTACAACCGTCCATCCTGAATGAGGTACATAGGATCCTTTCGTAGGACTTTCCTTCTGTTCTTAATTTCTGCTGGGAGCGCACCAGTCATGAAATATTCTTTGATTGGCGTCATCCATGAGTCTGGCTCATTGATCGTTTCCATGACCAAATCCATCTGAGCCTGCCCCATGCTGGGGCTGGAAAGGACTTCTACTGGAACCAATCCAATGAGTTGTCCATCTCCTGTGCATGCATATTTCTCAAGCGAATCCACCTAGGTATTTTCTTCCCTTGGAATATGGGATATGGTGTAATGTTCAAAAAATTCTAGTGGCTCCAATCCTTAGTTAGATAAGTCGGCAAATTACCCATTTTGGCATGGAACTCTCCTTTGATTTGACACACTATTAACTGGGAATCACTAAAAATTTGAACGGTCTTTAGCTGTAATTCTCTTGCTAGCCTTATCCATTTAATGAGGGCTTCGTATTGAGCCTCGTTATTTGTTGACGGAAATTCTAGTCTTAGCGCGTAACATATGGATCTTCCCTCAGGTGTTTCCAGGACTACTCCTTCCCCGGAGCAGTAATCGTTTGATGCTCCATCAACAAATAATTTCCATTGGGTATTGGTTTCAGTATCAGATCCCTCTTTTATTTCTCCATGGTTGGTAAATTCTGCGATAAAATTAGTAAGTGCTTGTCCATTGATTGCCTTTTGGGGGTGGTATGTAATATCATATTGACTAAGAGCAATATTCCATTTCAGCAGCCTCCCGGAAGTCTCTGGTCGGGACAAGATTTGCCTTAGAGGCTGATCCGTGAGAGCCTTAATAGGGTGAGCCTGAAAGTAAGGGCGGAGCTTCTTTGAGACAATAAGTAAACAATAGGCTAGTTTTTCAAGCTTTGGATAATTCAGTTCTGCCCTAGTTAATCTTTTACTGATGTAGTAGACGGGCCTCTAAACCTTCAAGTCGTCCCTTACCAACGATGCGCTTAGAGCGTGGGCATACATGGTCAGATACACAAACAAATCCTCTCCATTGTTAGGCTTTGACTACATCAGAGGTGTTGCCATGTGTTTGATTAATTCTTCGAAAGCTTTCTGATAATCAAAAGTTCATTGTATCTCTTTTTTTTCTAAGGGCATTGAAGAATGGAAGACATATGTCCATTGCTCTAGATATGAAGCGATTTAAAGCCGCAATCCTTCCATTCAAACGCTGAAGCTCTTTCTTGGTTCCTGGGGAATGCATTTCTCTTTAGGCTGATATTTTAGCTGCATTGGCCTCTATGCCTCTGCTGTTGACCATAAACCCTAAGAACTTGCCCGAACCGACCCCGAAAGGACATTTTAAGGATTCAGCTTCATGCCGTATTGGCGTAATATTGAACATTTGGGCCAGATTTTCCAAGTGCTCTTCTGCTCTTTTTGATTTTACCAACATATCATCGACATAGACCTCCATTGTCCTGCCAATCTGTTTTTCGAACATAATATTTACTAATCGCTGGTATGTTGCCCCGGCATTCTTTAGGCCAAATGGAATCACCTTGTAGCAATATAAGCCAAGATCAGTAATGAAACTTGTGTCTTCTTGGTCTGGTCCATACATTATAATTTGGTTGTAACCAAAATACGCATCCAAGAAAGACAGCAACTCATGCCTAGCCGTGGAATCCACCAGTTGATCTATTCTGGGAAGAGGAAAACTGTCTTTTGGGCAAGCTTTGTTAAGATCTGAATAGTCTACCCAGAATCGCCATTTACCATTCTCTTTCTTTACCAACACAGGATTGGAAACCCATTTGGATAAGTAGATTTTCTGATGAAACCGTTCTCCATCAACCTATCAACTTCCTCCTTCAAGGCACACGATTGCTCTGGCCCCTGAGCCCACCTTTTCTGCTTGACATGAGGTACATGCGGATCAATGTTAAGTTTATGGACTGCGATATCTGGAGATATGTCGCACATGTCGGAATGGTTCCACACAAACACATCTAAATTGGCCTTCAAAAAGACAACCAACTAATTTTTTAGTTCTAGGCTCAATTGAGTGTCAATATTCAGCACACGGTTTGGATCTTTTGGATTAACAGCTATGGGAATTGTGATCTCTGTCGGAGCGGCTCTTTCGTCCTCTTCACTAGCCTTCCTAGGGTCAATCTCCTTTCGCGCTCCACTTTGCTCGCTAGTGCAGGGACCCTTCTTTAGTTTATACAAAGGAAGTTCGCGAATGCGGAGCGTAGCCACCGCATCGTTTCCCAAGTCTTTTCACCTAGCCTCGCGCAGCTCTATCACGTAGCAATTCCTTGTAGTGATCTGGTCACCTTTAATTACACCAATTCCCCTTTCAGTTTGAAACTTCATGGTCAAGCACCATGGAGCTAATGCGATCTTAAAGCCTGCGAGAGTCGGTCTTCCTAGGAATGCATTGTAGGACGAAAACTTATCTATCAGGACAAAGGTCTGCACCATAGAGACTTAGCGTTCTCCATCTGCCAGTTCCACGAGTAGGTCTATTGTACCGAAAGGTTATGTGGTTTGTCTAATAATCCCATGGATTTTATTCGGATAGGCCCGCACTTCTGCCATAGAGAGATTCATTTTCTGGATCGTATTGATGAACATCATATTAATGGATGCCTCTGTATCAACAAGGACTATTTTCACAACTGCAGGACCAAGACCGATTGTAATCACCATGGTATCAATAGTTGGTGTAACTAATCTGTCAGTATCCTTATCTTTGAACACCACGTCATTGGTTGAGGTTCTAGGCATCTTCATCGGTAACTCATTGTTTAGGATCATGCATCTTTCTTCTTTTGAAGCTCTTTTCAGCTCGCTAGCATACTTTTCCATGTCTTCCCAGCTGCTTCCAGCCGGATGAGGCCCTCCAAATATCATGTTGATTACTAATCTCGAATCAACAGATATTTTGAGGTTTCTCTCCTGAGTCGGGTTGGCTAATGGTATTACCGTGTCCTTGTGCAGCTGGAGGGTTTTGGGGATTTTTCACATACTATTGGAGTTGATTCTTTCTGATGAGCTCCTCGATTAAACTCTTCAGGTGTCTACATTCGTAGGTGTTGTGCCCTGGTTGGTTATGAAACTGGTAGAACTTACTGGAGTTTTCTTGTTGCTTAGTAATTTTCTAATGCTTCATCTGGGGAAAGATGCCTGAATCCTTGGTGGCGGAGTAAATTCTCTCTGGTGTTTCGTTTAAAAGAGTCAATTCTGAAAGCTGATAAACTTGCATCTTCTTATAAGCTTTACCGTCCTTCTCGTCACTCCCCCTATTTTGCCTAGAGTCGTTTTTCTACTCTGTTCGAAACTCATTGCTTTTTCCTTCTTTGGAAGTGCTGTTTTCTGTGACCTTCTGGACATTCGGAGCGTCATCTTCCATGCTCATACACTCCTCGTCTTTCTTATAGAACTTTTTTAGGGTTTTGGGTTCCTTCATTTTGAGCCATTTCCCAAATTCCAATTTCCTATCAATAGCACATTTTAGTGCTACTAGCAAATACCAGGGTTCTGGTACTATGATTTCAGTCGCTGCGGGATGGAATCGTGTAAGGAAAGCTTTAATAGTTTCTCCAGACTTCTGTTCCATCTCGCTGAGTGACATTACATCTCTTGCTTTAGTAGTTTGTAGGCGAAACTGGTCTTGAAACCTTCTTGCCAAGTCGGAAAATTGACCAACGCACTTAGATGGGAGTTTGATGAAACACAGCGAGGCTACACCTTCGAGGCATACAGGAAGTATAAGCACTTTATCTCATCGGTTGCCCTAGCTCCATTCATGTGTTGATCGTACTTGAACAAGAAGATATTGGGATCCCCAGTTCCACCATAAGGCACTATTGTTGGGGGTGTGAATTTCTTGGGGAATTTTGCTTGATGGATCCTTTCTGTAAATGGGTTCTTACTGGGTGGAAATTCCCATTCTTTTTCTTCATCCTCCCAGGTTGTTTTTTCTTTCATTATCCGCCGGATCATATCTGCAATGCATTTCTCATCATTCGCTCGCTCCCCTGGACTAGCATTTAAGTTTTTGCTGGTGCAAAAGTGGTTCGACCTCCAATGCCTTTCATTTCTTTTGGGAGGACTTACGGCACTTTGAATCGCATGCTTCTTTGTAAGCTGCGTTGATCTGACATTAGATTCCTCAACGCTAGCCTCTCCCTTATCTCCCACTAAGAAGTGGGATCAATTAGGGTCTGAGGCTGAAGAGTGCTCTCTTTCATCAGCATTGTTCACAGTATTTGGTAGTGGAAGATTGGCTCGAGTATTAACCAAGGCATCAAGCTTTTCCATCATCATTTTGGTCGTGGCATCCATTTTTTCATTCAAACCGGTCACAACCACATTCAATTCATCTCGTGTTACAAATGGCCTAGAGGATTCTTCAACTTCTTGATTCAAAGTCTACGGTGTGGTTTCATCACCGCGAACATCCCCAACGGCCGTGGTAGTTTTAATGGATTTGTTATTATTCTTTGCACCAGCCATGGCTTCGAGAAAAGAAGGCAATTCAGGATTTTGACTGTAGGTTGCTGAAATTTAAAGGGATGTGTGAAGGAAGGATATTAGAATCTTCCCCATGGTGGGCGCCAAATGTTTTAACCAAAAATGGTCCGAACACCAAGAGTACAATGAATGTACTTCACCAATATGCTTAAAAAATAAGTGGAGCCACACTCAACAACAATTGAAAGTAAAAATGCCAAGGAAAACAAAATGGAGACGAGGTTTTAGAGTGGTTTAGCCTTGTGTTAGGCCTGCATCCACTGTGAATGGAGTTTGCATTATCATGATGATGATTACAAGACATATCAGCTCTTGATCTTTGTACATCTTCTTATTCACTCAATATATTGTCACGTTTACATACAAATTTTGCTTAGATTCACAAGATTCAATGGAGGAATGGAAGGATCTATGATGGAGAAGGAATAGGCGATGGAGGAGGAGGAGGTCTTTGATCTTTTGCACCTATAGGATTTTGACGGTCGCCATGGCCAAATGGATGAAAGATCTTCAGATGGTGATGATTATCATGGCTGAAATGTTTAAGGAATGGACGAGGACGGAATTTAACAGCATGCGTGGTGGCCAGAGGTCCCCCTTTCTTGGTGGAGGGTATGACCTATTTATAGGTGCGCCCTTATGGAGGTTTGAACTGAAATTTATACGGGTTGCTTGTCCCACTAATTACTAAAATACCACTGCCTGATTGTAGCCACCTGTCAGCGACCGTTTCCAGCTGTTCAATATAAAAGACTTTACAAGAGCGAACGAGTCTGTGAGAGCGAGCGACTTACCAGGTCCCAAACAGCTTTAGACGAGTGATTCCATGCAGGCGAGCCGGTTGGCTAAAGTGGTCGTGTTTGATTGCAGTCAGATGGGCGATCAACACCTTAACTGGAGGAGAACATCTGATTGAAATAGTAACGACAGACTGAGGAGCGAACGACTAGGGCTGTAATCTGTAAGTGGACATAGAGCGCGTGCGCAATCCCTGGTATTTTTGAGCTCTTGTCTGACTGATGGGGCGGTTCTTTTCCTTGCTTTACCAAATCAAACTTTTTGATATAAGGATGAGCGGGGCGACCCTTCCATGATGTGTGAGCCTTTGTGTCGCGCTATTTTTGGAGTGGTATTGCATGCACAACTTCTTTTTAAGTTTAAACTATGTCGCACGACTAACCCTAACTGTGTTTGAGCAGATCCCCTGACCGTTCTAGTATGTGCAACTTTCCTAGACGTACTTAACCCTTCGGAATTGTGGTTGTCTCCGACCTTTCACCGATCGTCGAGTACATTGGGAAGCATTTTGCATGACCGATCCTAATAACGCCCGATCCATAATACTAACATAGAATTAATAAACCAATATATGTGTGGTTTTTAAGGGATAAACACATGTCTCAAAGCCTTCTTGACAATCTTCTCAAAGCTATAATCGAGGTGATCCACAAGCTGATTCCCAAGATATTCATCCAACCCCACAACAAACTTCTCGTTCTTTTGAGAAGGAGTATCCACATATGAATGAGCATACTTCGACAAAGCCTCGAAGTCAGAAATATAATCAAGAACTAGCCAACCATTCTGCTTAAGCTCCACAAATCTCTTAAACAGAATAGACTTTTTCATGGTGGAGATAAACTTTGCTTCAAACTTGGCTTGGAACAGCTCCCATGAAATATCCTCTTCAGGGGTCTCAAATGTGACAAAGTTCCACCAGTCCATCGCTCTGCCCTCTAACTGCCTTGATGCAAGCTTACTCTTTGTTGCATCATCAATGCCCAAATCCCTAAAGATCTGAACGCAAATACCCATCCACCTCTGGACTTCTTCAACTGGGTCAGTGCCCTTGAACTGTTTTCCTCCCAATGAAGAAAATCCTTTTCATAGCTTTGCAAATTCTGCAGCTCTAGGCACTTGGACCCCAACCTCAACCGTAGCTACCATTGGAGCAGGGTTCCTTCAAATACATGCTTCAATCATAGCTTCAAACATGGTCCAGTAATCAGGTGCCCCGCCATTACCCCCTCTAGGCATGGCTTCTTTCCTAGCAGAATGTCTCACATAACGTCGACTTATTCTAAATTTGCAAATTAGAATGATTACCCATCTACAAGAAAACTGCTAGAGAAGTACAAAGGCTACTATATATGCTAATATATATAGTAAACATCCAATTAAAATCTACAAGTACACCTCTCATACGCAATTACGTTCTCGGACTTTGGCTAAAATCGTTAACCTCGCTCTGATACTAAATGTGACGACCGCTAATAACCCCTGCACTATACAAGAGGAATAATGCGCTGAAAGGTGTGCCAGATAGCTATAGACGATCATCAGAGTAGGTAAACAACATCGGAACCTATCGTAGAACTCACGGCGCAAGGATAAAATATAATAGAACATACACAACTGGTAATAGTAATGAAGCATCATATAGCAAACTTTTGAAACTTTCTCAACATCCTGAAAGGTAATCCAATTTGTACCAAAGTTTGTACATAAGGCCTCATTACAACCCTCATAGAGCACCCAAACAGTGGGAAATAGAAATACTATATAGTACTTAAACTGGTACGCCAGCCTGTTGCCCGCCTCCGCACAACAGCATCGTGCTCACTAATCACCTGTAACCTGCTACTTAGTCTGTCCATCCACAACCGGATGAACAACCCAAGTTAATAAGAGGAGACATAAAACCTTGAGTCAAACAACAGTCTTATTGAGCGATAAAACAACTAACAAACTTCAATAATAAAGTATGTGAGAATGGATAGGTAAGCATACTAATCTATCCACAACGCCAGAGAAGTACTCAATTGTATCTTCCCCACATCGGACAGTGATTGCCTTTACGATAACGTTTCAACCGTACATCCATTAAAACCAGAACCCTCATTCAGTCATGGTAAAGCACTCATAACATCCAGATTATATATATATATGTTAGCCCACTTTGTGAACTGGGCAACACAAAGTCGAGATGTGAAACGTTGAAGAACTTAGAAAGCATCATAGCGGATCGGATCGGAGAGATGTTGCGGATCGGATCGGAGAGATGTTGCTGTTTGGATCGGAGAGCTGCTACTATTTGGATCGAAGAGACACTGCTATTCGGATCGGAGGGCTACCTACTACCGGGTCGGAACGGAGCAGAGCAAAATGGATAAGGACTTAGTTTTAGGTTAATCCGGGTCGGATCGGGTACCCCGATCCGAACCCCCTCTGTAGGCTCCTCCGAACCGAACCTATAATCCATGTCACTTCCCCCCACTATCGCCTGAAGATGCGGAGCGGTTATAACCAGTTCCTACCCACAATGTCCACTACTCTGATGCGCTGTCAGCACTAGAATCCATCCGAACCCGAGGACGATGGGATGGAAGACACGTGGCTCCGATCCGGATCGGATTCTGAGCAAATTTTCACCTATAAATACCATATCTGGAGACAATTAAAGGGATCTTCTTTTTGGAACTTTGAAAGTTCAACCACTTTCATAAACCGAATTCCAGCATTCCCGGATAATCCAAATCGTCTTTCAACATTTGTTTTGAGACAATTGAGTGAATGTATGTGAGTTATGAGTGAAATTGAGTGAATATCTCATTGTAATTGCAACTATATCATCGAGAATAGTGATTGACAAGTGGATGTAGGCTTTTCAACGCCGAACAACTATAAATTCTATGTCTCTATTTTACTTTTGATCTTATTTTATTCTGATTTTAGCTAATTTGGGTGTTAGAACCACTTTTTGGTCTAACATTTTGGTGCTTTCACTGAGAAACATCTGAATTCTCTGTTTTTCGGGATTATCGTTCTACTTTTTGGACCGCCGAGTTCATAGAAGTTAATCCTCAAGTTTCGACGCTCCTGAATATTTGTTGATTGATTGTTGAAAAACTATGGCCAAAGGAAAAGGCAAGGAAGTTCAAACTAGTCGAGGGAACGGAGTTGGTGAAGATCAGCAAAATGCGGTTGTGACAAGGTCTCGTGGGCAGAGCTCGGCAATGGAACAGACTGATGCAGGAAATCCGAACCGCACTCAAGGGGAGAGCTCCGATCCGATCCGGGTAGGAGAATCTGAAGCAGTGCACTCCCCCAACCTGAACCGACCCGAGCAACTCGCACTACACCGATCCGACTTGGCATCCCAGCTCCGACCCGAACAGGTCTCCCAGCTCCGACCCGACCTGATTGCAAATCTCCGATCCGACCCGACACTTGGTGATGTTGGAACCTCTACTCGAGCCCCTACAAATGCTCCGATTCTAGCCACCAGGGTCAATGATCAGGTCAATCCATCTGCACCTATTACTCAAGGAGATTTCTCGCGCCTACTTGACATGCTTGAGAGTACTAGGGAAGCTATTAAAATCCACGAGCGCACCAATCTCATGATGCAAGAAAATATGAGACTCATGAGCAGGGAAATTAGCGAACTCCGTAGACAGAGAACCCCATCCCCGGTTCGTCACACACCAATGGATCAGTCTTCGTCTTCCGAGGAAGAACGGCCCCGTGAAAGAAGGCCGCTCGAACAACCTCAGAATTTGGAGCAGCTGACGTTCGGATCTTTGGGGTCCCGCGAGGATGCTGCACGAGTACTAGGACCCAATGATCCAAGGTTGAGAGAGCCTATGTTGTTACCGATGCAAGGATCCCATGTATTACCTAGAGACCCTAACCTTACCAATCCCACTCAGGGGCAGATGCTCCAGCCCCTTCCTCCCGAGATCAACCGGGAGCGTAGGGAACGAAGCAGAGCAGAAGCATCTCAAAGAAGAAGGGCTTCCCCTGAGCAAGAGCCCAGAGGAAACCCAAACATCAGAAGAAGGGCATCTCCTGAACAAGAGCCCAGAAGGAACCCGGATACCAGGGCCAGGGAGCCTGAACGGCCCCTGACTAATGCTGACGTATGGGCAAAGGTGCGCCAGATTATGTCCGAAAGCCGGAACTACACCAATGAAGATTATGGCATTGAGCGAAGCCATACTCCTTTCACTGACGACATCCTCAACTTTCAGTTTCCCCAACGTTTTAACCTACCGCAGATGGACAAGTACAATGGGAGAACCGATCCGGGACATCATTTGATGCGATACTCATGGCTCATGAATGCTGCTACTGCCCCTGACGCAGTGAAGTGTAAAGCATTCCCGATCTACTTAGAAGATGTGGCGCTACTATGGTTTACCCGACTTCCCCCTCGGTCAATATCGAATTATAGGGAATTGAGCGAACGTTTTATGAATCAGTTCTGACTCCATACCCGAAAGTCGAAGAGTGTTATTGAATTATCAAGAATTAAGCAGGCGCCGGGAGAGTCTTTGAGGTCATATCTCGACCGTTTCAACTTAGTTGTGACTGAAGTAAGTGACCCACATGAGCCCACCATCTTGATGGCTTTGATGGAAGGAGTCGATCCTGACTCCGAGTTTGGAGATTACCTTTCTGGGAAGCCACCCCCCACGAGAGAGTTATTCTATGAAAAGGCCGATATTCAGTTAAGACGAGAGGAGGCCAGGGAAAACCGAAAGAGAAAGTCTGGGGCAGCTTCAAAAGAAAATGTTCAGAGTAATGTCGCCGTGAAGCAGTCTGGAGAAAGTTCCGGAAAAGTGGAGGTGAATGTGGGAAATAAGAGTGGAAACGACAATAATGGAAACGGGGGCAACAACAACAACCGTAATGCGAATGGTAACAGAAGAAATAGAAATAGGGGAAGTGATCCTAACAAAAGACCCCGGTTCCAAACTTATGAGAATTATACACCGTTGAACGACACTCTGGAGAACATTTACTTGGATACATACAATGTTTTGCAATATAAAAGACCGCCACCTCGCGACTCAACGGAGAAAGAAATGGCAACTGGAAAGTTTTGTTTGTTTCATGGAACTCATGGGCATTCAACCAATGAATGTCGACATTTGAGAGACGTGATTGAGAAGCTGCTGCGCGAAGGGAAATTGGATGAATATAAGGTTGCCCCGAGAGACAGGGGGCAAGGAGAACAGGCTCCAAAACAGATCCAATCTGCTCCCAAGCCTACAGCGCAGCAGAAAGGCAAGGGAATTGTTATCAACTCCATAGTGGGTGGACCCCACCCAGCGATCCACAGTTTTAGAGCAATGGATCAATATGTAAATGCAGCTAAGCACGTAGATGTGGATGAATGTGATGACTTGGAAGATATCGCCCCCATAAAGCAACAGAAGACAATGTTTGACGACGTGGTATTCCGTAGCAGAGATAATACCGGGATCCAGTCACCCACCGACGATCCGTTGGTCATTACCACCACCATTGGGCCGGCCTTGGTTCATAAGGTGTTAGTAGACAACGGAAGCTCTGTTAATATTTTATTTAAAAAGTCATTCGATCAGATGAAGCTTGAATCTGAAGATTTGAAGCCATGCGAAGGTTGGATCCGAGGCTTCAACGGAGCATCGACCGCTCCAATGGGGTACATAGAATTGCCCGTAACCTTGGGGCAAGGAGAACGTCGAAGAGTACGGAGGCTTCAGTTTGTAGTATTGGACGTAGATTCGCCTTATAATGCATTTTTGGGAAGGCCTGCCCTTGCTGAGTTCAGGGCTTGCATCGCCCCTTGGTGTTTATTGCTTAAGTTCCCAACTGAAGCCGGAACTGGAGTAGTGAGAGGAGATCAAGTCTCCGGACGGGCCTGCTTTGTTGCCGAATTAAAGATGTTGATGAAGGGACTTAACATCGAGAGTAAAGGTGCCTCGCCTCTTCCAAAGGAGGGCTCGGCGTAGCAATTAGAGGGATCGGCCCCGAAGGAGTTGCCCAAAGGAACGCCTGAAGACCTGGATCCCAGAAAAGACGAGGAACCAGAGACTAGAAATGAAACTCCTAATGAAGCGACAGTGGACATTCCCATTGATGAAGCTGATCCAACAAGAGTTTTGAAGATTGGATCCCAGTTGGATCCACGTCGGGCCAAAGAACTAACTGACTTCCTAAAGGCAAACTTGGACGTGTTTGCCTGGACCCACGCTGACATGTGTGGGATATCGCCATCCATCATAAGTCATTCACTAAATGTAAACCCGAAACACCCGCCTGTAAAGCAAAAGAGACGTATGCTGGGCCTAGAGAGGTCGGCCGCTCTGAAAGAAGAAGTGGAGAAGCTGAAATAGAACGGATTTATTAGAGATTTGACATATCCCGACTGGATATCGAATCCCGTCTTAGTAAAGAAGCCGAATGGAAAGTGGCGGACTTGCATTGATTTTTCAAATTTGAACAAAGCTTTCCTGAAAGATAGTTTCCCACTTCCCAGGATTGACCAGCTTGTAGATTCAACAGCGGGACACGAACTTCTTTCTTTTATGGACGCATATTCCGGGTACAACCAAATTCCTATGCACGTACCAGATCAAGAACACACGAACTTCATTACAAATTTGGGGTTATACTGTTACGTGGTCATGCCGTTCGGATTGAAAAACGCTGGAGCCACTTATCAGCGCTTGGTGAACAGGATGTTTTATAACCAAATAGGGAAGACTATGGAAGTTTATGTGGATGATATGCTTGTCAAATCGAAACAGTCCTCCAGCTATACACAAGACTTGCTAGAAATGTTCGGTATCCTACGAAAGTATCGGATGAAGTTGAATCCTTTGAAATGTTCATTTGGAGTGGCATCGGGAAAGTTTCTAGGCTTCATTGTGAGCTCCCGAGGGATTGAAATCAATCCCAGCTAAATAGCAGCGATAAGAAACATTGAAGAACCGAGGAGGATTATAGATGTCCAAAGTCTTGCGGGGAAAGTAGCCGCGTTGAGTAGGTTCATCTCCAAAGCCATGGACAAATGCGTCCCATTTTTTGATTTGATTAAAAGGGGAAAGAAGAACTTCGGGTGGACTCCGGACTGTGTTGAGGCCTTTCGAAATTTATTGGAATTGCTAGAAAAACCATCGATTTTGTCAAAGCCAGTGGACCACGAAGAGTTATTTGTTTACTTGGCAGTTTCGGCTCACGCTGTTAGTACAGCCTTGGTTCGAGAAGAAGACAAAGTGCAAAGACCAGTATATTATGTAAGCAAG
The DNA here is from genome assembly GCA_030737875.1 of Allium sativum. Classification (NCBI taxonomy): domain Eukaryota; kingdom Viridiplantae; phylum Streptophyta; class Magnoliopsida; order Asparagales; family Amaryllidaceae; genus Allium; species Allium sativum. The sequence continues at coordinate 184,827,143 of CM060925.1, read as the reverse complement.
AAATTGGCAGCGGCAGAACGCAACTACCCAAAGGTTGAGAAGCTCGCTTACAGCCTCCTAATCGCCTCCCGAAAACTTCGTCACTATTTCCAAGCTCATCCAATAACCATATACACTGACTAGCCTTTGAGGCAGGTGTTGCAGAGACCCGAAGCATCGGGACGGTTGATCAAATGGAATATCGAATTAAGTCAGTTTGATTTAAATTTTCAGCCACGGAGGTCGATCAGGGGGCAAGCTCTGGCAGACTTTATAGCAGAGATCACAATCCCAGAGGAGGAAATAATCGATGACAGAGTGGTCAAGTCCGAAGATGAGTTAAAGATAGATCCATGGAAGCTATACACAGACGGAGCCAAGAACGACCGAAGGTCCGGAGCTGGAATCGTCTTAGTTACTCCTGAAGGACGGTCGTTATATTACGCTCTATGATTAGAATTTTCAGCGACCAACAATGACTCTGAATATGAAGCCCTGATTGCCGGGCTGAAGCTTGCTAAAGACCTCGGAATAAAAACGTTGGACATATTCTACGACTCCAAAATCGTTGTTATCCAAGTGCGAAAGGAATTTGTGGCTCGAGGAACTCGACTTATCGCCTACCTCGGGAAAGTGGAAAAGCTGTTGAGCAACCTGGAGCGGTACAACATAACGCATATCCCAAGAGCCGAAAACCAGAAGGCAGACAGGCTGGCAAAGCTAGCTAGTTCCGACAACCCGGAAGAAACTGAAATAATTCCAATTGAAACGTTGGAATCGCCAAGCTTTGAGTGGATGGAAATTGAGTTCGCTTTCGAAGCGGAACCGGAGAAGGAGTCGTGGATGACCCCAATTAAGAGCTTCCTTAAGAATGGAATACTCCCATCAAAGAAGAGTGAGAGACGGGCTATAGTTCGCAAGGCAACCAGATACGTCCTTCAAGATGATACTCTTTATAGATAAGGAATTTCTATGCCCTTGTTACGATGTATAGCGCACAACGACATCAAACGTGTACTAAGAGAAGTACACGAAGGTGAGTGTGGAGATCATACAGGAGGTCAGACTTTAGCGAAAAAGATATTGCGGTATGGATACTTCTGGCCTACAATTAATAAAGATGCGGCTGATTATTCACGACGCTGCGATAAGTGCCAGAGATTCGCCAAAATCCCCAGAGCACCGTCGACCCAACTCAAATCGATGGTGAGTCCTTGGCCTTTTGCCACGTGGGGAATTGATATCATCGGAGTTCTACCAATTGCTAAAGGAGGGGCGAAATATGCAATAGTCGATGTGGACTATTTTACGAAGTGGTTGGAAGCTGAGCCACTAACCAAAATCACGGCGAGAAAGGTGATAAGTTTTGTGGTTAGAAATATTATATGCCGATTCAGGATCCCAAGGACCATTATAGCTGATAACGGAACCCTGTTCGATGGTGCTGAATTCAGAAATTTCTGCCAGAAATATAAGATCGACAAACGGTACACTGCGGTTGCCTATCCGCAGTCGAACGGGCAAGTAGAAGCAATAAACAAAGTTATAAAATCCATCCTCAAGAAACGGTTAGAGCGCGCAAAGGCAAAATGGGTTGACGAATTGCCCTTAGCTTTGTGGGCATATCGAACAACATTTAAGACAGCTACTGGTCATACCCCTTTCTCTCTATCTTTTGGTTCAGAAGCAGTAATTCCAGCAGAGCTTGAGGTTCCCTCCCACCGGGTGACGTATTATGACCCGATGACGAATCGGGCACTCTTACTCGAGTCTCTCGATGAAATCGAAGAAAAAAGGGACGAAGCAGATTTGCGCACGGCAAGACATCGACGTCAGATGGCACGCTATTACGAAAAAAAAGTTCGCCTTAGGACTTTTGAACCAGGGGATTTGGTGCTAAAGAGAGTCTTTCCATCCCTTCCTCACTTCGGTCCAAAATGGGAAGGACCCTTTGTCATCCAATGGAAACTTGAAACAGGAACCTTCAAGTTAATGACCGTAGATGGCGAAGAGGTACCTAGAGCATGGAATGCCTAACACTTGATGCGATATTTGGATTAGAAATGTTGTACTCTTTGCTATTTTTCTTATGAACTCTGTAAAAAGGCCCGACTTGCCTTAGGAAAGTCTGATGATATGAATAAAGAACTATAAAGTGGATGTAGGCTACGACTTAGCCGAACCACTATAAAAATATCGTGTGTCATTTACTTTCATGCATTATATATATACCTCCATCTACTATTCTGTTGCGATTATGGAATATAAGATGATTTAAAACCTGAAAGGTTGAAAACATTTTATACGCAAGAAAAAGCACAACGACTGTTTGTGCGATAAGACATAAAAGAATGGGAAGACGACATTCTTAACTCTAACTCTCGAGAATTGAGAGAGAGTATAAAGGACGGGAAGACGACATCCTCTGAGGCGTGAAGGTGCACCCAGACAAGAGACCGCCTCAATAAGAACTCTAACCTGAGTATAAGACAGGAGAGTATAAAAAATGCCAGAAAAAACGACAGGCATTGACGGCACAGAGAATGCAATCCCGTCGAAAAATCGGGGACATTTAGACTACTTGATTAAGTCTTGAATAGTTTTTTGAGATTGACTGGGGGCATATATGTATACACATATTTCCCCCCACCATAACTTCATTACACAACTATAGTAAGACGTGCATTCTTACATAAGTGCAAAACTAATGACTAACAGACATTGCAGAAAATGAATTATTTTCTATTTACAAATGAATGAATTTGTACAGGAAAACAGGCAAAAAGAAGATGCAAGGGCCACCCTTACAGCAACAATTATTGGTCAATCAAACGCTAAAATAATGCAAAACACTTCATCATTTGGACTTTGAAGAGGGCTTGGACTTCTTAGCAGCCTTTTCAGCATCTCTCACCTCTTTCTCGGCCTCCGTCATGATGCGCTTTGACTTTTTCTTCCCTGAAGCTGAGGTGCTGGAATCAGTCGACTTCTTCCTGGAAGGCGGAGCGCTGGAATCAAGAGAAGACTTTTTAGCAAGTTCCTCTGTAATGGATCTAGTCGAAAGCTTAACAACTAACCTTGATCCCGCATCCACTACTGCGAGGGGCTTAAGGCTTTCAGGTTCTAAGTCTTCCGATTTAAGCTGCATGCGTTTATCTTGGTCAGCTTTCAGTGCAGCTAAGGTAACATCATCAGCGCTTTTCGACTCCCCGACTATTGCCACCTCCGGATCTTCCTCATGTCCCCCATCGCCGCAATCATCCTTTAAGGCATCTATCATTTCGTCATCACGAGGAGTGTCAGCCTTAGACGGTTCGCTTCCTTCTCCTAAATCTATGGGAGCAGCCTTGTCCTTTCCCCCTTTTGCCTTCTCCGTAGGCTTCGCCCCAGAGGCGGTTCCCTGGGACACATCTGTCTTTCCGGACGGCTCAATACCTATAGAGTGAGAAGCAACAGTTATCAACTCAGGAGAAAATAATGGGTTTTTCATCGATTGCTCAATCACATGGCGAAAGGTAGAGATAGCCTTGACGAATTGAGGTGAAAAGGTAGAGATACCTTCCGAAGACTTCTCAGCTAGAGTAACTGCTGTCTCCGATGCCGTTTCGGGAATAGGGGATAAAAGAGTTGTTCGAGGGATCCCCGGGTTTTCAGGATCATATCCCTCTATTTCAGAAGTTTCGGGGGCAGTGGAAGAGGAACCGGCCTCGGGAATGTTCTTTTGCTTAGTCCTCCGCCTCTCTTCATCCATAGCAGCACCAATGAGGCGATGCCCTTCAGCTAGGCGTTCTGGCTCATCATCTCTTAAATATTTCTCCATCAGCTTGTCCTCGTCAATGGAATCAACCTTGAGCTCCTCTTTCTCCCACTTAATGATTTGACTCCATGCTTGGACAAGAGTAGATGGATAATCTTCAATCCAAGAAATGTTTCGGCGGCGGATGATGTGCGCAAAGAATTCAATCATTAATTCGCCGAAACCCTGAACCTCTCCTCAGCCTCCAACAGTTGTTTGCGGGCTTCTTCAGCGGATTTGATGGCACATTCGACATTACCCTCCGCTAGGGCAGCCCTGTTCTCCGCCTCCACTAGCTTAGAAGCCAAGTCAGTATTTTTCTTTTCCAGTTCAGCGTTCCTCCTTGCTAACTCGGCATTCTTCCGCTCAAGGTCAGCGTATGCAAGTCGCGTTTTGGAAGCATCTGACTTGGCATCTTCGGCTTGCTTTTTCAGCTCGGAACGCTCTTGGGTACGGGACTCAAGCAAATCATGATAGCGTTTTTGCATATCTTCAAATTGTTGTTTAAATCTAGTAGCATCCCGTTGAGCAACAGCAAGCTGGGTCTGTGTATCCTCCAAGTCTTTTCCTAGGTTCTTTAAGGCCTTTGCATCGTCTTCTGCGGTTTTTTGCATCGAGTCAGCATTCGTGATTAAAGTGCGGATGATTCTGGAAAGGTTACGTGAATACTTGAACATTTCAGAATACTGTTTCTCGACCGCATCTATCTTTGCTTTGGCCTCATCTGCCAACCTTGAAGAAACAGGCTCAAGGGCAGGTAAAAAAGTCAAGTTTTCGAAGTAATGTTCAGGAAATTGCTTCTCCAGATACTCCCGCTTAACTGCAGTTTCAGCGTCTAGCGGTGGAGGGGCAGGAATCGTCAGCTCAGTATCCCTATGCGTGGAGGACTCAATAGCCTCTTTATCCGTTCTAGATCGTGTAGCAGGGACCTTACGCTTGCTTCGTGATTCAGTATCCTTTGGCGGACTCCTCTCCCTGCTGCGTTTTTCTTGAGAAGAGGTTGAGTCTTTTGACTGCGGCATGTCCTCTTCCCGACGACTTTGATAACCTTTATATCGTTCTGGGTCTGTCTGAACAGGAGAGCGAGAACGCGAAGTTCGCGAATGATAAGGATCATAGGGCCTTCTGTCCTCCCTACCGCGGTCTTCACGGCGATCATGCTCAGTATCATAGGGCGGATTTGACATGCTACGGCGAAGTTTCCTGATATCATAGTAAGATCGGGACATCGTGCCTGCATAACAAAACAAATGAAATTCAGGATAAATATTTTCACAAAGAGAGATGCTGTGAATAGTGGTGTTATTGTGTAAAGTGCGTCCTAAGTGGTGTTTTCCCCCCGACAAACCCGAGTCCGAAGTTAGACTAGTATGAGCGGGCTCTTTGGCCTTAGCAGGAGTGGTCTCTTCGGAGGAAGTGAAAACTAAAGGATTCTTCCTAAAATCCTCTGAAGTGTAAATAGTTTCAGGTAAGGGGAGATCCCCCAAACCCTGAAATAGTGGGTCATCAGTGCTAGTGACATCTCCCTCAGAAGCATCGATCAGTGACTCTTTGGAAGACGTTGACCTTTCCGGAGAAATGGCATCCTCGGGAACAATATACCCTTCGCGATGCTTGTCGGCCATGTTCGCCAATTCATCATCTTGGGTAGAAGAAGGAGAGGGTGAAGCCGGAAGAGGCAGTGTAGGAGCTCTCGAACCTTCGCCTGTTTCAGGGATTACGTCCACTGGGGGAATATATACATATGGAGCCGTCCCATGACCAATGCTACGAGTAACAGATAGCAACCCATGAAAATGAAGATATTCGTCCTTAAGGACTTCATCAATAGTTAAAAATTTCTGATCGCCAATAAGGAGCTGGTGCATCCGGTCAAAGAATACTTGGTCTGATATTTGTTTTGGGTTATCGACTGCAAACAAAAAGAAAAACGAGTTAAGGTGATGGCTTGAATGTATAGAGTCGAGATTTAGAAAACCAGTGCTTTACTTGATTTCGTCCACCTCCCAGCACACCCTGGCTGTCGCTTCACATAAAACCATTCCAGCGTGGAATCCCCAGCTTTACTACTGAATGGCACTGGAATTATTTTCCTCTTAGGGACAGACTCAAAGTAACAGATAGAAGGAGTCTCTCGAGTCCGATGCTTGAAGTTATAGAAGAAATGAACATCATCAAAAGTGAGCTCTATGCCTAAGATCTCACGGTACGCTACATATAAGGTGTACAAGTAAGCATAAGAATTAGGGTGCAGCTGCATGGGGGCAATCCGCATTTGTCTTAGAAAATCGACGATGAAAGGAGAAAATGGAGGGATAGCACCGACCATGCACATCAACCGAGTAATTGCCATATACCCTTCTCGATGGTTGTGGGGACGGTCAGTTCTCGAAGGCACCAGGGTGTCCCTTTTTGGTATCCCGTATTTTAGACAAATTCGGATAAGTCTGTCATTGTCGATCGTCGATTCAACGGAATCTTGAGGTGATTCCAATATGACGGCAGATTCAAATTCATCAGGAGCTCGGTTATCACCAATCCCTCCTTCCTCTTCACAACCTAGGGAAACTCCACCCTCCGAAGACACGTTGTCGCTTTCACGAGTTCCAACCTCGTAGTCTGAGCCCTCGTCATTCCATTCTGGGTCCGAGGAAGAAGATATGTCCTCAAGAGTAATTTTGTTGGATGTCTCCGAGACCTCCTTCTTCTCTGCTAGTCTAGAGGAGCATCTGGATGTCATGGTCACAAAACTATTGAAGAAGCAATAGCACAAGTTAGAGTAAATTAGCCCGTATCCCCCATGCATGTGTGCAGACTAAAGCGTAAATAGTGTATGCGGAAAGTGTAAAGTTAATGTTTGAAAGTGCAACGCAAAATTTTGGCAAAGTAATAAGGATCAAGGCAGTTCTTGATGTCCAGTTATGTTCGCAAGGCACTATCCTAACTGTCCATTAAGTTGAAGATTATGCCAAAAGTTGATTGGGCCAGTTAAATGAGTTTTTATGCCTTAAGATGGACTACCCTTCGGTTCGGTTCGGGCGCATTCATTGGGATCGGATCGGGGGTGTAGCCCTGCCTTGGGCTCGGATAAACATTGAAGCTCAGGAATCAAAATTGGATCGGCTCAGAAGTAGATTCCCCGAACGATTCGGGTCGGATCACGTAGTCATGCCTCTCCTCCTTTATCTTCCAGTCCGACCCGATCCGGTTAGGTGAGCTCCGTTCCCCCGTTTTCTTTAACTACTTGCCCCGACCCGATCCGACCTTATGGATTTCTCTTCTTTTTCCCTTCCTCCACTTTCCATACTCCATCGCCCGAACCGACTCACTGTGATCTTCTTCTTCTTCCTCTTCTTTAGTCTTAGACCCAATATCATCTCCGACGCCCCCGTCATGACCGAACGAACTACGACTCCCTCTTCCAACGTCTCGAGGTAGCAACGAAGCCACCAACGACAATAACGAAGGAAGAGGATGCTGCAGCGTGGAAACCATATCCAGATCGGTCGAATTGACCATAAATTTCAATTAAAACCTATTATCAAGAAGTCGATCAGGGATTTAAACCTACCAAGGTGGATAAGCTGGAGATTCGCATGAGAATTATAAAAAGATTTTCTCTTTTGAATCTTAGAGTTTCAGAACAGAACTAGAAAAACGATAAAATAAAAGGAAAGTGAGATGAAGATGAAGGCTGGACTTATATAAAAACAAGGTGACCGTTCGTCTCCCCGTTCGGACCGGCTCGAAGGCCCATAGCGTAGCTTGGCCCACTAGTCCAATGCGAAATAGAAGAAGAAGGGGATCCATTCGGGTCGGAATCCGAACCGAACAGAATGTTGTAACTCAGCAGTAAATTGAATTAAAATTCGAAGAAGAGGATGAAAGCACAAGGAAAATCAAAGGAAAAATTACCTAAAAGGCGCTGTGCAATGATAATCAAAGCATGCTCCGTCTCCAACAGAAGCATCCTTTGAGGGGGCAAAATGTTAGCCCACTTTGTGAACTGGGCAACACAAAGTCGAGATGTGAAACGTTGAAGAACTTAGAAAGCATTATAGCGGACCGGATCGGAGAGATGTTGCGGATCTGATCGGAGAGATGTTGCTGTTCGGATCGGAGAGCTGCTACTATTTGGATCGAAGAGACACTGCTATTCGGATCGGAGGGCTACCTACTACCGGGTCGGAACGGAGCAGAGAAAAATGGATAAGGACTTAGTTTTAGGTTAATCCGGGTCGGATCGGGTACCCCGATCCGAACCCCCTCTGTAGGCTCCTCCGAACCGAGCCTATAATCCACGTCACATCCCCCCACTATCGCCTGAAGATGCGGAGCGGTTATGACCAGTTCCTACCCACAATGTCCACTACTCTGATGCGCTGTCAGCACTAGAATCCATCCGAACCCGAGGACGATGGGATGGAAGACACGTGGCTCCGATCCGGATCGGATTCTGAGCAAATTTTCACCTATAAATACCCTGTCTGGAGATAATTAAAGGGATCTTCTTTTTGGCACTTTGAGAGTTCAACCACTTTCATAAACCGAATTCCAGCATTCCCGGATAATCCAAATCATCTTTCAACATTTGTTTTGAGACAATTGAGTGAATGTATGTGAGTTATGAGTGAAATTGAGTGAATATCTCATTGTAATTGCAACTATATCATCGAGAATAGTGATTGACAAGTGGACGTAGGCTTTTCAACGCCGAACCACTATAAATTCTGTGTCTCTATTTTACTTTTGATCTTATTTTATTCTGATATTAGCTAATTTGGGTGTTAGAACCACTTTTTGGTCTAACAATATATATATATATATATATATATATATATATATATCATGTAAACCATCATAATCGAATTCACCATCCCTCAAGCACAAGCCCCAGAGGCCTAAACCAATATCAGACAAGCACCCAAGGAAAACCTCTTTGACATTGGATAATCTACATGAGACGGTACAAATAGAACAACCAATCATTCATGACTGACTCTGGCTATCACTACTAATCCTTCTTCGGAACCATCGTTAATCGTATGATGGCCAACCTTGCCATATGTAAAGGGAAAATGGTAACCCCAGTTCTAGCATAAACTCCATACGCCTTTCAACGATACGTATGTATGTATGTCTACCATTGACAACTAGCTCTTTTAACGATACCTAAGGTACTCGACCTACAACTGGTCTTTTGGGTGCCTACATTGTACCTTTGCTTTGAGCCTACTAGAACTTACGACAACGAAAATCTCTCGGTCTTCTCATCTCTAGTCATCAAACTCGACGACTTTTCATACCTCAAGCAACCTTCTCGAGAAACCATTATCCACAAACTCACGACCTTTGAGTTGTCACCTCATTTGATGTTCTATACTAATCAACGAACACCTTTCAACACTTCGAACCTTCAAACTTGAACTTACTTCGAAGTCACATCATCACCGGGCCAAGTTACACCACTGTGCTGCGGCTTGAGCAGGGTTTGTGGAGTTGCCCCCGAAAAATATATTTTTTCAAACCTTTTTGTTCAAATCTGTGTCGTACCCGAAAAATAAAATTTTCAGAAATGACCACGTAATGCATGACCGACCAACCCCTTCCCAGGATGTTCGACTGACCCTCTAGCTTGACCATACCCTGCTCGACTGGATCACACCATCCAGACCGACCCGATCTGTGCTCGATCCAAAGGGTGTTCGACCAACCCAACATCATCTCCTGACCAACCCAGCCATTCAGGAGAGACTGACCCTGAAGTGCTCTACCAACCCTGAAGTGCTCGACTGACCCTAACAAAGCTTGACTGACCAACCTATTTCTTTTCCTCCAAGAAAACCTCCCCATGGTTCGACCGACCCACCACGTTCAACCCACCATGTTCAACCCACCATGTTCGACCCAAAACTTGCATCTTCCAATGCAACTCCAACTTCGACCAAAATTTTGCCAAAACGACTCGTTCGACGAAACTAACTCAACCAGTCCATTCAATACCATCATGAATCATGGGATGAAACCATAAACATCACCAATTTGGCCATTTCATCAATAATCATGTAAAATCCACAAAAATCACAATAAATGTACATATGATCAAAACCAAGGATTTAATTTGCACATTCACATGAAATATCATAGAAATTAGTTATCTAAACTTGTTAAATCAGATCATGGGGTGTCTTGTATGAAAGTGGACTTAATATGGCATAGATCTATGAAAAACACTTGAATTTGATTAGAAACATGCACAAACACTCATATACTTCATCACATTCATGTGAGAGATGTAAATCACCCACTGATTCTCCAAAACAAGCTAAAATGATAGAAATATGAATCCGGACAGCAAGAACCTTGCACCTTTGATCCGATGAATCCTTGCCTCAGTTGATGTAGATCAAGCCTCTACTGGTATAGATCTTCAATTTCCCTCCTTGAGTTATGATTTTTAATGGTGGAATGTGTTACAGAAAGGAGGAGCACAAGGCCCCAAATGAGAGAATGGAAAACTAAAGCCATTTCCCCATATCCCTTACCCCCTATTTATACTTTCTAATAGCCCACTAATGGGCCTTCCCAAATCAGCTCATTGTGGCTCTCCAAACCTGAACAACCAATTGAAAAACCTTAAAAAAGCGATTCCTCCCAAACCGCTAAGCCAAAACTTTAATGTAACCATTGTACGGAAAGGCAAACATCAATTCCTTTCCAATGACACATGTCTCACCCTCGGATTCGACCTGAGTCAAAAGTTATGCCCTGTATAAGATTGATAGGTGCAAAATGGTCAGAAACAAAATTGGTAAAAATTATGGACATGTCTCACATCCCCAAAAGATGAGAATGATCCAACCCTCAGGGAATGAAATAAAAATATTTTACAATCATCCGATACGTAAAATGCGGGTTGTTACAAGGTCATGTATGATTATTTATTCTTGTTATTGCTTTATCCGGTTATAGACTTACTATCGCTCACACCCGACTTTCGTCTGACCGAGAGTTTTATGTCTCTTTTTATTACTCCGGGTGCTCCTAAGCTAGCAAACTAGAGATAGGTCAGGTGGTTATGTACGAGTAGCTGTCCAGAGACAAGCAGGAGGCTTCCATGTACTATACATATATTCTCCCGGTGTTGTTGATGGTAGTTGCTTTCGGCATTAGTAGTGTACCTCTTTTATTTTCCTTTTAGAGACAGTATTTTAAAGTTTTAATAATTGGATATAAAGCTGTGTTTTGGATTCCGCTACTCTAATGGATATGGTTTAGTTTTCATCTTTTGTACTCTCTCGCCTATTTTATGTCAATTTATGTTATTATTATATTTTATTCCATTCGCTATGAGGTATAATACATGTTCTTCAATAAGTTTCAAAACCCTTTGGAGATTGTCCTGTGCTAGTCAGGCATGGATACAGCGCATTTCGGGGAAATGTATGATTTCTACGGGGCAACCATCACAAATGGTATTTGAGCCTAGGTTGCGTAGTTTAACCTAGGGAAGACATCAGGGAGAGATAATGAATATTTTGGTTTTCAAAAACTATATATATGTACTATTAGTATATCTAAGGATGAAGTCGCACTACCCTGACACCACTAAGGAGATGGTTAATTGTTTTTTCTTTATAGATTGAACGATGAGTCGAAATACGAGGAGCACGGTGAGGAACCCTACACCGGGAGTTGAAAAGGGAGCGTGCTCGGGGGTCAATAATGGGAATGTCCCTGATATGAGGATGATATTCACTTCCTTCATGTAGAAGATGCTTAGGGATGCTCAGGGAGCAGTTCCTAATGCTGCTAATGGTGGTGGTGCAGTAGTGCAGGCGCCTAGAGATGATTTAGCTAAGCTTAACAAGGATTGTACTAGTCTTGGTGGGAAGTCGTTGCACAGAACGGAATCGGCTACGAAGGTTCAGGATGTGCTTGATAGTTGTGAGCGCATCATCGAGGATTTAGGGATCGATGACGCAATGAAAGAAAGATAGCATCACGTCAGCTTCAAGGACGGGCAATGAACTGGTGGATTGCTATTAAGGCGGCTACTCCCGAAGATCAAGTTACTTGGGACTAGTTTAAGACATGCTTCAGTGATAAATTTATTTCAACTGTTCAAAAATCAGAATTGTTGAGGAAGTTTTTATAGCTTAAGCAAAATGGTAGGGCAGTCTCAGAATACATTTCTGAGTTTGAGACCTTATCGAAATATGGATTATCTCTTACCGATATTGTCAAGAAGAAGAACGAGAGGTTCATAACTGGCTTAGATGAGTACTTGGGGGAAAGAGTTATAAACCATATCGATGAGGCCTTCAAATCTATTGTCGGGAAGGCACTGAGATCAGAGAGCCTTTAACCTAAGTCAAGGGCAAATGTTGCTATTATATCTACAGAGGAGCCAAAACCGCAGGCAAGCGGTGAAGGCAAGAAAAATTCCTAGAATAAGAGGAAACAAAACCAAAGATGGTCGGAAAAAGAAGAACAAGAAAGATATTGAGTGCTATAGCTGTGGCAAGAAGGACCACTATGCCAAAGATTGTCGAGCAAAGCCAAGGGAAAAGAAGTGCTTTAACAGAGACCATGTGGGACATTTCAAAAATAAATGTCCACAACCTCCTAAGGAGAAGCAGATCGTGAAAGCATATGCTATCAATGTTGTCCATTCTTCGTCGAATGCCCCAACTGCGGCGCAAAAGGGAAAGGATGTCATTATTTAAGGTATGCTTTCTATTTATGATGTTGCTGTTCGAGTGTTGTTTGATACTGGAGCTTCCCATTCCTTTGTATCTAGTGACCTAGTAGATAGGTTGGAATTGCAACCCGAGATCGTCGATAGACCTTTAGTTGTGATGAACCCGATTGGTGGTTCGACTAGCCTTTGTACGATTTGTCGTAATATGGTCTTATCAAGTCATAGATGTATGTTTGCTTGTGATTGCTTTGTTTGGGCTTTACTGGGTTTGGCATTATTTTGGGAGTCAATTAGCTCTAAAGATATGGGGGGTTTAGATTGTAAGGGGTCTTCGTTGACCATTAGAGCGGATGATGGGCGAATGGTGGCATTGGGTTGCCTACCTAGTGATGAGGTGATGATTAGTTTTCTAGATTCCCTCAACATCCCGCATGTTGAGTTATCAGACGTGCCTATTGCTGGCGAGTATCCGGACATCATCGAGGAAGTGACCAGACTTCCACTACACCGAGAGATCGAGTTCTGGATTGATTTAGTGAAAGATGTCAGGCCTATAGTGATGCCACTTCGTCGTATGGCACCAAGGGAGCAGCGAGAGCTCGAAGTGCAAGCAGGCGATCTTTTGAAGAATGGATTTATCCGAAGAAAATGTTTTCGAGTGGGAAGCACCAGTTGTATTCGCCACCAAGGACGATGGTTCCCTTCGCTTATGTGTAGACTACCGCGAGTTGAACAAGGTGACTAGAAAGAATAAGTATCCACTTCCACAGATAGACGATTTGTTCGATCAGTTAAATGGAGCAGGATTGTTCTCCTAGTTGGATCTTATGAAAGGATTTCATCAGCTTTGGGTGGCAGCTGAGAGTATACCTAAAACGACATTTCGGACGCTGTTTTGATTTTATGACTGGTTGGTCATGCCATTCGGGTTGACCAATGCACCCGCATATTTTGTGGATCTTATGAATAGGGTTTTCAGGGATCAATTAAATAAGTTGGTTCTTGTGTTCGTGGACGATATCTTGGTTTACGCAAGGATAAAGGAAGAACACAAGGAACATTTGAGCATAGTGATGGAGGCATTAAGGAAGCACCAACAGAAAGCAAACTTTTCTAAGTGTCACTTCTGGAGGAGGGAAGTGAAGCTCTCGGGCCATGTTGCTTCATAGAAGGGTATTGCCGTGGATCCTGCGAAGGTGGCTACGGTGCATGATTGGTGTACGCCCAGGAATGCAACGGACGTAAGGAGCTTCTTGGGGTTAGCTGGGTATTATCGTAAGTTTAGTCTAAGACTTATCCAAGATAGCGACGCCATTATCTCAGTTAACCAAGAAGAATCAAGCTTTTGTTTGGAATGAAAGGTGTGAAAATGCATTTAAGAGCCTAATGGAGAAGTTAACATGCGCACCAGTGCTAGTTATTCCTAAAGGGAACGAAGAGATGACGGTACACGTTGATGCCTATGGTACCGGATTAGGTGATGTACTGATGCAAGGAGGTAGGGTTATAGCTTATGCAAGTCGGTAACTTAAACCGCACGAGAAAAGATATCCAACACATGATTTGGAATTGGCAGTGATTGTGTTCGCATTAAATATATGGAGACATTATCTCTTAGGAGAACGATTCGATTTGTTTACCGATCATAAGTCATTAAAGTATCTTTTCTCTCAGAAGGATTTAAATCTTCGTAAGTAGAGATGGTTAGAGTTATTGGCTGCATATGATTTCAATATTGCATACGCACTCGTGAAGGGCAATGCGGTAGCTGTCGCATTAAGTAGGAGACATGCCATTTTGGGGGCTATGTTTTTGTAATGGAAGCAACTGGAGTATAACACAGGATATGATTTCAGACCTAAGTGCGAATTAGATCCAGAAATGTTAGCAAGTTTAATGATTAGACCCACTTTGATTGAGCGGATCGGTTCTAGTCAGAGGAACAATCCTAACCTATTGGGAATCATCTCTTAGGTAGAGATGGGTATCGACGGTAAGGAAATGAAAAAGTATGGACTTGACAGAGAAGGACAACTTCAAAAGAATGGGAGACTAGTTGTACCTAACGTTAATGGATTGAGAGATGAAGTACTTAGAGAATGTCATCACTCGAAACTAACCATATATCCCGGTGGTAACCAGATGTATCGAGACTTGAAACAGACCTACTACTGGGAAGGGATAAAGAGAGACGTTGGGAAGTTTATATCAAAGTGCACGAATTTCCAATTAGTTAAAGCCGAGCAGAAGAAGCCTAGTGGTTTGTTACAACCATTGGAAATTCTCGAATGGAAATGGGAACAAGTCTCAATTGATTTCATCGATGGTTTACCAAGGACCAGATCTAGTCACGATAGTATTTGGGTGATTATGGATCGATTGACCAAAGTGCAAGGTTTATACCCGTCAAGTCAAATAGAACGACAACTAAGTTAGCAGAACTGTATATGAAGTGGGTAGTGATATTTCATGGAGTACCTAAAGATATTGTAAGTGAAAGAGATCTATTATTTACTAGTGGGTTTTGTAAGAGCTTACAAGAGGACTTAGGGTTAGAATTACTTCTTAGTACTGCGTACCATCCTCAAACCAATGGTCAAATAGAGAGGGTGAATCGTGTATTAGAGGATCTCTTGAGAACTTGTATATTGGGTTTTGGAGGGTCATGGGATGACCATTTGCATCTGGTTGAGTTTGCATATAATAATAGTTATCAGTTCAGTATTGGTATGGCTCCATTTGAAGCTTTGTACGGAAGACCGTGAAACTCACCATCATGTTGGTTGGAAACCAATGAGAAATTTGTGGTTAGGCCAGATGTAATAAGGGAAACTATGGATAAGATCAATATTATTCAACAGAGAATGAAGGCTGCCCAAGATAGGCAGAAGAGTTATCCTGATAAAAGGCGAAGAGATTTGAAATTCTCCATTGGCGACTTAGTATTCATCTAAATTTCTCCGTTGAAGAGTGTGACTCGATTTGGTAGGAGAGATAAATTGGCACCAAGGTTTATTGGTCTATTTCCAACTCTCGAACAATTTGGGAATTTAGCGTATAAAGTTGTATTGCCTAACAAGATGGCGGGAGTTCACAATGTATTTCATGTTTCCTAATTAAGGAAGTTTGTGCATGATTCTGATATGACTATTTCACCAGATTAGTTGAATGATATCGAGGTAGAACCCGAGGCAGTTGGAAACCACAGACCAGTTAGTATTGTTGGACACGATACGAAGCTACTTCAAAGGAAGACGGTGAAACTGGTTAATGTCCAGTGAGGTGATAATGAGAATGACTGTACTTGGGAAACCGAGGAGAGCATAAGGAAGTCATATCCAGAGCTCTTTGCCTGCTAAGATTTTAATCGCGATATAGTTATTTTGTTGTTAGTAAACCGCATGCTAGGACAGGCTTGTTGTGTTTGTTCTGTATGTTTGATTTTTTGTAAACGGTTGATAAACATGCGGGGCACCACCGTATGTTTTGGTTAAGGAATTTCGAGAGCGAAATTTCTTAAGGGGGAAAGTGTAACGACCCGCATTCTACATATCGGAGGATGATATAATATTATTTTATTCTTATACGAAGTTATATGGTCATGTAACTTTGGGAAACGACTATTGGTGTCAATTCCCACATTCATGATTTTTGCCGAATTTTAAATGACCGTTTTGCCCCTGGAGAATCTATTTTCGGGGATAACTTTTGATTGGTAAGGAGTTTTGATCTGAAACCACTTCCATTAGATTTGCATGATGATTTACCTTTCCGTAGATGGTCACATTAATCTAACGGACTTACCGTTTGTGAGATATGACTGAAATAAGGTTTGGAAGATGGAAAACAACATTATCGAGCTTAATTGGGTGATTAGAAGCTAGGCCCATAACCCTTTTCAGGATTTAGGTTAATGGGAGGGCTGAAAGGAGTTAGAGAATCATCTCCTTTCATTTTCCTAGCCACCACAAAACTTCCTCTAACCCTAGTAATGGCCTCCATCTTCTAAATCACTCCCTAATCACCATTTGATCACTAATTAAGCAAAACTACATCAAATCAAGTGAAATTAGCATCAAATTAGAGTTGGAGCTGCTACACTACATAGGAATCTACGCCAAATAGGTATAAGTTTCAGATCTAACATTCATTTGTGGCTAAGGTGAGTGATTTACATGTTGATACACTAATTATAGCTAATTAGCGGTGATTAGTGACAATTAGTGAAATTATGCATCTAAAATTTTTGGAAGAATATGTACAAATTCTAAAATATTATTTTATGTCACTGGTATGAACTTGGGTTAATTTGGATTAAGTTTGATAATTCTATAGTTGAGTATGGTTAAGGGGAAAATCACATGGTTAAGGGAAAAATCATGGTTTTGGGCATGTTTGATCTAAATTAACATGTCAAATTATTGTTTTGGTTGATCTACATGTTAATACTGTTGTTTGACATGTTTTATGACTTTATAGAAAAGTCAGAATGGTTGAAAACACAGTCGTTTGGTGAACTTAGCTTTTTGGAGAAAATGCAGGATTTCAGTTCCTGAAGGGGTATGCCTCACGAACCACCCAGGAGGACTTTGGTTCCTAAAGGGGGTATGTCTTACGAACCACTCTAAGATCATGGTCATGAACCGCCTTGACTAGGAGTGTCTAACTAGCAGGGTCACAAAATGCCTCGACCAGGAAGGGAGGATCACGAACCGGGGGGAGGGGATGGGGGACCATGAACCCGGGGGGAACGGGGGACCACGAACCGGAGGGTGAACGGGGGGTGAACGGGGGGACCAGGAACCGCCTATGAAGGGAGGTCAAGAATCGCCTAGGGAGAACCCCGACCCGACCACGGTGATGACCGTGAACCGAGATGTGATGACGACTCCGAACCGGGCCAGATTTGAGCTTCTACCACGTGACGACAATCGTAAATTCTTCTGAAGATCAACTTCAATCCGACCAAAACCCGAGATGCAAAGGAAGTCCAAATGAGAAATTATCGCTCAGGATCTAGATGGGAACCAACGAGTGAAATTCAAGAGTTGGGCTTTGCTACGGGCGTGTAAAAAAAAGGTTATCAATATCTATAACTTTGGTTCACCATTGAGAGAGGGGACATGTAGACAAACCAGTGCTAAGGAAGTGTGGACTAGTTGGCCTTTAACCTAAGCCAGGGATGTGTGGACTGGGTAGGGTTATTGACTATCGACTAGGGAAATATGGTCATAGCAGTAGTTGTGCGGAGTGGGACTCCATCATGGCCCAATAGATTTGGTGATCAAAGAAGTGGATAATAGTATGCTTTACGCATTGAGTGAGAGATGTGAGGATGATTGCTATGTTTTATGTTTGCTATCACCATGACATGCACACTTCCACTTCACACTTTATGTTAGTGTTACCGTAGAGTATTGTACATCTTATTATGCTAACTCTTTGGTTGCAGGTTCAGGTCAGGTCTGATTATTTATAACTATTTTTGCTTTGTCCAGTTATAGACTTGTTATCGCTCACACCAGACTTTCGTCTGACCCAGAGTTTAATATCTCTTCTTATTCCTCTGGGTGCTCCTAAACGAGCAAACTAGAAACAAGTTTGGTGGTTATGCACGAGTAGTTGTCGGAAGACAAGCAGGAGGCTTCCATGTACAATACATATATTATCCCTGTGTTGTTTATGGTCGTTGTTTTGGGCATTAGTAGTGTACCTCTTTTATTTTCCTTTTAGAGACAGTATTTTAAAGTTCTAATAATTGGATATGAAGCTGTGTTTTGGATTCTGCTACTCTGATGGATATGGTTTAGTTTTCAGCTTATGTTATGTCTCGTCTATATTATTTCAAGTTATGTTATTGTTATATTTTATTCCATGCTCCATGAGTATACTACAGGTTATTTGGCAAGTTTCAAACACCTTTGGCGATCGTCCTATGCTAGTCAGGCATGGATACAACACATTTTCGGGAAATGTCTGATTCGTATGGGGCGACCGTCACACCGGAGTTGTTTTAATAACTCCTAAAGGACTATCGATTTATTATGCTTTGTGGTTAGAATTTTCCACGACAAATAATGATTCCGAAAATGAGGCCCTGATTGCCGGGTTGAAACTCGCTAAGGAATAAGATGTAATAATGTTGGACATTTTTTGGGACTCAAAGATTGTTGTTTGCCAGGTTCAGAAGGAATTCCAGGCTAAGAGACCTCGACTAGTCACTTACCTCGAAAGGGTAGAGGAGTTGTTAGACAACTTAGAGCATTATAACATAACTAGCATTCCGCGGAAGGAGAATCAGAAAACGGATAGATTAGTTAAGTTGGCATGTTCTAACAATCCGAAAGAGACTGAGATAGCCTCGATTGAGGTACTAGGATCCCCAAGCATCGACCAGACGGATTTTGATCTGGTGCTGGAAACCGAACCAGAAAAAGAATCATGGATGACCCCAATAAAGAACTTTTTGAAAATCGTAACACTCCCATCAAAAAAGAATGAGAGACGGGTCGTGGTTCGTAAAGATACAACTCTGTTATGCAACATGAATCTCTTTATAATCAAGAATTTCAATGCTTTTTCTCCGATGTATAGGAAACGGCGACATCAAGCGCGTACTAAGAGAAGTGCATGAGGGTGAGTGTGGAGATCACATCGGAGGTCAAACACCGGCAAGGAAAATATTGCAATATGGCTACTTCTGGCCAACCATAAATCGAGATGTAGCTGATTATTCATGATGCTGCGATAGGTACCAGAAATTTCCGAAGGTTCCAGGAGCACCTCCCGGTCAACTAAAGTAAATGGTGATCCCGTGGCCATTTGCTACAAGGGGAATAAACATTATTGGAAGTCTTCCAATTGCCAAAGGTGGAGCAAAATATGCAATCATGGCCGTAGATAACTTTATAAAGTGGGCAGAAGCCGAACCATTAACTATGATCACAACAAAGAGGGTGATTAATTTTGTGGTCAGGAACATCATTTGTCGATCTGGGATTCCCAAAACCATTATAACTGAAAATGGGACCCAGTTTGATAGCACTAAGTTCAAAGTTTTCTGCCATAAATACAAGATTGATAAGAGATACACCGTAGTGGCTTACCCTCAATTAAATGGAAAAGTTGAGGCAATAAACAAAATCATTAAGTCTCTCTTGAAAAAGCGATTGGAGTAGGCAAAAGCCATGTGGGGTGACGAGTTACCATTAGCATTATGGGCCTACCGAACGACTTACAAGACAGTAACAGTCCATACCCCCTTTTCACTTTTTTCGGATCAGAAGAAGTCATTCCAGTGGAGTTGAAAGTTCCCGCTCACAGGACAACGTAATATGATTCGATGACTAACAGAGCACTTCTTCTTGAATCCCTGAACATGGTTGAAGAAAAAAGTGATGAAGCAGACTTGCGCGCCTCGATTCATAGACACCAAGTTGCGCGATACTATAACAGGAAGTTTCGACCTCGAACCTTTGA
The DNA here is from genome assembly GCA_030737875.1 of Allium sativum. Lineage (NCBI taxonomy): Eukaryota > Viridiplantae > Streptophyta > Magnoliopsida > Asparagales > Amaryllidaceae > Allium > Allium sativum. The sequence goes on along the minus strand of CM060925.1, from coordinate 184,807,185 downwards.
ACCTAGAGACCTGGTCTTGAAACGTGTGTTCCCAACTCCCGTGAATCTGGGTCCAAAATGGGAAGGACCATACACCATTCAGCGGAAACTTGATATAGGAGCTTTCAAGTTAGCAACCGTGGATGTTGAGGAAGTACCTAGACCATGGAATGCCCAACACTTTCGGCAATACCTGACTTAAGATTGTACAGTTTGTTTTGTTTTATAGACTTTGTAAAAAGGCACGACTTGCCTAGAAAAGTTTAGTTAATATAAACAAAAGATCCCAAAGTGGACGTAGGTTATGATTTGGCCAAACAACTAAAAAAATATCATGTGTCATTTGTTTTTCCTGCATTTATTTCCCTATATCCTATGATTATTTTACTTTGGGTATGAGGTGTCAAACTTGAATTGAAAATTGGGAACAAGTATAACACTCGAACCGGTGAGACTCCGCCCTTGACAAAGTTAGGTGTAGAAAGAAAACCGGAGTGAACGAGATGATCGTTTGCATAATAGATTGATAAAGACGAGGAGATAACACCCTAAACTCCAACTCTCGTGATTAGAGAATGAGTATAAAGGACGGGAAGACGACGTGCCCAAGGCGTGATGGTGCACCATGATTAATTACCTCTTGACCTTACTCTAACGTGGACAGACGACAGGAGAGTATAAAGGCACTGGAAATAGGTGCCAACGAAAAAAGATCCTTACCCCACTGAAGGATTAGAGGCATCTTAACGACAATCCTAATCAATCTCGAACAAGGCCCGGCCATGCCTATTATTCAAGATTGATTAGGGGCATATGCACATATATCACATTTCCCTATTGCTAATTACTTTTAATTTAGCAATGATTTTTGCATTATATATGTTATTGTTTACAGGGAAACTTTTTGTTTAATTTGTGATGTAATTTGTCATTTGTCACTTATATTAATAATGTTTTAACTGCTAGTGCATTTAATTGAAACTAATGAAACAAGCTACTTTATTTACATAAGTGTCGATTTATACAAGAAAACTAATCAAAAGATGTGAGGGTCGAACTCGCAACAACAATAGCAGGCCAGTGGAAAATAAAATGAAAGAACCAAATCACGTTTCACTTGGATTTGGGGGAGGCTTGTTCATCCGAGCAACTTTTTGTTTCTCTTTTTCTTCCTTCTCAACATCCTGAGAAGGCTCTTCTTTGACTTCTTCTTTTCTATGGGAGGAGTAACTTGGGGAGCAGTGGAGGATTGAGATGCTAGCTGAGAAGTGGTTGACTTTCAAAGCTTGACAACTATTTTTTGACATGGAGGTACATGGATGGGGTCAATGCTAAGGGGCTCTTCAATTTCTCCCCTAGACTTGACTTTCAAAAGTGCATCTTGTTTTGCCTTCATGTCAGCCAAAGTCATGTCATCAGTTTTTTTTCAAGGCTCCGGTTACGATAACATCAACGTCTCCCTCGTCAACATCATTCCCACCATCATCCTTTAGAGAGTCTATAATGTCCCCATCCTTGGGAGTCTCAGTACTGGATGGCATGATGGATTTGTCAGCGGATTTTTCTTTCTTCTTCTCGACCCTCTAGGTAGACTTTGTCTCGGCAATCTCTTCTTGTTTTTCCTCAGCCTTCTCGGTAGACTTTTCATCGGTGACTCTTTCTTTCTTCTCATCTGGCTTTGCAACTACAGGACGAAAAGCGACTGTTATTAACTCAGGAGAAAACTTGAGTTCTTCGATTTTTTTACCAATAATAAGATAGAAAGTTGAAGTAGCTCTAAAAATTTGTGGTGAAAAGGTGGAGATACCTTCAGATGACTTCTCAACATAAGCAGTAAGAGTTTCTGAAGTTGTTTCAACAATACGAGACAAGAAAGATGTCTTGGGAATTCCTGAATTCTCTGGATCATACCCCTCTAATTTGGTAGCCTCATTGGCAATAGACGAAGAGCCAGTTTCGGCAGTTTTTTCCCCTTAAGTTGGCCCATCTCCTCATCCATAGCAGCAGTTATAAGTTTATGCCCTTGAGTTAAGCATACCGCTCCTTACCCTTAGATATTTCTCCATGAGTTTCCCTTCATCAATGGAATCCACCTTGAGCTCTTTCTTCTCCCATTCAACAACTTGATCCTACACATAAACCAGAGATGTTGGGTAGTTCTTTATCTAAGAGATGTCCCGATAACAGATCACTTGAGCAAAAAACTGTATCATTAGCTCTCGTCCAATTCTTTTTTAGCTGCAGAAATTTGTGCATTGGCATCCTTGGCAGATTTAATAGAAAAGCTTGCATTCCCTTTGGCTAGGACTACCCTCGATTCGACTTCCATTAGCTTGGCTTCTAGCTCAGCGTTTTTCTTTGCTAACTCCGTCTTCTCTTGCTCGAAACAAGCACAAGCTGACTTTGCCTTGGCAGTTTCAGATATATTATCCTCGGCTTGTTTCTTCAAATTCAAGCGTTCCTGGCTATGAGATTCAAGTTCCATATGATAATGCTTTTGTACCTCCTTGTGTTGTTTCTTGTAATTGTCAGCATTTCGAAGAGCAAGGGTTAGTTGAGCTTGTGCATCCTCTACTTCTATTTCTGTCTTTTTCTAGATGTTATCATCGTATTGCGCCATTTCCTTCATATTTTTTACATCGGTGATTAATTCTCGAATGACCTTGAAAAAATTACGCGAGTACTTGAACATCTTCTTATATTGCTTATACACTAAGACTATTTTAGCCTTAACATCATCCACTGACTTCGAAGGCACTGGCTCAAGGGCGGGAACAAAGACCGTATTATCAAAGTGATGATCTGGAAGTTGTCTTTTCAGAGCTTTTAATTTTGCTTTATTCTCAGAGTCAAGACTCACAGACTTCACTGTTGATAGATTGACTTCTCGTCACTTAGTAGATACAAGGGCCATTTTACCCTTCTCTAGCCCATTCTCAGAAGTTTTGGTTTTGTCCTGTGGGTCGGGATGTTTTGGTGGTAGCCTTTCCTGATGATGTTTTTCCTTTAGAAGAGTCAGAACATTGGATTGTGCTTTATCTCCTTCACGACGGTCCTGATGGCTCCTATGCTTCTCAGGATCTGACAGACGAGGAAAACGTAAGCGTAAAGGATAAGGATGACCAGAATCATAGTGTCTCCTACTATCTCTCCCGCCCCCATCATCCCAATCATGTTCCGTATCAAAGTCAAATCTTGGAAAGCTTGAATGAACATTTCCAAGAGGGTAGCTATAGCACGTCATTTGTCCTACAAAACAACACAAGAAAATATTAGGATTAGGATTAATATGATAAACGGGTGATGTGACGTGTAGTACAAGTGTGTTGTGCGTATCCTAAGTGATCCCCCCAACAGGCCAGAGCCTGGAGCTAGGACTATTTGTGTAGTCTCCCCGGCCTTCACAGGAGTAACATCTTCCTCGGAAGTGGGAAAGAAAGAATCAGTTCCAAAATCTTATGAAGTGTAAATGGCATTGGGCAAGGGAAGCCTCCTTAAACCCTAATATATGGAGTCGTCTATGAAAAAATCGACAGCTTGAGACTTGGTTAATGGTGGTGTCTCTGGGAAAGTCCGTTTTTTGGGGGTGGCAGTATCCTCGGGAGTAACATATTTATGCCTATCCCTGGTAGATATATTCACTAATACATCGTCTTGAATTGGCATAGGGGAAGGGCTCTTTTGGAGTGCAGTTGGGTCTTCTCCCTTGGTTGTTCCCTCACCACCTAATTGCAGTTCTTGGTTGGATCCTACAATTTCTTAACCCTTTGAACTTTATTCCTTCCCGATTAAAGTTTCAGTGGGCCCCTCGATTGGGGGAACATACACGTAAGGACCTTCCCCGTAGCATATGCTACGAGTAATAGCAAGTAGGTGATGGCAATGAAGATAGTCATCTATTAGACACTCTCTGACGATTAGGATATTTTATCACCATTAAGCAAGTAGCTCAGGCGATCCAAGTACACATGGTGCACCTTCTTTTTGGATTGGCAACTGTAGGAAAAATGAGATAGTCAACATATACGATAGCCATTAAAGTAAGAATGTTGAATTTTGAAGCTTACTTGATTTAAGCCATCGCCTAGCGCATCCTGTTGCTGTTTGATATAAAACAATTCGGGCTTTACGTCACCTACTTTACTACTAAACAGCTCGTCGATAATCTTCTTTTTTGGAACAGACTCAAAGTACACGAAAGACGATGTCTCTTTTGTTTGGTGTTTGAAATTATAGAAGAAGCATACATCTTCGAAAGTGAGTTTTGTTCCCAAAATTTCCCTATAAGTAATATACAATCTGTATAGGTAAGCGTAGACGTTTAGGGGAAGTTGCATGGGGAAATTTGCATTTGTCTTAGAAAATCGACGACGAATGGTGAAAACGGAGGGATGGCCCCCACAACACACATCAACCGACTTATCGTCATGTATCCTTCAAGTGGATCATGAGGCTTGTCTATTTTACTAGCCTTTTTGGTATCTTTCCAGAGGATTCCATGTTTTAAACATATTCATGTAAGCTTGGTGGGACGACCGCCTACAGCCCCTGCACTATACAAGAGGAATAATGCGCTGAAAGTTGTGTCGGGCTGCTATAGACGATCATCAGAGTAGGTAAACTGTAACAACCCGAATTTTTACAACACGTTAAATCAAGAATCAAGACAGAATTAAATTATAAATTCTGAATCAAGTGAAACGGGCTATGCCATTGCGTTCGTCTCGGAAAAATACGCGAAATAGAGTCCGAGTTTTCGAGAATCGGAGTCCGTATGACCCGTAAAAGGCCCAAAGAAGGTTTCTGGGAATTTGAATTTCGGAAACAGTTTTGGAAATCAGATCTGGGGCCAGGCGGGAAGTTTCCCGCCTAGGCCATGTCGACAGGGCTGTCGACAGGCCTGTCGACTTGAGCCCAGACCAAGTCGACAGCCCTGTCGACTTGCCTGTCGACAGGGGGTGGCCGGGGCAAGCTGCCTGGCGCACCTGTTTGTCTCACCTGGTCTTGTTCTTGGGCTGGTTCTGGAAGCTTCCGAGATCTGATGGTCCGGATCTATCCTAGGGTTAATCTAAGGGCCTAAAACTATCCTAATCTCTATAAAAAGACCCTAAACCTAACCTAAATCCCTAAAAATCAAACCTAGCAACTAAGTGCTGCCAAAATCTTCATTGACCATGGCCTCCATCTCCAATCCCTAGAGACTATGCATTCAAATCGGGTTCAAATCAAAAGGTGCAAGCTTGCTACACCAAATAGAGGCCAAATAAACGTTGTTATGCGAGTTCCATGACGATTCTTCAACAAAGGAGGCACCTTTCTTAGCCAAGATGATTCATGCTCCTTTCCCTAGGCCTAACTATGTAAGTTCTAGCTACTTTTAGAAGGAAACGGTAGTTTTGATAATGACATGGGATAAAATGAGGCTAAACATGATTATGCGAACCTATATGAACTTTACCTTGCCTCTTGTGTTCATGTTTATGATTTTAGGCCATGTGAGTGACTTAATCATGCCTCTCATGCTATGCATAACCTAGTTTAACTTGCAAGTTTGGATCTTTATGCATGAAATGCTAGCATGAACCTTTAGGAACCACTTCACATTGGCTAAGACAAGATTTTGGGCTTATGCATGTTTATAAACCCAAACCTCTTATGTTTCATGCATGTTTGTGGCAAAATGATATTATGCAAGTTTGTGGCCAAATCCTATATGATAGTATGCATGCTTATGGTCAATCCCTATATGACTCTATCATGCATGTTTTAAGGCCAAACCCCCTTATGACGCCATGCATGTTTGGAGCCAATCCCTTTTTGGCATCATGCATGTTTTGAGACCAATATGTGACATAGTATCCTTACTATGTTGACTCGCTTTGCTTGCGTTGGGAAAACAGGATTTTGGGTAGTTAGATAAACATGAACATGTCGCGAAATCTTAACTTGAATATGACATGTGTTTATACTTGAAAATATGACTTGAAAGATAACATGGAAGTTGACATGTAGGTATGCATAAAAACATGAGCTTGGGAATTTACCTATTAAGTTAGGTCTACCCTTTGGGAATTTACCTATTAAGTTAGGTCTACCCAAATGCTTGAAAACTTGTAACATGTTTTGGAAACATGATGAACTTAGACAATATAAGTGTGGCCAACTCGAGGTTGGGTTGAGTTTGCAACGTAAAACTACCCGGAACCGACCGGCCTAACTAGTAGTTGCAAACAATAGGACCCAATGTGAGAAGTTGGTCATGTCGCGCTTAAGACCCGAGGTTAGACTAGGTTGTGGTGTAAATCTACCCGGACCCGCCCGGCTTAACTAGTAACCACAACAAGGTCTAATGTGAGAGGTTAAGAGTGCATTAATTAAATTAATGCCACATGATAAGGTTAAGTAAATTTGACTAATGACACTTAACCGATATGACACGAATGGGTAGGTTAAGTGGGACCGGGCTTGATTTCCTTAATGACACTTAACCATGCAAGATGATTAGGAGATGGGGTTAAGTAATTTACACTTAACTAATCTAAACACGGTAATTAGATGGGGTTAAGTAATCCACACTTAACTAATCTAAACACGGTAATTCGATGGGGTTAAGTTAAACACTTAACCAATTTAAACTTGGTAATTCAATGAGGTTAAGTAACCAATACTTAACCAACTTAACGTGATAATTTAATGGGGTTAAGCAACTTATACTTAACCAATTATACATGAAGATTTGATGTGGTTAAGTGACCTAAACTTAACCAATCTAACTCGTTAATTTGATGTGGTTAAGTGAACTAAACTTAACCAATCTAACTCGTTAATTGGATGTGGTTAAGTGACCTATACTTAGCCAATCTAACTCGTGAATTTATGGGGGTTAAGTTAACCTATACTTAACCAATCTAACGTGAAAACATGATAAGGCTAAGTCACGAATCACTTGAATACGCTTGACCGATTTGACTCGGTAATTTGACAAGGTCAAGTTAATTTATATAATTAACCAATCTAAAATGATAATTAGACGAGGTTAAGTTATGGATTGCTTAATATACTTAGCCAACTTGACACATGGTTTGTAGGGTTAAGCCTTGGACTTGGATACTTAGCCAATTTTGACATGGTTTGTAGACGGGCTAAGTTATGAACTTAAGTGACACTTAACCCATTAGATAAACCCTAATTCTGAGGATTAGGTAAATAACCATAGTTAACAAGGATTATGGAAATAAGGCTAAGTGGTAAACCTTAGTTAAGGGAAACTAAGTAATAATTCTTAGTCAAGGAAATTTGGACCATTTCTTAGATAGATTAGTAACCCGATACGTTAGGTCAACGTTTAAGTATGCGTGTAGGAGCAGGCTATCTGATTTAGATAAAGGCTCCAACGAACTGGGTAACGAAGCAGCGGCTTCGGGGAACGTGAGGATATTCTTGGGATCCCTCTGTGAGCTGCCAGGTCATTATACTAGGCTCACGAGAGGTTGAGGTCTGCGGTAGAAGAACCAAGAATATGCCTTGGTTGCTATGCGAGCGACCTAAAGGCTGGGGTGGATAGCAGTGAGTCGACGAATACATAAGGTGCCTGAGATAGCAAGTTCGTCGATCATCTACCATCTTGAGTCAAGCGTGTACGTACGGAAAGGCAGGGAACACCCAACAGACCATAATTGCTATCTAATTATGGGTGAGGTAGGCCGTAGGATATGGGCTGGCCGGAGTGTAGTTCTCATGCTAGATTTTCTCTTGTGTTGCCTTTCACTAGTTGAGGGAGGGGTCTCGTGGGACCATAGCCACGTGTAGAAAAGCAGACCTTAGTATCTGCATCGGCAGATAAATTTAAAGCTCCCGACCGAGTCCTGTATTTCTTGTTCTGCCTTGTGACAGGACTCGGATGGCACGATGTGATACATGTGCATACAGTTATAGAAAAACGATTCACGATGAATGCGTGGGAAAAAGGGCGCGGTTGAGGGTAAGCGTAATCCCTAGTGGCCTAGGTGGTTTAACCCGAACCGAAATACGAAAGCGTGCAATAGGTAAGCGTAATCCCTAGTGGTGCTAGGTGGCGTAAGTCCTAGTAGTTCAAACAATGATTCATATGGAAGAGCCTAGCTAGAACAAGGGTGACAGTCCAAACGATTTCAAGGATAATACGACATGAGGAAGCCCGTACGAGGTACGGCAAAGGACTGAACTTATATACATGGAAAGAAACATATGATTTGAGTAACCTATATATGCGATATATTAGGTTGACATGGACCGTTACACGACTTTGAGTAAGGGACATTCATGGTTAACACATAACAAGGCTGGGATACTAGTACGGAGGGTGCAGAGCAAATATACATGTTAGAACTAATATACATAATAGATACCGTGGGATGTTAGACGGGGCAGATACCTTGGGATAATGTACTCGATAGAAATCTGACGATGTGATACCTTGACTTATCATAACACCGTAGTTTATCATGATACCTTAGTTTACCTTGCCACAGTAGTTAAACCGGCTACCCCGGTTTAGTTTATCTATCTTGTAGTTATCCTTATGTTTACTTTCAGTTTATGCATGTCATGTTACCTTTACCTGTTTTTATACTGGAAGTAGATAGGACTTACTCAGTCTTTTTGACTGACCCGTTTTGTTTCGCCTCTTTTCTTCCGTTTCCCCCCCAGGTTACAGGGAGGAAACAATGCAGTTTAGTTCGGACTTCTTCTGCTTGAAGGTCATCATGGATGGCTTGGACTTCTCTTGGCTATGGCTACTTTACTGTTTTTACTTGGGGAATAATTTATTAAAAAGTCTTTATGCTTCTTTACTATTGCAAGACAGGTTTTGTTGTACTCGGATGTAAAAGGCTTTACACCTTATTTATTCATGTTATGAAAGTTTGATTTTACTTCCGCTATTTTATATGTTCTGTCTTGTGATATTTCTGTGCATGTTTAACAATAATGCCCCTCTAAAGCTAGTGCATTCCCTTTGTGAGTGACCCTAGCGGAGGTGGGGTGTTACATTTGGTATCAGAGCAGAAGGTTACTAGACTGGGCAAAGTTTTTAAAGACCTTCTAAAAATTATTTGAAAAACCGTTTACAAAGAAGCATTTTTCAAGAAAATTTTCTTTTAAAAAGAAAAAGGCTATTCCCCAAAGGCCATTAGCATTATCCTTGTTTCCTTGATTGAATCTCTTTTCCTTTCTTTCCTCCATCTGTAGTCACAGTGGTTTTGACTGCGACTAGTCTTTCGAGCTGCGTATGTGTTTCCCGTACGATGGAGGTGGTTCTCGAGAGACCGTTGCAGAGTTATGCATGAAAGGATAGTAAGAACAAGGATAAAGGATACGAGCTCAGGGATAAGCAACATGTTGGTATGGCTGAGTCCTAAAAGGAGGGAGAAAGATGAACAATGAAACCCATGATGAGAGAGTACCTTTGGCATGGTGAAACGGGACGGATAGTTAAGTATCATGGAACAGGGACAAGATCATTCAGAGGGCAATAGTATGCTCTCATTTCTAGGGTACCTCAGAAGGAGGGTAACGATCTTGTTAAAGGTTTAGCTTTTCTTCTCTATCATCCTGTCGGGACTTTGTTTTGATCACCGCATCTTTTATGTCCACTTCGATAGTTGAGTCTCTGCACCTTAGTACTAGCGTAGTAGAGGATCCCGTTTTTGTCTCAAGTCCTATTGGAAGATTGGTCCATTTACTCATGGATTGTTTGAATTTGAGAATGTCTATATCAAGTGTTGAGCTTGGAAATAATGCTTATGTTTATAAGTTGTGGATGGATTCTAGGGATGAAGTGGTTATCCAGTAAGGGGTGCCACTCTCGGTTTTAGAAGAAGGGTAGTTAGACTCTTGGCTTGCTTTGGTAATACCCTTGAAGTATCACGTAACCTTTTGGGTTCTGTCATGATTAGTTACTTAGAATCCCTAGATGCCTTTGTTGGGAATTAGAAACCCGATCGAATGGTGTTCGCTAATAAGACGGATGGTTTACTTCGATTATGTATGGGTTATGGGAATTACCCTAGTAAGTGCGCACGGTAACTTGTTTACTTTCAAGAGAAAGTTTTTCTACGTGGAATACCTTATGGTACAAGGTCCAGGATTCACTAGTGAATTTTGAGGGCTCGCATGGAATAATGTGTACGCAGTCCTGTTTGCGCCAAGTATTCTAGAAGGAGAATAAGTGCAAGTGGAACGAGAGGCGACGAGGAAATGAGTTCCAACTCATGATATGGAAACAGGAAATAAGAAGCTGCGAAATCGTGAAGTAAAAGGGGCGGTCAAGGCACGATGGAACTAAGCTCAAGGTAATGCGACTCAGGAGACTGAAGACTAAATACGTGCATGATATCTCTTTTGGGAATATATCCTCGATCCCTGTTTTTCTGTTGAGCTTGCTTGTAGGCTATCTTTTATGGATATCCTCTCGGTCCTGTCTCTGTTACAAACCCCGTACGGAGTTTGTTTTGTTTATCTTCTCGACCCTGTTTCAGGGAATCTTAGGTAGAACCCTGTGGATGTAAACATGTATTTGAAACATGTTATGGTTGATATGGTTGCAAGTGGTTGCTCGTGGATGCGCGAATTTACATTAGATATTAGCTCGACTCGGTCACATTTCATATTGCATATGCACGAGTATTTATACTTGTTTATGGATGAAATTGAATGTGTTATCATGCGGATGTTGCATGTGGTTGAATGTTTGTGCACGCATATAGTGTATATGACTAGGACTATTTGCATACATGATGGATTCATAGCACTAAACATAATTTTTGCATTCAAAAGATTTTTCAGGCCTGATCATTAGCATTAGCTAAGGAACATGTACACACACGTTTTGCATACATTCATAAAGCATTAGGAGTCGTCTAAGGACAAGGGTTGCTTGTGGATGATGGTTTGAGTAGATGGATGATGGATGGTAGGATATGTTCTTCCTAACTTTGAGGTTTCGGGGACGAAATCCTTTAAGAAGGGGAGAATGTAACAACCCGAATTTTTACAACACGTTAAATCAAGAATCAAGACAGAATCAAATTATAAATTCTGAATCAAGTGAAACGGGCTATGCCATTGCATTCGTCTCGGAAAAATACGCGAAATAGAGTCCGAGTTTTCGAGAATCGGAGTCCGTATGACCCGTAAAAGGCCCAAGGAAGGTTTCTGGGAATTTGAATTTCGGAAACAGTTTTGGAAATCAGATCTGGGGCCAGGCGGGATGTTTCCCGCCTAGGCCATGTCGACAGGGCTGTCGACAGGCCTGTCGACTTGGGCCCAGACCAAGTCGACAGCCCTGTCGACTTGCCTGTCGACAGGGGGTGGCCGGGGCAAGCTGCCTGGCGCACCTGTTTGTCTCACCTGGTCTTGTTCTTGGGCTGGTTCTGGAAGCTTCCGAGATCTGATGGTCCTGATCTATCCTAGGGTTAATCTAAGGGCCTAAAACTATCCTAATCTCTATAAAAAGACCCTAAACCTAACCTAAATCCCTAAAAATCAAACCTAGCAACTAAGTGCTGCCAAAATCTTCATTGACCATGGCCTCCATCTCCAATCCCTAGAGACTATGCATTCAAATCGGGTTCAAATCAAAAGGTGCAAGCTTGCTACACCAAATAGAGGCCAAATCAACGTTGCTATGCGAGTTCCATGACGATTCTTCAACAAAGGAGGCACCTTTCTTAGCCAAGATGATTCATGCTCCTTTCCCTAGGCCTAACTATGTAAGTTCTAGCTACTTTTAGATGGAAACGGTAGTTTTGATAATGACATGGGATAAAATGAGGCTAAACATGATTATGCGAACCTATATGAACCTTACCTTGCCTCTTGTGTTCATGTTTATGATTTTAGGCCATGTGAGTGACTTAATCATGCCTCTCATGCTATGCATAACCTAGTTTAACTTGCAAGTTTGGATCTTTATGCATGAAATGCTAGCATGAACCTTTAGGAACCACTTCAAATTGGCTAAGACAAGATTTTGGGCTTATGCATGTTTATGAACCCAAACCTATTATGTTTCATGCATGTTTGTGGCAAAATGATATTATGCAAGTTTGTGGCCAAATCCTATATGATAGTATGCATGCTTATGGTCAATCCCTATATGACTCTATCATGCATGTTTTAAGGCCAAACCCCCTTATGACGCCATGCATGTTTGGAGCCAATCCCTTTTTGGCATCATGCATGTTTTGAGACCAATATGTGACATAGTATCCTTACTATGTTGACTCGCTTTGCTTGCGTTGGGAAAACACGATTTTGGGTAGTTAGATAAACATGAACATGTCGCGAAATCTTAACTTGAATATGACATGTGTTTATACTTGAAAATATGACTTGAAAGATAACATGGAAGTTGACATGTAGGTATGCATAAAAACATGAGCTTGGGAATTTACCTATTAAGTTAGGTCTACCCTTTGGGAATTTACCTATTAAGTTAGGTCTACCCAAATGCTTGAAAACTTGTAACATGTTTTGGAAACATGATGAACTTAGACAATACAAGTGTGGCCAACTCGAGGTTGGGTTGAGTTTGCAACGTAAAACTACCCGGAACCGACCGGCCTAACTAGTAGTTGCAAACAATAGGACCCAATGTGAGAAGTTGGTCATGTCGCGCTTAAGACCCGAGGTTAGACTAGGTTGTGGTGTAAATCTACCCGGACCCGCCCGGCTTAACTAGTAACCACAACAAGGTCTAATGTGAGAGGTTAAGAGTGCATTAATTAAATTAATGCCACATGATAAGGTTAAGTAAATTTGACTAATGACACTTAACCGATATGACACGAATGGGTAGGTTAAGTGGGACCGGGCTTGATTTCCTTAATGACACTTAACCATGCAAGATGATTAGGAGATGGGGTTAAGTAATTTACACTTAACTAATCTAAACACGGTAATTAAATGGGGTTAAGTAATCCACACTTAACTAATCTAAACACGGTAATTCGATGGGGTTAAGTTAAACACTTAACCAATTTAAACTTGGTAATTCAATGAGGTTAAGTAACCAATACTTAACCAACTTAACGTGATAATTTAATGGGGTTAAGCAACTTATACTTAACCAATTATACATGAAGATTTGATGTGGTTAAGTGACCTAAACTTAACCAATCTAACTCGTTAATTGGATGTGGTTAAGTGAACTAAACTTAACCAATCTAACTCGTTAATTGGATGTGGTTAAGTGACCTATACTTAGCCAATCTAACTCGTGAATTTATGGGGGTTAAGTTAACCTATACTTAACCAATCTAACGTGAAAACATGATAAGGCTAAGTCACGAATCACTTGAATACGCTTGACCGATTTGACTCGGTAATTTGACAAGGTCAAGTTAATTTATATAATTAACCAATCTAAAATGATAATTAGACGAGGTTAAGTTATGGATTGCTTAATATACTTAGCCAACTTGACACATGGTTTGTAGGGTTAAGCCTTGGACTTGGATACTTAGCCAATTTTGACATGGTTTGTAGACGGGCTAAGTTATGAACTTAAGTGACACTTAACCCATTAGATAAACCCTAATTCTGAGGATTAGGTAAATAACCATAGTTAACAAGGATTATGGAAATAAGGCTAAGTGGTAAACCTTAGTTAAGGGAAACTAAGTAATAATTCTTAGTCAAGGAAATTTGGACCATTTCTTAGATAGATTAGTAACCCGATACGTTAGGTCAACGTTTAAGTATGCGTGTAGGAGCAGGCTATCTGATTTAGATAAAGGCTCCAACGAACTGGGTAACGAAGCAGCGGCTTCGGGGAACGTGAGGATATTCTTGGGATCCCTCTGTGAGCTGCCAGGTCATTATACTAGGCTCACGAGAGGTTGAGGTCTGCGGTAGAAGAACCAAGAATATGCCTTGGTTGCTATGCGAGCGACCTAAAGGCTGGGGTGGATAGCAGTGAGTCGACGAATACATAAGGTGCCTGAGATAGCAAGTTCGTCGATCATCTACCATCTTGAGTCAAGCGTGTACGTACGGAAAGGCAGGGAACACCCAACAGACCATAATTGCTATCTAATTATGGGTGAGGTAGGCCGTAGGATATGGGCTGGCCGGAGTGTAGTTCTCATGCTAGATTTTCTCTTGTGTTGCCTTTCACTAGTTGAGGGAGGGGTCTCGTGGGACCATAGCCACGTGTAGAAAAGCAGACCTTAGTATCTGCATCGGTAGATAAATTTAAAGCTCCCGACCGAGTCCTGTATTTCTTGTTCTGCCTTGTGACAGGACTCGGATGGCACGATGTGATACATGTGCATACAGTTATAGAAAAACGATTCACGATGAATGCGTGGGAAAAAGGGTGCGGTTGAGGGTAAGCGTAATCCCTAGTGGCCTAGGTGGTTTAACCCGAACCGAAATACGAAAGCGTGCAATAGGTAAGCGTAATCCCTAGTGGTGCTAGGTGGCGTAAGTCCTAGTAGTTCAAACAATGATTCATATGGAAGAGCCTAGCTAGAACAAGGGTGACAGTCCAAACGATTTCAAGGATAATACGACATGAGGAAGCCCGTACGAGGTACGGCAAAGGACTGAACTTATATACATGGAAAGAAACATATGATTTGAGTAACCTATATATGCGATATATTAGGTTGACATGGACCGTTACACGACTTTGAGTAAGGGACATTCATGGTTAACACATAACAAGGCTGGGATACTAGTACGGAGGGTGCAGAGCAAATATACATGTTAGAACTAATATACATAATAGATACCGTGGGATGTTAGACGGGGCAGATACCTTGGGATAATGTACTCGATAGAAATCTGACGATGTGATAACTTGACTTATCATAACACCGTAGTTTATCATGATACCTTAGTTTACCTTGCCACAGTAGTTAAACCGGCTACCCCGGTTTAGTTTATCTATCTTGTAGTTATCCTTATGTTTACTTTCAGTTTATGCATGTCATGTTACCTTTACCTGTTTTTATACTAGAAGTAGATAGGACTTACTCAGTCTTTTTGACTGACCCATTTTGTTTCGCTCTTTTCTTCCGTTTCCCCCCCCCCCCAGGTTACAGGGAGGAAACAATGCAGTTTAGTTCGGACTTCTTCTGCTTGAAGGTCATCATGGATGGCTTGGACTTCTCTTGGCTATGGCTACTTTACTGTTTTTACTTGGGGAATAATTTATTAAAAAGTCTTTATGCTTCTTTACTATTGCAAGACAGGTTTTGTTGTACTCGGATGTAAAAGGCTTTAGACCTTATTTATTCATGTTATGAAAGTTTGATTTTACTTCCGCTATTTTATATGTTCTGTCTTGTGATATTTCTGTGCATGTTTACCAATAATGCCCCTCTAAAGCTAGTGCATTCCCTTTGTGAGTGACCCTAGCGGAGGTGGGGTGTTACATAAACACATCGAAACCTATTGTAGAACTCACAGCGCAAGGATAAAATATAATAGAACATATACAACAGGTAATAGTAGTGAAGCATCATATAGCAAACTTTCTATACTTTCACAACATCCTGAAAGATTCTTCCAACATCATAGGAAATATCAAGTATGTACATAAGGCCTCACTACAGCACACATAGAGCAACTCAAACAGTGGAAACAGAGAATGCTATATAGTAATAAACTGGTATGTGAGCCTCCTGCTCGTCGTCGATCAACATCATCATCCCCTTAAAGAATCACCTATCACCTGCTACTCAGTCTGCCTACCCAGAACGGGATCAACAGCCCTAGGTAATAAGAGGAAACATAAAACCTTGAGTCATACAACAGTCTTAGTGAGCGATAAAACAGCTAACAAACTTCAACAATAAAGTATATGAGAATGGGTAGATTTACCAACCACTACCCAATGCTAGAGAACAACTAACATTCCCATTCCCCACATCATGACAGAGATAGCCTTTACAATCGATAACACATAAGGTAGCAACAATTCATTCATGGAAACCAAAACATCCATTCAATCATGGAAAGCACTCATAACATCCAGATTATATAAGTCTCACATAGACGGCCCTATTCGAGTTTAATATTCCCCAAGTATTATCCCTAGAGTCCTAAACCAATATCAGCCAAGCACTCAGGGAACATCTTCTTCGACTTTGGATAATTCACGTGAATGGTAAAAATAGAAAACCAATCATCCATGACTGACACTAGCTATCACCGCTAATCCTGCTTTGAAACCAACATTAATCGTATGACGGCCATACTTGCCATATGTCAAGGGTTAATGGTAACCCTAGTTCTAGCATAAACTCTATATGTCCAACCTTGACAATGTCCAACCTTGACAATTAGGCCTTCCTCCAAGACCCAGGGTACTCGACTTACAACCGGTCTTTTAGACGTGTCTAGTGTATCCCTACTTCGAGCCTGCTAGAACTTACGACAACGATAATCTCTGGGCCTTCACATCTCTAGTCACCCAAGCTGATGACTTTTCAGGGATCAAGCAACCTTATCGAGCGACCATTATCCACCAACTCACAACCTTTGAGTTGCTAGCTCATTCGTTGTTCTACACCCATCAACGAGCACCTTTCAACACTTCGAACCTTCCCAAGAACGCTGGTCGGTCCACCTGAAACAACACTGGTCGGTCCTCCCGAAACAGCACCGGTCGATCTTCCTTAATCACTACCTACCGGTCTTCCGAAAGCACTACCTACCGATCAGTCTTCCTGAAGTATCACCAACCGGTCGGTCTTCCTGAAGCACTACCTACTTGAATTTGCATCGAATCCCATCCGACCGATCCTCCCTGACCCTCCAGTCCTCCCGGACCAACCAGTCCTCCCTGACCAAAAATACTAGCAACCACTGATCAGGTACTGTAGCAAGCAAAATGTTGTAGCAATAGCTGACTGGTTGGTCACTGTAGCAACTGCTGACCGCTCGATCACTGTAGCAACAGCTGACCGGCCGGGTCAATGTAGCAAGCAAAACACTGTAGCAGCAGCTGACCGGTCGGTCACTATAGCAACTGTCGGTCACTGTAGCAACAGCTGACCGGTCGGTCACTATAGCAACTGTTGATCGATTGGCGATTTTGACTAAAATTTCACCTAACGATGAATCCGACAAAACCGACTAAACCAAAATCATCAAACACAATCATAAACATTTCACAACATTTCTAACAACATGAATATGGCGATTATCACAAAAATGATGTAAATCTCACCAAAACCATTAAAATGAATATATGACCTAAGTGAGAGATCTAACTTACATAAACATGTGAAACGATATGAAATTAACGGTTAAAACTTGCTAAATTAGATTACAGGGTAATGCATATGAAAATAGACACATAATGGTGTAAATCTATGGTAAAACATTGCAATTTGATGAAAAACATGCCCAAATACTCATATACTTCATTGCATTCATGTAAGAGATGTAAATCACTCACTGATTCTCCAAAACAAGCTAAAATGATAGAATTATGAATCCAGGCAGCGAGCAATTCAACCCAAACTCCTCGATCCAATGAATCCACCCTTGAAATGATGTAGATCTAGCCTCCAATGGTGTAGATCTATGATTTCCCTTCTTAGATTTGGATTTTTAATGGTGGAAATGTGTTAGAAGAAGGAGATCAATGCCTCCAAATGAGAGAATGGTAAAGTAAACCTTTTCCCTCCACTCTCACCGCCTATTTTTATAGGATTCCACCAGCCCACTAATGGGCCTCCGCAATTCAGCCCATAAGGCTCTCCAAACCTGAACAACCAACTGAAAAACCTTAAAACAACGATTTTTCCCAAATCGCTGAGCCAAATCTTTAATTAACCACTCTACAAAAAGGCAATCATCAATTCCTTTCCAATGGCACAGGTCTCACCCTCGGATTCGACCTAAGTCAAAAGTTATGCCCTATACAAGGCTGACAGAGGCAAAATGGTCACAAACAAAAAGAGTAAAAATTATGGACATGTCTCACATCCCCATAAGAAACATATTAAAGATGTAAATGATCCAACCCTCAAGGAATAAAATAAAAATATTTTACAATCCTACGATACATAAAATGCGGGCTGTTACATTCTTCCCCCTGAAGAATTTTGCCCCCGAAATTCCAAGCAATCACAACAATTCTGCATGCCTATCATCCATAAGAAGTCAATTCTATCACCCAAACAAGCAACCATCAAGCCATGCATCCATAACCTTATCCTAGCACGCAGAATTCTACCAAACAACAACAAGATACAATGATATAACGATGTTATGATCAAAGGGTCCTATGGACGAAGAGTTCTGGATGAGTCGCCTTCATATTCTCTTCTGCCTCCCACGTACAATCGTTGCCATCTTCACTCCATTGTACCTTGACTAACTTAACCGCCTTCCTCCTAAGCTATTTCGTGTCATTCCACACAACACGAATTGGCTTACGAGGTCTCATGATTGCGGTCTCTACTTCTAGAACTTCATACTGCTCTGGAGATACCACCACATTTGAATCATGCACGAATTTCTGTAGAAACGACACATGGAACACATTATGCACACTCGACATCCTCTCAGGTAATTCCAATCTATATGCGAGCTTTTCAATTCGCTCGACTATCGGAAATGGTCCAACAATCCTTGGAGCTAACTTTCCTTTCTTACCAAATCTAGCCATGTGCTTCAACGACGAAGCTTTCACGAAAACCTATCGCCCATGTCGAATTCCAAGTCCTTACGACCTTTGTCGGCGTAACTCTTCTGACGGTCCTGGGCTGCCTTCATTCGTTGCTGAACTAACTCGATACAATCCAAGGTTTCTCTAATCATATCTGGTCCAAGCACCAACTTATCTCCAGTTTCTAACCAACTTGTTGGAGAATTGCACGACCACCCATACAATGCCTCGCATGGTGCCATCCCAATGCTAGACTAGTGGATATTATTATACGCAAACTCCACTAGATGTAGATGGTCTTCCCATGATCCTCTGAAGTCTAACACACAAGCCCTTAGGAGATCTTCCAAAACTCGATTGGCTCTCTCGGTCTGACCATCAGTTTGGGGATGGTATGCCATACTCAAGCACAACTCGGTTCCCAAAGCTTCTTGCAAACTTTCCCAAAATCCACTCGTGAATAATGGATCTCGGTCACTCACTATAATCTTTGGGACACCATGGAATCGAACTGTCCATTTCACATAAAGTTCAGCCAATTTCGATGCTGTCCTAGTCGACTTGACAGGAATGAATCTCGCACTTTTGCTCAAATGTTTCATGATGACCCAAATCCCTTCATTTCCTGCCCTGGTTCTAGATAGTCCATTGATACTTGCTCCCAC
Source organism: Allium sativum (assembly GCA_030737875.1). Classification (NCBI taxonomy): domain Eukaryota; kingdom Viridiplantae; phylum Streptophyta; class Magnoliopsida; order Asparagales; family Amaryllidaceae; genus Allium; species Allium sativum. The sequence goes on along the minus strand of CM060925.1, from coordinate 184,787,871 downwards.
TTCCACGTAGGAACTTCCAAAGGCTGAAGCAAACCACTCGGCTTCTTCTGTTCAGCTTTCACAAACTAATAGTTTATACACTTGGAAATGAACTTCCCAATGTCTCGCTTCATCCCTTCCCAGTATTAGTCTCTCTTCATGTCCTGATACATCTTATTGCCACCGGGATGAATCGTCATCTTCGAGTGATGACATTTTCTCAGAACCCTATCCCTTAATCCGTCGATATCAGGAACAGCTAATCGCCCTTACTTTCGAAGCCAACCTTTTCGATCGACCTTGAACTCTTTATCTATTGGTTCTAGTTTCTGAATGAAATCGACAAGCTTCGCATCTATCTTTTGACTCTCGCCAATACTTTCGATAAGAGTAGGTCTTATCGATAAGCTTGCCAATATTTTAGGTTCCAACTCACACCTTGGCCTAAAATCAAGCCTTGCCAAGTACTCGAGGCTCTTCCATTCCGGAAACATTGCTCCCAAACTTGCGTGTCTTCGACTCAATGCATCTGCAACTGTGTTGCCTTTGCCAGGAGTATAGGCTATATCAAAATCATATGACGCTAGAAACTCTAACCATCTTTGCTGCTGAATATTCAATTCCTTTAGGGAGAAAAGATAATTCAACAACTTATGATCCATAAACAACTCGAATCGAACTCCCAAAAGGTAATGTCTCCACATCTTCAGGGCAAACACAATTGTCGCCAACTCCAAATCATGAGTTGGGTGATTCTTCTCATGCGGCTTTAGATGTCGACTCGCGTAGGCCACAACCTTATCCTTCTGAATTAGTACTACTCCAAGCCCAGTACCGCATGCATCGGTGTACACTACCATCTCTTCATTCCCCCTCGGAATGGTCGTCGCAGGAGAATTTGTCAGTCTCTCCTTCAGGATTCCAAACGCTTGTTCACACTTCGCATCCCATGTGAACAGTTGATTCTTCTTCGTCAATCCTGTTAACGTTGCAACTATCTTGGAGAAATCCTTGATAAACCATCGGTAATAACCAGCTAATCCAAGAAAACTCCAAACATCCGTTGCACTCTTAGGGCTATCCCAGTCCTGGATTGATGCCACTTTAGCGGGGTCAACTGCTATCCCATTTCTAGAAACAACATGACCTAAGAATCTCACTTCATCCTTACAAAAGTGACACTTCGAAAATTTAGCTTCCAGCTGATGCTTTCGCAAAATCTCTAACACAACTCTCAAGTGCATCTTATGTTCTTCCTCATTTCTTGAGAAAACTAGAATATTATCCACGAACACAAGCACAAACTTGTTCAACTGATCTCTGAATACCTTATTCATAAGATCAACGAAATATGTTGGTGCCTTAGTCAACCCGAATGGCATTACCAACCACTTGAAAAAACCAGATGGTGTCCTAAAAGCGGTCATTGGCACACTATCCTTAGCCACCCTCAATTGATGAAACCACGTTGCCAGATCCATCTGAGAAAATTCTTTGTCATTCGTGAAGTTGATCGAACAAGTCATCTATTGAAACACCCCACCTCCATTAAGGTCACTCATAGAGGGAATGAATTAACTTTGGTGGAGCATTTTTAGTACAAGATGCTGAAAAATTACAAGACAGATAAATAAAGTAGTGGAAAATAAATAACCTTTATTGATTAAAACAGCTCGTACAAGGATTGTTTTACAGCACCAATACTTATTACAAGAAAGCATCTGTCTTGTTTAATATAAAGAAGCACAAATTGACAATAATATTCCCCAATAAAGCATGAGCCAGCCATAGTAGTAGAAAATGGAGTTCAAAGCAATGCACCAAAGAATCTTCAAGCTTGGAAAGAGTAATGGCCCCAAAACGAGCTGAGCTTTTCCCTCCCAGGCTACCTGGGGGGGAACGGAAGAAAAGAGGCGAAAGCAAACTAGGTCATACATAAAGTCTGGTAAGTCCAGTGATTCTTAGTATTTAAACGAGGAAAAGGGTCAAGACATGAACAATGCTAAATATAAGACTAAACCATAGTAACAAGATAACATGGGATGTGATATGGCAAGATAAACTGAATGTACCGATAAACTAGATATATTGATAAATTGAATATACTGATAAACTGAATGCGCTTCTACTCCTTCTCTGCTTCGTGACTACTCTGTTATACTGATTTCTATATCTCTGCACTACCTAACTAGTGTCCAAACTAGTAATCTATATAAAATGATCATATGATAACGTGATCCCAATCCCCGTAATTGTGGTTGCCTTCATTTGTATATCAATTATGGGGATTCCATTTATTACCTAGATCTAATTTAGGGTTTCCTATCGAGCGCTTCCTTGATTCAACCAGGGTTTACTCTACCCAGGGCCACTGGGATTTATGCTACCTATTGAACGCTTCTCGGATTCAGGGTTTACGCAACCTAGGTCCAACTAGGGATTATGCTACCTATCGAACGATGCCCCCTAGTCTAGGACACACTACCCAGAGCGGTATATGTTTCTCGTCTTTCCCCACGCATGTGTCGTGAATCGTTATCGATGTCTAGATGCACATGTCCTCTATATGTGCGACCTGAGTCCCATGGCAGGGTTAGTCAAGAAACACGGAACTCGATCGGGATCTTTCAGAGATCTGCCGATTGCAGATGCTAAGGTCTGCTTTTACAGTGGCTATGGTCCCATTAGACCCCTCCCTCGACTAAAAAATGAAAGGCACCCAAGAAAATCAAGAATGAGAACTGTACGCAGGCCCCTCTATGCCCCACCAACCTTTGGTCCAACCTCACCCATAACTAGATAGCAAGTATATGGTCTGTTGGAATTCTCCACCTTTCGGTATCTCGACTGACTCAAGATGGTATGTAGACGACGAGTTGCTATCACAGGGCAAAAACTGGTCTCGCCGAATCACGCTGGTCCATCCTAGTCTTTATGTTGCCTTATTATCGCAACCAAGGCATACACTTGGCCCTTCTAACGTAGACCTTAACCTCTATGAGCCCAGAGGGATCATTTGGTGCCTCACAGAGGGATACCAAGAGTACCCTCACGTCCCCTCGAAGTTGCGTGCTTCGTAACCCAGATCGTTGGAGCCTTCTTCATGATCAGATGGACATTCGCTCCTCCTCGTATTCTTCTTGGTTTTCTTGACTAAGGTTTACTACTTTGTTCACTTAACTAAGGTTTACTACTTAGTTTCCTGAATCATTCGTTTTCTTAACTAAGGTTTACAACTTAGTTCTCTTAACTAAGGTTTACTACTTAGTTCTCTTTCTCATCATGTTGGATTGGTTAAGTGTTATCTAGCAATTTACATTGACTTAACCTAACCATATATCATGTCAAATTGGTTAAGTGTTATCTAGCGGTTCATATTGACTTAACCCACCCCTACATCATGTCAAATTGGTTAAGTGTTCCTTAACCTTACTGGTTTGTCAGGTTATACTGGTTAAGTGGCTCTCATTAACTTAACCCTGTTTATTTATCATGCTATAACGGCTAAGTGTTCTAAGTTTACTTAACCCCACCGTCTAGTTTAGTTAGCATATTATAACGGTTAAACATTTACTTAACCTTAGCCACCTGTCTAGTACACATGATATAATGGTTAAGTGTTTCCTTAGTTACTTACCCCCACAAATCTTGCCTTGTTAACATGTTAAGTTGGTTAAGTGTCCAAATTAACTTAACCCCTATCAATCTTGTCTAGTTAACATGTAGAATTGGCTAAGTGTTTTCTCAATTACTTAACCCCACCCTTCTTGTCTTTGTTAACATGTTAAGTTAGTTACGTGTTTCCTTAAATACTTAACCTTACCATTTCTAGCTTGATTATTCATGAGCTTTAATTAATTAATTAATTAAAGCACGAACCACTCACATTAGACAGGTATTATTGTGGTTACTGGATGTGCCGGTCAGTTCAGGGCAGTTTTACACCACAACTCAGTCTAACCTCGGGTCTTTCTGGGCTTGATGCACTAACCTCTCTCATTAGACAAGTATTTTTTTGGTCACTGGATGTGCCGGTCGGTTCCGGGCAGTTTTACACCACAACTCAGTCTAACCTCGGGTTAGGCATATTCGTCTTTTACTAAATTTATATATTTACTATTTATGTAAATTTTCCGTAAATCAATTTAGCCTAGATCATATTAATTTGTCTTGCCAATTAACATACTTATATTCTATGCCCAAAACTTGATTTACCTATCAATTAGCCCAACGTGCAGTTTATACCAATTTAGATTTAATATTCCCTTTTTTCAGTTCATGCCCAATCCAGATTAATATCCAATTTACAGTTTATGTCAAAACTAGATTTAATATTCTAGTTCACCATTTATGTCCAAGACTTGGTTCACATGCTAATTACATACTTTGCGGCCAATTAAAATTTATCAATTTATGCCCAAGTCTAATATGCATGTAAATCATTCACTATTATAGCCAATTTAGATTATGCCAACATATTTATTATACTAAATTAACTTAATTAAGCTACGCCCAATCCCCGCATCATATCGTACGTATAACATGATTTCATAAGTTTTCTAAGTACTCATGAAATGGCACTAACAAAAGGAATAGGGGATAAGCACAAGAATGGATATAAAAGAAAAGGCATGCAAAAATAATGGCTCCAACGGGTTCGATGTACATAATAGTGAATAGGAATAAACTAGCCAAGCTACACACTAAATATGAGATCCAACATAATCAAGGGAATAGGCATAGGTGATTTGGTCCAACATAATGCCAGTTCAAGGTACAACATGATCGGTTAATTGTAACAATGGGAATAGGCATAAGCATCTAGCTACAATAGTTATAGGCAATTAACCACAATAGTCATGGGCGACTAATCACAATAACTTCTTAATCAATATCAAAGGCAATAGTCTCATAGTTATGAATCATAGTCGTGGGCAACAGTCTCATAGTCAAGAATCATAGTCATAGGCAATAATTTCATAGGCAACAGTTCATGGCCATAGTCTTAGGCATAGATCTCATAATCATAGTCATAGTCATAGGCAATAGCTTCATGGGCTACAGTTTCATAGTCACAAACCATAGTCATAGGAAAAAGTCTCATAGTCATAGTCATAGTCATAAATCAAATCCAAAGGCCTAGATAACTTTAGATTTGACATAAGCATGAATCAAAGATAATTAACTTGCAAGTAGGTACAGTTCTATATTTTGATTTATTACATTCACGATTCCAATTACACGTTCAAATCTAAGGAATAACCGAACTTACAAAGAAGGAAATCTTGATTTTTGGAATCTGAATTCTAAAGTTGGAATGCTCGCCTTTGATGTAGATCGTTGTTCTTATAATTCAGATTTGATTCACTTCGTAGCTTTCTAGTTTTATTTTTAGTTCAAAGAGAATGGTGGTTGTCCTGGGTTGAGTACGGCGGTATAACAGCTCCTGGAACGAATTAATATGATTTTAGGGTTGAGTGTTATGTTGTTTATATAGAATTTCTATTTAATTAAAGCCATCGGATGAACCTAGCATTAACCACAACTATTCAGTCAGGATAGGGTGACACGTCAGCCCTAATGACTCAACAAGGAGTCAAAAAGGACTCAGCAATGAGTCACGGTACGGATCAGAACACACCAGAAAGTTGTGCAGGCTTTCAGCCCGACCTGGGTACACTTGGCAGGTGCGTCAGTGCAATTTTTGTACTGGCGCACTTCCCAAGTGCGTCAGTGCAATTTTTTTTCTTCTGGTTCTCTTCCTAACTTCGTTCGTCCGTATCTTCTTCATACGGTTTTCGATTTATGCAAACTCGGATCTATCTCAAGCAGAACTCCGAGACGAATGCAATGGCGTAACCTGTTTCCCTTAATTCTTGCATTTGAAATTAATTATTCTTTGATTATATCTTATGTCCCGATTTAAAATTGCGGGGTGTTACATTCTCCCCTCCTTAAAGGATTTCATCCCCGAAATCTCTAAGTTAAGAAGAATGCATATCCTATCGTCCAACATCCATGTACTCAACCATTCAATCACTGGCGTCGATTGTCCTTAAAAGATTTCTAATGCTTTCATGATCATATGCATAGTGTGTGTACATGTCCTTATCTAATGCAAAATCAGGCGGTCTACTGATTCAGCTGACCTCCTTAATGCGGATTATGTTAGTGCCATGAGTCCAATATGTATGCAATCCTAATGATACATATTATTTCTATATGAGTGCACAACCATTCACTCAAATGCAACGTCCATAGGATAACACATCAAGTTCAATCCATAAACAAATATATATATATATATGTGTGTGTGTGTGTGTGCAAATGCAATATGAAAGTGACTGAGCTGATCTAGTGCCTAATGTGTTCATATGCATCCACTAGCAACCACTTGCAACGATCAATCATAACATGTTTCAAACACATGTTTACATCCGTTGGCTTCTACCTAAGAATCAAAGATATGACTTGGAGGATATACCTTAAAAGATAAAGACTAGCATGCAAATAAACTTTACAGAAAAAGAGGAATCAATGATACACCCTTAAAAGGGTATGATGCGCATATCTTGCCTTTAGTCTTCTAAATCGTATCTTCTTGAGCTTCACTCCTCTGTACCTTATCTAATTTAACTTCATGGTTGCGAATCTTATTTACCTCCATTTCCAAAACCCACTAGTAAAGATAGGCCCTCGATCACTTACTATGCTAGAGGGTATCCAATGTAGTCGAACTATCTTTCCAAGATAAACATATATCAAGTGTATATCCTAAGATGATTAGAGGTCTCTCCTTTACTTAGCTTATCCATCATGCTGCAAATCTGAGGGTCTAAAGCTAATGGATACTATTTGCTTATTACCTCTCTTAAGGTCAGTCTAACTTAGTGTGCCAGCCCCAACCATTTATTTCTCACGCAAACCATCCTAGTCGAACTCGACATCCCTCAAATACAAGCCTCAAAGGCTTAAACCAATATCAGACAAGCACCCAAGGGATACGTCCTACGAATTTGGACGATCTATATGAGATGACACTAACAAAACAACCAAACAATTGAGCACTTTATCGACTATGGCTATCCTCTCCAATTTTGCTCCAGAATTATCATTGATCGCATAACTAGCTTTGCAGTGTCATCTAGATACATGCGTAAGTCTGTCTCGAGTTTTAGGGGGAAAACCCCTACACTAATCAAAACATCTTGCGTACTCATGAACTGTCCTAACGGATCGAAAATTGTCGATATATAAGTAAAGTGATTCTAGTTAGCTCAGACAAACTGATCCCTTAGGATCATACAAAATCTCAAGGGTATTCCCGAGGAAAGTCGAAGGTCTAATTACCCTTGTTTCATAATTACTAGCTAACCAATCAATGCCTAGAATCAACCTATAGCCCAAAAAACATAAGCATAAATATAGCTATTCTCAAATCCTCACAAGTCATAGATAAATGGGTCGAACCAGCAACTGGATTTGAGACTATAATGGGATCCTCTACTATACAATATCTAGGGTGCAGAGACTCGACTATGGAAGTAGATATACACGAATGTGAAGTGCTAAAATCAGAAGGAGTACTAACAGGATAACCAAAAAGGAAAAACTCTTTCAACAGAAATCTTACTGCCTCTCTCTCAAGTATGCTAGCGGTGAGAGCATGCTCTTGCCTTCCAGAAAATCATGTCCCTTGTTCTTGCCCTTGCCCTTAATTATATGACCCGTTATACTAAAATAAAGATACTTACTCTTGTTTTTAGTTTTACTATTCTTTCCTCCCCTCCTTTGTAAACCAAGTCCATATCCATGGGTTCTTCATCCTTGTGTTGTGCTCCTTAGCCAAACCCCCTCATTCTCAACTTTGCCATCCTTGTGTAACTTGTTGACATGTCTCTCGAAAGCTGCCTCCATCGCACGGAGAATCCTACAAAGCTCAAAAGAAAATTACGGCTATAGATGGAAGTTAGGCACTTATTTGCCCTTTGACAAGTGTTGTAGTCTCATCAAGCCTACGGAACCATGCCGCGATAAGGTTATCTCCCAGAAAGCCAGGAGCCCGAGAGACATAGGAAAGATGGAAACAAGGATTCAAATAGAGGATCAAAAGATAGTGCATATGGATTTGGGGAATATGCCTTTTAAAAAAAACTTTTCTTTTGAAAATGCTTCTTTTAAAATCGTTTTAAAATGATTTTACAAATCTTTTTATCTGATCTGGTAACCTTCAGCTCTGATACCAAGTGAAACACCCTACCTCCGTTAAGGTCACTCACAGAGGGAATGCCTTAACTTCGATGGAGCATTTTTAGTACAAGATGCTGAAAAATTACAAGACTGACAAATAAAGCAGTGGAAAATAAATAATCTTTATTGATTAAAACAGCTTGTACAAAGATTGTTTTACAACACCAATACTTATTACAAGAAAGCATCTGTCTTGTTTAATATAAAGAAGCACAAACTGACAATGATATTCCCCAATAAAGCATGAGCCGTCCATAGCAGTAGAAAATGGAGTTCAAAGCAATGCGCTAAAGAATCTTCAAGCTCGGAAAGAGTAATGGCCCTAAAACGAGCTGAGCTTTTTCCCTCCGTGACTACCTGGGAGGGAACGGAAGAAAAGAGGCAAAAGCAAACTAGGTCAGACATAAAGTCTGGTAAGTCCAGTGATTCTTAGTATTTAAATGAGGAAAAGGGTCATGACATGAATTATGCTAAATATAAGACTAAACCATTGTAACAAGATAACAGGGATAAGCATGGGATGAGATATGACAAGATAAACTGATTGTTCCGATAAACTGGATATACTGATAAACTGAATATACTGATAAACTGAATGCGCTTCTACTCCTTCTCTGCTTCGCGACTACTCTGTTATACTGATTTCTATATCTCTGCACTACCTAACTAGTGTCCAAACTAGTAATCTATATAAAATGATCATATGATAACGTGATCCTAATCCCCGTAATTATGGTTGCCTTCAGGTGTACATCTATTATGGGGATTCCATTTATTACCTAGATCTAATTTAGGGTTTACTATCGAGCGCTTCCTAGATTGAACCAGGGCTAACGCTACCCAGGGACACAAGGGTTTATGCTACCTATTGAATGCTTCTCGGATTCATGGTTTACGCGACCTAGGTCCAACTAGGGATTATGCTACCTATCGAACGATGCCCCCTAGTCTAGGACACACTACCCAGAGCGGTATATGTTCCTCGGCTTTCCTCACGTATGTGTTATGAATCGTTATCGATGTCTAGATGCACATGTGCTCTATATGTGCAACCCGAGTCCCGTGGCAGGGTTATTCAAGAAACACGGAACTCGGTCGGGAGCTTTCATATATCTGCCGATTGCAGATGCTAAGGTTTGCTTTTACAGTGGCTACGGTCCCACTAGACCCCTCCCTCAACTAACAAATGAAAGGAACCCAAGAAAATCAAGAATGAGAACTGTACGCAGGCCCCTCTGTGCCCCCACCAACCTATGGGCCAACCTCACCCATAACTAGATAGAAAGTATATGGTATGTTGGAGTTCTCCTCCTTTCCGTATCTCGACTGACTCAAGATGGTAGGTAGACGACGAGTTGCTATCACAGGGCAAAACTGGTCTCGACGAATCACGCTGGTCCATCCTAGTCTTTAGGTTGCCTTATTATTGCAACTAAGGCATACCCTTGGCTCTTCTAACGTAGACCTTAACCTCTATGAGCCCAAGAGGATCATCTGTAGCCTCACAGAGGGATACCAAGAGTACCCTCACGTCCCCTCGAAGCTGTGTGCTTCGCAACCCAGTTCGTTGGAGCCTTCTTCATGATCAGATGAACGTTCGCTCCTCCTCGTATTCTACTTGGTTTTCTTGACTATGGTTTACTACTTAGTTCTCTTAACTAAGGTTTACTACTTAGTTTCCTGATTCATTCGTTTTATTAACAAAGGTTTACAACTTAGTTCTATTAACTAAGGTTTACTACTTAGTTCTCTTTCTCATCATGTTGGATTGGTTAAGTGTTATCTAGCAGTTTACGTTGTCATAACCTTCCCATATATCATGTCAAATTAGTTAAGTGTTATCTAGCGGTTCATGTTGACTTAACCCACCCCTACATCATGTCAAATTGGTTAAGTGTTCCTTAACCTTACTCGTTTGTCAGGTTATACTGGTTAAGTATCTCTCATTAACTTATCCCTGTTTATTTATCATGCTATAATGGCTAAGTGTTCTAAGTTTACTTACCCCAACCATATAGTTTAGTTAGCATGTTATAACGGTTAAACATTTACTTAACCTTACCCACTTGTCTAGTTTACATGTTATAATGGTTAAGTGTTTCCTTAGTTACTTAACCCCCACAAATCTTGCCTCGTTAACATGTTAAGTTGGTTAAGTGTCCAAATAAACTTAACCCCTATCAATCTTGTCTAGTTAACATGTTGAATTGGCTAAGTGTTTTCTCAATTACTTAACCCCACCCTTCTTGTCTTTGTTAACATGTTAAGTTGGTTAAGTGTTTACTTAATTACTTAACCTCACCATTTCTAGCTTGATTGTTCATGAGCTTTAATTAATTAATTAAAGCATCAACCACTCACATTAGACAGGTATTGTTGTGGTTACTGGATGTGCCGGTCGGTTCCGGGCAGTTTTACACCACAACTCAGTCTAACCTCGGGTCTTTGTGGGCTTGATGCACTAACCTCTCACATTAGACAGGTATTGTTGTGGTCACTGGATGTGCCGGTCGGTTCTGGCCAGTTTTACACCACAACGGGTTAGGCATATTTGTCTTTTACTAAATTTACATATTTACTATTTATGCAAATTTTCCGTAAATCAATTTAGCCTAGATCATATTCATTTGTCATGCCAATTAATATACTTATATTTTATGCCCAAAACTTGATTTACCTATTAATTAGCCCAACTTGCAGTTTATACCAATTTAGATTTAATATTCCCCTTTTTCAGTTCATGCCCAATCTAGATTGATATTCCAATTTACAGTTTATGTCAAAACTAGATTTAATACTCTAGATCACCATTTATGTCCAAGACTTGATTTACATGCAAATTACATACTTTGCGGCTAATTAAAATTTATCAATTTATGCCCAAGTCTAATATGCATGTAAATCATTCATTATTATAGCCAATTTAGATTATGCCAACATATTTATTATGCCAAATTAACTTAATTAAGCTACGCCCAATCCCCGCATCATATTGTACGTATAACATGATTTCACAAGTTTTCTAAGTACTCATGAAATGACACTAACAAAAGGAATAGGGAATAAGCACAAGAATTGATATAAAAGAATAGGCATGCAAAAATTATGGCTCCAACGGGTTCGATGTACATAATAGTGAATAGGAATAAACTAGCCAAGTTACACACTAAATATGAGATCCAACATAATCAAGGGAATAGGCATAGGTGATTTGGTCCAACATAATGCCAGTTCAAGGTACAACATGATCGGTTAATTGTAACAATGGGAATAGGCATAAGTATCTAACTACAATAGTTATAGGCAATTAACCACAATAGTCATGGGCAACTAATCACAATAATTTCTTAATCAATGTCATAGGCAATAGTCTCATAGTTATGAATCATAGTCGTGGGCAACAGTCTCATAGTCACGAATCATAGTCATAGGCAACAATTTCTTAGGCAACAGTTCATGGCCATAGTCTTAGGCAAAGGTCTCATGGTCATAGACATAGGCAATAGCTTCACGGGCAACAGTTTTATAGTCACGAACCATGGTCATAGGCAAAAGTCTCATAGTCATGGTCATAGTCATAGTCTTAAATCAAATCCAAAGACATAGATAACTTTTGATTTGATGTAAGCATGAATCAAAGATAATTAACTTGCAAATAGGTACAGTTCTATATTTTGATTTATTACATTCACGATTCCAACTACATGTTCAAATCTAAGGAATAACCGAACTTACAAAGAATGAATTCTTGATTTCTGGAATCTGAATTCTGAAGTTGGAATGCTCGCCTTTGATGTAGATCATTGTTCTTATAATTCAGATTTGATTCACTTTGTAGCTTTCTAGTTTTCTTTTTAGTTGAAAGAGAATGGTGGCTGTCCTTGGTTGAGTATGGCAGCATGACGGCTCTTGGAACGAATTAGTGTGATTTTAGGGTTGAGTGTTAGGTCGTTTATATAGAATTTCAAATTAATTAAAGCCGTCGGATGAACCTAGAGTTAACCACAACCATTCAGTCAGGATATGGTGACACCTCAGCCCCAATGACTCAACAAGGAGTCAGAAAGGACTCAGCAATGAGTCACAGTACGGATCAGAACACACTAGAAATCTGTGCAGGATTTCAGCCCGACCTGGGCGCACTTGGCTGGTGCGCTAGTGCAATTTTTGTACTGGCGCACTTCCCAAGTGCGCTAGTGCAATTATTTTTCTTTTGGTTCTCTGCCTAACTTCGTTCGTCCATATCTTCTTCATAATATGTCCGATTTACGCAAACTCGGACTCTATCTCAAGCAGAATTCCGAGACGAACGCAATGGCGTAACCCATTTCCCTTAATTCTCGCATTTGAAATTAATTATTCTTTGATTATATCTTATGTCCCGATTTAAAATTGCGAGGTGTTACATCTATTCTTGGCAACAGACACTTGTTCTTTTTGGTCACCTTATTCAGCTCACGATAGTCCACACACAATCTTAACGAGCCGTCTACCTCGGTTGCAAACACAACTGGTACGCCCCATTTGGAAACACTCCTTCAAATGAGTCCTATTACCAAAAGGTCTTTAACTTGCACCTCCAACTCTTGTTGTTCTTTAGGCGCCATCCGCCTAAGTGGCATAACGATTGGTCTTGCACCCTCGACCAAATCGATCCTAAACTCGATCTCACGATGTTGCGGCAACCCTTTGACCTCGTCAAAGATATCTACATACTCATTAGAGATCAACACTGGTGACAAGTCTTCTTGTGGAATCCCAAGTGGATATAGATAACTCATGAAGACCCGTCTTTGCGCTTACATCTAATCAACACCTTTCGCCCTTCCACATCCCCGACCCTTACCTCTAGCTTCTCGCAATTCAACCTTGTTGCATACCTCTTGAGCCAATCCATGCTCAAGATGATTCCAAACCTAGCGAAGTTAAGAACAAAAAAATCACACACAAAAGAGCAACCATGACTCGACAACACTAGACCACGACATATCATGCAAAGATTTGACGAACCCCTAACTGGATTAGTCACTACGAAGGGTCTATCACAAATCTCAGGTTCCAAACCCAAGAGACACACAAGCTCATTGCAAATGAAACAATGCGATGCTCCAGTATCGAAAAGCACACAAACTGAAACACCATTAACAGAAAGAGTACCTTGCACCACGACACCCTTTCCCTTCTCCTCTATAGTAAGAGCTCTCAAAGAAGTTGGTACGGTTTCCAAAGCATAGGTCCTCACAACTTCCTTTCCCTTAGCTGATTCTGGACAATCTTTCTTCTCATGCTCAGGCTTTCCACATTTGAAGCACTTCTTCTCAGCTTTGGGATTCTTGCACTCATTAGAAAAACGGCCTTTCTGTTGGGGGTAAAAGCAAACCACCACACTCTTAGGCTTCTTTTGGCCATTTTTTCCCTTTTGTTGTTGCTTCTTCCTCTTCTTATTATTACCCCCCTACTGTGGTTTCTGAGCCTCTTTGGTTGCAGCGACAACATTTTCTTCCTTGGGAAACAAGCTCTCCTGACGAGTAGCTTTTTCCACAATCTTCTCAAATGAATCGTCAAGATGGTCAACTAACGGCTTTCCGATACAAGTGTCCAAACCCAAAATAAACTTCTCGTTCTTCTGATATGGTGTATCAATGTATGAATGAGCATATCTAGACAAGGCTTCAAAGTCAGAAATATAGTCAAGCACAGAACGACCATTCTGTTTCAGCTCTATGAACTTCTTGAATAGAGCATATTTCTGAGCTATGGAGATAAACATTTCTTCAAACTTAGCTTGGAATTGCTCCCATGAAATTTCTTCCTCTGGAGTCTTGAGTGTAACAGAATTCCACCATTCCATGGCCCTGCCCTGCAATTGCCTTGATGCAAGCTTTCTCTTTATTACATCCTCAATACCCAAGTCTCCAAAGATTCGGACACATGAATCCACCCACCTCTGAACCTCTTTAGCTAGTTCAGTTCCGTTGAATGGTTTTCCCCTAGAGATGTAAAGTCCATGTACAGCTTTGCAAAATCTACTAATCTAGGAACTCTCAACCAGCACCTACCGTTGCTGCCACTAGAGCGGGTACGCTTCGCATAATTGCTTCTGCCATGGCTTCAAACATGGCTAAGTAATTAGGTTCACCACTATTTCCCCCTCCATTATTTGTTCCCCTAGCAGCGTGTCTTGTTTCTCCTCTACTCATTCTAAATTTGCAATTTAGAATAATTAGCCACTTTCAAGAAAACTGCTAAAGGGAAACAACTGTTACTACTATATATGCTACTACATATAGTAAGCATCATACTGTAATCTACAAGTACGTCTGTCATATGTGATTACGTCCTTGAACTTTGGACAAAAATCATTGACTAGAGCTCTGATACCAAATGAGACGACCGCCCACAGCCCCTGCACTATACAAGAGGAATAATGCACTGAAAGGTGTGCCAGGATGCTATGGACGATCATCATAGTAGGTAAACACATCGAAACCTGTCGTAGAACACACAGCGCAAGGATAAAATATAAAAGAACATATACAACAGGTAAGAGTAGTGAAGCATAATATAGCAAGCTTTCTACACTTTCACAACATCCTGAAATATTCTTCCAACATCATAGGAAATATCAAATATGTACATAAGGCCTGACTACAGCACTCACAGAGCAACTCAAACAGTGGAAACAGAAAATACTAGATAGTAATAAACTAGTACTTCCAACAGGTTATTCATTCATGAAACCTGTTCTTCTTCGTCCCAACAACCTACCTTCCTAGCCTAGTTGCCCAGATCTTTTTTTTCAAAAACTTCCCCTGTCGGTGAGGTAATAATAATTACTTAGGCGGAGAGGCAACTCCCGACCTAAGGTCAGTTTGTTAAGAATAGAAGGTGAGAATCGCGCTGCTGTGGGCCTCCTTCTCGTCGTCGATCAGCATCATCATCTCCACTAAAGAATCACCTGTCACCTGCTACTTAGTCTGCCCACCCACAACCGGATAAATGGCCCAAGGTAATAAGAGGAAACATAAAACCTTGAGTCAAACAACAGTCTTAGTGAGCGATAAAATAGCTAACAAACTTCAATAATAAAGTATATGAGAATGGGTAAACTTACCAACCATTACCCAATACTAGAGAAGAACTAACATTCGCCTTCCCCACATCTTGACAGTGATAGCCTTTACAATGTATAACACATAAGGCAGCAACAATTCATTCATGGAAACTAGAACATCCATTCAATTATGGAAAGCACCCATAACATCCAGATTATATAAGTCTCACACAGACGACCCTAATTGAGTTTAACATTCCCCAAGTACTATCCCCAGAGGCCTAAACCAATATCAGTCAAGCACTCAAGGAACATCTCCCTTGACTTTGGGTAATCCACGTGAAATGGTACAAAAAGAAAGCCAATCATCCATGAATAACTCTGGCTATCACCGCCAATCCTGCTTTGAAACCATCGTTAATCGTATGACGGCCAACCTTGCCATATGTCAAGGGCTAATGGTAACCCTAGTTCTAGCATAAACTCTATATGTCCAACCTTGACAATGTCCAACCTTGACAACTAGGCCTTCCTCGAAGACCCAGGATACTCGACTTACAACCGGTCTTTTAGACATCTCTAGTGTAACCTTGCGTCAAGCCTGCTAGAACTTACGACAACGATAATCTCTCGGCCTTCACATCTCTCATCACCCAACCTGATAGACGTTCATGTAACACCCCACCTCCGCTAGGGTCACTCACAAAGGGAATGCCCTAGTTTTGGAGGGGTATTATCTAGTAAACAGGCACAGAGATAACACAAGACAGAACATAGATAAAATAGAGTATATAAAGCAGTGGATATAAACTTTAAAACCAAATCTCATTACTGAAAAACAGAGTCAAAACCTCTTACATCAAAATGCCAAGTCATTATTTCATTACATCAAGTTCTGAAGAAGCAATGTACTTAAAACAACATAAGTAAAATATTATTCCCCAAAAAGTGCATGAGTGCAGCCATAGCATAGCTCAAGACCAAACCGTACATGAGCTGTCAGAAAGCAAGCAAAGTCCAAGCTAAGAGCTAGAGTTTCCTCCCTAAGAACCTTGGGGGGGAACGAAAGACAAAGAGGCGAAAGAAAACGGGTCAGTCAAAAAGACTAGTAAGCCCTAGTGACTATCAGCATAGAAACTAGTAAAGTTAACAAGACATGAATAAACAGGAATTAAACATAGGAATGATGATAACTCTTACATGATAACTAAGCTAACAAGATAACTCAAGTCTAACATTGCGTATTCAAGGTTCGCCATACCAACTATACTGGTATACTAATCCCGTGTCAACTATAAATCAAGAAATAATCCCTTGGCCCAATATCGTGAAGTAACCCAATTCGGGGTCCAACGGTATGATCTAATCGATCGGCTCCCTACAAGTCTAGCTCGTCGTGTGTCTGTGTCATACGGCCCTGTCACGAATGTAGTCACCTGTTCTAGGTCCACCATAGGGTGTATCAAGCCCTAGGGTGCCAACCACCGACACGAATCAAGAATGCACAGATAATCCTACTAATGCCCAATGCCTGCTTTTTCAACTCCGGACTAAGTGCACGACCCTAGTCCGCCTGAACCTACAACGGCACACCAACTCAGCCGTCGTTCTGGTTGCTTACAATCATCCCAGCAATCAGGCCGCACCTTGCCTTGTCCCAGGGTACCGTGATACATCTAGTGGGTTACTGCTGAAAAGGACCGCGTAACTAGGGTTTCGTTCAGCAGGTTAAGTTGTCTTTTAAAATCGAGACTTAACCCCATCTACGTGTCATGTCAAATTGACTAAGTGTGTCGTTCTAGTTCAAGACTTAGTCCTACGAATCATGTGTCAGGTTGGTTAAGTGTGTTCAAGCGGTTCATGACTTAACCCTATCAAATCAACGTGTCAAATTGGTTAAGTATATTCAAGTGGTCCATGACTTAACCCTATCCAGTGGCATTAATTTACTTAATGCACCCCTAACCTCTCACATTAGACTTGGTTATGGTTACTGGATGTGTCGGGCGGGTCCGGGCAGTTTTACACCATAACCTAGTCTAACCTCGGGTTTCGAGCGCGATATGACCAACTACTCACATTGGGTCCTATTGTTTGCAGTTACTGGATTCGCCAGGCGGTTCCGGGCAGATTTATACTGCAAACTCAACCCAACCTCGAGTTGGCCACGTTCAAGTTATCTAAGTGTCATGTCCCAAATTCATATTTTCAAGTATAATTTCATGTCAAGTTCATGTTCCTATCCAAGCTCAAGTTATAACGATATTCATGTTTTCAAGTTCATACTAAATTCAGGTTTTCCTAAACTACCCAAATCGCATCCCCAATGCTCGTTAATTCGAATCAAGGCAATAGATGTAACTAGGGAATAACATAACAAGGATAGGTATAAAGTGGCAAAGGTGATTTCGAGGCAAGCATGGTGTAACCTGAGATATGATCATAACATCACTGGCATATGAAATAGGGTGATAAACATAGCAATAAATGACATAAGATGATAACCCTAAACTTGTGACTAGCAATAGTTTCAACATCACAGGAATGTTAAAATAATGGACATGATAGGGTTTAGGTTATGACATGAACAGGCCCCTAAATCAAGTTCTTATCAGTATTCCACAAATCAAGGTTCAATATGAACGGTACTAGGTTCAAGGTGAATAGATCTAGGGTGAACAAGAGTAGATCTAAAATAATAGATCAAAAAGGAATAGTCTAAGATCAAAGATATACAAGAATAGGTCTCAAGTAGTTATCATGTTTATGTTCAACTTCAATTTACACATGTCCATATTCAGTTTAGAGTTTAGATCTAAGAGTAACTGGGGCTTACAGATCGTGGTTTTTGAGAACTAAGAACAGAAATTGTCGTAGGATCGTTGTTGAGATGTTGATCTATTCCCTTGAATTGTTGTAGAAACGTTGGCCTTCGATTTGGATCTAGTTTGAATGTTTAAGCTTCAAGTTAGAGGCGGCGGTCATGGTTCAAGAGGAGACTTAGCAGCATAATGGTGTTAGAAAGATTTGTTGTGGATTAGCCTAGGTCTTAGGGTGTTTTTGTAGTTGCAACAACTAGTTTAGGCCATAGGATAAACCCTAGAATCGATCTGAACCGCCAAAAATCGTCATAGGCCCTCAAACAAGCCAACAGGGTCAAGCAGGAGCAACCAGGCCCAAATCAGGTTCGGGGACCAGGTCGACACCCAAGTCGGTTGTGCAGTCGACCTGGTCCTGGGGGTGTCGACTGCCCAGTCGACTCCCAAGTTGACCTGGGGTGCTGGGCGGGAAATTTCCTGCCCAGTCTGTCTGGGTTTTGAAATTCGAATTTGAATTCGAATTCGAACTATTTTGAACTCTGAAAATTTCTGAAAATTTGGGGAGCCATAAATTGGTCATACGGACTCTGATTTTCGAAAACTCGGACTCGTTTTCATGCAGAATTCCGAGACGAACGCAATGGCGCAACCCGTTTCCCTTGGTTCTTATTTTAAAATTTAATTCTGCCTAGATTTATGGTTATAACACGTTATCAAAATACGGGTTGTTACATTCTCCCCTCCTTAAAGGATTTCGTCCCCGAAATCTCTAAATTAGGAAGAACGTATCCTACCATCCATCATCCATCTACTCAAAACATCATCCACAAGCAAACATTGTCCTTAAGAGATTTCTAATTATGTATGAACATATGCAGAAAGTGTGTGTATATGTTCCTTATCTAATGTAAATGATCAGGCCTGATTGATCTTTCTAATGCAAAATATGTTTAGTGTCATGAATCCAACATGTATGCAAATAATCCTAGTCACGTAAGCACAATATGTGTGCACAAACATTCATCCATATGCAACATTCATATGATAACACATTCAATTTCATCCATAAATAAGTATAAACTCTCATGCATATGCAATATGAAAATGTGTCTGAGCCGATCTAGTGCTTAATGTGTGTTATGCAACCACGAGCAATCACTTGCAACCACTTGCAACCATTCACAAACATCAAGCATAACATGTTTCAAATACATGTTTACATTCATAGGATTCTACTTAAGGTTCTCAAGACAGGATCGAAATGATATACAAGATAAAACAGAGTATCTAGGGAAAAGAAGTTAAAGATGTACCCCTAGAAGGTCCTTCTTGCAGGGTTTGCCCTTGCTTCTTAGGGCAGTTCTTGCTGATGTGTCCAGTTTCACCGCATTGAAAAGATGCTCCTATCTTCATCTTCCTACAGTCCTGGACAATATGCCCGTCAATACCACATAAGTTGCATTTTATTTTCTCACGTGACTTGTCATTCTTGTTGTTGCTGTTCTTTCCTCCTTTCTCGGAGTCTACCTTCTTGTCTTGAGACTCATTCGCCTTGACCTTCTTCTTGCCATTCTCGTCTTCTTCATGAAGTAGGGCCATATTCACCAAGCTTTCAAAGGTCGCCCCCATGGGTACATGAGTCATGGCCATAGTGTGGAGTGGCTCGCTCAATCCTCGAGCAAAGCGTAGAGCCTTCTTCTCAGCCGTGTTGACTAAGTCCAAACCAAACCGAGTAAGCTGATTAAACTTATTCACGTATTCCCTAACTGACATGTCCCCTTGCTTGAGTGCCAGGAACCTCTCCATCTGAATACTCGCTTCTGCGGATGATTAAAACTTGAGCCCAAACCTCTCTCTAAAGTCTGCCCAAGTCTCAATTGGCCTGGTAGCGTTGGTGACTTCCCACCAAAATGCAGCTTCCTCTTTCAACAACCATGCTGCCAACTGAACTTTCCTATGATCCTCCATATCGAAAATAACAAACAAGTCTTCAGTCTCTTTTAGCCAGTTTCGCGCCTCAACGAAGGTTTCAGTTCCAACGAAGTTCTTTTCGCCCATTCCTATAAAGTCCTTTCATATTTTGGCGAAGGCGGTACCCGGAGGAGGAGGAGGAGGAGGAACCGTGGCCACCGGGGGAGGAGGAGGAGGGATATCTGCCAGGCCCGCGCCGTTGGCCCTAGCTTCCAAGTATCTTCGGAACCAGCCAGGTATGGGTACTCCCTCAGGAAGGTTTAGATCAGACATGCTGAAAAGCGAAAAGGAAAAAGATTCAAACGAGGAAACAAAGGGAAGTGCTAATGGCTTTTGGGGAATGGCCTTTTCTTAAAAATAAAACTTTTCTTAAAAAATGCTTCTTTATAAATGGTTTTTAAAATAGTTTCAGAAGGTTTTTAAAACTTTTGCCCAGTCCGGTAACCTTCTGCTCTGATACCAAATGTAACACCCCACCTCCGCTAGGGTCACTCACAAAGGGAATGCCCTAGTTTTGGAGGGGTATTATCTAGTAAACAGGCATAGAGATAACACAAGACAGAACATAGATAAAATAGAGTATATAAAGCAGCGGATATAAACTTTAAAACCAAATCTCATTACTGAAAAATAGAGTCAAAACCTCTTACATCAAAATGCCAAGTCATTATTTCATTACATCAAGTTCTAAAGAAGCAAGGTACTTAAAACAACATAAGTAAAATATTATTCCCCAAAAAGTGCATGAGTGCAGCCATAGCATAGCTCAAGACCAAACTGTACATGAGCTGTCAGAAAGCAAGCAAAGTCCAAGCTAAGAGCTAGAGTTTCCTCCCTTAGAACTTGGGGGGAACGAAAGACAAAGAGGCGAAAGAAAATGGGTCAGTCAAAAAGACTGGTAAGCCCTAGTGACTATCAGTATAGAAACTAGTAAAGTTAACAAGACATGAATAAACTGGAATTAAACATAGGAATGATGATAAGTCTGACATGATAACTAAGCTAACAAGATAAATCAAGTCTAACATTGTGTATTCAAGGTTCGCCATACCAACTATACTGGTATACTAATCCCGTGTCAACTATAAATCAAGAAATAATCCCTTGGCCCAATATCGTGAAGTGACCCATTTCGGGGTCCAACGGTATGATCTAATCGATCGGCTCCCTACAAGTCTAGCTCGTCGTGTGTCTGTGTCATACGGCCCTATCATGAATGTAGTCACCTGTGCTAGGTCCACCATAGGGTGTATCAAGCCCTAGGGTGCCAACCACCGACACGAATCAAGAATGCATAGATAATCCTACTGATGCCCAATGCCTGGTTTTTCAACTCCGGACTAAGTGCACGACCCTAGTCCGCCTGAACCTACAATGGCGCACCAACTCAGACGTCGTTCTAGTCGCTTACAATCATCCCAGCAATCGTGCCCCACCCTGCCTAATCCCAAGGTACCGTGATACATCTAGTGGGTTACTGCTGAAAAGGACCGCGTAACTAGGGTTTCGTTCAGCAGGTTAAGTTGTCTTTTAAAATCAAGACTTAACCCCATCTACGTGTCATGTCAAATTGACTAAGTGTGTCGTTCTAGTTCAAGACTTAGTCCTACGAATCATGTGTCAGGTTGGTTAAGTGTGTTCAAGCGGTTCATGACTTAACCCTATCAAATCAACGTGTCAAATTGGTTAAGTATATTCAAGTGGTCCATGACTTAACCCTGTCCAGTGGCATTAATTTACTTAATGCACCCCTAACCTCTCACATTAGACTTGGTTATGGTTACTGGATGTGCCGGGCGGGTCCGGGCAGTTTTACACCATAACCTAGTCTAACCTCGGGTTTCGAGCGTGATATGACCAACTACTCACATTGGGTCCTATTGTTTGCAGTTACTGGATTCGCCGGGCGGTTCCGGGTAGATTTATACTGCAAACTCAACCCAACCTCGAGTTGGCCACGTTCAAGTTATCTAAGTGTCGTGTCCCAAATTCATATTTTCATGTATAATTTCATGTCAAGTTCATGTTCCTATCCAAGCTCAAGTTATAACGATATTCATGTTTTCAAGTTCATACTAAATTCAGGTTTTCCTAAACTACCCAAATCGCATCCCCAATGCTCGTTAATTCGAATCAAGGTAATAGATGTAACTAGGGAATAACATAACAAGGATAGGTATAAAGTGGCAAAGGTGATTTCGAGGCAAGCATGGTGTAACCTGAGATATGATCATAACATCACTGGCATATGAAATAGGGTGATAAACATAGCAATAAATGACATAAGATGATAATCCTAAACTTGTGACTAGCAATAGTTTCAACATCACAACATCACAGGCATGTTAAAATAATAGACATGATAGGGTTTAGGTTATGACATGAACATGCCCCTAAATCAAGTTCTTATCAGTATTCCACAAATCAAGGTTCAATATGAACGGTACTAGGTTCAAGGTGAATAGATCTGGGTTGAACATGAGTAGATCTAAAATAATAGATCAAAAAGGAATAGTCTTAGATCAAAGATATACAAGAATAGGTCTCAAGTAGTTATCATGTTTATGTTCAACTTCAGTTTACACATGTCCATATTAAGTTTAGAGTTTAGATCTAAGAGTAACTGGGGCTTACAGATCATGGTTTTTGAGAACTAAGAACAGAAATTGTCGTAGGATCGTTGTTGAGATGTTGATCTATTCCCTTGAATTGTTGTAGAAACGTTGGCCTTCGATTTGGATCTAGTTTGAATGTTTAAGCTTCATGTTGGAGGCGGCGACCATTGTTCAAGAGGAGACTTAGCAGCATAATGGTGTTAGAAAGATTTGTTCTGGATTAGCCTGGGTCTTATGGTGTTTTTATAGTTGCAACAACTAGTTTAGGCCATAGGATAAACCCTAGAATCGATCTGAACCGCCAAAAATCGTCACAGGCCCTCAAACAAGCCAACAGGGTCAAGCAGGAGCAACCAGGCCCAAACCAGGTTCGGGGACCAGGTCGACACCCAAGTCGACTGCGCAGTCGACCTGGTCCTGGGGGTGTCGACTGGCCAGTCGACTCCCCAGTCGACCTAGGGTGCTGGGCGGGAAATTTCCTGCCCAGTCTGTCTGGGTTTTGAAATTCGAATTTGAACTCGAATTCGAACTGTTTTGAACTCTGAAAATTTCTGAAACTTTGGGGAGCCATAACTTGGTCATACGTGCTACGATTTTCGAAAACTCGGACTCAATTTCATGTAGAATTCCGAGACGAACGCAATGGCGCAACCCGTTTCTCTTGTTTCTTATTTTATAATTTAATTCTTCCTAGATTTATCGTTATAACACGTTATCAAAATACGGGTTGTTGCATTTCATCTCTCAAACAACCTTCTCAAGCGACCATTATCCACCAACTCACGACCTTTGAGTTGCCACCTCATTCGTTGTTCTACACCAATCAACAAGCACCTTTCAACACTTCGAACCTTCCCAAGAACACCGGTCGGTCCACTGGAAACAGCACTGGTCGTTCCTCCCGAAACAGCACCGGTCGGTACTCTTGAAATAGCACCAGTCGGTCTTCCTAAAGCACTACCTACCGGTCAGTTTTCCTGAAGTATTACCTACCATTTGGTCTTCTTGAAGCACTACCTACTTGAATTTGCATCGAATCCCATCCGACCTATCCTCCCTGACCCTCCGGTCCTCCCTGACCAAAACACTGCAGCAACCGCTGATCGGTACTATAGCAAGCAAAACACTGTAGCAATAGTTGACCAGTCGGTCACTGTAGCAACTGCTGACCAGTCAGTCACTGTAGAAACTGTTGACCGGTCGGTCACTGTAGCAATAGCTGACCGATCGGTCACTGTAGCAAGCAAAACACTGTAGCAACAGCTGACTGGTCGGTCACTGTAGCAACTGCTGACCAGTCGGTCACTGTAGCAACTGCTAACCGGTCGGTCACTGCGGCAACTAGGGGTGGGCGCGGGTCGGTTCGGTCCGGTTTGAAGCTTAAACCGTTACTGGACCTTAACAAAAGGTTAACCAAAAATAAAGCCCGCAATATTATGTTTTACTATGGATCAGTTTCGGTCTGGTTTCAAATGCATTCGGTCCGGTTTAGGTTCGGTCCGGTTTAATTTGGGACATGTATCTTTGCACAAATGCAACCGGTTCAACAAACAAATCCAGGTTTACTACTTTTGAAAATCATGCGCACTTGAAACTTGCTGAAAATAAGATGGACACTGGTGTTATAAAAGAATCGCACTTGAAACCTACTATAAAATATGAAGTGGGGCTTCATTCAGTAGATAAAGAATGCTGATGTTTGCTTCAATGGACTTATTGAAAAATGTCCCATTGTTTGTATGCAGATTAATCTTGCCCTTAGTCTAAAAGAGTTGTTCTGGAGGCTTATAAAACTGGTCGTCCAAACCTGAATAAACATGAGTAATTAAATAATCTTAATTAAATGGGCAAACAAGAAGTCTCGGGTGTGCTTTCTTAGTTAATCTAGTAGGGGTGGGCATATCATAATCATCCATGCATGCGTTGCATCTAAAAACACTTGTGCCCTACGGAAGATAGTAGTGCATGCATACTATTCAATGTGATTCTCATCTTGCTGCTGGTAGTATCAAGTGTTAGCTGCTCTTAAGTTTAGGGGCTATGGTTGGGCTGTAAACCAATCACCAGGTATTGGTAATCGCTGCTAAAACTTGGCTTTAATAATTTTTTGTACAAAGTAGTCCGGTCCGTTTTAATACAGTCGATTTCAACCTTTAAACCGCAACTGGACCATAATGAAAAGGTTTGGGTTGGTTTTGTATATTTGGTTTAGAGAGATTATACAGAGCGGTTTTCCGCACCATTTCATCGATTCGGGTCGAGTGGTTTCTGTTTGACGGTGCGGTTATTGCCCACCCCTAGTAGCAATGGATCGGGCGTTTTCCACTTGACGATGTGGTTTATGCCCACCCCTAGTAGCAACAGATGAATGATCAGTCACTGTATCAAGTAAAAAACTGTAGCAACAGCTGACCGGTCGATCATAGTAGCAACTGCTAACCGATCGGTCACTATAGCAATACCTGACTGGTCGGTCACTATAGCAACTGCTGACCAGCTAGCGATTTTGACCAAAACTTCACCTATCGATGAATCCGACGAAACCGACTCAACCAAAATCATCAAACACAATCATAAACAGGTCACAACATTTCTAACAACATGAATATGGAGATTATCACAAAAATGATGTAAATCTCACCAAAACTATTAAAATGAATATATGACCTAAATGAGAGATCTAACTTACGTAAATATGTTAAACGACATGAAATTAGTGGTTAAAACTTGCTAAATCAGATTATAGGGTGATGCATATGAAAATAGACACATAATGGAGTAAATCTATGGTAAAACAATCCAATTTGATGAAAAACATGCACAAATACTCATATACTTCATTGCATTCATGTGAGAGATGTAAATCACTCACCGGTTCTCCAAAACAAGCAAAAACGGTAGAATTATGACTTCGAACAACGAGCAATTCAACCCAAACTCCTCGATCCAATGAATCCGCCCTTGAAATGATGTAGATCTAGCCTCCAATGCTGTAGATCTATGATTTCCCTCCTTCGATTTGGATTTTAATGATGGAAAGGTGTGGAGAAATGAGGAGATCAATGCCTCCAAACGAGAGAATGGGAAAGTAAACCTTTTCCCTTCACTCTCACCCCCTATTTATAGGATTCCACAGCCCACTAATGGGCCTCCCCAATTTAGCCCGTTAGGCTCTCTAAATCTGGAAAACCAACTGAAAAACCTTAAAACAGCGATTTCTCCCAAACCGATGAGCCAAATCTTTAATGTAACCACTCTACAGAAAGGCAATCATCAATTCTTTTCCAATGGCATAGATCTCACCCTCGGGTTCGACCTGAGTCAAAAGTTATGCCATGTACAAGGCTGACAGGAGCAAAATGGTCACAAACAAAATCACTAAAAATTATGGACATGTCTCACATCCCCATAAGCAACATATTAAAATATGAGAATGATCCAACCCTCAGGGAATAAAATAAAAATACTTTACTATCCTCTGTTACGTAAAATGCGGGCTATTACACTTGGAATCATCGATCGTTGATTCAACCAAGTCTGAAGGTGCTCCTAATATAGTGGCATTCTCAAATTAGTCAGGAGCACGATTGTCTCCTACACCTTTTTCCTCTTCCTTATCAATGGAAACTTCACTTCCATATGAATCTCCACTTTCGTGAATTTCTATTTCATAATCTGTGCCGTCACTATCCAATGCAGAGTCTGAAGTAGAGGATACATCCTCGAGGTTGAGTATTTCAGATGGCCTTACAATCTCTTTTCTCTCTGCCAATCTGGCTGAGCGTCTTCCGGTCATGATCGTTGTATTATCCAAGAGATAATAGAAGTTAGAGTGTAGTTGCCTGTGGCCCCCTTGTGTGTGCTAATCTATGCCGATGTGTACAATACTGAAGTTATAAAATACAAAAGTAAGCAGAGTGGAATGCAGTATAAAGAAAAGTTAATAGTCATTTGTTCATTCAGTTCGAGGATGTCCAATTATATAGGCTTTATCCTAACTGTCCGTAAGTTTACAAATTATACTTGGTTTTCGTGAAATGGTAAATAGAGTTATCACTTTGCTAAGGCACTAATTCTTACCAAGTCTAAATGGTGGGGTTAGATTATGCATATGCTTTATATTAAATGCTTTCAGGTAGGTTCAAATGTCCGGACTTGGGACAGCGCTTCGAAAGTTTGTGGGAAGGTATTATATTGGAACAGAAATGGTTGTACAAACTTGTCGGGTCGGTTCGGAACTTGAAGAGGACTAAGAGCGGTTCAGATCGGATCTTGTGAAGTTTTATTTACTCGGGTCGGTGAACAGTGAACCGAACCAACTCAATGGTTTCTAGCCCAACTCCTTCACTTTAATACTTTGAAACTCCTCCCCAACATGAGCCCTACAAATTCAAACCGATCCCACTTGTTCTTACTCAATCACTCCCCTAAAAACACGTTTGAAATCGTTCTAGTCACATCCAATCCAACCGGGTCCACTTCCGTTCTTTCAGGCTTGACAGTTTCCTCCTCCTTCTTACTTAACTCAAAACTACTAACCCCTTATTTTTCTCTTCATCCATTTTTGGAAATGCAATCATGAATTGATGCTCTCTATGATCGTGCTCAGATCATCTTCACCACCGCCTCGAGACAACAACGAAGTCGCTAACGATGGTAGCGGTGAACCAGAATATGCTGACATCAAAATTGATGTCGAAGTGAATAAAACTACTTAAACCGAATTCAAGTTCGAGCATGGCTTGACAAAAACTGAGTAAAACGAGAATTAAAGCCCCACATATAAGTTTATTTCAAAGAATTAGAAGGATTTTTGGATTTGCAAAGTTAGAGTTTGCAATAGAATTGGGGGAGATGGTAGTAAGAAATAAGGAATGAGAAAAAAGGTGCGTGAATTTATACGCAGAAAGGAGGACCATTCATCTTCTTGTGGATTTGACAATCCATCCCAAGCCGCATAGAAAGAAGATTAGGCAACTTAAAAGCCTTTTTATCCAAAAATGCAGAAACGGACTGGGTACAATGTGAGATAAGATAACTCAATCCGCATTAAAATGCGATCCTTAGTCCAACAACATGACTTAGTACATGAAAGAGTAATGAGAGAATTGGAAAGAAAATATTAAAGCCCTAAAAGATTACATGGAAGAAATGCTTAGAATCCTGAGGTTACTGGAAACAACATAAGTAATTTTACTCCCATGATGCATTTATAGGCCTTGCATATGTCAAGAGACGCGACTTCATAAAGCGTCACGACTCAAACAAAAGACACGACTGCTGATTG
Source organism: Allium sativum (assembly GCA_030737875.1). Taxonomy (NCBI): domain Eukaryota; kingdom Viridiplantae; phylum Streptophyta; class Magnoliopsida; order Asparagales; family Amaryllidaceae; genus Allium; species Allium sativum. Next base: position 184,759,896 of record CM060925.1, on the reverse strand, counting down.
ACGCTGATTTAATAGAAAACAAGTTGATTATTTCGAAGTACGCTTCATCTCATATGAAAACATACTTCGAGGGGGTAAAATTTTAGCCTGCTTTGTGATCAGGCTACACAAAGCTATGGAGTTAACTAATGGATGCACTCATGGACAGGAAGATATAATAGGCAAACCACCGGGTTGGATTAGACATCCCAAAACGAACCCCGTTTCCTATGCGCATGAGCTAACAGGCCAACTCCAGAATCCAGACCCCAGACCGGTTCGACCCAAGAGCACCTGATCTGAACCACATATCCTTCACTAATCTGAACCGATCTTCAAGTCGTGAAGTGGTTACACCACGATGCTACAAAAGCGGATGGTTTCAACCCACTCGCCCACGTCATTGATGCACTGTCATCATCTCAAAACTCTCGAATCTGAAGTTCATGGGATGGACCCTACGTGGCACCCAAACCGAATGGAATTTCTGCCTATAAATACACCACAAAGCACCATGTTCAAGGATTTTTTGGTCAACTATTCACTCCTACTCCATCACCAACGTTTTTCATCTATTATTTCAGATTGTACTTAGAATCTTTGAGTATAAATCAAGGAAACTGAGGGAAATTAACGATTGTACTTGTGAGATCGAGTGGATATCGTCATTGTACTTGTATACAATTCATTAATCAAACAAGTATAAAGTGGACGTAGGCTCATTAACACCAAACCACTATAAATCTTGTGTTATCGTTGTATTTTGTTTCATTTTTCTTAGAATCGGTATTGAATTGGGTGTTAGAATCTAACATTTGGTGCTTTCACTGAGAAATCTGAATTCCCAGCAATTTGGACTACGTTCTACTATTTGGATTTTCATAACTATTTTAGCGTACTCACATCGGTCCTATGACACTGGAGTTTATTGTTCCCACACCTAAACTCTGGGTGCCCATAATTTTTACACGTACAGCCTAGTAGCTTGGTTTGTAGAATTAGTCTTCAGTGCTGGATTCAGGATTGGAGCTATAGTTATACTTTAAATTTTACTTCTTCCTTTTAAGGCATGTTTATGTTTCTTTCCGCCGAGCTTATATTGTACTTTGATGTATCTCCTTCTAACTCTGTTGTAATATTATTGCAATGATAACGAAAAAATTCTTTTACTTTTGTTAAAATGTGTAAGTACTCCTCACAATCCGTCTTTATGAACGGTTTAAGTTGGTTTAATTACCGGTAAAAACCGGGCAAAAAGGCGAGTCATTACAATGAGTTTGTCAAAGTACCTTCTTGATGTTCTCACACTGTGCCATCTCATATGCTGCGCTATTACAGATAATACATATTACCGTTGAAGTCTAGGGGTGATGGGTAAATAATGCATACGCTTGCACGGAACTCCTTTTCCCTTCTTTTTCATTGGTTTGTATTTTTCTTGATGGCATATTTTATAATTCTAAGATTGATGTTTTCTTTCCAATACAACATGCAACTCTTTAAACATGTATCTATTTTATGATACGGCAAACCGAAAGATGATATAAATTTTTTTACTTCGTAATAATTTTGCCATATTAAATTATCGGATGGCATAAGGCATTTAGCAGTTTGAATAACAGCTATAAATCCATCTTCCGTTAGGCTGTATTTTGATTTCATTGCAATGTATTATGCAGTTACTGATAATTGAGTGTCGCTTTTACATCCATTCCAAAGGTTTTTTTTACCATGATCCAATAAATCATATACATTTTTTTAGCTTCAACATTTGGTTCCTCTTCGACATTAACATCGTTGTTACTGATTTCAACCGTAGGGAACATTGATCTTGCAACATCTTCAACCATATTTTCTTTGAGATTCGAATTAATTTCACCACTATTGACCTCCACTGACTGTTCCTGATTATTAGGGGCTACAATTTCTCCATGATGATCCTACAACAAATAATTGGGTAGAGAACTGTATTGGTGCAAATAAACCTTAACCATATTTGGTATTAAATAGTTAAGAAATTTTCACCTACTACACAGACAATGAATTTCCGTATCGTTTCCATATTACTTAAAGAAAAATCGTTGAACACTTGTACCCCATTTCGAATATGTTCACTTATTGCATCACTAGTTTCCCTTCTTTGATACATCCAACTCGGATCAATAAAGTAATTGACCATTTTTCCTACTTTAAAATCTATGATGAAGTAAAAAAATTAATCTTTAATTTTATATTATGTTTAAATTTTATTTACTGATTTAATAAACATGTACTAAATTTTATATTTTTGTACAAACTTTATTTTAAATAAAAAAACTATTGGTTCATTGATGCTTATGAGTCTTTTTTTTATGGTAGGTCGTCTACTTCCCACTACAAACACAACATTAATTACATTCAGTAAATCATATCATTTAAACGATTTCACAAAATTTCGGCAACATTTCCCCCATGTTCCTTGTATCATACACACATGCATGTACACAAAGAATGTAAAGGAAATACCATCAAGATTTTGTGAACCGTTTAAAGTGATATCATTTACGGAATATAATTACTTTATAGTGTTTGTAACTTGTCCAACGCAGGGACAAATCCAAAAAATAATGTGTCAGATGAATAGAGATGTCCGTTTTATAGAAAAAACGAATATCTATATAACAATCATATACAACACTTGTCAAACGGGGCCAAATAATATCCAAAGGTTTTTAATATTTGTTTATATTAAATTTAAATATATAATTTGTTTATATTTTACCGTTTTATTACATATGTACTTGATTATATATTTTTACAATTTATTTAATTCTAACTACGACGATTCCTATCAAAAGCATTTTTACACCAAATCATTTCACATAAGCATGTGTGTACATATACTAGCATGTTCGTACAAAATGTCTAAAACTACGATCACTCAACATAATATATACTTCGAGATTGCACAAATTATACTATTTGCAAACTCTATCACAGACTTAATGTTCATTACTAACCAAAGCTACCTAAACAAACACAATATAAAAAATTAGAAAATTTTGAATTGATAATAATTTGATTATTGTGGTGATAATAATAACAATTCGGGGGTAACATCATGTTATATACATATACTAACATGTAGGAATCAATCATATGCCCTAAATCAATAAAAACCTAAATATTAGGTATAGAGAAATTACCCAGTTTGGAGAGTTGGGAGGGTGGAGACGGGCTGGAGACGTTCCTAGATGGCGTGGGAGGTGGTTAGGTTGGTGTTTGGGGCGGTGGCAGTGAAGTTGGAGGTGAAAAATGGTGGTTTAGGGAGAAAAACCAAGACGGAATGAGCTTCAGCTCGCTGCCTCTAGAAGTATATCCAAAAATGTCCAATGGTTTCCAACGGCCTCTATCGGCCATTATTTCATTGGTTTCCAATTGCTCCCAGCGGCTCTTTTATAACCGTTGACGGCCGTTGGAAATAGGGCGTTGGAATACACTATTTATCTAGTAGTGTTTATATTTAAAGGTAAAATGACAACAATGTAATAATTTATATATAATTGTTGAAATTTTAGACTTTTCTGACTTGAAATAATAATAGCTTTACCATTTTGACCCTGTAAATGTGACGCACATGTCGAATTGTCATTTTTTAGAATTTATTATACAACTTAATGTAACACCCCGTATTTTCTGTGTTCATAAGAGTAACAAATCAGGGAATAATTAAACTGTAATAGAATAATTATGGGAAACAGGCTATGCTATTCGTTCGTCTCGAAATTCTGCTTGGAATAGAGTCCAAGTTTGCGTGAATCGGACTCTGTATGAAGAAGATATGGCCTTCAGAAGTTTCAGCCCGAAATTCAAAACAGATAGGACTCAGGTCGACCTGAGGGTCAACCTACCTACACACGTCAACACTAAGGTCGATCTGGGGGTCGACCTGGGTATACAGGTCAACACTAGGGTCGACCTCCCCCTTGTTTTCTAGATCTAGAGACAGATCCATTTTTCTACACCTGGACGCCTTTCTGACCAGATTCGTGACCCCTATGCTATTTAAACACCCCCAAACCTAGCTTTCTCTCCACACAATTTCGTTCTACCTATACTCTGGCACAATTCTAATTAAAAAAATTGGCTTCGCTACTCTGCTGGATTCAAAACTAGGATTAATGCATCTTCTTCAAAACTGAATAGAATTAAAAGAGAATCAATTTAAAGCTTCAAGTTGGACCGTAGGCATTCTGCTTCAATCAACGTTACACGAATCATAGCAAATCGCCTTAACGCTATCTTATTATCCTCTTCTAAACCGATCACTGTAAGTTCGATTATTCCTTAGATTTAAACGTGTAATTGGAATTGTGGATGTAATGAATCAAAATATAGAACTATACCAATTTGCATGTTAATTATCTTTGATTCGTGCTTATGTCAAATCTAACGTTATCTATGCCTTTGGATCTGATTCTCGATTGTGGCCTAGAACTTATTGTTGCTAATTGCCAATGACTATGATTATGGGACTTCTGCCTAAGACTATGACTATGAAAATGTTGCCCATGAAACTATCTCTTATGACTATGATTCATGACAAAGAGACTATTACATATGACTATGACTATAAGACCGTTGCCTATGACTATGACTATGATTCATAATTTTGAGACTATTGCATATGATACACGACTATGAGACTATTACCAATATTTAAAACCATGAGACTATTGCCTATGACATTGATTAAGAAATTATGGTGAGTAGTCACCCATGACTTTTGTGGTTAATTGCCTATGACTATTTTAGTTAGTTGCTAATGACTATTCCCATTTTTACAATTAACCGAACATGTTTCACCTTGAACTGGCATTATGTTGGACCAAATCACCTATGCATATTCCCTTGATTATGTGGATCTCATATTTAGTGTGTAACTTGGCTAGTATATTCCTATTCACTGTTATGCACATCAAACCCATTGGAACCATTATTTTTGTATTTGGTTCATTCTTGCATGGCTATTCTTTTATGTCAATTCTCACGCTTATCCCATATACCTTGCTTTGATATTATTAATATCATTTCATGAGTACTTAGAAACTTGTGAAAACATGTTATACGTACGATTATGATGCAGGGTTGGGCGTAGCTTAATTAAGTTAGTATGGCATAATAAATATGTTAGCATAATCTAAATTGGCTATAACAGTGAATGATTTACATGCATGTTAGACTTGGGCATAAGTTGATAAATTCAATTGTCCGCAAAGTGTGTAATTGGCATGTAAACATAAAGGGTAAACTAGAATATTAAATCTAGTTTTTACATGAATCGTAAATTGGAATATTAATCTAGATTGGGCATAAATTGAAAAAGGGGAATATTAAATCTAATTTCGTATAAACTACAAGTTGGGAAAATTGATAGGTAAATCAAGTTTTGGGAAAATACACTAATTTGCATGACAAATAAATATAATCTAGGCTAATTTGATTTACGGAAAATTTACATAAATAGTAAATATGTAAATTTAGTAAAAGGCGAATATGCCTAACCCGAGGTTAGACTGAGTTGTGGTGTAAAACTGCCCGGAACTGACCGGTGCATCCAGTGACCACAACAATACCTGTCTAATGTGGGTGGTTAGTGCATCAAGCCCAGAGAGACCCGAGGTTATACTGAGTTGTGGTGTAAACCTGCATGGAACCGACCGGCACATCTAGTAACCACAACAATATCTGTCTAATGTGAGTGGTTGGTGCTTTAATTAATTAATTAATTAAGACTCATGAATAAATCAAGCTAGAAATGGTGAGGTTAAGTAATTAGGGAAACACTTAACCATAATAACATGTTAACTAGGTAAGCGGGTGATGTTAAGTAAAATTAATACACTTAACCATTACAACAAGTTAATTAGACAAGTGGGTGAGGTTAAGTAAATTTAGAACACTTAACCGTTGTAACATGTTAATTAAGCAGATGATAGGGTTAAGTTAACTAAAGTAACACTTAACCAAAATATATAATGACATGTGGTGGGGTTAAGTAATACAAGAGGAAAACACTTAACCAATATAACACGAATAGAGGTAGGGTCAAATCAACAACAGAAGCAAACACTTAACCAACATGACGTGACGGGTGGATGGGTTAAGTCAACTTGAATTGATTAATGACACTTGACCAGTATAACTTGATGAGCTAATGGGGTTAAGTTAAATGGGGAATACTTAACCAATATAACCTGATGACTGAACAGGGTTAAGTTAATAGATCACACTTAACCCATCCAACAAGATAAGCGAGAAAGGTTAAGTTAATAAGAACCACTTAACCAACACGACTTTACGAGTAGGAGGTTAAGTACACATCGGGTAGGTGGGTAATATTAGTATATATAGGCCTACAAAACTTAACCATTAAATAAACATGCTTGAATCCATGGGAAGGTTAAGTACACTCATGTAAGTGGGCAATATTAGTACATATAGGCCCGCAAACTTAACCGTTAAGAAAACATCCTAGAATCGGTGGGAGGTTTAAGTACATCTCGTATAGGTGGGTAATATTTGTATATATAGGCCTACAAACTTAACCAGTAGGAAACCCTAGTAACGGGGACCCATTTCAGCAGTAACTCGCATAGATGTATCATGGTACCCTGAAACTAGGCAGGGTGGGGCACGATTACTGGGAAGATTATTAGCGGTCAAAGATAACGGCAGGGGGTACGTCGGTGTAGGTTCCGACGGTTTACGGGCATGCACGTACTCCGAAGTGGAAAAAAGCAGGCATTGGGTACTAGTAGTTATACACTATGCATCTTGAATCATGTCGGGTCGCTATCATAAGACATGATACACCTTATGGTGGGGCCAGCACAGAGTATCTACATGCAAGAGAGGGCCGACTGACACAGACACATGAAAAATTAATACAAAATAGGTAGCATAATCCCTAGTTGGACCTAGGTCGCGTAAACCCTGAATCCGAGAAGCATTCAATAGGTAGCATAAACCCCAGTGGCCCTAGGTCGCGTAAACCCTGGATGAATCTAGTGAGCACTCGATAGTAAACCCTAGATTAGATCTAGGTAATAAACGGAATCCCCATAATAGAAGCACACCTGAAGGCAACCGCAAATACAGGGATTGGGATCACGTTATCTTATGATCATAGATTACTAGTTTGGACACCAATTAGGTAGTGCAGAGATATAGAAATCAGTACAAATAGGATAGTTGCGAAGCAGAGAAGGAGTAGAAGCGCATTCAGTTTATCAGTACATTCAGTTTGTCAGTACATTCAGTTTATCAATACATTCAGTTTATCTTGCCATATCCCATGCTTATCCCATATTATCTTGTTATTATGGTTTAGTCCTATATTTAGTTTATTCACGTGATGACCCTTTTCCTCGTTTAAATACTAAGAATCACTGGGCTTACCAGACTTTATGTCTGACCTAGTTTTGCTTTTGCCTCTTTTCTTCCGTTCCCCCCCCCCAACCAGGTAGTCAGGGAGGGAATAGCTCAGGTTTGTTTAGACCGTTACTCTTTCCAAGCTTGGAGACTCTTTGACGTGTTGCCTTGGACTCTCTCTTCTACTGCTATGGCTGGCTCATGCTTTATTTAGGGAAATCATTTAATGCTTATTTATTTTTGTAAGCAAGACATGATACGTTGGTATTGTAAAACAATCTTTGTACAAGTTGTTTATCAATGAAATAAAGTTTTATTTATTTGTCGCTGCTTTAATTGTCTGTCTTGCAATTTATCTGCATCTTTTACCTATAATGCTCAACCGAAATTAAGGCATTCCTTTTGTGAGTGACCTTAACGTAGGTGGGGTGTTTCACTTGGTATTAGAGCTAAAGGTTACCGGATCAGATAAAAAGATTTGCAAAATTATTTTCAAAACGGTTTTAAAAGAAGCATTTTCAAAAGAAAAGTTTTGTTTTAAAGGCATATTCCCCAAATCCATATGCACTATATTTTGACCCTCTGTTTGAATCCTTGTTTCCTTCTTTCCTGTGTCTTTGGGGCTCCTGGCTTTCTGGGAGGTAACCTCATCTCGACATGATTCCGATGAGACTGCGACACTTGTCAAAGGGCAAATAAGAGCCTAACTTCCATCTGTAGTCGTAATTTTCTTTCGAGCTTTGTAAGATTTTCCATGCGATGGAGGCAGCTTTCAAGAGACATGTCAACAAGTTACACAAGGGTAGCAAAGTTGAGAATGAGGGGGTTTGGCTATGGAGCATGACACAAGGATGAAGAACCCATGGATATGGACTTGGCTCACGAAGGAGGGGAGGAAAAGAAATAGCAAAACCTAAGACAAGTGGAAGTATCTTTACTAGGGTATACCGGGTCGTATAATTGAGGACAAGGGCGAGAACAAGGGATAGGATTTTCCGGAAGGCGAGTGCATGCTCTAACCGCCAGAATACTTGAGAGAGAGGCAATAAGATTTCGGTTGAAAGAGATTTTCCTTTTTGATTATCCTGTTAGTACTCCTTCTGACTTTAGCACTTCACATCCGTATATATCTTCTTCCGTAGTTGAGTCTCTGCACCCTAGTTATTGTGCAGTAGAGGATCCCATTATAGTCTCAAATCCAATTGCTGGTTCGGCCCATTTATCTTTGACTTATGAGGATTTGAGAATAACTACATTTATTCTTATGTTTTTGGGCTATGGGTTGATTCTAGGCATTGATTGGTTAGCTAGTAATTGTGAAGCGAGGGTAGTTAGACTTTCGACTTGCCTCGAGAATACCCTTGAGATTTCGTACGATTCTAAGGGATCAGTTTGTCTCAGCTACCTAGAATCACTTTACTTATCTATCGACGATTTTCAATCGGTTGGGGTAGCCCATGAGTACATAAGATGTTTTTGATTAGGGTAGGGGTTTTCCCCTAAAACTCGAGACAGACTTCCGCATATATCTAGTTGACAATGCAAAGCCATTTATATGATCAACAATAGTTTGGAGCAAGATTGGCGAGGATAGCCAGAGTCGGTTAAGTTCTCAATTGTTTGGTTGTTTTGCTAGTATCATCTCACATAAATCGTCCAAATTCGGAGGATATTCCTTGGGTGCCTGTCTGATATTGGTTTAGGCCTTTGGGGCTTGTACTTGAGGGATGCCAAGTTCGACTAGGATGGTTTGCGCGAGAGATATCGACCATTAGATGTGCGACAGGATGGATAAGCTGAGTAGAAGAGAGACCTCTAATCATCTTAGTATATACACTTGTATCATGGTTAACATCTGTTCATCTTGGAAAGATAGTTCGACAACATTGGATACCCTCTAGCATAGTAAGTGATCGAGGTCCTATCTTTACTAGTAGGTTTTGGAAACGGAGGTCAAGAAGCTTCGCAATTGTTAAGTTAAATTAGTTAAGGTACAAAGGATTGAAGCTCAAGAAGGTGCAACTTAGAAGACTAAAGACTAGATAAGCACTTCATACCCTTTTTGAGGGAATACCCTTGATTCCACCTTTTCTGTTAAGTTTATACTAGTCTTTATCTTTTGATGTATATCCTCCAAGTCATGTCTTCGATCCTTAGGTAGAATCCAATGGATGTAAACTTGTGTTTTAAACATGTTATGATTGATCGTTGCAAGTAGTTGCTAGTGATTGTTCGTAGATGTATATGCACACATTAGGCACTAGATCAACTCAGTCACTTTCATATTGCATTTGCATATATGTAGTTGTTTATGGATTGAACTTGATGTGTTATCCTATGGACGTTGCATTTGGAAGAATGGTTATGCACATATATAGAAATGATGTGTATCAATTAGGATTTCTTGCATACATAATTGGACTCATGACACTAACATAATCCGCATTGAGGAGGTTAACTGAATTAGTAGACCGCCTGATCTTTGCATTTGATAAGGGACATATACACACACTTTTGCATATGTTCATACAACATTAGAAGTTTTCTAAGGACAATGAATGCTTGTGGGTGATGGTTGAGTAGATGGATGATTGGATGGTAGGACACATTCTTCTTAACTTGAAGATTTCGGGGAAGAAATACTTTAAGGAGGTGAGAATGTAACACCATGTATTTTCAATGTTCATAAGAGTAACAAATCAGGGAATAATTGAATTGTAACAGAATAATTAATGGAAACGGGCTACGCTACTGCGTTCATCTCGAAATTCTTCTTGGAATAGAGTCCAAGTTAGCGTAATTCGGACTACGTATAAAGAAGATATGGCCTTCAGAAGTTTCGGCCCGAAATTCAAAACAGACAGGACCCAGGTCGACATTAGGGTCGACCTGGGGGTCAACTTACCTACACCGGTCGATACTAAGGTCGACCTGGGGGTCGACCTGGGTATACAGGTCGACACTAGGGTCGACCTCCCCCTATTTTCCAGATTTGGAGACAGATCCATTTTTCTGCACCTGGACGCCTTTCTGTCCAGATTCCTGACCCCTATGTTATTTAAACACCCCAAAACCTAGCTTTCTCTCCATACAATTTCATTCTACCTAAACTCGGCCTCAATTCTAATTAAAAAAAATTTGGCGTCGCTACTCTGCTGGAATCAAAACTAGGAATAATGCATCTTCTTCCAAACTGAAAAGAATTAAAAGTGAATCATGTTAAAGCTTCAAGTTGGACCGTAGGCATTCTGCTTCAAGCAATGTCACGCGAATCATAGCAAATCGCCACAACACTATCTTATTATCCTCTTCTAAACCGATCACTATAAGTTTGGTTATTCCTTAGATTTGAATGTGTAATTGGAATTGTGAATGTAATGAATCAAAATATAGAACTATACCAATTTGCAAGTTAATTATCTTTGATTCGTGCTTATGTCAAATATAACGTTATCTATGCCTTTGGATCTGATTCTTGATTGTGGCCTAGAACTTATTGTGGCTAATTGCCAATGACTATGATTATGGGAATTTTGCCTAAGACTATGACTATGAAACTGTTGCCGCCCATGAAACTATCGCCTATGACTATGATTCATGACAAAGAGACTATTACATATGACTATGACTATAAGACTGTTGCCTATGACTATGACTATGATTCATAATTTTGAGACTATTGTACATAATACACGACTATGAGACTATTACCAAGATTTATAACCATGAGACTATTGCCTATGACATTGATTAAGAAATTATTATGATTAGTCGCCCATGACTGTTGTGGTTAATTGTCTATGACTATTGTAGTTAGTTGCTTATGATTATTCCCATTTTTACAATTAACCGATCATGTTGTACCTTGAACTGGCATTATGTTGGACCAAATCACCTATGCCTATTCCCTTGATTATGTGGATCTCATATTTAGTGTGTAACTTGGCTAGTTTATTCCTATTCACTGTTATGTACATCAAACCCATTGGAACCATTATTTTTTTATTTGTTCATTCTTGCATGGCTATTCTTTTATGTCAATTCCCGTGCTTATCCCCTATACCTTGCTTTGATACTATTAGTATCATTTCATGAGTACTTAGAAACTTGTGAAATCATGTTATACGTACAATTATGATGCGGGGGTTGGGCATAGCTTAATTAAGTTAGTCTGGCATAATAAATATGTTGGCATAATCTAAATTGGCTATAATAGTGAATGATTTACGTGCATATTAGACTTTGGCATAAGTTGATAGAATCAATTGTCCGCAAAGTGTGTAATTGGCATGTAAACATAAACGATAAACTAGAATATTAAATCTAGTTTTGACATGAACCGTAAATTGGAATATTAATCTAGATTGGGCATAAATTGAAAAAGGGGAATATTAAATCTAAATTGGTATAAACTGCAAGTTGGGTAAATTGATAGGTAAATCAAGTTTTGGGCAAATACGCTGATTTGCATGACAAATAAATATGATCTAGGCTAAATTGATTTACGGAAAAATTACATAAATAATAAATATGTAAATTTAGTAAAAGACGAATATGCCTAACCCGAGGTTAGACTGAGTTGTGGTGTAAAACTACTCGGAACCGACTGGCACATCCAGTGACCACAACATTACCTGTTTAATGTGGGTGGTTAGTGCATCAAGCCCAGAGAGACCCGTGGTTAGACTGAGTTGTGGTGTAAACCTGCCCGGAACCGACCGGCACATCTAGTAACCACAACAATATCTGTTTAATGTGAGTGGTTGGTGCTTTAATTAATTAATTAATTAAGGCTCATGAATAAATCAAGCTAGAAATGGTGAGGTTAAGTAATTAGGGAAAACACTTAACCGTAATAACATGTTAACTAGGCAAGTAGGTGGGTTAAGTAAAATTAAAACACTTAACTGTTACAACATGTTAATTAGATAAGTGGGTGAGGATAAGTAAATTTAGAACTCTTAACCGTTGTAACATGTTAATTAAGAAGATGACAGGGTTAAGTTAACTAAAGTAACACTTAACCAAAAAATATAATGACATGTGGTAGGGTTAAGTAATACAAGAGGAAAACACTTAACCAATATAACACGAATATAGGTAGGGTCAAGTCAACACCAGAAGGAAACACTTAACCAACATGACGTGACGGGTGGATGGGTTAAGTCAACTTAAATTGATTAATGACACTTGACCAGTATAACTTGATGGGCTAATGGGGTTAAGTTAAATGGGAAATACTTAACCAATATAACCTGATGACTAAACAGGGTTAAGTTTCACACTTAACCAATCCAACAAGATAAGCGAGAAAGGTTAAGTTAATAAGAACCACTAAACCAACATGACTTGATGAGCAGGAGGTTAAGTACACAACGGGTTGGTGGGTAATATTAGTAAATACAGGCCCACAAAACTTAACGATTAAATAAACATGCTTGAATCTGTGGGAAGGTTAAGTACATCTCGTGTAGGTGGACAATATTAGTACATATAGGCCCGCAAACTTAACCGTTATGAAAACATGCTAGAATCGGTGGGAGGGTTAAGTACATCTCGTATGGGTGGGTAATATTTGTATATATATAGGTCCACAAACTTAACCAGTTGGAAACCCTAGTAACGGGGACCCATTTCAGCAGTAACCCGCATAGATGTATCATGGAATCCTGAAACTAGGTAGGGTGGGGCACGATTACTGGGCTAATTATGAGCGGTCAAAGATAACGGCAAGGAGTACGTCAGTGTAGGTTCCGACGGTTATGGGCGTGCACCTACTCCGGAGTGGGAAAAAGCAGGCACTGGGTACCAGTAGTTATACACTGTGCATCTTGAATCGTGTCGGGTCGCTATCATAAGGCTTGATACACCTTATGGTGGGGCCAACACATAGAATCTACATGCAAGATAGGGATGACTGACACAGATACATGGAAAATTAATACAAAGTAGTTAGCATAATCCCTAGTTGGACCTAGGTCGCGTAAACCCTGAATCCGAGAAGTGTTCAATAGGTAGCATAAACCCCAATGGCCTTGGGTAGCGTAAACCCTGGTTGAATCTAGTGAGCACTCGATAGTAAACCCTAGATTATATCTAGGTAATAAACGGAATCCCCATAATAGAAGCACACCTGAAGGCCCGGCTGTCCAGTAGTCACAACAATACCTATCCAATGTGGGTGGTTAAACACGGAGCCCAATAAAGACCCGAGGTTAGACTGAGTTATGGCGTAAGACTGCCCGGACCCAACCGGCAACAGGCAGCCACAATAATACATGTCTAATGTGAGTGGTCGAGGCTTTAATAAGACAATTAAGGCTGAGTCAGGATTGATAGGATTAAGTAAATTAAATAAATACTTAATCAAATTGAACATGTTAAACTATAAAGACTGATTGGGGGGTTAGGTTAACAGAACACTTAACCAACTTAGCATGTTGGCTAGAAATAAAAAACCTAGTAGCGGGGGACCCTTTTCAGCAGTAACCCTACAAGGTTTATCAGGATACCCTGAACTAGGCAGGGTGGGGCACGATTACTGGGCTGACTGTAAGAGGTCAAATCGACGGCGGTGGTGCAGTAGTGTAGGTTCTAACGGGGTGCGGGCGTGCACACACTCCGGCGCAGAAAAATAAGGCACTGGGCACCAGTAGTATACCTGTGCATTCTAAAATTGTGTCGGGCTGCTACCATGGGACTTGATACACCCCATGGTGGGACCAGCATAGGTAGCTACAACATCGGGGGCCATAAGACACATGTAACTATGCGAGTAGGAGCCGATCATTTTAAATGGATCACTTCACCCTAATTATGGGGTGCATGTTGGGAACTAGTTTATATGGGTGCAGAGATTAATATGGGGTACGATAGTACATTCAACTCTAGACAACTTAACTTAGCTTATAGTGCTTTCCCATTTCCAGTTTGTACTTATCATGCTCATTTCTTTATTCATAGACTGAATAGTCCTAGACTTACTCAGGCTTTATGTCTGACTCTACTTTTCTTTCATCTTCTTTTCTTCCGTTCCCCCCCCCCCCCCAGGTCCACAGGGAGGGAATACCGCAGCTTGACCAGTTTTCACATCCAGCTTAAAGAGAAAGAATGTATTGGTTGGATCTCTTTCGTTTTGGACTATGGCTTTGGATAGTAATTATGGGTACTTATGCAGTTTACTTATGTTTTTATGCTTCTTTAAGTTATGTAATCAAGACAGTTATGAAAATGTAATGTTTTTGGAAGTATTGTAAGACAATTATGGCATGGTTTGTGTAACACGTATTTTGTTGAAATAAAAGTTGTTGTTGTTTTCTGCTGTTTAAAAATATGTGTATTTATATCTGTCTTGTGTATCTGTGACATATACTTATAAACCTCCACCAAAATTAGGGCATTCCCTTTGAGAGTGACTCTAACGGAGGTGGGGTGTTTCACTTAGTATCAGAGCATAGGTTTACCAGATAAGATAAAAAGTTTTGAAAAAATTATTTTTCAAAAGAAAACTTTAAAGAAGCATTTTTTAAGATAGAATGTTATTTTATTTTAAAAAGGCATAGTCCCCCCCAAAGCCATAGGTACTATCTTTTATCCTTTGTTTTGAATCTATCCTTTTTGTTTTAGCATGTCTGGAGACCTTACTCCCTAGCTACTGACGCCTTCACTCCTCCTCCTCTACGTGAACCAACAAGCGGAAGAGTCCCAGAACAGGAAGACGAATAATAGTCAAAGAAGAGAGGATCGTAACAGTAATGACAAGAAACGTGAAAAAAGGAAATGTTATTTCTGTGGAATTCTTGGACATCTGGAGGGAGACTGCAGGAAGAAGAAGAGGAGGATGAGTGCTACTTGCTTTCAGTGTAGGGAGACAGGCCAATGGGCTAGGGACTGCCCAAAGAAGAAGGAGACAAAGGCATAAAGCTCTCAAGGGAAGAAAGAGGGTTTACAGCCTAAGAAGACAGACTTTAAGAAGGGCGGGAAAGACAACAAGTCCCAAGAGAAGCGGAAGTGTAATTTCTGTGGCAAAGTGGGGCACTTAGTGAAAGATTGCCGGAAAAAGAAGGCCAAGTTGAATGGTGGGTGCTTTTCTTGCGGTGAAACAGGCCACATGGCTAAGGATTGCCCAAAGAAGCGAAGGCAGGTGCAGAATGCTGGATCCACCACAGGGGCACAGGTTCATGCGCTAGAAGCACCGCCTCTGCAATAGCGAGGTATAAATACTTCTGTAGAAAGTGTAGTATATCTTTATGATCACCCAATTCGTACTTTATTTGACTCTGGCGCATCACACTCCTTTATTTCATCTGCTTTAGTAGAATCTCTGCACCTAGAAACTAGTATGGTAGAGGACCCCTTAATAGTTTCAAATCTAATCGGGGGCCCAGCTCATTTGTCTATGATCTGTGTGGGATTGAAAATTTCTATTCTAAGCGTAGAATTTAAATGTAGTGCCTTTGTTTTGGGCTTCTCGGGATATGGTTTGATTTTGGGCATGGATTGGCTATCCAGTAATGGTGCCATCCTTGATTGTGAGAAAAGGGTGGTTAGGCTTCTAACCCAACTCGGTAACACTCTGGAAATTACTTGTAATCCCTCGTATGCGGTTATGCTTAGTTATCTTGAATCGCTAGATGCTTCTGTTGAGAGTTTGCAATCGGTTAAAGTGGTCCGTGAATATCCGGATGTCTTCGAAGAGGTGAAGGGCTTACCTCCGAAGCGGGAGATAGACTTCCGCATATATCTTGTAGATAATGCAAAGCCCGTTGTGTTGCCCGTTAGACACATGGCTCCACGGGAAAGGAAAGAGCTCAGTAAACAGGTTAAAGAGCTCCTAGAGAAGGGGTTCATTAGAAGGAGAATTTCAGAATGGGGCGCTCCAGTGGTGTTCGCCACAAAGGCGGATGGTTCACTCTGTCTATGTGTTGACTATAGGGAGCTCAACAAACTAACGAAAAAGAATAGGCACCCTCTCCCCAGAATTGATGATCTGTTTGATCATCTTGTAGGAGCATCTGTTTTCTCCCAACTCGATTTGGTGACCGGGTTTCATCGGCTATGGGTGGCTGAAGATAGCGTCGATAAGACAGCATTCAGAACCCCAGACGGCTTCTTTGAATGGCTTGTCACGCCTTTCGGCTTGACAAATGCACCCGCTTACTTCGTGGACCTGATGAGTAGGGTGTTCCGAGAATTCCTCAACAAGTTCGTGGTAGTCTTCATAGATGATATCTTGATCTTCTCAAAGAGTGGAGAAGAACATGCTCAACACCTAAGGGCAATCATGGAAACTCTGTGAGTCCATCAACTAAAAGCCAAATTCTCCAAATGCCACTTTTGGAGAGAGGAAGTAAGATTTCTTGGGCATATAGTATCCAAAAATGGGTTAGCTGTGGACCCTGCTAAGGTAGTAGCGGTGCAGGATTGGAAGACACCAAGGAACGCAACTGAGGTCCGAAGTTTTCTAGGACTTTGCGAAAATTCATAAGGGATTTTGCAAAAATCTCAGCTCCTCTCACAAGGCTGACAAAGAAGAACCTAGTGTTCAATTGGGACTTGGATTGCGAGTTTGCTTTCCAACGACTAAAAAGGGCTCTTACAACAGCCGCAGTTCTTACGTTGCCGGATGGAAGCAAAATGTTCACAGTTTATACAGATGCATGTAGGACAGTGTTGGGCGCTGTCTTAATGCAAGAAGGATGGGTAGTAGCTTATGGAAGGAGACAGTTGAAAGTACACGAAAAGAACTACCCAACCCATGATCTTGAGTTAGCCGCCATCGTCTTTGCACTCAAGTCTTGGTGACATTATCTCCTAGGTGAGAAGTTCGAACTTTACACTGACCACAAATCGTTGAAATATCTTTTCTCGCAGAAAGATCTTAACTTGAGGCAACAGAGATGGATGAAGTTTCTTGCCTCGTACGATTTCGAGATCTCCTACACGCCGGGCAAAGGCAACGTAGTGGCAGATGCGTTGAGCCGAAAGAAGCTAACATTAAGCCCGTTGTTTGTTGAAAGGCAAAGCCTAGAGTATGTAGCCAGTTTTAACTTTAGGCCCTCCTCTGATTTCGTACCAGGTTTATTAGCATCTCTCGAAGTACGCCCGACTCTTTTGGACTCAATAGGGACAGCACAACGCGAAGACCCTCAGCATGTGGAGACGATTGATAGGCTAAGTAGGGGTGAGACTTCAAGTCACCTCAACAGATACTCCATCGACGATAAGGGTTGGCTAAGCGAGACGGAAGGTTATGCGTCCCACGGACAAGGGATTTAGTAAAGACGGTTCTCGAAGAAGCATATCACTCCAAGATGACGATACACCCAGGCGGAGATAAAATGTACAAGGACATAAAGAGAACTTTCTTTTGTAACGGCATGAAGAAGGACGTGGCAGATTTCGTTTCAAAGTGTATGACTTGCCAACAGGTTAAGGCGGACAAGAAGAAGCGTGGTGGTCTGCTCCATCCTCTAGAGGTTCCACAGTGGAAGTGGGATAGCATTTCAATGGACTTCGTTGATGGGCTGCCCAGGTCTAAAAGAGGCAACACTAGCATTTGGGTAATAGTGGATAGGCTTACTAAAAGCGCCCACTTTTTACCCGTCAAGAGTAAAAGGACTGCCTCATCCCTAGCATCTCTTTATCTCAAGGAAATTGTTCGACTCCATGGAATACCCTCCAGCATTGTTAGTGACCGAGACCCCATCTTCACAAGTGAGTTTTGGTGGCGTCTGCAAGAAGCGGTAGGCACACAGTTATGCTTAAGTACAGCCTATCACCCCCAAACCGACGGCCAGACAGAAAGAGTGAACAGAGTTTTGGAGGACCTTTAAGACTGTGCGTCCTTGACTTCGGAGGGACGTGGGAAGACCATCTTCCTTTGGTGGAATTTGCCTACAACAACAGCTACCAAGCCACCATCAGAATGGCACCCTTCGAAGCTTTATATGGAAGACCGTGTCGATCGCCCACTTGTTGGTGGGAGTCTACTGACAAGCTCATACTTGGACCAGATATGATCCGAGAGACTTCAGAGAAAGTAGACTTAATACGGAGAAGAATGAAGACAGCCCAAGACAGACAAAAATCCTACGCCGACAAGAGAAGGACCGACCTTGAATTTGAGGTTGGAAACATAGTATTTCTTAAGGTATCTCCTCTAAGGAACGTTGTTCGTTTTGGAACTACAGGGAAGCTAGCACCAAGGTTCGTAGGGCCGTTTCCCATCATCGAGAAGGTTGGGAAGATGGCATATAGATTAGAGCTACCCGAAAAGCTGGCCGGAGTTCACAACGTCTTTCATGTTTCTCACCTCCGAAAGTGTTTGCACGAGTCTGCTGAAGTGGTAGAGCCAAACATCCTTGAAGAAGCTGAAGTGGAACGCGAAAAAACCATGAGAAGAGTTCCAACATGCATTTTAGGAACTGAAGTGAAAAATCTATGAAACCGCGAAGTCAAGCTCGTCAAAGTTCAGTGGAGCGACGCCGAGGAAGACGCAGCTTGGGAAGCTAAGGCTAGAATACGCGCAGCCTACCCTTTTCTTTTTGAGGGTACATCTTTGATCTTTCTTTTTCCTTAAGTTGTGCTTTTATCTATTTTTTAGATATATCTCCTCGACCTTATCTTTTAGGTAGAAACCCTTTGGATGAAAACATGTAATTGAAACATGTTGAGGATGATGGTTGCAAGTGATTTCTAGTGGTTGCTCGTGGTTGCATATACACACACAATCTAGGTTTTAGATCGGCTCAGTCACTTCATATTGCATATGCATATATGTATTTATATTCGTATATGGTTGAAGTTTAATGTGTTGTCATATTGATGTTGCATTTATATGAATGATTGTGCACTCATGTAGAATCATGAATAGGGAAAATTTGCATACATAATGGATTCATAACACTTACATAATTTGCATTAAGGAGGTCAACTGAATCAGTAGACCGCCTGATTTTGCATTAGATAAGTACATGTACACACACTTTGCATATGATCATGAAGCATTAGAAGTCTTTTAAGGACAATGGACGCTCGTGTTTGATGGATGAGTAGATGGACGTTTGGATGTTAGGATATACATTCTCCTAGACTTGAAGATTTCGGGGATGAAATCCTTTTAAGTGGGGGAGAATGTAACACCCCGTATATTCTATAACAGTAAAATTCACAAATTAAAGTATAATTAATTTCAAATCAAAGAATTAAGGGAAACGGTATACGCCATTGCGTTCGTCTCGGAATTTTGCTTGAGATAGAGTCCGAGTTTGCGTAAAACGGACTCTGTATGAGGGAGATATGACCTCCGGAAGTTTCAGAATTCAGTTTAAAATTCAAATAGACAAAAATAGCTCAGAAACAAATTCGAATTTCAAAATCGGACCCAGATTTTGGCTGGGCGGGAATTTTCCTGCCCAAGGCACCCAGGTCGACTGGGTAGTCGACCTGAGCCACCCAGGTCGAATGGGTAGTTGACCTGGTAGTCGACCTGGGGGTCGACTGGGTAGTCGACCTGGGGGTCGACTGGGTAGTCCCCCTGAGCCAGGTCGAACCCAGCCCCTCTTTGCTGGCCTGATCTGTGCTTGGCTGAATTTCTGAGTCTTGCCTTGTCGCTAGGGCTAGGTGTCAGCTCCTGATTGGTCTCTCCTTCAAACGAACGGCTAATATTCATCCAAGCTCCATCGACGGTCCTAATCAATTCACAAACTCTATAAAAAGTACCTAAGACTCCACCTAATTCATACAAATAAAAATGAGAATGAGACCGTCATGCTGCTGAGGAGAGACTAGGAGTAGCCATCAAAATTGAGAGACGATTAGGAGACAATTCAAAAGCTTAAAGCAACGACAACTAAATCAAAACAACGCCTACAACAAAGGATAGCATCTCCAAATTCAGAATTCAGATTCCTGAATTGAAGATTCGTCATACGTTGTAAGTAGAGTGCTATTCCGATGTGAATGAATAATTGGGTTTTTGATTTGTGTGAAATGAGAAATGGAATTGTACTTAATTTGTGGTGATGATAATTGTATGTTGCTATGATTCTAATTATGAATAGATTTGGGATATTGTGGTATAATGATGTTAGACCTATTGAATATTTGCAAGTATATGATTCATGTTAAAAGTTAACGACTATATGTTTTTGGTAGTTTATTTGAGATTCATGCAAGTGTAGGATTCACCATTATGCCAACATCATTTTAGATCCATCTATGTATATTTTTATGATCATTTTTAGTGTGTAGTTGGATCCAATTAAGTATTATAGTTTATACGAATTTATGTTGGAATTGGCATCATGATTCAAGTGTAAAACCATACTTTTGTATTAGTGACAAAAGCAAGCATCTTTGTGAACTTGTATTAATTCTATAAATATGACTAGATTACGGTTGGTGTTATGCCTAATTGAAACATGTTTTAGGCCTATGTTGTTATCAAACCCATATGATAATATATATGACACATAATTAAGTTAGATTCACATTTTTAAATGCAAGTTTACATGACTAGATTAAAACCATGATTCATGTTAGGTATGTTTCATGTCAAGATTATATGCTATTACAATGCAAGTTTACAAGTTCCTCACTTATGTTAATTAGATCGTTATGTTGCAAGTTCATGCGTTCACACTCCCCTTTTGATGTTGCTTAGAATATATAAACACCATGTTCTAAGCCTCCCCTTTTTCATGTGGCTAAGTTGGGCTTAAATGTTAAATCCAACATAAGTTATATTATAGCGAACGTATAAAACGGGGGTAGTGACGTTGGGTTAAAAATATAAATATATTTGTTGGCATGTTTGACGCATGCCAATGACCTTGAAAACAATTAAGTGGTATAAGTTAATTTTACCCAATAAAGATGAATTTGAATAATGGGCCGCAAATATTTACATATAAAAAGAAAAGAGACAAAATATGTAAACTTAGAAAATACGATGTGTTTAACCCAAGGTTGGATTGAGTTGTGACGTAAACCTGCCCGGAACTGCCCGGCTGTCCAGTAGTCACAACAATACCTATCCAATGTGGGTGGTTAAACACGGAGCCCAATAAAGACCCGAGGTTAGACTGAGTTGTGGCGCAAGACTTCCCGGACCCAACCGGCAACAGGCAGCCACAATAATACCTGTCTAATGTGAGTGGTCGAGGCTTTAATAAGACAATTAAGGCTGAGTCAGGATTGATAGGATTAAGTAAATTAAATAAATACTTAATCAAATTGAACATGCTAAAATATAAAGACTGATTGGGGGATTAGGTTTACAGAACACTTAACCAACTTAGCATGTTGGCTAGAAATAGAAAACCTAGTAGCGGGGAACCCTTTTCAGCAGTAACCCTACAAGGTGTATCAGGATACCCTGAACTAGGCAGGGTGGGGCACGATTACTGGGCTGACTGTAAGAGGTAAAATCGACGACGGTGGTGCAACAGTGTAGATTCTAACGGGGTGCGGGCGTGCACACACTCCGGCGTATAAAAATAAGGCACTGGGCACCAGTAGTATACCTGTGCATTCTAAAATTGTGTCGGGCCGCTACCATGGGACTTGATACACCCCATGGTGGGACCAGCATAGGTAGCTACAATATCGGGGGCCATAAGACACATGTAACTATGCGAGTAGGAGCCGATCATTTGAAATGGATCACTTCACCCTGATTATGGGGTGCCTGTTGGGAACTAGTTTATAGGGGTGTAGAGATTAATATGGGGTACGATAGTACATTCGACTCTAGACAACTTAACTTAGCTTATAGTGCTTTCCCATTTCCAGTTTGTACTTATCATGCTCATTTCTTTATTCATAGACTGAATAGTCCTAGACTTACTCAAGCTTTATGTCTGACTCTACTTTTCTTTCGTCTTCTTTTCTTCCGTTCCCCCCCCCCCCAAGGTCCACAGGGAGGGAACACCGCAGCTTGACCAGTTTTCACGTCCAGCTTGAAGAGAAAGAATGTATTGCTTGGATCTCTTTCGTTTTGGACTATATCTTTGGATAGTAATTATGGGTACTTATGCAGTTTACTGATGTTTTTATGCTTCTTTAAGTTATGTAATCAAGACAGTTATGAAAATGTAATGTTTTTGGAAGTATTGTAAGACAATTATGGCATGGTTTGTGTAACACATATTTTGTTGAAATAAAAGTTGTTGTTGTTTTCCGCTGTTTAAAAATACGTGTATTTATATCTGTCTTGTGTATCTGTGACATATACTTATAAACCTCCCCCAAAATTAGGGCATTCCCTTTGAGAGTGACCCTAACGGAGGTGGGGTGTTTCATGAAGTATCGCTTGGCCTTGGCTCTGTCTTTCCATGACAGTTTATGTTGGGGATTATGATTTTAAAAACTATTCATTCTGAATGCTTTTGTACAAGACTGATATTTTGTACTTGAATTCTGATATTGTGATTTGAAAAGATGTAACCAAACTTACTTCGGTTTCTGTTGTAATAAAGTTATTAATTTTTCAAGTACTGTTTTATCTGTCTTGTAAATTTTTCTTCTGTCTTCCAAAACGCTCCATCAAAGTTAAGGCATTCCCTTTGTGAGTGACCTTAACGGAGGTGGGGTGTTACACGTGGTATCAGAGCTGAAGGTTACTAGATTTGATAAAAAGTTTTGAAAAACTATTTTCAAAAAGGTTGTTAAAAAGGAAGTATTTTCAAAAGTAGTGTTATTTTGAAAAACATAATCCCTAAAGCCATAGCCTATCTTTCTATCCTTTGTTTTGTATCTTTCCTTTTACTTTCGTTTCAGCATGTCTGGGGATCCTAACCTTCCGGAGGGCATACCGATACCTGGCTGGTTCAGGAGGTACCAAGAAGCTATGGCTAATGATGCGGGCCCAACAAACGTCCCTCCTCCCCAGCTGTAGTGGTTCCTCCTCCTCCTCCTCGCGTGAATACTTTCCCGAAGATATGTAGAGACTTTCAAGCCATGGGTGGGAAGAACTTTAATGGAACTGAATCCTTCGTGGAAGCAAGTAACTGGCTCAAAGAAACTGAGGACTTGTTCGTTATCTTCGAGGTGGACGATAGGCAGAAGGTATAGTTGGCGGTATGGTTGCTTAAGGACGAAGCTTCTTTTTGGTGGGAGGTCACAAATGGAGAGCATCCGGTAGAGAGATGGATGGATTTCAGGCATAGGTTCGGGATGAAATTTCTCTCACGAGCGGAAGAGAGTCTATACGTAGAAAAGTTCTTGGCGTTGAAGCAGGGGAATTTATCAATAAGAGAGTACGTCAACAATTTTAATCAATTGGCAAGATTCGGCTTAGAATTGGTAAATACACCACATAAGAAGGCACTAAGGTTCGCTAAAGGTTTGAATGAGCCGCTATACGGATCGGCGATGTCCCACATTCCTATGGGGGCAACCTTCGAAAAATTGGTGGACATGGCGTTAATGCATGAAGAGGAAGCCGAAAGTAAAAAGAAAGAGGAAAAGCTTGAAGGACCACAGAGCAAGAAGGCGGGGCCCAAAAAGGAAACACAAAAGAAGGATAAGAAGACTGGAGACAAGAAGGAGAAGAAGTGCTTTACTTGGGGAAGCTCGACCCATCTGAACAAGGATTGTAGAAAAAGGAAGGGCGCTTGCTTCAACTGTGGAGAAATGGGGCACTTCACAAGGGACTGCCTAAAGAAAAGAGGGCAAGGGCAGAGGGCAGAACCCACTTCTGGAGGACAGGAGAATGCTCAAGTGACTGGTAGATAGGGTAGAAATAAGAAAATTTATGTAGAAGGTTTAATTTCCTTATCTGATTGAAGAGTTAAAAACACTTTCTGATTCTGGCATTTTGATTCTGTAAGTGAAACTCTGCACTTTAATACTAGTCTTGTTTCTGGTTCCTTTATAGTCTCAGACCCCATGAGGGTTACGACTCATCTGTTTGTGATAAGTTGGGGTTTGAGGGCACCTGTGTTGGGCGTTAAGTTGACCATGACGCATACATTCTGAGTTTTTATCATGCTTAGCTTCCTAAGAATCATTTGGTAATCTGATTTGTATCAGTAGCCTGTAGGAGTTTTTACTAAAAGTGTGAAATAGATTTCCAGTTGGGCATTTGTTTAATGGGAGCGATTCTCTGAGTATTAATCTGATGTTGATTTCGGTCTTCGGGGTTGATACTTAGGGAGTTATTCTCTTATACCGATGTTTAATGGGAACCTGGCTTTAGTTTCAATTATACTTGCTTCTATCACTATCCTTCGACCATTAGGTAGAAACTAATGGGTGTAACATGTGTTTGAGACATGTTATGTTTGATGGTTGCAAGTGGATGCAAGTGGTTGCTAGTGATTGCTCGTGGATGCATATACACACATTGAGCACTAGATCGGCTCAAAAACACTCTCATACTGCATACGGATGTGTGTACATTTTTTTTATGGATGCAAATTGGTTGGCTCAGCACATGGATGTTGCATATGAATGAACGGTTGTGCACTCATATAGAAATGATATGTATCAAATAGGAAAATTGCATACATGTTGAACTCATGGCACTGACATAATTCGCATTAAGAAGGTCAACTGAATCAGTGGACAACCTGATCTTTGCATTAGGTAAGTACATATACACACACTCTTGCATAAGTTCGTATAGCATTAGAAATCTTTTAAGGACAATGGTTGCTTGTGGATGATGGTTGAGTATATGGATGATTGGATGATAGGATGCATTCTTCTTAACTTGAAGATTTCGGGGATGAAATCCTTTAAGGAGGGGAGAATGTAACAACCCATATTTTTGTAACATGTTAAAACCATAAATCAAGGCAGAATTAAATTTTAAAATAAGAATTAGGGAAAACGGGTTGCGCCATTTCGTTCGACTCGAAATTCTACGTGAAAACGAGTCCGAGTTTTCGAAAAACGGAGTCCGTATGAGGGAGTTATGACCCTCCGAAGTTTCAGGAATTTTCAGAGTCAAAAACAGCTCGAAATTCGAATTCGAAATTCGAATTCAAACCCCAGCGCGGACTGGGCGGGAATTTTCCCGCCCAGGACTAGGTCGACCTGGGGGTCGACACTATGGTCGACCTCCCAGGGACCAGGTCGACCTGGGGATCGACCTGGTGCCCGAACCCAGTTTTGAGCCTGGGTTCATTCTGATGTATCTGGCCTCATTTTCAGTCTAGATTCACCCGCCTAATCCTATATAAACAGCCACCTAGCCCCAATCTCTTTACACCATTCTTCTTCCCTTACGCTGCCTCTGAGATAATAGAAATAAATAAATAAAATAATGGCGTCGCTACTCTGCTGGAATCAAATCTAGAACTAATGCATCTTCTTCCAAATCCGAATAAGATTAAAAGAAAACTACTGCAACTCTTCTTCTATAATCCAATCAAGGCAAGTGCAGTTATTTTCCGATATGAAGCTTAATCATGATCTTGACATAATTATAAAACTGAATCTGAGATTATGCCCTTTTTCCAATTTATCAGATTTGTTCCTCTGTTTTATTATTCTGTTTGTTCTGTATTTCTTCCTCCTTTCTTTCTTTTTGTTTGATAGCCAAGCTACCACCAGCCTGAGCAAAGTCTCATAAGAGATGAACGCATAAACGCTAAATTTGGGAAGAATATTGAATGAGGCATATTT
The DNA here is from genome assembly GCA_030737875.1 of Allium sativum. Classification (NCBI taxonomy): domain Eukaryota; kingdom Viridiplantae; phylum Streptophyta; class Magnoliopsida; order Asparagales; family Amaryllidaceae; genus Allium; species Allium sativum. The sequence continues at coordinate 184,733,868 of CM060925.1, read as the reverse complement.
GGGCATAATTGATTTGTAATTAATTCAAGGATACAACGCATGTTATAATTCTTCCCATAAATTTGTGGCATATTGCATAAGACGATCTATGACTTGGAAGAAGAGGACTATTGTGACTTAGAGCATAAAGAACGTAGGTTGTAACTTAGAACATAAATCTGAGGCATGTTGTATTTAAAAAATAAGGTGTATTTAACATATGTCTTGAGTTTTGAGGCATAAAGTATATTGGACATGTGACTTGGGATTTGGGGCGTAAAATTTAACTGTGAACATGTAACTGATTTGGATGCATAGTACAAGTTGTAATCCAAGATCTAGATCTGGACATACTATATATATATATTATATATTATGGTCTATAATTTGGAAAAAGAAGAATTAATTTGCATATAACTTAGGTGTAAAGATCCATATTAAGATTTGATGATTGTTAAGTGTGAATGCACCTAAGTAAAGGTTTTTTTTTGGATATATGACACGCATTGTAATCCATGGCTATATTTAGCATAATTTATATGTAAGGTTTTTGCAGAATATTCGGAACTATGCAAGTTTAACTAAAATTTGGGACATATGTTATATGGTGGATTATGACCATAATTTGGGCATATAAGTTTAGGCTTACTTTATGAATTAGGCAAGATATGTGAATAGGACTTTAAGGAATGTTTAAATCGACTAAAATTGTTATCTGCTTATTATGCTAAATTTGCCTAATCTGCTAAATCTGTTACCTGTTTAATCTGTTGAATTGCCTAAACTATTAAATATGTTGAATCGCCTAATCTTCTAATTATACCCAATCTGCTAAATCTGTTGAGTTGCCTAATCTGCTAAATCTGTTGAACCGCCTGAAATGCTAAGTCTGTTAATTCTATTGAAAAGCTGAATGATTGTAATTTGTGTAAAACATGTTAATTTGTTTAATCTACTGCGACTTGAAAAGAAATAAAATCTGTTGAATTGGCATTATTAGTCTGATATTTGTATCATTTTTAATGGAATAAATTGGTTATAATAAAAATGCTGAGACACGAGGTTAGACTCATGTTTGCGGTAGAAGCCTGCCCGGACCCAACCGGCTTAACCAGCAACCGCAAACTGCTAGTCTAATGTGAGAGGTCATAGGCATAACTAAAATATGCTTTGACACGAGGTTAGGTCTGGCTTGCGGCAGAATTCTTCCCGGAACCGTCCGGCTTATCCAGCGGCCACAAGCTACCGACCTAATGTGAGAGTTCTGCGCATTAGTATTTAATTAATGCAAATCTGAGATAAATATGATGTCTAAAACATGTTGGGTAGATAGGGATAAACCAACTGGACTGATGAATTAATAAACCTGTTTCGTGAATCTATAGGCCCAATACAAAGTTAGACAATCTGTAAGTCTGTTAAAACTATACATCTAATCCGTTAGTCTGAAAACCTGTTGACTTGATTTTCTGATCTGTGAACTAGTTGATTCTGAACTCTGTAGGCCTAAAACTTGTTAACAAGTTAATTTGAAATCTGTTAGTCTGGGGACACAAGGTTAGGAGGGAAAATACTTGTGTCATCTATTGTTTGGGACCCATATTAGTCAGTAACCCTTTCTGGTATCAAAACTATGACCCAATAGTAGGTAAGGTCCGGGCACGCTTACTGAACTAATTATAAGCGGTTCATTCTGATAATGGCGAGGGGTGTTGATGGTGCGTTCCAACCGGGTCATGTGCGTGCATGGATCCTAGTCTGCCTCTGAGGATGTAAGACGCCGTGACATATGTAAATTGGTCTGTGTCATTCAAAGGTTGCCACTTTAGGGAGTGATGCACCCTTCTGTGGGGGTGGCACATGATATTTATGTATTAGGGAGTCGATCGCTTGGGGTAGATTTAGGGTACACTTAGTTCTGTCTGTTTCCGTTGGGGTACCGTCTGTTTCTGTTGGGTGGTAATACCTGTCTGTTTCTGCATGGTACCGTCTGTTGGGGTGGTAAAGGCCCATTTACTAATGTACACCTAATTCTAACATTCTGTTTCTGTAGGCATTATTCTAATTCCGTCTCTGGTTCCGTTTATGTACCTTATGACTGTTGGGGTGGTAAAGGCCATTATTCTGTTCCGTTTCTGTTTTAGTTTAGACATTAGGGTAACACCTACTCCTGTTATACTAGTATTAGTGCAGAGCAGTAAGATATAAGTAAGAAGCATAACTTGGGCTATATCATTCTGTTTCTTCTGTTTAGCTTAAGTATACCAGTTACTCCTGTTGTTGTTGTCTCTTATCCAGCTTTATTTTCATGTCATGATATTATTATTTGTTCATATGCTGAAAGTCGCTGGACTTGCCAGACTTTATGTCTGACCTTGCTTGTTTTCGCCCCTTTTCTTTCGTTCCTCCCCCCCCCCCCTCCCCAGGTTTTTAGGGTGGAAGTATATTAGCTTGATTTGGATTTTCTCTACTTGAAGTATCGCTTGGCCTTGGCTCTGTCTTTCCATGGCACTTTATGTTGGGGATTATGATTTTAAAAACTATGCATTCTGAAGGCTTTTGTACAAGACTGATATTTTGTACTTGAATTATGATATTGTGATTTGAAAAGATGTAACCAAATTTACTTCGGTTTCTGTTGTAATAAAGTTATTAATTTTTCAAGTACTGTTTTATCTGTCTTGTAAAATTTTCTTCTGTCTACTAAAACGCTCCATCAAAGTTAAGACATTCCCTTTGTGAGTGACCTTAAAGGAGGTGGGGTGTTACAGAACAGGTCGAAACTCGGCCGGGAAAGAGCCTGAAACAACCTAAATTATTGATCGTTGTCCCCACTGGTCAATGGCAGAAAAATAGGCATTAGACATTTGAGCACGTGGGACAGAAGTTTGAACTGACAGACAATTGGTTTTTTTTATTTTTCACGAGAGCTTAGACAAATGTCCGACGTATTTAATCAGACGTCCGAGCTGAAGCAAAAAATTATTTTTCCTAGGCAATAATATGCAACTGGTCTCGGACGAGCCCGGATAAACAATGATGGCTTATAATGTTTTCTAAGCGAAAATGATGCCTTTTTAGCTCGCTAAAATCACGTAAGAACACAAACACACATGCATAAACATACATACATGAGATTGAAATGATTTTGATATAAACGCCAAATTGAATAAATTCTCTAACCAAAGCAATCAAATGCAATTCAAGGTAGAACACAATGGTTTGTCAATGCTAAAGAGAAATTGTAAGGTTTTGTGTGCATATAAGAACTTCACTGATAGCACAAACAATCCGAACATAGAATGTTATAAGATTTACAACGGTATAAAAGCAAGGGAATCGACAACCCAAGCAATTAAGTCAATGTATACGCAATTCATTCCCAACATATTCGTTCCATAGGCACACTTTACAAGTATATATCTTGAGGCATAGATGTGAATTCACAAGAACTCACCTTTGCTTGTTTAGAAACAAGGAATCAATCCAATGATAAGCTAAAACAAACTCTTCACAAACATAGCTTGTTATTCTTCAATCTAAACACATATAAATGAATTTCCCAAGAGTTAGGTCCTGTGAAATCTTAGAAATTGTAGAGAAAGCAAGGAAGAGAAGTTGGAGAAGAAGATGAAGAAGGATACTTGAGTCGTCTTTTTGATTTTCCCCTTGATTTGGATCTCTAGAAGCCAATCCTAGCTTTGGAATTTTAATTTCCAATTCTCCTATCCATTATTGCCTAAGTGTTAGGAAATAAAAGTGAATAAGGGAGAAGGGAGGAGCTTGGGCTGCTTTAAGGAAGTGGGCTAGGTTGGCCAGCCCAACCCCACCCAAAGACCCAAAATTCACGAATTTGAAATATATCGATGATTATAGTTTCCGATCACGTAAACGGCATTTTGAACTCAATGGAAGTGGTTTTGAGTCCAATTTTATCCATATGCAAAATGTGACTTTTTGGATACACACTCGATTAACGATTAATGATGTTATATTTAAATAAATTCTTTAAATATATTATAATCAAATATGAGGGTTATTAAAGGCTTCCCCCTTAAAGAAATTGCGTCCCCGCAATTACTTAAGGAAAAAACCATATAGTAAAAACCAAGCATTAAGCAAGAATTGATATATGAAAATATATTGAATCAAGAAATTCACTTATGAATTATTATGTAAATTTTAGACTTTGAGTTATAAATCACTATATAACTTAAGTTTATACACGAATAATGTTCAAATAGAAGTCACAGACATATACGGGCAACTAATATATTTCGATCACAAGTGGTTTCAATAAATTAAAATTTCCTTACTCAAATTCTATATATTCTAAACCTCAATTTCAATTATTATCTAAAAATCTACAAGATGATAATCAAATCATTTTTTTTCATAAGAAAACAATAATCCAGTAGATCCGGATAATTCTTACTTCAAAGAATTCTGATTGTATTAGATCCTACACACTCATTTGAAATTCAAGTTGAAAATTACCAACTACCGTTGCGCAAAGAGCTTGTTTTAATTTAATTTAATTAATTCCTTTAACATTCAATAAGTTCATAAATCTATACTCTCACGTTTTTAACACAAACTAATTAAATAATCAAATTTAAAAATTGGAAACGTCGACTATCCAAAATCTTCAAATACTCCTTATCACGTTTTAGCTAGAAAATTTTATCACATAGAAATTCTTTAAAAGTATTCTGGCTTACAAAAATTTCCCTAAATTTAAAAGGATAAGCGATCTCATTGGGGAAATAATATCATGAAATAAAAATCTGGGTTGTACACCCTAAATAACAAATATAAGCACGCTCTCGAACATTCTAATAAATAAATAAATTGGAACTTATAAGTTTCCAATAAAGCCCAAAATCTCAAATTTGAAATATTAGCATGTCCCCTAATATATCACGAACAACTTTTAAATCTTGTAAACATGATAAAATGGTGAAGTTGAAAGAATTTCATAAAACTCAAAAACTTTTGGGTTTTTAAATTCACATGGACGTTACCAAGAAGAATGAAGTCAAACCAGTCGAGTTATGATCTCGAAAACATGGTTCAATAAGGTTAACAAAATCAATTGGAATAATCATTAATACATATTTACGAGAGCCTAGAAATCACGAATTTGAAATCTAGAAAACAATAGAGTAAGATAGATAAGAAAAATATAGCTTACCATTTTTCAAACAAAGATTCGAGATAATTTTTTCAAAGGAAAACTCAAATCACTCAAGTTCTAGAAATCACACAAAGATATCTAGAAAAAATAGGAAAGACGTTAGAACCAAAAGAAGGTAGAGCATACAAATCTTTAAATCATAATGTGATTCTCAAGGATCAATAATAAAAGTGAAATTTCACATTAAGTTAGTATGTAGGCGAGCTTGGCCAAATATCCCATAACCACTGGTTTAACTCAAAAACTTACGAAAAATTGCAAAATTCCTCCATAATTCATGAACGAGCAAAAGGCTCCTCAGATAAACACGTAATAGACACTTGTCTTAAGTACACGTGGAAATATACATGTGGTCTACAAATGGTCACTTGTCGAAGAAAGAGTTTGGATATCAATGAACGTAGAGATGGCAAAAAAGAAATAATGATGACTCAAAAATCACCAAATCCATTAGTTCTAAACTTGGTGGAAGGATAATCAACACTGTTCACCATAAAATTGCAAACCATCACATGGAACTATTTGTCTTTTGACAAGGTAGTTGGACACTGTAAGAAATTTGACTAAGCATTTTGTCTTACCAAAGTGGTGGCTTCACACCCCCAAAGAGAATTAACTAAGCATTTTGTCTGAAGACAAGGTGGATTAGCACCCTACGAAGCAATTCCGTCCAAATATTAGGTGACCCCACGCCATACGAAGCAGTTATGTCTAAAGACTATGTGGCCCTACACCATACGAAGAGTTACGACCAAAGACTAGGTGGCCCACACCATACGAAGCAGTTACGTACGAAGACTAGGTGTCCCCACACCATACAAAGCAATTCCGTCTCACCGACGTGGTGGCTCCACAACACAAAGAAAGTTAAGTAAGCAATTCTGTCATATGACTAGGTGGCTTAACACTATACGGAGCAGTTATTTCCAAACATTAGGTGATTCCACACCATATGAAGCAGTTCTGTCTCACCGATGTGGTGGCTTCACACTCCTAAGGGAATTAAATAAGCATTTAGTCTCGCAACAAGGTGGCTTCACATCCTACGAAGCAATTCCTTCCTAAGATGTGGTGGATCCATACCATAAAGAAAGTTCAATACATGTAATCCTCAGATTTCAAACGAAAATGAAATCGAATCTCAACTGACTAAGTCCAGAAATTAACCAGTGAAATAAATGCAAGCGTGTCGACCCACTTATTTTTACCAAGACATTTAATTAAATTCCTTATTCAATTGAAAGACAAAATTACTTGTTTGAAATAAGTAACACTCCTAAGCAAATGAGAATACTCAGTCATTGCCCAAAAAAAGCTAAAGACGCCTCGATAGAAAAATAAATGGGCAATGAAAAAAATCAAGGTAATTATGTAAATTTTTCACAAAATATAGGTTTAGAAAAATAATATACTAAAATATATAAGCAAGCGCCTTATAGCACCTAAGGACATGGTGTCCCTAAGTTCCTTTAACGCAAAGAAAATAGATAACCATGGTAATTGGCATAAAATATGGATAAAAGGTACCTTTATAAGTATTAGTTCTATTTCTTTTTACCCTTAAGCTTGGGGCAATAAGGTAAGACATTGCCCGAATTTTTGCAATAGCGGCAAAAGAGAGGTTTCGGGCACCGATTAGAATGATGGTCTCCGGCACCGCAATTGTGACATTCTCCACGAACTCGAGTAGGAGTATTTTTCCGTGGAGACTGCTTGTTTTCCTTTCTTCCTTGGGTAAGAGTCTTGGGATTTATGGTCGGATTGCCCCCTTCCTTCCTTTATTAGCAACTGCGGTACCACCATCGCTATCCTTATGGACTTCCTTAAGACTAAGCGCGATACCCATTAGCTCATCAAAAGGCTCAGCCAGTTTAAGAAGAAAAGACTTTTTGACACCCTTGTTGAACGAACAAATTTCCGATTCTTCTTCTTCATTGGGGTCAATGTACTCAGTCCCATATTTGGATAGAGAGTCAAAAGATGTGGCATATTCGGCCATAGAAGAGTCGCCCTGAACAAGGTCTATAAAGCATTGTGTTAATGCCTCTTTCCCACTCTCGGGAATGAACTTGGCTTCAAACTTTTCTCAAAATTCTTTCCAAGTTAGGTCCACTTCTTGAATTTCAGAAGTCATAAGCTAATACCAGTCGAGAGCTCGATCTTCGAGCATACTGGAAGCGACTTGGACCCGATGCAAGTCTGAAAGGTCCATGCGGGAAAAGATGCGGTCACATGTCCTCAACCATGATTGGATCTCAATAACATTTCCAGAGCCTTTAAATGGATTTCCACCAAGCTTGGTAAAATCATCACATAACTGTGCAAACCCAGGTTTAGGATGGGTATGCACGGAAGCAGCTTCGGCAGCATGTGCACTAGTCACAAGATCCAAAAGTTGTTGAGAGGATATAAAGGCTCCATCTTGCATGCGATTGCTTGAAGAGTCAACAAAATGGTGGGAAATCCTAACCATTCTTCTCCTCTAAAAGAGAGAAGAGGAAAACGGTTAGATTCAAATAACAATGATTGGTCAAACAAAGGATCAAGATATAATATAGGATATGACGAGTCCTAAGACTCGAATAAAACCCTAAACACGATTTCCTAAAAAACTTAGGACAATGATCCTCGCCATAATATCTTATATTGTTACGAACTTGGCTCTGATACCAAGTGTAACGCCCCACCTCTATACTTGCGTTAGCCAAGGTCATTGCAAGCAATGGTGTCAACCAACCCAAAGAATAAGGCTATTGAGGAGCGACCATTTGTATATTAGCATTGAACGAGTGTTAAATATGTAGGATAATATGGTCTTACTTTTTAAACCTCATGAGGAAATTCGACATATCTAATTCAAGTCCAAATCTACTACATAGTGGATATATATAATTCGGAAAGCAATATAAAATACATAACAATAAATCAGAGTCGGACACAAATATTCATATAACTAAGGAAGATATATATATATATATAATACTATAGAAGTGGTGGTCATAATATAAGTGGTCGTGCAAGATCCATTATATCATAAAACAAAATATACATGTACAAAACAAAAGAATATGTACACATAATAGTCACTATCTCAAATGCATGAAAGATAAAACTACAACAACAAGTGAGGTAAGCCAAAATAAGGAGCTAGTACGTGCTACAGTCAAGGAGAAGCACCTATAATACTCGGTCTGACCCAAGTATCATTTATAAGTAAATAAACAACAAACGGATCAGTCTAGTTGTACTCATCATAATAAACCGAGATAGAAATAGAGATATAAAACAAAAAATGACATATAAGAAATAATAACAATGTTCACATGTAAAATGTGAAGACTTGATATATCCAAAAAATATGCCAAAGAAATATTAGCACTATATAAGGGTATCTCATTATCAAAGAAACAATTGATAGCATAGTATCAATGAAAACTCAGCTTCTAAAAATTGACAAATCAGAAATATAGATGATCACTAAAAGGGGGAAACCAAACTCAAAATGGGAGTCCAAAGGCTCATCAACACAATATGGGAGTCGGGAGACTCAATCAACTCAATATCAAAGGTGAGACGCGATCTCAAGGCAGCTAGCCATAGTGTTGAGACGAAGCTCCTACGATGGTTGTGAGAAGACCCGGATGATCCTTGTCTCCCTAGACCCAAACATTTCATCCTGCTTGTCTTCAAGATCCATATGATCCTTATGAGAAGATCTAGCAAGGATGCTAGTGGGTTTCGATGTTTTGCAGACCTCGCCTCTCATTCCCTAAAAACGAGAGCGGCAACAACTGATGTGGAGATGGTGGCACCGGGTCTTTATGCTTTTCGATCTAGCCTGGTGTTTTTTGTGTGTATTTGTGAGGTTTTTTTTTCTTTTGGCAAAGCCAGCAGGGATTAATGGCCCCTACAATATATTATATCATAAGAAGGTCTTACAACATAATTCGAGCATACATAAATAATAATAGATATAAAGGATAGACGTTCATTTCCATTAGGTTTTGATAAGAGGATCAAATCTAGAGGAAGACATTGAGATTTCATTGCTAATTCTTTTAGCTTCTTCATGATAAACTTCTATTCTGCTTCTTTCTTGTTGATTGAAGACTCGACTGTTTCTTTCTTTCCATAATTCACTTAGAACAACTCGAATGTTTCTTTCCTTTCATTGCTGATCCATTATATCCATACTCGACTTTTCTTTTTTGTGAGGTTTTTGTCTTCCTCTTGTTGGGTGTTTCATGAGATATGCCTTTGATTTGTGCTTTTGATTGTGTGAAGTGTCATCGCTTAACCCCCTTGCCTTGTTTCCTCTATGTCCTCTTCCCCTTCCGATAACCATGTTCGTTGGTGTCCTCAGATGTGAAGAAGGTATTTTTGGCATCCTATTCTTCTGATTTGCGTATGTCATGGTTGTAAGGTGAGTTAGTGTGCTATCTGTAGCAAGTTAAGGTCCTTGCCTTGTTTTCGTTTTAGAACTATTGGATGAAGGCTTGCCTCATGGGTGGCATTTGTGCCAATATAAGCTTTGTCTCCTCATTGAGGTTTGCGAGCTGTTTCATTTTATTTTCTAAGTTGTGGTGTTGTGTTAATTTCTAGTCTCTGATTCTAGCTATATCATGTCAAATGCCTATGTTTTTTAGTGTTTATGTCGCTTGTCTATGCTTATGACTTTGGCTGTCCTCGGTAGATTTTTTTCTGATAAGGAGTGTTTATGTAGTGTAGACAACTCAAGGAAATTCTGTCATTTCATGTGGTTCTTCTATTGCTATGTTTAGTGGCTCTATTTAATTTTCTTTGCTATCCTAGTTTTTTAGGGCTATTATTCCTATCACTACACCAAAACAAGGGATTCCCAACGAGTATAAGCTTTACTAATAATTTCAGTAACAGTTATACGTATCACTATAGGGGCATTGGGAATATTTTGAAATGCATATAAGCGTTGGAAAATAATCGTTCACAATGCTTATAAACTTTGGCAACATTATATTTGCAACACTTATAAGCGTTGGTAACATGCAACACTTACATTTGCATAGAAGATAACATAAGTTGTATTTAATATGCATCCAGCTATGATATTATCTCAACATAGAAACATGTAAAAAAATCAATAAGAAAATAAAATCCATATTTGTGACAATAGCAAAGTATGATCTAACAAAAAAAATCAATATATAAAGATACTAAATTCAATACATATGCAAATTATAATCAAATAAACATCACGAAACAATACCAAATCCTATAGTAACAACAACACAGAATTAACAAAATGCAAGACGTTTTTATATTAGAAGTCTGCAAGTACCAAATGCGAAACTCCAACCATATAATGAACCCTACATCCGAAAAATTGCATAGCTTGTACCATCATGTTTTCTCTTTTTCTCCGCTTCTTCTATTGTTTCCTACGTGCGTTTAGTTAAATAACATCATTTAAATTTCAAATAATAGTAGACTGACATTGTGCCGGAAACTGAAACTAAGCCGGAAAGGCTCGGTTTCTAAACTGAGCTAAGCAGCCCGACTTACATTAGAAACCGAGCATTTCCACCTCAGTTTCTAACAACTGAGCCCAGCGTTTAGAAATTGAGCCAGAAAGGCTCTGTTTCTAAATGAGTCTGACAATTACTCCCCTGCTAATATTAAAGTATACAAAATGCTTGTTATTGCATCTGATGCTAGTGGATGGTTCTGATCAGTTAAAAAATAAAGAAGGTTGAAATTTCCATTTATTTACCTTTATTACTATTTACAAAGAAACTTCAACTTGAAATATAAATTAAATGTAGCTTTAGAATCAATGCGTTTGTGTATGGGCACTCGAAATATAAAAACTGACATTGTAAAACGGGCACAAAATGAGAACTTGTCATCATATTTGCGAGCAAATTGAATATGAGTGATGGCTTCTCGACTCGGTGACTAGTAAGGTGTTAAACGAAATTGTTGTAGAAATGAAAAACGCATGTAAATTAAAAAGCATGAAAGTACATATATATGTCCACTTTAAATATCCATAATGTATAAAAAGACAGTCCCAAGTGGGCATAAATATTTGTGCAAGATATACAATGTAGTTGTAACGAATGCATTATTTCGCACAAAGCAGTTGCCTATGTTTTTTAGTTTATTTATAATAGCATCATGTTTGTTTAGCGCAAATACTAGGATCAATTACCGACTGGCCAACTGGGTCAACTGAACTAGGTATAGTTGAATGCGTATTCAGTTAAATCAACTCCGGTACTCTAAAAACTGGTTGATTTAACTGAAAAATCTATTGTATTTGTTCTACCCAGGACCTCTTAAGCAGGCCCGGTTTTAGGGTTAGGCAAGCTAGGCTTTTGAATAGGGCAACCCTTCGCCAGAGGGGCAACAGCAGGGGAGGAGGTAGTGGAGGTGGTGGTGAAACTTTTATATGGTTTAAAAGAAACACCGCAGTTTATTCGTTGAAGCATGTTTGGTTCAGTTAGTTGTGAATGGACAATGTAGTTGTGCCTGTGAGGTGCTGTCAGGTTCAATATCTTATGCGAAAAAATTCCCCATTTTTCTTCCCTTTTCGCCTAGGGCAACCCAAAATGTTAAGCCGGCTCTGCTCTTAAGCATTGCTGAAGAACAATTTTTCACATAAGACACAACTTCATCATATTGAAATGTAAAGGAAAATTTTGTATTTCACGAGATTATCTCCTTCTTTTTTGAGAAAATATGCATATGTACATACTAGGACTGTACCGGTTCAAATTTAAACCGCATTGCTGCACAAATAAACCGCATGCTAACCGCTTAAATCATCTCTAAACGGTTTCCGTTTCATTAGAGGCGGTGCGGTTCTCTCACCGTAGCAAACAAAGAATGGTAATGGTGGCAAATCTTGTTACCGATGGCTAACCATACCTCTTTTTTCCACTGTCTGTAGAAAATTAGGGTTTTCATTGCTGAATTTAGGGCCATCGATATAAAGTAAAACAATCTCATCCACCCATTATACACCATAAATTCTAATTTCAGGAGCAGATGTTTCATTTCCATGTTCGCCCCTAATAATTCTCACCTCCTTGTCGATTAGTTTTCTCCATCCGTTCGATGATTCTCTCATCCAAGTATCACAATATGAAAATAATGGTATGTGATTATGTTTTTAGTCCATTTGTTGATTTCTCATCAAAACACAGCAACGGTTTCTAATTCAAGATACTAATTTTGATTTTTTCCAACTAGTTTGCTGAGTGCGGATCCTTTTTTACTCTAAAGATTGAAGCTGAAGATTACTGCTATGGAGATTTTGGAAAGTTTAGTCCATTTGTTGATTTCTCATCAAAACACAGCAACTGTTTCTAATTAAAGGTACTAATTTTGATTTTTCCTATTAATTTGTTGAGTGTGGATCCTTATTTTTGTTGTTTTTAGTCTAAAGATAGAAGCTGAAGATTACTGCTATGGAGATTTTGGAAAGTTTAGTCCATTTGTTGATATCTCATCAAAATTTCACAACAACTGTTTCTAATTCAAGATACTAATTTTGATTTTTCCTACTAATTTGCTGAGTGGGGATTCTTATTTTTGTTGTTTTTAGTCCAAAGATTGAAGCTGAAGATTACTGCTATGGAGATTTTGGAAAGGGTGAAGAATTTGCTATTCCATTTTCATTCAGCGTCCCAAATGGTTCTGCTTGCATTAAAGGCTTTCATGGCGCCTAGGATGATAGGTATCTAAGGCATGTTATAGTTTAAGAACATTTATGTAATGTTATTAAGTTATTTTTACTTTGTTAGTGATTGTGCTATGCAAAAATTTCAATGCGTGCTATATATGATATACTTAATGCTGCAGCATGGATTCAGTTATTCTTGCTTGTTAGAGCACAACCAACAATGACTTGTTCAGTAATAAACAAACCACTAAGTAACCAGGTGTGGCTTGTTTAGTCACCCGTGGCTATTTTGGACTTGGTTCGTGGCTGGTTGAGTGAACAGAGGCTAGTGATTATAACGGCGAAGTCTTTGCCATTATAAGTTTATAACGGCAAAGTCTTTGCCTTTATAAATTTATAACGGCAAAGACTTTGTCGTTATAAACTTTTAATAATAAACAAACATGCAAAGGCTGTTTGTTGTTGTGAACAGAGGTAATATTAGATGAAAAGGTTGTTTGCTATTTTATACCGTTTGTATTATATAACAATTTTTTTAAGTGGTTTGTGGTTGGTTGTGGCTAGTTTTGTATTGTTGGGTGCTTGGTGGTTTGTTTGGATGAAAGAGAAAAAGTGAACAGAAGGATTGTTGGTTATGGTCTTAGTGATTTTGTCGTGCAACAATTTCAGTGTGTAGTACTTGCTGTATATATAATATACTTAATGTTCTTGTTGTTACAGTTTACTTATAATATATGTGATAATGTGTGTGTCATTACAGTGGTCACATTACCTATAATATTGGTTTCATTACAGTGGTTACATGGTTAACCATACTGTAATTATCAAATGGTAACCGTATTATTTAACGGTTAACCATCATCAACGGTTGACGGTTGCGATTGGCAAAATAAACTAACCGTCAAAGAACGGTATGACGCCGGTTGGCGTTAGTTGCAACGGTTGCTGCACCCTGTACACCTCTAGTACATACACTGATAATCTGCCGGAAAATCATAAAAGGGCCCATGTAAACATTTTGAATATAAAAATGACACTTGTAGATCAAAACAGTCCAAGAACTCATCACTGTAATGGTAATCTAAAACCGAACGCATTGACGTAGATAGGGAACTTGACATGTACTTCCTAGTTTCAATTTAGAAACTAATAATAATCGTTGTCATCCCATCAAAATTTTAATAATCAATAACAAAATAAATTACTAAGACATGTATTTGAATTAAACAAGACATTTACCAATTGAAATAGTGCAGAACTTGCAAATTAAGTTCAGAAAATTCTTTAGCTTGCAATCATGGACATTCATAGTGATGAACTAATTTGAATTATTTGTTCCTGAATTCATCCCCAACTTTATTAAACAAAATTTCCAGTTTTTTTTTTACAATAATAATGCAAAGCTTTAAGTGATATATATATATATATATATATGAGGGTTCCGCTACACCTTATATATTACACGTGCACTTCAGGAAGTTGCTCAAACAAGCTATCTGGTAGTTATAACCAAGCTAATCAGTTTGATTATATTGGTGGATGCAACCCCATTCTCAACATCAGTCCAACCTGCAAGGAGAGTAATCAAATTTTAGTTAACAATAATGCTCATACTAGTCATAAAATGGATAGTAATTGGTTTAATTTACCTGATGCAAAGAAGGGCAGTGGCCACTCAACCAGTACAATTAGCAAATCTGGGAACAATCAGCAGATTTGAACGATTAAAAACAGCAAGCAATTTGAAAAGCTCTCTAGTTTCCTTTCTGGGGATAGCAGCCCTAGCCTCTTTACCAACAATCTGAAGGGAAGTAAACAGGTTAATATGATAAACTGCGACTTTATGGGTAATAAATTGAATAATAAGCTCCCTTTTCACCTGAAGCAGAGATTAGGGCTTCGCCTTCCTCCAGTAGTGATCCAAAGCGAGCCTTATTGTTGATTTTAGAAGAAAAAGAGAATAAAGCTCGTAGCTTTCTTAACAAAGTGGGTGATAATCACTATAAAAGCGAGATTAATGGACATATATATCACTTATCTTGCTGGCAAGTGGGTGAAAGAAGTGGGTCAAGAGCTCAAATGAAGATCGTAGCTTAAAGAGGCAAGGAGATAGTTTTATAAGCTCATGGAGTATGACGAGGGGTAGATCTTAAGACAACAGGAGCTTTGAAGATAGGGATTGCTCGTTTAGAACTATAGAAGGAAACAGATATTGTGAAAGAATGTCTATTCATTACTGTTGATTACAATACATTAAATAGGCAAACAAAGAAGATATTATATACAGCAAAATAGGAAAACTGGCAGTGTATACAAAGTCGGTATACAGTAAAATCTAAAAAGTATCTTTGATTAATTCAAATCTGGAAGGTATCTTTGATTAATTCTTCCTGATCTTATACCCCCCCGGCAAGCTCAAGCGAGGGACGAAATTGAAGCTTGAAGCGTAACTGAGATATTCGATCTTTGCTTAAAGGATTGGTAAAGACATCCGCCAGCTGGTCTACAGAGGAAACATGGATGATATGAAGATCTCTAGCTTCAACTTGCTCTTTGATGAAGTGAAAATCCAATCGGATGTGCTTTGAGCGTGTACCGATGACCGGATTTTTAGACATGAACAAAGCACCCACATTATCACATAACAGAGTAGGCGGGTCTGGAAGGTGAACATGAAGATCTCTAAGCAGTTTCTGAATCCAAATAAGCTCAGCAGAAGTATATGCAAGTGACCGGTATTCAGCCTCCGTGCTTGATCGAGCTACAACCCGTTGTTTCCGAGATGTCCAACTGATCAGATTAGTACCATGGAAAACAGCAAATCCATACTGAGAACGATTGTCATCAGAGTCAGACATCCATCCTGCATCGGAATAGGCCAGAAGTGATGTTGCTTTTGTAGGCCGGAAGTGAAAATGGTGAGTAATAGTCCCCTTCAGATAGCGTAATATCCGTTTTACGGCATGCCAATGCGATGTAGTCGGAGCATGCATATATTGACATACTCGGTTAATGGAATAAGTGATGTCGGGGGGGTTACGGTTGCATATTAAAGAGAACCTACAATCCGAGAATGCTTCACCTGCTAATTCAAGCTTGGACGATGGATCTGCTAGTGTTGAAATGGATTTAGCATCCTGCATTTTGCAACGAGCTAAAGTATCATTGATGTAGGCCTCTTGAGAAAGTGAGATACCAGCTTTACCTTGCTGAATTTTGATGCCAAGAAAGAAGTACAAAGCACCAAGATCTTTGAGAGAAAAACTCTGACAGAGATTGTGGATGAATTGCTGAACCAAAAAGGCATTGCTACCTGTGATGATTAAATCGTCAACATACACAAGCACATAGATGGTAGCTGAAGGAGTGACACTTAAAAATAAAGAAGTATCAAACTGACAAGCTCTAAACCCCCGGGAGACAAGATAAGTTTTCAGCTTGGTGAACCATGCTCTAGGCGCTTGCTTAAGCCCATATAAAGCTTTGTGTAGCTTGCATATGTGGTTAGGCAGAGAAGGGTTTTCGAAACCACGTGGTTGGACCATGTAAACAACATCTGATAGATCATCATTTAAGAAAGCGTTGTTGATGTCTAGTTGACGAACCAACCAAACACGAGAGAGCGAAATGGACAGCACCAAACGGATTGTTGTAGGCTTAATTACAAGACTTGAAGTTTCAAAAAAATCAAGTCCAGCCTCTTGACTAAATCCTTGCGCAACCAAGCAAGCTTTGTAACGCTCGATCGATCCATCATCCCTTCTTTTTATCCTGAAAATCCACTTAGAACTCCAAAAGACGATATACTTTGCTATCTATTTATGTGTGAGGTTGGCCAATAGGATTGAAGGGCATAGGAGGCCGGGGTTACAGTTCTCAATCTTGATATTCTTGGATGCCTTTCATTAGTTGAGGGAGGGGTCTAGTGGGTCTATAGCCACTATAAAAGCAGACTTTAGCTTCTGCATTGGCAGATATCTGAAAGCTCCCGATCGAGTTCCGTGTTTCTTTATTAGCCCTGCCATGGGACTCGGGCGCACATATAGAGAACATATGCAAATAGACATTGAGTACGATTGACGATACGTACGTGGGAAAAGTTTAGTACACTCATGTCGCTCTGTGTGGTGTACCATAGACTAGATGGCATTATTCGATGACAGAATCTAGTAGGATCTAGAATGGCAGTCCAAAAGCTTACGTAACACTGTTATGATAGTTTTATGCAAACGTAGCATTGATATACATACGGCATTGGATAGGGGACTGCGTACATACGGTGGAGACCATGCGAGTAGAGTATACCTTAATTGGGGGTAGCAACATATACACTATATTAGGTTAATCTACTAGAGAGTAGATGGGTGCGACGTGTGTGTAAGCCTTGAGTGCTAATAATACAAATAACCTAATAAATAAGAAATATAATTGAACGGCATATGTAGGATTATCCAAGAAGTGTAGTTTAAATTCATTCACACAGAACTTATGTTCTGACCCCCTTCTCATAACGTTCACAGGTTAGGTGCATGACAGAGACTGTATAGCTTTGGATATTGGTTTAGCAGTATTATTACTAACGTAAAGCTATGTTTCAACTACATTATATTTATTCGTTCCGCTGTGAGATATTTTCTGAACTTTGACATGTTTTATGTCTCTGTCTTTCCTGCAGGATACCAGAGCAAACCAACTCGGGTTTCAATGGATTTGGTTTTTGAAAAAAATTCGGTCTGTTAGAATCCGGGTTGTTACATCTGGTATAAGAGCTTCGGTTTAGTGTTCCTAGGGAAATAATGAGTGAGCGTATTTGTATTTTCAAAAATATAAGTATAATATATATATAAACCTAAGTCCATAAAAGAACCCACTAGGTAGAAAGAGTAAAATATGGAATGAGTTGGGATATCGGTTTGTACACTAAAGGAATGAATATAGAAATTTAAGACCCTTAGTTGGTTTGGTTGGAAAGTATACAATATGATTTTGTATTGGAGAAAGAAAGTATCCCATAGGATGGAAACTGAAATATTAGTATTTCGGAATAGTGGGTTTAGAAGTGAAACCTTATATATTAGAAAAAAGTTAGAATGTGGAAAATGGATTAGGAATATATATATATATATATATATATATATATATATATATAGTTGAGAAGTGTCTAGAAATGCCTAGTTGAGTTAAAGACCCATTTTGAGTCTAACCCAATGATTAACTTTAAAGAACTTGAATATGTAAAAGTTTTTGCAAAAGAGTTTGTGGTGTTTTCAAGTTTTAATCTTAAAAGGATTTTTGAGGTTTGAGGAAAATATGTAAAGAACATACTTAGTGCATGTTGGGTTTTAAAGTAAAGTGGGATATATATTTTGTAAAAAATGATTACTTGTTTTAAAAAGAATTCTCTTATGAAAAAGTTGCATTTTGAAAAGGAAGTTTTAAAATCTCTATTCTGTTAACAATAAATTTTGATTATTGATCTATAAAGAAATTTTGTTGGAAGGACAAAATAAGTTGTAGAGAGTAAGAATAGAGTAGATTTTTGCACCTTATAGAAAGCAGCCAAAATTAACATAGGTAGAAACAATGTGAACCCGATTAAGAAGTAGTTTACCTTGTCTACTCCAGTTTTGTGATTTGAAAAAAAAAATTGTGTTTTGCAATTTTATTTTGTTACATATTTTTATGGTTTGGAAAAAGCAAGTTTTGGAGCAGAAAATAGAGTTTTAGCACTTTAATTTTTGGAAAAAAATGTAATGAAAAGAAAGTAAGCCAAACCATGTTTTTTTTTTAAAAAAAAAAGGGAGTAGGTAAGGATTAGTGCCTAGAAAGAACGAGAGAAATAAAAAAGATCATCTTGAAATGAAATAAAATTCCCGTAGAATGCATAAGAATTAAGAAACTTAGGTTTGTTGCTTGAGAAAAAGAAAAGTATATGCTAGTAATACACAGCATGGACCATTAGTAATTACTAGGTAGTGAAGGGCAAGTAAGTGTGTAGATCCCGTTGTTTGGACTTGTGACCTAGTCCTAAGATTCTTGGCCCGTAATAGTAGCTGTGTAGAAAAATGGGAAGGCTTATATGAAAAATAATAAACTTAAGTAATTGGACTAAGTCGAATAAGCAAAGGAAGAGAATAGCCTAACTAAAAAGAAAACAATAAATTCAGTAAAGCAACAAACGTGATGGGAAAAGAGAATGAAAATCTTAAGAAAAAGATGAATAAAAAAGAAATTTTTCCAAGATAAGTTGAAAAAAAAAATCTTATGTGGTTGTACTTGGATAGGAAAATATGAAATCTTTATAGAATAGTTATGTAAAAATCCAAGTACAATTAGAAAAGGTACATAAAAGAAAAACGGAAGATGTGAATTTTTCCGTTTTATACCTTTTGGTAACATAAGAAATCAAATTTAGAAAATTAGATTTTTCTAAATTTCAAAATTTAGAGATGGCTGGTAGGGTTTTGGATGCAATGATTGGATGAACTATGCTCTTACCCTGTAAGAGTGTGGGGAAATTTGGGTGAAAAATGTTTTGATTTTTCAAAAATATTGCATACGTATAGAACTGCAAGTATATTTAGGATGTCAGCATCATGTTTTAAAAATATTTAAAAGTTTGCATACATATAGGTGGTACCAATTAGGCATACATTCTTTATTATGATATATTTCACTTTGCACATGCGCACAATGGTTGCAAAAATTGTATGAACACATCATGGTTGAATATTATGTGACGGATTATCTATTTTACCCCTATCGAATTTCGAGGACGAATTTCCTTAAGGGTGGGAGTATGCAACACCCCGGATATTTCTATAAATAATTGATTGTGCGTATATGTAAATATAAGCATGGGCATTGATAATTTTTTTTTAAAAATATTGTAAAGGTTAATGAATTAAATGTGCAAGTAAAAGGAAGAAACCAATGTGTAAATGCATTAACATAAAAACAGAGATAAGCAAGGATAAATTAATGAGGCAGTTTCATGCAACAATAAAAATAAGGAAAGATGTAAATATTTAATGCATGAAAAAAATAGAGGAAGTTAACAATGTAAGCAATAAAGGTATGCAATAAATCGAAAGGAAAGATAAAGAATCAATGTAATAAAATACATGCATATCATACATTAACGAGAAGATTAGTGCAAAGGAATGCATGTAATGTATGCAATAAAGTGCATGTAATAATATAAAAAGGAAAAAGAAAAGAAACATTAATGAATTAATGGCATGCATAAAAAGGGTTAATAAAGAGGGTATCATAATCAGTGCACATATATATATATATATATATATTAATATAAAAATGCAAACGGAAGAAAGAGGTGAATTAATAACATGCAATTAATTATGTGCATATGAATATATGCATAAGTTAATATATTGAAAGTTATATTATTAATGCATAGAATAATAAAAGGAATTGAATGCATAAAAGTAGAGTGCATTAATTACAATAAATTAATGAATAAATAAATGCATTAAAGATAAATTGACTGATTGTAAACTAAGGATGTGCAATCAAAAAAAAAGTTAAATGCATGAAGAAAAATTAATTGATTGGAGAAAGAATGATATATGCATTGCAGTGTGAAAGCGATTAAAAAGATGGTTTAATTAAAAA
Source organism: Allium sativum (assembly GCA_030737875.1). NCBI lineage: Eukaryota > Viridiplantae > Streptophyta > Magnoliopsida > Asparagales > Amaryllidaceae > Allium > Allium sativum. Next base: position 184,713,391 of record CM060925.1, on the reverse strand, counting down.
GATGGTGTTAAACGGGGTTATGTAGAGAGGAGGTTAAAAAGAGGAAAAAAATATATAAATATATATAATAATAAAAGCACATGCCCCTGCGTATGGTCTATGGGTGCAACACACCCTGGCTGTGTCGGCTGGGTTCTAGAATGTTCTTTTCTAGGGTGAGGTGGACGGTTTAGATGAGTTTTTTATTTAATCCTAAGAGCCCAGTTCTTCTAACTCACCTATAAATAAAACCTTAAACCCACTGATTTATTTATCTAATTCTATGGCGGAGCCATGGCCTCCTCCTTCTTCTTCTTGCCCAAGAAATTCTTAAATCTAATCTCTTTTCTTCTCACCAAATCTCTTAATAAAATAAAAGATTAGATTTAGAATTTCTTCTATTTCAAAATAAAGAGAAAAGGGATTTTGATCTACAATCTACGCCTCAAGAAAGGGAAGAACTTTGGATGCTAATCTAAATAAGACCTAAGAAAGCAAAAATCACTGTGAGTGGATTTAAATTACCCTTGTTGAATAATAGTAGATGTATCGTTTAGAAATTCCCCAAGTTAATTTGTTTAATTCAATTGAAATAATTCAGATTTTACTTTATGTGTATTCTGTTCTCCTTCTTCCCCTTTCGTTTTTATTTTTAAGATTAGGCTAACTTCGAGCCTAATCCAAATCTCGCTGAAAAGCACGTGTTCGAACAAAGATTGGAATAGTGAAAATGATGTTTGAGAATTTGGGAAAAATTTGTGATTGGGGAATTGTGGAATAACATATAACATAACCTGAGATTGGAAAATTATGGGAAATTGGCACGTATATTAACCTAGAATATAAAAGAAAATATGTGCGCTTAAAATTGAGAATGATAGATATGCTTGGGTATGTTGAATCAAGAATTTATGCACGAACTATACGTACATAAGAAAAGTTAGAATTGAGGATTTAGACATATGGGATTATAAGCTGAATTGGGATTTATGCAATAAGAATGAGGGTTGACATGAATTAATTGTTCTAAGCAATAGGAATGAGGGTTGACATGAATTATTGATAACTTTAAAGAACAATTAATTTGGGTATAATTAGGAATAACTTATATACATGAAAAGTTGAGCATAACATATAATAAGGATTATTGGCATAACCTTGTACGAGATTATGTAATCATGGTAGAATTTATGTATCCAAATCAAATTGGAAACATAAACATGAAACTAGGTTTAGAAGCGTGAACATGAATTATTGGATTGGGATAGATAGGCATATAAAACCTAGATTGAAATTGTCAGTTAAAAGATGAACATGACTAACCCGAGGTTAGATTGAGTTGCGGTGTAAGTTTGCCTGGAACCGCCTGGCACATCCAGTAACAGCAACAACATGTCTAACGTGAGAGGTTAGCGCATTAAGCCCAAAACCCGAGGTTAGAACGAGTTTGTGGTAGAAGTCTGCCCGGAACCGCCCGGCATATCCAACAACCGCAAGCAACATGTCTAATGTGAGACGTTGAGTGCATTAATAAAAAGATTAATGCTATGAAACAAACATGTTAAGTGTGCTAAGGTTAAGTAAACGGAGGCGTATAGACAAACTTAAACAACTTAATAATAGGGAATGTTAGCAAACCTTAGTTAAGAAAACTTAGTAAATAACGATGGATTTTGGCAACATCCACAGATACGAGTATCACTGAATGGGAAGATAATAGGTAAGCTTGTTAATAGACAAGAAAAAATTATAACGTAGGTTATAATGATCGATACAAAGATGAAATAACTTATGAAAGAATGCAAGCCGTACTTAATTGAAGATTAAGTAATCCGTGGTAATGGGAAAACATAAGTTATATGAGTAAGGGGAAAACTTATTAGTAAAACTTAGTTAAGATGACTAAGTTAATGAGTAAACGATAAAGAGAATTTGTTAGTAAACCTTAGTTAAGAGAACTAAGTAAACAATCATGGAAAGTCATGTAGGTAAACCTTAGTTAAGAGGACTAAGTAAACAGTTATAGAAAGTCGTGCTTGAGCTTGTTAGTAAACCTTAGTTAAGAGAACTAATTAAATAATTAAAAGATCGCGGCTACATAAGAAATAGGGAAAGATGTACGAAAAAGAAACTTGGTAATTTAAAAACTAGTATGAATGAGATATCCAAGTTAAAAAGAAAACCTAATGAGATAGAGCAAGCACAAAATTAGAAGATTAGACTTAATGTTTAATAACACGAAAGGGTAAGGCGCTTGGACCAGTCCGTACGATAGGGGATGAATAACCAAACACGGTAGATTATCATGATGCCGTAGGGCGCAGGAGGGAGTGAACATCCATCTGATCATGCAGAAGCCTCCAAGGGACTGGGTTACGAAGCACGCGGCTTCTGGGGACATGAGGGTACTCTTGGTATCCCTCTGTGAGTGGCAGATGATACGCCTGTGCTCACAGAGGTTAGGTCTGCGTGGGAAGAAACAATGAGTATGCCTTGATTGCAAAACCAGGGGCAATCAAAAGACTAAGATGGACCAACATGATTCGGCGAGACCAGTTAGTGCCCTGTGATAGCAACTCATCGTCTACCTACCATCTTCAGTCAGTACGTGAAGCGGAAAGGCGGAGAACTCCAAAAGACCATATACTTTGCTATCTAGTTATGGGTGAGGTTGGCCAATAGGATTGAAGGGCATAGGGGGTTTGGGTTACAGTTCTCATTCTTGATATTCTTGGGTGCCTTCCATTAGTTGAGGGAAGGGTTTAGTGGGACCATAGCCACTATAAAAGCAGACCTTAGCATCTGCTACAGCAGATATATGAAAGCTCCCGACCGAGTTCCATGTTTCTTGATTAGCCCTACCACGGGACTCGGGCGCACATATAGAGAACATGTGCAAATAGACATTGAGTACGATTGACGATACGTACGTGGGAAAAGTTTAGGTACACTCATGTTGCTCTGGGTGGTGTACCATACACTAGAGGGCATTATTCGATGACAGAATCTAGTAGGATCTAGAATGGCAGTCCAAAAGCTTACATAACACAGTGATGATAGTTTTATGCAAACGTAGCGTTGATATACATACGACATGCGACATTGGATAAGTGACTGCATACATACGGTGGAGACCATGCGAGTAGATTTTACCTTAATTGGGGGTAGCTACATGTACACTATATTAGGTTAATCTGCTATAGAGTAGATGAGTGCGACGTGTGTGTAAGCCTTGAATGCTAATAACACAAATAACCTAATAAATAAGAAATATAATTGAACGGTATATGTAGAATTATTCAAGAAGTGTAGTTTAAATTCATTCACACAAAACTTATGTTCTGACTCCCTCCGCATAACATTCGCAGGTTAGGTTCATGACAGAAACTGTATAGCTTTGGAAACTGGTTTAGCAGTATTATTACTAAGGTAAATCTATGTTTCAACTACATTATATTAGTTCGTTCCGATGTGAGATATTTTCTGAACTCTGACATGTTTTATGTCTCAATCTTTCCTACAGGATACCAGAGCAAACCAACTCGGGTTTCAATGGTTGGGTTTTTGAAAAAAATTCGGTCTGTAGGAATCCGGGTTGTTACATCTGGTATCAGTGCTTCGGTTTAGTATACTTAGGGAAATAATGAGTGAGCATTTTTGTATTTTCAAAAATATAAGTATAATATATATATAAACCTAAGTCCGTAAAAGAGCCCACTCGATAGAAAGAGTAAAATATGGAATGAGTTGGGATATCGGTTTGTACACTAAAGGAATGAATATAGAATTTTTAAGACCCTTAAGTTGTTTGGACGTAAAGTGTACAATATGATTTGGTATTGGAGAAAGAAAGTATCCTATAGGATGGAAACTGAAATGTTCGTATTTCAGAATAGTGGGTTTAGAACTGAAACCTTATATATTAAAAAAAAAGTTAGAATGTGGAAAATGGATTAGGAATATATATATATATATGTGTGTGTGTGTGTGTGTGTATATATATATATATATAGTTCAGAAGTGTCTGGAAAAGCTTAGTTGAGTTAAAGACCCATTTTGAGTCTAACCCAATGATTAACTTTTAAGAACTTGAATTTGTAAAAGTTTTTGCAAAAGAGTTTGTGGTGTTTTCAGATTTTAATCTTAAAAGTATTTTTGAGGTTTGAGGAAAATATGTAAAGAACATATTTAGTGCATGTTGGGTTTTAAAGTAAAGTGGGGTATATATTTTGTAAAACAATGATTGCTTGTTTTAAAAAGAATTCTCTCATGAAAAAGTTGCATTTTTAAAAGGATGTTTTAAAATCTCTATTATGTTAACAATAAATTTTGATTATTGATCAATAAAGAAATTTTGTTGGGAGGACAAAATAAGTTGTAGAGAGTAAGAATAGAGTAGATTTTTGCACCTTATAGAAAGCAGCCAAAATTAACATAGGTAAAAACAACGTGAACCCGATTAAGAAGTAGTTTACCTTGTCTACTCCAGTTTTGTGATTTGAAAAAAAAATGTGTTTTGATATTTTATTTTGTTACATATTTTTATGGTTTGGAAAAAGCAAGTTTTGGAGAAGAAAATAGAGTTTTAGCACTTTAATTTTTCGAAGAAAAATGTAATGAAAAGAAAGTAAGCCAAACCATGTTTTTTTTAAAAAAAATGGAGTAGGTAAGGATTAGTGCCTAGAAAGAACGAGAGAAATAAAAAAGATCATCTTGAAATGGTATGAAATTCCCGTAGAATGCATAAGAATTAAGAAACTTAGGTTTGTTGCTTGAGAAAAAGAAAAGTATATGCTAGTAATACACAGCATGGACCATTAGTAATTACTAGGTAGTGAAGGGCAAGTAAGTGTGTAGATCCCGTTGTTTGGACTTGTGACCTAGTCCTAAGATTCTTGGCCTGTAATAGTAGCTGTGTAGAAAAATGGGAAGGCTTATATGAAAAATAATAAACTTAAGTAATTGGACTAGGTCAAATAAGCTAGGGAAGAGAATAACATAACTAAAAAGAAAACAATAAATTCAGTAAAGCAAAAAATATGATGGGAAAAGAGATTGAAAATTTTAAGAAAATATGAATAAAATAAAAAATTCCAAGATAAGTTGAAAAAAAAAAGATATTTTTTCTTACGTGGTTGTACTTGGATAGGAAAATAGGAAATCTTTATAGAATAGTTATGTAAAACTCCAAGTACAATTAGAAAAGGTACATAAAAGAAAAACGGAAGATGTGAGTTTTTCCGTTTTATACCTTCTGGTAACATAAGAAATCGAATTTAGAAAATTAGATTTTTCTTAATTTCGAAATTTAATGATAGTTGGTAGGGTTTTGGATGCAACGACTGGATGAACTATGCTCTTGCTCTGTAAGAGGGTTGGGAAATTTGGGTGAAAAATGTTTTGATTTTTCAAAAATATTGGATACATATAGAACTGTAAGTATATTTAGGATGTAAGCATCATGTTTTAAAAATATTTAAAAGTTTGCATACATATAGGTGGTACCAATTAGGCTTACATTCTTTATTATGGTATATTTCACTTTGCACATGCGCACAATGGTTGCAAAAATTGTATGCACACATAATGGTTGAATATTATGCGATGGATTATCTATTTTACCCCTATCAAATTTCGGGGATGAAATTCCTTAAGAGTGGATGAATGTAACACCCCGGATATTTCTATAAATAATTGATTATGCGTATATGTAAATATATGCATGGTCATTACTAATTTTAAAAAAAAAATATAAAGGTAATGCATGAATACATGTTAAAAGAAAAAGATTCATGCATTTTAAAAAGGTTAATGGATTAAATGGGCAAGTAAAAGGAAGAAATCAATGTGTAAATGCATTAATATAAAAACAGAGATAAGCAAGGACAAATTAATGAGACAATTTCATGTAACAATAAAAATAAGGAAAGATGTAAAGTTTTAATGCATGAAAAAAAAGAGGAAGTTAACAATGTATGCAATAAAGGTATGCAATAAATCGAAAGGAAAGATAAAGAATCAATGTAATAAGATACATGCATATCATACATTAACGAGAAGATTAGTGTAAAGGAATTCATGTAATGCATGCAATAAAGTGCAAGTAATAATATAAAAAGAAAACAGAAAGAAAAACATTAATGAATTGATGGCATGCATAAAAAGGTTAATAAAGAGGGTATCATAATCAGTGCATATATATATATATATATATATATATATATATATATATATATATATATATTAAAATGCAAACGGAAGAAAGAAGTGAATTGATAACATGCAATTAATTATGTGCATGTGAATATTTGCATAAGTTAATATATTGAAAGTTATGTTGTTAACGCATAGAATAATAAAAAAAATTGAGCGCATAAAAGTAGAGTGCATTAATTACAATGAATTAATAAATAAATGCATTAAAGATAAATTGATTGATTGTAAAATAAGGATGTGCAATCAAAATAAAAAGAAAGTTAAATGCATGAAGGAAAATTAATTGATTAGAGAAAGAATGATATATGCAATGCAGTGTGAAAGCGGTTAAAAAGATGGTTTAATTAAAAAGATGGTGTGAAAAGGGGTTATGTAGAGAGGAGATTAAAAAGAGGGAAAAAATATATATAAATATATATAATAATAGCACATGCCCCTGCGCATGGTCTATGGGTGCAACACACCCTGGCTGTGTTGGCTGGGTTCTGAAATGTTCATTTCTACGGTGAGGTAGACGGTTTTGATGAGTTTTTTTATTTAATCCTAATAGCCCAGTTCTTCTAACCCACCTATAAATAAAACCTTAAACCCACTTATTTATTCATCTAATTCAATGACGACGCCATGGTCTCCTCCTTCTTCTTCTTCCCCAAGAAATTCTTAAATCTAAACTTTTTTCTTCTCTTCAAATCTCTTAATAAAATAAAAGATTAGATTTAGAATTTCTTCTATTTCAAAATAAAGAGAAAAAGGATTTTGATCTACAATCTACGCCGCAAGAAAGGGAAGAACTTTGGATGCTAATCTAAATCAGACCTAGGAAAGCAAAAATCACTGTGAGTGGATTTAAATTACCCTTGTTGAATAATAGTAGATGTATCGTTTAGCAATTCCCTAAGTTAATTTGTTTAATTCAATTGAAATAATTCAGATTTTATTTTATGTGTATTCTGTTCTTCTTCTTCCCCTTTCCTTTTTATTTTTAAGATTAGGCTAACTTTGAGCCTAATCCAAATCACGCTGAAAACATGCGTATGAACAAAGATTGGAATAGTGAAAATGATATTTGGGAATTTGAGAATAATTTGTAATTGGGGAATTGTGGAATGACATGTAAAATAACCTAAGATTGGAAAATTAGGGGAAATTGGCACATATATTAACCTAGAATATAAAAGAAAATATGTGCGATTAAAATTGAGAATGATTAGATATACTTGGGTATGTTGAATCAAGAATTTATGCACGAACTATATGTACATAAGAAAAGTTAGAACTGAAGATTTAGACATATGGGATTATAAGTTGAATTGGGATTTATGCAACAAGAATGAGGGTTGACATGAATTAATTGTTCTAAGCAATAGGAATGAGGCTTGACATGAATTATTGATAACTTTAAAGAATAATTAATTTGGGTATAATTAGGTATAACCTATATACATGAAAAGTTGGACATAACATATAATAAGGATTATTGGCATAACTATGTACGAGATTATGTAATCATGGTAGAATTTATGTATCCAAATCAAATTGGAACCATAAACATGAAATTGGGTTTATAAGCGTGAACATGAATTATTAGATTGGGATAGATAGGCATATAAAACCTAGATTGAAATTTTGAGTTAAAAGATGAACATGCCTAACCCGAGGTTAGATTGAGTTGCGATGTAAGACTGCCTGGAACTGCCCAGCACATTCAGCAACTACAACAACAGGTCTAATGTGAGAGGTTAGCGCATTAAGCCCAAAACCCGAGGTTAGAACGAGTTTGCGGTAGAAGTCTGCCCAGAACCGCCCGTCATATCCAGCAACAGCAAGCAACATATCTAATGTGAGAGGTTGAGTGCATTAATAAAAAGATTAATGCTATGAAACAAACATGTTAAGTGTGCTAAGGTTAAGTAAACGGAGGCGTACATACAAACTTAACTAACACAATAATGGGGAATGGTAGCAAACCTTAATTAAAAAAACTAAGTAAATAACGATGGATTATGGCAACGTCAACAGATACGAGTATAACTGAATGTGAAGATAATAGTTAAGCTTGTTAAAACACAAGTAAGAATTATAATGTAGGCTATAATGATCGATACAAAGATGAAATAATTTATGAAAGAATGCAAGCCCTACTTAATTGAAGATTAAGTAATCCATGGGAACGAGAAAACATAAGTTATATTAGTAAGGGGAAAACTTATTAGTAAAACTTAGTTAAGATGACTAAGTTAATGAGTAAACGATAAAGAGAATTTGTTAGTGAACCTTAGTTAAGAGAACTAAGTAAACAATCATGGAAAGTCATGTCGGTAAACCTTAGTTAAGAGGACTAAGTAAACAGTTACAAAAAGTCGTGTTTGAGCTTGTTAGTAAACCTTAGTTAAGAGAACTAAGTAAATAATTAAAAGATCGCGGCTACATAAGAAATAGGGAAGGCTTATGAAAAAGAAACTTGGTAATTTAAAAACTAATATGGATGAGATAACCAATTTAAAAAGAAAACCTAACGAGATAGAGCAAGCGCAAAATTAGAAGATTGGACTTAAGTTCTGATAACACGAAAGGGTAAGGCGCTTGGAGCAGTCCATATGATAGGGGATGAATTACCAAACACGGTAGATTATCACGATGCCATAGGGCGCAAGGGGGAGCGAACGTCCATCTGATCATGCAGAAGGCTCCAAGGCATTGGGTTACGAAGCACGCGACTTCTGGGAACGTGGGGGTACTCTTGGTATCCCTCTGTGAGTGGCAGATGATACGCCTGTGCTCACAGAGGTTAGGTCTGCGTGGGAAGAACCAATGAGTATGCCTTGATTGCAAAACAAGAGGCAATCAAAAGACTAAGATGGACCAGCGTGATTCGACGAGACCAGTTTGGTGTCCTGTGATAGCAACTCGTCGTCTACCTACCATCTTCAGTCAATACATGAAGCAGAAAGGTGGAGAAATCCAAAAGACCATATACTTTGCTATCTAGTTATGGGTGAGGTTGGCCAATAGGATTGAAGGGCATAGTGGCCGGGGTTACAGTTCTCATTCTTCATATTCTTGGGTGCCTTTCATTAGTTGAGGGAGGGGTGTAGTGGGACCATAGCCATTATAAAAGCAGACCTTAACATATGCATCGGCAGATATCTGAAAGCTCCCGACTAAGTTCCGAGTTTCTTTATTAGCCCTGCCACGGGACTTGAGTGCACATATAGAGAACATGTGAAAATATACATCTAGTACGATTGGTGATACGTATGTGGGAAAAGTCTAGGTACACTCATGTTGCTCTAGGTGGTGTATCATAGACTAGAGGGCATTATTCGATGACAGAATCTAGTTGGATCTAGAATGGTAGTCCAAAAGCTTACGTAACACAGTGATGATAGTTTTATGCAAACATAGCGTTGATATACATACGACATGCAACGTTGGATAAAGGACTGCGTACATACGGTTGAGACCATGCGAGTAGAGCATACCATAATTGGGGGTAGTGTCACATACACTATATTAGGTTAATCTACTAAAGAGTAGATGGGTGCAACGTGTGTGTAAGCCTTGAGTGTTGATAACACAAATAACCTAATAAATAAGAAATTATAATTGAACGGTATATGTAGGATTATCCAAGAAGTGTAGTTTAAATTCATTCACACATAACTTATGTTCTGACCCCCTATTCATAACATTCGCAAGTTAGGTTCATGACAGAGACTGTATAGCTTCGGATAGTGGTTTAGCAGTATTATTAATAAGGTAAAGCTATGTTTCAACTACATTATATTTATTCGTTACGCTATGAGATATTTTCCGAACTCTAACATGTTTTATGTCTCTGTCTTTCCTGCAGGATACCAGAGCAAACCAACTCGGGTTTCGATGGATTGGATTTTTGAAAAAAATTCGGTCTGTCGGAATCCGGGTTGTTACAATTATGAGAGGGAATAACAAATGACCAAGTTCTATTTCTCGTAAGTGCATCAAATTCCGCTTTCATTGTGGTTTGCCAACATGGGATACGAAGGGCTTGAGATACAGTTTGGGGTTCTATTTATTGGTCAGGGGAGATGGAGGATAGAAAAGCTTTCGGCTTAAGGGAATTTGTGGTGGCTCGAGTAACCATTGAATGCTATTTATTTTCTGCTGGATGGTAATGACGCGGATATGATTGTTTTGCTTGTGAGCTAAGAGTGGGGCGCTGATAAGTTGGAATTGAAGAAGTGGGGATTGGTGATGGAGTATACTGAGAAGTGGGAGTGTGGGCAGTTTGTGTTGGAGATTGCACATAATTAGAAGGTGGTGATGGTGTAGTTTTGACTGAGGTGATATGATCAAGTAGGTTGGTGTCAATAGTTTCCTGAGCTGGCCTGGATGATGGCGTAACTACGAATTATGTATCGCATGCATATGGGAAGATTGATTCATTAAAAGCAACATATCGAGACACATACAAACGAGCCATGGGCTTGTGATAACAGAGATATCCCTTGTGAGATGTACTGTAACGGAGAAAGGTGTATGGAAAGGATCTAAAATCCATTTTTGTAGAGTTATATGGGCGAAGGAGAGGATAACATAGACATCCGAATGTTTTGAGAAAGGAGCAATCAGGATTTTTATGATAGAGAATGGTGTATGGGGATTTGTTAGCAAGTAGTGGTGTGATGATTCTGTTATGTAGGTATGTAGCAGTTTTGAATGCATGTTCCAAAAATTGTTTTGGAAGGGAGGAGTGAGCCAAGAGTGCTAAACCCTTTTCAACGATGATGCGATTTCGACACTCAACGACACCGTTTTGTTCGGGTGTATATGGACATGAGATATGATGTTTGTTTCCACAAGTTTTTAGAAAAGCGGATACATTGCGATATTCACCCCCCAATTTGTTTGAAGTCATTTAATGTCATATTGAAATTGTGTTTGGATAATAGAATGAAATTGGATAAATGTTGATAGAAAGCTGTGATTTGTGTGAAAGAAAATATATCCAAACGTATTTAGAACAATCATAAATAAAAAGAACAAAATAACGATTTCCATTAATTGAAAGTAAGGGAGACGGACCCCATACATTAGAATACACCAAATCAAAAGGTTTAGCAGATGAAATATGAGAACTTAAAAGAGGAAATCTATGGCATTTGCCTAACTGACATGGCTCACACATTGTGGGAGGTTTATTTGATGTGATGGGAAGCTGGAAATCAGAAACAAGACGCCGCAGGAGATGTTGGTGAGGGTGTGCAAGCCTATAGTGCCAACCAACCAAGGAGGCTCGAACACCCGTCAACGCCATCATCGGGTTATTAGGAGGTACTGAGAACCTATAAAGACAATTATCTACTCGCCCTTGGAGGATGATTCTGCCCTGAAAATCCTTAACACGACAAAAATGAGGCCAAAATTCCATATAAACATTGTTATGTTTAGTTAATTTAGATACAAATAGTAAATTTTTGGGTAAGGAAGTGACAACTAAAATGGTTGGCAAACACAAATTAGGTAAAGAATGAGATGCAATATGGGAGACAGAAAATTGATTACCATTACCAACTTGAAGCTTTTCATCGCCATTGTAGTCATCAATGATCGTCAGTTTGCCTACATCAGGAGAGGCATGATCAGTTGCACCCGAGTCGAAGTACCATGAAGGATCCAAGGCAGATGGACTGTTGAAATTTGCAATGTTGGCCTGTCGATTTCAAGATCTAGGATTGGGGTGACGAGATGGATAGTCTGTTTGATTATCTCGTTGCCAACAATCAATGGCTTCATGTCCTTGACGACCACATAGCTTGCATTGAAGACGACATCTCAGCTGATTACCACCACATAAATTAGAGGAGGAAGAGCCCTGATATGTGCTCTATAGGGTAGAACGATTTGGCAGGTGAGATGCAGTGTTGGCTAATGGAGGCACCGTAGTGGGAAGAATGGCAGCAGCCTGGCTAGTGGTTTCATGATCCAAGCAAGCTTCCTCCTGAAGCAGGAGTCCAACCAGATCATCGACAGAAGAATTGTCAGAATTAATCATGAAGGCAGTGAAAAACGGACAATAAGAAGAATCTAGGCCTGCAAGGATGTGCTGATGAGATCTTCATCTAAAATTGGATGAAGATTCTCGGCAAGAGAATCAGCAATTGCACGCTTCTTTTCGATATATTCGATCATGGGTAAGGCTCCTTTGGAAAGAGTATGAATCTGGGTCTTCATGGCCATGCGACGGACCCTAGTTTGCGCTTGGAAAGAACGGTCAAGAGCAAGCCATGCTGTGTAAGAGGAGGAACAACGAGCGACAATGGACAGAGCGCGCTCAGAGAGGGTTGATTTGATCCAAAGCAAGACAAAACGATCCCGCTTTTTCGAATCGAGAAACGCCGGATTTGGGTTGGTGGACATAACACCATCTGGAGTGGGAAGAAATTCTGGTGGCGAATTAGGAGATAAGACGAAGGATTTGAGATCGAAGGTCTCAAGGGCTGAAGTGATTGTGGTATGCCAAAGCAAATAATTTTCTTGGTCTAGTTTGATGCTAATAGAAAGAATCTGGAAATTTAATCGAGAGGAGGTCATGGTAGCAGCTGTAAGAAGAGTTTGATTTGTAGAATTGTTGAGAGACATGGCAGCAGATTTTTTTTTTTTGGAGTATTTAGAAGAGCTCTGATACCATATAGAAGGAAACAGATACTGTGAAAGAATGTCTATTCATTACTGTTGATTACAATACATTAAATAGGCAAACAAAGAAGATATTATATACACCAAAATAGGAAAATTGACAGTGTATACTAAGTCGGTATACAGTAAAATCTGGAAAGTATCTTTAATTAATTCAAATCTGGAATTCATCTTTGATTAATTCTTCCTGATATTATTAAGAACAAACCCAAACTTATATAGAGGCGTGACGGAGATAAACGAAGACTATATCTGGCAGCTGTCATGATTTCTTTGTTTTTAGAGGGAGCGAATGGTGGATTCTTTGACCGTCTGCCATTTTTGTTATCTTTTTTTCTTCGAGAGAGTTTTCTAATGTCGGATAGGGTTTCCTATGCCTTTTGTGTTGTGTTTTAGGTTGTACCCGATTTCATTGGACTTTAGGCTTAGTTTTACGTTAAGATATATATATATATGTATGTATATATATATATATATGTATATATATATATATATTGTAACACCCCACCTCCGCTAGGGTCACTCACAAAGGGAATGCACTAGGTTTGGTGAAGCATTATCGAGGTAAACATGCACAGAAATATTACAAGACAGAACATATATAAAACAGCAGAAGTAAAACAAATTTCATTACCTTATAAAATAAGGTCTAAAGCCTTTTACATTATAATACATCAAAACCTGTCTTACTATAGTAAAGAAGCATAAAATTATTTCATAAATTATTCCCCAAGTAAAACAGTAAAGTAGCCATAGCCAAGAAAAGTCCAAGCCATGCGTGATGACCTTCAAGCAGAAGAAGTCCGAAATAGATAACAGTGTTTCCTCCCTGAAACCTGGGGGAAAAACGGAAGACAAAGAGGCGAAACAAAACGGGGTCAGTCAAAAAGACTGGTAAGTCCTATCTACTTCCAGTATAAAAACAGGTAAAGGTAACATGACATGCATAAACTGAAAGTAAACATAAGGATGACTACAAGATAGATAAACTAAACCAGGGAAACAGGCTGAACTACTGTAGCAAGGTAAACTAAGATATCATGATAAACTATGGTGTCATGATAAATCAAGGTATCACATCGTCAGGTTTCTATCAAGTATACTATCCCAAGGCATCTATCATGTACAACATCCCACGGTATCTATCATGTATATTTGCTCTGCACCTCTCGTACTAGTATCCCAACCCGCGTCATGTGTTAACTATGAATGTCCCTTGCCCAATGTCATACAATGGTCCATGTCAACCTAATATATAGCATATGTAGGTTTTCCCAACTCGTATGTTTCTTTCCATGTATAAGTTCAGTCCCTTGCGGTAGGCCGTACGGGCTTTCCTATGTAAATCTATACCACTTCAACGTAGTACCATTTTATCCTTGAAGTTGTTTTGGACTGCTACCCTTGATCAAGTCATGTTTTCTTACCATGAACTATCGCGTGTTCACTTAGGATTTATGCCACCTAGGACCACTAGGGATTATGCTACCTAATGAACGTATTCGTAACTTGGTTTGGGTTCAAGCCACCTAGGGCCACTAGGGATTATGCCACCCGTCAACCGCGCCCTTTTTTCCCACGTATGTATCGTGAACCGTTTTCCATGTCTAGACGCACATGTATCCCAATGTGCCATCCGGGTTCCGTGCCAGGGCAAATCGAGATATACGGAACTCGGTCGGGAGCTTTAAGTCGTCTGCTAATGCAGATATCAAGGTCTGTTTTTGTACCCGTGGTTATGGTCCCACGTGACCCCTCCCTCAACTACTGAAAGGCAATCCAAGAAAAATCATGTATGAGAACCACATCCCGGCCCCACTATAGCCCCACTTTCCTACGGGCCAACCTCACCCATGACTTGATAGCAAGAACATGGTCTGTTGGGGGTTCTCTGCCTTTCCGTACGTACACGATTGACTAAAGATGGTAGGTAGTCGGCGACGTGCTATCCAGGGCAAAATCAAGTATCGTCACTCCACGCTAATCCATCCCAGTCTTTAGGTCGCTCGCATAGCAACCAAGGCATACTCTTAGCTCTTCTACCGCAGACCTTAACCTCTGTGAGGCCGGGTTTCATGGACCACCTGCCACCTCACAGAGGGATACCAAGAGTACCCTCACGTCCCCCGAAGCTACCGCTTCATCACTCAGTTCGTTGGAGCCTTTATCCAAGTCGGATAATTCGCTCCTCCTCGTGTGTTTAAGCGATGACCTACCATATCGAGTTACTCACCCATTCGTGAACTAGTCCCATGTCCTTGGCTAAGAATTATTACTTAGTTATACTTAACTAAGGTTTACCACTTAGCTTCTTTTCCCCGTTACCCTTGATTAACCACGATTTTCTACCTAGTTCCTCTCACTAGGGTTTTGTCTACTGGGTTAAGTGTCGTTATTCAGGTTCATGACTTAGCCCGCCTACGAATCATGTCAAGATTGGCTAGGTATTTAAGTTCAAGGTTTAGCCCTACAAGTTGGTTAAGTATACCAATGAAGCTCATGACTTAACCCTATCAAGTCAAATTGGTTAAGTATTTATCTGTCTTAACCCTATCAGATTATCATGTTAGATTGATTAAGCATAGATTATCTTAATCCCATCAGATTTATCGAGTCGGATTGGTTAAGTATAGGTTAATTTAACCCCATCCCCTAATCGTATTACAATGGTTAAGCCTAATTTAAAAGGTCTTGTGACTTAACCCTACCAGGTCCACATATTAGATTGGTTAAGTGTAGGTTACTTAACCTCATCAAATCATCATGTATAATTGGTTAAGTATAAGTTACTTAACCCCATTAAATTATCATGTTAAATTGGTTAAGTATTGGTTACTTAACCTCATTGAATTACCAAGTTTAGATTGGTTAAGTGTTTAACTTAACCCCATCGAATTACCGTGTTTAGATTAGTTAAGTATAGGTTACTTAACCCCATCTAATTACCATGTTTAGATTAGTTAAGTCTAAATTACTTAACCCCATCTAATTACCCAGTCGGATTAGTTAAGCGTAAATTACCTAGCCCCATCCCCTAATTGTCTTGTATGGTTAAGTGTCATTAAGAAATCAAGCCCGGTCCCACTTAACCTACCCATTCGTGTCATATCGGTTAAGTGTCATTAGTCAAATTTACTTAACCTTATCATGTGGCATTAATTTAATTAATTCACTCTCAACCTCTCACATTAGACCTTGTTGTGGTTACTAGTTAAGCCGGGCGGGTCCGGGTAGTTTTACACCACAACCTAGTCTAACCTCGGGTCTTAAGAGCGACATGACCAACTTCTCACATTGGATCCTATTGTTTGTAGCCACTAGTTAAGCCGGGCGGGTCCGGGTAGATTTATGCTACAAACTCAACCCAACCTCGAGTTGGCCACTTTCATGTTTGGTCTAGTGTCTTATTACACTTACAACCCCCGTGTCTAGTTTCAAGTTCCATGTTTTCCCCACGTGTCATGACCATATTTAAATGTATCATGAATGTCATGTTCTCATGTAAACTCCATGTCAAGTTTTTCATGTCATACGCACGTTTTTCCTAAGCTACCCAAACGAATTCCCAACCCAAGTGGAAGCGAGTCACATAGTAGGGTATTATGCCAATACATTGGTCACAAACATGCATAGTATCATAAGGGGATTTGGCCACAAACATGCATAGTATCATAAGGGAATTTGGCCACAAGCATGCATAGTGTCATAAGGGAATTTGGCCGCAAACATGCATAGTGTCATAAGGGAATTTGGCCACAAATATGCATAGCATTCTAAGGTAATTTGGCCACAAACATGCATAAGCCCCAAAGTCAAGTCTTTGCCCATGTTTCACAAGTCAAGTGGTTCCCAAAGGTTCATGCTAACATTTCATAGATAAAGATTCAAACTTGCAAGATATACTAGGTTAAACATAGCATGAATGGCATGATTAAGTCGCTACAACTTAGCCCAAGGTCATAGATCATAGAAAAGGGGCAAATTTAGGTTCACATAAGCTAGCATACTTATGTTTCATCGCATTTTATCCCATGTCACATTAGAACCACCGTTAGAATCTACAAGTAGCTAGAACTTACATAGCGAGGCTTAGGGAAGGATTATGCATCGTCGTGACGAAGAAAGGTGGCTCCTTTGATGAAGAACCGTCATGAAATCGTCGTAGCAACGTTGATCGAGCCTCGATTTGGTGTAGCAAGCTTGCACCTTTCGATTCGGATCCGATTTGCATGCATAGTCTCTTGGAGTTGGAGATGGAGGCCATGATCATTTGGCATTTGGGCAGCACTTCGTGGCATGAGTGATTTGTGAGGGTTTAGGGTAGGCTTAGGGGTCTTTTTATAGAGATTAGGAGTAGTTTAGGCCATAGGATAAACCCTAGGATAGATCTGAACCCTCAAAAATCGTCACAAGCCTCCAAAACCGAGCCAACATGACAAGCAGGTGCACCAGGTCGGGGTTCTATAGGGGGGGTCGACCCAGGGGTCGACACCCTGTGTGTCTGGCGGGAATTTTCCCGCCTTCTCTTTCTGGGCTGAATTTCAAATCTGTTTCCGGATTTGAATTTTCGTGAAACTTCGTTGGGCCTTAACTGGGTCATACAGACTCCGATTTACGAAATTTCGGACTCTATTTCGCGTATTTTTCCAAGACGAGCGTAATAGCGCAACCCGTTTATCCTGATTCAGATTTTATAATTTAATTCTGCCTTGATTCTTGTCCTAATACGTTGTTAAAATTCGGGTTGTTACATTCTCCCCTCCTTTAAGGATTTCGTCCCCGAAATCTCCAAGTTAGGAAGAACGCATCCTACCATTCATCATCCATCTACTCAAGACATCATCCACAGGCAAACATTGTCCTTAAACGATTTCTAATGCCATATGAACATATGCAAAACGTGTGTGTGTATGCTCCTTAGCTAATGCTAATGATCAGGCCTGAATGATCTTTCTAATGCAAAATATGTTTAGTGCCATGAGTCCAACATGTATGCAAATAGTCCTAGTCATATAAGTACTATATGCGTGCACAAACATTCATTCATATGCAACATCCGCATGATAACACATTCAATTTCATCCATAAACAAGTATAAATACTCGTGCATATGCAACATGAAACGTGACCGCGTCAATCTAGTATCTAATGTGTATTCGCGCATCCACGAGCAACCACTTGCAACCATTTGCAACCATATCAATCATAACATGTTTCAAATACATGTTTACATCCATAGGATTCTACCTAAGGTTCTCACGATAGGATCGAGGAGATAAACAAGGTAAACTCCCTACGGGGTTTGCAACAGAAACAGGACCGAGAGGATATTCACCAAAAGATAACATGCGAGCAAGCTCTACAGGAAAAACCAGGGATCAAGGATACACTCTTTAAAAAGAGGTACGATGCGCGTGTCTAGCCTTACGTCTTCTGAGTCGCGTTTCCTTGAGCTTAATTCCTCGGTGCCTTGACCATCTTTTTAACTCCATGATCTCGTAGCTCCTTGATTCCTATTTCCAAGATACGAGTTAGAACTCATTTCATTGTCGCCTCTTATTCCACTTTCACTTATCCTTTCCCTAGTATACTTGGCTCAAACGTATCCACTTACTCACGCAAGCTCTCCAAAATTCACTAGGGAATTCTGGATCTCGTTTGCCGATGCCAATCCATGTTGCCTAGAGTACTTACTAGGGTGATTCCCATAACTCATGCATAAGTGAAACGAACCATCCGCCTTAGCGGCGAATTCTATTCGAACGGATTACCAACAACTGCATCCCGAGATTCTAGGTAACTAACCATGATAGAACCCAAAAGGTTACACGAGACTTCGAGGGTATCACCAAGGTGAGTCGAGAGTCTAACTACCCTCTTTCCAAAACCGAGAATGGCACCCCTTATTGGGTGACCACTTTATCCCTAGAATCCATCCGTAGCCGAGACATGTCATTCTCAAATCCAAACAAGTCATGAAGAAATGGACCGACTTTCAAACCAGATTTTGGGACAAAAGTGGGATCTTCTGCCATGCTAGTACTAAGGTGCAGAGACTCAACTATCCAAGCAGACTTAAATGATACGGTGATCAAGACAAAGCCTGGACGGGATGATAGAAAAGAACGACTAAACCTTTACTAGAAACGGTACCATCTCTTTTAGGTACCCTAGAAATGGGAGCGTACAATTTCCCTCTCCGATGATCTTGTCCTTGTCCTCCTTGATGGACTAAACCATACCAACAAGTTGCTTATCCTTAAGCTCGCGTCCTTTATCCTTACTCCTATTATCCTTCCTTGTACCATGGCAACAGGTCTCTCGAGAACCACCTCCATTGTAAGGAAAACGCGTACGTGGCTAGACAAAGATTAGTCACAGTTAGAACTACTGTGACTACAGATGGAGGAAAGAAAGGAAAAGAGATTCAATCAAGGAATCAAAGGATAGTGCTAATGGCCTTTGGGGAATAGCCTTTTAAAACAAAACTTTTCTTGAAAAATGCTTCTTTGTAAACGGTTTTTCAAATAGTTTTCAGAAGGTTTTAAAAAAAAAAAACTTTTGCCCAGTCTGGTAACCCTCTGCTCTGATACCAAATGTAACACCCCACCTCCGCTAGGGTCACTCACAAAGGGAATGCACTAGGTTTGGTGAAGCATTATCGAGGTAAACATGCACAGAAATATTACAAGACAGAACATATATAAAACAGCGGAAGTAAAACAAATTTCATTACCTTATAAAATAAGGTCTAAAGCCTTTTACATCAGAATACATCAAAACCTGTCTTACAATAGTAAAGAAGCATAAAACCATTTCATAAATTATTCCCCAAGTAAAACAGTAAAGTAGCCATAGCCAAGAAAAGTCCAAGCCATGCGTGATGACCTTCAAGCAGAAGAAGTCCGAACTAGATAACAGTGTTTCCACCCTGAAACCTGGGGGGGAAACGGAAGACAAAGAGGCAAAACAAAACGGGGTCAGTCATAAAGACTGGTAAGTCCAATCTACTTCCAGTATAAAAATAGGTAAAGGTAACATGACATGCATAAACTGAAAGTAAACATAAGGATGACTACAAGATAGATAAACTAAACCAGGGTAACAGGCTGAACTACTGTAGCAAGGTAAACTAAGATATCATGATAAACTACGGTGTCATGATAAATCAAGGTATCACATCGTCAGGTTTCTATCAAGTATACTATCCCAAGGCATCTATCCTGTACAACATCCCACGGTCTCTATCATGTATATTTCCTCTGCACCTCTTATACTAGTATCCCAACCCGCGTCATGTGTTAACTATGAATGTCCCTTGCCCAATGTCATGCAATGGTCCATGTCAACCTAATATATAGCATATGTAGGTTTTCCCAACTCGTATGTTTCTTTCCATGTATAAGTTCCATCCCTTGCCGTAGGCCGTACGGGCTTTCCTATGTAAATCTATACCACTTCAACGTAGTACCATTTTATCCTTGAAGTTGTTTTGGACTGCTACCCTTGATTAAGTCATGTTTTCTTACCATGAACTATCGCGTGTTCACTTAGGATTTATGCCACCTAGGACCACTAGGGAATATGCTACCTAATGAACGTATTCGTAACTTGGTTTGGGTTCAAGCCACCTATGGCCACTAGGGATTATGCCACCCGTCAACCGTGCCCTTTTTTCCCACGTATGTATCGTGAACCGTTTTCCATGTCTAGACGCACATGTATCCCAATGTGCCATCCGGGTTCCGTGCCAGGGCAAATCGAGATATACGGAACTCGGTCGGGAGCTTTAAGTCGTCTGCTGATGCAGATATCAAGGTCTGTTTTTGTACCCGTGGCTATGGTCCCACGTGACCTCTCCCTCAACTACTGAAAGGCAATCCAAGAAAAATCATGTATGAGAACCACATCCCGGCCACACTATAGCCCCACTTTCCTACGGGCCAACCTCACCCCTGACTTGATAGCAAGAACATGGTCTGTTGGGGGTTCTCTGCCTTTCCGTACGTACACGATTGACTAAAGATGGTAGGTAGTCGGCGACGTGCTATCCAGGGCAAAATCAAGTATCGTCGACTCCACGCTAATCCATCCCAGTCTTTAGGTCGCTCGCATAGCAACTAAGGCGTACTCTTGGCTCTTCTACCGCAGACCTTAACCTCTGTGAGGTCGGGTTTCATGGACCACCTGCCACCTCACAGAGGGATACCAAGAGTACCCTCACGTCCCCCGAAGCTACCGCTTCATCACCCAGTTCGTTGGAGCCTTTATCCAAGTCGGATAATTCGCTCCTCCTCGTGTGTTTAAGCGATGACCTACCATGTCGGGTTACTCACCCATTTGTGAACTAGTCCCATGTCCTTGGCTAAGAATTATTACTTAGTTATACTTAACTAAGGTTTACCACTTAGCTTCTTTTCCCCGTTACCCTTGATTAACCACGATTTTCTACCTAGTTCCTCTCACTAGGGTTTTGTCTATTGGGTTAAGTGTCGTTATTCAGGTTCATGACTTAGCCCGCCTACGAATCATGTCAAGATTGGCTAGGTATTTAAGTTCAAGGTTTAGCCCTACAAGTTGGTTAAGTATACCAAGAAGCTCATGACTTAACCCTATCAAGTCAAATTGGTTAAGTATTTATCTGTCTTAACCCTATCAGATTATCATGTTAGATTGATTAAGCATAGATTATCTTAATCCCATCAGATTTATCGAGTCAGATTGGTTAAGTATAGGTTAACTTAACCCCATCCCCTAATCGTATTACAATGGTTAAGCCTAATTTAAAAGGTCTTGTGACTTAACCCTACCAGGTCCACATATTAGATTGGTTAAGTGTAGGTTACTTAACCTCATCAAATCATCATGTATAATTGGTTAATTATAAGTTACTTAACCCCATTAAATTATCATGTTAAATTGGTTAAGTATTGGTTACTTAACCTCATTGAATTACCAAGTTTAGATTGGTTAAGTGTTTAACTTAACCCCATCGAATTACCGTGTTTAGATTAGTTAAGTATAGGTTACTTAACCCCATCTAATTACCGTGTTTAGATTAGTTAAGTCTAAATTACTTAACCCCATCTAATTACCCAGTCGGATTAGTTAAGCGTAAATTACCTAACCCCATCCCCTAATTGTCTTGTATGGTTAAGTGTCATTACGAAATCAAGCCCGCTCCCACTTAACCTACCCATTCGTGTCATATCGGTTAAGTGTCATTAGTCAAATTTACTTAACCTTATCATGTGGCATTAATTTAATTAATGCACTCTCAACCTCTCACATTAGACCTTGTTGTGGTTACTAGTTAAGCCGGGCGGGTCCGGGTAGTTTTACACCACAACCTAGTCTAACCTTGGGTCTTAAGCGCGACATGACCAACTTCTCACATTGGATCCTATTGTTTGTAGCCACTAGTTAAGCCAGGCGGGTCCGGGTAGATTTATGCTACAAACTCAACCCAACCTCGATTTGGCCACTTTCATGTTTGGTCTAGTGTCTTATTACACTTACAACCCCCGTGTCTAGTTTCAAGTTCCATGTTTTCCCCACGTGTCATGACCATATTTAAATGTATCATGAATGTCATGTTCTCATGTAAACTCCATGTCAAGTTTTTCATGTCATACGCACGTTTTTCCTAAGCTACCCAAACGTATTCCCAACCCAAGTGGAAGCGAGTCACATAGTAGGGTATTATGCCAACACATTGGTCACGAACATGTATAGTATCATAAGGGGATTTGGCCACAAACATGCATAGTATCATAAGGGAATTTGGCCACAAGCATGCATAGTGTCATAAGGGAATTTGGCCGCAAACATGCATAGTGTCATAAGGGAATTTGGCCACAAATATGCATAGCATTCTAAGGTAATTTGGCCACAAACATGCATTAGCCCCAAAGTCAAGTCTTTGCCCATGTTTCACAAGTCAAGTGGTTCCCAAAGGTTCATGCTAACATTTCATGGATAAAGATTCAAATTTGCAAGATATACTAGGTTAAACATAGCATGAATGACATGATTAAGTCGCTACAACTTAGCCCAAGGTCATAGATCATAGAAAAGGGGCAAATTTAGGTTCACATAAGCTAGCATACTTATGTTTCATCGCATTTTATCCCATGTCACATTAGAACCACCGTTAGAATCTACAAGTAGCTAGAACTTACATAGCGAGGCTTAGGGAAGGATTATGCATCGTCGTGACGAAGAAAGGTGGCTCCTTTGATGAAGAACCGTCATGAAATCGTCGTAGCAACGTTGATCGAGCCTCGATTTGGTGTAGCAAGCTTGCACCTTTCGATTCGGATCCGATTTGCATGCATAGTCTCTTGGAGTTGGAGATGGAGGCCATGATCATTTGGCATTTGGGCAGCACTTCGTGGCATGAGTGATTTGTGAGGGTTTAGGGTAGGCTTAGGGGTCTTTTTATAGAGATTAGGAGTAGTTTAGGCCGTAGGATAAACCCTAGGATAGATCTGAACCCTCAAAAATCGTCACAAGCCTCCAAAACCGAGCCAACATGACAAGCAGGTGCACCAGGTCGGGGTTCTACAGGGGGGGGGGGGTCGACCCAGGGGTCGACACCCATGTCGACCCCCTGGAGGGGGGTCGACCCAGGGGTCGACACCCTGTGTGTCTAGCGGGAATTTTCCCGCCTTCTCTTTCTGGGCTGAATTTCAAATCTGTTTTCGGATTTGAATTTTCGTGAAACTTCGTTGGGCCTTAACTGGGTCATACGGACTCCGATTTACGAAATTTCGGACTCTATTTCGCGTATTTTTCCGAGACGAGCGTAAAGGCGCAACCCGTTTATCCTGATTCAGATTTTATAATTTAATTCTGCCTTGATTCTTGTCTTAACACATTGTTAAAATTCGGGTTGTTACATTCTCCCCTCCTTTAAGGATTTCGTCCCCGAAATCTCCAAGTTAGGAAGAACGTATCCTACCATCCATCATCCATCTACTCAAAACATCATCCACAGGCAAACATTGTCCTTAAACGATTTCTAATGCCATATGAACATATGCAAAACGTGTGTGTATATGCTCCTTAGCTAATGCTAATGATCAGGCCTGAATGATCTTTCTAATGCAAAATATGTTTAGTGCCATGAGTCCAACATGTATGCAAATAGTCCTACTCATATAAGTACTATATGCGTGCACAAACATTCATTCATATGCAACATCCGCATGATAACACATTCAATTTCATCTATAAACAAGTATAAATACTCGTGCATATGCAACATGAAACGTGACCGTGTCAATCTAGTATCTAATGTGTATTCGCGCATCCACGAGCAACCACTTGCAACCATTTGCAACCATATCAATCATAACATGTTTCAAATACATGTTTACATCCATAGGATTCTACCTAAGGTTCTCACAATCGGATCGAGGAGACAAACAAGGTAAACACCCTACGGGGTTTGCAACAGAAACAGGACCGAGAGGATATTCACCAAAAGATAACATGCGAGCAAGCTCTACAGGAAAAACCAGGGATCAAGGATACACTCTTTAAAAAGAGGTACGATGCGCGTGTCTAGCCTTACGTCTTCTGAGTCGCGTTTCCTTGAGCTTAATTCCTCGGTGCCTTGACCATCTTTTTAACTCCATGATCTCGTAGCTCCTTGATTCCTATTTCCAAGATATGAGTTAGAACTCATTTCATTGTCGCCTCTTATTCCACTTTCACTTATCCTTTCCCTAGTATACTTGGCTCAAACGTATCCACTTACTCACGCAAGCTCTCCAAAATTCACTAGGGAATTCTGGATCTCGTTTGCCGATGCCAATCCATGTTGCCAAGAGTACTTACTAGGGTGATTCCCATAACTCATGCATAAGCGAAACGAACCATCCGCCTTAGCGGCGAATTCTATTCGAACGGATTACCAACAACTGCATCCCGAGATTCTAGGTAACTAACCATGACAGAACCCAAAAGGTTACACGAGACTTCGAGGGTATCACCAAGGTGATTCGAGAGTCTAACTACCCTCTTTCCAAAACCGAGAATGGCACCCCTTATTGGGTGACCACTTTATCCCTAGAATCCATCCGTAGCCGAGATATGTCATTCTCAAATCCAAACAAGTCATGAAGAAATGGACCGACTTTCAAACCAGATTTTGGGACAAAAGAGGGATCTTCTGCCATGCTAGTACTAAGGTGCAGAGACTCAACTATCCAAGAAGACTTAAATGATACGGTGATCAAGACAAAGTCTGGACGGGATGACAGAAAAGAATGACTAAACCTTTACCAGAAACGGTACCATCTCTTTTAGGTACCCTAGAAATGGGAGCGTACAATTGCCCTCTCCGATGATCTTGTCCTTGTCCTCCTTGATGGACTAAACCATACCAACAAGTTGCTTATCCTTAAGCTCGCGTCCTTTATCCTTACTCCTATTATCCTTCCTTACACCACGGCAACAGGTCTCTCGAGAACCACCTCCATTGTACGGAAAACGCCTACGTGGCTAGACAAAGATTAGTCACAGTTAGAACTACTGTGACTACAGATGGAGGAAAGAAAGGAAAAGAGATTCAATCAAGGAATCAAAGGATAGTGCTAATGGCCTTTGGGGAATAGCCATTTAAAACAAAACTTTTCTTGAAAAATGCTTCTTTGTAAACGGTTTTTCAAATAGTTTTCAGAAGGTTTTTAAAAAAAAAAACTTTTTCCCAGTCTGGTAACCTTCTGCTCTGATACCAAATGTAACCCCCCCACCTCCGCTAGGGTCACTCACAAAGGGAATGCACTAGGTTTGGTGAAGCATTATAGAGGTAAACATGCACAGAAATATTACAAGACAGAACATATATAAAACAGCGGAAGTAAAACAAATTTCATTACCTTATAAAATAAGGTCTAAAGCCTTTTACATCAGAATACATCAAAACCTGTCTTACAATAGTAAAGAAGCATAAAACCATTTCATAAATTATTCCCCAAGTAAAACAGTAAAGTAGCCATAGCCAAGAAAAGTCCAAGCCATGCGTGATGACCTTCAAGCAGAAGAAGTCCGAACTAGATAACAGTGTTTCCTCCTTGAAACCTGGGGGGAAACGGAAGACAAAGAGGCGAAACAAAACGGGGTCAGTCATAAAGACTGGTAAGTCCTATCTACTTCCAGTATAAAAACAGGTAAAGGTAACATGACATGCATAAACTGAAAGTAAACATAAGGATGACTACAAGATAGATAAACTAAACCAGGGTAACAGGCTGAACTACTGTAGCAAGGTAAACTAAGATATCATGATAAACTACGGTGTCATGATAAATCAAGGTATCACATCGTCAGGTTTCTATCAAGTATACTATCCCAAGGCATCTATCATGTACAACATCCCACGGTATCTACCATGTATATTTGCTCTACACCTCTCGTACTAGTATCCCAACCCGCATCATGTGTTAAATATGAATGTCCCTTGCCCAATGTCATGCAATGGTCCATGTCAACCTAATATATAGCATATGTAGGTTTTCCCAACTCGTATGTTTCTTTCCATGTATAAGTTCAGTCCCTTGCCGTAGGCCGTACGGGCTTTCCTATGTAAATCTATACCACTTCAACGTAGTACCATTTTATCCTTGAAGTTGTTTTGGACTGCTACCCTTGATCAAGTCATGTTTTCTTACCATGAACTATCGCGTGTTCACTTAGGATTTATGCCACCTAGGACCACTAGGGATTATGCTACCTAATGAACGTATTCGTAACTTGGTTTGGGTTCAAGCCACCTAGGGCCACTAGGGATTATGCCACCCGTCAACCGCGCCCTTTTTTCCCACGTATGTATCGTGAACCGTTTTCCATGTCTAGACGCACATGTATCCCAATGTGCCATCCGGGTTCCGTGCCAGGGCAAATCGAGATATACGGAACTCGCTCGGGAGCTTTAAGTCGTCTGCTGATGCAGATATCAAGGTCTGTTTTTGTACCCGTGGCTATGGTCCCACATGACCCCTCCCTCAACTACTGAAAGGCAATCCAAGAAAAATCATGTATGAGAACCACATCCCGGCCCCACTATAGCCCCACTTTCCTACGGGCCAACCTCACCCATGACTTGATAGCAAGAACATGGTCTGTTGGGGGTTCTCTGCCTTTCCGTACGTACACGATTGACTAAAGATGGTAGGTAGTCGGCGACGTGCTATCCAGGGCAAAATCAAGTATCGTCGACTCCACGCTAATCCATCCCAGTCTTTAGGTCGCTCGCATAGCAACCAAGGCATACTCTTGGCTCTTCTACCGCAGACCTTAACCTCTGTGAGGCCGGGTTTCATGGACCACCTGCCACCTCACAGAGGGATACCAAGAGTACCCTCACGTCTCCCGAAGCTACCGCTTCGTCACCCAGTTCGTTGGAGCCTTTATCCAAGTCGGATAATTCGCTCCTCCTCGTGTGTTTAAGCGATGACCTACCATATCGGGTTACTCACCCATTCGTGAACTAGTCCCATGTCCTTGGCTAAGAATTATTACTTAGTTATACTTAACTAAGGTTTACCACTTAGCTTCTTTTCCCCGTTACCCTTGATTAACCACGATTTTCTACCTAGTTCCTCTCACTAGGGTTTTGTCTATTGGGTTAAGTGTCGTTATTCAGGTTCATGACTTAGCCCGCCTACGAATCATGTCAAGATTGGCTAGGTATTTAAGTTCAAGGTTTAGCCCTACAAGTTGGTTAAGTATACCAAGAAGCTCATGACTTAACCCTATCAAGTCAAATTGGTTAAGTATTTATCTGTCTTAACCCTATCAGATTATCATGTTAGATTGATTAAGCATAGATTATCTTAATCCCATCAGATTTATCGAGTCGGATTGGTTTAGTATAGGTTAACTTAACCCCATCCCCTAATCGTATTACAATGGTTAAGCCTAATTTAAAAGGTCTTGTGACTTAACCCCCGTGTCTAGTTTCAAGTTCCATGTTTTCCCCACGTGTCATGACCATATTTAAATGTATCATGAATGTCATGTTCTCATGTAAACTCCATGTCAAGTTTTTCATGTCATACGCACGTTTTTCCTAAGCTACCCAAACGTATTCCCAACCGAAGTGGAAGCGAGTCACATAGTAGGGTATTATGCCAACACATTGGTCACAAACATGCATAGTATCATAAGGGGATTTGGCCACAAACATGCATAGTATCATAAGGGAATTTGGCCACAAGCATGCATAGTGTCATAAGGGAATTTGGCCGCAAACATGCATAGTGTCATAAGGGAATTTGGCCACAAATATGCATAGCATTCTAAGGTAATTTGGCCAAAAACATGCATAAGACCCAAAGTCAAGTCTTTGCCCATGTTTCACAAGTCAAGTGGTTCCCAAATGTTCATGCTAACATTTCATAGATAAAGATTCAAACTTGCAAGATATACTAGGTTAAACATAGCATGAATGGCATGATTAAGTCGCTACAACTTAGCCCAAGGTCATAGATCATAGAAAAGGAGCAAATTTAGGTTCACATAAGATAGCATACTTATGTTTCATCGCATTTTATCCCATGTCACATTAGAACCACCGTTAGAATCTACAAGTAGCTAGAACTTACATAGCGAGGTTTAGGGAAGGATTATGCATCGTCGTGATGAAGAAAGGTGGCTCCTTTGATGAAGAACCGTCATGAAATCGTCGTAGCAACGTTGATCGAGCCTCGATTTGGTGTAGCAAGCTTGCACCTTTCGATTCGGATCCGATTTGCATGCATAGTCTCTTGGAGTTGGAGATGGAGGCCATGATCATTTGGCATTTGGGCAGCACTTCGTGGCATGAGTGATTTGTGAGGGTTTAGGGTAGGCTTAGGGGTCTTTTTATAGAGATTAGGAGTAGTTTAGGCCGTAGGATAAACCCTAGGATAGATCTGAACCCTCAAAAATCGTCACAAGCCTCCAAAACCGAGCCAACATGACAAGCAGGTGCACCAGGTCGGGGTTCTACAGGGGGGGGTCGACCCAGGGGTCGACACCCAGGGTCGACACCCATGTCGACCCCCTGGAGGGGGGTCGACCCAGGGGTCGACACCCTGTGTGTCTGGCGGGAATTTTCCCGCCTTCTCTTTCTGGGCTGAATTTCAAATCTGTTTTCGGATTTGAATTTTCGTGAAACTTCGTTGGGCCTTAACTGGGTCATACGGACTCCGATTTACGAAATTTCGGACTCTATTTCGCGTATTTTTCCGAGACGAGCGTAATGGCGCAACCCGTTTATCCTGATTCAGATTTTATAATTTAATTCTGCCTTGATTCTTGTCTTAACACGTTGTTAAAATTCGGGTTGTTACATATATATATATATGCAAAAAGGTATTTTTGGTGACACTTTTCTTGGCTTAACAACGCTTATTACTGTGTTTAACTTACAACGCAAATAAGTGTTCACAACTGAAGAAAAAAAGTGTAACGAAATGGTTGTTATGGTGTAGTGTATGTAAGTTTTTAGCATGAAATCTGTTCTTGTTCTCGACTCCCTACGTGGAGCTCGACATGTGATCTTTCCTCCCTGCGTGGAGATTGAAAATTTATAGTCTAGATTTTTTTTGTTTAGCTCTAGTACTGTAAGCTTGTATAGTTGAAGTGGTAGGTCCACTATAAAAATCGTCTTTTGTAGTCTAGATAACGGGTCTAACCCCATTTCTGTGAACTGGGATAGTTGTAGTAGATGATCAAACCATCATGATAGACGATCCACCTTAAAAACCAATTCTAGTAGGTTGGTAACATGAACTATTTGTAATTATTATTTGTTATAATAATAAGTGTTTGCCGTGCAAAAAAAAAAAAGAAAAAAAAGAAAAAAAGAAGAAGAAGAAGAAGAAAGAAGGCATGGGTGAATAAGTTCATGTGGTGCTTTGATAGTGATACGTTAGTGGTTAACCGCTTAGTTGCAGTACAATATACATGATTCTTCGTTACTTCTTTCTTTATGTTTTTACCTTTTCCTTTTAGTTCTTAAACTGAAATAACAAATCTTATAGTTTATTTATGTGTTAATTTCGAAATCAATGTAAATTGTGAATATATGACAAAAGAGTAGTCTTTTCATTGTTAATATGTTCTAGCTTGTTTAGTTGTGAATTGAAATTTGTAACTCCTATCTTGGGAATAAAAATTATTTTTCTTTTCAAAAACTCATGAGCAATTGGTTTTTTGCTCTTTATCAAATTCTTCAACCTTGAGTGCATAAGTTTGAAGTCTGTTGATTGGACCTTGGAGAGCAGACAATAAACAATGATTGCACCTTAGTCGTAGCTGAGTTTGCTTTCAAGATTGTGGCATTTACATGAGACAATTTATTCTCCTCTCTTTACTAAATCTTTCCAACATATTCAACCAAATTTAAGCACTACTCAATTTAAATACATAGCCAGTCAAAGCATGCAAATATAGAATGCAGACTGGAATGTCAAAATCCGGATGCAACTTACATTAAGAGGTTTCATATATTTGAAAGAAACAAATTCGGATGTCTGATGGGAGAATGTTTTTGTATGTTCTTATCTGAAGCATTTAACAGAACATGAATACATATGGCTGTTATGATAACAGTGAATTTACCATTACCGGTCAATCGGTAACCATTTTTGATTGAAATCGCTACACCAGTTAAAACGGTATGATAACGGTAAATTTACCATTTTTTAATGGTAAATTATTGGTAACATTTCTTCAATACTAGTGGTGACGGTAATTTTACCAGTTAATTAATTCAAAACATAAGTGTACTCATATGATATACTTTATCAAATGCATTTAGAATCAAATAAATTATTTCATTTAATTCAATAATCAGGTGAAAATAGGTGGATGCGTTCACCATAAAAAGTGGTTGGTTTTGCCAAAAATAATAATCAGGTGAAATAAATTCAGGTACACTTATTTTCTTTCTCGTTTATGTTTTTTATAAACAAACAATACATATAATGTAATATAAATGCATTGTGTACAAAAAATATTAAGATATAAACTTTGATGGACAAACAATAATTACTTACCGGTGTAACGGTTACCAAATTATCATTATAACAGTCGATCGGTGACGGTAACAGTAATCAATTCTGAATTAACAGTAAAAAGGTAAGGTAATTGTGTTTGCCAAACAGTAACGATAACTATAACCATAAGCGCCCTATGAATACATAATGAATCTCATATGGTTAGGTTTGAAGTATGAGGTGAAAAGGATCTCGAAAGATCAAATGTTTTTTAACCAAAAAAGAAAAGATAAATATCTATAAATGTATCATAATCGTTCTGCGATTAAGAATGTGTATTATTGGACATTTCAAAAGATAATATCAAAATTCTTTTGGATACGTCATCCATTGGAGTGGAGGGTTAATATTAAAACACAATGTGAAATGGTGATAAGGTTTCTATATCAAATTTATATAACTTCAACATGGGGAAAGCTGTTGAGAGAAATGTTAAGCACTATTTTTTAACAAGAAATAAGCATGCCTGTATTTTCCACCTAACCGGAATTAATGAACAACGATCATCTATGATACATAGATCTCTAAATTTATAATGCACCACGATGTACACGAGCTCATTCCACGTGCTTCCACCCTTCTATAAAATAACGTTACTAAAACAATCTATCCACGCCTATATCATCGTCAACACTGGAGTCAACCTTCCTGAAAACAACACAAGAAAAAGAAAAAAGAAAATGGTGTCCGACGCAAAACAACTACACATCCTATTCTTTCCCTTGATGAGCCCAGGCCACTTCATCCCGATGATCGACATGGCCTGCATCTTCGCCTCCCACAACGTACGCTCCACCGTCGTCGCCACCCCCTCCGACGCCTCCAAAATCCCCCTTTCAAAATCCAAATTCATCTCCATCGTCACCGTCCCCTTCCCTTCTCCGTCCATCACCAACCTCCCTCCCGGCCACGAAAACATCGCAACCATCCGTTCTTCCATGTTCGACCTCTTCATTTCTGCCCTCTCCCTCTTCCAGTCCCCCTTAGAAAAGCTCATCCACGACCTCAAACCCGACTGCCTCATCTCCGATTCCCTCTTCCCCTGGACTGCAGATCTCGCCTTGCAGTTCAAAATCCCTAGAATCATCTTCCACGGCGCTGGCGTCTTCCCCATGTACGTCACTACCAACATCTTCTCCTACTTCCCTTTAGATGAATCAAAGGAGGAGTTCTTCATGGATGGCCTACAAGAAAAGATCAAACTTTACATAAAAGGCCTCCCTGACTTATTCAGCAACATCCCGTTCCTGATCACCTTGGGCGAAGCCGAGGCCAAAAGCTACGGCGTTGTTGTGAACACCTTCAGGGAAATGGAGCCTACTTACGTCGACTACTACAAAGGGACAAAGAAGGCATGGTGCATAGGCCCATTCTCCTTAGCTAATAAGTTGGACGAGGAGAAGACAGCAGGGTGGGTGGCTGAAAAGGAAGAAGTGAAGGGCAAAATTGTAAAGTGGCTGGATGGGAAGGAAGAAGGGAGTGTGGTTTACGTCTGTTTTGGAAGTCTCTGCCATTTCAGTGGAGGGCAGCTGCGGGAGTTGGCCGTAGGATTGGAAAAGAGTAACAAGAACTTTTTATGGGTGGTGAGGAAGGAAGCGGAAGGGGACGATGTGAGCGAGAAGGAATGGATGCCGGAGGATTACAAAGAGAGAGTAGGAGAACGAGGGCTTGTTGTGAAGGGATGGGTGCCCCAGACTACTGTGCTCGGTCATAAGAGTGTAGGTTGGTTCGTGACACACTGTGGATGGAACTCGCTTCAAGAGAGCACATGCGCAGGTGTGCCGATGATAACATGGCCACTGTTTCATGAGCAGTTCATAAATGCTGAGTTTTTAGTGGAGACGATGGGGATAGGGGAAAGGATGTGGGAAGGGTTTAGGAAGAGTGAGTATAAGAAGTTTGATGATGTGATTGTGAGTGCGGATGAGATAGCGGGTGTTGTAGGGAGGGTGACGGGGGGTGGAGAGAAGTATGAGGAGATGAAGAGGAAGGCGAAGGATTACGGGGAGAAGGCGAAGAAGGCGGTGGAGGAAGGTGGGAGTAGTTATAACGATGTTGTTGCTTTGATTGAAGAATTGAAGACATTGTAGATGTTCTTTCTTTGTCATGTTGGTTTTCTCAAGTGTTTTGCGCCACGATGAATATTGCTTTTTTTGATTAAGACTGTTGCAGGTTTTTCTTTGAACCCGTGGCTTGTTGTATTATGATAGAAGTGCAGTAAAAGCTCTAATGGTACCCGATAGGGCTGTTCCGATTGGACTTTCAACCGCCAAACCGTACCAACCGTATACACGGTTACCGTCTACTAGGGTAACGGTATGACGGTAACGGTTGTGGATTTTGATAACCACGGTAAACCATACCGATCGCACATGATTTTTTTGTAGTATTTCATACAAAGATATGTGTTTTTTTATAACTTAAGCTAGAGAAATAACATATGTATAAACTGTTTACGCTTTAATTTATAAACAACGTGCACATGGATAGGTTGTTTCATTGATAAACAAACTAATTCTTAAGAAAAAAGTTAGAATTTGAATTATTTATAGATAACAATGTAAATTTACGGTAATGGTTGCGGTAACGGTTAGACGGTTACGGTAACGGTTATAAAATTTGCTAACCGTCAACTACGGTTGCGGTTATGGTTAGAGGTAAAAGTGATGGTTGCCGTAACCGTAACACCCCTAGTACTCGATGCTAAGTCTAAGAAGTATGTCCTATGCCTAGTTCTGTGCTTCGTTCATTACTTGGAAATTCTAGAGGAGAAAGAAGAATAATTAAGGAAACTTTCGTTGTTTCATTTTTTTCATACCATAAAATGAAAGGTTACACTTACATTTACAACATCACAAGAATTCTAGTGTCTTCTTTTCTAGAATTGTCTTTAACCCCTAATTTCTACTTTCCTTAACATATCAAATTTCATTTGATAACTCTTACCATTTATTTTAGCCTTTCATTAATACAATAATTAAATTCATTGCACAATTAATATTTTCCTAAAAACCAAGTTTGTTTTCAACATCCTCCCTTAAACTTGGTTTTACTACTCCAAACATATTCCTTGATTCGAAGCACTTTCTCTTCGATTTGTGATGCACTCTCTCATCACCTTCAAAAATTAACGAAGCACTTTCTCTTCGATTTGTGATGCACTCTCTCATCACCTTCATACAAACAAAAAATTGGAGTACTTTCTCTCCATGGTGCACTTTCTCACCAATAATTCTAAAATAAAATTTCTTCCACGGTCACTTGTGTCATGTTCTCTTGTTTTTCATCTGTCACTGTCTCTTGCTTTTTATTTTTGAATCTACAATTTCTTGCCATATGCCCAAATATTTAACAATTGAAACACTTAGGTTTTCCCTTATACCAACAATCACTTTCTTCATGACCAGTTTTGTGACAATTGTTGCATTAGAGAAATTTCCCTTTCCCTTCATGCTTTGCTATTAAAGCTTTTTCACTGTTGTATTTACCATCTTCAGTTCTCATGATCCTCCTTTGATCCAGAGCATGAAGTGAATTGATCAATTCTGAAAATGCTAATTTGGACAAATCTTTAGTATCTTCAAGTGAGGAAATTTTACCTTCATACCTTTCTGGAAGAGTGACAAGAAGTTTGTCCACCACCCTTTGGCTTGTAAATTCTTCACCAAGTAGCTTGATTTGGTTAGCAATGGACATCAGCTGACTCCCATACTCCTTACACCTTCATTACTTTTCATCCCATCATTTCAAATTCCCTCTAAAGATTCAAAATTTGCATTAATTTTGTTTGATGATTTCCTTCATACTCCTTTTTAATTTTCTCCCATGCTTCTTTGGGAGATTCACAACCCATAATAATTGTGAAAATTTCTTCCGACACGGCCCCATGCAGATACGAAAGTTCCCTTGACTTTCTTGTCATATCTTCGTCATATTTTTTGGCTTGGATAGCTGTTGGATTTTGTGAAAGTGGAGTGAGATCAATATCATTTTCAACGACATCCCATAAACTTAAAGCTTTTAGATATGACTTCATTTTGATAGCCCATGATTGATAATTTTCTCCTTTGAATAAAGGAATGAAAAGTGAAAAATTTGTTACAGTAGACATTAGAAGAACACTCACAATATATATATATATATATATATATATATATATATATATATATATTTGTAACCTCACAAGCTCTAAGAATAGCTGGCTCTGATACCACTTTGTTCGAAGTGTTAGGGGAGGAAGAAGAAGAAATTAGAATAAAGAAGAATAATTAAGAAAACTTTAATCGCTTCATTTTTTTTGCATACCACAAAATGAGATATTACACTTGCGTTTATAGCATTACAAGGATTCTAGAGTCTTCTTCACTAGAATTGTCCTTAACCCCTAATTTCTACTTTTCTTAACATATCAAATTTCATTTGATAAATCTTACCATTTATTTTAGCCTTCCATTAATACAATAATTAAATTCATTGCACAATTAATATTTTCCTAAAAACCAAATTTATTTCCAACAATTACATGCTTCCGCCGCTATGTAATAGGGCAAACTACAACTTACACAGGATCCAATTTCATAATCAGTGAGATTGTTCAATTCTTATTTACGATCTTATAGGCAATTCCTTCTTTGAGCAACTATTCACAAGTCATACATAAAATTCCACCAAACTAATCACAAAATTAAATCAGTGAAAATAAAATAAAATGCAAGGAACTAACAAATATGCAAAAAAGCACGGTTGTAGCTGGACTCACGCACATTTGTTTTCCCTAATGGTTTGTTTATTTTTTTTGAGTTTCATTGAAGAATGATAATCCTATTATAAATTTCGACTTGAGAACTGAAAAGCAAACATATTTTTCAAGATGAAAAGATCCTCAGTTACAAAAATGAAGTAGTGGAGCTAGAAGTCACTTCTAAGTTCTACGCATAAGCACAACATCGGTACAATATTGGTATGTAACTGATTTCTATGGAATATTTATAATAAAAATGCACTTGCACAATGGGGCACAATAACCAATGGTTTGTTCAATTACTAAACAAGGCATGAAGTATTCAAGTGTGGTTTGTTTTACTTTGCCGTGATAAGTTGTTTTCTAATTCGAAACAGTCATGGTTGGTTAGATGAACAGAGGTTGGATAGGTATAACGGCAAAGAATTTGCCGTTATACCATTATAATGACAAAGACTTTGCCGTTATAATATAATAGCAAAGAATTATTCATTTACCAATAGTTCCATTGTCTAACAACGACTCTATTTTCCACCAATATTTTTCATCACTTCATCATCTCCTCTTTCCACACAACTATATCATCATCTTCTTCAACTTCTAGTTATATAAAATGTTTTTTGCGTCTAAACGATCCTGTAAAAAAATTATGGGTAAGAAACTTATGTCCATGTCCAAACCGCATTCCATGGGGTTTTCCAACCAACGTTGAGCACAACAACAACAAACTGTCCATCCATTGTTTGAGTAAGGATATTCACTGTATTCATGTTTTCCTTATAGCTAGCCTACCAACTGCTCGCTCCTCCTAACTTTCCTCTCGTTCATTCTACTGCCCTGCAACAATATTACCAACAGAGTTCTTTGGTAGGCGCGTACGACGATCATTCATCATACATGTCAATGATGATGCAAAACGATTAAAATAAACATCATCACCTTAATCCGCAACAGTCAGAAATTCATGATCGTGAAGCAATGCAGAATTTTCAAAAATAATTTTCTTATGTACATAATTCTCCTTTTAACGAAAAAACTATTGACAGTTCAGAGCAGGATGCGGAGGAAGACAAAGACCAATAGGTAGGCAATGAAAAAACAGTTGAATTTTTTGCACCTCCAAGCCCGGAATGTAACAATAAGAAGAAAAGTAAAAATCCTTAACTGACCTTTTTGATGGACGACAAATAAATTCAGATGTAATGAGAACTAAAACCAACATAGAAGACATTGAGGAAGAAAATGTCAAAGAGGAAGGAACGACCGTTGACAATAGAAAAAAGGAATGTAAGTTTACTTCTTAGCGGTATGTTTCACTTGCTAAATAGTGGACACGCATTTTGCAAGACAATATTTCTGGAAATGATATGAAAGGTTAGAAATTTTTGGAAAGAGTTGTATAGTTTTACAATACTTTGAAACCGATGAATATGACAAGGGATCGTTAAGAGAAGGTTATTGGGTTATGAACGCCGATGCCAGAACTAGTTAGCAATATTTACCATATCGTAGAATAGGCAGTAAAGCGGGGTCGCTCCTTATGACATTGTAAGTACGGTATTATTTTGAATTTTTTTATACTGTATTGTGTTTTAGTAGTTTTGTATATCCATACCCTTATGGATTTGTCTTAAAGATTGAAGAATCACTTAAGACATACTAGTTATATGTTGATGGACAAAATTGTCGCATGTCAACACCCAATGTGTATGTGTGAACAATTATCCAAATAAGCAGTAAATAATGTAAGTGCTGGGAGACACATTTTTTTTAGCGGTTCGGCACTAACACCTAAATCCACTTTATAATCATCATTCATCATATCTTTTGTCGATTACAAAGTTGTACAAGTTCGGACAATAGCTAAGTTCAAAGTGTTACAATAGAATAACAAAATATATGTTTACTCTACACTTTGACCAAATTGCCCTTTTTCTTCCTCGTTGAGAAGAGTTGACTTGGTCAACAATATCTATCCATGTCCATGAAGTTCAAAAGTAGCATGACAACCCTTGCTAATGTTCAACTGTTGAGGGAAAATATGCACTCATGTTTTAATTATCCTTCTTCCTCTTCCTTGAAATGAGTTGACTTGGTCAACTATAAGCAAAACAAGCTTTAATGCCCAAGAGGTCTAGAGACCTTGTAACTATGCTTTCTAGTCTCCAACAAGCTCTGGAATATGTATGCACCTCCTTTCAATTATGTCCAATGGTCATGGAGGAGGTGTTGGAAGCCAATAATGAGTGGTTGGAGCTCTTAAGGTCTCAAAATTCCAAGGGAGAATGATCCAAATGAAGGCCAAGGCTTGGGGTATTTATAGGAGAAGGTTAGGTAGGAGTAGATGAGCAGCGGGACCCACATAAGCTAATTTTTGCACCCCTGAAAGCAGCCCCTATTAGGAAATTTGCACCCCCTGGCCAGGGGTGTGAAAATTTGCACCCTACTTAGAGGTTCGAAATTTCGCACCCCTCTAGGGGGTTCGAAATTTCGAACCCCTCCTAGGGTACAAAATTGATGAGGAGGAGGCTGAACTTCTTGGTGCTGAAATCTTATCGTTTTTTGGGTGTCAAAGCTCCTCAACGCGAAGTAAAGGAATCCACTATTTTGCATGTCCGAAGTGAAGGAATCTGAGCTTCCGTCATAGAGAAAATCGGACGAATCGGGCGGTGCCCACTAGTTTGACCTAACCGGCTAGGTCGGTCGCCGTCGGGACTGTGAGGCCCCAGACCCTCACTGGCGCTGCGCCCGGACCCGCCTGACGGCTCGCCTTCGGCTCGGAGCATGGCTCGCCTTTGGCTCGGATAATGGTTTTCTTAAGAGTTCATTGGGCCCGTAAGAGGCCATCTGATAGAGGTTTAGGGTCTCCTTGTGTTTGCGACGCGACTTCGACCCTGTTGCTATATGCTTTTTGATGCTTGAGCGCGTCCCTCACCAAATACTTGACGTGTGACAGCTTCGATAAAAATGTATGTCAACATTTTCCCCCCAAAACATATCTTGCTTGATCCAAGGAAGGTGTATTTTGCGAGGAGAAGAGATATCCATAAACCAAAGGTAGGAGAAGTCTGAAATTCGTGATCGCTTCAGATCATATTAGTGGAAGACCACGATCGCTTGGCATCGTATTTAGGAGAGAAATCCGACGATCGCTTGCGATCGTATTAGAGAGAGAAATTCGACGATCGTTTGGGATCGTATAAATAGAAAGCCAGGATAGCCAGAGTATCCAAGAGACTGGAGGAGCCCAGTAACCTACATAGAAAAAGGTGTACACATAACATATGTGAGAGATCTTACCGTGCTGCCGACAAGGCTTCCATAGGTCATCATATTCATTTGATAGACTGCATTCATGGTGATCTCACATTGGTGATGTGGCTAAGGCATGTTAGAGCATTCAAGGAAATCTCACATTGGTGAGGTAGCCTGGGCAAGTAGCATTCAAGGAAATCTCGCGTTAGGGAGATAACCTTGGCAAGCGACATTCAAGGAAATCTCGTGTTTAGGGAGATGACCAAGGCAAGTGGCATTCAACGAAATCTCGCGTATAGGGAGATGGCCTTCGCAAGTGGCATTCAAGGAAATCTCGCATTTAAGGAGATGACCTTGGTAAGTGGCATTCAAGGAGATCTCGCGTTTAGGGAGATGACCTTGGCAAGTGGCATTCAAGGAAATCTCGCGTTTGGGGAGATGGCCTTGGCAAGTGGCTTCAAGGAAATCTCGCATTTAGGGAGATGGCCTTGGCAAGTGGCATTCAAGGAAATCTCGCATTTAGGGAGATGACATTGGCAAGTGAGATTCAAGGAAATCTCCCATTTAGGGAGATGGCCTACGCAAGTGGCATTCAAGGAAATTTCGCGTTTAGGGAGATGACCTTGGCAAGTGGCATTCATGAACATCTCCCGCTTAGGGAGATGACCTTAGCAAGTAGCATTCAAGTAGATCTCACATTCGTGAGATGACCTAGGGAAGTAGAGTCAATGCGACCTTACCGAAGTAAGACAAGAGGCCAAGATAGTCACGAGTGGATATTCTTGTCGTGTCACTGACAAGTACACCCGATGTGATCCAAGGTCGTTGACAAGGTGACCCATTAATCCAAACGAGTAGGATTCTACATGATTCGACACTCGCCACGAGTAAAGGCAATCTCGTCGAAGTAGGACGAGAAGCCAAGATAACTAGACGGTGATTAGAGTTTGCAATCCCATTATTGATTTCATAATTCACAAGTAACCATCCTTACTTTGCGAAGTAATTTTATTAAAGTTATAAAAGTTAGGGATTTTTTTAGTAAAACCACAGGAAAACCAATGGTTCGTCATCTGTAAAGAGCATGCCTTAGGAGCTGACCTGCCCCCGTGCATGGGTAAGCGAACTTGGCTGTTTTTTAATTCCAATTTCATTCGTTAGGGAAAGCAAATAGTTTATTGTTTGTGAAGAACATGCCTAGGATCTCACTGGTTCTAATTACATGGGTAAACAAACATAACCATTCACAATCTGAAGCCAAGAAAAGTAAACTTTTCATTAATAACCAAAAGGAAGGATACATCCAAAGGACTAAGGTGCTTAAATACAATGCCTTGGGCTGAACCCCAAATGCTTGAGCCTAGAGAGGCAGAATGAGACAGCCATAAGTGAGGAGTGCATTATTTGAGAGCCACAGAAAACCATAATAAGACTAGAAGACTGAAAATCTATAAGATACTGATGCTAGGGAGGCTTGGACCTTAGACATTAGACCCAGTGAGAGATTTAGTTTATGATGATGCCGCGGCGGCTGCTGGTCTCGGGACCATCCTGATTCCTTTGAGGGGTCCGGAAAAACCGTGCCAGCTCTCCATTTCTAACACGCTCTTCAATAGCATTTTTAAGATGATGACATTTGTTTGTATTTTGACTATCGGTTTCATGAAATATGCAATATCGGCTGGGATTACTTAGTTGTCAAGGGGAATCCCGAACGGGATGCTTTTTGAAGGGAGTAATAGGGTGAACTTCCCGGTAGATCTCCTCAAGAGTGTGAGTAAGCTCAGAGCAGGTTGAGAACCTATGTTGCCTATTAGCGCTGTTACGATCATTCCCCATTAGAGGTTGCTGAGAAGAATCTTTAGCTTTCCCAAAATCGTACGATTTCACGTCCTTAACAGCATTGACATCGACAACCTTCTTGTTATTGTTGGCCTTCTCATCTTCTTCTCGAAGGAACCTTACAGCTTCAAAGTAGAACTCGCCAAGGTCCCTTGGCTGGTCCCTGTGCAATGAAGTCCTGAATTCAGATTTATCTAGAACGCCAGATACTATGACCATTAAAACCGTGGAAGGATCAGGTCGGTCGACTGAAGCGACCGCAGCATTGAACCGTTTCAAGAACTTTCACAGAGTCTCGCTGGACTTCTGCTTAATGCTGTTGAGAGTCATGACGCTTTTTGTTCTAGCTATGCCGACTATAAATTGTTCCACAAATCGGGTAATCAAAGCGTTCCAAGAAGTAATGGAGTCCGTCTGCAGCTGCCTATACCACATTGCAGCAATGTCTATTAAAAAGAGCGAGAAGCACTTGGCTATGACGTTTTCCGAAGCTGAGAGAACTTCCATGTGTCGGATGTATTTCATGAGGTGAGCGGTTGGGTCCTTGCGACCGTCATAAGGATCCAAGATTGGCAGCTTGAAATCAGGTGGGTTCCGAGAGTTCCCGATATCCAAAGAAAGCAGACAGCGAGTCATACAATCCATGTCCATACAAGAGGCACCCCCTCGAGTGAACCGACGGAGGACGTCCATGATCTCGGACCCATTTCCAAAAGTGAACGACTGATTTAGATTATCCAAAGCGGCACTGGTGCCCCTAATGTTCAGGTCCAAGTTGGGAATCGGCTGATTGAGGTGAAATTTTGGTTGGATTCCAACTTGAGGGGCGACATTGAGCGTAATCCGGACTCCTGGAACCGTGGGAGCGCTACCTTCCAAAGCTGCGCATGTCGGCGCTTGAGCAACATTTCCCACTGCGGAGCCCGCAACTTGTCCAACCAAAGTAGCGTTACGGGCTAGAGCAACGTCGGGATTAGGGGTGCCCCCGAGTGTAGTGGGACCGGCACCGTTCCAAGGAGTGGCGTCGTCCTCCTGATTAATTTGCGGGGTTTCCCCCGAGCCCTGAGTCGTTGGCGGAGGAACATTGGTACTAGTTCCAATAATGTCTGCCTAGCCAGTCGGCCTTGAGATGTTCCTTATCCTGTCTTCAATATAAGCGAGGAAGGTATTGAAAGCGTCTTCTTGTCGCTCGAGTCGAGCGTTCAAATCCGTGGCGAGGTTCTTAATCATTCAATCGACGTCTTCTCGAGTGACATAGTTCGATGGAACTTCAGTCGAGGAAAGTTCATGACTTCCTTCGTCTCCCGTCGCCTCGTGGGCTTCAGTGATAGCTGAGAGCTTCTTGCGCTTAACCATGGTGTAAAACAAGTAAAGTTGACGTTGAGGTTTGAAGACAAATCCAAATGATTAATCCGATGCAGAGGTTGAAGCTGTGCGTCCCCCTTCCTGGCTTGCTAAAATGTTGACAGGCAAAATTGTCGCACGCCAACACCCAATGTGTATGTGTGAACAATCATCCAAATAAGCAGTAAATAATGTAAGTGCAGGGAGACACAGCATTTATAATGGTTCGACACTAATACCTACATCTACTTTATAACCATCATTCATCACATCTTTTGTCGATTACAAAGTTGTACAAGTATGGACGATCTCGAGTTTAGGCGACCAACTCATGAGGAGAAGAAGCTTTGATTTGAGAGAAGAATTATATCAAATTGACGAATCATGATTTTAGTGGAAGCAGAAGCGAAAGCGATAGTGGCTCGAATAGGGATAGGACATAGATGTTTGGTTGCATTGCAATATTGTTGTATTATACTTTGTTAATTCTTCATTTGTGTACTGTATATGTCTCTCTAAGTAACTAATGGTTTTATGCGTGTGTTATTTATGTGATTAATATAATTTGTTGTATTAGTGCGTATTAGAAGGTAAGTTCGACATTAGTTTATTAAATAAGTTCCATAATAATAATACTGTTAGCCCACTTTGTGAACTGGGCAACACAAAGTCAAGATGTGAAATATTGAAGAACTTGAAAAACACTGAAGCGGGTCAGATCGGAGCAGGGTAGCGATTCGGATAGGGTAAAGTCTGTTGTTCGGATCGGTGAACTATTGCTATTGGAATTAGAGAGAGACGGCTATTCGGATCGGAGGGCAATCTACTTCCAATCGGATCGGAAAGCCACCCAATTGCTACAGAGATAGATCGGAGCGGAGCGGAGCAGAGTAAAAAGAAGAGAGAATTGGTCCTCAGTAATCCTGGTTGGATCGGAGGTGCCGATCCGAACCCCTTGAGCCCACTCTTCCGATCCGAACCCATTTTCCACGTCATTCCCCTGCATGAGCGCCTGGTTATTCGGATCGGCTATGACCAGTTCCTGCCCACAACGTCCATTACTCTGATGCGTTGTCAATATAGAAATCCATCCGAACCCGAGGCTGATGGGATGGATGACACGTGGCTCCGATCCGGATCGGGTTCTGAGCAAATTCACACCTATAAATACCCCGTCTGGAGACAAAGAAAAGGATCTTTTTTCTGGCACTTTGAGAGTTCAACCACCTTCATAACCCGAATTCCAGCACTCCCAGAAAATCCAAATCTTCTTTCATTATTTGTTTTTAGACAATTGAGTGATTGTAAGTGAGTTGTGAGAGAAATCAAGTGAATATTTCATTGTATTTGCAACTAAATCATTGAAAATAGTGAAAGACAA
The DNA here is from genome assembly GCA_030737875.1 of Allium sativum. Lineage (NCBI taxonomy): Eukaryota > Viridiplantae > Streptophyta > Magnoliopsida > Asparagales > Amaryllidaceae > Allium > Allium sativum. Next base: position 184,669,899 of record CM060925.1, on the reverse strand, counting down.
GTGGACGTAGGCATTTCTTCGCCGAACCACTATAAATCTTGTGTGTTCATTCTTATTTTTGTTCTCATTTCATTCTGTTATTAATCAATTTGGGTGTTAGAACCACTTTTTGGTCTAACATTTTGGTGCTTTCACTGAGAACTCATCTGAATTCTTTGTTTTTCGGGATTATCATTCTACTTTTTGGACCGTTGAGTTCAAAGAAATTAATCCTCAAGTTTCGACGCTCTTGGATATTTGTCGAAGTGATTGTTGAAGAAACCATGGTCAAAGGAAAAGGCAAAGAAGTTCAATCTGCTCGAGGAAATGGAGCTGGCGAAGATCAGCAAAATGCGGTTGTGACAAGGTCTCGTGGGCAGAGTTCAACAGCAGGACGAACCGATGCAGGAAACCCGAACCGCCTTCAGGGGGAGGGCTCCGATCCGATCCGGGTAGGAGATTCTGAAGCAGTGCATTCCCCCAACCTGAACCGACCCGAACAGCTTGCCACGTACCGACCCGACCAGGCTCCCCAGCTCGGAACCGACCCAGTCTCCTATCTCCGATCCGATCCGACATTTGGTGATGTTGGAACCTCTACTCGAGTCCCTACGAATGCTCCGATTCCAACCACCAGGGTCAGTGATCAGGTCAATCCATCTGCGCCCATTACTCAAGGAGATTTCTCGCGCCTACTTGACATGCTTGAGAGTACAAGGGAGGCTATGAAAGTCCACGAGCGCACCAATCTCATGATGCAGGAGAATATGAGACTCATGAGCAGGGAGATTAGCGAACTCCGTAGACAGAGAACCCCATCACCGGTTCGTCACACACCAGTGGATCAGTCTTCATCTTCCGAGGAAGAGCGGCCCCGTGAACGAAGGCCGCTCGAACGACCTCAGAATGTGGAGCAACTGACATTCGGATCTTTGGGGTCTTGCGAGGATATTGCACGAGCACTAGGAAACAATGACCCCACTCAGGGGCAAAGGCTCCAGTCCCCTCCTCCCGAGATCGACCGGGAGCGTAGGGAACGGAATAGAGCAGAAGCAGCTCGAAGAAGAAGGGCATCTCCTGAACAAGAGCCCAGAAGGAACCCAGATACCAGGGCCAGGGAACCTGAACGGCCCCTAACTAATGCTGATGTACAGGCAATGGTGCGCCAGATCATGTCCGAGAGCCGGAACTATACCAATGAAGATTATGGCATTGAGCGAAGCCATACTCCTTTCACTGACGATATCCTCGACTTCCAGTTTCCCAGGCGTTTTAACCTGCCACAGATGGACAAGTACAACGGGAGAACTGATCCGGGACAGCATTTGATGCGATACTCGTGGCTCATGAATGCTGCTGCTGCTCCTGATGCAGTAAAGTGTAAGGCATTCCTGATTTATTTAGAAGATGTGGCACTGTTCTGGTTTACCCGACTTCCCCCTCGTTCGGTTTCGAATTATAAGGAATTGAGCGAGCGTTTTATGAATCAGTTTCGACTCCATACCCGAAAGTCCAAAAGTGTTATTGAATTGTCAAGAATTAAGCAGGCGCCAGGAGAGTCTTTGAGGTCATATCTTGACCGTTTTAACTTGGCTGTCACTGAAGTTAGTGACCCGCATGAGCCCACCATCTTGATGGCATTAAAGGAAGGAGTCGATCCTGAATCCGAGTTTGGAGATTACCTTTCTAGGAAGACGCCCTCCACAAGAGAGATATTCTATGAAAAAGCCGATATTTATTTAAGACGAGAGGAGGCCAGGGCAAACCGAAAGAGAAAGTCTGAAGCGGCTTCAAAAGAAAATGTTCAGAGTAACGTCGCCGTAAAACAGTCTGGGGAAAGTTCCGGAAAAGTTGAAGTAAATGTGGGAAACAAGGGTGGCAACAACAATTCTGGAAACGGGGGCAACAACAATAACCGTAATGCGAACGGTAACAGGAGAAATAGAAATAGGGGAAGTGATCCTAACAAAAGACCCCGATTCCAAACTTATGAAGATTATACACCATTGAACGATACTATGGAGAACATTTACCTGGATACGTACAATGTGTTGCAATATAAAAGACCGCCACCTCGTGACTCGACAGAGAAAGAAATGGCAACTGGGAAGTTTTGTTTGTTTCATGGAACTCATGGGCATTCAACCAATGAATGTCGGCATTTGAGAGATGTGATTGAGAAGCTGCTGCGTGAAGGGAAACTGGATGAATATAAAGTTGCCCCGAGGGACAGGGGGCAAGGAGAGCAGGCTCCAAAACAGATTCTACCGGCTCCTAAGCCTACAGCGCAGCAGAAAGGCAAGGGAATTGTTATCAACTCCATAGTGGGTGGACCTCACCCGGCAATCCGTAGCTTTAGAGCAATGGATCAATATGTAAATGCTGCCAAACACGTAGATGTGAATGAAGGTGATGATTTGGAAGATATCGCCCCCATAAAACAACAGAAGACAATGTTTGACGACGTGGTATTCCGCAGCAGAGATAATACTGGGATTCAATCACCCACTGATGATCCGTTGGTCATTACTACCACCATTGGGCCGGCCTTGGTTCATAAGGTGTTAGTAGACAACGGAAGTTCCGTTAATATTTTGTTTAAAAAGTCTTTCGAGCAGATGAAGCTTGAATATGAAGATTTGAAGCCATGTGAAGGATGGATCAGAGGCTTCAACGGGGCGTCAACAGCTCCCATGGGATACATAGAATTGCCCGTGACCTTGGGGCAAGGAGAACGCAGAAGAGTGAGGATGCTTCAGTTCGTAGTGTTGGACGTAGATTCTCCCTATAATGCATTTTTGGGGAGGCCTGCCCTTGCTGAGTTCAGAGCTTTTATCGCCCCTTGGTGTTTATTGCTTAAGTTCCCAACCGAAGTCGGAACTGGAGTAATGAGAGGGGATCAAGTTTCCGGACGGGCCTGCTATGTTGCCGAATTAAAGATGTTGATGAAAGGACTTAACATCGAGAGTAAAGATGCCTCGCCTCCCCCAAAGGGGGGCTCGGCGTAGCAATTAGAGAAATCGACCCCGAAGGAGTTGCCCAAAGGAACGCCTGAAGACCTGGATCCCAGAAAAGACGAGGAACCAGAGACTAGAAATGCAACTCCTAATGAAGCGACAGTGGAAATTCCCATTGATGAAGCTGATCCAACAAGAGTTTTGAAGATTGGATCTCAATTGGATCCACGTCGAGCCAAAGAACTAACGAACTTCTTGAAGGCAAACTTGGACGTGTTTGCCTGGACCCACGCTGACATGTGTGGGATATCGCCATCCATTATAAGTCACAAATTAAATGTAAATCCGAAACATCCGCCTGTGAAGCAGAAGAGACGCATGCTGGGCCCAGAGAGGTCGGCTGCTCTCAAAGAGGAAGTGGAGAAGCTGAAGCAGAACGGGTTTATTCGAGATTCGACATATCCCGACTGGATATCGGATCCCGTCTTGGTAAAGAAGCCGAATGGAAAGTGGCGGACTTGCATTGATTTTTCAGATTTGAACAAAGCTTGCCCAAAAGATAGTTTCCCACTTCCCAGGATTGACCAGCTTGTAGATTCGACAGCAGGTCATGAACTTCTCTCTTTCATGGATGCATATTCTGGGTACAACCAAATTCCTATGCACGTGCCAGACCAAGAACATACGAGCTTCATTACGAATTTGGGATTATATTGTTATGTCGTAATGCCATTCGGATTGAAAAACGCCGGAGCCACTTATCAGCGTTTGGTGAACAGAATGTTTTATAATCAAATAGGGAAGACTATGGAAGTTTATGTGGATGATATGCTTGTCAAATCGAAACAGTCCTCCAGCCATACGCAAGACTTGGCGGAAATGTTTGGTATCCTGCGAAAGTATCGGATGAAGTTGAATCCTTTGAAATGCTCATTTGGAGTGGCATCGGGAAAGTTCCTAGGCTTCATTGTGAGCTCCCGAGGAATTGAAATCAATCCTAGCCAAGTAGCAGCGATTAGGAACATTGAAGAGCCGAGGAGAATTAAAGACGTCCAAAGTCTTGCAGGGAAAGTAGCTGCGCTGAGTAGATTTATCTCTAAAGCCACAGATAAATGTGTCCCGTTTTTTGATTTGATTAAAAGAGGAAAGAAGAACTTCGAGTGGACTCCGGACTGTGTTGAGGCCTTTCGAAATTTACTGGAACTGCTAGAGAAACCGCCGATTTTGTCAAAGCCAGTGGATCACGAAGAATTGTTTGTTTACTTGGGAGTCTCGGCTCACGCCGTTAGCACAGCCCTGGTTCGAGAAGAAGACAAAGTACAAAGGCCAGTGTATTATGTAAGCAAGAAATTAGCAGCGGCAGAGCGTAACTACCCAAAGATTGAGAAGCTCGCTTACAGCCTCCTAATCGCATCCCGAAAACTTCGTCACTATTTCCAAGCTCATCCAATAACCATATACACCGACCAGCCCTTGAGGTAGGTATTGCAGAGACCCGAAGCATCGGGAAGGTTGATCAAATGGAATATAGAATTAAGCCAATTTGATTTAAATTTTCAACCACGAAAGTCGGTCAGGGGGCAAGCTCTGGCGGACTTTATAGCGGAGTTAACCATCCCAGAGGAGGAAATAATCAATGACAAAGTGGTTAGGTCCGAGGATGAGTTAAAGATAGATCCGTGGAAACTATACACAGATGGAGCCAAGAACGACCGAAGGTCCGGAGCTGGAATCGTCTTAATTACTCCTGAAGGACGGTCGTTATATTACGCTCTACGATTAGAATTTTCGGCGACTAACAACGACTCCGAATACGAAGCCCTGATTGCCGGGCTGAAGCTTGCTAAAGACCTCGGAATAAAAATGTTGGACATATTCTGTGACTCTAAAATCGTTGTTTGCCAAGTGCGAGAGGAATTTGTGGCTCGGGGACCTCGACTTATCGCCTACCTCAGGAAAGTGAGAGAGCTATTAAGTAGCTTGGAGCGGTACAATATAACACACATCCCAAGAGCCGAAAACCAGAAGGCAGATAGGCTGGCAAAGCTGGCTAGTTCCGATAATCCAGAAGAGACTGAAATAATTCCAATTGAAACGTTGGAATCGCCAAGCTTTGAGTCGATGGAAGTTGAGTTCGCTTTCGAAGCGGAACCGGAGAAGGAGTCGTGGATGACCCCAATTAAGAACTTCCTTAAGAGTGGGACACTCCCATCAAAGAAGAGTGAGAAAAGGGTTGTATTTCGCAAGGCTACCAGATATGTCATGCAAGATGATACTCTTTATAGGCAAGGATTTTCTATGCCCCTGTTACGATGTATAGCACACGACGACATCAAGCGTGTACTAAGAGAAGTGCACGAAGGTGAGTGTGGAGATCATACAGGAGGTCAGACTTTAGCGAAAAAGATATTGCGATACGGATACTTCTGGCCCACAATTAATAAAGATGCAGCTGATTATTCACGACGCTGCGATAAGTGCCAGAGATTCGCCAAAATCCCCAGAGCACCGTCGACCCGACTTAAGTCAATGGTGAGTCCTTGGATATTTGCCACGTGGGGAATTGATATCATTGGAGTTCTACCGATTGCTAAAGGAGGAGCGAAATATGCAATAGTGGCCGTGGACTATTTTACGAAGTGGGTGGAAGCTGAGCCCTTGACCAAAATCACGGCAAGAAAGGTGATAAGTTTCGTGGTCAGAAATATTATATGCCGATTCGGGATCCCAAGGACGATTATAACTGACAACGGAACCCAGTTTGATGGTACTGAATTCAGAAATTTCTGCCAGAAGTATAAGATTGACAAGCGATACACTGCGGTTGCTTATCCGCAGTCAAACGGGCAAGTAGAGGCAATAAACAAAGTAATAAAATCCATCCTCAAGAAACGGTTAGAGCGTGCAAAGGCAAAATAGGTTGACGAATTGCCCCTAGCTTTGTGGGCATATCGAACAACATTTAAGACGGCTACTGGTCACACCCCTTTCTCTCTCTCCTTTGGCTCAGAAGCAGTAATTCCAGTTGAGCTGGAAGTTCCTTCCCACAGGGTGACATATTATGACCGGATGACGAATCGGGCACTCTTACTTGAGTCTCTTGATGAAGTCGAAGAAAAAAGGGACGAAGCAGATTTGCGTGCGGCAAGACATCGACGTCAGATGGCACGCTATTATGACAAAAAAGTTCGCCTCAGGACTTTTGAACCAGGAGATTTGGTGCTAAAGAGAGTCTTTCCATCCCTTCCTCACCTCGGTCCAAAGTGGGAAGGACCCTTTGTCATCCAACGGAAACTTGAAAAAGGAACCTTCAAGTTAACGACCGTAGATGGTGAAGAAGTCCCTAGAGCATGGAATGCCCAACACTTAATGCGATATTTGGATTAGAAATGTTGTACTCTTTGTTATTTTTCTTATGAACTCTGTAAAAAGGCATGACTTGCCTTGGGAAAATCTGATGATATGAATAAAGGACTATAAAGTGGATGTAGGCTACGACTTAGCCGAACCACTATAAAAATATTGTGTGTTATTTACTTTTATGCATTATATATATACATTCATCGATTATTCTGTTATGATTACGGAACACAGGATGATTCAAAACCTGAAAAGGTTGAAGACAGTTTAAACATAAGAAAAAGCACAACGGCTATTTGTGCGACAAGACATAAAAGAATGAGAAAACGACATTCTTAACTCTAACTCTCCAGAGAGAGAGAGAGTATAAAAGTGTCTCCGACTGAGCGCTGAGAAAGAGGTCCTTCCCCGCTGAAAGACCGGGGAATGAATAGATTGCTGAGCTCGAACTCTAACTCTCCAGAGAGAGAGAGAGTATAAAAGGACGGGAAGACGACGTCCTCTGAGGAATGAAGGTGCACCCAGACAAGGGACCGCCTCAGTAAGAACTCTAACCTGAATATAAGACAGGAGAGTATAAAAGAAATGCCAGAAAAAACGACAGGCACTGACGACACAGGAAATGCTATCCCGTCAGAAAGTCGGGAGCATTCAGATTGCTTGATTAAGCATTAAATAATTTGTGAGAATTGACTGGGGGCATATATGTATACACATATTTACTCCCTCCGTAACTTCATTTCATAACTATAGTAAGACATGCATTTTTACATAAGTGCAGAACTACTGACAAACAGACATTGCAGAAAATGAATTATTTTTTATTTACGAATGAATTTGTACAGGAAAATAGATAAAAAAAAAAGGTGCAAGAGCCACTCTGGTAGCAGCAATTGTTGGTTCACTAAATGCTAAAACGACACAAGACAACCCACTATTTAGATTTTGAGTGAGCCTTGGACTTCTTGGCGGCTTTCTCCGCATCCTTTGCCTCTTTCTCGGCCTCTGTCAAGATTCGTTTTGATTTCTTCTTTCCTGAAGATGCGGTGCTGGAACCTGTTGACTTCTTCCCGGAGGGCGGAGCGCTGGAATCAAGAGAAGATTTTTTAGCGAGTTCCTCTGTAATAGATCTAGTTGAGAGCTTAACAACTAACCTTGATCCCGCATCCACAACTGCGAGGGGCTTGAGGGCTTCAGGGTCTAGTTCTTCGGCTTTTAATTGCAAGCGTTTGTCTTGATCGGCTTTCATTGCAGCCAAAGTAACATCATCAACATTTTTTGACTCCCCGACTATTGCAACTTCTGGTTCCTCCTCATGACCTCCGTCACCGCCATCATCCTTTAAAGCTGCTATCATTTCTTCATCATGGGGAGTGTCGGCCTTAGTCGGCTCACTTCCTTCTCCCAAGTCTATAGGAGCAGCCTTGTCCTCCCCTCCTTTTTCCTTTTCCGTAGGCTCTACCCCAGCGGTGGCTCCCTGAGTCACATCTGTCTTTCCGGATGGCTCAATACCTACAGAATGGGAAGCAACAGTTATCAACTCAGGCGAAAACAATGGGTTTTTTATCGATTGCTCAATCACGTGGCGAAAGGTAGAAATAGCCTTGACAAATTGAGGAGAAAAGGTAGGGATACCTTCCGAAGACTTCTCAGCGGGGGTAACTGCTGTCTCTGATGCCATTTCAGGGATTGGGGATAGCAGAGTTGTTCGGGGGATTCCCGGATTTTCAGGGTCATACCCCTCTACTTCCGAAGTCGCGGGGGCAGCAGAAGAGGAACCAGTCTCGGGAATGTTTTTCTGTTTAATCCTCCGCCTCTCTTCTTCCATAGCCTCAGCAATGAGGCGGCGCCCTTCAGCTAGGCGTTCTGGCTCATCATCCCTCAAGTATTTTTCCATTAGCTTATCCTCATCGATGGAATCGACTTTGAGCTCCTCTTTTTCCCACTCAATGATCTGATTCCATACTTGAACTAGAGTGGATGGGTAATCTTCGATCCAAGAAATGTTTCGGCGATGGATGATATGTGCGAAGAATTCAATCATTAATTCGCCAAAACCCTGAATGTCAGCCTCCGCCTCTGATAATTGTTTGCGGGCTTCCTCCGCAGATTTGATAGCACACTCAACATTGCCCTCCGCCAGGGCAGCTCTGTTCTCTGCCTCCAATAGCTTTGAAGCCAAGTCAGCATTCTTCTTTTCTAGCTTAGCATTCCTCTTTGCTAACTCGGCATTTTTCCGTTCGAGGTCAGTATAAGCAAGGCGCGTCTTAGCAGCTTCTGAGTTAGCATCATCAGCTTGCTTTTTTAACTCAGAACACTCTTGAGTGTGAGATTCAAGCAAGTCATGATAGCGTTTTTGCATATCCTCAAATTGTTGTTTGAAGTTGGTAGCGTCCCTCTGAGCAATAGCAAGCTGGGCCTGTGTGTCCTCCAAATCTTTGCCTAGGTTCTTTAAGGCCTTAGCATCTTCTTCCGCGATTTTTTGCATTGAATCAGCATTCGTGATTAGAGTACGGATAATTCTGGAAAGATTGCGTGAATATTTAAACATCTCAGAATATTGTTTTTCAACCGCGTCTATCTTTGCTTTGGCCTCATCTGCCCACTTAGAGGAAACAGGTTCAAGGGCAGGTAAAAAGTCAAAGTCTCGAAGTAGTGTTCGGGAAATTGCTCCTTTAAATACGCCCGCTTGATTGCAGTTTCCGCATCTAGTGGTGGAGGAGCAGGTATCGTCAATTCAGTATCCCTGTGTATGGAGGAATCAATAGTTTCTTTATCTGTCCTAGGCCGTTTAGTAGCAGGGACCTTGTGTTTACTTCGAGACCCAGTATCTTTTGGAGGACTTCTCTCTCTGCTGCGCTTTTCGAGGGAAGAGGTGGAGTCTTTCGATTGTGGCCTATCCTCTTCCCTACGACTTTGATAACCTTTATGTTTCTCTTGGTCCGACCGAACGGGAGAGCGAGAGCGTGAGGGTCGAGAGCGATAGGGTTCACAAGGCCTTCTCTTCTCCCTACCGCGATCATCACGGCGATCATACTCGATATCCTGAGGTGGATTAGACATGCTGCGGCGAAGCTTCCTGATATCATAGTAAGATCGAGACATCGTGCCTGCACAATAAGATAAACAAAATTCAGAATCAATGGATTCACAGAGAAAGAGGTGCAATGAATGCTAATGCTGTTGTATAAAGTGTGTCCTAAGTGGTGTGTTTCCCCCCAACCAACCCGAGTCTGAAGCTAGACTAGTACAGGCAGGCTCTTTGGCCTTAGCAGGAATGGTCTCCTCAGAAGAGGTGAAGACTAAAGGATCCTTCCTAAAATCCTCTGAGGTGTATATAGTTTCAGGTAAGGGGAGATCCCCCAAACCCTGAAATATTGGGTCATCAGTACTAGGGACATCTCCCTCGGAAGCATTAAGTGGCGACTCATGGGAGGATGTTGACTTTTTCAGAGAAGTAGCTTCTTCGGGGGCAGAATATCCTTCACGATGCTTTTCAGCCAGGTTATCCAATTCGTCATCTTGAGTAGAAGATGGAGAAGGTGAAGTTTGAAGAGGCACTGCCGGAACACCAGAACCTTCTCCCATCTCCGGAACTACATCCACTGGAGGAATATATACGTATGGAGCCGTCCCATGTCCGATACTACGAAAAACGGATAACAGCCCATGAAAGTGAAGATATTCGTCCTTAAGGACTTCATCGATAGTCAAGAATTTTTGATCGCCATTAAGAAGTTGGTGCATCCGGTCAAAGAACACCTGATCTGATATTTGTTTTGGATTGTCGACTGCAAACAAAAAGGAAAACAAGTTAAGGTGATGACTCGAGTGTATAGAGCCCGGATTTAGAAACTCAGTGCTTTACTTGATTTCGTCCACCTCCTGGCACATCCAGGCTGTCGCTTCACATAGAACCATTCCAGTCTGGAATCTCTAGCTTTACTGCTGAATGGCGCCGAGATTATCTTCCTCTTAGGAACAGACTCAAAATAGCAGAAAGATGGAGCCTCTCGAGTCCGATGCTTGAAGTTATAGAAGAAATGAACGTCATCGAACGTGAGCTCTATGCCTAAGATCTCACGGTATGCTATGTACAAAGTGTGCAAGTAGGCATAAGAATTGGGATGCAGCTGCATGGGGGCAATCCGCATTTGTCTTAGAAAGTCAACGATGAAGGGAGAAAATGGAGGGATAGCGCCGACCATACACATCAACCGAGTGACCGCCATATATCCTTCTGGAGGGTTGTGGGGACGGTCAGAGCTTGAAGGCGCTAGAGTGTCCCTTTTCATTATCCCATATTTCAAGCAAATTCGGATAAGTCGATCGTTGTCGATTGTTGATTCAACGGAATCCGGAGGTGATTCCAATATGACAGCCGATTCAAACTCATCAGGAGCCCGGACGTCGCCAACCCCTCCTTCCTCTTCAAAACCTAAAGAAACTTCATTCTCTGAAGACACTTCGTCACTTTTACGATTTCCGACGTCGTAGTCTGAACCCTCATTGTCCCATTCTGGATCCGACGGAAAAGATATGTCCTCGAGAGTAATCTTGTTAGAGGTTTCCGGGGCTTCTTTCCTCTCAGCTAATCTGGAAGAGCGTCTGGGTCTCATGGTCATAAAACTATTGAAGAAGCAATAGCACAAATTAGAGTAAATTAGCCCGTATCCCCCCGTGCATGTTTGCAGACTAAAGTGTAAAAAGTGTATATGGAAAGTGCAAAGTAAATGTTTAAAAGCGCGACGAAAAAGTTTGGCAAAATATAAAGAGTTGAAGTAGTTCTTGATGTCCAGTTACGTTCGCGAGGCACTATCCTAACTGTCCATTAAATTGAAGATTATGCCGAAAGTTGATTGGGCCAGTTAGACGAGTTTTTATGCGTTAAGGTAGACTGTGCTTCGGTTCGGTTCGGGTGCATTCATTGGGGTCGGATCGGGGGCGTGGCCTTAGGCTTGGATATCTCATCGAAACTCAGAAATCAAAATCGGATCGGATCGGAGGCAGAGTCCCCTAACTGTTCGGATCGGATCACGTAGTTATACTTCTCCTCCATCATCATACGATCTGACCCGATCCGGTTAGGTAGGCTCATTTCCCCCTTCCTTAAATACTTGCTCCGACCCGATCCGATCTCCTGGATTTCTTTTCTTTTTTCTTTCTTTGCTTGCCCTGACCCGGTCCGACCTCCTGAATTTCCTTCCTTCTTCCTTTGTTTTTTCACCTTTCATATCCTTCCGAACCGAACCGATTCCCTATTATCTTCTTCTTCTCCTTCACCCTCTTTCTTCCCTAACCGACGCCAAGGCCAATTTCGTGCCAGTCACTCAAACCAAAGCCAAGCAATTCTACGCTGGTGCACTTAACAACGGATTATAATCTCCTCCGTTCCAATCTCGAGACGACGACGAGTTTATTGGTGATGATGACGAGGGGGGAGTCACGGTGGCGAAGTTGTCCAATTTTCATACTCAAAACGTCCTAATCGCCTACGAATCCGAATCGAGAGTAATTAAAGAAGGGATTGTTCAAAGTTTTATAACCTACCAGTGTGATTACTTCGAGAGTTAAGAAGAATTTTGAGGTTTCACGAATTGAATTTTTTCTCGTTTTGCAGAACTCGAGCGGTAAAATAGTAAAAATGAATGAAGGAAGGAGGCAGTGTTTATATAGAAGAGGAGTGTGACTATTCGTCTCCCCATTCGGATCAGACCGATAGCCCAATAGCAGAACCCCCGTTCGGATCAGATAGGCAGTCCAGAAGTAAAGCTTGGCCCAATAGTCCAGTGGAAAATAGAAAGGAGAAGGGGTCTGTTCGGATCGGAATCCGAACCGAGTTCTTTAGCTCAACAACGAACTGAATTGAAATTTGAAGAAAAAGATGAAAACACAAGGAAAATCAAAAGAGAAATTACCTTGAAGAGCGCTATGCATTGATAGTCAAAGCATGCTCCGTCTCCAACAGAAGCATCCTTTGAGGGGGCAAAATGTTAGCCCACTTTGTGAACTGGGCAACACAAAGTCAAGATGTGAAATATTGAAGAACTTGAAAAACACTGAAGCGGGTCGGATCGGAGCAGGGTAGCGGTTTGGATAGGGTAAAGTCTGTTGTTCGGATCGGTGAACTATTGCTATTGGAATTAGAGAGAGACGGCTATTCGGATCGGATGGCAATCTACTTCCAGTCGGATCGGAAAGCCACCCAATTGCTACAGAGATAGATCGGAGCGGAGCGGAGCAGAGTAAAAAGAAGAGAGAATTGGTCCTCAGTAATCCTGGTCGGATCGGAGGTGCCGATCCGAACCCCTTGAGCCCACTCTTCCGATCCGAACCCATTTTCCACGTCATTCCCCTGCATGAGCGCCTGGTTATTCGGATCGGCTATGACCAGTTCCTGCCCACAACGTCCATTACTCTGATGCGTTGTCAATATAGAAATCCATCCGAACCCGAGGCTGATGGGATGGATGACACGTGGCTCTGATCCGAATCGGGTTCTGAGCAAATTCACACCTATAAATACCCCATCTGGAGACAAAGAAAAGGATCTTTTTTCTGGCACTTTGAGAGTTCAACCACCTTCATAACCCGAATTCCAGCACTCCCAGAAAATCCAAATCTTCTTTCATTATTTGTTTTTAGACAATTGAGTGATTGTAAGTGAGTTGTGAGAGAAATCAAGTGAATATTTCATTTTATTTGCAACTAAATCATTGAAAATAGTGAAAGACAAGTGGACGTAGGCATTTCTTCGCCGAACCACTATAAATCTTGTGTGTTCATTCTTATTTTTGTTCTCATTTCATTCTGCTATTAATCAATTTGGGTGTTAGAACCACTTTTTGGTCTAACAAATACATAATTAACGACATACAAATCTTGACACATAATACAATCAACAAAGTACCAAACGTAAAAACTTAACAACATAGTATAGTAAACAAACTTGCAAACAAAAAAATTGATATAAACCATTCCTAAGGATTTTTGTTATCCTTTGTGTTCCCACAAATGGTCCAACAACTGATCATGCACTTGAAAATGTGCAGTTTGATCTTCAATATTTTGAAGCATTGCAACATATTTGTTTGCACTAAAAATGGTTCAAACACCCAAAAAGTACGCAAAAGAAAAAACTCTCCAGTTAGTGACACGTTCCATAAGTATATCAATGATGTTGTTAGACATCATAGAAAATTGATATATCAAATTGTAGGAGACAATATTGAGCTTATCCAAACTGGTGAGGTCGGTGAGATTAAAAAAGTCTGAGTTCTACATAAGAAACCACCACTAGTACAAAACATGGATGTTGTTTCGCCTTATTTTCTTCAGTTGTGCTTACAATTGAAGAAAATAATTTCATTTGCTTCGGTTTTCCGAACAATGGAAGCAAATGCGACGAAGCAAATATACCCTTACAACCGAAGTAAATTATACCATTTGCTTCGGTTGCGTCAACAGCCGAAGCAAATGCAGCGAAGCAAATAACGTTATTTGCTTCCGTTGGAAGGACAACGGAAGCAAGTAGTGTTATTTGCATCTGTTGGTTGGGAACTGAAGCAACTGCAGATTATTTAATTGAAGCAAATGCATGTGCCAATAGTCATAAATTACTGCTTCCATGTGTCATTGTTTTCAATTTATTATACTTAATTTTTAATAACTAATAAATTATAGCTAATATTTTTAAACTACATCTAATAGTTATTTTTGGTAGGCCAATTACATTTAATAATTAACTAATGATTAATATTAAATAACTATTAATTAGTATTCAATATTGGCAATTAATGTTTAACATTTAATATTTAATTGATAGGTAATATTTACAAATTAAAAGTAATATTCAGTATTACACATTTATTTTTTTTTCAAAAATGTTAATTTATAATAAATTATTAATGATTATATTTTTTTAAGAGTAATATTTAATAACAAAATTTAATGCTTAAGAAGTTATATTTCATATTTAATAAATAATTTTAAACCATTAGCTATCAATGATAACCATTAGATAATTAATAATAATTAAATAATCTATTACTTAGAAAAACGTTTATTAATTCATAGTCAGTTAAAAATTTTTATAATTGGCAAGTACCATTTCACATTTAATATTTTATAATTATAATTAATAATTATATTTAATATTTTATAATTAACGATAATATTATTTTTAATTAATAATTATAGTTAATAATCAATATAAATAATTTTTTAATATTAAATAATTATTATCATATATAAATAATTATTAATTGTGTTTTGTGGCATGAACGATAATTTTTTGTATGCAATTAATAATAATAATTGAGATGTAACATTTATTATTTAATAGTTGAACTTTATAAGAAATAATTACTATTGAATAACTACAAAATTATAATTAATATAAATATTTTGTTAATTATTAATTTTATTTTCATAAACTAATATTTAATTATTTGTTTGAAATTTAATACTTGATTAATTTACAATTTAGTAATTAATATTTGTAATTTATCGTAGTTTAATATTTAATTATCAATAATTAACCAAAAACCTAACTTATACTTAATAAAAGCAATTTATTAATTATTAGTTATATTTTCATAACTAATATATAATAGTCTGTCTAAAATTTAATACTTAATTAATTTTCCATAAAGGTAAATTTGTCATAATTTAATATTTAAAGGTCAACAATTATCTAAAACTATTGGTAATTGATAAATGAGAACATGTGACAGTTAGTCCTGAAATTAATATTCAGTTATAGTTAATAATTAATATTGATAAATTCTATTAATAATAATTAAGAAATAAATAACAAATATATGATTATTATTTACAACTAACGCTGAATGGTACATTCAAATGCATCCCCAAGCATAGGACACAATTGTGTCATACATGCAAATGCAGTCTAAGCCCAGCCCGTTAAAACTTCATCCTTTACAATAAAACGTTTAAGTTCGTTTCTCTTTCTTATTACAGCTAGGGTTTCCACTTTCCATACTTTCCACCGCCTCCATCTGCTAACAACGAGAAAATAGCAAAGAAGAGTCAGAGAAGCATCTCATTTATTCACACCGTATACAACTTCTGCTTCTCAACCAGGAGTAGTTTTCATGACAGTTTGAAGCGCAGACAGTGCTTTTCTAAAAAGAGGCGAAAAATCCTTCAATGGCAGCGAAAATGATAAAAAGAAAGTCTATCAGTTCTTCTCTGCATCACCTTTCTTGCTCCAATTGTTCTATTCAAAAACCGAATATCCTCGGCTCTTTATGCTCCATGTAAGAATATTCTTTCATTTTGACATTTTAAGTTATTTTCCAATTTTCTGAGCGTCATTCCTATTTGGTTATAACCAATGTTAATTTTTTTATTTACTACGCATCATGACTTTTTGCCATAATGTTCGAATTTGGAAAGCATTATATTTAACATAATTTATCTAATCATGAATGTTGATTTATAGTTATTTGAACGCAAAATGTTGAAGTTGAAAAGAATATCAAATTGTTAATAATATTTACAGTGATTCAATTTATAGTTATTTGAATTTAAGTTGCTTAATGCCTTATAGGGCTACGTTATTATTATCTGAATATCATGAATGTTGATGTTGCAATCAATTTAATAGTGTGACTGAAGCAGGTTGTTGTTTTTGAAACTTGAATAAGTTTAAATACTATATATTTCAATATTGTTGTTTACGAAAAATGTTGTTGTGTTTGCAATATATTAGCAGCTGATGTTCTGGCGTACATTACTAGTTTCCTTGAAGGCCAACTTTATTTATAACTGATATTTTATAAATATAATTGTAGGGCCTCTGAGCTTTGTAGTCTCTACTAAATGAGATGTTTGCCTTGCATATAACATTGACACCGCATTGACTACTATTTATAATCATTAAGCATCTTTCCCGCTTACATAAGCTGATTACTTGTTCAAAATTCAATTATACTCTAATATATTATGTCAATGCTCATACGATCCACTGCTTCTTTTTCATATATCTAGTTATTCCAGTTTTTTTGTCATTTAACCATCCAGCTTTGTCATCCTAAAATCTTGTTGGAAAAAAGTAGATTTATAACAAAATATTACTCAATTTGAAAGTTGAAGATGTGTTTCTAACTATCAAGAAATCAGTTGATAATGCATTCACGTATGTTTAGTTCTTACAATTTTTTTATTAGCCAAAATTTTAAGCTTTTTTGCAAGTAGTTGTGAAACTGAAACATCAAAACAGATATAAATGACTTAACGCCAAACAATAATGTTAACATTATAAATCTATTGGTTAAATTTAACTTAGTAAACCTTATTCGCTAATAATACTATTTTTTTGGAATTTGCTGTAATTAATGCTTAATACAGTAACATTTACACTTTAAGAAATTCATTTTTTTTTCATTTCCATTGTCTGTATGGTAACATTCCAAAAAATTTACCATTAATATTTATAGTAACGCTTCAAAGCAACCTTAATCTCTTTTCCTTGGTTCAGTCCTTTATCCAATAAAGTTTCAGTACCACTTCTGTGACATGCACTATTTACAAAAGAGAAAATAACAATGACAAGCAAGTCTACAACAGTTGCACCTTTTCGTGCAATCCATTTGATCCTTGCGTCAAATTAGTTTTCTATAGTTCCTTTTTAAATGAATTATTTACTTCTATTCATTTTAATATTATAAGATTTCATTTCTTTATAAAATATAAATATAATTCTATGTATGTAGGTTTAATCTTTGCTAGAGCAAAAATTTCACTATCTTGCCATTCTGTCCATGATTACATATATTTGTCTAGCGATGAATGTACTGGAATTCTGTGCAGCCAAAATTTATGTGTTTGTAATTGTTAATTCTTGTATTCAATAAGATAATCCCAGCTAAAAAACAGAAAACATTGATAAAAAAATATAGCAATAAAGTGTTTGATTTAAAGTTCAATATGACTTATTATATGTCTTCTTGTATTGGAATTTTCTATTTTGTTTTCTTGTGTAAGATTACTTGATGCTTAGCATTTTCTAATTTTAAGTTCAATAAAAACTCAAGAGCTTATGAATTTTGAGTACTATTCAATAACACAATATCAACTTTTTGAAACATAATGCTTACCAAAATAATAGTTTTAGAAAACATAATATCATGATTTATTCAAGTTATTCGAATTCTAAAAATAGTTTGTTTTAATTTTGGTTTTTTTTGACCTACTTTATGCCATAATAGGTTATGCATTTTGTAGTTTAAGATCTAAATAGTGTTTTGTTATGATATTCACAGAGATACCAATTATGAAGCAAAAAATGCATAAATTGAGACTTCTCTCCGTTATCGATGAAGAAACTCAGTTACATGACTGTACATAATTCAACAAGTAATTGGAAAGGATGATGTTATTAGTTCTCAAATTAGTATGGTTGTACTTTTTGATTCTGTTTCAATATTTTTACAATACATTCAAGATCTAAGACCTTCGACCTATATTAGCTACGACTTTCAAACGTGATATCAATTGATAGTCTTGCACAAAGTTTAACACTTCTAGCTTATATCAGCAAAAAAATATTTGTTCAGATATATTACATAGAGAAATCTTAATAGTTTCAGAAGTAGAATTTTATTTATCTTTTTGATATCTCCCTATTACATCTCTTGTAATAGTAGTGCGCACAAGTGAAAGTTATATTGATAATATTTATAACTAATTCATGTGTGTATAAAATATAAAATTTGATTAATATATTTTCTCTAAATTATCTTGTTTTAATAAATTATTGATATTTTGTTTGTCTAGAGTGATATATTGAACTTCATAATTTAAGTTGCTGCTGATATAATATATAATAAGCTAGTTTTTAGAGACATGAATCATAGGAACTGCAACTATGATTTGTTCAATTAAATCAGTGCTTATTAATATAAAGATGAGGTAATTAAATTATTTCAATATATAAAAGTTAAGATGTTTAAACCAGTTCCTAAATAATATTTGATCCATACTATTAATCTGAGAAGTTGAAAATATTGTGGTTGCCAGGAAAATGAATGTAGCATGAAAGAATTGCAGGGAATTCTGAATGGGATGGTACATAGCTTTGATTCAGTGCCAACATATGGCATGGCCCAATGAATGGATCCTAATAGTAGCTGCCAAGCTGTACAAAAATAAATGTAATAGGAGAAGATATCTTTGATTCTATCTTACTATTTTGGCAGCTGATACAATATTATACTCATTTTCAGGTATCTATTTTTTTATTATAGACATCACAGTATAACGAGGTAAATTATTATAACTTGACAAACTCAATTACATGTAGTACCAAACTTATATTAAGGAAAAAATTCATAATATGAATATATGATAATAACTTTCTGAAATGGTAGATAATTACCAAATCTACATGCAAAATGAGTTCGATTTGAAAAGTAACATGTATTGTATATGGAAGACACACGTAAGTAGGCATAGTTATTTTAATTACACATCATTGAGCTATATAATGTAGGTTGCGTATAAGAGCTAACTATAAACAATCATGGCTTGCATCTACCCATTTGCTGCATTTTATTATTTTTAAGACCCTTTCAAATGTCATTAATATTATTGTAGTGCTAAATACTTCTTATATCATTTAGGAATCAGTTCTCTATTGCTTGTCTGCATGGATGGAGCATGGATTTACAAGTGGGTACATGCAGTTGGGTCTAATTGTCATTTATTTTTAACATATTTCTTGTATCATGTTTGTGATTGTATATAACGAACCTGTCATATTACATTCTTTATTAATTTTTGGGAGATATTGAAACTAAATGTAATGTAATAACAGTTTTCCTGGTGATAATTTTATATTATTTGGTAACCTCATTGGTATTCTTGGAGTAGCATTTGTTCTTTTAATGAAATATAATTGTACATCTAATTGCATAGCATCTAAACTTCATTAATGATAGTTAGATGCTGTAGTGATTCGATACAATTTTCATCAAAGGGGTAACTTTGCGTCGGTTGCAAGCAACAATAGAAGCAAAAACCTCTTATTGTATAGCCATACGTAAACTATTTTTTGCTTCCATTGTTAGTAACAACGGAAGCTAAAATAACTTCTTTTTTTGCTTCTGTTTGGACAACCGAAGCAATAGATTTAAGCTTGTTGCATCATCTGCATTTGCTTCGCTTGTTGAACTGAAGCAACATGGGGTAAACAACCGAAGCAAATGACCTATTTTGTAGTATTGCACTTAGGATCATAATTTCATATTCTGTGCTCCTAATCCATATTATATGCTAAATCATGCATTGGAATTTTTCAATTTACCCGTGTTGTTGGCCCAATCGATACCACATGTAGATCCCCTCAGCTGAGGGGGGCTAGTTTCTATGTTATCGAGTAGCTTAGACGCTTTGGTCTAACTCCTATTGTTATTGTATGGTGGTAGACCATCTTACTAGTAGCAGAAGCAATCTGATTCTCTCATGTCTTATGTTTTTAGTGCTTTCTCACTTCAAAGCAGATTTGGAGTTCTATGCTTGTGTAGAACTCTTTTTTCCTCTTGCCACATTCTAATAAACATTGGTATGACCATTATAAAACCGGCTTGCTTTACAAAAAAATATGAATGGTACATGTACTGCACATCAACGATATTATATATCTAAATACATCGATCAATATTGAGATATGGAAAAACAAGTTAACAATTTTACTATGGAATTACATCAAGAACTAGTTATTATTTATTCTTATTAGCCATCAGAAGCGTGATTATATTACACTGGACTTTGAAATTAACGTGATATACTCATTTCATAATTTTGCTGGAGAGCGAGCATTTAAAATATTAAGGAAGCTTCCTATGTGTGGATATGTCGATTAACTTGCCCAACATGTTGCATTCTTCCTCTATTTTAAACATAAGTTACAACTACCAAAGTAAGGGTGTCAAATGGGTTGGGTCTAAATGGGTAAGGTCGAGCTTTGACCCAACCCATTTATGACTCATTCTCTTTGACCCATTTATTACCCAGTCCACTTATAATCGAACCCTCTAATAAGTAGGTTACCTATTTAACCCACTTAAGTATCTAAATTTAATTTAGCTAATAAAAACAAATGCTAATTTTTTTTTTACTTTCAGAATATTCCACAAAATTTTGAATTTTGAAAATTTGAAATTCAAGTGTCGAATTCCATATTCGATTTCAAATTTTAAAACTTCAATTTATGAATTTGAATTTTGAATTTCAGATTTTGAATTTTGTACCTTAAAATTTCAAATTTCTAATTAAAAAAAAATTAAAATAATAAAACTTTTTACTTTTAAATTTCAAAATATAAAATTCAAAATTTTGAAATTTAAATTTTCAAATCCAAAATTTATATTTATAAAATTTCAAATTTAAAAATTTAAAATTTTAAAATTAAAAATTTTAAAATTTAAAAGTCTAAAATTTTAAAATTTAAAAGTTCGAATTTTCAAAATTTCTAAATTTTTAATGTAAATTTGAAATGTTGGAGATATACCATGTAAGGTTCAAATATGATAGCCTGTTATTTTCTAAGTACAACTGTCAGTATCCAAAGGGATCTATATTTTGCGTTTGCCATATGAAGTATCCGAGCGTCACATATTGTCCGTAATTTAGGTTAAAGTTGATCGGTCGAAATCTCGTCTGATTCTGAGTAAGTATGAAGAAGTTATCACAATCTGAACAAAAAAAAAATAGTGGCTTCACCATTATGGAGAGTGAAAATATGGGATGTTACAGCATGTTATTTTCTAAGTACAACTATAAGTCTCCATGGAGAAGTGCATTATCCGTTCGCCCAATGAACTATCCAAGCATCACATGTTGTCCGTAATTTGGGTGGGAGTTTATCGGTCGAAATCTCGTATGATTTTGAGTTAGTATGAAGAAATTACCATAGTTTGAACAAAAAAATAGCTGCTTCGCCATTGTGGAGAGTGAACAGCCCGTAATTTTCTAAGTCAAAATGTCGGTTGTCATGTAAAACTAAAATTTGTGTTTATAATTTCAAATTTTAAGTTTTTTTATAAATGGGTAAAATGAGTTACCCATTTATGATCCTTTTAAAAATGGGTCTACCCAACCCATTACCCATTTAATAAAAGGGTGCGTTTTTTAGAGGTCCCTATTAAGTTTCAAAATATAAAAAAATCCCGGTCATAAACTTATTGTAAATTAGGTCCCTGTTTTCAAAACTTATAAAATAATAATTAAAAAAAATAAAAAAAATTCGTAAATTAGTAATAAAATATATTACGCATTATAAAAAAAATTCAGTTCAAAAAACAACAAAAATAATGTCAGAAAGAAGAAAATAGCAAAAAAACAGAAAAAACTGCAGTTAAATGCATTATATTATGCACCTTTTTGATTTTATTGCATGCATATATGCAATTATTGCAGTTCTTCCAGCGGATAGATTTAACATAATTTTTCAGTTCATTTTTATTTGCATCCAAATGTGCAAATTTCTCAAAAAAATGCACACATGTGTGCAACATTTTTATAGGATAAAAAGTAGGGACCTAATTTATAAAAAAAAACAAAGTTATGAAAATTTTTAAACCCGCCCCCTATTTTATTTTTTCCGCCTTTTTGTATTTTTTTAAAAAAAATGTGCGTACGTTCATAAAAAAAATATTCTAAAATATGGAAATAATGTCAGGAATCTACGGAAATCAAAAAAAATAGTTGCATACATTTATGCAATTATTACTGATAATTGCATATATATATGCAACTTTTCTGTACGCTATTTTCAGATTAAAATCTGAAAATAAACCTGCATAAATGTATGCAAGTATTTGAAATTTTTGCGCATATGTATGCATTTTTTTGCATGAATAAAAATCAACGAAGATGTATGTAGTGAAAAATATGCACGGATGTATGCAGGAAAGTGATATATGTGCATACTATTATGCATTTAACTGGAAATTTCGTTTTTTTCTGTTTTTTTGATTTTTGACGCCTTCGTTGACGGTTTTTTGTTCTGAATTTTTTAGTGTTTACATGTTTTATTTAAATACGAATTTACGTGATTTTTTTATATTTTTTTTATATTTTTTTGATGACTTTTTAGAAAATAGGGACCTAATTTACAATAAGTTTATGACCGGATGTGAGCCTAATTAAGTTTCAAAATAGGGATGTGAGCCTAATATTCACTTAATAAAATTCATAAATGGGTTAACCCAATCCATTTATGGATAGGGTAAATGGATTGGGTCATATTTTGACAACCTTATATCAAAGAAAACACGATCACGCCTTCTTCTTTCTTATTAGTGATGCATCTTCTCTACTACTAATGAATAATTAGTCAGCTTGCCAAACCGTAGAAGGATAAAACAGAGACATTAAGATTATATTAATAGCATGATGTAATGCCCCCCCCCCCACCCCCACACACACACATACACGTACACACATATATATATATATGGCTTTGAAAAAAATCATCTAAATATACGTGTACAAATGGCACCATTAAAACCTATGCCTTTCTAACACTACAATCATAGTTGACATAATAAAATTCTTTGCTTAAAAAAAACAATAATAAAATTGAATAGTTTCATTTGTGTAGGTATAAGTAATACAAAATACCTTAAAGAAAATGAAAATAATACAGTACATGAAATTATGGGTAAATGACTGGAAATGAATAACATGGAGAGACATACTTGTAGCAAGATAAAAACAGAAGTATACCAGTCATGAAGGACAAGAATCACCACAAAAAAATTAGATTAAAGATTGGATGTTCCAGTCTTTAATCAAGCAAATCAGTTTTTATCAAGGTTCAAAATCTCGGTATTCGTTTCCGTTTCGATCACGTGGAAATTTCGAAATCTCGGTTCCGTTCTGGAAATTCCGATATTAATACTATTATCAACCCGTTAAAACACAATCATTTTTCATTACTAATTATTTTCCTGACCAGACAATGTTTTATGTATAATATATCAATTCGATACTGATATTAACCCGAAATTTGGTCCATTACTCATGTAAACCCGCAATAGGCCCGACCTGGGGAATATGCCTACTAGGTGGCCGCCTAGGGCCTCGGGCTGGTGAAGGGCCTCAAATTTTCTTTTTGTATGTATAAGTACTATGTCAGATGGTTGTTTTCAAAGGAGCTATAGGTCTAGTGGTTGCGCTGCATTGTTTTCATGTGGAGCTCCTAAGCTCTATTCTGGATTGCTCCAATGTTAGGACCCAACTTTTTTTCCACTACCACCAATTTTGGCCTTAGGCCCCACTTAGCTAAGGGCCAACCCTGACCTGCAACCTACAATATAACATCTCCATCATTGCAACATATTTTTGCCCATCTCTATGGTTTCTGCTTATTTCATCTTTCTATTTTGCTTCTTTTAAGATGAAATTGGATACTTTTATTTACAATATAATAAAGCACATTATCTCTACCATGTTGTAGCTGGCCTGTAATTCACAACAAAACAACGCTTATCACAAATTTGGGCTAGCTTGTAAATGCCACTTTCATCTGTAAAAAAAAGCTTCTTCCAAAACTAGATCTGGTTTTTCATGCAAAGTTTACTCGATGGTGATGCAGGAAAATCGACAAAGTCATTTAGGTGCTGATGAGGAAGGAAACATATACAGCTACTACTTCTTCTCTGTTAACATTTTCGTTCACGCTTTATGTCCAGAACCAGATTTTAACCCTGATTCCCTTCTGATGCGGGCCGAAACCACAATGAGATGGGCTAATCCTGGGGTTCCGCCCGGATTCCCAAATCATGGTTTTTATATTATACATAAAAGTTGACCATAGACTAAAAGTTATAGTTTTAGAGTTTCTAGTCCTAAAAAGATATTAAAACTATGGTTCTAGTTTAAGAATGTAAAGACTAATATTACAGTCACAAATATATTCGATACCGACTTTTAAAGACCGAAATTCTCTATTTTATAAGTCTAAAATTAGTGCAATTTAGATTTTGTTAGACCAAAAAATGGCACTAACACCCAAATGCAGATCACAGAATGCAGAAAATGGTAAATAAGAGGGGACACATGAAGTTTTTATAGTGGTTCGGCTGTAGATGTAGCCTACTTCCACTTTATATGCTTTTATATACGATGGAATTACAAGAGTGATTCCCACAACTCATGAGAATTGGTAGTACAATGCTTAATTATCTTATGAAATCCTCACTAAACGCTCAAGTTTTAATGAGGAATGTAGCTTCTATGTTCAGCAATGCTTTGCTAGGAACATTGGTGGAAGTCATAGAAAGGAATGGCCAAAAGATCCTTTAAAATGCCTTCAAATGGTGTATTTATAGTTGCAGGAGGGCTTCTAGGAAGACCGGTTCGTGATGGGGTACGTGGCACCCGATCTGGGAAAGTAGGAGCGGGAGTAGCCTTAAGAACAGGTTAAAATTGAGTGTTGTTGTTGTTATGGTACATGCGGTTCGTGATCCCTATATGCCCCACGATCGAGTCGTGGTCAAGGGGCGAGTCACGAGTCGAGTCGATTGCAAGCTGGAGTGAGAAGCTGGGATGGTGAACCTGCGAGCGAGTCGTGGTCCATAGGTCGACCACGAACAGGATGTGATCAATATGCGCTCCACGAGCCAGGGTGTTCCACGAAGTGAGGAGGCTTCACGAACCGAGGAGTGGGGGCGAGCCGATGTCAGGGTCCCACGATCCGGTTCATATTCTGAACTTTCTGATGTTTCATCACTTCATCCAAGTGATTGCCAATCGATACCTCTACACGCGTTCACGAAAACAGGAATAACTTTCAAACCGTAAATCTGAATGAGCCAAACGAAAGCTCAACCTGAAGCTAATTCAGAGGGCTACAAGAGTTATAGAGTTAAGCTCCGTAATTGCTATTTTCGGGCCCAAAAGAGGTCGTCTGATAGGAGTTTCGGACCATTTTACGCTGACGATGTGTTTTCGACCAAATTGCTCTTATGTCTTCTGACGATGTTTCAACTGCTTGAGCATGTTACTATTCTGGAATTCCATGTATGACAACTTTGACCAAAAAGCGTGTCAACAGATATATACAATATCTACAATAATAAATGATGGAATATCACCAAGAATTTAAAACATCAACATTATAATTACATACATATCATTATTTTGATACTATATAGAAACTGCTTTGCACATGATAGCGGCACACAAATGATAAAGCACTCAAATCAACGTAACATATGAATTAAGTAGGATATTGTATGTGCACTTTTTTAACAAAATATCTAAGATAACATATCCAAATATATTACATTTACAAAAAGGTAATTGTCACTAGAACAAGTACTCAATTTACTTAAACAACAAAAACATAAAACAAATAAATGCACTAATATATATGTACATATATTATTTTCACAATGGAGACAAACAAACAAGTGAAGTAGTATTAGAGATAATAAACTCACATGAATGGAAGAGCACCAAATAACTCAGTACAATACATATCGGCAAATTTATCAAAGCATTGGGCTAAGCCCATTATCCATCCCAATATACAAATTTGCCTAATATAATTCTTACCAAATATAATTATTGTACCATTGGTCTTCAAGCCTATATATACATGTTATCCTTTGTACAAGAATTCATCAATCAATAATTAATAAAAGTCTTCATCATGGTATCAAAGCTTCTTAAAGCCTAACGGCATACTGCTTCATCTTCTCTGATTGACCTTGGGAATTAAACCCCTCTTCTTAGTTGGAAAGTTTGGTTGCAGACAGCCATTGCTATTGTCGTCCATAGACTCATTCATCATTGAAGAGAGCCCTAAACGCCAAAGATCAAGTGCACTTCTTGTAGAATAAGAAGACTGTTCTTATTTCCACCACCAGAATATGAAAGTAATCAGGTTCGATATTCCGTTGCATCATCCAGAAGTTTAATTAACAATTGAACTTCTGCTATGCCATCTAGAAGTTGAATCTCTGTGGTTAATTTGAGACTTTAATCCTCTTCTCCACAATTCCATCCATCCATCATGGTCGAAGGTATTGTAGATGATCCTCTGCTGCAATCACCAAACAACAATCAAGTTTCAAAAATTGATGATAGTCTAAGGACCATTATTAATTCTCATACTCAACTAATTACTCATCAATTAGATGAGAACAATTACTTATCTTGGAAGTATCAAGTAGAGATATCCATCAATGGATATGGGCTGACAAAGTTCATCAGAGGAACTTCCTCAATAACTCCAAAATTTGTTGAAGTGGATGGAAAAAAGCTCAGTAATAAAGACTACATCAAATACATCAGAAAAGATAGTCTGTTAAGTGCCTCGCTACTATCGTCTATTGGATCTAGTTTTATACCATAAATGTAACACCCCACGTCCATTAATGTCACTCTCAAGGGGAATGCATGAAGTTTTATGGAGTATTATTGATGTATAGAACAGAATATAACAAGACAAATACAAATATTGGTACTTGAAAAATTAAAACAACTTTTATTGCAGCGGAGAAATAGTTTGGTTACAACAACATCAAAAACCAACTGTAAAACCAAGTACACTTAATATCCATCTTGACAAAAAAAATTCTGAGTACATAAAGTAAAAAGCATAACCCCAACATAAGTAGTCATAAAAGTGATAAGCTGAACTTTACTTTCAGCAATCCAAGCAATTCCAAAAGAGAGAGAAAAAGGTCCAAATCAAGCTCCACTAGCACTAGTCCCACCCTAAGAACCTGAAGGGCGGGGGGAGGAAGGAAAGAGGCGAAAATAAAGGGGGGTCAGACATAAAGTCTGGCGAGTCCAATAACCTTAACAATATAATTATTAAAGTAACTAGGATAAGGCATAAACTGGTAAAACAAGGAATGATTGTGAAGCAAATGGGCAAGACAAAACAAACAAGAGGAATATATTGGCGTTAATCGCGCTCCTAATCACTATAGGATAATTACTATACTGCACCATTACTAGTCACCCTAAGAGTTGATCCTGCCTACTGAACATAATAATCATAATGGTAGTTTCGTGTACCCCTAGCTGTCTTCATAGGTGCCGCCTGCCTCTATCTCCACTAGTTGTACCCACTACCCCCATGCGATCGGCTCCCTAACTCGTAGATACCCGTGTTGGTCACACAGTGGGGTGTGTCACTTCCCAAAGTGGCAACCCGATACCACTAAAGATGCATGGCTTATATCTACATGATGCAACAACGTCTTACCTACCAGCCCGGGCCCACGCACGCACATGACCCCGTTGGACTTGCGTTGCCGCCGCTAACCCGTTTGACCTCTTACAATCAAAACCAGTAAGCGTGTCCCGTCCTGATCTAACTCGAGTCCACAAAGATACTTAATGGGTTACTGGTTTGAAAAGGGTCTCCATACTTGACACAAGCTTTCAACCTATGCTTGGTCCTCACTAAGTTTCCCACTTAACCCATTCTTATTCATGTCTTCTTACATGTTTCAATTTGGTTAAGTGTTTCTAATCGTATTTCACATGTCACCCATGTCACCCACTTAGCCCCCATATCCTACTACATGTTTATCTTGGTTAAGTGTTACTTAATTCATTATAACCGTAACCTTGTAAGACCTCCCACATTAGACTACCATTTGTGGTTGCTGGATTTGCCAGGCGGGTCCGGGCAGTCTTATACCGCAAACGAGCCTAACCTCGTGTCTTTACAATTGTTACGCATTTAATTTATGCCTTCGACCTCTCACATTAGACTACCGTTTTTGGTTGTTGGGTTTGTCGGCCAGGTCCAGACAGTCTTATACCACAAACGAGTCTAACCTCGTGTCTTAGGCGTTTATTATTACACATAATTATTTCACCCCAATATGAATTAATTATCCCTATTCAAATTGTCAATAATTTCCAAATTAATCTATTTCCATAATTGTCACCTAAATTATGTCCATATTTTTCAGGTATATAAATTATACCAATTAGTGTCTCAAATTAATTATATGCCTTTAAAGCCACTTTATGCCAATTCACAATTTGTATAATTAATGTTTTCCCATTGTCCCCACGCCGTTCGTACGTTTAATATGAAACATGTTAGACTCGCAAATAGTCTAACTCATAAAAAGAAAAGAAACATCACAACTTGCATAACACATAATATAGATCTAACTTGCGAATAAGAATTATCACATAAGTTTGCATAGGTAATGGACCTATAGAACATAAATTTGCATAAACTACCATGGACCTAAATATAGATCTAAACCTGAAATTGTGAACTTGCATATATGAATATGGGTTTCACCTAAACTTGCATATGTGAATATAGTTTTCACCTAAACTTGCATATGGATTCCTACAAACTTGCATATGAATTTAAACATGTAAACTAACATCACATGTTTTACATATTAACTAGCGTATGTATATACTTGATTCACATATAAACTTGTGTATAATTCGCATACAGACTTGCATAAGATTCACATACAAACTAGCATATGATTTACATCCCAAACTTGCATATAAACTGATGTCATAAAATGAATCAAGTTAAACATATGTGATTTGACATATGAAATAGATCTACCAACATAAGTTAACAAAACTGTCATATGTTCACCAACAGACGATAACAAAGTTAAGCAACATCACATGATTCAACGGACATGTACTCATAATCCCAATTATAACTCATCATAATTAATTTATTAATTATTTTGTGAAAGAAATTGTACTCACAAAGACGGATTAGAGAAGAGAATAATTCATTAGTCGTTTGTATTAGAATCCTGACTTGCAATTCCTAAGCTTTAAGAAGAAAAAGAACTATTCCAGCAATAACATAGAGGCCAAGAGATTAATTTAGTTTAGGTTTAGAGCTTGAGTCTGTGCGTGCTTATATAGAAGTTGAAATCAATATAAACTGTTAGATTATCATAGGAGCAATCACCACCGTCCAGACTAGATAGAGTTATCCAGAATTGCCACCTATGTTCTAGTGACTCAGCAACAGATCAGAAAAGACTCAGCAATAAGTCAGAATCGTCACAGTTCAGATCTGCCCGAGGGGTAGGTCGACCCCTCGGTCGACCCGTATAGGGGAGGTCGACCCCGCCAAGGGTGGGAAAAATCCCGCCCAGCCTTCTTCTTTGTTTGAATTCGAAATTTTGAATTTAATTCTGAGCTATTTTAATTTATTTAAATTCCTGAAACTTTCGAGGGCCATAACTTCCTCATACGAAGTCCGATTTATGAAAACTTGGACTCTATTCCAAGCAGAATTTCGAGATGAACGCAATGGCGTAACCTATTTCCCTTAATTCTTCTCCTAAAAATTAAGTGTTCTTAAAATTGTTAATTTTAATATTTAAAATTATGGGGTGTTACAATAAATAGTGGGCTATAAAACTGCTAAAGAAATCTGATCAAAGATAGAGCAAATTTTTAATACACAATCATCAGTAAAAATCATGCATTACAAGAGACAAATTCAAAGCTTAAGGAAAGATAACCTACCAATGAAGGAATACTTGAATAAAATGAAGTCATTGTGTGATCTATTAGAAAGCATTGGTAACAAAATACCAGATAATGAGCAAGTACTATATATCATGAATGGATTAGATGATGATTATGAAGTTGTAACAACTGTTATTCTATCTTTACCGATAGTACCCAGCATAAAATATGTCCACTCAACATTGATGGCTCATGAAGGTAGAATTGAACAAAAGAAACTCAACAAGGACATGTCAGTAAATCTTGCCACACAATCTCAAATAAGGAACATATACCCTAATTTCAATACAAATAGTCAAAGA
Source organism: Allium sativum (assembly GCA_030737875.1). Classification (NCBI taxonomy): domain Eukaryota; kingdom Viridiplantae; phylum Streptophyta; class Magnoliopsida; order Asparagales; family Amaryllidaceae; genus Allium; species Allium sativum. Next base: position 184,639,769 of record CM060925.1, on the reverse strand, counting down.
TATAATAAAAGTGTAACACCCCATAATATACATAAATATTAAGCCACGTATACCTTAAAAAATGAAGCGTCAGGGCATTAGGGGTAAATTAAAGCAAAGGTTTGGAGCATTTACTTCTTCTCATACGTTGATTATTCCTCTTTCCCTCCGCATCCAAGCATCCAAACCCTAGATATTCACGATTCTTACTTTTATCTTCTATACACTATCATCGTTATCTTCCCAGCTACTGTCGTTTACAACTCCAAGAATCCAGCTTTCTAGCAGATCTGGTGCCATCCTTTTCCGGTGCTCCATTTAGTTTCCCCTCCCATCTTCACAGGGTCTTCCTCTTCTCTGCCCATCAGAGATGGTAAACTAAGATGCAACATCGACAGTTTGGCGTCCATCATCCCTCTTCTTCTATCGCGATAGGTACTTATACTTCCTTCTGTAACTGTGACATTAGTCTCTCCGGCTGCGGTTATTTCAACATCGTGCTTCTTGTGGGTTGTTTTTCTTTGGTGTATCTATTGTTATTTCATTCCTATCTGTCTTCCTGTGAATGGGTTCAGTTATGTTTGGTTGATTTCTATCGTTCTTTCTATGCTTTATATTGTTCCCTAGAATTCTCTGTGAAATTAACATATTTTTTCTGTTATCCACTTAGTTTATTAGCCAAGTTGCAAAATAGTCCTGTTGAAATGCATTTCCATCGATTGTTAGGGGATTTCAAGACTTCATTGCCTGATTTTTACGCACTATTCCTTCTCTGGCACAAATTGGTGTAATTTTCTAATTATATATATATATATATATACATATACATATACATGTTTCAATTTATAAGCAATAACCATTATGCCATGCTTGTGTTTTCTGTATTCATGATTGCAACCGTTGTTCGAATTTTAATTACAAAATGACTGTTTTTTATTCTATTATTTATGAAACCATTTGGTTTATTGAGCCAATCATTGCATCAACATTTAGTTAATGTGCTTAGCATGGATGTGGACTACTACCGCTTAAACTCTGTTATAATCTATTATATGCTACTTTACATGTGATTTATTTTAGGTTTAATGATCGTGCATGAAAATGGTAGATATATTAATTTAGTTCTAAATAGCCAACTGATGTGCACGTAAAAATACACATTTATATTCACAAATTTATTCTCGTTTAGTACTAATAAATGTCATATATGGGTATTTTATCATGTTTAAATAATAATTGAATTGATTTCAAAACATCATGCATTTATCATCATATAGAGGGAAAATGATCAATTTTGTGCTTATATTATTTTGAGAATGTTTACTTGGACATTTTTCATATTTTTACAGAAATTGGATGCATGCAGAAAAGGATTTCATAAAGATATATATGCATACAAAGGAAAAAAGGGAAAGAAATCAATGTAAAGGGAATCAATTCAAAAGGAGGAAATCAATGCCTTGCCCAAAAAAAAAATGATGAAAGAGAAATAAATCAATGGAGAGGAAATCAATTCAAATAGAGAATTAATGGAGGACCCTATTCACTCTCCTTCCTTCTTTAGTGGAGACACAAAATTATGGCTTCATGAATCACTATTGCTAAATGACAAAATGCAGCTTAAAGCGGGGGCATTCTGGGTAGCACGCAAAAAGTTAGTTTAGGGTTTTCCCTCATGTATAAATAACCCATGTATGATAATGTAAAGTTCATCTTGGATTTTTAGTTTAGATAGAGGCTGAAAACAAAACCTCTATTTTTCTGCCATGGCTTCTTAGCCATTTCTTTTTTGTAATTTGTCGCTTTAATGCAATATTAATTTGTTGTTTTCATTTTCATGTTATCTTCTCTTTTGCAAGTAGAATAAATTTTTATCATTATTTGCTCTTTATTTTGTTCTCTTTTATAATGAAATATCTTTATGTTATCATTGAATCCATTATGAGTAGCTAAACCCCTTCAATTTAGCGGTAGTGAAGCTCTCATGATTCATGAATAATTAACATAAGAATTTCATATTTCTAACTCTCTTATTTGAGCTTAATCTAAAATTGGATATAGATAAAGTAAAGATTTTATATGGTGAAAATTGACAGCACATGTTCGTCGATTATTCCAAAATGTATTATACTCATATCATTAATAGAATCATACTTTATCACAATCTAATTCATTTTAGAAAAAGTAGTGACATTAAAAGTAAAAATATCCTTGACGTTCTATGTAGTTAGTGAATATTAACATATAGAACATACTCATAATATTTCATTTTTATTAGAACTGTTATTTTCTATGTGATAATTAGGGCTTTAAGTTTGTAATGAAAATTGATGATTTATGTAGCTTGAATTTTCTAGCATATAAATCATGCTTCAATGAATACAACACTTAATGTGTTATTTATTAAAGAGAGTTAGAGTCATTTTTTATGTTAATTAGATTGATGTCGATAGTGAATCTACTCCTAAATTGTCTCTTAGTCTCATATTTATATTCATTTTAACGTTGTTAGTTTTCTTTTAATTTATAGTCAACAATTTCACAGTTTGGTTTAATTTGATTGAATAGAATTTAAAATTATTATTTCCCTGAGGATAGACTCGTATTCGCTAACGTACTAACAATTGTACGCCATGCGCTTGCGGTTATTATTACGATATTTTGTCAACGGTTTTCTAATTCCATAGAAACACCGTTTGCGAATAAGTTTTTGGCGCCGTTGCCGGGGAAAGATATTAGTTTTAATTTTATTCTTCGAATTAATTTTGTTTTTCTATTAATTTTTTTTGCGTTTGTGTGTTTTGTCTGTCCATTTTTGTTTGTTGTTTCTAAAAAAAAAAAAGTTGTTATGTGTTTGCTTTGTTCATTTTGTTCGTTTTTGATTTTGTGTGTGTTTGTGGTTGTTTTCATCGTATTTAGTTCTTCTTTAAAAAAAACAAAATTTAACACATGCCTTGTGTTTTCAAATTCTTTCCCATTTCATTTCATTAATTTCCTTCCATCTTCATTTCATTTATTTCTCTCCACCTTCTTTTCATTTTCTGTTCTTACAAATAAATAAAAAATCTCTTTCCATTTTTTTCTCTTTTATTTCTTTCCAACTTTTCTCCATAATTCTTTCCTTTCTTTACAAATAATAAATAAATAAATAAATAAGCCAATTAATTGCTTTCCATTTTCTTTCCCTCCCTCTATAATTTTCTTTCCTTCTCTGTCTTCTATTTACTGATTGCCTTCTCTGCTTTATATTTTCTAATTTCTCTTCTCAGCTTTATAAACCAACCATCACTCAGATTCCTTACCTTCTCATCTTTACATATTCATTTTTCTTCCATCTTCTCTCTCTCCAAAATTCTTTCACCATTCACCACTACCATCACTTCATCCCCTGCCTACCATCGCATTACCCATACTCATCCATCTGTTCCACTCCATTTAAAACAGACCTCACCATCAATTTGCTCATTCCCTCTATTCCAAACCCCTCGCAAATAAACAAACTTCCAATCACCATATCATCACAATCCATTCACCACTCAAATCGCTACCCACAAGCCACAAACCGCCTCCCACTGCAAAACATCATTTTCCCAATCGCAAAAACCCCCTTTGTGCAAACCCAAGAAGCCACAACCACTACAAATCATACAACAAAATCCAGATTTCGAAAATCCCCAAATCCATATTCGAACCAAAAAGAAACCGATAATCAAAACATAAAAAAAGTTCGAGTGCGTGATTTCCTTTCTTAATTGAGTGATTTGATTGCGATAAGAAAGGAAGGTGTGATTTTGTGAGTTGGTTTGTTTTTGAGTTGTACTGGGTCTCCTAAAATAATCTGTTGATTGCGGGCGTGTTATGATTCGGGTAGTATTTGTGTAAAAAGTAAGATGGGTTACTTATTTAGGTGAGAATCCAATTGTTTGTTGAGTAGGAAAATTTCTTTCTTTTTAAATTGCTTATTGGTTTGGGTTTGAGTCTAGTTTCTTCGTTTTTTTTATAAATTCAGTTTACTTAATTTTTCTTCTTTTTAGCTGAGGTTATTTTGTCTATTTTCATAGTCTAGTAAATTCGTTAAATTAACATTCTTCAATTCCGATTTAATTTTCTTTAGTTTGTTTTATTTGTTCTTTTCTTTCTTTTGTAAAAAAAGGAGAAAAACAGTGAAATCTCAAAGACAAATCGAAGGCAAAGTAAAAAAAACACTTGTCTTTCTCTTGTATATACATCATTCTTATTTTTCAGGTTGCAAAAGAAGAAGGGAATTGCTTGGCTTTGCATCACCTAGATTGCTTGCTTGGAATTGTTTTGCGCTGCGCTCTACTTTGCTTGCTTGCTAAAAAATTTGCTGCTTAAAAAAAACTGCTAATAAATTCAGAATCTCTGGTATTGTTCTCTTCTCTCTTGTTGTTATTTCATTGCATTATTGTTTGTTTGCATTTACATAAATCATCCCAAAAAAAAAAAAATCATTCGTAGTTGCATTGTTAATATCATGTTTAATCTGTTTTTCATTCATCTCATCTTATTTTCTTTTCTTAAGGGCAATACCCCAATTCACATAAGGTGAGGGATTTCATCACCCTTCCCTTAGCCCACAAAATTGCATTTCATTGTAGAATGTGAATAATAATAACGGTTAGACGTTGGACTTATGGGAGTCGCGGGCTCATATATGGCTTAATTGTATTTTGATAGTTGATTTCTTTGGAATGAATTATTTCTTGGTGTCTAGACTACGGCAGAGAAATAACCCTTTATAAATATTACGGTGATTCGTAAAATATTATACGGGTTGTTACTCCAAAGGTACTTAAACCTTCGGTTGCATTGCTAGGGTGATTCCTGGTGCACCGATAACTCCTGTCCGTTAACTGGCCAAGAAATCTTTTGTTTTAAGTAATCAAACGTGTCACTATATAATTTTGGGTTAGGAGCCACTAAGGACATAAAATTTGTAGTTAATCCTTGCATTCATTTAGTTGAATTAGGTTCGTACATTCAAAAGAAAAAAAGAAAAAACTTATAAAAAAATTCACTTCTACTCTCTTCTCAAAATTTGTTCTTTCTCTTCTTTTCTTATTCTTTGCGCTAGTGCATGCGCGGTTGGACTCGTGATCCTTCAACTAATCGTTTAGTCCGAACAAACATTCTTTCAACCATGGCCGAAGAAAATCTCGCTTGAACTCTTATGGATAGATACTTCCCTGAGCGAGTTTCTATTCCTTCCTGCATCATATTGCCCGCCCCATCGGGTAACTACTTTGAAATTCATTCGAATCACATAAATAATCTTCCGAAATTCGGCAATCTTGAACGTGATGATCCTTAAATTTTCTTAACCAAATTTGAACAAGTTTGTGCAACCATGAAATTTCAACAATTAAGTGACGATGGAATCAAACTTAGGTTAATTCCATTTGCACTTACTGATTATGCCGAAAAATGGTTGTATAGCTTGCCTTCAAATACGATTGGAACATGGAATGAATTTGCGAATCTTTTTCTAAAAAAAATTTACCCCTTGGAAAAAACATCTAAAATTCGAAATGAAATCATTAATTTTCATCAATTTGGGGGTGAATCCTTTGCAAAATATTTCGAGAGATTAAAACAACTTCTAGTCAAATGTCCATATCACAATTTCGAAAAATGGATACTTTGTCAAATTTTATACGATGGACTTGAAAATAACTCTCGAACTATGCTCGAATCGATGTGCCAAGGAAACTTCTAGCCCAACATCACAATGCCGCTTGGCAATTTCTTGAAAATTTGGTCGAAAAATCAACTCAATGGGAAAGATCTAACGCGAAATCGATTTATTCCCGATCAGATGCTCATTCGGTAGGATCCTCAACGGCTTTAGAAGCTAAAATAGACGCGATGTTAACCAAATTTGATAATGTCCTTCCATCAAACCAAATAAATCAAGCTCAAGCGTCTCAGCCTTCTTGTTACAAATGTAACGATCCTAACCACATTGCCGATCAGTGCCCTATCCGTTAGACCAAATCAATGCATTCAACAATGCTAGAAACGACCCCTTCTACCCAACATACAATCCGGGTTGGAGAAATCATCCTAACTTCTCTTGGACCCAAAACAACGCAAATTCGAATATGGTTTGACCCCCTTTTCAACCACTTTCGAATAATCCTTCAAATCCTCCCTTTCAGCAAACTCAATTCCAAAATCCTGCGCCACCTTCTCAAAATCAAGCGCAACCATCTTCTGTTCCCCACGACAATAACCGATTGACATCACTTGAAAAAACTCTCAAAGAATTGAGTAAAGCAACGACTCAAAATATCCAATCAAATACCAATCTTCAAAATTTATTGACTTCACACATGCAAAACACGAGTCAATCTATCGCTAAACTTGAAATGCAAATGAGTCAGTTGGCTACTTCTGTAAGTGAACGGGGAAGAGGCACTTTCCTGAGTCAACCCATTCCAAATCCTTGGAATCAAAATCCTAATCCAAACCAAGCTCATGTCATCTAGGATAGCAATCAAACTCAGTTGAATGCTATCATAACTTTACTACCCGGTAAGAAAATCATCAAGTTGAAAATCCAAATAACTTACCGAGTGTCCCTCTCGACTCTTCTAAAACCACGAATGATCTCGATCCAAATTTTGAGTCCAGTTCTGCTCCAACTTAAGTAGACCAACCTACTGAGTTTCGCGTTCAATTTCCTCATCGTCTTCGACCAAAGAAACATTCCGACCAAATGGAAAAGATGTTGGAAATTTTTAAACAAGTGAAAGTTAACATCCCTCTTCTTGACATCATTCAACAAGTCCCCAATTACGCCAAATTTCTCAAAGACTTGTGTACCCAAAAACGACACACTCATGTACCCAAGAAAATCTTCTTAGCTGCTGGACTGAGCGAAGTCTTGACCCATCAATCCCGATCAAATATAAAGATCCTGGATGCCCTACGATCTCATGCACGATAGGCGATAAAACAATTAATAAATGCCTAGTTGATTAGGGTGCAAGTGTCAATTTGATTCCATATTCTATTTACCAACAACTTGGTTTGGGTGAACTTAAACCAATGAAAATAACTCTTCAATTTGCTGACCGTTCAATTAAGAAACCTGTTGAAGAAATCGAGGACGTACTCATCAAAGTTGGTCAATTCATTTACCCTGTCGATTTCATTGTTTTGGAAACTCAGCCTGTCAATAATCCAATGAGTCAAATTCCTTTGATTTTGGGTCGACCCTTTTTGGCTACTTCAAATGCTTTGATAAATTGTCGCAATGGTTCAATGAAAATCTCTTTCGGAAACGTGACTCTAGATCTTAACATTTTCAATCTTGAAAGTCATTCGAATGATTCATGTAACCAAACCTTGGAAGTTAATGCCATCCATGAAAACTCTGAAAACGAATCCATTAGCCTTAATGATGAGCGTGAGGCCGAGTACAAAAAAATGTTCCAAGACGCTCCTAACGAAGTCGAGTACACACTTCCTTTTGAATCGCTTTCAGTTGAGTCCAAATCTCAACCAAGCTCTTTGATCAAGAAACCGCCAAAGTTGGATATTAAACCTCTTCCCGATCACCTTAAGTATGTATACTTAGGTGATGAAGAAACTTGTCCTGTCATAATTTCTTCAAATTTAACTCTCGATCAAGAAACTTCTCTTCTCTTGACTCTTTCTAAAAACAAAGACGCAATCGGTTGGTCTATTTGTAACATCAAGGGAATTAGCCCTGCAATAATTCAACATCGTATTCACTTAACCGATGAAGCCAAACCCACTCGTGAAGCACAGCGTAGGCTTAACCCTAAGATGAAAGAGGTAGTTCGCGAAGAAATTCTTAAACTTCTTGACAACGGTATCATTTACCCCATTTTTGATAGCCTATGGGTTAGTCCCATTCACGTTGTTCCTAAAAAATCCGGACTCACCGTTGTTGCAAATGACCAAAACGAACTTCTTCCAACTCGTACTCAAAGGAGTTGGCGTGTTTGCATCGATTATCGAAAATTGAATGCTGCAACGCGTAAAGACCACTTTCCTCTTCCCTTCATCGATCAAATGCTCGAACGTTTAGCTGGTCACGAATTCTACTGCTTTCTTGATGGTTATTCTGGTTATAAACAATTTCCAATCGCTCTCGAAGATCAAGAAAAAACGAATTTCACATGTCCATTCTGTACCTTTGCTTACCGACGTATGCCTTTTGGTCTTTGCAATGCTCCTGCAACTTTCCAACGATGTATGGTTGGAATTTTTTCTGATATGATCGAACACTTTCTTGAAGTCTTTATGGATGATTTTTCGATCTTTGGAGATTCTTTTTCATCTTGCTTACATCATCTTGAGCTTGTTTTAAATCGATGTAAAGAAAAACACTTAACGTTGAATTGGGGAAAATGCCACTTTATGGTCAAACAAGGCATTGTCCTTGGACATGTAATTTCAAATAATGGCATTGAGGTAGATAAAGCGAAAGTTGACGTTATTTCAAAACTACCCATTCCAAAATGCGTTAAGGACATTCGTTCATTTCTTAGGCATGCTGGTTTCTACCGACGCTTTGTGAAAGATTTTAGCAAAATTTCTCGTCCTTTGACTACTCTTCTAGCAATGGACATTCCATTTGAATTTAACTCTGAATATGTCGCTTCTTTTGAACGTCTCAAAAAAGAACTCATTTCAGCACCAATAATTTGTTCGCCCAGCTGGGAACTTCCTTTTGACAACATGTGTGACGCTTCTAACTTCGCGGTTGGTGCTGTCTTAGGACAATGCATCAACAAATTTCTTCACGTCATTTACTATGCAAGTATGACCATGAACGAAGCTCAACTGAATTATACGACCACCGAAAAAGAACTTTTAGCTGTCTTTTTTGCGCTGGAGAAGTTTCGATCTTACTTGATTGGTTCCCATGTCACGGTCTACACAGACCATTCTGCTCTTCGGCACCTTTTTGCTAAAAAGGATGCTAAGTCACGCTTAATTCGATGGATCTTTTTGCTTCAAGAATTTGATCTTACAATCAATGACAAAAAAGGATCTGATAACGTCGTAGCCGATCACTTATCTCGTCTTCCTAACGCGCCATCTTCATTGCCAATCAATGAAAACATTCCTGATGAACAACTTCTTTCTGTTTTAATTGATCCTTGGTTCGCTGACATAGTGAACTACCTAGTCACTAAGGAAACCCCTTCATTTTGGTCCAAACAAGATAAATACAAATTTCTTTCCCAAGTGAAATACTTTTATTAGGACAACCCATATTTATTTAAGTATTGTCCAGACCAAATCATTCGTCGATGCGTTCCTGATAGTGAAATTAGGAGTGTTCTCCCATTTTGCCATGATCATGTAGGCAGTGGTCATTTTGATCCTAGGAAAATCGCTGAAAATGTACTTCAATGTGGTTTTTATTGGCCTACTCTTTTTAAAGACTCGTTCGAATTCTGTAAAACTTGTAATCATTGTCAAATGCTTGGAAAGATTTCTCAATGAAATATGATGCCTTTGAACCCCATCCTTACGATCGAGATCTTTGATGTACGGGGTATTGACTTTATAGGACCATTCCCAAACGCATTTGGAAACTTGTATATTCTTCTCGTTGTCGACTACATTTCGAAATGGGTCGAAGCCATTCCATGTAAAACGAATGATCATAAAATTATTGTGAAATTTCTAAAAGAGAACATCTTTTCGAGGTTCGGCATACCTCGCACAATAATAAACGGCAATGGAACGCATTTCTGAAATCGATCTTTTGAATCCTTAATGAAGAAATACTCGATAACCCACAAGTTGTCCACTCCTTATCATCCGCAAACTTGTGGTCAAGTTGAAGTGTCGAATCGTCAAATAAAACAGATTTTGGAGAAAATTTAAATAAAAACCGAAAAGATTGGTCACAAAAATTGACCGATGCACTTTGGGCTTACCGTACTGCTTTCAAAACTAATATTTGGAATGTCCCCTTTCCAATTGGTTTATGGTAAAGCCTGTCATTTACCCATTGAACTTGAACATAAAGCGCTTTTGGCAATAAAAAACTTAAACTTTGATCTTGAACAAGCTGGCGAAAATCGAAAATTGCAGCTCAACGAACTAGAAGAAATTAGGAATGACGCATACGAAAACGCGAAAATTAACAAGGAAAAAACAAAAGTTTTTCATGATAAGTCAATTCTAAGAAAAACGTTTTTGCCAAACCAAAAAGTTCTGCTATATGACTCACGACTTCATTTATTCCCCGGGAAGTTAAAATCAAGATGGACCAGACCATATGTTGTTCGGACTGTTTTACCACATGGTGCTATTGAAATAGAAAACCCGAGGGATAGACCCATATTCAAAGTCAATGGTCAACGTCTAAAACCGTTCTTGGAATTTCCCACTGATCAAGTGGAGGAGCTCATGATTCTTCATGAGCCATGCAACGTGAAGTAAGAATGTTAAGTTTAACCCTTCTTTGTAAATATGTAAATATTTCTCTTCCGTTCAACTCAGTGTGTCATGAGTTGACTGTGGGGACACAGTCGAAATCAAGTGTAGGGGGAGTTTCATTTTCATTCTGTTTTGCATAGTTTATGTTAGCATTTTATTTTTCCTTTATCTTTTTGCATTTTTTTCTTTCTTTTTCTTAAAAAAAAGTAAAAGTTTCGCACTTCTATTTACTTTTTAAAATAAGACATGATGGAGTTAGTATATAATTTTGGTTGTTTGATTTAAATATTTGGAAATTTACTTCTCTTAGCGGACAACGAAAGGAAAGTTTGAATTATGAGCAAATTTGGTGTAATTGGTATATTGGGAAATTCGTACGTGATGAGTATGAAATGTTTTCTGAATTGTAATCCGATTAAATGAATGGTTGATTTAGACTACTTGCGATAACATTTTAGATCATTTAAGTGAAGTTGTCTTAAGATATTCTCACTTAACTCTTTCTCTTATGTAAAAAAAAGAGAAGAAGGAGAAGAAAAAAAGGTATATATATTTATAATTATCCACGGGTATCCAACATTGCTGGTACATCTGGCGTTGGTGTGCAAACCCGCCAAGCTCTTTCCGACACCTTGTTGACAAAGTCAGCGTCGGTATATCTTGGTCTCGTTTTATGAGTTGGACACCTAAGGATTACCAACATCTTGTTGACAAAGTCAGCGTTGGTCAGCACAATCCGCCAAGCTCTGTTCCAAACTCTCACGTCAGTCCACGAGGCAGTGCATGGGTGGTGTACCTTGGTCTTTTTGGTTAGGTGATTGTAAATAGTAATAATGTAAATATTTTGTAATAAAGAGAGGTTAAAGCACTTGAAATCCAAGCACACTCTTCACTTATTTGACCTAACTTGTTAACAAAAAGGAAGTTGAGATTCCGTTTTACGACTATTGATATCGATTACAGAATTCATTTCATATTTGCACTATGTTTCTACCAAAACAACTGGCTAAGCTGGAGGAGTTTGTAACGATAACATGACTTTTGTCTGAAGTTTTGGTTAGTAACAGACTCAAATTTCATAGTGACGACCCAAATTTGTGTTAGTTCATTCGTGTAATATTTAAAAGTAAATTACCCATTTGTAAATATTCCTTTAAAAGCTTGCATTCATATTGTAAATATTTTCGAATCTTGCATTTTGTAAACATTTTTTGCATTTAACTTTTGGATTTTTGTGGGTAGTATCCGCTGAAAACCCTCACGAGACAACACTTGTCCTACCGGGGACACCCAGAGGTTTAACGGCTTGTTGCATACGCTCAATGCAATCGTGCTCCCTACGAAAATGGGTTTAGCTTAGTCTTTACTTTATTCGAGGACGAATAAAAAGATAAGTGCGGGGGTATTTGATGTGCATGTAAAAATGCACATTTATATTCACATTTTTATTCTCGTTTAGTACTAATAAATGTCATATATGGGTATTTTATCATGTTTAAATAATAATTTAATTGATTTCAAAACATCAAGCATTTATTATCATATAGAGGGAAAATGATCAATTTTGTGATTATATTATTTTGACAATGTTTACTTGGACATTTTTCATATTTTTACAGAAATTGGATGCATGCAGAAAAGGACTTCATAAAGATTTATATGCATACAAAGAAAAAAAAAAGGAAAGAAGTCAATGTAGAGGGAATCAATTCAAAAGGAGGAAATCAATGCCTTGCCCAAAAAAAATGATGAAAGGGAAATCAATCAATGTAGAGGAAATCAATTCAAGTAGAGAATTAATGGAGGACCCTATTCACTCTCCTTCCTTCTTTAGTGGAGACACAAAATTATGGCTTCATGAATCACTATTGCTAAATGACAAAGTACAGCTTAAAATGGGGTTATTCTGGGTAGCACGCAAAAAGTTAGTTTAGGGTTTTCCCTCATGTATAAATAACCCGTGTATGATAATGTAAAGTTCATCTTGGATTTTTAGTTTAGATAGAAGATGAAAACAAAACCTCTATTTTTCTGTCATGGCTTCTTAGCCATTTCTTTTTTGTAATTTGTCGCTTTAATGTAATATTAATTTGTTGTTTTTCATTTTCATGTTATTTTCTCTTTTTCAAGTAGAATAGATTTTTATCTTTATGTGCTCTTTATTTTGTTCTCTATTATAATGAAATATCTTTATGTTATCATTGAATCCATTATGAGCAGCTAAGCCCCTTCAATTTAGGGGCAGTGAAGCTCTCATGATTCATGAATAATTAACATATTTCATATTTCTAACTCTCTTATTTGAGCTTAATCTAAAATTGGATATAGATAAAGTAAAGATTTTATATGGTGAAAATTGATAGCACATGTTGGTTGATTATTCCCAAATGTGTTATACTCATATCATTAATAGAATCATACTTTATCACAATCTAATTCATTTTAGAAAAAGTAGTGACATTAAAAGTTAAACCATCCTTGATGTTCTATGTAGTTAGTGAATATTAACATATAGAACATACTCATAATATTTCATTTTTATTAGAGCTATTATTTTTTATGTGATAATTAGGGCTTTAAGTTTGTAATGAAAATTGATGATTTATGTAGCTTGAATTTTCTGGCATATAAATCATGCTTCTATAAATACAACACTTAATGTGCTAATTATTAAAGAGAGTTAGAGTCATTTTTTATGTTAATTAGATTGATGTTGATAGTGAATCTACTCCTAAATTGTCTCTTAGTCTCATATTTGTATTCATTTTAACATTGTTAGTTTTCTTTTAATTTATAGTCAACAATTTCACAGTTTGGTTTAATTTGATTGAATAGAATTTAAAATTATTCTTTCCCTGGGGATCGACTCGTACTCGCTAACATACTAACAATTGTACGTCGTGCGCTTGCGGTTATTATTACGATATTTTATCAACGGTTTTCTAATTCCATAGAAACACAGTTTGCGAACACCAACCAACCACAATTGCACTATATGACTCGTAAGCGGTTTGATTAGGCACTATTATTACTCAGTTCAAAATAGATAGACTATAGATATGCCACGTCAAATTGACACTGAATCGTCATTCTTCCAGTGGATTAATTCCTACGCGTCCCCTTTCATTGATTTTGCCCTAATTTTAACTTATCATCCAAAGCAAAATTAAAGAGGCAAACTGATCATCTCCTTTAGGTTCCTCTAACGGCAGTGTTATGCTCGACAATTCCAAATATTTCTCCACCGATCTGTATCGGTAGATATATTTCCCTTAGTTGGGATGATTTGAGGTGTCCTATTGTTTTATTCATTCCTTTACCTTTTTTCTACATAATTAAAAATCATACTCTAGGTAAAAATCCCTTTTTGTTTGTTTAGTTGATTGAATTTGTTATGCATCACTAAACTTGATTCCTTTAGGATTTTCTTTATTGATCTCAAGAACCAAGGTGGTGGATCAAGTACAATAAAGCAACATGATCATTTACAACAAAGTTTAGTGTGTTCACGGATTAAAGTCAACTTTGCTTTACTATGATTTCAAAAACAACGGTGGTGGATGAGATACGTTATACAAACAGGTCTATTTCCAATAAAGTTTTGTGGATTTAAGAATTAAATTTAACTTTACGGCTTATTTGTTTATTTGCCTTTGCATGAATATTGATCATGTCGTACATTATATAAAGTCTGACCTATAAATTTCTTTATTACTTTTCAACTGTGGTTGAACCATACCCGGATGGATTGTGATGATAAAAGTGACATAGACATTGACGTTTACAAAAATTCTTCCAACAGCCTAAGACTTGCCAAGAATTGTAAGTTAATGTTGTTTTTCTGTTTTTTTCGATGCAAAAAAGGGTTTATTGCAGGAGTGATGCATTTTCCTATCCATAATAGGTTTGTTTAGTCGTACTTATGTCATGGTTACATGTGCTTGGATCGTTTATGTGTTCATCGAGAAAATGTAATGGCTGCTTGAATATGCACTATAATATGCATGTGCGCCTCTTCGTTTTATGTACAAATGTATACATGGCTGTGGAAAATGTTCAAATTGGAAATATAAATAGATCTCCATATATTTAATTTGGTTATCACTACAATATCGGTTTCTGAGTCCCTATAAATAATGAATTTTTCACTCAATGTACATTTCTAATTGTTTGATTTAAAATTTTGAACTAATAAGATTATAGAAAATAAATGTATTCATATCTTTAGTTTATGTGTTACCTTACCAATGAGAAATTTTGACTTGGTATACATATTAATCTAACTGATTTGAGTTGTTATACCCAGTGACCTCCTGATAACTAAGTTTGTTTTGATATTGTAATAACCAAGTGCATTATAGAAGAAGCACTTACAGCTCTTAATCCAAACAATAGCCTATGTCGATCTTCCTGGTTTAATTGTCGCTGATTAGAGGATTTCTTCAGTTTCACATAAAATCCGGTGTCGGTTGACAACTACAGCCACCATGACGATTGATTTTCTGCATTCTGATAGTGCGAAATAGAAATCTACTTCATCTTCATTTAAGGTATTCACATACTTATAAGTTATCGGACCTTCTTTACTTTTGCCGCTTGAAGTTATTTGACTTTATGCAATTTCTCAGCATTTTAGAATTAATTTGCCTTTTGCTGATAGTATTGATGACAGTGAGCATGTAAAGATGTGAATTTTCACATTTAATCATAGCACTTAAGTTAGTATATGGAAGAGAGCAATGTTACTACCATCTAGAATTAAAATAAAAGCATGTTTTATAGATTAACTGAATACTTATATATAAAACAAAAACAGGAAAATAAAAACAGGAAAATACCTTAAAGGACAAAATGAACAAAAAATTGTTCCATAAGGACAAGACGCTAAAATTTTGTCCATAAGGACAAAATTTAGTGTAAATGGAAGAATTACAGTGGGCCCTTGAATTCTTCCCTTTAGACTAAAATTCGTCCTTATGGATTAAATTTTGCCCCTTTGTCCTTGTAGAACAATTTTTTGTTCATTTTGTCTTTGAGGCTAAAAACCTCTATATAAAATACCCAAGTATGATTGACATGCGTAAGAAACAAACATATACTAACATATTATAAATTATGTTATGCATATTCATGCATAACTGCAGATCTTTATATAATTGTAAGATACACAGTTTAAGTTTAGTAGATATGTCAGATCAAAGGTAAGAATACTAATATGTTTGCAAATTCTAAATTATACATGGTGAGAAAAAATAATGCTAATGGATAAGTATAACAAATCCTCAGGTGCTTCAAAATAAGTAAAAAAAAAAAATTCAACCTATCAATCCACTACAAAACAAGATAAAGTTATGTTTAATAGTACCCTTTCCAAGACATTCAACGTATTGAATGTTAGCCAGCAACGGATTCAAAGATATTGGACAAATTACCTGTACAGTTTCTCGAAGGCAAACACTAAAATAAACCATGGCTATTGAATTTCGTATTTTTGTGGAATTGAAAAAATGACGAGACAAGGCCTTATGCTTGAAATAAATGAAGTCTGCTATGAAGTAGGCTGCTTTGAGGGTATAAAACATGTTTATTCCGGAATGGTAACACTTTATCCAAAGTTACTCGATCTGATTTTGGCCAATTTAAAAACATGTCATTTGATCATATTTTTGACTGATTATGGTTAGAAAATCTTCTTGGATTTTAATACTAATTGTCTATCACTTATTCAATTAAACTTGTAGATTAACGTGTTTACAAATAAATTTATATATATTTTTACTTACAACAACTATTATGCATAATAGGAGTATATTAATTGTTCTTTACGTCGTAGAACCCACCCTGTGTATGATGATGCCAATGTTTATTTAGTTTGGGTTCATTTTATTTTTTGAGTTTTTTATCATTCTTTTGCATGGTTGAGCTTAGGCTTTATGTATTAGATGCTTCTTTTGTGTTTTATCGTTAGCGATTTTGTACCAAAACAACTTGGTTAGTTATTAAAAATTCGATCATTCTTCTATTCACTGTCATCTATTCAGAAATCGTAATGGTCTTTTTATCCAGATTTACTCAGTCTAATATGGAGTAAATTAAAAATTCAAGCCACTTAATCATATTTGTTATTTGTTAGGTAGGCAGATCATCTTGGATCTGAAAAATAGATCCTTAGTTTATACGATTCAAGGTTCAAAATATTGCTGTGACCAACCTTAACTAATCTATGTCTGAAGTTCACAATGAGCGAAAACTACTATTCTCTATTGTCATAATATTTGACATGTCCACATATGGGTAAAATATTCACATCAGTTTGGAAATACTACTACTTCTAAAATGTATGTATTATTTTTTCTTTTCAAAATTAGCTAAAAGTACAAAATTTTGTTTGGATTTCTAACATGAGTTATTGGCTTAAGTATGCCTGAGTCATTCTATGTTTTGTCACAAGTACTGGTTTGTAACTTATTGCAATCACAAAAATACTATATAACTATTAAAAAGTGTAAAGTTTATCATACTATTATATTTGGTTGGATATCTGGTACTACCTACAATGAAATATTTATGCATACTGTTGTTGATAATTTAACAAGATGGTATGGGTAAGTCAGCTTTTTTTTTTGGCATATCCGACCGGTTTTTATAGTGTTTTGTAACACTCTTTTATTATGACTAATAATAAAATTACAATATAGTACAGGTGATTGTAGTTAGCAGTCAGCTAATTCGGTTATTAAGGTAGACCGTCAACCGTTAACGGCTTTTATAGTGGGCCGTCCACTGAATCTAATCTAGATTACAGTCCAGGAGCTAGTTTAAGTTACTAGACTACTATATATTTTCTCCACGCAGGGAGAAATAACATATATACAAGCTACACAAAGTAACAAGTACAAATTACATGATAAATATCTTTGGCTAGTGCTGTGAACAGCATTTGCTCAGTAGCCACCCATCAAGCCGTTGTAGAAATTCTTGGACCACACAAATGAAAACACAGCAATAGGACAGAGCCCATCCCCTACTCCCACTTGCACAGACAAGAACACTATTCATACCATCAAAAGAAAACTCTCGATAAACCAAGAGGATAATAAGAATAGGGATGGAGCATTTCCATCACAAATAGTAAACACTACAGTTTGTGAATTCGTACCAAGTTCATCCATTTCCGGAAACATAAGACTTTAGAGCATCTCCAACAGTGTTACGGGCCGTAACGTTACGGCCCGTAACATTACGGGAGATATCTTTGATATCTCCCAACAGGCGCGAGCCGATTTTATCGGGTCGTAGTCTGCAAGCCGATTTTATCGGCTCGCGCCTGTCCCGAGCCTATATATGGCTCGGGAGGGGGGTGGGGTTTGTTATATTAGTTTAATTTTAATTTCCTCCTTTTTAATTTCTTTTTTAATCGTTCCAACGTCGGGATGCCGCCACGCGTGACGAAGAGTGGGAGACGCACAGTTAGAGTTATGCCAACGACATGTCTGGTCCAGTACACCTTCCTCCACTAGCGGGGACGACGATTGAGGACTTACGTATCCTCCACGAGATGCCACAGGGATTCACCCATCGATCAGTTGCCGCGCTGGCCGCCGTTCAGGTATTAGTTTTACTTTTTATAATATTCGCAGTTAGTTAACTATTAAAAAGTATGATCTGGTCGTTTTACGTTATAGTTTAGTGCATGTACGTTATATGGTTTAGTAGGTTGAACGTCAATAGTCATTTAAATAGTATAAATTATTGCATGTACTAGTTAAATAGTCATTTAGCTGTTAAATAGTCATTTAACTGTTAAAACTTTATTAGTGCATTTACCATGTAGTAGTTTGTTATACGTTAGTAGTACGAACTTTAATACTCATTTAACTGTTAAATAGTCATTTAACTGGTATTATTTTAATAGACTCGGTACATCTTCGTTCGCGGGAGTTGGGCGAAGTTTGTATCATCAGCCTTAGACATATTACCTCTGGATATTCGAGAGAGGCTATTTGGCAGTCCATTCGGACGTTTTTTACGTATTATACCTCCTCAGTCCTTCGATCGACCTTTGGTCGAAGCCTTATCAGAGAGATGGTGGCCTACGACACACACCTTTCACTTCCCGGATTTTGAGCTAGGTATCACCCCAACCGATTTTTACATGCTTTCGGGGATTGAGATAGGCCTTCCAGATAGAGTCATACCTCCATTTGATTCCCAGTTTGAGTCACCCGAGTCCTACATACAGTATTTGCCAGGTTTGGATGCGGCTCGTATAGCTAATGGTGCCGTTCCCTGCACATATTTACTTGAGTATATTACAGCGCATGTAGATGTGATAGATTTCCACGACATAGTGTACAGGGCTACCATTTTATA
Organism: Allium sativum; assembly: GCA_030737875.1. NCBI lineage: Eukaryota > Viridiplantae > Streptophyta > Magnoliopsida > Asparagales > Amaryllidaceae > Allium > Allium sativum. The sequence continues at coordinate 184,620,965 of CM060925.1, read as the reverse complement.
CCTCCTTGGTTCGACGTTCTTTACGAACCAACAGAGTTCGATTAGGCTTGGCTACCTAGCAGCACTAGTCGATTTAGATCAGCTGCATATGTTTGATTGGGGCTCTGCCATACTGGGTTATCTATACACCGCTCTTGACTCCTATGTTTTAGAGAGGTTCAGCAGATGTATGGTTTTTGGTACATGTTGCCGTGCTGGTACTACGAGTACACGGCCAACATGCACCCACACATATAACACACCGCCAGTCATGCTGCTGAGACCTTTTTCCCACGGATGCGTAGATGGGAGAGTATTCACGTAGTTCAGCGTTCTCCTTCTGGTGTGAGACACGACTTGATGGAGGCTCGTACCCAGTTGGATATGAGGGAGAGGGGGAACATATTACGAGCACCAGGCACCCAGGTTGGACCAGCATAGGATACATATCACGGCTATTCAGCATATGGCACTGCTACGGACTCAGTCCATGTATCAGGAGCACCAGGCGATTGTGCAGGGATTGCAGGAGCAGATATATGACTTACAGGCCAGATTAGCTGCAGCAGAGGGTGGGGGGACAGCAGCATCAGGTACCATTGTAGGGTCGTGTACTGGTGGCTCAGGAGCAGGTGGTTCAGGAGGAGGTGGTTCTGGAGCAGGTGGTTCGGGAGTAGGAGGTCCAGGAGTAGGAGGAGGAGTTGGAGGAGGCGACGTTGTTGGAGGGGGCGACGTTGCTGGAGGGGGCGACGTTGTTGGAGGGGATGACGTTGATGGAGGGGATGACGTGGTTGGAGGTAGTGATGACGATATTCCGTATTATGACCCGTCTGATAGCGGAGACGACATGTCTTTGGATGGTGATGATGATGATGCCGCAGATTTATCATGATTTATATTTCTGTATGTCGCGGTGTATATATGTATGGCTCGATGTATGTATGTGTATGTCTCGATGTTTTGGACTGTATGTTATTTTTCTATGTGTTCTGCGATATGTGCCATTTCATATGTTTTGTGTACTGTTTGCGCGTGTCCTATGTTCTGTGTAATGTTTGCTCCTTTCATATGTTCTGTGTAATGTATGCTTGTTTTATTGCAAACCGTTACCTTGCCAAGTTTTGGTACTTTGCCAAGCGCCAAACCTGGTACTTAAATGTTTACATGTTTAAATAATGAGGGTAAGTGGACGACCCTCCTTATAAAATCCTTTTTAACTCCTTTGTATATACGTTTAAATAACACGGGTTAGTGGACGACCCTAGTTTTAAACTCCTTTATAACTCCTTCGGGTGCTTAAATGTTTACATTATGAGGATAAGTGGACGACCCTCCTTTTAAACTCCTTTTGAACTCCTTTTTATATACGTGTAAATATCACGGGTTAGTGGACGACCCTAGTTTTAAACTCCTTTATAACTCCTTCGGGTTAGTGGACGACCATTATCTGAATTTGTGTTTTATTTTATGTTTGTCCAAACTTATCAATCATGTATGCAGTAAAGATGTTGTCATTTTCTATTGTACCAACTCGTTCTCTTGTATTCGTAAGAGTTATTAATCATATATTATTATGTTTCTAAGTTTATGGTACGAAATAAATATCGGTTATGTTTTTGTATATGACAAACTAGGGTAAAACGTAAAAAAAAAATGGTTTTTCTCTTAGTAATCATCTATTATTATTACGTTTCGGAGTTTATTTTATAAAAAAATTAATGGGTTTGGTTTTGTATATGGTAAAATATGGTAAAAATAGTTGGGAAAAAAATAGCCACGAGCCGATTTTATCGGCTCCTGAAGTCGCGAGCCGATAAAATCGGCTCGCGCGCCCCATTCAGGACTCTGAATTGAGCCCGTAACATTTCCCTTCATATTACACCCCGTAACAACTGTTGGGTGCAAAAATAAACGAAATTACACCCCTTAACATGAATTTCCTCCACTGTTGGAGATGCTCTTACACTCAGGGAAACAGGAAAGTAACATATTAGGAACCTTGACATAGCAAAAGCTACTAGAAATGCATAAGGCCGATCACATTGGGTTCGTGACAGGAAGGAAAGGATAGTCACCACCAACCAGTAGGCAAAGGCTTGAGCCGAAGCTTCTCATAGATTGCCGAAGGAGATGAGGAGAGCAAGCTAAACCAGAACACCACATCACAAAACCCAAACTGTGACCGAACCAAAGATGACATAATGAGATACCATAGCCAAGAGGCCGAGATGACATAATGAGATACCCTGAACACCACAATACTGCATGATGATAAGAGCATCTCCAACAGTGTTACGGGCCGTAACGTTACGGCCCGTAACATTACGGGAGATATCTTTGATATCTCCCAACAGGCGCGAGCTGATTTTATCAGCTCGCAGCCTGCGAGCTGATTTTATCAGCTCGCGAGCTCGCGAGCTGATAAAATCAGCTCGCGCCTGTTCCCGAGCCTATATATGGCTCGGGAGGGGGGGGGGGGGGGGTGTTTGGTTATATTCATTTAATTTTAATTTCCTCCTTTTTAATTTCTTTTTTAATCGTTCCAACGTCGGGATGCCGCCACGCGTGACGAAGAGCGGGAGACGCACAGTTAGAGTTATGCCAGACGACATGTCTGGTCCAGTACACCTTCCTCCACCAGAGGGGACGACGATTGAGGACTTACGTATCCTCCACGAGATGCCACAGGGATTCACCCATCGATCAGTTACCGCGCTGGACACCGTTCAGGTATTAGTTTTACTTTATAGTTTTACGTTATAGTTTAGTGCATGTACGTTCTATGGTCTAGTAGTTTGAACGTCAATAGTCATTTAAATAGTATACATTATTGCACGTACTAGTTAAATATTGATTTAGCTGTTAAATAGTCTTTTAACTGTTAAAACTTTATCATGTAGTAGTTTGTTATACGTTAGTAGTACGAACTTTAATACTCATTTAACTGTTAAATAGTCATTTAGTGCATGCACGTTATCGTTTAGTGCATAGGCGTGCTTGGTTTTATAGTCGTTTAACTGGTATTATTTTAATAGACTCGGTATGTAAACGTTCGCGGGAGTTGGGCGAAGTTTGTAGCATCAGCCTTAGACATATTACCTCTGGATATTCGAGAGAGACTATTTGGCAGTCCATTTGGACGTTTTTTACGTATTATACCTCCCCAGTCCTTCGATCGACCTTTGGTCGAAGCCTTATCAGAGAGATGGTGGCCTACGACACACACCTTTCACTTCCCGGATTTTGAGCTAGGTATCACCCCAGCCGATTTTTACATGCTTTCGGGGATTGAGATAGGCCTTCCAGATAGAGTCATACCTCCATTTGATTCCCAGTTTGAGTCACCCGAGTCGTACATACAGTATTTGCCAGGTTTGGATGCGACTCGTGTAGCTAATGGTGCCGTTCACTGCACATATTTACTTGATTATATTACAGCGCATGTAGATGCGGTAGATTTCCACGACATACTGTACAGGGCTACCATTTTATACCTCCTTGGTTCGACGTTCTTTACGAACCAACAGAGTTCGATTAGGCTTGGCTACCTTGCAGCACTAGTCGATTTAGATCAGCTGCATATGTTTGATTGGGGCTCTGCCATACTGGGTTATCTATACACCGCTCTTGACTCCTATGCTTTTAGAGAGGTTCAGCAGATGTATGGTTTTTGGTACATGTTGCCGTGCTGGTACTACGAGTACACGGCCAACATGCACCCACACATACAGCCCACCGCCAGTCATGCCGCTGAGGCCTTTTTCCCACGGATGCGTAGATGGGAGAGTTTGCACGTAGTTCAGCGTTCTCCTTCTGGTGTGAGACACGACTTGATGGAGGCTCGTACCCAGTTGGATATGAGGGAGAGGGGGAACATATTACGAGCACCTTGGGCTTCTTATTGGATGTTACTTGCAGCCGGTGGCCCAGTACCTGATGCCCATCCATTAGCCATTGCATGCAGCTTATCTACTCGACGTGTCCTCTTCTTCCAACCGGCCCACCTTCCTGTTTGGTACTTGGGAGACCGATGCTATTACCAGAGTACCGGTGAGTTGCGCGTACCCGTAGATCCACCTTTGCCACTTGATATGTTCGGGCCGCAGCGTGTTATAGGGAGACATTTACCCTAGGCCAAATCCATTAACTCCTAAACAAGTCATTTGTTCAATGATCTTGCTAAAGGCCAGGTACCTCCTTTAACATTTACCCTAGGCCAAAATACTTACAACCATGGCTATTACCTAGGTGACGGCATTTACCCGAAATGGAGCACCATTGTTAAAACATGTCCAAATCCATTAACTCCTAAACAAGTCATGTTCGCGGCGATGCAAGAGGGACAAAGGAAAGATGTGGAACGTGCTTTCGGTGTTTTACAATCTAGATTTGCAATGATAAGTAATCCATGTCGGCTATGGCGTAGGAGTAAGATGTCTACAATCATGTTTGCTTGCATCGTTCTTCACAACATGATTATAGAAGATGAAAGAGATATGGATGAAGATCAACGTCACTGCGATTACGAGGGTGCTTCGCTACCACCTCCAGTATTCCGACAAAACCAACCACTAACAGAGGAGGACTTCAACGTTCATTTGAGCCGTCAAGTTATCTACAGAGATGCAGAACTCCATAACCGGCTACAGAAGGATCTTATGACTCATTTATGGAACCACCACGGCGATACCTAGTTATGAAGAACCATTACCTGAATGTGTTTTATTTTATGTTTGTCTGAACTTATCGATTATGTATGCAGTAAAGATGTTCCTAAGTTATTAATCATCTATTGTACGAACTCCTTTTCTACTATTACTTCTCTTGTACGAACTCCTAAGTTATTAATCATCGATTATGTTTCATTTCCTAAGATGTTCCTAAGTTATTAATCATCGATTGTGTTTCATTTTCTATTATACAAACTCCTTTTCTTGTATTCGTACAAGTTATTAATCATCTATTATTATGTTCCTAAGTTTATTTTACAAATTACATATCGGTTATGTTTTTGTATACGACAAACTAGGGTAAAACGTAAAAAAAAAAAAAATGGTTTTGCTCTTAGTAATCAAATATTATTATTATGTTTCGAAGTTTATTTTACAAAAAAATTAATGCATTTGGTATTGTATATGGTAAAAATAGTTGGGAAAAAAAAAAAAGGCCACGAGCTGATTTTATCGGCTCCTGAAGTCGCGAGCCGATAAAATCAGCTCGCGACATCACGAGCTGATAAAATCAGCTCGCGCGCCCTATTCCGAACTCTGAATCCAGCCCGTAACATTTGCTTTCATATTACACCGTGTAACAACTGTTGGATGCAAAAATAAGGGATATTACACCCCTTAACATGAATTTCCTCCACCGTTGGAGATGCTCTAACTCAGCTCCAAACTGCAACACAAGTACATAGAAAGTACACACAACGAAGCTTCGACCAGACAGTCAAACCACAACAAATACACAAACAGTTTTCAAAAGTCAGAAAACAAAACAAGCCACAAACCAGCAACGATAAATCGTTCTATTCCAAGAACATAACTCAACAGAGCAGGCCTTGGAACTGCCTTTGGGAGTAACTTACAGTGTTGACCGAAGATGAAAACGAGGTTGCCGTTGAAGTGGGCCCAAGAGCATCATCGAAGCGCAGATCTAGACTTCGGCAGAATGGTTCTGAGTGACTACAAGAGAAGCAGATTGAAGTATTCAAGGGTAATTAGAACAAACGTAACCCAAAAAAGATTAAGATCTGAAAATAGATCTGAAATTAAAAATAGGAGTTACGCTCGTTAGCACGCTCGGTTTTGAGGACATGGAAGAAAGCTTGGAAGAAATGGAGGAAGCGTTTTGACTGAGGAAATGTGAGAAGAGGAGATGTACGAGAAAAAAGAAAGGGAAAGAAGCGGATGAAGAGAAGGGAAAGAGTTATGTTCTTGGAATAGAACGATTTATCGTTGCTGGTAAGTCAGCTTTTATACACGTTTGATTATAAACTAATTTTAACACTAATTTCCCATGCATCTAAATATTCTTGCTAAAGTAAAAGAGCTAACCATTTATGATTGATGTCAAACTGTGTGCGTATAATCATAGTGTGATTTTAAGTTTGTACTAATCAACCCTTCATAAGAAATGGCAATACTTTTGTTGATCATATACGCAGGTTATGAGAATCTTTTCTTGGTTTATGATAGCAGCTAGCATTGGAGGTTTGATTTCTTAAATGTACTAAGAAGGCTTAGTTTTTGATAACTATCAGCGCTTTCAAGTCATGCACTGCATGATAAGGTTATTTCTCTTGATTCTTTTTCTTCTGAATTTGGCCATAACTTAATTATTTTGGGTTAAGATATGATTTTCATGATAATGTAACCCAGGAACCCAGTATATTGATTTGAATTTTATTTAACTTGATTACAACTTTATTCTGTTTCATTTGATTCAAAATTAACCAACTGACTGTAATTTAGATTCTTTAAATTTATTGCAATACTTATTTTTTTGAGATTACCATTTCCACTTACAGTTTATCTTATCCTAACTTCTATCATATATTTATTTCCCTTTAACCAAGTGTTTATCTATATGTGAAGTCATCGGCATCTTATTAGGTTTTGACCAGTTTCTCTTGATCGGCTATCATGTGTGTACTTTAGAAATCACCATGTATTGTGCATAGATTGAAATGTTTCAATGAATCTAAATCTGAAGCATCTTAAGGTGATATGCATAAATAATAATTAAAAATAATTTGGTTTAGGAATAAAAAGAATTATGAATAACTTAAGATACAATATAAAAAATGACAATGAACCGATGTAAATTTAAAATTTATGGAAGACACAATACAATTAATAATCACACGTGCTTACACACACAGAGACAGACATGTTCGATCTTATTGCTTCATAATCCTCACTCAACTATATTACATTTTTGTTCTACAATCAAATTAATTGACACATAGCAGAAAGTGGACAAGTTACCAAGATACTAATGAGGTCATGGTTGAAGAAGATTTTTTTTTTTTTTTTTGTATGATTTGACTCTTTATATATATATATCTGTGTTGGAATAATTTCTTTATATATGTTATCTATTATCAATTTTTTATCCTTCAATTTAACTTCTTAAATATGTGTCATTATCTAGCAGCATGTTTTAGTCGAAAGAGATGAAAATTTAAACAAATTCCACAAAATTGGCATACTATTTCAAAAATAAAAATTCTTTCCTTTCTTATTTACTGAAAAATATGTTTGTTACAAATATAACAGTTTGGTTGGTCACTTATATTTACATCCTGATTGCAAACCAAGTTGAGTACATACGTCTGCCAATATTATACTGTTATCTTCAACATTTTTTTTTAATCTTATTGGGAATACAATATATTAATAAAGGATGCATGCATTTTTTTTCTTTTATTTTTACTGTGTCCATTTTGCATGCGTATTCCTTTTCCAGTGTATTATTAAGGCATTTTAAGTTTTTTTTAATCTTTAGCTCTTAGATACTTAGTGATATTTTGTTATTAAATCTGCATAACTTTCTTTCTTTAGAATTTTTCTAACGATGAGATGATTTTCCCAATGTGTCTGGCGTGTATATGTATATTCATATGTATAAACCATTCTCAATTCAGGTCATGTAAGGATGTTGATGAATGTGCGTTCATGAGCCAGAAATGAATATTCAATGAGGTACAGTTTTTTCATGCTAAGATTTATTTTCTTCCTTATTTTGTCACTAATTTGTATTTCGTTACCTAAATTCCCCTGCTTTATGCTTGCATTTTTTTTTTGTAAACATTTATTTTGAAAAACTAAAAATTCAATATTCATATATTATATTCTTTTTACACATGAAATGAGATTGTAGCTTGCCTTTGAGTAGAATTATGAAATTATTCAACATTGGACCAATAATAATTTTTTTGGCTATACTACTTAGGAGTGGTTTGCTTAGTTCAATCAATAATTTATTTTTAATCGGCAATCGGTTACCTATGAGTGGTTTGCACAGTTCAATCAATAATTTATTTTTAATCAACAATCGGTTACCTATGAGTGGTTTGCATATAGTTCAATCAATAATTTATTTTTAATCGGCAATCGGTCCACTTAGTTTTCATAGTGTTACATTTATGTATATATCTACTCAATTATACTAGAATTATTTAGGGTGTGTTGTTAATGTTTGTATGGTTGTCACGAGGGAAGCGAATACAATATCAAATTATATACCATATTTCCATTTTCTTAATGGTGGTCCAATTTGGGTTCTGCTTTAATTTAAAATAAGTAGAGTGTGTAATTTACCATAATAACTCAATTATGTAACGCTTTCTAATTTCATATCTAAAATGCACCATTGAGGGAAGTGATACAATATCAGTGTAACTTAATGCCTCATAATCTAAGTTAAATGCAAATTAGTTTTCTGATGGAGGAAAGAGGACATCATACTAAATGTACTGTAGATTTTACATTTCTTCATATATGATATATATTAAAACATGTATTTTAAATGCGATTTCCAGTTTTTGAACTTTTGTTATGGCAAAATGCTCTTGTTAGTTTAATTTTATCTATGGTAAATAATTCATCAAGTTGGTTTGTAATTTTTTTAGATGAAATGTTTTGGACTATATTTCTTAATGTGATATCACTGTCCAAACTATGAATAATAAAAAAATTCACAATATTGAGCATTTTGATTAGGCCAGTAATTCTTTTAACCATTGATGAATGGATACTGAAACTTGTATTCATGTGACATATTTAGTCTGCTTATTTTTGGTTTGTTTTTGAATGATGTTTATATATATATATATATGTATGTATATATATATATATATATATATATATCATTCTTGAAGTTGATGGTTTTAATTATTAGGTTTTTTTATTGATGGCTCCACGTTACAGTTATAACACAGGAACATATCATTTTTCCATAAGAAAAATTCTTATTGCTTACTCTAACTGTATGTACATTAAATATTTTGTTTCTTTCCAGAGAAAAAAGAAATCTTTATTTCTTACTCTAGCTATGAAGCTTGATACAAATATATTCAACTATCGATTTGTTTTATTGTTCATACATAATATTCCTTCAAACATAGATCTGATGTTAATAGTAATAGTATAAGGGCTGGCGCATATGTCTTAGAAATATTACATATAGAAAAACATATTGTGAAACTTAACTAATATTCCAATATTTACTTCAAGGTTTAATGAAATATTTGTTAGTGATCTATATAAAATATTGTAAAATTTTATTTCGTAACTTATTGGTAGCTAAAATAAGTTGAAAGATGATTCATAATATATAGTTGTGATTAAGATGCGATTTTTGTGTTTTCTACGTGAACTAATGGAGTAAATCAAATATTAAGATGATGACATACCGCTTTGAAATTATACAAAAAAAACTAAGATAACTAAGTTCTGCACAATTGATTATTTTACCCATGGGTCTTTATGAACCATGACAGGACAAAAAAAGAACCAAAAATAAGTGAAGCAAAAAGTAAACTATATTTAAGGGGGTATTTTTCTTCATTGAAGTACATAAAATTGGTGATATCTTACGTAAATTTGAAAGTTCAAATCCAATTATAATCAAATTACTAACATTGTTTGAATCATACACTTAATTATGCATTTGTAGCCCAATGTAATGCTGAACAATTCATTCTAAAACAGAATAATGATTGTTTAAAAAAAAGTTACCATTTAGAAAATAAAAACAAGACCAAAATTAAGTCAAAAAATTTCAAAACCAAAAAGCCAAGCTCAAAATAACTGACTGCCTTTATTGATTTAATTGGTTTTCTCTTTAAATGAGCTTGATTTATTAGTTCCAATCGTAATACATGTAGGAAACAGAGGATTAGGTGTGTACTTATTAAAAGATGCAAAATTTTATACTTTTGGAAACAAACTCCTCCTCTACTAAGTACGTTAAACATGAAATAAAATAAAAATAACAACCTTAAGATAAAATATAAATAATAATATTAAAATTGATGGTTGTATTTTTCAAAATAATTTTAATTTTGCATTTGAATTGGTTAATTTTGGTTTGATTTTAAAACAAAAAAAAGCATTGACAAAAAATACAAATAAATTTGAAAATAAAATAAAATTCAACTAACTCATGAAACAATATCGAACCAAGCAATCTTATTTTGTTTGGTAGATTTACTTTGTCTAAATTGATAAATGCTCGCCCCTAGCAATAGTGGATGAGTTGTGAAATGTAAACTGCATAGTATATTTACAACGAGGACACATGTATAAGTTTTGTCTTGATTTCAAACAGGTGAAACAAATGTTATATAAAGACAAGTTAAGACCGTCATATTTTATATTGTTTTAATCCAATGCCGTTGAATATCATAGTGAACCTTGCTCCAGCTTTTGCACTATTACTTGACGTATTTCAATATTTGTAGAATTGCATAGTAGAATAGATAAAAGACAGGGAAGTAACAATGACAAACACTGGAGGTTAAAAAAATCAAAGCAAATTGGCTTTGTCTTCCTAAATGGAAGCATCCAAATGGAAGCATCATAGGTGCAGAAAATGCATATATTTAAGCAGGGCTTGATGGTCATTTTCAAGGGTTGCCTTTGCGTACACATATACGGATAGGCTGATCAACCCTGAAGGATCGGATAACAAAGGCACGTTATCATTGTATGGTATGTATAGCTCTTAATCCTTCTTTGGTATATATAAAGATAGTATTCACATTACTTTTCATTGCTTTTATTGGTGGTAATTTCTCGCATGAGTGTGTATTTTGCAGAGTACAAGTGCAATGAGCTAGGAGCATCATAATACTCATAAAGCAAAATGTGCAAAAATGCTTGTATATGTCAGATGAGCACGCAAAGCCATTCCTCAGTATGGATTGCATCGAAGCTTCAACTCAGCTATTAACCCCCTTCCATTTTGAAGTTTAGAAACTCTACCCTAAAGCCCATCAAGTGAAAAATTATTTTCATAGTAGTTGCACTATAAATTAATAGCTAAGTGAAAAGGTAATAGAATGAAGCATGTGCCGTTCACAGCTTTTCACTTCGATTTTGCCCTACTGGGAAACACGGTTCTGTTGGCTGCCATGTTTTGTAAACATGTTTTATACCATGTGTTGGTTTAGAAGTAATCTTTTTATTTCTTTTTATGCCTTCACTGTGTCAACATTGTCAACATGATTATGCATGGTATCTGATAGATCGAAGTTATTTAAAGAATTTAAATCAACTTCTTATATGATGGGCATATCATCATTATTAATTGTCCTTCACATAATCATAAATCTGTAATAAGTAATATTCCTTTCTTCCAAGGATGAAAGCAACTTTGTATGATCCTTTTGGCTGGAATATTCTTTGCTAGAATATCGCTCTGACAAAATACGTATTTACATTTACAAATATAAACCACTGTAGTACTGTGCAGAAATCTACCATAGTGGTTTCAAGATTACATTCTCAAAATTGATGTTAAAACAAATATTAAAATAAAATAAAACAAAGACCGAGGCACAAGTATTCATGTGCGCAAGCAGACAAATAAGGAGACAACATGCCTATACCTCCATATTTTTGTGCGCTTTCACTATCTACTGTTAGCAAATTGATTTTGATTTTAGAAGCGGTCACTTATTGTATGCGTGAAGGCTTGGCTGCTTAGCTGTATTCATCGTAAACAAAATTTTTGGTTATAGCATGATATTCTTCAAAAAATTATTTTTTATAATAGGCACGGTCATACACTAAAGGTAGAAATACATGTTTTTCATATTTTTTTTTAATATCCTATTTTGTAGGGGAGCGAGTGTAACTAGTTGCATGAATGGGGTAGAGAAGTCTGACAAATGAATCAAGAGATGCGCGCTGGCTGAAGTGTTTTTCCAACAAATTTATGCTCTCATGACTCGAGAAGTCATGAACAATCTAATCTTATATTATTATGCATACAATTGAAACATCTTTACCTCCTTGGTCTGTAATATATAGTGAAAATGCTACCAAATTTAACTTATGTAATTTGCTTATCTCCACCTACTTAGTCCATAAATTGACAATGTACGTATCGATTGACATACTCATTCAAGAATGCGCTTCTTTGATTCCATACAACAAACAACATGATTATCTTTACTTGCTGATATGTTTATGCAACTTGCTAAGTTAACAGGGTAGTCTGACATATTTAAGTTTCAAATAACAATAATTTAAGTTCCAGTTGAGACAAATATTGCAAGGTCAAATAACATCATGTTTTTCAATACTAACCATGCAACCTTATAGTGATAACCCATGTGCGTAGCACATTTTTGCCTATAAGGAAATAAACCATATCCAAAGTACAATGTTAGTATTTATTACAAGCCTTTTCATGATGTTAAATATTTAAATTACTCCAAAAATATATCACATATGTGGATATTCTATATGAAAATTTTATTACAACATGCATATAACTACAACCCATGTGCGTAGCACGGGTTCACACTAGTAAATAAATAAGAATAAAAATAAATAATTTAATTATAAGGCTGAGAATAGAGATTTTGCAACTTTAAGAATAAAGTTATGAAATTTTTTATTTGGATTCGTAGCGAAATTCTGAATCGTTTTCATATATAGTACGCTGAAAACGGTCAATGTATGAAGAAGTTACAAGCAAATGAATTTGGACAGTAAAATGCAAAAAAAAAAAAAAATATAATTATTTGTGTGATATATATATGTCCAAAGTATATTTAAATATAAGAGGGAGAATATGAAATTCAAACTAAGAATAAGATTATGGGGACAAAGAATATTTTATATCAGGAATAAGAATAAGAAATTAAGCAATGTATTAATTAAATAAACACCTCAGCGCAACAACGTTCATTGAGCATTTCAGCAACCAGGAGGTCGACCGCCCCCTTAGGAGGGGTGTTGACAGCCAGTCAACCGTTTTGCAACTGAACAACCTAATGAATCAATGTTGGTTAGGGTTTTCTAAAGGGATATATATATATATATAAGGCCTGGATTAAATCTAAGTAATCTAATGGCCTATGCTCACACGAGCAACTATATATAGGCCCTCATTTTATGCAACAGAACCCTAACCACTTTCTTATATCTACCTCCATGGTGCCCATCTGCCATTGGTAAATTCCAAAAAAGGTTAGAAATTCTTCTATTCCTCTAACCTTTATTCTTATCTTCTCTAATCTAAATTCATATAAGTTTTTAGTATGAACTCTGGAATTTAGTGTATATATAAGATTCTAAAATATGTTTCTTACATATATATATATATATATATATATATATATATATATATATATATATTAGGAGGATTAGAGCATGTTTGATGTGAAGACTAAGCATAGATCTAGATCTACTACAGAAATCCTATTTGTTCTTCCTTAGATCTATGAGTGGAATATCGCGTTCTTAGGCGTATTCTATTTTTTTAATTGACTAACATGTTGATAGCTGTGCCTAAGAGGATTTGGAATTCGATAACATCAATACAAAAACCCCCCAAATCCTATATTTTATATTTGTGTAAGAATTGTCATGTTATTTGGATTTTGTGGATTTCTGATCTTAATATTGGGTTAAGGATGAAAGGGGTGTTGTTGTTTCTACTTTGTTTAATCCACCCTTATGAACATTTGATTGTAACCTAAAAGGGTTTAAATTTGGTTATTTTATGATTTGATTAGGTTTGGATTCTATTTTGAATCCAAACGTATTCATACTTGAAATATGTCAAATGTAAACGTTTTTATGTGCATAACATCAAAAATGGGTGAATTAGTAAAGTGGAAATTATAAGCATATATGTATATATAATACTCTATTTTTGATCCATTATTGAAATCATTCCAACAAGCCTAGGATGCAAGTTGAAATTTGTATGTATACTTTCCATTCAGTGTTATCTGTTATTATGCCATCATCCCTAAATTGTAGCGGTAAAGATATGGAAGAACTAACTCGTATACCTTGATTTATACAAATTGACAATTGCTATCTCGTTAGAATGTTCTCTCGTTCATACGAACATTAGCGTTATTTAGGCATTATAATTTTTATACTTATATAAACGTAATCAATGTATTTAACGTTATATTAACGCAATAAATGCAATTAGGATAGAATTCGAATTTGAAATGTCCCCATATATATATTTGATTGCTATGTGGCTGTATATAGAACGGCTTTACATATATATTAATAGTGACACATAGACATGGGGTTAGTTGCCATTTGTGGTATAAGTCTGCTCGGAACCGACCGACAAATCCATCAACCACAAGTAGGCCCAACTAATGTAGGAGGTCTGGGTGCCATGGGTCATTCAAACTTAGCACACTAGACACGAGTTTTAACCAACTTGTTGTAAAAGCCTGCCCGGAACCGCTTGGCATATCCAGCATCAACAGGTACACGGTTTAATGTGAGAGGTCTAGTGTATATATGTATATAGCTAGATATATAAGTCTATTATTTGTGAAAATAGGCAGGTTTAATACACCTTGAGAAGCTCTTCAGTGGCTGACTCTCTTTTTATCTAATTAGATCTTATGTAGTTAGGACTAGGATCCCTCCGAAGCTTTATTCTTTAGAGAGGAACCAAAGTCGTAGGACTCACCCTTATTACATTCGAAGTAAGTCTTTAGGTCCTACTTCTCTAAAAGTGGTTACGCATAAGCGGTAACAGAGTATGGTAGTTCACGGGGGACGTCCACTTCCTCTCGAAGCTTGTAAGGACTCAACTAGGGACAAACTTGGTATATAAAAGATATGTGGCCATTGCTTGCTCACCAACTGTCTAAGGGAAGTCTTAAGTGACACAGGTGTTCTACCTAATATTAGTTAAGTAGTAGCGTTCACAATACTACTTCTCATATTACAATTGAGAGTATAAACTTTAAGAACGTTGACATATTAGGACGGGGTCTTAAAGGGCTAGGATTCGCCTCAGGGTTATAAGAGATCATAAGAATCCACCTTTAATAGGGCCATAAGTGACCGAGAAAGCGCACCTGGTTGGGCCTTTACCTTAAAAACACTACGATGCGATTTACTTGGGAATCTGGCTCATTTATTAGATACTCAGTGTTTGTGTGAATGTTGTGTGCTGCATAGACATACCTTGACATATGCAACCTGCTAAAAATGTAGGGTATGGACTTTAAGTAACCACCATATTTCAGTCATATAGAACTTTATGTTCTGACCTCTCTCCTTAACATATCCAATAGGTCAGTGGATGAGGTAAAAATCATGGACGAGGTTAAGATGGGAGCTGAAGACGAAGACGAAGCCATTATGATATTATTAGTAGTTATTGTTGTACTTCTTATGGAAACATTTGAGAATGCGTATATTTGAAGTACCCATGGAATATATGTAATCTTGAAAGTTGAAATTCTGTATTTTAAAATAAATGGTACATCTTATTTCAATATTATATTCTCTCTTTCCGCTATGTGATATTTTCATTTGAAGCATATGTTTATGTTATCTGTGCAAAGAAATTCCTTATAGGAACCAACAACCCGTTTAGAATGGCTCTATGTTCCGATGGGCCTTTATTGGGTCGAAATTTAGGCCCATTCCGAGTGGGTTGTAACATTTGGTATCAAAGCATGGTTACCCGATTATAAGGAAATTATACGTATGAGAGGCGTATTTGTAAATTGAAAAGGGTTTTTCAAACCTTATATATAATATATATTTATCCCAATAAGCATACGCATTTATACTAGGAAACCTTATCATTTTCTTCTCTTTTTAGCTTAAGTACTACTCAGGAGTATCCACTAAGGGATTCTTCCTTTTCTTTTTAAATAGTAAAATGGGTGATGATTCTACCGAGCAAGGAAACCAGACATGACCCCGACACTTGCCAAAATGGTTCCAGCAGTATCTTCGTACTATGGAAAAGGTCCCATTGCTAATCGGGGCCCTAGTGGCGCCTGCAGCTCGTACCGCTGAGGTAGCCTTTCACTTTTCTCGCTTCCACAAGGCTTTCATGAATCTTGGAGGGAAATCGTTCTCTGGAAAGGAAGTTTTTTCTAGAGCCTAATTTTGGATAACGAACCGCGAAAGAATTTTTGAAGCTACTGGCTGGCCTGATGAAGTAAAAAGGAGAATATCGACCTGACACTTAACAGATGAGGCCCTTGAATGGTGGAATTTAATATCTGGAGAGAATGATAGCCGTACTTTTACATGGGTCAAATTCAAAACTGATTTCGAAGTAAAGTTTTTTGCCAAGGGTAGAAATGACTATCCAATTAGAGAAATTCATCCACCTCAAGCACGAAAGCTTGAGCTTACAAGAGTATGTAGCAAAATTTACCAAATTATGTAAGTTTGGGAGAGGTTTGGTAGACACCCCCATGAACAAAGCCTTGAGATTTGTTAAAGGGCTGAACTCTCCATTGAAGGAAATTTTATTAGCCCAAGTGACATTTGGGGAAACTTTTGAAACCCTAGTAAAGACAGCTATCCTATGCACGGTTGAAGGCTCCAAGGAGGAGAAAGAAGGTGAGAAAGGGAAGGAAGTTCCAACAAGAATAAGAAGAAGGAATGGTGGAAGAACAAGAAGAAGGGGAGCAAATTCAAAAAGGAAGCAAAGACTCTTACAAGGTGCAACCGCAAGGGCCATGAGGCCAAGAATTGTCGGACCTCATTGACGAAGAAGAATTCAAAGGAAAGTGTTATAGCTGCCATGAGGAAGGACATATGTCTACGGACTACCCAAATCCCAAAGCTATCAAAAGTGGCTAGAATTATGCAATAGAGGCAACATTGATTCAAAGCCGACCCCCAAAAGACCAAGGACGACCCACACTTGAAGGTATAACTTCCGTTTTAGGAAATTATGCATACACCTTGTTCGATTCCGGAGTGACTCATTCTTTTATCTCTAAGAGGCTAATTAATCTGTTGAACCTTCCTATATCTATCTCTGATAGTCCGACAGAGGTGGTCAACCCTATCGGAGGATATAAGTAACTTAATATGTTTTTCAAATACCAAGTATTGGAGATCGACAATGTCAAGTTCCTTTGTGAAGCGTATGCATTGGATTTTATGGGGTATGACCTTATACTATGTATGTATTGGCTATCATTTTATGGGGCTGTCCTAGATTGCGACAAGAGAATCGTTCGTCTTAAGAGCCGGGGAGGACGTAGCCTAAATATTCCTTATAATGTTAGGAACAAGGATAAAGCCTTATTATATTCCTTATCCTCTAGTTCTGAAAGACCATCTTTGGTCCTTGTAGTTTGTTAGTTCTTAGATTTCTTGGAGGAATTCACGGGACTTCTACCCCTACAGAAAAATGTCTTTTTGTATTGACCTAGAGAAGGATGCTAGACCTGGAGCACTACCCTTGAGGCATATGAAGCCTAAAGAAAGAAGGGAGTTAGATAAACAGATTTCAGAATTATTACAAAAAGGTTTCATTCGTCAAAGTACCTTATAATGGGTGTACATGTTGTGTTTTCCACCAAAGTAGACGGATCTTTAAGACTTTGTGTGGATTATAGGGAACTTAATAAGTTGACCAAGAAAAATAGGTACCCTTTACCTAGAATCGATGACCTTTTTAACCACTTGGGAGGATCCCGAGTATTTTCCCAATTAGACCTTGCTGCTGGATTTTACCAGTTAAGAATCACGGAGGACAGTAAGGACAAAACTGCGTTTAGGATGCCGAATGGATTGTTCCAATGGGAAGTTATGCCCTTCGGACAAACGAATGCACCCGCTTTCTTTGTTAACCTTATGAGTAAAGTGTTTAGGGGAATTCTAAACAAATTTGTGGTAGTCTTCGTAGATGATATCCTTATATTTTCAAAGGGACATAAAGAGCACGAAAATCACTTGAGACAAGTGTTAGGGATATTAAGAAAGAACCAATTAAAAGCAAAACTATAGAAGTGCCATTTCTGGGGGGAATAAGTTAGGTTTTTAGGACACATTGTGTCAAGTGAAGGCTTGTTCATAAACCCCGCGAAGATCGAGGCAATCAAGGAGAGGAGGATACCTCGAAATGATATGGAAGTAGGAAGCTTCCTTGGATTGGCTGGATATTACAGGAAATTCATTAAGGACTTTGCTAAGATTGCTACACCTTTAACCCAATTAACAAAGAAGAATTCAGTGTTTTCTTGGAGTAATAAATGTGACATAGCATTTAAGAAATTAAAGGAAGTGTTAACTAGCACGTCAATCCTAATTTTACCCGATGGTTCAAAACTGTTTATAGTTTACACCGATGGGTGTGGGACCGGTTTAGGGGCAGTCCTTATGTAAGAAGGGAGAGTAGTTGCTTACGCTAGTAGACAACTCAAGGATCTAGAGAAGAGATACCCAGTTCATGACCTTGAGTTAGCCGCAATAGTGTTCGCCCTTAATATGTGGAGGCATTGTCTTTTAGGGGAGGAATTTACACTTTTGACTAGCCATAAATCCAAAAAGTATTTATTTTCTCAACGTCATCTAAACTTAAGACAACAACGGTGGATGGAATATATTTCCTCGTTTAATTTCACGATTCAGTATACCCCTGGAAAGGGGAACGTTGTAGAGGATGCTTTAAGTAGAAAACATGCAACCTTGAATGCAATTAATGAATGGAAACAAATAGAGATTCTCTCTAATTTTAATTTGCAACCCTATCAAACCACTTCTAATGGTTATATTGAAGCTATGATAATTAGACCTACTCTAAAAGAGAGGATTCGAAGTACCCAAGACCTTGACGAAGAGTTAAGAAGCATAAAGGAGAAAGTGGGAAAGAAGGAGACCTTTCCCAATTCAGTTAGATATTCGATCGGTGATGATGGAAGTTTACTTTGGATGGACGACTTTACGTCCCTAAGGATGAAGGGTTGAGGAAATTAAGAAGTTCTAGATCAGTGTCATAGGTCAAAAATGACCATACACCCCAGTAGGGATAAAGTGTACAAAGATATGAAGACGAATCTTCATTGGGAAGGAATAAAGGGGGAGATGTAGTTGAGTTCGTTGCCAGATGTTTGACGTTCCAAAAAGTCGAAGCGAAGCAAGGGAAGCCTGGAGGATTATTACTACCTTTAGAGATTCCCATTTGGAAGTGGGAACATATTTCCATGGACTTTGTAGGTGGACTTCCTAAAAGCCAAAAGGGTAATGAGGCCATTTGGATTATGGTAAATCATTTAACCGAAAGCGCCCATTTTATACCATTCAAGAAGACAAGAGTTGCAACCTCGTTAGCCCAATTATATGTCAAAGAGATAGCTGGACTACATGGTATCCCATTGAGTTTATGAGTGATAGGGACCCCTTGTTCACAAATGAATTTTGGAGAATCCTATAAGCAGCATTGGGAACGACCCTCTATCTAAGCATAACCTATCATCCGTAGACTGACGGCCAGACGGAAAGAGTGGATCGAATCTTGGAAGACTTGCTCAGAGCTTGCATCATCGACTTTGGAGGAGTTTGGGAGCAGCATTAACCACTCGTCGAATTAACCTATAACAATAGTTTTCAAACGACGATTGGTATGGCCCCTTTGAAGCGCTTTACGGGAGGCCATGCAAATCACTAACTTGTTGGTGGGAAACTACCGAAAAGGTTCTACTCGGACCATATTTTGTCTGTGATTCCATGGAGAAGATATCCTTGATTAGGCAGAAGATGAATGCAGCCCAAGACTATTATAAATCGTATGCCGATAAATGAAGAAGGGAACTTGAGTTTAATTTTGGGGATTTGGTATTCGTAAAAGTATCACCTCTCAAGAAGACTGTTTAGATTGGGAAGACTAGGAAGTTGGCTTCCAAATTTATTGGGCATTTTCGCATCATCGAGAAGATGTGTTCTTTGGATTATAAAGTGGATCTCCTAGAGTGTCTATCGGGAATCCATAATATTTTTCATGTATCTCATCTATGGAAGTGCCTTCATGATTTTATTACCGTACTCGAGCTTGATGAAATTGGGGACATAGGAAAACTCGAATTGGAGTCCAGGGTGCCCTATGCCACTGCAAGGATTATATATCACAGAATTAAGAGACTCTACAACAAAACCGTTAGCCTCATCTGAGTACAATGGGGAAATGATCCTACGAAAAGAACATGAGAGACCGAGGATAAGATGAGACAGACACATCAAGAGCTTTTCTGGGGTAATTTTTCCTCAAAATAACGTTTATAGATGCATCATGACTTATAGATTGGATGATAGAGAATGGGTGCAACACCATTTCACAAGCACACTCATATAGAAATTTAAGCATAATTAGGTTGTTTGCATACATATCGCATCACTTATTACACCTACATGCTAGGTTAGAGCTCACCTTAGTGGGTATGCAGCTCATAACCACTGCGGGTCATGAATGTTTTTGGATGAACTAAAAATAACATGGATGTACAACATGGATGTTTCGAGCGAGTTGTATTTTTCTCCCCTTAAAAAGATTTTGGGATGAAATCTATTTTAAGCGAGGAGAATGTAACACCCCGTAAAATACATAAATATTAATGATAAGTAAATAAGAATAAAAAAAAACAATTTAATGATTAGCTAGGCTGGGAAATGACATTTTGCAAATTTAAGAATTTGGCAACAAAAATCTTATATTTTGATTCGTGGAGAAATTCTAAATCGTTTTCACATATAATATGCTGAAAACGATCAAGGAATGAAGAAGTTACAAGCAAATGAATTTGGACAGTAAAACGCAGAATATATATAATTATTTGTGTAATATATATGTCCAAAATATATTTAAATATAAGAGGGATAATTTGAAATTCAAACTAAGGATAAGATTAGGGGACAGGAAAATTTTATATAAGGAATAAGATTAAGAAATAAAGCAACGTATTAATTAAATAAACACCTCAGCGCAACAACGTTTATTGGGTGTTTCAGTGACCAGGAGGTCGACCGACCCCTTAGGAGGGGCGTCGACCGCTACTCGACCGCCTGGCGGCTGAACAACCCAATGAATCTATGTTAGTTAGGGTTTTCTATAGGGATATATATATAAATATAAGACCTGGATTAAATCTAAGTAATCTAATGGCCTACGCTCACACGAGTAACTATATATAGGCCCTCATTTCACACAATAGAACCCTAGCCACTTTCTTATCTCTACCTCCATGCCGCCCTTCTGCCATTGCTAAATTCCAGAAAAGGTTAGGAATTTCTTCTATTCCTCTAACCTTTATTCTTATCTTCTCTAAATCTAAATTCATATAGGTTTTTAGTATGAACTCTGGAATTCTGTATATATATTTATATATAAGATTCTAAAATATGTTTCTTGCATATATATATATATATATATATATATATTAGGAGGATTGGATTATGATTGATGCAAAGATTAAGCACAGATCTAGATCTACTATAGAAATCCTGTTTGTTCTTCCTCATATCTGTGGGTGGAATATCGTGTTCTTAGGCGTATTCTATTATTTTAAAAGATTAACATGTTGATAACTATGCCTAAGAGGATTTGGAATTCGATAACATCAATACAAAAACTGCTAAATCCTATCAATATTTTTTTGGCATGGCCGACGGTGTTGAGTGGACCCGACCACTTTGTATTAATGCACCGAGAATAGAAAGGAGTACAACACACACAAGAGTACATAGAAACAAAGCACACTAATCACTAGATGACACACGAGAAAACACATATTTACATGAACATATCATCATAGAAGTTTTTGCACAATTCCAGGGTCGAAGGTGAAGGTGAGAAGTTGAAGCCCATTATGAATGTCCATCTTTATACTCCTCCTAAGCCGGTCATCACCTTTAGATTGCATCGGTCTAAATACCCTCATGTTCCTTTCTCTCCATATACCTGATGTGATTTCTTAAGCGCATAGCATAAGATTCTTCCTGTTCTTTTTTTTCCTGCCTGATAACTGCACAAGCCTCCTCCATTCACAGTCTCCATCCCACTTTGCCTCATGTCTTCCAACTTTCTTCATTAGTTCATACCATATTGGAAAGATAGTGTTACATTTAAGGAAAACATGGTTCACCGTTTCATTATGTGTACCACACATCACACAAGTATCCTGTATTTGCATACCCATCACTTTCAGTTTATCTCTCGTTAGTAGCACATGATTAATAATCTTCCATAATAGCATATTTTCTTTTGCATTGTTGACCTAACACCGTACTCTCTTATACCACTTGCACTTTGTCACTTCTTCATCCCACAGAGTTTGTTATACATTACCTTTATGTTGTATTCTTTACCTCTGTCCCCCAAGCACTAAAAGGACCTTATATTTTTCCAACTTGTATACTTCTCGCATGTCGTCACATTGATTAACCCTTGGCATAGAAGAAACAGGTAGACATATGCCATTGTTGTGGATGTATGCACTAACCCTTACATTGTTTCCTAACCCACAAGCATCCATTTAAAGGTAAGATAACTCACGACTGAGAATAAAATCTTTCTCCAACCAAGGGCTGTGCCACAGAGGGTTAACGATGTATTTTAACGATGGTAGCATTTGGACTCTAAGCTTGAATATACACCTCCACGTCCAGCTGAGGTTTTGCGGTTGATTCATCGTCCAAAAATCTTTACCCTTCACCACATGTTTCTTCGACCAGCGAACCCACACACTGTCATACTCATTGAGATAGCTGTCAATATGATTAATAAAGGCTGCTTCGTTCCACTTAACCATGTTAACAATACCAAGACCTCCTCTACTAATAGGATTCTCTAAAACTTTGAGCGTAATAGGTGAAGTATATCTACCAGTTTCACTTCCTTTCCATAAATATCTCATAAGTGATGTTCTAACCATCTTGATTAGTTTAGTGGGTAGAATGAAGGTACGAGCCCAGTAACCTTGCATTGCAAAAATTACTGATTTGACAAGGGTTAATCTTCCTGGCTGACTTAATAATATTCTTCTAGTCCAATAGTTAATTCGTGCAGTAATCCTGGAGAAAAGAGGCATGCACTGACTTGTGATTCTATCCGTGGTTAGTGGAAGCCCCAGGTAGCAAATAGTATCCAGACTACCTGATAGACCTGTTGTAGCACAAATTTCCTGAATACTTGACTTAGACAATCCCGCCAACTTCATTTAAGATTTTCGCTAAGTTTTTCCTCAGTCCTGTCATCTCGTAAGAATTGTCCTATCATTTGGGTTTTGTGGAACTTTTATCTGAATATTGGATTAAGGATGAAAGGGGTAGTTGTAACACCCCGTATTTTCTGAGAATATTAAAAAAAAATGGTTAATTATGAAGAAGTTATAAAACCTTGAAGTTTGTACGCATATGAGAGAAATATATATAGATATATATAAAAATTAAATAAATAAACATGCAAAAAAGGTTTAAAACAGCGAATTGGGAGGGGGAATAACCGAACCGGCCCATTTTTGAGGTCGACCCGAGCCGCGCTGGGTCGACTAGGGGTTAATCCAGGGTGTTTGGCTGTCATCCCGTGGGCCGATTCGCTCAAATGCAGATTTTGCATTTGAATGGTTCTCATGATTTAGGGTTAATCTAATGGTCCTAAATAACTTCCTACACCTATATATACATCCCTAACCTAAACCTAAATCTCATATACAATTCTCTAGCCTCCATTGCTCTCTTCCTCTCTAAAAATAAATAAATCAATGGCATCTCTATTCTGCTGAAACCTAAGCTAGGACTTGTGCTTCTTCTTCCTCCAATTCTGATTAGGATTAAAAGAGAACAACTACAACACCTTTTTCTTTTAGAATCCAACCAAGGCAAGTGCAGTTATTTTCCGATATAAACTTTAATTATAATTGTGACATGATTGTAAATCTGAATTTGAGATTGCGTATGTTCTGTTCTGATCTATTTTATTCTATATCTCTTTCTTCTTTCTGTTCTATAGCCAGGCTACCCCGAGCCTGCGCCAAATCTCATAAGAGATTAACGCACGAACGTTAAACTTTGGGACAAATAATGAATGATGGCATAATTGGACATGGCTAATCTGTGACTAAAAGGACATAGCTTGTAAACTAGATTTAGATCTGTGCATATTCTGTGAATTGGAAGAAGAGGAACCATTGTATATTAACATGTGACTTGAGACATTGGACATAATGCATATTTTTGAATTAAAGATCTGTTATAATTTAAAGTTCTAGATTGTTGGGCATATTGTTTATATAGAGATTCATGATTTTGGATAAAAAGGGAATATGACTTAGGTGTGAAGATTTATGTCAAGATTTGATAACTATTAAATGTGAATAACACCTAAGTGGGAGATTTTTGAATATATGACATGCATTGAAATCGATGGCTATATTTGGTATAATTTATATGTGAATCTTTTGTACTAGGCAAGTTTAACTAAATTTGAGACGTGTGTTATATGGTAAATTATGACCATAATCTGTGCCATGTAAATTCAATGCAAACGTGGGGTATATGATCATAATGTGAATCATGACAACTATTTAGGCATACAAACTTAGGCCAAATTTATAATTAGGCAAGATATGTTTATGAAACTTTAAGGAATGATTAAATCTGTTATATGGCCTAATCTGCTAGTTCTGTTATATTGCCTAATTTGCTAGTTCTGTTATATTGCCTAATCTGCTAGTTCTGCTATAATCTTCTATATCTGTTCATATACCAAATCTGTCATCTGCTAAGTCTGCTGAAGATGCCTAAACTGTTATATGCTTGATCTGCTAGTTTGCTTAATTTGCTAAATCCGTTAAGTCGCCTAATCTGAAAAATCTGTTATCTGCAATATCTGTTGAGTTGATATAATTAGTTCGTTATTGACATAATATGAATTGGCTATAGTTATGAATAATTGACATGTATATTAGGCGTGGGTATAAATGGTGAATCATTAATTAATTGGCCACAAAGATAAACATGGCTAACTCGAGGTTAGAATGAGTTTGCGGCGTAATTCTGCCCGGAACCGCCCGACATATTCCAGTGGTCACAAACAATAGGTTCAAATGTGAGAAGTTAGTCATAACGTGCTTGAAACCCGAGGTTAGACTCAGTTTGCGACAGAAACCTGCCCGGAACCAACCGGCCTAACCAGTAGCCGCAAACTGTCAGTCTAATGTGAGAGGTTTGGGCATTAATATTTAATTAATGAAAATCTGAGATAATTATGATGTCTAAAACGTGTTGGGTAAGGCTAAACCAATTGGACCAATGAATCTGATAAACCCGTTTCGTGAATCCGTAGGCTCAATACAAAGTTAGATAATCTATAACCGGTTAATCTGTAAGTCTGTTAATCTGTAACCAGTTAATCTGTAAGCCTGTTAATCCGAACATCTAATCCGTTAGTCTGAAAACCTGTTAACTTGATTGTCTGATCTGTGAACTAGTTAATCTAAATTTTGTATGTCTGAAACTTGTAGACAAGTTAAGCTGAAATCTGTTAGTCTGGGGACACAAGGTTAGGAGGGGAATTACTTGTGTCATCTGTTGTTTGGGACCCATATTAGTCAGTAACCCTTTCTGGTATCAAAACTTTGACCCAACAGTAAGTAGGGTCCGGGCACGCTTACTGAACTAATTATAAGCGGTTCATTCTGATAATGGCGAGGGGTGTTGATGGTGCGTTCCAACCGAGTCATGTGCGTGCATGGATCCCGGTCTGCCTCTGAGGATGTAAGACGCCGTGACATCTGTAAATAGGTCTGTGCCAATTGGTTGTCACTTTAGGGAGTGATACACCCTACTGTGGGGCCAACACAGGATATTTATGTATTAGGGAGCCGATCGCTTGGGGTAGGGTTTTAGGGTACACTTAGTTCTGTCTGTTTCTGTTGGTACCGTCTGTTTCTGTTGGGTGGTAACACCTGTCTGTTTCTGCGTGGTACCGTCTGTTCGGGTGGTAAAGGCCCATTACTAGTGTACACCTAATTCTACATTCTGTTTCCGTAGGGATTAATCTGTTTCTGCTTCTGTCTGTTTCTGATCGGGTAGTAAAGGCCCATTATTAGCATTCTGTTTCTGTTTAATTATTCTGTACCCGTTTCTGTTTCAGTTTAGACATTAGGGTGACACCTAATTCTGTTATACTAGTATTAGTACAGAGAAGTGTAAAGCAATAGCTTATATCATTCTGTTCTTCTGTCAAATCTGCTACATCTGTTACAGTTATCTCTCATCCAGTTTTATTTTCATGTCATGTTATTATTATCTGTTCATAACTGAAAATCACTGGACTTGCCAGACTTTTGTCTGACCCTTGTTGTTTCGCCTCCTTTCTTCCGTTTCTCCCCCCAGGTTTTGTAGAAGGGTATACTCTAGCTTGATCCAGATTTCTTCCTCTTGCAGTGCTTAAAGTATGTCTTGTCTTCTTCTGTGGGGATTATGATTTTAAACTATGCATTCTGAAGGCTTTTGTACAAGACTGATATTTTGTACTTGAATTCTGATATTGTGATTTGAAAGGATGTAACCAAGCTTCTGTTGAAATAAAGTTATAAAATTTTCAAGTACTGTTTTATCTGTCTTGTAAGTTTCTGTTCTGTTTACTAAAATGCTCCACCAAAGTTAAGGCATTCCCTTGTGAGTGACCTTAACGGAGGTGGGGTGTTACAGTAGTGTTGTTGTTTCTACTTTGTGTAATCCTCCCTTATGAACATTTGATTGTAACCTAAAAGAGTTTAAATTTGGTTATTTCATGATTTTATTAGGTTTGGATTCTATTTTGAATCCAAACGTATTCATACTT
Organism: Allium sativum; assembly: GCA_030737875.1. NCBI lineage: Eukaryota > Viridiplantae > Streptophyta > Magnoliopsida > Asparagales > Amaryllidaceae > Allium > Allium sativum. The sequence goes on along the minus strand of CM060925.1, from coordinate 184,594,163 downwards.
GAAATATGTCAAATTTAAACGTTTTTATGTGCATAACACCAAAAATGGGTGAATTAGATAAAGTGGAAATTATAAGCATACATGTATATATTATATGTGTATGTAATACTCTATTTTTGATCCAGTATTGAAATCATTCCAACAAGCCTAGGATGCAAGTTGAAATTTGTATGTATGTATACTTTCCATTGGCTGTTATCTGTTCTTTCTTTATTACGCCATCATGCCTAGATTGTAGTGGTAAAGATATGGAAAAACTAAATTGTATACCTAGATTTAAACAAATTGAAATTGCTATCTCATTAGAACGTTCTCTTGTTCATACGAACATTAACATTATTTAGGCATTATAATTATTATACTTATATAAACATAATCAACATAATTAACTTTATATTAATGTAATAAATGCGATTAGGATAGAATTCAAATTTGAAATGTCCGCATATCTATATATGTTTGATTACTTGTGTGCTCGTATAGAATGGCTTTACATATATATTAATAGTGACACACAGACACGAGGTTAGCTGCCATTTGTGGTATAAGTCTGCCCGAAGCCGACCTGCAAATCTAGCAATGACAAGTAGGCCCAACTAATGTGAGAGGTCTGGGTGCCATGGGCCATTTAAACTTAGTATACTAGACACGAGATTAAACTAACTTGTAGTAGAAGCCTGCCCGGAACTGCCCGACATATCCAACATCTACAACTATACGGTTTAATGTGAGAGGTCTAGTGTGTATATGTGTGTGTATATATATATAACTATATATATATAAGTCTATTGTGTATGAAAATAAGAAGGTTTACTACACCTTGAGAAGGTATTAAGTGGTTGAACCTCTTTTTATCTAATTTGGGTCTTAAGTAGTTAGGACAAGGATCCAACCAGAGGTTTATTTCTTGGAGAGGAACCAAAGTCATGGGACTCCCCCATATTAGATTCGAAGTAAGTCTTTGGGTCCTCCTTCTCTAAAAGTGGTTAGGGATAAGCAGTAACGAAGTAGGGTAGTTCATGAGTGTAACAACCCCGATTACAACAGACCGATTTTTTTTCAAAAATCCAATCTATCGAAACCCGAGTTGGGTGCTCTGGTATCCTGCAGAAAAGACAGAGATAAAGAAACATGTCAGAACTCGTAAAGCGTCTCACAGCGGAAGGAAATAAAGTATAATGTTCAAATATTACTTTACCTTATTAACAATACTGCTAAAACAGTATCCAAAGCTATACCATCTCTGTCATGAACCTAACCTGGAAGTATGTAATTAGGAGGGGGTCAGAACATAAGTTCTGTGTGAGTGGACTTAGAATAAACTTCTGTATAATCCTACATATACCATTTAGTTACATTTTCTTGGTTATTAGGTTATTAACAATGTTAGCCCTCTAGGCTATACTCATGTCCCACTAGTAGATTAACCTAATACAATGTATATGTAGATACCCCAACTCGTGTAATCCTTTCCATGTATATATACAGTCCTTTGCCGTATGTTGTATGGGCTTCATCATGTAAATCTATACTATTTAAGTGTAGTGCCACCATTCTCGAAATCATTTGGACTGCCACTCTCGATCTTGCTAGATTTCGTGTATCATCTAGATCTAGTCTAAGGTTTACTATCGAGTGATTCCTAGATTCAACCAGGGTTTACGCTACCCAGGGCCACTGCGGTTTATGCTACCTATTGAACGCTTCTCGGATTCAGGGTTTACGCGACCTAGGTCCAACTAGGGATTATGCTACCTATCGAATGATGCCCCCTAGTCTAGGACACACTACCCAGAGCAATGTATGTTCTTAGACTTTCCCCACGTACGTGTCGTGAATCTTTATCGATGTCTAGTTGTACATGTCCTCTATATGCGCGGCCCGAGTCCTGTGGCAGGGCTAATCAAGAAACACGGAACTCGGTCGGGAGCTTTAAGTTATCTTCCAATGCAGATGCTAAGGTCTATTTTTATCTGTATGTGGTTATGGTCCCACTTGACCCCTCCCTCAACTAATGAAAGGCACCCAAGAAAATCAAGAATGAGAACTATTCGCAGGTCCCATATGCCCCACAAACCTATTGGCCAAACCTCACCCATAACTAGATAGCAAGTATAAGGTCTGTTGGAGTTCTCCGCCTTTCCGCTTTATGTACTCGATTGACCCAAGATGGTAGCTAGACGACAACGTGCTATCACAGGGATAAACAAGATATCGCCGCCTCACGCTGACCCATCCTAGTCTTTGGGTTTCTTATATTGCAACCAAGGCATACCCTTGGCTCTTCTAACGCAGACCTTAACCTTTGTGAGCCTAGGAGGATCATCTGCAACCTCAAAGAGGGATACCAAGAGTACCCTCACGTCCCCTCGAACCTGCGTGCTTCGTAACCCAGTTTGTTGGAGCCTTCTTCATGATCAGATGGACGTTCGATCCTCCTCGTGTTCTACTTGGTTTTCTTGACTAAGGATTGCTACTTAGTTCTCTTAACTAAGGTTTACTACTTAGTTTCCTGAATCATTAGCTTCCTTAATTAAGGTTCAAAACTTAGTCCTCTTAACTAAGGTTTACTACTTAGTTCTCTTTCTCGTTATTTACTTAGTTCTTTTAACTAAGGTTTATTACTTGGTTCGCTTAACCAAGGTATTATACTTAGTTTCTGTTACTTAGTTCTCTTTAAATAAGGTTTGTTACTTAGTTCCTTTTAACTAAGGTTTACCAATGAATTCAAGAATGACTTAAGTTCTCTTTATCAAATGATAGTGTACGGGTGTTTTTCCATGTTTCCAGCTTAGATTAACTTATTTCATGGTATAAGTCGTCCCACCCTTCGAGTCTTGTATTACATCTTAAGTCATATTCATTTCTTATCCCTAGGATAAGTTTATTTTTTATTTAATCTTATCATTCCACACTTTTCCTTGCTTTGATATTGGTTAAGTTTGCTCATGTCTCTAAGTTGACTTAACCCCCAATCACGTATTCAATTCAACCCACGCGTCATGTAAAATTGGTTAAGTGTTATCTATCAGTTCATGTTGACTTAACCTACCCATATATCATGTCAAATTGGTTAAGTGTTATCCAGCAGTTCACGTTGACTTAACCCACCCATATATAGAGTTAAATTGGTAAAGTGTTATCTAGCGGTTCATGTTGACTTAACCCACCCGTATATCATGTTAAATTGGTTAAGTGTTATCTAGCATTTCATGTTGACTTAACCTTACTATACTAGCATGTGTCATTAGCATAAATTGATTATTAATGCCCAACCTCTCACATTAGACCTATTGTTGTGGTCACTAGATGTGCCGGTTGGTTCCGGACAGGATTACACCACAACTCAATCTAACCTCGGGTTTCAAGCACGTTATGACTAACTTCTCGCATTAGAACCTATTGTTTGCGGTCACTGGATGTGTCGGGTGGTTCCGGGAAGGATTACACTGCAAACTCATTCTAACCTCGTGTTAGCCATGTTTCATGTTTAGCCAATTAACAATTCATGTCTATTCTAGGTGTCATAGGCCAATTATAAATTTACAAGCACGTTCATGTTCATTCTTGATATCAAATGTCAATTATCAATTCACAAGCATGTTCATGTTCATTCTAGATATCAAATGTCAATTATCAATTCACAAGCGTGTTCATGTTGTAGTTATGCCATATTGTCAATTTCATGTTTTGTATCGAGTTCCATAATTACTTAAAATCATAGTTTGTCCAACATATTCCATTTTTTTAATTATGTTTCTAGGATCTTAACGGCATATCCAATTTTCAAGTTCCAAATTCAAGCTTTACCCAAAAACCCCTAATTTATGTTCATGCTTATAATCCCATTAATAGGCTATACCTACTATTCCAATTTTTCCATACATGTGTTCCTAACAGGTTACTATCATTCCTCATAGGTTGGTTAAGTTTATTCATATGTCATGTGCTACTTAACCCATTTCTACTTTGGTTATACAACCATGCGTGAAATAATCTTTTTACCCAGATTACTCAATTATAGCTAAATTCACCAATTCCATGTTATTCATATCCAAACATGCCAATTTCCAAAATCCCATTATACCCAATTTCATAAAATCAATATATTCCCCACGTTTATACATATAATCTAATTCACCTTTTAGGGTTAATTTCAAGTCACAAACAATTTCCGCCAATTGTCCCAATATTTGCAATATTAATCGTTATGTCACAATTCCCCAAATTTCAGATTATATTCCTCGATTGCATAAAATAAATTGTGCCCCAATATTTCCATATTTCAATCGTACGTATGTATAATAAGATTTCGTCTAAGTTCGAGATAACCTAGATCCAAAAATAAAAAGGGAAGGAGAATAAAAGAACAATTATTATAACATAAATCTTGCATTGAATTTATAACTGGGGAATGATGAACGATAGTAATACTATTATACAACAAGTTTATTATAATTCCACTCACAGTGTTTTTGCGCTCCAATTCGTAGATCTTTGATTTTCTTTTTCAATTCATGAATTTAATTTGACTTTGATTGATTTCATACCCCAATTTACAGATCTGATCTTCCTTTGATTTCCTTTCACGGCGTAGGTTGCGGATCTGAATCCCTCCTCTTTTCTTGTGCGGTACTTTAGATCTGAATCTCTCTTTTGTTTTATTTGCGGTGCTTGAAATCCTAAATCTCATTCTTTTTAATTTAGGAATAGATTCGTGAAGAGAGAAGATGGATCTAAGATTTGGTGGAGAAGAAGAATTGTTTAGATCCATTGAGGAGGAAGAAGAAAATTCTCTTTAGATTAGGTTAGAGTGGAGGCGTAATGGAGTTGTGCAGAGAAAGCACTAGGTCTAGGGGTATTTATATAGGTAGGAACCAACGAATCTAGTCAGAAATTGTGTCCAGGTGCGAAAAAGTGAATTCTGCCCGAATCTGGTGGTAGGTCGACCCCCAGGTCGACACCTAGGTCGACCTCCTTGGGTAGGTCGAACCCGTAGTCGACCCTCAGGTCGACTTGCCTGGGTATTTTCCTATGTAAATTCTGAATTTTTGTTGAATCTTCCGAAGGCCATAACTCTTTCATACGGAGTCTGATTTTCGAAAACTTGGACTCTATTCGAAGAAGAATTCCGAGACGAACGCAATGTTGATGTCCATTTTACTTAATTCCTGATATTTAAATCAAATATCCTTATTTTATTATTTTCTCTGTTACGTACACTGTTATCGAATTAATTTTTCCTTCTCTTCCATATATTAATAAATTTTCATTGTACATCACCATTATTTACCTATCTATGTATATATATGTTTATGTACATTTTTAATTCTATTAAAAATGCGGGGTGTTACAACGAGGGACGTCCACTTCCTCTAGAAGCTTGTAAGTGTAACACCCCGAATTTCGATTAATACTAGTATTCACTAATTACAGAATAAATAATCTCAGATGTGAGAATTGGGGGAAACGGGCTGCGTCATTTCGTTCGTCTCGGAAAAATACGCAAAATAGAGTCCGAGTTTTCGAAAATCGGAGTCCGTATGGCCCAGTTATGGCCCGATGAAGTTTGCAGAAAATTCAAAACTAAAAACAGATTTAAAAATTTAAATTTCAGATTTTGGAATGGAACAGGCGGGGTCAGGCGGGAAGATTCCCGCCCTACCCATGTCGACAGGGCTGTCGACAGGCCTGTCGACAGGGGTGTCGACTTGCCTGTCGACTTGCCTGTCGACAGGGGTGCGGCGTCCAGTGAACCTGGGTGCACCAGGTTGGGTTCTAGGCTGGCTTAGAGGGCTGGTTCTAGAGACTTCCTAAATCTAAGGGTCCTAAACTAATCTAGGGTTAATCTAAGGGCCTAAAACACAACCTAATCCTATAAATAAGACCCCAACCCTACCCTAATTCATTCATAATTAAATCTTGTAATTAAACTATGGCAAAATGAAACTTGATCATGGCCTCCACTAATTTATGAAGAGAGTTGCAAGCTAATTCCATTTTAAGCATCTTAATATTCTTCATTTAGAGTGCAAATTTGCTAGTTGTGAGTTTCTATCACTTTGATGATCTTTTGTTAAACTAAGTAGATGAGATGTGATGAGATTTATGGTTTTGTATGTGGATTAATGAGTCTTGAATCATATGATATGATGTTAGCATTAATCCTATGTTTATGCATGTTGAGTATGTAAGTTTATGCAAGTTTAATATGATGTATGTTATGTTTGCATGATGCTAAATATGTAAGTTGTGGGCTATGTGATCATATGCATGTTATGCAAGTTCATGGTGATATGCTATGCAAGTTACATGTATGTTAATATGCAAGATATGTTATGCAAGTTACATGTATGTTAATATGCAAGATATGCTATGCAAGTTACATGTTTGTTAATATGCAAGTTACATGTATGTTAATATGCAAGATATGCTATGCAAGTACATGTTTATTAATATGCAAGTTACATGTTTGTTAGTATGCAAGTTACATGTATGTTAATATGCAAGATATGCTATGCAAGTTACATGTTTGTTAATATGCAAGTTCATGATGACATTATGTAAGTTTATGAGTTAATATGCAAGTATGTTATGCAAGTTAATATGTAAGTTATATGACATATTATATGCAAGTTATGTGACATGTTATACAAGATTATATGCAAGATATGTGACATGTTATGCAAGTTCACATGCAAGTTATGTGTTTGTTAATATGCAAGATGGCACCTTTGAAACATGTTCATACATATGTAAGTTGACACCTTTTATATGTGTTATGTCATGAGAACGAAATTACGTGGGAACGATGGGGTTAATTAAATGCATATGTTAATAAGATTGTGTGAAATTAATATAATTATGCATAACATAAAATAAATGAACATAGTATGGGAATTTGCCTACTAAGTTAGGTGTACCCATACTATGTGTTGGGAATTTGCCTATTAAGTTAGGTGTACCCACACTTTGGAGTTGGGAATTTACCTATTTAGTTAGGTCTACCCATATTCTTAAAAATGCGTAATTAATTAGGGATAATTAATATAAATTATGAGGGTGATTAATTAGGTGTAATTAATTGACTAAGACACGAGGTTGGACTCAGTTGTAGCGTAAAACTGCCCGGACCCAACCGGCTTAACCAGTTGCTACAAATGTTAGCCCAATGTGAGAGGTCTTAGGCACAAACTAAATACGTGATTAATGTAAAGACACGAGGTTAGACTCGGTTATGACATAAGGCTGCCCGGACCCAACCGGCTTAACCAGCGGTCATAAAAGACAGTCTAATGTGAGAGGTCTTTACAAAGGTTACGATCTTAATTAATTAATTAAGAAACACTTAACCATATTAGCATGTAGAGGGACATGAGGGGTTAAGTGGGTGCCTTGGGTGGCATAAGGAACCTAGTGGGTTGCCTTGGGTGGCAATAGAAAATACGATTAGAATACTTAACCAAAGTGGAACATGTAATTAAAACATGATTAAAGGGTTAAGTGGGATACACTAGAAAAAGGGACAAGCTTAGGTGGGTAGCTTGTGGGAGGCCCATTTCAACCAGTAACCCATACGTATCTTTGTGGGCTCGACCCATGTCGAGGACGGGACACGCATACTGGGTTTGACTGTAAGAGGCAAACGGGTTAGCGGTGGCAACGCAAGTCCAACGGGCTTCATATGCGTGAGTGGGCCCGGGCTGGTAGGTAAGCCGTTGTTGCATCGTGTAGATATAAGCCGTGCACCGTTAATTATATCAGGTTGCCACGTTGGGGAATGGTACACCCCATGGTGGGGCTAGCACGGATATCTACGTTAGGGAGCCGATCGAATGGGGAGTAGTGTGTACACCTAGTGGATTGTAGGGCCCCGTGGCGTCTACTTGGTCACCTAGGGGTACGCAAGTACTATTAAGTTAATTTTATAAGTCCATGGGTGGGATCAACCTTTAAGTTAGGAACGACTGGTGTGGTGCAATTTAGTAATTTACCTTTGGAAGGGTAGATGCGTCTTTATCTTTTATCTTAGTTTAGTTGACTGCTTAGTATAGCCGTTCATCCCTATATGTTACCGTATATCAATTTATGTCTTCTCTGGTTACTTTAACGATTGTATTGTTAAAGTTATAGGACTCGCTCAGACTTATGTCTGACCCCGTTGCTTTTATCTTTTTCCCAACCCTCAGGTCCTACGGTGGATCCTAGCAGTAGTGGAGCTTGATCGGATTGCTGTTCCAGTCTTTAGGAGCTTGGATAGATGTAAAGCTCCAGTTATCCAGTTATCTTTTCTTTTGTTTTGGCTATTGTATGAGAGTGGGATTATGTACTTCTTTATTTTGATGGATATTGTACTTGACTTTTATTGTGGGTTTATGATGTAACCAGACATGTTTTACTTCCGCTGTTATGAGATGATGTTTTAAATTTCAAGTACTATTTATATCTGTCTTGTTGTAATTTTTCTGTTCTATATTCACTAAAATACTCCACCGATGCTATGGCATTCCCTTAGTGAGTGATCATAGCGGGAGTGGGGTGTTACACGTGGTATCAGAGCTTAAGGTTACCGGAACAGATAATTTTTTTTGAGAAAAATATTTTTTTTTTTAGAAAATAGTAAAGGTATTATTTTTGGAAAAAGTATTTTCAAAAACATGTCTTTTAAGAGAAAAGTTTTTGAAAAAGAAAAGCATAATCCCCAATAGCCATATCTTTATCTTTCGGAATCTCCTTTTTTTTGAATCTTTCCTCTTTCGTTTCAGCATGGCTGAAGATCTTAACATCCCGGAGGGTTTAGTTATACCACTATGGTATAGGAGGTTACAAGAGGCTAGGGCCGCGGCTGCGGGTCCAGCCAATGCTACTACACCAGAGGCAACCGTTCCTCCTCCTCAGCCTAGAGTGGATAATTTTGCTAAGATTTGTAAGGAGTTCAAGGCTATAGGAGGAAAACCTTTTCTAGGTTCAGAGACTTTCGTAGAGGCTAGAGATTGGCTTAAGGAAGTGGAAGAGTTGCTAGATATCTTTGAAGTGGAAGAGGGAAAGAAAGTCAAGTTAGCGGCTTGGTTAATGAAGGGAGAGGCCTCATTCTGGTGGGAGGTCACTAATGGGGAACGCCCTGTTGAATCTTGGGCAGATTTCAAGCAAAGGTTTGGGGCTAAGTTTCTCTCAAGGGCAGAAGAGAATCTGTTTATGGAGAAGTTCTTGAATTTAAAGCAAGGGAATCTCACGGTGAAAGAATATGTCAACAAATTCAATCAATAAGCAAGGTTTGGCATAGAGTTGGTTAATACACCGGAGAAGAAGGCTTTGAGGTTCGTTAGAGGCTTGAACGAACCATTGCAAGGAATAGCTATGACTCACATTCCTATGGGGGCCATCTTTGAGAAGCTTGTCTACATGGCACTTATGCATGAGGATGATAAGAATTCTAAGGCACCAGAGAAGAAGGGGGATCAGAAGAAACCGCAACAACAACAACAAGGCAAGGGTGGAAAAGGTAATGGTGACAAGAAGAAGAAGAAGAAGAAGTGCTTCAATTGTGGGACACCAGGCCACTTCAGCAAGGATTGTCGCAAAAAGAAGAAGACCGGTTGCTTTCATTGTGGTGAAGCAGGACATCTTGTGAAGGACTGCCCAAAGAAGGGGCAGAGGACGGGGTCTACCTCAGGAGGTCAGGTGCAAGCTCTTATGGCACCACCTCAGTCAGGGGGGCAAGTTCAGGCTCTCTCAGTTCCACCGATTCAGCAGAGAGGTAGAACTATTTCCGTTGAAAGTCTGGTTTTTCTGTTTGATCATCAAGTTCGTACTTTGTTTGACTCTGGCGCATCGCATTCTTTTATCTCATCATCGTTAGTTGAGTCACTGCACTTAGACACCAGTCTAGTTGATGATCCCTTGGTTGTTTCAAACCCAATTGGGGGCTCTATATATCTGTCTATGATATGTTTGGGTTTGAAGATTTCTATACTTAGCGTTGAGTTTAGATGTGATGCTTTTGTATTGGGCTTCACGGGCTATGGGTTGATTTTGGGCATGGACTGGTTATCCAGTAATGGTGCCGTTCTTGATTGTGAAAGGAGAGTTGTCAGGCTTATGACCCGCTTGGGTAATGCTCTCGAGATCTCTTGTAATCCCATGGAATCTGTTTTGCTAAGTTATCTTGAATCACTCGATGCTTCGGTCGAGAGTTTGCGTTCTGTCAGAGTGGTCCGGGAATATCCGGATGTGTTTGAAGAAGTGAAGGATTTGCCTCCGAAGCGGGAGATAGATTTCCGAATTTATTTGGTGGATAATGCCAAACCAGTGTCTTTGCCAGTGCGCCACATGGCTCCTCGTGAGAGAAGAGAACTTCATAAGCAAGTAGGGGAGTTGCTTGAGAAGGGGTTCATAAGGCGAAGTATATCGGAGTGGGGAGCTCCAGTAGTGTTTGCCACGAAGGCGGATGGGTCCCTCAGACTTTGTGTGGATTATAGAGAACTTAATAAGCTCACGAAGAAGAATAGACACCCATTACCGAGGATAGATGATCTCTTTGATCAGTTGGTTGGCGCCTCAGTATTTTCGCAGATGGACTTAGCTACAGGGTTTCATCAGTTGAGAGTGGCGGAGGACAGTATAGAGAAGACTGCTTTCCGGACTCCGGATGGTTTTTATGAGTGGCTTGTGATGCCATTTGGGTTGACAAACGCCCCTGCATATTTTGTTGATCTAATGAGTAGAGTGTTCAGAAAGTATCTGAATAAGTTTGTAGTGGTCTTTGTGGATGACATCTTGGTCTTTTCCAAGAGTGAAGAAGAGCATGCCTTACATCTCAGAGAAGTGTTGGAGACTCTTCGAGCATATAGTCTTAAAGCTAAATTCTCTAAATGTCATTTTTGGAGAAGAGAAGTGCGATTCTTAGGGCATGTGGTCTCTAAGGAAGGGATAGCTGTGGATCCCGCAAAGATAGTATCTATCCAGGATTGGAAAGTTCCTAAAAATGCTACCGAAGTAAGAAGTTTCTTGGGGTTGGCAGGATATTATAGGAAGTTCATCAAAGACTTCGCGAAGATATCAGCCCCATTAACCCGCTTGACGAAGAAGAATCTGGTTTTCTCATGGGGCGTAGATTGTGATGATGCTTTCCGACGGTTAAAGAGAGCTTTGACCACCGCCCCAGTTTTAGTGCTTCCAGATGGGAGTAAGCTGTTTGTTGTTTATACCGATGCTTGTGGGACAGGATTAGGCGCAGTCTTGATGCAGGAGGGAAGGGTAATAGCCTATGGAGGGAGGCAATTGAGAGTGCATGAGAAGAATTACCCTACCCATGATCTAGAGTTGGCCGCGATTGTTTTCGCACTTAAGTCTTGGCGCCATTATCTTCTTGGTGAGAGATTCGAGTTGTTCACTGACCATAAATCATTGAAGTACTTATTCTCTCAGAAGGATTTAAACTTAAGACAGCAAAGGTGAATGGAGTTCTTAGCATCCTATGATTTCGAGATAGCGTATACCCCTGGCAAGGGTAACGTGGTGGCAGACGCCTTGAGTAGAAAAAGGTTATCTTTGAGTCCATTGTTCGTGGAACGGCGAAGCTTGGAGTTTCTTTCTTTGTTCGACTTCAGACCTTCTGTTGACTTTGTACCTGGTTTGTTGGCATCCTTGGAGGTTAGACCTACTCTCTTGGGACGGATTGGCGAGGCTCAGCGAGGCGACCCACAGTTGGTTGAGTTGGTAGAGAAGCTTATAAGGGGAGAGTCGTCCAGCCATTTGGGTAGATACACCATAGATGATAAGGGATGGTTGCATAGAGACGGTAGACTTTGTGTACCGCAAGATGAGGATTTGAAGAAGGATATTTTGGATGATGCACATCGTTCAAGAATGACTATTCATCCCGGTGGAGACAAAATGTACCAAGATATGAAGAGAGTTTTCTTCTGGGCCGGTATGAAGAAAGATGTGGCCGAGTATGTGGCTAGATGCTTAGTGTGCCAACAAGTTAAAGCGGAGCAAAGGAAACCCGGTGGGTTGCTACACCCATTGGAAGTTCCGCAATGGAAGTGGGATAGTGTCTCGATGGATTTCATCGATGGGTTACCGAGATCGAGGAAGGGCAATACGGGAATTTGGGTTGTGGTAGACAGACTTACCAAGAGTGCCCATTTTATACCCGTGAAGAGTAAGAGGACCGCTCCATGGCTTGCTTCAGTCTATGTTAGAGAGATTGTTAGATTGCATGGCGTACCATCCAGCATTGTGAGTGATCGAGATCCTATCTTCACTAGTGAGTTTTGGAGAAGTTTGCAAGAGGCGGTAGGGACTCAGTTGTGTTTGAGCACCGCATATCATCCTCAGACGGACGGTCAGACCGAGAGGGTGAACCGTATCTGTAACACCCCACCTCCACTAGGATCACTCCTTAGAATGTACTAGCTTTGGAGGGGCGTTATTGTGAAGGTAAACTTGCACAGAGATATCACAAGACAGAATATATAAAAATAAGTATAAGTAAAGCAGCGGTAGCAGATAAAACCCATCATCATCATCTCAGAAAAACCAACATAGTCAAGTACATACTATCAGAATGTCATAATCCAAAATACAACATAAGTCTAGATACGTGATAACAAAATACATGGTAAAACATCAGTACTAATCCCCAGAAATAAAAGATAAGCCACAGCTAGCTCAGATCCATACATGAGCTATCCAACAAGCAAGCCAAAGATCCACTAAGCAGATGTAGCCCCTCCCTGAGAACCTGTGGGGGGGGGGGGGGGGACGGAAGAAAAGAAGCGAAAGAAAACAGGTCAGTCAAAAATACTGGTAAGCCCTACTACGATCAATCTATAAACTAATAAAGTTAACGGTATGATGGAAACTGAGATGAACATACTGGCAATAGATAAAGGTGACATCACATAGACGAGATTAAACTTTGCACCACAGTGTACTAGCAAACCCACAAAACAGATCTTGATCCCTTAGCCCAAACTTTGGCCCAATAACATGAAGTGACCTTAGTATAAGGCCCAGCCCAACGGTCTAGTCGATCGGCTCCCTATAAACCTAACACGTCGAGTGTTGGTGTCCATACGGCCCACATGGATGTAGTCAGACTGTGCTGGGTCCACCTTCGGGTGTATCAAGCCCTAAGATGTCAACCCAGACACCTAAGCAATAATGCACAGTCTAAGCCTACTGGTACCCGTGCCTCGAGTTTGTCCAACATCGGACTACGTGCACGTCCGTAGCCCGCCGGACCCGCACCGCTGTACCACTCAGCCGTCGCTTTGGTCGCTTACATCAGTCCAGTAATCGTGCCCCGCCCTAGCCTAGCCTCTAGGGTTGTGAATGATACCAAACTGGGATTACTGCTGGAACAGACCACGTTGCTAGGGTTTCTAAGAGGGTTAAGTGTGGTCTTAACCCCTCACTAAACCTGGATTAAATTAGCTAAGTGTAACCACTTAACCCCATCTAATCCTCGCATCCCCATTATTGGTTAAGTATTAGTGGGCCATGACTTAACCCTAATCATGAGGCATTAATTACTTAACGCACCCAACCTCTCACATTAGACATCCGTGGTTACCTGGGAAGATTTACACCACGTCTAGGTCTAACCTCGGGTCTTATGGTGCAACATGACCAACTACCCACATTAGACCCCACGTTGTGGTTACCTGGGAAGATTTACACCACAACTAGGTCTAACCTCGAGTTGGCCATATCATGTTATCTAATGTCATGTCCACTTTAGAACATATTTACAAGTTAACATATACTTGGGTAGACCTAACTTAATAGGTAAATTCCCAAGGGGTAGACCTAACTTAATAGGTAAATTCCCAATCTTTTAGTTTCATGTATTTTTAAGTTTACCCAAACCCTCCCAACGTCATTATCTCGCTTACATACTCGTCATACGTATAAGGGTATAAAAGGTAACTTGGCATAACATACATGGTGAACTTCACATGTCATAATAAACATGCATACATGTTAAACTTGCAAATCATGTCATGGTGAATTCGCATAAATATGCATAGCTTATTAAATATGCATAACATGGTAAGGTGAACATGCATAATCCATTAAACTTGCATAACATGGTAAGATGATCTTGCATAAGCATGCATAATCCATTAAACTTGCATAACATGGTAAGGTGATCTTGCATAAACATGCATAACCCATGAAACATGTAGAACATGACATAATAAGCTCGCATAAGCATGCATAACTTGTGAAACATGTAAAACATGGCATAGAAATCTCGCATATGCATGCATAACTTATGAAACATGTAAAACATGGTATAGTGAGTTCGCATAAGCATGCATAATCAACTAAACTCACATAAATCTCAACTTTCACCAAACATTAACTTTAGAGTTTGTAAAGTGAAGGTAAGAGGGCTTACAAATATAAACAAGCCACAAATCCACCAAATAAGATGAAGAAGCCCTTTTAAAAACTCAAAACAAAGCCTTAAATAAGAAAACCCTTTTGCAAGATCCCAAAAACACAAACTTAGCAAATCAAACTTGCTACTTAATGAAGTATGCAAGTTATTAAGCATTCATACAACATAGAAAAGGTTGTATGATCATCATATCTTCATAGGATTAAACTTTGAGGAAGGTGGAGGCTAGGGATTTTAGGTGGAGGCCATTTGAGGTTTCAAATTGACATAGTTTAGTTGCTAGATTGATTAATGAGGCTTTAGGGTAGGATTAGGGGTATATTTATAGAAGATTAGAGTGTTTTTAGCCCTAGGATTAACCCTAGATTAGGTTTGGCCCGTCAGATTTCAGAATTCTCCAGAACCAAGCCACATGACCCAACCCAAATCAGAAATGGTGCACCAGGCTGAACTGCCTGGGCACCCCCTGTCGACAGGGCTGTCGACAGGGCAGTCGACTCCCTGGGTGCCCTGTCGACATGCCTGTCGACATGGGCCCCCCTGGCGGGAATTTTCCCGCCTAACCCTGATTAGCCCTAATCCTTGATTTTAATTTGAAATTTAAATCTCTCTTTAGCATAGAAATTTCTGAAAACTTCAATGGGCCTTAACCGGGTCATACGGACTCCGATTTTCGAAAACTCGGACTCTATTTCGCGTATTTTTCCGAGACGATCGCAATGGCATAGCCCGTTTCCCCTGATTCTGATTTTTGAATTAAATTCTGCCTCGATTTATGTTATAACAGTTTATTGAAAATACGGGTTGTTATATTCTCCCCTCCTTAAAGGATTTCGTCCCCGAAATCTTCAAGTTAGGAAGAACATATCCTACCATCCAACATCCATCTACTCAAAACATCATCCACGAGAAGCCATTGTCCTTAAAAGATTCTAAATGCTGTATGAACATATGCAAAAGTGTGTGTATATGTACTTATCTAATGCAATGATCAATGCAAAATATGTTAGTGAAATGTATCCACATGTATGCAAATCCCTAACATAATGTATAATATCTATATGCGTGCTCAATCATACATCCATATGCAACATCCATGTGATTGCATACAAATTTCATCCAAGAATAAGCATAAACACTCATGCACATGCAATATGAGGAGTGTGTGAGCCGATCTAGTGCCTAATGTGTATCATGCATCCACGAGTGACCACTTGCAAACACTTGCAACCACTTGCAACCATCAACCATAACATGCTTCAAACACATGTTTCATCCAAAGGGTTTCTACCTAAGGTTCTCATGACAAGCTTAGCACGATAACTAGATAAATATGGATTAGCAAAGAGAAAGATATACTAGCAAAGGGAAGAGATTGAGAGTGTACCCTTAAACAGGAATGGATAAAGCCCACGCATCTTCTCCTCGGTTTCCCAAGTTGCGTCCTCTTCGGCTTCACCCCATTGAACTTTCACCAATCTGACCTCACGATTCCTTAGCTTCTTGGTCTCTGTCCCCAAGATACGAATCGGAGCTTTCCTTAAAGTTGCTTCTTTCTCTACCTCCACGTCTTCAAGCATGCTAGGCTCAACCACCTCAGCGGACTCATGCAGGCACTTTCGGAGATGCGAGACATGAAAGACATTATGCACTCCGGACAACTTCTCGGGCAATTGCACTCTATAAGCCATCTTCCCAATTCTCTCAATGATGGGGAAGGGTCCAACAAATCTCGGTGCTAGCTTCCCAACAGCTCCAAATCGGACCACATTCCGCAAAGGAGAAACCTTCACGAAAACCTTGTCCCCAACCTCAAACTCCAATTCGGACCTTCGCCTGTCAGCATAGGATTTCTGCCGGTCTTGGGCCGCTTTCATCCGTCTTCTAATCAACTCAACCTTCTCGGATGTATCCCTAATCATGTCGGGTCCAAGTATAAGCTTATCCGTGGATTCCCACCAACATGTAGGTGACTTGCACGGCCTCCCATACAAAGCCTCAAAGGGTGCCATCCCTATGCTCGCCTGATAACTGTTGTTGTATGCAAACTCGACAAGAGGAAGATGGTCTTCCCAAGCACCACCAAAATCCAGAATGCAAAGCCTCAACAAGTCCTCAAGTACCCTATTCACCCTTTCTGTCTGGCCGTCTGTTTGTGGGTGATAGGCCGTACTCAAGTTCAATTTCGTGCCCATAGCCTCCTGCAAGCTGTTCCAGAACTGACTAGTAAAGATGGGGTCTCGGTCACTGACTATGCTGGAAGGGACTCCATGTAGTCGCACTATCTCACGAAGATATTCTGATGCTAGTCCAGATGCGGTCCTTTTGCTCTTCACTGGGATAAAATGAGCACTCTTCGTGAGCCTATCCACAATGACCCATATGCTCGTATTCCCCTTCCTGGACCTTGGAAGCCCATCAATAAAGTCCACAGAAATGCTCTCCCACTTCCATAGCGGGACCTCTAGCGGATGTAATAGCCCACCGGGCTTCTTCGACTCAGCTTTTACTCTCTGACAAGTAACACATCTCGAGACAAACTCCGCCACATCCTTTTTCATTCCAGGCCAGAAGAAAACGCGCTTCATGTCCTTATACATCTTATCACCACCTGGATGTATAGTCATTTTGGAGCGATGTGCTTCCTCAAGAACTTTCCTCATCAAGTCTTCTACCATCGGAACACAAAGCCTTCCATCTCTCCTCAGCCAACCCTTATCGTCTATAGAGTATCGGGCAAGGTGACTAGATGTCTCCCCTTGAACCAGCTTGTCCATGATCTCAATTATCAGAGGGTCTTCCTTTTGTGAAGCCCCGACTTGATCTAGAAGGGTAGGCCTGAGCTCTAAAGATGCCAAGGAACCGGTCTCCGACTCCATTGCCAAAGAGAAATCAAAGGTCGCCAAGAACTCTAAATTCTTCATCTCAACAAATAGAGGACTTAGTGTCAACCTTTTCCTACTCAACGCATCCGCTACAACATTCCCCTTGCCAGGGGTATAAGATATCTCAAAATCATAGGAAGCCAAAAATTCCATCCATCTCTGCTGTCTTAAGTTCAGATCTTTCTGCGAAAAGAGATACTTCAAAGACTTATGATCAGTATATAGCTCAAATCTCTCTCCCAGAAGATAATGACGCCATGCTTTGAGCGCATATACAATCGCTGCGAGCTCTAGATCATGAGTGGGATAGTTCCTCTCATGCACCTTAAGTTGCCTCCCACCAAAACATATAACTCTGCCCTCTTGCATTAGAACGACACCCAATCCCGTGCCACAAGCATCAGTGTACACGGTAAATATCTTACCACCATCGGGTAAGGCTAGAACTGGTGCGGAGGTAAGGGCTCTTTTGAGTCTCTGAAAAGCAAGCTCACAATCCATATCCCAAGCAAAGACTAAGTTCTTCTTCGTCAACTTAGTAAGAGGAGCGGATATCTTTGCGAAGTCCTTGATGAACTTCCGATAGAAACCCGCAAGACCCAGAAAGCTTCTCACCTCGGTTGCATTCCTTGGAGTCTTCCAATCCTGAACTGCAACCACCTTAGCGGGATCCATCGCTAAGCCTTGCTTGGATACGATATGCCCAAGAAATCTGACTTCCCTTCTCCAAAAGTGGCACTTGGAGAACTTGGCTTTTAACTGGTGTGCTCGGAGTGTGTCCATCACCTCTACTAGGTGCCTCGCATGCTCTTCCTCATCCTTGGAGAAGACCAGAATATCATCAACAAAGACCACGACAAACTTATTCAAGAACTCCCGAAACACCCTACTCATCAGATCCACAAAATATGCGGGTGCATTCGTCAAACCGAACGGCATAACCAGCCATTCAAAGAATCCGTCTGGAGTTCTGAATGCAGTCTTGTCTATACTGTCTTCAGCCACTCTGAGCTGATGAAAACCCGTAGCAAGGTCAAGCTGAGAGAAAACAGAAGCACCAACAAGTTGATCAAAGAGATCATCGATCCTTGGTAACGGGTGTCGGTTCTTCTTAGTCAGCTTATTCAATTCTCTATAATCCACACAGAGTCGAAGAGAGCCATCTGCCTTAGTTGCAAACACCACAGGCGCTCCCCATTCGGATATACTCCTTCTGATGAAGCCCTTCTCAAGCAATTCTTTCACTTGCTTGCTCAGCTCCCGTCTCTCACGCGGAGCCATATGCCGAACGGGCAAAGAAACAGGTTTAGCATTATCTACCAGATAGATGCGAAAGTCAATCTCTCGTCTAGGGGGCAACCCCTTAACTTCTTCAAACACATCTGGATAATCCCGGACCACCCTTACAGACTGAAGGGCCTCCTCTGATGAGTCGAGAGATTCTAGATAGCATAACATGACGGGATTCTTCGGATTGCATGAAATCTCTAAGGTGTTGCCCAGGCAAGTCACAAGCCTTACAACCCTATGCTCACAATCCAGAATGGCTCCATATCTAGACAGCCAATCCATGCCCAAGATCAATCCGTATCCCCTGAAACCTAGAACATACGCACTACACAAGAACTCAACGCTGAGTATAGAGATCCTTAGATCCTCACATATCATAGATAGATGAGCAGAACCCCCAATGGGATTCGAAACACAAACGGGATCATCCACTAAGCTAGTACTGAGGTGCAAGCTATCAACAAGATCAGATGAAATAAAGCTATGTGATGCACCGGAATCAAACAAGGTACGTACTGGAAGATCAGAGATATAAACAAGGTTCTCAACAGAAACACTACCTCTCTCGGGAACTGAAGCGGCATTGAGAGCATGAACTTGCCCTCCAGAAGATCCAGCCTGTCCTTTCTTCTTTGGGCATTCTTTGCTGAAGTGCCCAGTCTCTCCACAAGAAAAGCATCCACCATTAAGCTTCCTTTTCTTCTTTCTGCAATCCTTAGCAAAATGCCCAGCTATGCCACAGTAATTGCACTTCCCCTTGCCTTTGTTGTTGCCCTTCTTGTTCTTATTCTGATTTCCTTGACTGCTTTGACCTTGGTTGCCTTTGCCTTGAGAATCAGCCTTCTTTGCTTGAGTATCGCCCGACTTGACTTCCTTCTTTCCCTCTCCCTGAAGCAGAGCCATATTGACCAAACTCTCGAAAGTGGCTCCATGCGGAATATGTGACATCGCCAAGCCCTGTAGCGGCTCATTCAATCCTCTGGCAAATCGAAGAGCCTTCTTCTCCGGGGTGTTTACTATATCCAAACTAAAGCGGGCCAGCTGATTAAACTTGTTCACATACTCCTTGACAGACATATCCCCTTGCTTTAATGCAATGAACTTCTCCATTTGTAAATTCGCCTCAGCTGAAGATAGAAACTTGGTCACAAATCTAGCCCTCAAATCGGCCCAAGTCTCAACGGGCCTCGTCCCATTGGTGACCTCCCACCAATAGGCCGCCTCATCCTTCAAAAGCCATACGGTCAATAAGATTTTCCTCTCGTCATCAATCCCAAAGATAGTAAACAAGTCCTCCGTGTCCTTCAGCCAATTCCTAGCTTCAACGAAAGATTCCGTGCCTAGGAAATTCTTGCCTCCCATTGCCTTGAAGTCTTTACAAACCTTTGTAAACTCAATCTGAGGATGCTGAGGGGGAGGAGGAGGAAGAGGAGCCTCAGCAACGGGAGGAGGAGGAACATTAGCAACGGGAGGGGGAATATTAACTGCTGGAGGAGGGGGAGCAGGGACCACCGGAGGAGGGATATTAGGGATAGGATTCTCAACTACAGGAGGAGGAGTGGGAATAGGGTTGGCGGGACCAGCTGCCGCCCTAGCTTCTAGGAGTCTCCTATACCAGAGTGGTACGTTCACTCCATCTGGGATGTCAAGATTCTCAGCCATACTGAAACAAAAGATAAGATAAGATTAGGTCAAGGGAACGAAGGATAACGCTGATGGCTTTTGGGGATTAGCCTTAAAATAATCTAGACTTTATTTTGGAAAATACTTAGTAGGTTTTTGAAAATAGTTTTTCAAAAGGTTTTTTTTTTTTTTTTTTTTTTTTTTTTCAAAAGTTTTGTTCAATCTTGTTAACCTCGTGCTCTGATACCAAATGTAACACCCCACCTCCACTAGGATCACTCCTTAGAATGTACTAGCTTTGGAGGGGCGTTATTGTGAAGGTAAACTTGCACAGAGATATCACAAGACAGAATATATAAAAATAAGTATAAGTAAAGCAGCGGTAGCAGATAAAACCCATCATCATCATCTCAGAAAAACCAACATAGTCAAGTACATACTATCAGAATGTCATAATCCAAAATACAACATAAGTCTAGATACGTGATAACAAAATACATGGTAAAACATCAGTACTAATCCCCAGAAATAAAAGATAAGCCACAGCTAGCTCAGATCCATACATGAGCTATCCAACAAGCAAGCCAAAGATCCACTAAGCAGATGTAGCCCCTCCCTGAGAACCTGTGGGGGGGGGGGGGGGAACGGAAGAAAAGAAGCGAAAGAAAACAGGTCAGTCAAAAAGACTGGTAAGCCCTACTACGATCAATCTATAAACTAATAAAGTTAACGGTATGATGGAAACTGAGATGAACATACTGGCAATAGATAAAGGTGACATCACATAGACGAGATTAAACTTTGCACCACAGTGTACTAGCAAACCCACAAAACAGATCTTGATCCCTTAGCCCAAACTTTGGCCCAATAACATGAAGTGACCTTAGTATAAGGCCCAGCCCAACGGTCTAGTCGATCGGCTCCCTATAAACCTAACACGTCGAGTGTTGGTGTCCATACGGCCCACATGGATGTAGTCAGACTGTGCTGGGTCCACCTTCGGGTGTATCAAGCCCTAAGATGTCAACCCAGACACCTAAGCAATAATGCACAGTCTAAGCCTACTGGTACCCGTGCCTCGAGTTTGTCCAACATCGGACTACGTGCACGTCCGTAGCCCGCCGGACCCGCACCGCTGTACCACTCAGCCGTCGCTTTGGTCGCTTACATCAGTCCAGTAATCGTGCCCCGCCCTAGCCTAGCCTCTAGGGTTGTGAATGATACCAAACTGGGATTACTGCTGGAACAGACCACGTTGCTAGGGTTTCTAAGAGGGTTAAGTGTGGTCTTAACCCCTCACTAAACCTGGATTAAATTAGCTAAGTGTAACCACTTAACCCCATCTAATCCTCGCATCCCCATTATTGGTTAAGTATTAGTGGGCCATGACTTAACCCTAATCATGAGGCATTAATTACTTAACGCACCCAACCTCTCACATTAGACATCCGTGGTTACCTGGGAAGATTTACACCACGTCTAGGTCTAACCTCGGGTCTTATGGTGCAACATGACCAACTACCCACATTAGACCCCACGTTGTGGTTACCTGGGAAGATTTACACCACAACTAGGTCTAACCTCGAGTTGGCCATATCATGTTATCTAATGTCATTTCCACTTTAGAACATATTTACAAGTTAACATATACTTGGGTAGACCTAACTTAATAGGTAAATTCCCAAGGGGTAGACCTAACTTAATAGGTAAATTCCCAATCTTTTAGTTTCATGTATTTTTAAGTTTACCCAAACCCTCCCAACGTCATTATCTCGCTTACATACTCGTCATACGTATAAGGGTATAAAAGGTAACTTGGCATAACATACATGGTGAACTTCACATGTCATAATAAACATGCATACATGTTAAACTTGCAAATCATGTCATGGTGAATTCGCATAAATATGCATAGCTTATTAAATATGCATAACATGGTAAGGTGAACATGCATAATCCATTAAACTTGCATAACATGGTAAGATGATCTTGCATAAGCATGCATAATCCATTAAACTTGCATAACATGGTAAGGTGATCTTGCATAAACATGCATAACCCATGAAACATGTAGAACATGACATAATAAGCTCGCATAAGCATGCATAACTTGTGAAACATGTAAAACATGGCATAGAAATCTCGCATATGCATGCATAACTTATGAAACATGTAAAACATGGTATAGTGAGTTCGCATAAGCATGCATAATCAACTAAACTCACATAAATCTCAACTTTCACCAAACATTAACTTTAGAGTTTGTAAAGTGAAGGTAAGAGGGCTTACAAATATAAACAAGCCACAAATCCACCAAATAAGATGAAGAAGCCCTTTTAAAAACTCAAAACAAAGCCTCAAATAAGAAAACCCTTTTGCAAGATCCCAAAAACACAAACTTAGCAAATCAAACTTGCTACTTAATGAAGTATGCAAGTTATTAAGCATTCATACAACATAGAAAAGGTTGTATGATCATCATATCTTCATAGGATTAAACTTTGAGGAAGGTGGAGGCTAGGGATTTTAGGTGGAGGCCATTTGAGGTTTCAAATTGACATAGTTTAGTTGCTAGATTGATTAATGAGGCTTTAGGGTAGGATTAGGGGTATATTTATAGAAGATTAGAGTGTTTTTAGCCCTAGGATTAACCCTAGATTAGGTTTGGCCCGTCAGATTTCAGAATTCTCCAGAACCAAGCCACATGACCCAACCCAAATCAGAAATGGTGCACCAGGCTGAACTGCCTGGGCACCCCCTGTCGACAGGGCTGTCGACAGGGCAGTCGACTCCCTGGGTGCCCTGTCGACATGCCTGTCGACATGGGCCCCCCTGGCGGGAATTTTCCCGCCTAACCCTGATTAGCCCTAATCCTTGATTTTAATTTGAAATTTAAATCTGTCTTTAGCATAGAAATTTCTGAAAACTTCAATGGGCCTTAACCGGGTCATACGGACTCCGATTTTCGAAAACTCGGACTCTATTTCGCGTATTTTTCCGAGACGATCGCAATGGCATAGCCCGTTTCCCCTGATTCTGATTTTTGAATTAAATTCTGCCTCGATTTATGTTATAACAGTTTATTGAAAATACGGGTTGTTATAGTATCTTAGAAGATCTCTTGAGGCTGTGTATCTTGGATTTTGGAGGTACATGGGAAGAACATCTTCCTTTGGTGGAGTTCGCATACAATAACAGCTTTCAGTCTAGTATTGGCATGGCACCTTTCGAAGCTCTTTATGGAAGGCCTTGTCGATCTCCTACATGTTGGTGGGAATCTACGGATAAGATCTTGCTTGGGCCAGATATGGTTAGAGAGACTTCAGAGAAGATTGATTTGATTCGTAGAAGGATGAAGGCAGCGCAAGATAGACAGAAATCTTATGCGGATCGGAGAAGGACGGATCTTGAGTTTGAGGTTGGGGACATGGTTTTTGTCAAAGTATCTCCATTGAGGAATGTTGTTCGCTTTGGGTCCGTTGGAAAGTTAGCACCGAGGTTTGTTGGGCCGTTTCCTATTAAGGAAAGGATTGGACGGATGGCATATAGGGTGGAGTTGCCCGACAGACTTAGTGGTGTTCATGATGTATTCCATGTATCACATTTGAGGAAGTGCTTACATGAGACCGCAGAGGTGGAAGAGCCGAGCTTGCTTAGAGAGGTAGAGGTAGAGCGTGATGCGACGATTCGACGAGCTCCTACTCGCATCCTTGGGTCAGAAACTAGGAAGTTGAGGAACAGGGAAGTTCAGCTAGTTAAAGTGCAATGGGGAGATGACGAAAGCAATGCTACTTGGGAGACGGAAGCGAAGATGCGTTCTTTGTATCCATTTCTTTTTGAGAGTATGTCTTTTAACTTCTCCTTTATCGCTTGTCTAGTACTTATCTTATCTTTAGTATATCCTCTCGTTAGTACCTATGACCTTTAGATAGGGTAAAGCCTATGGTTGAAACATGTGTTTGAAAC
Organism: Allium sativum; assembly: GCA_030737875.1. NCBI lineage: Eukaryota > Viridiplantae > Streptophyta > Magnoliopsida > Asparagales > Amaryllidaceae > Allium > Allium sativum. The sequence continues at coordinate 184,569,983 of CM060925.1, read as the reverse complement.
ATGTTATGGTTGATGGATGCATGTGGATGCAATTGTTTGCTAGTGGTTGCTCGTGGATGCATATACACACACATTAGGCACTAGATCGGCTCAGTCACTTCATGTTGCATATCGCACAAATGGATGTGGTAGTTAGATTGATGGATGTATCATGGCTGTGTTATCATATGGATGATGCATTTTTGTGTATGGTTGTGCACGCATATAGAAATTGTATGTGTCAATAGGGTTTCGCATACATATTGGATGCATGGCACTATCATGGTTTGCATTAAGGAGGTCGACTGAATCAGTAGACCGCCTGATTTTGCATTAGTATACGGACATATACACGCACTTTCTGCATATGTTCATACATCATTAGAAGTTTCTAAGGATAATGGTTGCTTGTGGTTGATGGTTTAGTAGATGGTTGTTTGGTTGGTAGGATACGTTCTCCTTAGCTTAGAGATTTCGGGGACGAAATCTTTTAAGGAGGGGAGAATGTAACACCCCGAATTTCAATTAATACTAGTATTCACTAATTACAGAATAAATAATCTCAGATGTGAGAATTGGGGGAAACGGGCTGCGTCATTTCGTTCGTCTCGGAAAAATACGCAAAATAGAGTCCGAGTTTTCGAAAATCGGAGTCCGTATGGCCCAGTTATGGCCCGATGAAGTTTGCAGAAAATTCAAAACTAAAAACAGATTTAAAAATTTAAATTTCAGATTTTGGAATGGAACAGGCGGGGTCAGGCGGGAAGATTCCCGCCCTACCCATGTCGACAGGGCTGTCGACAGGCCTGTCGACAGGGGTGTCGACCTGCCTGTCGACTTGCCTGTCGACAGGGGTGCGGCGTCCAGTGAACCTGGGTGCACCAGGTTGGGTTCTAGGCTGGCTTAGAGGGCTGGTTCTAGAGACTTCCTAAATCTAAGGGTCCTAAACTAATCTAGGGTTAATCTAAGGGCCTAAAACACAACCTAATCCTATAAATAAGACCCCAACCCTACCCTAATTCATTCATAATTAAATCTTGTAATTAAACTATGGCAAAATGAAACTTGATCATGGCCTCCACTAATTTATGAAGAGAGTTGCAAGCTAATTCCATTTTAAGCATCTTAATCTTCTTCATTTAGAGTGCAAATTTGCTAGTTGTGAGTTTCTATCACTTTGATGATCTTTTGTTAAACTAAGTAGATGAGATGTGATGAGATTTATGGTTTTGTATGTGGATTAATGAGTCTTGAATCATATGATATGATGTTAGCATTAATCCTATGTTTATGCATGTTGAGTATGTAAGTTTATGCAAGTTTAATATGATGTATGTTATGTTTGCATGATGCTAAATATGTAAGTTGTGGGCTATGTGATCATATGCATGTTATGCAAGTTCATGGTGATATGCTATGCAAGTTACATGTATGTTAATATGCAAGATATGTTATGCAAGTTACATGTATGTTAATATGCAAGATATGCTATGCAAGTTACATGTTTGTTAATATGCAAGTTACATGTATGTTAATATGCAAGATATGCTATGCAAGTACATGTTTATTAATATGCAAGTTACATGTTTGTTAGTATGCAAGTTACATGTATGTTAATATGCAAGATATGCTATGCAAGTTACATGTTTGTTAATATGCAAGTTCATGATGACATTATGTAAGTTTATGAGTTAATATGCAAGTATGTTATGCAAGTTAATATGTAAGTTATATGACATATTATATGCAAGTTATGTGACATGTTATACAAGATTATATGCAAGATATGTGACATGTTATGCAAGTTCACATGCAAGTTATGTGATTGTTAATATGCAAGATGGCACCTTTGAAACATGTTCATACATATGTAAGTTGACACCTTTTATATGTGTTATGTCATGAGAACGAAATTACGTGGGAACGATGGGGTTAATTAAATGCATATGTTAATAAGATTGTGTGAAATTAATATAATTATGCATAACATAAAATAAATGAACATAGTATGGGAATTTGCCTATTAAGTTAGGTGTACCCATACTATGTGTTGGGAATTTGCCTATTAAGTTAGGTGTACCCACACTTTGGAGTTGAGAATTTACCTATTTAGTTAGGTCTACCCATATTCTTAAAAATGCGTAATTAATTAGGGATAATTAATATAAATTATGAGGGTGATTAATTAGGTGTAATTAATTGACTAAGACACGAGGTTGGACTTAGTTGTAGCGTAAAACTGCCCGGACCCAACCGGCTTAACCAGTTGCTACAAATTTTAGCCCAATGTGAGAGGTCTTAGGCACAAACTAAATACGTGATTAATGTAAAGACACGAGGTTAGACTCGGTTATGACATAAGGCTGCCCGGACCCAACCGGCTTAACCAGCGGTCATAAAAGACAGTCTAATGTGAGAGGTCTTTACAAAGGTTACGATCTTAATTAATTAATTAAGAAACACTTAACCATATTAGCATGTAGAGGGACATGAGGGGTTAAGTGGGTGCCTTGGGTGGCATAAGGAACCTAGTGGGTTGCCTTGGGTGGCAATAGAAAATACGATTAGAATACTTAACCAAAGTGGAACATGTAATTAAAACATGATTAAAGGGTTAAGTGGGATACACTAGAAAAAGGGACAAGCTTAGGTGGGTAGCTTGTGGGAGGCCCATTTCAACCAGTAACCCATACCTATCTTTGTGGGCTCGACCCATGTCGAGGACGGGACACGCATACTGGGTTTGACTGTAAGAGGCAAACGGGTTAGCGGTGGCAACGCAAGTCCAACGGGCTTCATATGCGTGAGTGGGCCCGGGCTGGTAGGTAAGCCGTTGTTGCATCGTGTAGATATAAGCCGTGCACCGTTAATTATATCAGGTTGCCACGTTGGGGAATGGTACACCCCATGGTGGGGCCAGCACGGATATCTACGTTAGGGAGCCGATCGAATGGGGAGTAGTGTGTACACCTAGTGGATTGTAGGGCCCCGTGGCGTCTACTTGGTCACCTAGGGGTACGCAAGTACTATTAAGTTAATTTTATAAGTCCATGGGTGGGATCAACCTTTAAGTTAGGAACGACTGGTGTGGTGCAGTTTAGTAATTTACCTTTGGAAGGGTAGATGCGTCTTTATCTTTTATCTTAGTTTAGTTGACTGCTTAGTATAGCCGTTCATCCCTATATGTTACCGTATATCAATTTATGTCTTCTCTGGTTACTTTAACGATTGTATTGTTAAAGTTATAGGACTCGCTCAGACTTATGTCTGACCCCGTTGCTTTTATCTTTTTCCCAACCCTCAGGTCCTACGGTGGATCCTAGCAGTAGTGGAGCTTGATCGGATTGCTGTTCCAGTCTTTAGGAGCTTGGATAGATGTAAAGCTCCAGTTATCCAGTTATCTTTTCTTTTGTTTTGGCTATTGTATGAGAGTGGGATTATGTACTTCTTTATTTTGATGGATATTGTACTTGACTTTTATTGTGGGTTTATGATGTAACCAGACATGTTTTACTTCCGCTGTTATGAGATGATGTTTTAAATTTCAAGTACTATTTATATCTGTCTTGTTGTAATTTTTCTGTTCTATATTCACTAAAATACTCCACCGATGCTATGGCATTCCCTTAGTGAGTGATCATAGCGGGAGTGGGGTGTTACAGTAAGTGCTCAACTAGGGACAAACATCTATATTATATTATAATTACTGAGTTTGCAAAGAAGCGCTCAGAGCCATTCTCTCAATTTAAAACTCAACCGTCTCGGTAAAATGCGAAAAAATAGTTACCCTGAACAATCTACGCCTCTAACCTCCTGCTAAATAATCCAAATCATCCCTATTTTTCTTCGACTTTCGTTCGTTATTTTCTTCCATCTATCCCAATCTGCAACCTAACCCAAAATCGAAGGCCACCAGATTTGCTCCTAACGAACCCTTGCTCCGCTGCTTTGCTATCTTTTTCCCCGCCCTATCAAGAATGGCTTAGGGCTACGGCTGTTTCCCAAACGCCCATCGATTTGCCCCAAGGGCGTCAAAAGGTCATCGCCTGCAGGTGATCTCTTTATTTTATTTCCACTTGCTCTAGTTATTTTCTTTTTCGCCAACTATTTTCTTCTGATTAGTTACTAAAATGATTTTTTTTTTTTTGCTTCGAAGGTCCACGTATTGAAAATTACGACGGATTAAACTAAATGTTCTGCGTGTAGCAATACCCTTTTGATGCCCATAGTCTACTGAATTGATTTTTTATTCACCAATAATCACTGAATTGCTAGGCTTGAATACAAGAAACAATAAAAAAATAAATAGATTTTGGTTGTTTGCTGCTTTCATGATGCAATTTTAAATGACAAATCGTAGTTGGAGAAACACACCTCATTCAGTTCTACTTTAGTTCAATATGTTTCTTTGTGGAATTCAAATAATATGATGTTACTCTTAGAACATTTTTTGTTGTCGTTTCTGTTACTATGAGATAATTGATCATTTGAACTCCTATACCATTTAGTTTGCATGCCAATGATCGACGGTGGCATCGTCCCTATTTTAACTCTTTGTTTTGTAATATGTTAGTGGTGTAATATCTAACTCCATCCACATTTTTTCCCCAAATTGTTTGTTGAATTTCCAAATTAACATCCATCTTAAGCTTAAACACACCATAGAGCCACGATCATGCTTTCTTGATAGTTTGTTATTGTTAATAATTTATTTATGATATTAGCTATCATTCAATTACTACTTCTAAATATATACTTAGACATAAACTTATTACCAAGTATATTTTCTCATACTATCCTTTCAAACAATATCTATTGGCTGATTCGTCACATAATGGGCCATAAAAAAGGAAAATATGATAATGGGTTATGAACTAAGCTATGCTACTGTGAGAATTTGACCAGCTGAGATTCTTAGTTGTAAAAAATTCATTTATTTATAGGTTTTCATGATAGGCAGTTCTATAATTACAACATTCCACATGTCCATTGGAATATAGATGGCCTCTTCTCTTCAATTGTGATGCATCAAAAATAAGGCTTAATTGTTGCATTATCTGCTTTCTAATTGAGAATAAGTCATACTGCCTTTAATTTTCCAATTTTGATATCTTATTGCTCTTTCTTTTGAGCCTCGAAAAAATGTTCATTTCCAGTTGAAATTATAGTTCTTAGAAATGAATGGAAGTCAAGTTAAGATTCAATAATCTATTTTATGTTTAAAAAAGGGCAAGGAAATGTAAATGAAAATTAAAACAAATACAGTTTACCTTTGATTTTTCTTTATTGTCTATTTGGGTTTCTTCACTCAAATACTTACGATGTATTATTTGTTACTGAAGGGATTATAAACATGTATTTGACTGAATTTCGACACATTGATTGCATTAAAACATATAACTCTGATCTGTATAGTTTACGTATGATCCCAGTACTATGATCTGCTGGATAATGCTTGGATTATGATGAGGAATAATGTTTTTCCATCTTATTAGATATATCGATAGATTGATCACTGTGAATGAAACTATTGAAATATTTCTTCCTTTCCATTTAATGTCCTTTATGGTTTAGGAGGGAAACTACATTAAAATTCGGACCTATATTTGATAAGCATTTTTCTAGATTCGGTGATGCATCCTTAATCTTCATTATTACCAACGATAAATTCATCGTTGCCTTAGTTATTTGTTTTTCAATGTGAATATGTCACTGCAATATAATAAGGTTTGAGCACTTCATCCTCAGCCATAGTCTATTTCTAGTCTCTCCCCGCTTTCCTCCTTACACACCCCACCGATTCACTTTTTCCGTCCCACCCCACTTTTTTTCCTTCGCACCCCACTTTGCAGGCTAAATTCATGGAGGCATTTTAGTAATTTAAAGGGAAAAAATTAATGGGGGGAGGATAGTAAATAACGGGGAGAGAATAGAAATGGTCAATGTTTTATTTGTCATGACGATAAAAAAATTAGAAACGTGTCCTTTTTATTATTCATTTGCAATCGGTGCCTGTTTACATCTTTTACATTGTCTGTTTGAATGTCTCTAGATTTCAACTCTTCTTACCTTCTCTTAGAAACCATTACTTTCTTATTTATTCAATCTCTTACCATGAATTTATTTTGACTTCAAATGCATAGGCGGATGGACAAGAGAGTCCAAAATTTAGGTCATGAAGTACTTCGATGAATTTGGTTGCCTTTTGAAATAATCCTCATCATTTGTAAGACCTTTTATTCATTTATTTCATTTAAGTGGTTAACTACTTCACTAAAAATAAAATCATGTGCATTTTTTCCTCTTTAAGAAAGTAGTATACTTCCAGATTATGTATTTAAAAATGGTAAGATCATTTTCTTGTGACAATAATTAACCACCTTAAGTAAAGAATATTATACGCTATTTTGTTGTTTTGTTTTTATAGATTAGTCATTCCTGGTTAGGGGGCAGAATTAGAAATGAGTACTTCTAGGCAGAAATGAGTACTTCTAATGACATGGAACTGCTGATAGATCGACAGAGGGAAAACTGCAATCTTACTTCTTTAATGTTCAAAGATCAGCCCAACCAACATTAAAATGGCGATGTGTACATTTTCAGTTTGTAAAAATTAATAACAAATATTTGAGTGTGTTGTTTGTTGTATATTTGTGTAGTTTTCATAATAATGACTACATAACTATAAGTGGAGTTCAATTTCAAGGTTGACTATGAAAGTCAAAAATTTAGTTATTACTTTACATTATCATATCGTACAAACTGAATATATGAAGCAAATAGGATAGTCTACCGGTATCAATGTTAGCCCTGCTTCTTTGGCCTAAATTAAAAACCAGAATATTCTTAAGTGAAAAATGAATGCAAAAATATGCATCAAATCAACGTTAACCAATATCAATAATTGGTTTTTCAAAACTTCATTTTGGAGGAAATGTTGGGAAACAATGGCTGAGACACGTATTTTGTCGCTTTCTTGAAGACGATTCGGCAATCTGGCCGATGGTGCAAAACCAGTTCGTACTTTCACCGCCACCTCTAGGATAAAACAGCCTCTGAAAAAATATATCTGATTTGCTTTGCACAACAAATCAGTGCAGATTTGCACTTTCGAAGTTAACTACTCGAAAATTTCTGGTTAGAATATTTTAATGGCGGAGGAAGAGAAAGAAGTATTTTTTTCTGTACTGATCTCGTCTAATCTGAGGATAATATATAGACGAAGATTAGGCTATTCGAAAATACTGGTCAGTGGAGGAAAATAGGATCTGCGAAATACTTGGTCAAGTTTTACCGCTTCATATCAAAGTCGGTTCAGAAAATATTTTCCGTATTATAAAAAAAACTGGTTTGAAAAATGCAGTGTTTTCTGGGCCAAAAATATAAGTGTCTACACCACATAGCCAAGGCCCAAATCCCAAGCCCAAGCCCGAACCGAACAGAGTCGAGCCGGGCCGGGTCGGGTCGAGTCGAGTCGCTCGGTCGGTCGCGCGCGTGTGTGGTGGTCATGATGCATGGACTCCCTCATCACAACAAAGCATGTATTGGGAGCCCCAAGGCCCCATCAAAGCTTCTTAGAAACAAGTATAAATACTTGCATCTTTCTTATAATCCCATGATGTGGGACTATTCACAAATAGGAGCCATCATACACTTATTTCTATATGTTAAACAATTCACAAACACAAAATTTCCAACAATCCCCCACTTGAATTTTTTAAAATATTATCGAGCAGTTTCTAAAAACATAAGACTGTGCATAAACAAAGGTGTCATCCGACTTGAACCTTTGCATAGTGAATAAGATTCAGTTTTTACTAGAGTGACACGTAGTCTTGAACTCTATTCCTGACATCAAACCACACACAATCTTTTCTATAGTGCAATCAAATAAGCCCGTGCATTTATGGCCATACACGTCTAACCCAGTTTAGTGAACGCTCTAGAAGTTTTGCCAAAAACTCCATAGGAAACGGCCTGATTTCCACATTCACATAGGTGAGTCTATCAAGAGTACTCCTGAAGGTAGGTACTCCACTCCAAATGGAGTATAGATCTCATTAAGAGTTTCTATTAACTCATCCTCTATCACTTCAGGAATACATGCTTCTTAGTTTATTATATAGCATGTTCAACTTCTATCACTACACAACTTGTTATTACCCATTGAACCTATTTCTTGGGATCTCCAGTCATTTAGGTCGGGTTACCATTGTGTGTGACTCAACAATCTAAGGGCAATAGTCCCATTCTTTTGGAAGAATTATGGACTTTCTCTCTTGACAGTCCTTTCGTCAAAGGATCTGCCAAATTTTCTTCACTACGTACGTAATCTACTCTAACGGTACCTGTAGAAAGTAGCTCTCTAACCGTGCTGTGCTTACGACGTATTTGTCGTCTCTTACCATTATAATAACGGTTCTGAACTTTTGCAATAGCCGCGGTACTATCGCAATGTATCAACACAGCCGGTATCGGTTTTTCCCATAAGGGAATCTCAACTAGCAGATTTCTCAAATACTCTGCTTCTTCACTAGCTGTGGCTAGTGCTATCATCTCAGACTCCATAGTAGACTGAGCCAAAATAGTCTGTTTCTTGGATTTCCAAGAAACAGCTCCTCCAGCGATGCTAAATATATAGCTACTGGTCGCTTTAGAATCATCAGATAAAGTATTCTAGTCTGCATTAGAATATCCTTCAAGTACAGCTGGAAACTTTTCATAATGTAATCCAAGGTTCATAGTTCGTTTAAGGTATCTCATGACCCTTTCAATAGCATGCCAGTGCTCTATACTAGGTCTACTGGTAAATTTGCACAATAATCCCACGACATAGGCAATGTCGGGTCTAGTACAATCAGTGGCATACCGAAGGCTGCCAATGATGCTCGCATAATCAGACTGTCTTACACCTTCACCAGTGTTCTTAAATAACTTTACACTTGGATCGTATGGTGTGCATGCAGGTTTACAGACAAAATAATTATATTTCTTTAGTATCTTCTCAATGTAATGAGACTGATCCAAAGAAATTCCCTTTTATGATCTAGTAATTTTAATACCAAGGATTACACTCGCCTCACCCAGATCTCTCATATCAAAATTGGCACTTAATAAGGATTTGACTGAATTTATGGCATGAATGTTTGACCCAAAAATGAGTAGGTCATCTACATAAAGGCATATAATAGTGCAAATATCATTCTCAGATTTGTAATTAATGCATTTGTCACTTTCATTAACTTTAAAACCATTTGAAATGATTAAGTTATCAAATTTTTCATGCCACTGTTTAGGTGCTTGTTTTAAACCATATAATGATTTATCTAACTTGCATACTTTATGTTCTTGACCATGTACTACAAATCCTTCAGGCTGGTCCATATAAATTTCTTCGTCTAATTCACCACTCAAAAAAGCGGTTTTAACATCCATTTGGTGTATTAGTAAATTATGAATGGAAGCAAGTGAGATTAATACCCGAATGGATGTTATTCTAGTTACAGGTGAAAAAGTGTCGAAGAAATCTATATTTTCTTTTTGTCTAAAACCTTTAGCTACTAGTCGTGCTTTGTATTTATCTATAGTACCATCAGGTTTTAGTTTCTTTTTAAGCACCCATTTACAGCCTATAGATTTACAACCAGGGGGTAAATCTGCCAAATGCCAAGTCATATTGGATTCAAGAGAATCCATCTCATCATTTATAGCCTCTCGCCAGAAATCGGCATCTAGTGAAGATAAGGCCTCTTGGAGGTTTAAGGGATCCTCCTCTATAGTAAAAGCGCTAAAATCCGAACCAAAATCTTTTACGGTTCTTGCTCTTTTACTTCTTCCAGGTTCAACTTCAGAACTTCTATATCAAGTTCTGTTCTAATAGGCGTACTTAATGTGCCCCCACTATTCCTTAATTTAAAAGGAAATTTAGTTTCATAAAAATCGGCATCATTTGATTCAATTATGTTATGTGCATTTATATCATAAAATCGATATGCTTTGCTATTAATAGCATAGCCTACAAATACACATTCATATGCTCTACTTGCTAATTTTATTCTCTTAGGGTCTGGAATGCGAACATATGCTAGACAACCCCAAGTTCTAAAGTGAGACATTGGGTTTATGATCCTTTAAAATTTCATAAGGTGAAATTTTATTCTTAGATTTAGGGATTCTATTTAGAACATAACATACAGTCAATAAAATATCCCCCCACCAATGTTTTGCTGCACCAGAATTTAGTAGGATGGCAACTACTAATTCGGTAAAAAGTCCTATTTTTTCTTTCGGCTTTACCGTTCATTTCAGGTGAATAGGGTGCAGTTCTTTCATGTACAATACCATGCATTTTATAGAAGTCCAGAATTGAATTGGATTCATATTCTGTTCCTCTATCACTACGAAATCTCTTGATTTTCCTATTTGTTTGATTCTCAATTTCAGTTTTGAATGTTTTAAACATGTCAAAAGCATCACTTTTATTTTTCATAAGATATACATATGTGAAATCAGAACAATCATCGATAAAAGTGATAAAATAACGATGTCCATGTCTAGTCAAAGTGCCATCAAGTTCACATATGTCAGAATGAATCAAGTCTAAGGGTTCAGATTCTCTATCAACAAATTTATGAGGTTTCTTTGTGATTTTTGCTTGTGTACAGAATTCACATTTATTAGATTCAGATTCTGCTATCTTAGGTATCATATTTAGAGTGCTCATATGATGAATTATTCGCTTATTAACATGACATAATCTAGAATGCCAAATATTAAAATCACACAACATATAAGCAGAATTATTCACTTTATTAGATTCAACATTTAATTTGAACATTCCCTCACAAGCATAACCCTTTCCTACAAAGTTTCCCTTATACACAATGGTATACAAGTCAGCCCCAATAAATTGAGTAAACCCTGCCTTATTAAGGAGATAGCCAGAAACCAGATTCTTCCTCATCTCTGGAGTATGCAAAACATCTTTGAGGATCACAGTCTTTCCAGAGGTAAACTTGATCTCCACGTTTCCAACCCCTGCAACTTTAGTGGTGTGAGAATCTCCCAGCAACACTTTCTGATCTTCAGCAGCCGTGTATGTGGAGAACATAGCACGATCATAGCAGACATGGCAAGAAGCACCAGTGTCTACCCACCAACCCTCTGATCCACCAACAAGGTGAATCTCAGTAATCATAGCCATAAGAGGCTCCTCTTCAGTCAAGTTAGCCTGTGGTACAGAGCTAGGCTTTTTCCGACACTTTCGTGTCATATGACCTGGTTTTCCACAGTTGTAACATAGAAACAACTATCCAGAGTCATTCTTTTGGGCTGATTTTTGTTGTCCTTTTGGTTTTCCTTGCGGATTCCCATTCTGTTTGTTGCGTCTATTCCGATTCTTGAAAAACTTCTGATTTGGTTTCAGAACCGCGGGTTTGGTCTTTTTAGTGTTGTTGTTTGAAACAAACAACACTTCCTCTTTCTAGTCCTGTTTGCGTGGTGCCTCCTCAATGCGAAGGCGAGTGATCAAACTCTCTAAGGAAAATTCCTTAGTCTTATGCCGTAAGAAATTTTTAAAGTCTTTCCAACCTGGGGGCAGTTTGTCAATAATAACAGCAATTTGAAACTGTTCATCTAAAACCAAACCTTCGGAGATGATCTCATGAGCTATTTTCTGCAGCTCATGAGACTGCATCTCTACTGACCTATCGTCTGTCATCTGGTACTTCAGATAGCGGCTCACAGCATACTTCTTCGCCCCTGCCTCCTCTGTATCGTATTTCTTCTGCAACGCTTCCCAGATCTGCTTCGCTGTCTTGTCTTCTGAGTTATAGTAATCATACAGATCATCGCTCAATCCGTTCAGAATAAAATTCTTGCACAGATAATCCTGTTCAGTCCAGCTCTGCAACTGCTTTGATTGTTCAGTCCAGGATGTCATCTGCGCTTCATCAGCTCCGTCAGGCTTGTCTGGCAGCTGCGGTTTGTCGGTGGTCAGAGCAGTAGCCATCTTTCTCATCGTCAGGTAGAACTCCATTTTCTGACGCCATCGTTTGAAGTGCAGACCCTCGAAACGAAACGGGGCAGCAGTCACCAATGGGATCTGGAATGCAGAGGAAGGAGCAGCATCATCTATGGTTGTTGTCGAAGCCATTGTTTCTAATCGTGTTCTATTTGTTGGGAAACAATGGCTGAGTCACGTACTTTGTCGCTTTCTTGAAGACGATTCGACGATCTGGCCGATGGTGCAAAACCAGTTCGTACTTTCGCCACCGCTTCTAGGATAAAACAGCCTCTGAAAAAATATAACTGATTTGCTTTGCACAACAAATCAGTGCAGATTTGCACTTTCGAAGTTAACTGCTCAAAAATTACTGATCTCGTCTAATCTGAAGATAATATATAGACGAAGATTAGGCTATTCGAAAATACTGGTCAGTGGAGGAAAATTGGATCTGCGAAATACTTGGTCAAGTTTTACCGCTTCATATCAAAGTCGGTTTAGAAAATATTTTTCGTATTAAAAAAAATCTGGTTCGAAAAATGCAGTGTTTTCTGGGCCAAAAATATAAGTGTCTACACCACATAGCCAAGGCCCAATCCCAAGCCCGAACCGGGCCGGGTCGGTCGGTCGCGCGTGTGTGGTGGTCATGATGCATGGGCTCCCTCCTCACAACAAAGCATGTATTGGGAGCCCCAAGGCCCCATCAAAGCTTCTTAGAAACAAGTATAAATACTTGTATCTTTCTTATAATCCCATGATGTGGGACTATTCACAAATAGGAGTCATCATACACTTATTTCTATATTTTAAACAATTCACAAACACAAAATTTCCAATAGGAAATGACAGTATGATATCCATCTAGATTAGTAAATACCTATAATATGACCAAGAAGTACATCACATAGTTTGTATTGTTGATATATTTATCTATATCTTACAAATACACTTGCATAGTGAAGTTTTTGAAGTTTTATGAATCGCCAAAATTTTGGTCTACTTACCGCTTCATGATTCTCCAACCTAGCAGTATTACATTTTTTCTTCAATTTGTTATATATGTGCATTTAGTTTCTCAGTTCTTTGATCTGTGATTGAATTCTCCTATTTTTCATTTCATATGACCAATAGTTAGCATTTAGTGCCAAGAGCTAGCTGCCAAACATTCTTCAATAATAATCTTGGGATTGGCTTACTAAAGAGAAACACAATATGGGTATTTTAGTTTTCTTCTAAATTTAAATATTTAATTGCAACTGTCTGGTTTTTTTGTCGAGTTTATTTGCTAAAGAAGTGTTTATCCTGCCATGTCAAGAATTCCTTCCTGCTATAATTAAATTCCATATTGGTTATTGATTGCAGTGCTTTCTCCCTAGGAATTCAGTTCTGCTTTCCTCAGTCTTTGAACTTTTCTCCTTTACATAGATTGATTATAATCTTCAGATACTTCTGATGTTTGCTCATTATCTATACTAGAGATATACGTAATACTTGCATGACGATAGTAGTGGAAGAAAAACAAGAAATAAAACCTCGACTTCTATCAGTATGATCCATGCATGTTTTAGTTTATTGAGCTGTTGTGCCTTATACAAATCTTGGGGATCTTGATTTATTGTTTGAGAAGGTGTGATTGTTCTTATCATTACTTTTCTATAAAGTGTTTTGTGAACTCTATTTAGTCTTTGCTTCTTCTGAATTCTATTGACTGTTGCAGTTTAGAAAATATTAGTATATATGAATAATAATTCTGTTGTCACTTTTACGTATAAGTACTGTACCCGTACGTGTCATATTCATATGGCATCGTGCTTTTAGTGTATATTAAATGGTTGAAGTATGTCCGTTGGTTGCATGAATTGAAATATCAGCTATAAATACTTTGCTGGAACTCTTCTTAACATGTCTGCAACTATTTTAATGAAAAATAAGATGACAAACTTATAGATGTTAAAAGTTAATTTGTAATTTTATTAGGCAACAATTAAATGCATTGACAAATATGCTTTTGTATTAATGTAGGGAATAATTTATTCCTATATATGACATAATTAGATAAATCTAGATAAGGCATTATCTGGAATATTCAAGAGAACACATTATATTATAAAAGACAAGTTGTATCTCATGTAATCAATCAAGCATCAAGAAAAAAAATTAAATCTTTTATCTATCTCTCCACATATTGCTCTACTGTGCCTAACAAATTTGGTATCAGAGCTTTGTCAACTTCATTAATCAGTCACTCAAAAACAATGGCAGCAGTCCCTACAATGTTCAAGTACTCTCCAAGTGAAGTGCCAATATTCGAAGGCGAGCATTATGATTATTGGAGCAGTGAGATGATGGACTTCTTCATCTCTCATGATTTATGGGATATCATCGAAAAAGATTATCCGGAGCCACCTGAAGATGGAGATTCCACAAGATGGATGGCTGCACAAGAGAAGTTGTACAAAGAAAATCAAAAGAAAGATGCAACTGCACTTCGGTATATCAAACAAGGAGTGAGTAAATCTATCTATCCAAGAATTTTCAATAAAAGAAAAGCAAAGGATGCATGGGAAGTTTTGCAAAAAGAATTTCGAGGCAATGACAAAGTTATCTCCATTAAACTTCAATCTTTATGGAGAGATTTTGACAACCTGCAAATGAAGGAATCTGAAAATATCAGAGACTTCTTCTCCAGAGTCTCTGAAATTGTAAATCATATTCAATGCCTTGGAGATAACATTCAAGAAAAGAAGGTGGTAGAGAAGATATTGAGATGTCTTCCTCCAAAGTTCGATCATTGCGTCGCTGCAATAGAGGAATCAAAGGACCTTGGCAAGATGTCAACACATGAGCTAATGAGTTCACTTCAAGCTCATGAACAAAGAATTAATAGAACATCAACAAATTCATTGGAGCAAGCATTTCAATCCACCCTCAGTTTTTCAGAAAAGAAACGAAGTTATTACAACTCAAAGAAGGGCTCATTTCAAAAGCAAAATCAAAATCAAAGAAAGGGCAACGAAAGAAATTATCAAGGCAAAGGAGAACAACGACGAGAACAACAAAAAATTCAAGGTAATTCTGCCACTTATTGCATTATTTGCAATAAATCAAATCATAATTCTGAAAATTGTCACTTCAAATGCACGAGATGTCAAATTCCTAATCATTCCCAAAGAGATTGTTGGTATCAAAATAAAAAAGAGAAGGACAAAGCAAATTTTACAAGTGAAGAAAATGAAGAGCAGGTTTTCTACTCTTGTTTATCTGCTAAAAATGAATCACAAGATGCTTGGTATATTGACAGTGGTTGTAGCAACCACATGACCAACAACAAAGACATTTTTGTAGAACTTGATGCAAGTTTTTCATCAGAGATAAAGCTTGGAGATGGAAAGTCGCAAAAAGTTGAAGGAAAGGGAACCATTGCAGTCCACACTAAAAAAGGTAAAAAACTTATCCATGATGTGCTTTACGTGCCAAATTTAGCACAAAATCTCTTAAGTGTTGGACAACTTGTTCAAAAAGGTTATGCGGTGAATTTTGATAATAATTCTTGCAAGATCATTGATAAGAAAAGTAATTTAACAGTGGCAAATATTGACATGACTCCAAATAAAATTTTCCGCCTATTTATGTCTCTAAATGAGAATTGTGCATTCAAATCTGAAAATTCTAATGTGTCTCATTTATGGCATTTGAGATATGGCCACTTAAGCATCAAGGTGTTGCATTTGCTGAAATCAAAGAATATGGTCATTGGACTCCCTATCATCATGAAAGAAAATAAGGTGTGTGAAGGTTGTATTTTTGGCAAAATGCATAGATTTCCTTTTCTGAATACTTCATGGCGAGCAAAAGCTCCTTTGGAGTTGATACATGCTGATATTTTTGGTCCTACAAGGACTCTTTCACTAAATAACAAGAGATATTTCATTCTTTTTGTTGATGATTACACTCGTATGATGTGGATTTATTTTTTAAGTGAAAAATCAGAAGCTTTCTCAAGTTTCCTACGGTTTAAAGCTCTTGTAGAACGTCAAAGTGGACACTTAATAAAAACTCTTTGAACTAATCGCGGAGGAGTTTATTTACAGCGAGTTCATGAATCATTGCAAGAAAGAAGGGATTGCAAGGTTGCTTACTGTGCGATATACACCGCAGCAAAATGGCATCGCAGAAATGAAAAATCGAACAATTGTTGAAATGGCTCGAAGTATGCTGGAAGGAAAATCCATGCCAAAGAAGTTATGGGCTGAAGCTGTTAACACGGCTATCTATATATTGAACCGTTCGCCAACTAAAGCTATTAGAAATATGACACCATTTGAAGCCTGGCATAAAAGAAAGCCCAAAGTAGATCACATGAAAGTATTTGGAAGTGTAGCGTATGCATTGAACCAGAGCCCAAACAAAGATATATTTGAGAAGAAAGGAGAGAAATGTGTCTTTGTTGGTTACAGCGAAGAGTCGAAGGGATATCGGCTATTAAATCCCAAAAATGATCAACTCATTATCTCAAGAGATGTTGTCTTTGATGAAATGGCAGCATGGCAGTGGGATCATGATGGCTACCAAAAATCAAATTCTATGGAGCCTAAAAGATCTCAAAATAATAGCTCTGACGGTTCTCAGCAAAGTATCCATGTAGATAATGCTCCTTGTTACGGCTCAAATGATGAAAATGAATATGAAGACTTGGACTCTTCTATTCGAAAGGTCCGTTCTTTACAAGATATTTATGACTCAAGCAATGTTGTTCTTTTTTCTTGTGAACCGCAGTTATTTGAAGATGCAAGCAAAGAAGATGTGTGGATTGAAGAAATAAAAGAAGAAGGCAAATTGAGTGACGTGAAAGAAGAAAAGAAAATTGCTGAAAAGGAGAAAGATGTGATAATATTGCCAAAAATTAAGGAGTCAAAAAAGGAAGAATTGAAAAAAGAAAAAAAATGTGTAAATCATAAAAAGAAAGTAGTTGAAGAAAATAAAGTAAGCGAAGATGACTCAAATAATGAGAAGTGCAGAATCAAAGTAGATGATAGCAAAGAACACATGAAACAAGAAGAAATTGAAGAGCTTGGTGGAGATTTGAAGCACAAGCAATTTTTTGAAGTATCGCATTGTGATGAAAGAAAGCAAGATGAATGGAGCACCGCAACAAAGATCTGTGAAACTGCATCGAAGACTATGACAATGACAAAGAAGAAGAAAAGAAAAAGAAATTGTGGATGATTTCTTTATTTCTACCAAAGCACAAAAGAGCAGCCAGCGGATTTCCTCACTAAAGCAGTCACATTGGAGAAGTTTGAAAAGTTCAAGAAGCAATTAAAAATTACAAATTAAGGAGGAGTGTTAAAAGTTAATTTGTAATTTTATTAGGCAACAATTAAATGCATTGACAAATATGCTTTTGTATTAATGTAGGGAATAATTTATTCCTATATACGACATAATTAGATAAACCTAGATAAGGCATTATCTGGAATATTCAAGAGAACGCATTATATTATAAAAGACAAGTTGTATCTCATGTAATCAATCAAGCATCAAGAAAAAAAAAATTCTTTTATCTATCTCTCCACATATTGCTCTGCTGTGCCTAACAATAGAGACTTCATCAATCTTCTTACCAAGTGACATGGAGAATATTCCAAAAGCTAACTTTATAATTCTTCGTGATTTGATTAGTTTTTTTGATTTCATATCCTTAATTTTTATTTTTATTCCACTTTTATTTTATGTATACAAACTGGATCTCTCTCAAGATTATTTATATTTTCATAATTTAATATGTAAATACTCATTTCTCCTTAATTAGTTATACAGCTGAGAATGTCGCAAGTTCTAATATTACTGACATGCATATATTTTGATGTATATTTGAATTACTTTGCTTCTCTAAATTTACTTTATTTCCAAGCATGCAAGTTTGAATCTTATCAACATCATTTACCTAATACATTGCGGATCCACTTAGTTATTTTACAAAAGTTTCATATTAAGTTCATTTACACTTATAAATTCCTGTCACAACCAAGTTCTATTCATATGGCCTTATATATTTTATTTGTTTTCACTAAATTAGCACGATTTTTATTCTAATTTCATTGATATTATTACTAGCAACCAAATCAAATGGAGATGAATGTCTCTAGATTATTCACGAGAAGGTTTTAAAATCCTTGGAGGTATAGGGATGATTATTAGAAAATTTGAAAAACTTACATCAATATCCACTATTTTTTTTATTGTTTATAGGATCATGCACAATTAAGCAAAATTCAGCAAACTATTTGGATTGGTCATGCTACAGATGAAAGTGTTAAAGAGAATCAGTTCATGGTAGAAAATATTTCGCTTTTATTTTTGTACATTTTATTTGAAGTACTTTTTTGATTTGCAACATTATCCAATGATCGGCTGAAATTTTACCTCTTTTTAATATATCTATCATTTGTTGAGAATCTTGGTAGCTGTTCAGAATTGGTAGATTTTTTTTGAATAAGTTAAAAAAAGAACGACAAAGCTACTTTACCCGAAACTATTTTTGTCAAAAACTGAGGTAGTGATCCTGACCCTTGAATTGCGTGAATCCAGCCGTTGCATTGAGTACCCTGAATTTTCGGCTGAAAATTTGGACGAGAAATAAACTATTCGCAATATTTGACAAATGAGTTTTCGGGTACTGTAGCACCATTCAAAAAAGAATAGGTGTGAGATATAAGGGAGGGAAGAAGATGTGATCTTTGTTTCATTTTAGGAAACATCAAATAATTAAACCTTTTATGTGATATGGATACAAATTAACTAGCATTCTATATGGATGAATTCAACAACAAAGTACTAGAATAGCAGGGATCTCATCATGTGGGTAATAACATCAAGTAACATCACATTTCCTTTGGTGATATTGTCATATAATTTATGTATCATATATGCAATTAATTTTAAGGAGATGATATTTGTATGATGTATTTTTTCTAATTATGGTTCTTGCAATTTTACTTATTGGTGACACGACCACATTATTTGTAAAAGGATAGAAAGCTTGAGGACTTCAAAAGAGAATGAAGGACATGCATGCTTATAGAGTGCAGTGGTACATAAAGTCTTTATTCTTGGGGATATGCATATCAATTTTCCTAAGGTATGTTGTCTTTTCATATGCTATTTTTACTGCCCTAATTGTAGATATCTGAATTCGATTTTTTAGTCCAGATTCTAGTCTGTTCAAATATTGTCATATTCAGATCCCTTTTTTGATATATATTACTTTAGATTTTAAAAATATAGAACCAGTGGACATATATGTTGCAAGTGAATAAAAATCCTCTTGAAATATAAGCCTTTCTTGAGTTACTAACTTTAAAGTTTAAATCTGAATGTTACTGAAACCTCTACAAAGGTTCCGACATACCATGCATTCTCATATGCTCTTTAGGAATTCAGCAATTTGTCAAATCTCATAGTCTGGTAAGAATTTCTCATGTCTTCAAAAGCTTTGTTATCAACTTTAATAATACAATTATTTGTATGATTATTTGACTTAAAATTGTTGCTAATAACAATTTTTTTTTTTTTTTGCATCAGATTATGCACTATACCTTGTGCTAGATCTCTTTCAACTGCTCCAAAAGTAGTTTCATAGTTGAAATTTGAAAGAACAAGAAATTACAGGGTAGAATATGACCAACTACAAAGGGTAAATATGGATAATAATGAATAATTAATTTATGATATGAAAATTGCATATCATAGATATAATATTTTGTGCAAATTAATATAGGCATCGTTAACTCAGAGTTTATATTTGTACATGTAATGAAAATCATTTTTGTGGGATGTGTTATATCCAAACTACCCTACTTGAGGAAGCTTTGTTGAAGAACAGAAATTATTCTTTAGATTTATATAGTTATCAACATTCAACACTTTAATAGTTCATACAAATATCGACCCTTTATTAAGGTTCATATAAGTGCCTGGGTAATGAGTACCATAGTGGAGTGTGTTATTTTCTCATATTCATGTCCTAATATGATCTTTTTTTCTTTTTCCTCTTAACTCTAATTGCTATTTGCTGTACAAGAAGGATGACTTTAAATCTTATGTTACGTTACCAAAACCTTTTCTAATTCTTGGAGCATATAATATTATCACCTTCATATTTGTCTCTGCTACTCATTGTTGTTTTATATATGTCCAATCTAATTGTTGTTACTTTCATATGTATACTTTTTTACATGGAGGATGCGTATTTTTGTTATTTGTATCTATAGAAGATGGACCAACAGATTATTTGAATGGTTTTGTTTTGTTTAATACCAGTGGTTCATAATTTTGTACATATTGATTTCTTATGTCCAGTTAAACGAAATTTTGTCTGGATGGTCCCACGTTTTACATAAGCGTGTAAATATATTTGCATGTCTGTAACTTCTGTTGTTTGTTATATTTTAGTTATAAAAAAAAGTCCTGTGTGATGTTTTCTTCAATGTACATGCAATTCACAACTACTTCTGTAGCGTATCCCAGCTATCCTTCAACAAGCGTGAACAATAGAAATATACTGTTGTTTTCTCCTTGATAGTTCTAGCTAACTTCAAAAAGGATTTTTTTTCTACTAAGATATATCATAATCTATTTGCTTTCTTTGCTCTACCTATGACGAAGACGAACCATTACATTGGTTGCGCACCTTTCTAATGCACCTTTATACGAGTCTTGGGGGTTAATGGAGGCACTGCAAGCAATTTCAAGCGTGGGCCTCTTATGACAACTAAAATTCGATTCTTTATTAGATAAAATATAGGGTATACATGAGATCTCTAAAAGGTGGATACCTAGTGCCAAAGGCTCCCGTACTCAAGCGCGAGAGGACTTCCCAGGTCAGTCTCCCATCCTGGTACTATTCTTATGGTTTTTCGGGCTCTGGGGTAGTCAATTAGTGCACACAGTCTTTCCTTTACATATGTGAAGAGGCCGGGACTCGAACCTGCATGCTCCAGATTACCAACCGGGTAACCTTACCGTTGCGCTAGGCACCACTTCCATACATGAGATCTCTATGATAATAATTTTGTCAAAAGTAAAGCAATTGCTAATGATTATTGTGTGTGTGTGTGTCTATATATATATATATATATATATATATATATATATATATATATATATATATATATATATATATATATATATAACTATAGCCCGTGTGCGAAGCATGGGTTCACACTTGTGGTATATAAAAGACATGTGGCTATTGCATGCTCACCAACTGTCTAAGGGAAGTCTTAAGCGACATAGTTGTTCTACTGTAATATCAGTTAAGTAGTAACATTCGCAATACTCCTTCTCATATTACAATTGAGAGTATAGACTTTAAGAACGTTGACATATTAGGATGGAGTTTTAAGGGGCTAGGTTCTGCCTCAAGGCTATAAGAGATCATAAGAATCCACCTTTAACAGGTTCATAAGTGACCGAGAATGCCTACCTCATTAGGTCTTTACCCTAAAAATACCAATGATCGATTTACTTGGAAATCCACCTCATTGGTTTGATACTTGGCGTTTGTGTGAATTTTGTGTGTTGCGTTGACATGCCTTGACATATGTAAACTGCCAACACTATAGCTTATGGACTTTAAGTAAACACCATATTTCAATCACACAAAACTTTATGTTCTGACCCCTCTCCTTAACATACCAACAGGTCAGTAGATGGGGTAAAAGTCATGGATGAGGTTATGATGGGAGTTGAAGACAAAGATGAAGCCATTATGATATTGTTAGTAGTTATTACTGTATTTCTTATGGAAACATCGGAGAATGAGTTTATTTGATGTACCCATGTAAAAAATGTAATCTTGATTGTTGGAATTCTGTGATTTTTAAATAAGTGGTACATCTTATTTCAGTATTATATTTTATCTTTCCGCTGTGTGAGATTTCCATTTGAAGTATATGTTTATGCTATCTGTGCAAATGAAATTCCTTATAGGAACCAGACCCGTTTATAATGGTTTTGTGTTTCGCTGGGCCTTTTCTAGCTCGAAATTTTGATACATTCCGGGTGGGTTGTTACACAAAGCTTCAATCAAACTTTTCAAAGGGGAAACCAGAACTTCCAAAGAGGTGGACAAAACCAAAGGGTAGAGACCAGGGTGGCAGGTATGGCAATAACAACTACATACCTGGATGTCAAATTTGTGAGAAGCTTGGACACATAGTAGACAACAATGTAAACACTGGTCAAAATAATGCTCAAGGACAACAAAAGGTTGCAGCTAACTCTAACAACAACACAAGGAATTATAGTGCAAATATGGCAAGTGTGTTGTGACAACCCAAACTTCCCCGTAAAGGAAAGACTGGATTGCTTTGAGAACAATACACAACAGAACACAAACTGAAGAACATTTTATTGCTGATTACAACAGTTACATCAGAGTACAAGAATGTAACAGAGTATGAATACTTATTACAAAAATAGAAATACAATAATATCAGAGTTTTAAATTACATTTAAATAGCAGCGGAAAAGTATTACAAATATACAACTGAAAGGAATACACGGATATAGATCTTTCCGAATACTGCTTCAGCTGTAAGCCAGGATCCTGTAAATATATCTGCAAAAAGCTACTCGACTGCCCGTGTGGAAAATATAGGCACCCGAGTTTGCCAGTGAAACAAACTACAGGTCAGTCATGGGACTGGTATGAGAAATCTTAACTTAGCCTATATAATGATAATAATAAGGCCAATCACAGGACCACGCCGCTAACGCGGAACGGGCTTACTCCATTGGATTGCCAGTGCATAAGATAAAGTAAATCGCTAAACAACGCAATGCTTTTTAGAAAAATGAAACCATTATAAGACCCAAGTCCCATCACACAATGCAACGCAAACCGGAGGATAGGGTTTTACCTTATAATGGTCAAGAGATGCTTGATACGATAAAACGGATTTAGTATTAGTGTGTATATCTACGGGTATATATTTTTCAAAAACAATTTCAATCATAATGTATCAATCATAGACGGCATAGTACCCCATCCTACTATGTCGCCATACTAGTTCTACAATCAAAACCGCAAGGTCGTATTGGAAATTGGGTTTCCATCATGAGTCGAGGCTAGGGGCAAGCTCCTCTCCGATTCGAGACACTCTAGCAAATGCCTCAGTATCCCCCGCAGTGAACCTTTTGAGCGGTAGGGTCGGTCCCCGCCTATCGGCAATGGATTGGTTATGCCTGAACACACGTTTCCCGGTTCCTTTGAACATATAGTATGACCACTAACGGCCTATAAAAATCCGAGGCGCCTCAAAATCCATCATCCACATAAGTAAAATGTCAGCCAGTTTAAGCACTGACACTACCACTAGCTAGAAAGAAACGTGTGCACTCCCTACGGTCCATATCCCGTTTTTGACTCATACCGGGGTGTGAGGCTCGCGAAGTCACGATATACACAAAGCTATGCAGTAATAGGCTATACTTTGATCATCCCACAAGACCCTTCTTTTCAACAAAAGCCTTGATCAATTGCATCTTGGCGTGCCACATTGACAATTCACGCCATGCGATCAATCACTATTAATATATACCAGGGTGTTAGGTAGAGAATAAATCCTCTACCACCAAACAGACATACATTAACAGAAATCGATTTAATTCACATGGAATGAAATCCAATGTCAGACACACATCCATTTACTAGCTTACGCTCTGGGTCTGAGCGAAAACCAAATCCGAACAATCAACCATAGTCCGGACGGCCACAACTGAAGCCCTTCAAGGTAGCTACTCCCATCAAGAGTCTCTGTAGCAACACATCCATTCGATGTGAAGATCGTCGGTCTTCAACCACCGTCTTCATCTTCGACTCTTCATCGCCGTAATAATTATTCGGAATGGGTTAATGTAACAACCCGTATTTTTAATAACATTTTATAATGTAAATCAAGGCAGAATTAAATTCTAAAATCTGAATCAAGGGAAACGGGTAGTGCCATTGCGTTCGTCTCGGAAAATACGCGAAATAGAGTCCGAGTTTTCGAAAAACGGAGTCCGTATGACCAAGTTATGGCCCAATGAAGTTTTCAGAAAATTCCAAGCCCGAAAACAGTTCAAATTCGAATTCAGATTCGAATTACAACCAAGGCAGAATGGGCGGGAATTTTCCCGCCCAGGCAGGGTCGACACAGGGGTCGACCCCCCCAATGGGTCGACACCCCTGTCGAACCAGGGGTCGACCCCCCCGGTCGGACCAATTTTTCTGGTGCACCATTTTGACATGTTGGGTCTTGTTCTGGAAGTTTCTGACGGGAGTTGATGGCTCAGATTCGATTTAGGGTTAATCCTATGGTCTAAACTACCCCTAATCTCTATAAAAAGACCCCTAGACCTAGCCTAAACCCTCATTAATCATTCCTACAACTAAATGCTGCCCAAATGTTCACTAATCATGGCCTCCACCTTCTTCATGAGAGCATGAGTGTCTCAAATCAATCTATGTCATAAAGGAGCCATCTTTCTTAAGTAAAAGAGCCATCTTTCTTTGTCTTTGGGGTTATTCCTTCTTGTCCTCAAGTCTTGAAGTGGAGTTTATCGTCTTTGGTTGCGGATTTGCTAGTGTGGCTTCGTCTCAATCTTATTTTATATTTATTCTAGTCTTCATAGCATTGTAAGCCCTATACTACTCTTAGATTCTAACTATGAAGTTAAATGTGACATGTTGCAAGTTGAGTTTGGGCCTAAGTATGATATGTGCTTTGATTCTATCATGTTATGCATAGATTTATCCTATGCATGTTTGTAAAGCTATCACCTTGACCTTGTGGGCTAAAAGCTATAAGCTTTATGTTGAAATGTTGCATTATGCAACATGAGAACTCTCATAACCTTTATGATAACTTGCATATAATGTTATATGCGAACTTCTAGTCATCATCCTATGTCATCTAGGACCATGTATCACCTATTCGCTAAGTTTGAATGTTATGCATGTAACATGCAAGTTTAAATGAACATATTTATGCTTCATATGCCACCATGTTTAACTTGTGGCCAACCTTATTACCTTATGCCCTTTTTGTTATGCTTTTGCCCAGTTCCCTCTTTTGATCTATGTTATGTTATGCGAAACGTACATGCGATGGGAATGCGTTGGGTTTGGGTAATATCAATGACATGAAAACATGGTTTTAAAATATGACATGAACATTGACTTGTGATTATGTTTGTAAACATAATGATGGACATGACACTTAGAAAATATGAGTGTGGCCAACTCGAGGTTGGGTTGAGTTTGTAGCATAAATCTACCCGGAACCGACCGGGTTACCTAGTGGCTACAAACAATAGGACCCAATGTGAGTAGTTGGTCATGTCGCACTTGAAACCCGAGGGTAGACTAAGTTGTGGTGTAAAGCTACCCGGACCCGCCCGGCTTAACTAGTAACCACAACAAGGTCTAATGTGAGAGGTTGGGTGCATTAAATTAATTAATGCCACATGATAGGGTTAAGTCATGGACTACTTGAATACTTAACCAATTAAACACGATGGATTGGTAGGGTTAAGTCATGGACTACTTGAATATACTTAACCAATTAAACACGATGGATTGGTAGGGTTAAGACATGGACTACTTGAATACTTAACCAATTAAACCCGATGTATTGATAGGGTTAAGTCATGAACTGCTTGAATACACTTGACCAACTCAATACATGGTTAGGATAGGGTTAACCACACTTAACCCGCTTGAAACCCTAGTTACGTGGTCCTTTTCAGCAGTAACCTACTTGGAAGTATCATGGGTACCCTGGACTAGGCTAGGGTGGGGCACGATTACTGGACTGATTGTAAGAGACCAAAAGAGACGGATGAAGGGTGCACCGGTTGTTCTGGCGGACCATGGTCGTGCACATTAAGTCCGGAGTTGAACATGGGCACCAGTAGGTTTAGACTGTGCGTGCTTGAATTGTGTCTGTGGTTTACACCTTAGGGCTGGATACACCCTGGGGTGGACCTAGCACAGTTAACTACATTCCACGATTAAGCCGTATGACACCGATACACGACGAGTTAGGCTTATAGGGAGCCGATCGACTAGACCGAGTAGTTGGACCTCGATTTAGGTCATCTCATGATGTGGGCCAGCTTTGGGCCAAGGGATCATTTCTTGTTTATACTTGACATGGATTGGAATACTAGTACACACCTGGTGCAACTTAACCTTGTATATGCGATGTCACACTTGATCTATCTTATTAACTTTTCACCATGCCAGTTATCACCCTACATCTCATCTCTGTTTTACATGTTCAGTTAACTTTATTAGTTTTTATACTAATAGTAGATAGGACTTACCGGTCTTTTTGACTGACCCGTTTTCTTTTGCCTCTTTCCTTCCGTTCCCCCCCAGGTTTACAGGGTGGGAACACTGGTACCTAGCTTGGATATTTAGCTGCTTTTCTGGATAGCTGATGTATGGTTTGGACTTGAGCACGCTATGGCTTTATTCTACCTTGGGGATAGTTACTTTATGATTTTCTTTCCAGTTTTCAGTTGATGTTTCTAGACTATGTTTTGTCGAAAATAATGACCAAGTACTTTGATGTAACTTGACTATGGTTTTGAAATGTTAGTTTTATCCGCTGCTTTATTTACTCTGTCTTTACTTATATGTTCTGTCTTGTGATATCTGCATGCATGATTACCTTGTTTAACGCCCCTCCAAAGCTAGTGTGCTTGCAAGAGTGGCATTGGCGGAGGTGGGGTGTTACATTTGGTATCAGAGCCAGGTTTACAAGATTGGGCAAAAGTTTTCAAGAAAAGTTTTAAAACTTACCTTTTGAAAAGCTATTTTCAAAACCAATTAAGTATTTTCCAAGAAAAGTCTAGTTATTTTAAAAGGTTATTCCCCAAAAGCCATTAGCACTATCCTTCGTTCCCTCGTTCTGAATCTATCTTTTTCTTTTTCAGTATGGCCGATTTTAACCTTCCCGAGGGAGTAACCATTCCCGGATGGTTCAGGAGGTACTTGGAAGCTAGGGCCAACGATGTGGGCCTAGCAAACACCCCCACCGTAACTGAGGTCCCTCCTCCTCCTCCTCCTCAGAATCCACAAGCAGATTTCGCTAAGGTTTGCAAAGACTTTAAGGCAATGGGTGGCAAGAATTTTATTGGGACGGAGACTTTTGTGGAGGCAAGAAATTGGTTGAAAGAAACTGAAGATCTCTTCGCCATCTTTGATGTGGAAGACCATAGAAAAGTTCTGTTGGCAGCATGGCTATTGAAAGAAGAAGCTGCTTATTGGTGGGAGGTCACCAATGCTACTAGGCCTATAGAGACTTGGGCCGACTTTAGGACGAGGTTTGGGCTTAAGTTTCTATCATCAGCTGAGGCGAATCTGCAATTGGAGAAGTTTATATCTTTGAAGCAGGGGACATGACAGTGAGGGAGTATGTGAATAAGTTTAACCAGCTCGCTCGATTCGGTTTGGACATGGTTAATACTCCCCAGAAGAAGGCTTTACGCTTTGCACGAGGGTTGAATGAGCCATTACAAGGTTTAGCCCTGTCTCATATACCCATGGGAGCCACTTTTGAAGGCCTAGTGGACATGGCATTGCTTCAAGGAGACGATAAAAATGGCAAGAAAGAAGTCAAGGCTAATGAGACTCAAACCAAGAAGACAGACTCCAAGTGGGGAGGAAACCAGAGTAATCAGAACAACAAGAACAACAAGAACAACAAGGGCAACAAGGCCAAGGCAAAGGACCCAAGAAAATGCAACTTCTGTGGGATTGTTGGGCATATAGCCAAAGATTGCAGAAAGAAGAAGAGGAAGTTGGGCGAATGCTTTCACTGTGGAGAGCCTGGACATCTTAGCAAGGATTGCCCCAAGAAGCAAGGACAAGGGCAAGGACAGACTCAGCGTGCAGGACCTTCTGGAGGGCAAGTGCATGCCCTCAACACTGCTCCAGTTCAGGACCGAGGTAGTATTTCTATAGAAAGCCTTGTTTATATTTCTGATTATCCTGTTCGCACCTTATTTGATTCTGGCGCATCGCATAGTTTTATTTCTTCTGACATTGTTGAAAGTTTGCACCTAAGTACTAGTCTAGTTGAGGATCCCGTTAGTGTTTCAAATCCAATTGGGGGTTCCGCCCATCTATCTATGATTTGTGTGTATTTGAAGATTTCTATCTTGACCGTAGAATTCACGTGTAATGCTTATGTTCTCGGATTCACGGGATACGGGTTGATTTTGGGCATGGATTGGTTGTCCAGTTATGGAGCCATCCTCGATTGTGAGCATAGGGTGGTGAGGCTCATGACTCGCCTCGGTAATACCCTATAAATTTCTTGTAACCCTAGAGGTCCCGTCATGTTATGTCATCTTGAATCTCTTGACTCGTCCATCGATGATCTGCAATCTGTAAGGGTGGTCCGAGACTATCCTGATGTCTTTGAAGAAGTTAAGGGGTTACCCCCTAAACGAGAGATAGATTTCCGCATTTATCTAGTCGATAATGCCAAGCCAGTATCATTGCCCGTTAGGCACATGGCCCCACGTGAAAGAAGGGAGCTCAGTAAGCAAATCAAGGAGTTGCTTGAGAAGAATTTTATTAGGCGAAGCATTTCTGAATGGGGTGCTCCTGTGGTATTCGCTACTAAGGCGGATGGTTCGCTTCGTCTATGTGTTGATTATCGAGAGTTGAACAAGCTGACAAAGAAGAATAGGCATCCGCTACCGAGGATTGATGACCTCTTTGACCAGCTTGTTGGTGCTTCTGTTTTCTCTCAGCTCGATCTAGCCACCGGATTCCATCAGCTTAGAGTGGCTGAGGATAGTATTGATAAGACTGCGTTTAGGACTCCAGATGGATTCTTTGAATGGCTTGTCATGCCATTCAGTTTGACTAATGCACCCGCCTACTTCGTATATTTGATGAGTAGGGTGTTCAGGGAGTTCCTTAACAAGTTCGTGGTTGTCTTCGTGGATGATATTCTGATCTTCTCAAAGGATGAGGAAGAACATGCTAGACATCTCAAGGAAGTGATGGATACGCTTAGAGCTCATCAGTTGAAAGCCAAGTTCTCCAAATGCCATTTTTGGAGAAGGGAAGTTCGGTTTCTTGGACATATAGTTTCTAAGCAAGGCATAGCGGTAGATCCCGCGAAAGTGGTTGCAGTTCAAGACTCCTAGGAATGCAACCGAAGTAAGAAGCTTTCTCGGTCTGGCGGGCTACTATAGGAAGTTCATCAGGGACTTCGCTAAGATTTCGGCCCCTCTTACTAAGTTGACGAAGAAGAACTTAGTCTTTGCATGGGACTTGGAGTGTGAGCTTGCTTTTCAAAGGCTCAAGAGAGCCCTTACCACAGCTCCAGTTTTGGCATTACCCGATAGTGGTAAGATGTTTACCGTGTACACAGATGCATGTGGCACGGGGTTAGGTGCTGTTCTGATGCAAGAGGGAAGGGTGGTATGTTATGGGGGTAGGCAACTTAAATTTCATGAGAAGAACTATCCCACTCATGATTTGGAGTTGGCGGAGATCGTCTTTGCACTCAAATCCTGGCGCCACTATCTTCTTGGCGAAAGATTTGAGTTGTATACTGATCACAAGTCACTCAAGTACCTCTTCTCGTAGAAAGATCTGAATATAAGGCAGCAAAGGTGGATGGAATTCTTGGCATCATATGACTTCGAGATAGCTTACACCCCTGGCAAGGGTAATGTTGTGGCAGATGCACTAAGCAGAAGGAGGTTGACTTTGAGTCCCTTGTTTGTTGAGAGGAGGAGGTTGACTTTGATTTGACATCGGCTGTTGATTCGATGACGGGTTCTTTAGCATCCCTTGAGCTTAGACCTATGCTTCTTGATCAAGTTGGGGTTTCGCAGAAGGAAGATCCACAGATAGTCGAAGTCATGGACAAGTTGATTCGTGGTGAGACGTCTAGTCACCTTGCTAGATATACTATTGATGATAAGGGTTGGCTAAGGCGCGATGGAAGACTATGCGTTCCACAAGTAGGAGACTTGGTGCATAAAGTTCTCGAAGAAGCACATCACTCAAAGATGACTATACATCCTGGAGGAGATAAGATGTATAGAGATATGAAGCGCATTTTCTTTTGGGCTAGAATGAAGAAAGATGTGGCAGAGTATGTTTCAAAGTGCATGGTGTGCCAACAAGTGAAAGCCGAGTCAAAGAAACCAGGTGGGCTATTACATCCATTAGAGGTCCCGCAATGGAAGTGGGAGAGTATTTCTATGGAATTTGTGGATGGATTGTCTAGGTCAAGGAAAGGGAACACGAGCATATGGGTCGTAGTTGATAGACTTACGAAGAGTGCTCATTTCATTCCTGTAAAGAGCAAGAGGACCGCATCATGGCTAGCATCTATTTATCTTCGGGAGATAGTGCGGTTGCATGGAG
Organism: Allium sativum; assembly: GCA_030737875.1. Taxonomy (NCBI): domain Eukaryota; kingdom Viridiplantae; phylum Streptophyta; class Magnoliopsida; order Asparagales; family Amaryllidaceae; genus Allium; species Allium sativum. The sequence continues at coordinate 184,539,546 of CM060925.1, read as the reverse complement.
TTCCTGCTAGCATAGTTAGCGATCGTGACCCAATTTTCACTAGCCAGTTCTGGAATAGTTTGCAAGAAGCGATGGGTACGCGATTGAATCTGAGTACAGCCTATCACCCCCAGACGGATGGCCAAACCGAAAGGGTGAATAGAGTGCTAGAAGATCTTTTGAGGCTTTGTGTTCTTGACTTTGGTGGTACTTGGGAAGACCACCTTCCTCTTGTAGAGTTTGCTTATAATAATAGCTATCAAGCCAGCATAGGGAAGGCACCATTTGAAGCTTTGTATGGAAGGCCGTGTAGGTCACCATCTTGTTGGTGGGAGACAACAGATAGGCTTATACTTGGGCCCGATATGATACGGGACACATCCGAGAAAGTTGAATTGGTGAGAAGACGGATGAAAGCGGCCCAAAACAGACAGAAATCCTATGCTAACAAACGAAGGGTAGATTTGGAATTCGAAGTGGGAGACATGGTTTTCGTGAAGGTTTCCCCTTTGCGTAAAGTGGTACGTTTTGGAGCAGTTGGGAAGCTGGCACCAAGGTTCGTAGGACCCTTCCCTATCATAGAGAGAATTGGAAAGATGGCCTATAAGGTGGAATTGCCCGAGAAGCTAGCCGGAGTGCATAATGTCTTTCATGTCTCGCATCTCCGAAAGTGCCTACATGAGTCCGCTGAGGTGGTTGAACCAAGCAATCTTGAAGACGTGGAGGTAGAGAAAGAGGAAACCTTGAGGAGAGCTCCGATTCGTATCTTGGGAACAGAGATCAAGAAGTTAAGGAATCGAGAAGTCAAATTGGTGAAAGTTCAGTGGAGTGAAGCCGATGAAGATGCAACTTGGGAAACCGAGGAGAAGATGCGTGGACTTTATCCATTCCATTTTGAGGGTACATTCTCAATCTCCTTTCTTAATCAGCATATCTTTCTTTTTGCTATCCATGTTTATCCCGTTTATCTTGTTAACCTTGTCATGAGAACCTTAAGTAGAAACTCTTTGGATGAAACATGTATTTGAAACATGTTATGCTTGATGTTTGCAAGTGGTTGCAAGTGTTTGCAAGTGGATACTCGTGGATGCATGACACACATTAGGCACTAAGATCGGCTCACACACTTTCATATTGCATATGCATGAGTGCTGATACTTATTCATGGATGAAACTTGTTGTGCTATCACGTGGATGTTGCATATGAATGAATGTTATGTGCACTCATGTAGAGATTATAAATTATGTTAGGAATTTGCATACATATGGACTCATTTCACTAACATACTTTGCATTAAGGAGGTTTACTGAATCAGTAACCGCCGGATTTTTGCATTAGATAAGTACATATACACACACCTTTTGCATATGTGCATACAGCATTTAGAATCTTTTTAAGGACAATGGTTACTTGTGGATGATGTTTCGAGTAGATGGATGATGGATGGTAGGATACGTTCTTCCTAACTTGGAGAATTCGGGGACGAAATCCTTTAAGGAGGGGAGAATGTAACAACCCGTATTTTTAATAACATGTTATAATGTAAATCAAGGTAGAATTAAATTCTAAAATCTGAATCAAGGGAAACGGGCAGTGCCATTGCGTTCGTCTCGGAAAAATACACGAAATAGAGTCCGAGTTTTCGAAAAACGGAGTACGTATGACCAAGTTATGGCCCAATGAAGTTTTCAGAAAATTCCAAGCCCGAAAACAGTTCAAATTCGAATTCAGATTCGAATTACAACCAAGGCAGAATGGGCGGGAATTTTCCCGCCCCAGGCAGGGTCGACACAGGGGTCGACACCAGTGTCGACCCCCCCAATGGGTCGACACCCCTGTCGACCCAGGGGTCGACCCCCCCGGTCGGACCAATTTTTCTGGTGCACCATTTTGACATGTTGGGTCTTATTCTGGAAGTTTCTGACGGGAGTTGATGGCTCAGATTCGATTTAGGGTTAATCCTATGGTCTAAACTACCCCTAATCTCTATAAAAAGACCCCTAGACCTAGCCTAAACCCTCATTAATCATTCCTACAACTAAATGCTGCCCAAATGTTCACTAATCATGGCCTCCACCTTCTTCATGAGAGCATGAGTGTCTCAAATCAATCTATGTCATAAAGGAGCCATCTTTCTTAAGTAAAAGAGCCATCTTTCTTTGTCTTTGGGGTTATTCCTTCTTGTCCTCAAGTCTTGAAGTGGAGTTTATCGTCTTTGGTTGCGGATTTGCTAGTGTGGCTTCGTCTCAATCTTATTTTATATTTATTCTAGTCTTCATAGCATTGTAAGCCCTATACTACTCTTAGATTCTAACTATGAAGTTAAATGTGACATGTTGCAAGTTGAGTTTGGGCCTAAGTATGATATGTGCTTTGATTCTATCATGTTATGCATAGATTTATCCTATGCATATTTGTAAAGCTATCACCTTGACCTTGTGGGCTAAAAGCTATAAGCTTTATGTTGAAATGTTGCATTATGCAACATGAGAACTCTCATAACCTTTATGATAACTTGCATATAATGTTATATGCGAACTTCTAGTCATCATCCTATGTCATCTAGGACCATGTATCACCTATTCGCTAAGTTTGAATGTTATGCATGTAACATGCAAGTTTAAATGAACATATTTATGCTTCATATGCCACCATGTTTAACTTGTGGCCAACCTTATTACCTTATGCCCTTTTTGTCATGCTTTTGCCAAGTTCCCTCTTTTGATCTATGTTATGTTATGCGAAACGTACATGCGATGGGAATGCGTTGGGTTTGGGTAATATCAATGACATGAAAACATGGTTTTAAAATATGACATGAACATTGACTTGTGATTATGTTTGTAAACATAATGATGGACATGACACTTAGAAAATATGAGTGTGGCCAACTCGAGGTTGGGTTGAGTTTGTAGCATAAATCTACCCGGAACCGACCGGGTTACCTAGTGGCTACAAACAATAGGACCCAATGTGAGTAGTTGGTCATGTCGCACTTGAAACCCGAGGGTAGACTAAGTTGTGGTGTAAAGCTACCCGGACCTGCCCGGCTTAACTAGTAACCACAACAAGGTCTAATGTGAGAGGTTGGGTGCATTAAATTAATTAATGCCACATGATAGGGTTAAGTCATGGACTACTTGAATACTTAACCAATTAAACACGATGGATTGGTAGGGTTAAGTCATGGACTACTTGAATATACTTAACCAATTAAACACGATGGATTGGTAGGGTTAAGACATGGACTACTTGAATACTTAACCAATTAAACCCGATGTATTGATAGGGTTAAGTCATGAACTGCTTGAATACACTTGACCAACTCAATACATGGTTAGGATAGGGTTAACCACACTTAACCCGCTTGAAACCCTAGTTACGTGGTCCTTTTCAGCAGTAACCTACTTGGAAGTATCATGGGTACCCTGGACTAGGCTAGGGTGGGGCACGATTACTGGACTGATTGTAAGAGACCAAAAGAGACGGATGAAGGGTGCACCGGTTGTTCTGGCGGACCATGGTCGTGCACATTAAGTCCGGAGTTGAACATGGGCACCAGTAGGTTTAGACTGTGCGTGCTTGAATTGTGTCTGTGGTTTACACCTTAGGGCTGGATACACCCTGGGGTGGACCTAGCACAGTTAACTACATTCCACGATTAAGCCGTATGACACCGATACACGACGAGTTAGGCTTATAGGGAGCCGATCGACTAGACCGAGTAGTTGGACCTCGATTTAGGTCATCTCATGATGTGGGCCAGCTTTGGGCCAAGGGATCATTTCTTGTTTATACTTGACATGGATTGGAATACTAGTACACACCTGGTGCAACTTAACCTTGTATATGCGATGTCACACTTGATCTATCTTATTAACTTTTCACCATGCCAGTTATCACCCTACATCTCATCTCTGTTTTACATGTTCAGTTAACTTTATTAGTTTTTATACTAATAGTAGATAGGACTTACCGGTCTTTTTGACTGACCCGTTTTCTTTTGCCTCTTTCCTTCCGTTCCCCCCCAGGTTTACAGGGTGGGAACACTGGTACCTAGCTTGGATATTTAGCTGCTTTTCTGGATAGCTCATGTATGGTTTGGACTTGAGCACGCTATGGCTTTATTCTACCTTGGGGATAGTTACTTTATGATTTTCTTTCCAGTTTTCAGTTGATGTTTCTAGACTATGTTTTGTCGAAAATAATGACCAAGTACTTTGATGTAACTTGACTATGGTTTTGAAATGTTAGTTTTATCCGCTGCTTTATTTACTCTGTCTTTACTTATATGTTCTGTCTTGTGATATCTGCATGCATGATTACCTTGTTTAACGCCCCTCCAAAGCTAGTGTGCTTGCAAGAGTGGCATTGGCGGAGGTGGGGTGTTACATTTGGTATCAGAGCCATGTTTACAAGATTGGGCAAAAGTTTTCAAGAAAAGTTTTAAAACTTACCTTTTGAAAAGCTATTTTCAAAACCAATTAAGTATTTTCCAAGAAAAGTCTAGTTATTTTAAAAGGTTATTCCCCAAAAGCCATTAGCACTATCCTTCGTTCCCTCGTTCTGAATCTATCTTTTTCTTTTTCAGTATGGCCGATTTTAACCTTCCCGAGGGAGTAACCATTCCCGGATGGTTCAGGAGGTACTTGGAAGCTAGGGCCAACGATGTGGGCCCAGCAAACACCCCCACCGTAACTGAGGTCCCTCCTCCTCCTCCTCCTCAGAATCCACAAGCAGATTTCGCTAAGGTTTGCAAAGACTTTAAGGCAATGGGTGGCAAGAATTTTATTGGGACGGAGACTTTTGTGGAGGCAAGAAATTGGTTGAAAGAAACTGAAGATCTCTTCGCCATCTTTGATGTGGAAGACCATAGAAAAGTTCTGTTGGCAGCATGGCTATTGAAAGAAGAAGCTTCTTATTGGTGGGAGGTCACCAATGCTACTAGGCCTATAGAGACTTGGGCCGACTTTAGGACGAGGTTTGGGCTTAAGTTTCTATCATCAGCTGAGGCGAATCTGCAATTGGAGAAGTTTATATCTTTGAAGCAGGGGACATGACAGTGAGGGAGTATGTGAATAAGTTTAACCAGCTCGCTCGATTCGGTTTGGACATGGTTAATACTCCCCAGAAGAAGGCTTTACGCTTTGCACGAGGGTTGAATGAGCCATTACAAGGTTTAGCCCTGTCTCATATACCCATGGGAGCCACTTTTGAAGGCCTAGTGGACATGGCATTGCTTCAAGGAGACGATAAAAATGGCAAGAAAGAAGTCAAGGCTAATGAGACTCAAACCAAGAAGACAGACTCCAAGTGGGGAGGAAACCAGAGTAATCAGAACAACAAGAACAACAAGAACAACAAGGGCAACAAGGCCAAGGCAAAGGACCCAAGAAAATGCAACTTCTGTGGGATTGTTGGGCATATAGCCAAAGATTGCAGAAAGAAGAAGAGGAAGTTGGGCGAATGCTTTCACTGTGGAGAGCCTGGACATCTTAGCAAGGATTGCCCCAAGAAGCAAGGACAAGGGCAAGGACAGACTCAGCGTGCAGGACCTTCTGGAGGGCAAGTGCATGCCCTCAACACTGCTCCAGTTCAGGACCGAGGTAGTATTTCTGTAGAAAGCCTTGTTTATATTTCTGATTATCCTGTTCGCACCTTATTTGATTCTGGCGCATCGCATAGTTTTATTTCTTCTGACATTGTTGAAAGTTTGCACCTAAGTACTAGTCTAGTTGAGGATCCCGTTAGTGTTTCAAATCCAATTGGGGGTTCCGCCCATCTATCTATGATTTGTGTGGATTTGAAGATTTCTATCTTGACCGTAGAATTCACGTGTAATGCTTATGTTCTCGGATTCACGGGATACGGGTTGATTTTGGGCATGGATTGGTTGTCCAGTTATGGAGCCATCCTCGATTGTGAGCATAGGGTGGTGAGGCTCATGACTCGCCTCGGTAATACCCTATAAATTTCTTGTAACCCTAGAGGTCCCGTCATGTTATGTCATCTTGAATCTCTTGACTCGTCCATCGATGATCTGCAATCTGTAAGGGTGGTCCGAGACTATCCTGATGTCTTTGAAGAAGTTAAGGGGTTACCCCCTAAACGAGAGATAGATTTCCGCATTTATCTAGTCGATAATGCCAAGCCAGTATCATTGCCCGTTAGGCACATGGCCCCACGTGAAAGAAGGGAGCTCAGTAAGCAAATCAAGGAGTTGCTTGAGAAGAATTTTATTAGGCGAAGCATTTCTGAATGGGGTGCTCCTGTGGTATTCGCTACTAAGGCGGATGGTTCGCTTCGTCTATGTGTTGATTATCGAGAGTTGAACAAGCTGACAAAGAAGAATAGGCATCCGCTACCGAGGATTGATGACCTCTTTGACCAGCTTGTTGGTGCTTCTGTTTTCTCTCAGCTCGATCTAGCCACCGGATTCCATCAGCTTAGAGTGGCTGAGGATAGTATTGATAAGACTGCGTTTAGGACTCCAGATGGATTCTTTGAATGGCTTGTCATGCCATTCAGTTTGACTAATGCACCCGCCTACTTCGTATATTTGATGAGTAGGGTGTTCAGGGAGTTCCTTAACAAGTTCGTGGTTGTCTTCGTGGATGATATTCTGATCTTCTCAAAGGATGAGGAAGAACATGCTAGACATCTCAAGGAAGTGATGGATACGCTTAGAGCTCATCAGTTGAAAGCCAAGTTCTCCAAATGCCATTTTTGGAGAAGGGAAGTTCGGTTTCTTGGACATATAGTTTCTAAGCAAGGCATAGCGGTAGATCCCGCGAAAGTGGTTGCAGTTCAAGACTCCTAGGAATGCAACCGAAGTAAGAAGCTTTCTCGGTCTGGCGGGCTACTATAGGAAGTTCATCAGGGACTTCGCTAAGATTTCGGCCCCTCTTACTAAGTTGACGAAGAAGAACTTAGTCTTTGCATGGGACTTGGAGTGTGAGCTTGCTTTTCAAAGGCTCAAGAGAGCCCTTACCACAGCTCCAGTTTTGGCATTACCCGATAGTGGTAAGATGTTTACCGTGTACACAGATGCATGTGGCACGGGGTTAGGTGCTGTTCTGATGCAAGAGGGAAGGGTGGTATGTTATGGGGGTAGGCAACTTAAATTTCATGAGAAGAACTATCCCACTCATGATTTGGAGTTGGCGGAGATCGTCTTTGCACTCAAATCCTGGCGCCACTATCTTCTTGGCGAAAGATTTGAGTTGTATACTGATCACAAGTCACTCAAGTACCTCTTCTCGTAGAAAGATCTGAATCTAAGGCAGCAAAGGTGGATGGAATTCTTGGCATCATATGACTTCGAGATAGCTTACACCCCTGGCAAGGGTAATGTTGTGGCAGATGCACTAAGCAGAAGGAGGTTGACTTTGAGTCCCTTGTTTGTTGAGAGGAGGAGGTTGACTTTGATTTGACATCGGCTGTTGATTCGATGACGGGTTCTTTAGCATCCCTTGAGCTTAGACCTATGCTTCTTGATCAAGTTGGGGTTTCGCAGAAGGAAGATCCACAGATAGTCGAAGTCATGGACAAGTTGATTCGTGGTGAGACGTCTAGTCACCTTGCTAGATATACTATTGATGATAAGGGTTGGCTAAGGCGCGATGGAAGACTATGCGTTCCACAAGTAGGAGACTTGGTGCATAAAGTTCTCGAAGAAGCACATCACTCAAAGATGACTATACATCCTGGAGGAGATAAGATGTATAGAGATATGAAGCGCATTTTCTTTTGGGCTAGAATGAAGAAAGATGTGGCAGAGTATGTTTCAAAGTGCATGGTGTGCCAACAAGTGAAAGCCGAGTCAAAGAAACCAGGTGGGCTATTACATCCATTAGAGGTCCCGCAATGGAAGTGGGAGAGTATTTCTATGGAATTTGTGGATGGATTGTCTAGGTCAAGGAAAGGGAACACGAGCATATGGGTCGTAGTTGATAGACTTACGAAGAGTGCTCATTTCATTCCTGTAAAGAGCAAGAGGACCGCATCATGGCTAGCATCTATTTATCTTTGGGAGATAGTGCGGTTGCATGGAGTTCCTGCTAGCATAGTTAGCGATCGTGACCCAATTTTCACTAGCCAGTTCTGGAATAGTTTGCAAGAAGCGATGGGTACGCGATTGAATCTGAGTACAGCCTATCACCCCCAGACGGATGGCCAAACCGAAAGGGTGAATAGAGTGCTAGAAGATCTTTTGAGGCTTTGTGTTCTTGACTTTGGTGGTACTTGGGAAGACCACCTTCCTCTTGTAGAGTTTGCTTATAATAATAGCTATCAAGCCAGCATAGGGAAGGCACCATTTGAAGCTTTGTATGGAAGGCCGTGTAGGTCACCATCTTGTTGGTGGGAGACAACAGATAGGCTTATACTTGGGCCCGATATGATACGGGACACATCCGAGAAAGTTGAATTGGTGAGAAGACGGATGAAAGCGGCCCAAAACAGACAGAAATCCTATGCTAACAAACGAAGGGTAGATTTGGAATTCGAAGTGGGAGACATGGTTTTCGTGAAGGTTTCCCCTTTGCGTAAAGTGGTACGTTTTGGAGCAGTTGGGAAGCTGGCACCAAGGTTCGTAGGACCCTTCCCTATCATAGAGAGAATTGGAAAGATGGCCTATAAGGTGGAATTGCCCGAGAAGCTAGCCGGAGTGCATAATGTCTTTCATGTCTCGCATCTCCGAAAGTGCCTACATGAGTCCGCTGAGGTGGTTGAACCAAGCATTCTTGAAGACGTGGAGGTAGAGAAAGAGGCAACCTTAAGGAGAGCTCTGATTCGTATCTTGGGAACAGAGATCAAGAAGTTAAGGAATCGAGAAGTCAAATTGGTGAAAGTTCAGTGGAGTGAAGCCGATGAAGATGCAACTTGGGAAACCGAGGAGAAGATGCGTGGACTTTATCCATTCCATTTTGAGGGTACATTCTCAATCTCCTTTCTTAATCAGCATATCTTTCTTTTTGCTATCCATGTTTATCCCGTTTATCTTGTTAACCTTGTCATGAGAACCTTAAGTAGAAACTCTTTGGATGAAACATGTATTTGAAACATGTTATGCTTGATGTTTGCAAGTGGTTGCAAGTGTTTGCAAGTGGATACTCGTGGATGCATGACACACATTAGGCACTAAGATCGGCTCACACACTTTCATATTGCATATGCATGAGTGCTGATACTTATTCATGGATGAAACTTGTTGTGCTATCACGTGGATGTTGCATATGAATGAATGTTATGTGCACTCATGTAGAGATTATAAATTATGTTAGGAATTTGCATACATATGGACTCATTTCACTAACATACTTTGCATTAAGGAGGTTTACTGAATCAGTAACCGCCTGATTTTAGCATTAGATAAGTACATATACACACACCTTTTGCATATGTGCATACAGCATTTAGAATCTTTTTAAGGACAATGGTTACTTGTGGATGATGTTTCGAGTAGATGGATGATGGATGGTAGGATACGTTCTTCCTAACTTGGAGAATTCGGGGACGAAATCCTTTAAGGAGGGGAGAATGTAACAACCCGTATTTTTAATAACATGTTATAATGTAAATCAAGGTAGAATTAAATTCTAAAATCTGAATCAAGGGAAACGGGCAGTGCCATTGCGTTCGTCTCGGAAAAATACACGAAATAGAGTCCGAGTTTTCGAAAAACGGAGTACGTATGACCAAGTTATGGCCCAATGAAGTTTTCAGAAAATTCCAAGCCCGAAAACAGTTCAAATTCGAATTCAGATTCGAATTACAACCAAGGCAGAATGGGCGGGAATTTTCCCGCCCCAGGCAGGGTCGACACAGGGGTCGACACCAGTGTCGACCCCCCCCAATGGGTCGACACCCCTGTCGACCCAGGGGTCGACCCCCCCGGTCGGACCAATTTTTCTGGTGCACCATTTTGACATGTTGGGTCTTGTTCTGGAAGTTTCTGACAGGAGTTGATGGCTCAGATTCGATTTAGGGTTAATCCTATGGTCTAAACTACCCCTAATCTCTATAAAAAGACCCCTAGACCTAGCCTAAACCCTCATTAATCATTCCTACAACTAAATGCTGCCCAAATGTTCACTAATCATGGCCTCCACCTTCTTCATGAGAGCATGAGTGTCTCAAATCAATCTATGTCATAAAGGAGCCATCTTTCTTAAGTAAAAGAGCCATCTTTCTTTGTCTTTGGGGTTATTCCTTCTTGTCCTCAAGTCTTGAAGTGGAGTTTATCGTCTTTGGTTGCGGATTTGCTAGTGTGGCTTCGTCTCAATCTTATTTTATATTTATTCTAGTCTTCATAGCATTGTAAGCCCTATACTACTCTTAGATTCTAACTATGAAGTTAAATGTGACATGTTGCAAGTTGAGTTTGGGCCTAAGTATGATATGTGCTTTGATTCTATCATGTTATGCATAGATTTATCCTATGCATGTTTGTAAAGCTATCACCTTGACCTTGTGGGCTAAAAGCTATAAGCTTTATGTTGAAATGTTGCATTATGCAACATGAGAACTCTCATAACCTTTATGATAACTTGCATATAATGTTATATGCGAACTTCTAGTCATCATCCTATGTCATCTAGGACCATGTACCACCTATTCGCTAAGTATGAATGTTATGCATGTAACATGCAAGTTTAAATGAACATATTTATGCTTCATATGCCACCATGTTTAACTTATGGCCAACCTTATTACCTTATGCCCTTTTTGTCATGCTTTTGCCAAGTTCCCTCTTTTGATCTATGTTATGTTATGCGAAACGTACATGTGATGGGAATGCGTTGGGTTTGGGTAATATCAATGACATGAAAACATGGTTTTAAAATATGACATGAACATTGACTTGTGATTATGTTTGTAAACATAATGATGGACATGACACTTAGAAAATATGAGTGTGGCCAATCGAGGTTGGGTTGAGTTTGTAGCATAAATCTACCCGGAACCGACCGGGTTAACTAGTGGCTACAAACAATAGGACCCAATGTGAGTAGTTGGTCATGTCGCACTTGAAACCCGAGGTTAGACTAAGTTGTGGTGTAAAGCTACCCGGACCCGCCCGGCTTAACTAGTAACCACAACAAGGTCTAATGTGAGAGGTTGGGTGCATTAAATTAATTAATGCCACATGATAGGGTTAAGTCATGGACTACTTGAATACTTAACCAATTAAACACGATGGATTGGTAGGGTTAAGTCATGGACTACTTGAATATACTTAACCAATTAAACACGATGGATTGGTAGGGTTAAGACATGGACTACTTGAATACTTAACCAATTAAACCCGATGTATTGATAGGGTTAAGTCATGAACTGCTTGAATACACTTGACCAACTCAATACATGGTTAGGATAGGGTTAACCACACTTAACCCGCTTGAAACCCTAGTTACGTGGTCCTTTTCAGCAGTAACCTACTTGGAAGTATCATGGGTACCCTGGACTAGGCTAGGGTGGGGCACGATTACTGGACTGATTGTAAGAGACCAAAAGAGACGGATGAAGGGTGCACCGGTTGTTCAGGCGGACCATGGTCATGCACATTAAGTCCGGAGTTGAACATGGGCACCAGTAGGTTTAGACTGTGCGTGCTTGAATTGTGTCTGTGGTTTACACCTTAGGGCTGGATACACCCTGGGGTGGACCTAGCACAGTTAACTACATTCCACGATTAAGCCGTATGACACCGATACACGACGAGTTAGGCTTATAGGGAGCCGATCGACTAGACCGACTAGTTGGACCTCGATTTAGGTCATCTCATGATGTGGGCTAGCTTTGGGCCAAGGGATCATTTCTTGTTTATACTTGACATGGATTGGAATACTAGTACACACCTGGTGCAACTTAACCTTGTATATGCGATGCCACACTTGATCTATCTTGTTAACTTTTCACCATGCCAGTTATCACCCTACATCTCATCTCTGTTTTACATGTTCAGTTAACTTTATTAGTTTTTATACTAATAGTAGATAGGACTTACCAGTCTTTTTGACTGACCCGTTTTCTTTCGCCTCTTTCCTTCCGTTTCCCCCCCCCCCAGGTTTACAGGGTGGGAACACTGGTACCTAGCTTGGATCTTTAGCTGCTTTTCTGGATAGCTCATGTACGGTTTGGACTTGAGCATGCTATGGCTTTATTCTACCTTGGGGATAGTTACTTTATGATTTTCTTTCTGGTTTTCAGTTGATGTTTCTAGACTATGTTTTGTGGAAAATAATGACCAAGTACTTTGATGTAACTTGACTATGGTTTTGAAATATTAGTTTTATCCGCTGCTTTATTTACTCTGTCTTTACTTATATGTTCTGTCTTGTGATATCTGCATGCATGATTACCTTGTTTAACGCCCCTCCAAAGCTAGTGTGCTTGCAAGAGTGGCATTGGCAGAGGTGGGGTGTTACAGTTAAGCCCGGTCTTCCCGAATAACTCACGTATTTTATAATTAAAAATCAAGTACTATTAAAAACACATCCAACGCCTCATTCCAATTCAGAATATTCTTCTAATAAAATATTCGTATTATTCTATCAAAGATAAATCCTTTAAGTTTATTCTTAAATCTTTCTTTTAAAGATTTATTAAAAACCCAATTTGGTTTTAAATATCAAAAATCATTGTTTAATGATTATTTAAATTTAAGAAATAAATCTTATCTTTAACTGGGTTAAAGAACTAGTGTCATTTTAAAACACCGTTCACGATAAACCCAAAATCGACTTCCATTAAATATGGAATCTTCACAGAAATCAAATCAATATATAATCGTTATAATTTCTGTATCCGATCAATAATATAAATGGAATAGTGGTAAAGCCTCTTAAATTCCATATGTAGTATCGGTTTTCTTTTACAGAAGCTTATCTCGGTTATTATTAATTCGAATTCCATTCAATTCCAATTTAATATATTAAATTGGAAAACTTAACTTTTGGAAATTTCCCATTTAAATATTGATACAAGATTTATAAATTCCAAATCATATTCTTACTGTTAATTGAGTTAAAGAACAGATGTCGTTTAAAAACATTGTTCAGGATAAACTCAATTCACAAATCATTTTTATTCCAATTACAAAATATAGTTTGAAACTCTAGTAATCTTAATTAAAAGATTTATTCTTTTCAACTGGGTTTAAGAAAGTGTTATTGAAGACACCATTCACGACAAACCCAATTCCAATTTATTTAATTTAATTTCAATTAAGTATTCACTGATTGGAAAACTTCATTAAATCTTAATTTAATGATTTATTCTAGTTAATAACCAGTTCGTTTCAATAAAAATATATTTTTCTAAAATATATTCTTTTTCTAAAATATTCTTTTTCTAAGAAATTTTCTAAAATATTCTTCATCGGAATGTGACTCACTCAACAACCATATATTGTATGTAATCAACAAACAAAATAAATAATTATTAAACATCCAAATGATGACCAAAATGGAATTTATAACTGTGTGAGCATTACAGTAAATAACTAACGCTCATCACAGACTGTCAATCTATCGATTGATATATAACTAAATATTGGAATTAGTGTGTATCCAGTATCATCCCAATACCCGTGTGGGGTTTCATCCATCAAACAAATAATAGATTATTCGTGCACTTGGGCGATGTGTGAAAATTATCGTCCCAATCACATAAACAAGTCGGGTAACTTGTAAATGGAAGTGTAATATTCAGTTTGAATATATTAATATTATATTTAACACATCAAACATTTCAACATCATAGACATATATTTCAATGCTTTTTTAATGTGAACAAATGGCAATAAAATTCTAGTCTTTTATTTCAATCCTTTTATTGTTGACCAATGACAATAAAATCCTAACTTTTTATTTATTGGCCGAAAAGTATATTTTTGGTCTCATTCATTTTTAAATGACAAAATGAATATTTTACCTCATCCTTTTTAAAATGACAAAAAAAAATGTCTCTTTTATTCTAATTCCTTTAAAGTGACAAAAATCGTATTTTTGTCTAATTCCTTTTAATGTACAAAATATGATACTTTTGTTTAATCTTTTCAATGTAACAAAATATGATAATTTTGTTAAATCCTTTTAATGTAAACAAAATGTTCATTTCTAACTCATTCTCTTTTTCATGAATAAAAATATACATTTCCAATTCATAACTTTTTAATGTATAAAAATATACATTTTCATTTGATCCTTTTTAATATGGCAAAAATATCATTTCTAATTCATTCTTTTAATATGACAAAAATATCATTTCTATTTTATTTTACATTTTCTAACAGAAATGTACTTTTTATTCTAATATTCATTTTCTAGCAAAATGTACTTTTTATTCTAATTTAAATTATGTTTAAATCTATTTCATTTCAATGTAAACAAAATGCCAGTTTTGTCTAATTCATTTCAATGTAAACAAAATGAGTATTTTTACTTCACTCTTTTAAATGATAAAAGAATGTTTTTATTTCAATCTTTATATTTGACAAAAATTAATATTTTTGTCATTCTTTTACCTTTGACCAAAAATGCATAATTTTATCATTCTTTTACATTTGATAAAAATGTATATTTTCCTCATTCTTTTACAATAAATCAAGTTTTGGCAAAAATGTTATTCCTTTCGCTAATCTTTCCTTTTGACCAAAAATGTTAATTTCTTCGCTAATCTTTCCTTTGACCAAAAATGTTAATTTTGTTTCATAAATCAAGTTTTAACAAAAATGTTAATTTTGTTTCGAAAATCGAGTTTTGACAAGAGTGCTATTATTTTTTTTCACTACTCATATTTTGGTAAAATTATGTTATTCTTTCACTAATCATATTTTGGTAAAAGTATGTTATTCTTTCACTAATCATATTTTGGTAAAAGTATGTTATTCTTATTATATTTAACATTTCTAAACAAAAATGTCCCTTTTAATCCTATCCAACATTTTATAAACAAAATGTTATTTTAATCCTATTCAACATTTTATAACTAAAATGATATTATAGTTCTATGCGACATTTCATATCAAAGTGATATTATAATTCTTTGAGTGAAAATAAAAAGGAAATCTTTTATTTATAATCTTTTTATATTCTAAATATTTTAACTTCAATAACATGTTTTTGACAAAAATGTGATTTTTTTCATTTCAATACTTATTTTTTTAACCAAAATGTTATCTTTTATTTCAATAACAAACAAATTTGACAAAAACCATGTTTTAATGAAAACAATTAAATGAATATCTTATTGTTATTCTATTTTTAAACAAAAATTGACAATTCTATTTTGTCAATTCAAATAAAATGAAAATGATAGTCTTATTTTGACAATCCTAACTTAACAAACATGACATTCTATTTGGTTGTTCTGATTCAACCAAAAATAAATTACGATTTTGTAACAAACATGATTCACACCATACCATTCACTGATTCAGCGCAATACAACACAATCAGTATTTCAATAATTATACACATAACACCACATGAATTTTATATAAAATTTCACAATAAAATAAATAATTTTAATTTAAAAATAGAAATCTCACCGAATAGTTTAGATCTGAAATTTCGAAGTGCTCAGTTTTTGTCCTGGTCAATTTCATGGCGTAGATCTCTTCTCTGCGATTTCAACAAACTTCGTTTCGTTCGATTCCGTTCTGGTTTGAAAAAGATATAGATGCTTAAAGTTTATACAATTTTTAATTTATAATTAAATCTCTTAATTAACCTCCTTTTTAATTACCCTTGCTTAATCCTTTCCTCTTCCTTCTAGTATTTTGTTCCAGGCATCGTTCCTCAAAACCGAACCTGTGCTCCCTTTGTCTTCATCGTTGCCGCTCCACAAACATTGCGTCAGAGGTCCATCCACCTACACCACCTCGACAAGCTACACCACGCCTCCCTCCACCATGAAAATCGTGCAACTCGCGGTCCCCATTTGGTCAGAAATGACCTCCAAATGCTCGGCCTCTAAGCCCCAAATTCACACAGTACACGACCTTAAACTCCATCGCCACCGTCCAGACTATAGAGCTCGAGGAGATGAACGTTATTCGCCTTGGAAGTGTTGAAAAATCTGTTGGGGATTGAAAGAAATGAACGGAGAAAGATCGCAGCTTCGTGGCCATTAAAAAAGTAGATACGGCAGCTGGAAAAATAGGATTAGGGTTTACCGTATTCTATACTGTATATATACGTGTATTTATATTTTATTTAATTAATTCCTTTAAATTGCAATATAGCTCGTATATCGTTCAGAACTCCAAATCAAACCCAACAAGTGTCGCCCCCATCTAATAACCCCCATCCCGGACGCAATGGAATATGTTTCGTAACCCAATTCGGCTGTTACGATATGTTTTTCTTTAAATTAAAATATAAATCATTTATTTATTTAATTTGATCGTACATTTTAAATTACCGGGGACACATACTGACTCTAAAAATTACAGAAAAATTATTTCTAGTAATGGTTTGACGATACGGTTCTAACAAGACTAATTTCATCGAATTCTGAGACCTTTTGAAAAATGGCCATTTTCTGGTCGATCCGATTTGACTACAACTGACAAAACATGTTTTCTTTTGCCACGCTCACATTTTAATTCGAAAAATTATGAAAATTGAAACTTAGCAATAATTTGACATTCCGGTTCCAACAAAAGTGGTTTCGTCGAAAACCGAGGTCGTTTGAAAAATGACTATTTTTAAGGCCAATATATTTAATTAAAATATATATAAATTCTATAGCGACTTTTTTAAATTTATACTGGACATAACTTTCAAATTATAAAGTGAAATTTCAGTTTTTCAGATTCGTTAGAAAGGTATGATTAAACAGATTTGAATATTTCTGGTTTTGTTCAATTCTGATTTAAAATGAATCATGTACATTCAGTCAAAGTTCAAATTCAAATTTTCAAACTGCAACGCTGTTTTAAACTCCTTTTATAATTAAATTAAATTTATTTGTTTTAAAATAAATTCTTAGTCGTTATTAGTTAAAATAAATTATTTTAAATATATAAAATCCATTAAAATTCCTAAATTAAAAATTTTTAATTGGCCCCAAAATTCCGGGTCGTTACAATCGCCTCCACTTAAAATCTTTTCGTCCTCGAAAAGGAACGAAGCTAAAAGTTGTTTAATTAACCAACTCAACTTTAAATTTTTTATTTATTGGTTTCCATAATTTGTTAGTTAAATTAGTTATCATTTCTATAATTTTGTTAGTTAAACCAATAATCAAACATCACAACCAGCAATCAATTAGGTGTTAACTTTTCAAATATACATAACTTTTATATATAGACAAAAATCATATTTTTAGTGCAAATCACAGCAATATATTCTAACTAAGTTTTGGTTCTCATACCAGTCAATGGAAACATATAGAAATACCACTTTCGAAACTCGAAAAGAAATACTGATAATGCTGCAGCATTATTAGAATAATTCCCGGGCGGCTAGAGTGTGATTCTATATCTATCCAGTATATTAAAACTTCGAATATCCGTTAATTACTCGTATATTCGTAATCTTTATATACTCGATTGTCCACATTAAAATATAATAATATACTCAAATATGTATATTTAGATAAAATTTTCAAAACTAAATTTGTTTTTACTTTTATTTTTAAAGAAAATAATACTCTCCACACTCGTTCTAGGATACTACTGATCCCATCTCTAACGAGTTATTCTTATTGGATATTACTAATCCAATCTCTTATGAATTCTTTCGTTCGGTTCTAATGTGTCTGGTTCTCGAGCTCTGTAAACCAAAGCTCTGATACCACATGTGACGACCCAAACTTTCCCGTAAAGGAAAGACTGGATTGCTTTGAGAACAATACACAACAGAACACAAACTGAAGAACATTTTGTTGCTGATTACAACAGTTACATCAGAGTACAAGAATGTAACAGAGTATGAATACTTATTACAAAAATAGAAATACAATAATATCAGAGTTTTAAATTACATTTAAATAGCAGCGGAAAAGTATTACAAATATACAACTGAAAGGAATACACGGATACAGAGCTTTCCGAATACCGCTTCAGTTGTAAGCCAGGATCCTGTAAATATATCTGCAAAAAGCTACTCGACTGCCCGTGTGGAAAATATGGGCACCCGAGTTTGCCAGTGAAACAAACTACAGGTCAGTCATGGGACTGGTATGAGAAATCTTAACTTAGCCTATATAATGATAATAATAAGGCCAATCACAGGACCGCGCCGCTAACGCGGAACAGGCTTAGTCCATTGGATTGCCGATGCATAAGATAAAGTAAATCGCTAAACAACGCAATGCTTTTTAGAAAAATGAATCCATTATAAGACCCAAGTCCCATCACACAATGCAACGCAAACCGGAGGATAGGGTTTTACCTTATAATGGTCAAGAGATGCTTGATACGATAAAACGGATTTAGTATTAGTGTGTATATCTATGGGTATATATTTTTCAAAAACAATTTCAATCATAATGTATCAATCATAGACGGCATAGTACCCCATCGTACTATGTCGCCATACTAGTTCTATAATCAAAACCGCAAGGTCGTATTGGAAATTGGGTTTCCATCATGAGTCGAGGCTAGGGGCAAGCTCCTCTCTGATTCGAGACACTCTAGCAAATGCCTCAGGATCCCCCGTAGTGAACCCTTTGAGCGGTAGGGTCGGTCCCCGCCTATCGGCAGTGGATTGGTTATGCATGAACACACGTTTCCCGGTTCCTTTGAACCTATAGTATGACCACTAACGGTCTATAAAAATCCGAGGCGCCTCAAAATCCATCATCCACATAAGTAAAATGCAGCCAGTTTAAGCACTGACACTACCACTAGCTAGAAAGAAACGTGTGCACTCCCTACGGTCCATATCCCGTTTTGACTCATACCGGGGTGTGAGGCTCGCGAAGTCACGATATACACAAAGCTATGCCGTAATAGGATATACTTTGATCATCCCACAAGGCCCTGCTTTTCAACAAAAGCCTTGATCAATTGCATCTTAGCGTGCCACATTGACAATTCACGCCATGCGATCAATCACTATTAATATATAACAGGGTGTTAGGTAGAGAATAAATCCTCTACCACAAAATAGACATACATTAACAGAAATCGATTTAATTCACATGGAACGAAATCCAATGTCAAACACGCATCCATTTACTAGCTTATGATTTGGGTCTGAGCGAAAACCAAATCCGAACAATCAACCATAGTCTGGACGGCCACCACTGAAGCCCCTTCAAGGTAGCTACTTCCATCAAGGGTCTCTGTAGCAACACATCCATTCGATGTGAAGATCGTCGGTCTTCAACCACCGTCTTCATCTTCGACTCTTCATCGTCGTAGTAATTATTCGGAATGGGTTAAGCCCGGTCTTCCCGAATAACTCACGTATTTTATAATTAAAAATCAAGTACTATTAAAAACACATCCAACGCCTCATTCCAATTCAGAATATTCTTCTAATAATATATTCATATTATTCTATCAAAGATAAATCCTTTAAGTTTATTCTTAAATCTTTCTTTTAAATATTTATTAAAAACCCAATTTGGTTTTAAATATCAAAAATCATTATTCAATGATTATTTAAATTTAATAAATAAATCTTATCTTTAACTGGGTTAAAGAACTAGTGTCATTTTAAAACACCAATCACGATAAACTCAAAATCGACATCCATTAAATATGGAATCTTCACAGAAATCAAATCAATATATAATCGTTATAATTTCTGTATCCGACCAATAATATAAATGAAATAACGGCAAAGCCTCTTAAATTCCATATGTAGTATCGGTTTTCTTTTACAGAAGCTTATCTCGGTTATTATTAATTCGAATTCCATTCAATTCCAATTTAATATATTAAATTGGAAAACTTTACTTTTGGAAATTTCCCGTTTAAATCTTGATACAAGATTTATAAATTCCAAATCATATTCTTACTGTTAATTGAGTTAAAGAACAGATGTCGTTTAAAAACATTGTTCACGATAAACTCAATTCACAAATCATTTTTATTCCAATTACAAAATATAGTTTGAAACTCTAGTAATCTTAATTAAAAGATTTATTCTTTTCAACTGGGTTTAAGAAAGGTGTTATTGAAGACACCATTCACGACAAACCCAAATCCAATTTATTTAATTTAATTTCAATTAAGTATTCACTGATTGGAAAAATTCATTAAACCTTAATTTAATGATTTATTCTAGTTAACAACTAATCCATTTCAATAAAAATATATTTTTCTAAAATATATTCTTTTTCTAAAATATTCTTTTTCTAAGACATTTTCTAAAATATTCTTCATCGGAATGTGACTCACTCAACAACCATATATTGTATGTAATCAACAAACATGATAAATAATTATTAAACATCCAAATGACGACCAAAGTGGAATTTATAACTGTGTGAGCATTACAGTAAATAACTAACGCTCATCACAGGACTATCAATCCATCGATTGACATATAACTAAATATTGGAATTAGTGTGTATCTAGTATCATCCCAATACCCGTGTGGGGTTTCATCCATCAAACAAATAATAGATTATTCGTGCACTTGGGCGATGTGTGAAAATTATCGTCCCAATCACATAAACAAGTCGGGTAACTTGTAAATGAAAGTGCAATATTCAGTTTGAATATATTAATATTATATTTAACACATCAAACATTTCAACATCATAGACATATATTTCAATGCTTTTTTATTGTGAACAAATGGCAATAAAATTCTAGTCTTTTATTTCATTCCTTTTATTGTTGACTAATGACAATAAAATCCTAACTTTTTATTTATTGACCAAAAAGTATATTTTTGGTCTCATTCATTTTTAAATGACAAAATGAATATTTTACCTCATCCTTTTTAAAATGACAAAAAAAATGTCTCTTTTATTCTAATTCCTTTAAAGTGACAAAAATTGTATTTTTGTCTAATTCCTTTTAATGTACAAAATATGATACTTTTGTCTAATCTTTTCAATGTAACAAACTATGATAATTTTGTTAAATCCTTTTAATGTAAACAAAATGTTCATTTCTAACTCATTCTCTTTTTCATGTATAAAAATATACATTTTCAATTCATAACTTTTTAATGCATAAAAATATACATTTTCATTTGATCCTTTTTAATATGGAAAAAATATCATTTCTAATTCATTCTTTTAATATGGCAAAAATATCATTTCTATTTTATTTTACATTTTCTAACAGAAATGTACTTTTTATTCTAATATTCATTTTCTAGCAAAATGTACTTTTTATTCTAATTTAAATTATGTTTAAATCTATTTCATTTCAATGTAAACAAAATGCCAGTTTTGTCTAATTCATTTCAATGTAAACAAAATGAGTATTTTTACTTCACTCTTTTAAATGATAAAAGAATGTTTTTATTTCAGTCTTTATATTTGACAAAAATGAATATTTTTGTCATTCTTTTACCTTTGACCAAAAATGCATAATTTTATCATTATTTTACATTTGATAAAAATGTATATTTTCCTCATTCTTTTACAATAAATCCAGTCTTGGCAAAAATGTTATTCCTTTCGCTAATCTTTCCTTTTGACCAAAAATGTTAATTTCTTCGCTAATCTTTCCTTTGACCAAAAATGTTAATTTTGTTTCATAAATCAAGTTTTAACAAAAAATGTTAATTTTGTTTCGAAAATCGAGTTTTGACAAAAGTGCTATTATTATTTTTCACTACTCATATTTTGGTAAAATTACGTTATTCTTTCACTAATCATATTTTGGTAAAAGTATGTTATTCTTTCACTAATCATATTTTGGTAAAAGTATGTTATTCTGATTATATTTAACATTTCTAAACAAAAATGTCCCTTTTAATCCTATCCAACATTTTATAAACAAAATGTTATTTTAATCCTATTCAACATTTTATAACTAAAATGATATTATAGTTCTATGCGACATTTCATATCAAAGTGGTATTATAATTCTTTGAGTGAATATAAAAAGGAAATCTTTTATTTATAATCTTTTTATATTCTAAATATTCTAACACAAATGTTCGATTAGTTTCAATAACATGTTTTTGACAAAAATGTGATTTTTTCATTTCAATACTTATGTTTTTAACCAAAATGTTATCTTTTATTTCAGTAACAAACAAATTTGACAAAAACCATGTTTTAATGAAAACAATAAAATGAATATCTTATTGTTATTCTATTTTTAAACAAAAATTGACAATTCTATTTTGTCAATTCAAATAAAATGAAAATGATAGTCTTATTTTGACAATCCTAACTTAACAAACATGACGTTCTATTTTGTTGTTCTGATTCAACCAAAAATAACATTACGATTTTGTAACAAACATGATTCACACCATACCATTCACTGATTCGGTGCAATACAACACAATCAATATTTCAATAATTATACACATAACACCACAAGAATTTTATATAAAATTTCACAATAAAATAAATAATTTTAATTTAAAAATAGAAATCTCACCGAATAGTTTAGATCTGAAATTTCGAAGTGCTCAGTTTTTGTCCTGGTCAATTTCATGGCGTAGATCTCTTCTCTGCGATTTCAACGAACTTCGTTTCGTTTGATTCCGTTCTGGTTTGAAAAAGATATAGATGCTTAAAGTTTATACAATTTTTAATTTATAATTAAATCTCTTAATTAACCTCCTTTTTAATTACCCTTGCTTAATCCTTTCCTCTTCCTTCTTGTATTTCGTTCCAGGCATCGTTCCTCAAAGCCGAACCTGTGCTCCCTTTGTATTTATCGTTGCCGCTCTACAAACATAGCGTCGGAGGTCCATCGACCTACACCACCTCGACAAGCTACACCACGCCTCCCTCCACCATGAAAATCGTGCAACTCGCGGGCCCCATCTGGTCAGAAATGACCTCCAAATGCTCGGCCTCTGAGCCCCAAATTCACACAGTACACGACCTTAAACTCCATCGCCGCCGTCCAGACTATAGAGCTCGAGGAGATGAACGTTATTCGCCTTGGATGTGTTGAAAAATCTGTTGGGGATTGAAAGAAATGAACGGAGAAAGATCGCAGCTTCGTGGCCATTAAAAAAGAAGATACGGCGGCTGGAAAAATAGGATTAGGGTTTACCGTATTCTATACTGTATATATACGTGTATTTATATTTTATTTATTTAATTAATTCCTTTAAATTGCAATATAGCTCGTATATCGTTCAGAACTCCAAATCAAACCCAACAAGTGTCGCCCCCAGCTAATAACCGCCATCCCGGACGCAATGGAATATGTTTCGTAACCCAATTCGGCTGTTACGATATGTTTTTTTTAAATTAAAATATAAATCATTTATTTATTTAATTTGATTGTACATTTTAAATTACCGGGGCCACATACTGACTCTAAAAATTACAGAAAAATTATTTCTAGTAATGGTTTGACGATACGGTTCTAACAAGACTAATTTCGTCGAATTCTGAGACCTTTTGAGAAATGGCCATTTTCTGGTTGACCCGATTTGACTGCAACTGACAAAACATGTTTTCTTTTGCCACGCTCACATATTAATTCGAAAAATTATGAAAATTGAAACTTAGCAATAATTTGACATTCCGGTTCCAACAAAAGTGGTTTCGTCGAAAACCGAGGTCGTTTGAAAAATGACTATTTTTAGGGCCAATATATTTAATTAAAATGTATATAAATTCTATAGCGAATTTCTAAATTTTAAACTGGACATAACTTTCGAATTATAAAGTGAAATTTCAGTTTTTCAGATTCGTTAGAAAGGTATGATTAAACAGATTTAAATATTTCTGGTTTTGTTCAATTCTGATTTAAAATGAATCCTGCACATTCAGTCAAAGTTCAAATTCAAATTTTCAAACTGCAGCGCTGTTTTAAACTCCTTTTATAATTAAATTAAATTTATTCGTTTTAAAATAAATTCTTAATCGTTATTAGTTAAAATAAATTATTTTAAATATATAAAATCCATTAAAATTCCTAAATTAAAAATTTTAAATTGGCCCCAAAATTCCGGGTCGTTACATATGTAGAACAACAAACTTCAGACTACTGCCAACATTTTAGCAAGTATTGATGACATAGGCGATGAAGCATGATACCCTGATAATGGAGCAACCAATCATGTAACAAACAATCTTGAAAACCTCAACATTGTCAACAAGAAGTACAAAGGTAACAAATTCATTTCTATGGGTAATGGTCAGTCTGTTAAAATCAGTCACAACTACTTTTAAAAATTTACTTATGGTACCCCAAATAAATAAATATCTGCTAAGTGTTTCTAAATTTGCAAGTGATAATAATGTATGCTTTATATTATATCCCAAATATTGCCTTGTAAAAGATATGCAAACTAATGAAATACTCTTGCAGGGTGAAGAGTGGAATGGTCTCTACAGATTTAATTTTGTGAGATTACAAGACACTAAAGCCAAAGAATCTGAAAATCATCAAAGACATCCTAGGAATAGAGATATAAATAGTAACTTATCTGAATTGCAATATAATAAAACTATGGACATATGGCATTATAAATTGGGACAACCCAGTATAAACATTGCAAAACAAGTTTTGAATAATAATAATGTAAAGTTTAGTAGTATTGATTTACCTTATGTTTGCACTTTCTGTCAAATGGAAAAGACTCACAAACTTGCTTTTGATGACTCAATAACCAAATATAATCACCCACTTGAACTGGTTGCAACAAACCTATGGGGTCCAGCACCAGTCAGCTCTGACTTTGGTTTTAAATATTATATATCTTTTATGGATGCATAGTCCAGGTACGATTGGATATATTTCTTCAGAAACAAATGTGAAACAGGTAAAATAGTTATGCTGTTTATAGATCTAGTTGAAAGACTTACTGGACACAAAATTAAAATGCTTTGATCAGATGGGGGAACAGAGTATAAACCACTCTATGAATACTTCCAGAAAAGGGGAATTATTCACAGACTAACATGTCCCAACACATCTGAACAGAATGGATTAGATGAGAGAAAACACATGCATATAGTAGAAAATGGGTTTACATTACTGTCTTAAGCCCATTTACCATAAAAATTCTGGCTTGAATCATTCAAGAAGCAGTATATCTCATTAGTAAATTACCAAGTAAAGTGTTGAATGTCTCAAGTCTGACAGAAAAATTATTCCATGTAAAACCAGATTACTCAATGCTGAAAGTATTTGGCTGTCTGTGTTTTCCTCATCAAAGGCTATACAATAAGCATAAGCTAGAATTTAGGTATTCCCATGTACCTTATTGGGATATGCAAGTAATCAAAAAGGTTATAAATCTTTAACTGGCAATGGAAAAATAATAGTATATAGACATGTTGTATTTAATGAACAAGTGTTTCCATTTGCTAGTATAACAATCAAAGCATCCCAAAAAGTGTACAACTATTAACCGATCTTTTGGTTCGGTTCCCAAAATTACGCAAGGCACGCCCGACTCAATTCATCGCGTGATGCCGAAGCCGAGAGTGTTGCCAGGGAGTAAAGGAAATAAGTCGAGAAAGAATCATGCCGACAAGAACCTCACCGCTCCTCTAAACATTGCCAAACCGATACCTCGAACCCTAGAAAGCCACAAGTCCCAACCTCGACTCCCCTTGCCCTTTTTTATATATTCTTCGTACCCCAGGGAGGGGTACGAGTTTCTGGGCACAAGCTCCACGGGGTTAGAGATTCTTTGGATTGGCTACAGGGGATACGAGATTCCTGGTGTGGTCCCCTATTTCTACCTACTCCTCCCTACTCCTACCTTACCACTCCACTATAAACACCCCTCAACCTCATACTTCAAAGGGGTTGAAATTTTGTGAGTTGACATCTCTTGATAGCTCCAAGTAGCCTCTTTAATGGCACCTATGCTTTGAGGAAGAAGAAGGACAAAAGTGTCTTTTTCCTAATATATTAATATATGATAATTATGACATCATATAACTTGGAGATGTATGTAAAGAGATGTCATGAGATGATCTCGACCTTGTAACTCTTTGCCATTAATAATATTCCAACGACTCTTCCAAAGTGGACGTTGGCCTCTAACGAGACCAAACCACTATAAATCTCTTGTGTTATTTATTTCTTTCCGCTCTTACTTTCCCACGTGAAACTATAATTCTTAAGTAGTAAGAATCTTGGGTGTTTACGACATATTTTGACACTAACATTTTGGTGCTTTCACTAAGAAAACTCGGATTTGTTTCTTTTTCGCACGTTACCGTCTTGACTCCGACGTGCTTTAGGTCCCTTTGCTAACCTGCCGCCAAGTACGCTTATGAATCGAAAGCAACCAAATAATATAATGATCGACTCTTCTGCCGTAGTCGAAGCTGGAACTTCCCAGCACCCCAACCGACAGATATCCCGGCCACGACCGATATACTTCCTGTTGTGGACCCCGAAGCTCCCGCAACACAAGCACAGATCTACGCACTTAATGAAAAATATGAGAACACAGCTATCGAGCTTAATCAGGCATTGAGAAATAACATCGACCTTATGCGCCAGTGCTAATCAACTTTGAACTGGTTGCAACAGACCTATGGGGTCCAGCACCAGTCAACTCTCACTTTGGTTTTAAATATTATATACCTTTTATCGATGCATACTCCAGGTACACTTGGATATATTTCCTCAGAAACAAATGTGAAACATGTAAAATAGTTATGCAATTTATAGATCTAGTTGAAAGACGTACTGGTCACAAACTTAAAATGCTTCAATCAGATGAGGGAACAAAGTATAAACCACTCTGTGAATACTTCCAAAAAAATAGAATTATTCACAGAGTAACATGTCTTGACACATCTGAATAGAATGGATTAGCTGAGAGAAAACACATGAATATAGTAGAAACTGGGCTTATATTTATGGCTTAAGCCCTTTACCATAAAATTTTTGGACTATATCATTCAACATAGCAGTATATCCCATCCATAAATTACGAAGTAAAGCGTTGAATGGTTCAAGTCCAACAGATTAATTATTCCACGTAAAACCAGATTATTCAATGCTGAAAGTATTTGGCTTCCTGTGTTTTCCTCATCTAAGACTATACAACAAGCATAAGCCAGAATTTAGCTCTTCCTCATGTTCCTTTTCGGGATATGCAAGTAAACAAAAAGGTTATAATTATTTAACTAGCAATGGAAAAATAATAGTATTTAGGCATGTTGTATTTAATGAACAAGTGTTTCCATTTGCTAGTAAAACAATCAAAACATCCCAAAAAAGTTTACAACCCTCAATTTTTAATAACTAATATATAATTATGTCAAGAAAACAGGGAAGAAAACCAGTTCATATTAGGTCACCAACATAACATACATGATCAGAGTGCAGATTACATGCCTGAAGTGACACCTAAGCCTTCAAAATTCAATGCTGGCACTACCCCAAGCAATCAAGGTGCACAATCAACATCTGAAAGTCGATCAAGAAATACTGAACATCCAGGTGCAACTAGAACCAGTCAAAAAACAGTACATCACATGACTACTTAGTCAAAGAGTGGAATTTTCAAGCTCAAAATATACGCTATAAATCTGGAAACGGAAGAACCAGGAAATCTACAACACGCAATGAGCAATGATAACTGTAACAAAGCAATGGAAGAAGAGATCAATGCTCTTACGAAAAACAAAACCTGAGAATTAGTTGAAAGGCCAAAGGACAAAAATATAGTAGGCAACAGATGGACTAATAGGATTAAAAAAATTCAGATGGAACAATACAACAATATAAAGCCAGACTTGTAGCAAAAGGCTACACACAAGAGCACGGACTAGACTTCAATGAAACATCTTCTCCAGTTGTAAAGTCAATTACAATAAGAGTTGTGCTAACACTAGCATTACACAACAACTGGAAGATCAGACAAAAAGATGTGAACAATGCAATCCTGAATGGGCTCTCAGAAGAAAAAGTATACATGCATCAACCCATGGGATTTAGCAATGGCAACAACAACAACATAGTGTTCAAGCTCAATAAAGCTATTTATGGATCAAAGCAAGCTCCTAGGGTTTGGTTCAATAAACTCAAATCAGTTCTGACTAAACTGGGTTTCGAACCAACTAAATTTGACAATTCTCTCTTAATTAATGCTTTTAGCTGAATTACTATTTATATACTAATTTATGTGGGTGGTTTTATTGTGACAGGCAACAATGAAGAAGAAATTTAGAAGCTAGTTACACAACTTGATAGCCAATTTTTTTATTAAAGATCTAGGAGAACTAAATCACTTTTTAGGAATAAATGTCAGAAGAAAATCAAGCTTAGAACTAAATTTATGTCAAAGATAATAGCAGATATACTTAGCAAATCTGGAAACGGATAAAGAAAATTCATCACCCACACCAATGATAAGTAATCTAAATCTGACAAACCATCAAGGAGAAGCCATTCAAAATGAGAAACGGCATGGAGGTATGGTGGGGGCACTGCAACATGTCACAATTACACAACTAGATATAGCATTTACTATCAACAAAGTGTGTTAATTCATGCAATAGCCATCAACAAATCACTATAAAGTAGTTTAAAGGATCCTAAGATACTTAAAAGGAACAATGGATTATGGATTAAACATGAAATGTTGAAACAATCTACATATTACTGAATTTGTAGACGCAGATTGGGAAAATGATTTAGATAACAGAAAATCTACCATAGGGTATTGCATTTATATGGGTGACAAACCAGTTTCATGGTGTACTGAAAAGCAAACAACAATATTGAGACGACCCAAACTTCCCCGTAAAGGAAAACCCGGATTGCTTTGAGAACATGACAAATCAGAACACAAACAGAAGAACATTTCATTGCTTATTAAAACAATTTACATCAGAGTACAATAATATACAGAGTATGAATAAATATTATACATCAGAAAAATATCAGAGATTTACAAATTATAATGCAGTGGAAAATAATACAAAACACAAACGAAAGAAATATACGGATACAGAGCTTTCCGAATATCATTCCAGTTGTAAGCCAGGATCCTGTGAATATAAATCTGCAAAACAAAAACTACTAGCTGCCCGTGCAGAAAATAGGGGCACCCAAAGTTTAGGTTAAAACAATAAACTCCAGGTCAATCATGTGACTGGTGTGAGAACTAAAACAATTATTAATCTGATTTTAAAGTTAGGTATATCAAGGGACCATGCCGTATAACATGGAATGGGTTTACCCCCAAGAATACCAGTGCACAAAACAAACAGCGCAATGCTAAATAAAGAACAATGAAGCTATTATAAGACTCAGGTCCCATCACACAATGCAACGCAAGTCGAAGGATAGAGTTTTACCTTATAATAACCAAATATGCTTGGTACGTGAAATTTCATCTTATATTATTACTACAAGTGAAGAAATAAACTTCAAATATAAATGTATCAATCATAGACGGCATAGTGCCCTATCCCACTATGTCGCCATACCAGGCTCTACAATCAAAACCGAAATGTCACGTATTGGAAGTTGGATTTCCGTCTGTGAACCTAGGCAAGGGATCGTCCTTACTGCTTCGAGACTGTCTAGCCCGAGCCTCAGGATCAGAGCTCGAGTGACCCTTGGATCGTCAGGGCTGGTCCATACGGAGTGGATTAAAATGCCTGAGCACTGCGTTTCCCCGCCCTATGGTGCGTAAATCTTGTATGCATAAAGACCATCCATCGGCTCCGCAGAGACCGAAATAACCAAGGCGCCACGCTATCCATCATCCACATAAGTAAAACGTCAGGGCATGCAAAACCATGACACCACTCCAAGCTAGGAGGAAACACATGCCCTCCCTGGCGTGCTCTTCCGTTTCTGGTTCACACCGGGGTGTGAGGCTCGCGAATTAACACTACACAAAGCTATGCTATATCAAATCCGTTCTTTGATCATCAACCGCAAGACTCTTCTTTTCAACAGAAGCCTTGATCATTTGCATCTCTGCATGCCCAATAGGAAATTTACGCTATGCAACCGACATCTAACAATCACACAGAGTGAAATCCGATGTCAGACACACATCCATTTACAAGTTCGTTCTAGGTCTGAACGAAACCGGAGGCACCTTATTCCTCATCCCATATGTCTAGTATAGGAGAGAGGTCCTCGCATATCCGGTCGATCTCCAAGTACATCTGGACGATCACCACTTATTACCCTATCTTGGGTGTACAGCCCAATCAAGACATCAGTAATCATCCAAACGATGTGAAGACCTCCGATCTTCAACCATCGTCTTCATCGTCGACTCATCGCCGATTCAGTTATTAAGAATAGGATGAACCCGGTCATTCTGAAAAAACTCACGTATATAATAAACAAATGCTATAAAAACACAACATATGCCTCATTCCAATCCAGAATATTCCTTTATTCAAATATTCTTGTACCTTGGGAAAGGTTGCCATTAAATTTGTCAAAGATACATTCTTTAATCTGCCTTTGGATATCAATTCAAACCATTTTAAGGTTTTCCAAACTAGTCGGGACTAGCGAATCTTACCGAAGTAATCGTTTGTTTAATTTCCCAATCCCAACCTATTCATCCCATGAAGTAAAAGTGGTAATACTTCATATCTGACACCACATGTTATCGGTAAATTCAATTACCACTTCACGTTCAAATCTATTTAAAGATTTAACTATCTCTTGGAGCAAAACTGGTGATACTCCATTCTCGATCATTTCTTGAATTTAATAATTTTAGTTATCGAATTCACCTTTCACTCTATTTAAAGATTCATGAAAACTCTAATTTAGTTTTAATTTCCAAAATCATTACTTAATGATTATTCCAAGTTAAGAAATTAATCTTATCTTTAACTGAGTTAAAGAACTAATGTCATTTAAAACACAACTCTCGATAAACCAAAAATCTCATTCCATTAACAATGGAATCTTCACGAAAAACAGATCAATATATATAATCGATATAAACTTCCATATCCAACCAATAATATAAATGGAATAACGTCAAAGCCTTTTAAATTCCATATATATTATCAGTCTTCCTCCACAGGAGTTCATTTCGATTATTATCAAATCGAATCCCAATCCATTCCAAATTATTTTACTAAACTGGAAAACTTTACTTTGGAAATTCCATTAAATCTTAGAATAAAGATTTATAAATTCCAAATCACATTTCACTATAAATCAAGTTAAAGAACGAATGTCTTTAAAACACAGTTCACGATAAATCCAATTCACATTCCATCAGTCTCTAACCGTAAATTATTAAGAGAACAAATTCCTAAGTATTAATCCCGAAGACCGAAACCAACATCAGATCAATACCAAGGAAACCATTCAACATAGCTAATCTTCAGTTAGTTTCTAATTCCCTTAACTCAATTGGGTATGAGAACAGTGTTAGTGAAGACACCGTTCACGACAAACCCAAAATCCCATTTGATATTAAATACAAGGCTCTGAATAGAAAATATATCGACTTATATTCAATATCAAATTCTGAACTCAACAAGCATCGTATTGGAATAACGATATATGTATCTTCCAAATTCCTCCACAATGCCCATATAATCACAGAATCCAATATCGAAATATTCCGAAGATAATTTCGATTCAAATCCATTTCAGTTCATATATTGGAAATTCTGGTTATTTTTTAAACCATTTCAAATCCAATCTATGTATATAAAAATATTGTATTATAATTCTAGTTCATAACTAGTCATTTTGATAAAAATATATTTTTATCTTTCCATATGTAGAATTTTTCATCCCAATTCTTTACAAATCATTTCTTATGATTCTACACTAATTATTGATATTTTTAATAATTTTATCAAGACCCGTACAGTCGATTTCCAAAAATGGCCATCGAACTGCACTTACATCGACCTTCTCCAAAATTGATTTGGACATAATTACAAATCCAACTGTTAGATTTCAAATCTCTAATATTCGTTAGAAAGCTCTTCTCGATACGAATCCAACGGTTCCGGTTTTAGGAGAATCTGACAGTCGAATCTCCCGTAATGCCCATTCGAAGTCAATGGTCGAAATTCGCGAATTGCCGCAGCGCGGCGCGTTTTATTCAAGCCATTATATTATATATATAATATATATTTCGTCGATTTCCATTGAAAACGTATTTTATAAATCGTTTTAAATTCGTTTTCAAAACGATTTCAACTTCATGTTCAATTTCAAATCAAAATTGAATATTCCATATCATTAATATATAAATGATAATATTTTCAAAACATTAGATTTTGAAATCAATTCCTTTTCGATATTCATTATAAAAATGAATAAAATCGATATAAATATCATTCACGTCAAAATGGCATTAATCTAATCAATACGGCTTTATATATTTATATATATTCGTGTCCATCCCAAATCGGACATCAAAATCAGATTTTGATTCTTTTATGAATTTTCTTTTAAAATATTCGTTCTTTCTGAACTGGAATCAGGCACAGTCAATTACCATATAATGTTGATTATATGGATTTCACACAATACATGTATACAACAACAACGATAAACAATCTACCATCATCCAGAGTGCATTCTACAGTGCATAAGCATTAAATATAAATATTTAACGCTTACAACAGCCTGTCAACCAATTAATCGACATACAACTAAACAATTGGGAATAGTGTACGTCAAATATCATCCCAACACCCGTGTGGGTTTCAACCAACAAATACTGAATATTATTTTTGAAGTTGGGCGATATGTAAAATATATCGTCCCAATCCGTATCAGTAAAATGGGTGTTCATAAACAAATCGTCTGATTTGTAAATGAATATTTATTTTATTCATATTAATGTTAAAAATTATATTTTTAACGATAAAATATTTCATTCAACATATGAATATTCCATTCAACATATGAATATTCCATTCAGTCCATTTATACAATAAAAATGATACTTTTATTGTTCTAATATATTTTATAAAATTTTGGAGGCATAATGGCGCGTTACTAGAACCGAGATAAGGTATAGCCGTATCCCTCACCCAATAATGGCTCGCGCATACACAAAACAAATCATATCAATTCATTTCAATTCACAAACTAAATTCAACCAAATAATCCAATCAACCAAACCAAACAATCAAACAAGTCGTCCATGATTTGTGGATGAGGGGAGCAGTTCATATAGGTAGTTATAAAATAAATAACTGTATAAGAAAATATGGTGAGGAGTTCTCACCCATAAGCTAAACCAAACGCCGCGATTCTTCATATGTAGAAAACCTTCGCCGTGTTCGCTTTTGCCATTCTCCGCACTTGAATTCACCTCTTTGGCTCTAGAAGTTGCATACGACCTCTAATCTTCACCAAACTTTGTCACTAGCCTAAACGCGCCATTACGGGCAACTTTTGCCTAGTGGACTTTCTTCCAAAAATGCACCAATTCGCCGGAAATTGCGAAAAACAGCAGCAGGTCCGCTGACTTCGGACGCATTTTCCGGACAGCTCCGAACTCCAAAACACAACTTCCACTTGTCCAAATCGAAGAGAAAAATCGTGTTCTACAACTTTGGTCTAGTGGAGTTTTGGCTAGAAATGCACAATTTGGGAGTTATTGAAGAAACAAGGCCAGAGTGTTATTTCCAAAACGGGAAATTAGTGAAAAAGGGGATTTTGGTGATGGTGGGCCCACTGCCGGAGTTGGGTGGCTAGAGGGCGGCGGCTGGACCTGACTGACGTGGGGAGTGGCTGAGGTGCGGCGATGGGGTCCATGGAGGCGGGTGGTGGTGGTTTTGGTTCAAGGGTTTTGAAAGACAAAGAGGGAAAGAGGAGGAGAGGAGGAAGAGGAGGAGAGGAGTAGGTGGTGGGTGAGGCCGACAGCCACCTGTGGGGGGAGGGAGGGGTGCGGCTGTCATGGGTTTGGGAGAGAGGCCATTTTTTTTTGAAGAAAGGAGGAAGGAGGAAGTGAGAAACAATGAAGAGAAAAAGAAAGTAAAAGTGATTATATGCTAGTTTCTTGTGTATCATCTGAATATAAACGATCTCCGTTTGCCGCTGATTTCGGACATGACATAGTAGACGTGTAGAGGAGTCCTACGAGACAAGTTTCGTCGAATTCCGAGTTCGTTTGACCATCTATTAAAATTCACATAGAGGCTCAGATATTGCTCAAAAATGCGATTTTAGTGCACCATTTCTTCTTGCACGCTCATAAGCTAACTCCAAAAATCATGCCCTTTTGGATTTAACCATTATTAGACGATACGAGTCTAGGAAAAAAAAGGAATCGAATTCCGAGGTCGTATCAATAATGTTCCTTTGTAAAATGACTGCCTATTTTACCATGAACTGTTTTAGCTCGCGTGACCACATACTAACTCCGGTCGATATACACTTTGGAAATCAACAATGATTTGTCATTATGAATCCAGAAAAATTTATCTCATCGAATTCTGAGCTCATATGCAAAATTTCACTTTTTAAGGGCCATGTACTGATAACCGAAAACCCCATCCAATTTTGACTATTCCGGATCACGGAGTATATCGAAGCTTATACTTTTCGGAGTCGCAAACGACATTTTGAACTCAATGGAAGTGGTTTCGAGTCCAAATTAATTCGTATGCAAAATGCGTCTTTTTTGTGCTATATTTCTGTAGCGACTATTCTGAATTTTCAACTGGGCGTAACTTTTTATTCCCGCTATGAAATTTGGATTTTTTAGTTTCGTTGGAAAGATATTTTCATATAGATTCTAATATTTTTCGTTTTGCAAAATCCGGTTTATTTTGAATCCTGTACATTCATTTGAAATTTGAAATTGAATTTTCAAACTACCGCGCCATTTTAGGCTCGTTATATAATTAAAATAAAATTATTCGTTTTGACATTGATTAAAATAAATTTATACGTTCTAATTCTATTCAAAATAAATTTCTAGTCGTTATTATTTAAAATAAATCATTTTAAATCTTCAAAATTCAATAAAATTGCCAAAAAAAAAAGGTTCCGATTTTCCGGGTTGTTACAAATATCTCGTTCAGGCACAGAAGCAGAGTTCAAGAGTGTAGCTAGTGCAACATCTGAAATAATTTGTATCGAATTGTTGTTCAGTGAACTGATAAACAAAGCTAGCAGAAGATCAGTGATACAGTGTGATAATCTAAGCACAGTGTCACTTACGACAAATCTGATTCTCTATTCACGAAGAAAACACATGTATTAACCGATCTTTTGGTCTATTTCCCAAAAGTTCATCAGACACGCTCAACTCAACACATCGCGTGATGTTGAAGCCCGAACTGTTGCCAAAGAGCCAGTGACACGAACTCAGGAGAAGTCGGACAAATGAGAGCCTCAAAGCTTCTTAAAACCGTGCACCAATCACATTTCGTATCCCTCACTCAATGGATTTCATATCCTAAATTCTTGTACCCCACAACAAATAAAACTTCGGATCCCTCAAAAGGCATATATTACGTATCCCCCAAATATACACTTCGAGCCCCTTCACATTCGAACCCGACAAACCTTTGAATCCCTCAACCTCGTACACAAAGATCTCAAGACCCCAAGTTCGTGCCCTAGGCTCACGTGTCCCTCGAGCCCTTACTTTTCGTATCCCTTGCCATGCAACCGTTTGAACTATTTCGCTTCATACCCCTCACCTTTGTACCCCTCACTTTTGTACCCTGAGGTAACCACGAATCCTTCAGTTTCACATAGCTCCGAACCCCTCGTACGCATTAGATTTCGGACCCTCAAGTCGTATAGTGATTTCGGCTTGCCCCCTTTATATTCAGCATTCATCCTATCCTATGTGATACGAATCTCATGTCCCTGGGACATGAAATTCGTATCCCACTATAGGGATATTGGTTTTTGTAACATATATCAAAAGGAAGCCGAGATTCAAGGCATGTGCATTCGGGAATGCGAAATTCTGTGTCGTGGTCCCTAAATCCTGACCACTCCACTATAAATACCCCGAAGCTTGCAATTCAAAGGGGTTGCAAATTGGCTTATTTGACACCTCTTGAGAGCTCCAAGTGATCTCTTTAATGGCATCCTTTCTTTGAGGAAGAAGAAGCATAAAAGTTACTTTTTCATAATATTTATATAGGATAATTATAATATCAAAATACCATGAAATCTTTATAAAAGGATGTCATAAGATAGTCCAAAGCTTGTAACTTATCATTGTCAATAAAATATCACAAACTTTTCCAAAGTGGATGAAGGCTCCTCACGGGACTAAACCACTATAAATCTACTGTGTTATTTACTGCTTTCTGCACTTATTTTTCCATGTGAAACATAATTCTCTAAGTAATTGAGAATATTTTGGTGTTATGACATTTTTTCCTTTAACATTTTGGTGCTTTCACTAAGAACTTTTTTAACACCCCATAAAATACATAAATATTAATAATAAATAAACATAAACAGTTTAATAAATGCTATAAAACGAGATTTTGCAACTTTAGGTATTTGTCTATGAAAATCTTATATTTGGATTCATGGCGAAATTCTGGACTGTTTTCATATATAATATCATCAAAACAGTGAAAGTATGAAGAAGTCACAAGGAAAAAAATTGGACAGTAAAACACGTATATATATATATATACACACAAACATATATATGAACTTACCCCCTCAACGAATGTATAACACGTATATTATATGAACTCACCAGTTTAAGAGTTCTGAGCTTACCCCCCTCAACGACATCGCAGGGAATATCTTCATAGCCACTAAGAGCACTGAAAAGTATCCAGTTCCAGAGTGAATGAAAATCAGAGATGTCACCATAAAATCAGGAAGGTTTTCTCAATTCCATAACCAATCAAGATACGATACTGATGAGTGTTGGCATTTAAAATCATTAATTAAGGAGCTGGTCAGGGAGAATCATTTGCAACAATATGTGCAAGATTGTGAATGTTGTCCCAATTCTCTATGAACAAGGGGCAGAGAGCTTTGAGGAAGTCACCCAGATCAACCCGAGGCCAACGCCTACTTGAGAATCAGTAACCAAAGCTCTGAGCAAGCAACATCCGTTATCTTGTTCCACTTCGTTACTTTATGTTGCTTTATTACCCAAGAATAGTAGTTATTTTTCTCTATTATATCACTTAATATACTCTTGTAAGCAGTAGACAATCATTCACCTGCTTTATATTAAATGAATGTTTGCAAGTTAAAGATTAGGTGCTTATCTAAGATGACATACTTATGAGTTCATTGTACTAAAAGCCAATTTCTCAAATGTGGGCGTAATATAGAGGCAATCGCTCATCTACAGTTAAACCATAATGGAAGACTCCCAAAAGCGTGTTTCCAGGAAAAGCAATCTGAAAAGCAAGTAGCATCATGCAAAGTAAAGCAAAATAAGTAAGCACATCGCCTCAAGAAAAGGTTGTCCTTTGGTGCTACAAAAGGCACCAAACTCTCGATAAGCGTCCACTGAAGGAGTTGACATTAGGCTTTAAGAAACGTACAAGGGTAATATTAAAATTGTCCCACAGATAAAACACCTATGCTGGAAACACCAGTTCTAGTGCTGGATGGACCGACAAAACATGCTAGAAGGACCAACACAAATCAGAAATCCTAGCCAAAAGGGGGTAATAGAAATCCTAACCGAAAGGGGGTATTTAACGAGGTCTTTTCAGTTCTCGAAAAATCAGGACGAACAAGACCAAACTTGGATC
The DNA here is from genome assembly GCA_030737875.1 of Allium sativum. Taxonomy (NCBI): domain Eukaryota; kingdom Viridiplantae; phylum Streptophyta; class Magnoliopsida; order Asparagales; family Amaryllidaceae; genus Allium; species Allium sativum. The sequence continues at coordinate 184,501,802 of CM060925.1, read as the reverse complement.
GAAAATTGAAACCCAAAACCTCCCCTGGGGGCACCCAAAAAAAACACATAATGACCTCGCGTGTCTATAAAAAAAACTAGTCCCTAAAAAAAACTTGTACAACGAAGTTAGCAGGAGATGTGGTTGAACATCAATTCAAAAGTCATGAACTGATCAATTGAAATCGTGACTAAAATTAAGAAAATCTATAAAATTATAAAGAGCTTTGGTATGGGGACATCACCATTGTGTAAAAATCAACAATGCCCACTCAAAACATACCACAAACTCGTTGTAACTTTACCCCAAAAAATAAATGAACGATAAGTTCGCGCGGCTGACGAAAATAATTCCCCATGGAGTGTTGTCACTCATAAAAGAAAAATGGTAAAACTATTATAAAACCAAGTGATACAGACATGAGTGTGCGAACATAAAAATATTAAGCGAGGGCCGGCATTCGCATGTACAATCGGTCTAAATGCGTAACAAATAAAGGGAATAGATTGAAATCAGAGTACAAAAGTCATAAATGTTGTTGCTTAACAGAGAAGCAAAGGATGGACCGACTGCTTGACATTCATCTCTTATACTGATCTGTTTACACAAAGAACTATAAGGAAAGGACAGGTTATTAATTCTGGACTACTTGCAAATTAGTTTCCTTTTGCGTACCAAAGTAGACACAACCTTGATATTCCAAATCCCGTCCTCATCTTCCAGATCTAACACATCAATTAATGATGGTGAAGGTGCGATGCGAGGGTTAGTGCTGGTAGATATTAAGATAGAGTCAATGACGACAGTTTGAACAGTGGTACCACAAGCAGGCAAAGGAGGTGGCGAGAGCACTTCTGATGCAAGTGAATAACAAGCACGAAACTCAGCAAACCCAGGTGAAGAAGTAAGGAAATCCAAATCCGGGGCAGACTGATAGATATCAATTTTACCTGGGTTTACTGGGTATGCAAGGTCGACCTCGTAGTCATTCACATTTAAAGAAGTGTTGTCATGGTTGGCACACTGTTTAACAGTATTCTCTTGAACTGAATTCTCGGTAACAGGGTGAATTCCGGCAACATCTAGGGAAGAGTGATCTACAGAAGGAATATGAGTACTCGAAACTTCAATCCCAGTGGAACTGGATGGGTCACAAGTAATGATAATACCTGGATTTTCTCCCCTAAAAGATTGAGCTCGCTCGTTCGCCAATATCTTCCTTGTAACAACCCGAATTTTAATAACATGTTAAAACCATAAATCAAGGCAGAATTAAATTTTTAAATAAGAATCAAGGGAAATAGGTTGCGCCATTGCGTTCGTCTCGAAATTCTACTTGGAAACGAGTCCGAGTTTTCGAGAATCGGAGTCCGTATGAGGGAGATATGACCCTCCGAAGTTCCAGGAATTTTCAGAATAAAAAACAGCTCGAAATTCGAATTCAAAATTCGAATTCAAACTCCAGCGCAGACTGGGCGGGAATTTTCCCGTCCAGGACTAGGTCGACCTGGGGGTCGACACTATGGTCGACCTCCCAGGGACCAGATCGACCCTATGGTCGACCTGGGGGTCGACCTGGTGCTGAACCCCAGTTTTGAGACTGGGTTCGTTTTGATGTATCTGGTCTCATTTTCTGTCTAGATTCATCCGCCTAATCCTATATAAACAGCCTCCTAGCCTCATTCTCTTTGCACCATTCTTATCTAACCTTATCCTGCACAAATTCTTGATGGACATGGCTTCTACTTCTTCCTCTAAATAAAATTAAAACGTGAAGACTATTTCTTGAAGACTACGGCTACGAATTTTATATTGGGGATTTACTTCTGCAATCAAATCCAGATTCAACAATTCGACGACTAGTTTATAGATTCAACTTTTGCATCTCAATTTCTTAGACCACGATCAGTAAGTCCAAGTTATTTTTAGATAAATACTATAAACTTAATATGGACATGTTATAAATTGGAATTGGATTTATGTATGATAATTGATTCATATCTATTCTTGTTCATCTTGGATCTTGACTTTTGGGGATATTGCTATGAAATTAATTTGGGCCTATTCATGTTATGAATTGGAATTGGATCTATGTATGAAAATTGATTCATATCTATCCTTGTTCATCTTGGATCTTGACTTTTGGGAATATTGCTATGAGATTAATTTGGGCCTATTCATGTTGTAAATCGAATCCTTTCATGTCCATAATATTATCATGCCAGTGATGTTGAATCACTTATTATTCACAAGTTTGGGACTATCACCTTATGTCAACTTTTATCATGACTATCACCTTATCATACTAGATTTGAAATCCTAATGTTTTGAGGCTATTATTCCATATGCCAGTGATGTTGTAACCAGTTATCTCAAGTTAGATCATGCTAGACTTGTAATGCCTTTTTATCACTTTATGCTCATCCTTTTTGCCTATCATAGTTTTGATGTTATTCCCTTTATTTCGGGATTTGGGTTTACTTGTAATATAGATCGATTCACGTTTACATACGATGGGAATACGATTTGGGTAGACTAGGAAAAACATGAATTGGTTATGAACATGAATCATGAACTTGATAATAGGTATAAATTGAAACATGAACATTGTTATAACTTTAATCTGAATATGGACATGAAACTTTCCTTGAAACTTGACATGAAATTGATATGAAATTTGAACATGGACATGACACGAGAATGAACTTGAAAATGGCCAACTCGAGGTTGGGTTGAGTTTGCAGTGTAAATCTGCCCGGAATCGCCCGGCAAATCCAGTTACTGCAAACAATAGGATCCAATGTGGGTAGTTTGTCATACCGCGCTTGAAACCCGAGGTCAGACTGAGTTGTGGTGTTAATCTGCCCGGAACCGCCCGGCATATCCAGTGACCACAACAACAGGTCTGATGTGAGAGGTTGGGGTGCATTAATGAATTAATGCCACATGATAGGGTTAAGTCATGAACATGAAAGACAACACTTAACCAACTTGATACATGATTCGTAGGGCTAAGTCATGAACTTGAACGACAACACTTAGTTAAATTTGACATGACACGTAGGCGTGTTAAGTCACGAACTTGAATGACAACACTTAACCAACTTGGCATGCTAGACTGATAAGGGTTACGTCACGAATTTGAATGACAACACTTAACCTATTGGACGAAAACCCTAGTTACGCGGTCCATTTCAGCAGTCACCCACTAGATGTATCATGGTACCCTGGAACTAGGCAGGGTGGGGCACGATTACTGGGCTGATTGTAAGCGACCAGAACGACGGCTGAGTTGGTGCGCCAATGTAGGTTCAGGCGGACTATGGTCATGCACGTAGTCCGGAGTTGAAAAAGCAGGCATTGGGCATCAGTTGGTTTACCTGTGCATGCTTGATTCGGGTCAGTGGTTGGCACCCTAGGGCTTGATACACCCTATGGTGGACCTAGCATAGGTGACTACATTCGTGATAGGGCCGTATGACAGAGACACACGACGAGCTAGAACTTGTAGCGAGCCGATCGATTGGTGGATCGTTCCGTTGGACCTAGTAATGGGTCATTCATGATATTGGGCCAAGGGATCACTTCATGGTTAATATAAGACATGGGTTTGGGATACTAGTACAATTGGTGCAGCGGACCTTGAATATGCGATGCTATACTTGATTTATTATATTATCTTAGTCTATCTTGCCCATCTTGACAGCATCCTTATGTTTACTTTCAGTTTATACATGTCATGTTATCTTTACCTGTTTTTATGCTAAAAGTCACTAGGACTTACCAGTCTTTATGACCGACCCATTTTCTTTCGCCTCTTTTTCTTTCGCTTCCCCCCAGGTTCTCAGGGAGGAAACTCTAGCACTTAGCTTGGATTTCGCTTGCTTTCGGTTCAGCTCATGTACGGTTTGATCTTGAGCTATGCTATGGCTGCATTTCTGCTACCTTTGGGGAATTAAGCTACTTTTGTTGTTTTAAGTTTATGCTTCTTTATTTATGCAAAACAGAATTTGTTGTAATGGAAAATAATGACTTCGGCTATTTGGTACTTTGAATGTAAAAGGTTTTGACTTTTTTTGAAAGTAATGAAATTTATCTTTTGATCCTTCCGCTGTTTTATCTATGTTCTGTCTTGTAATATTTCTGTGTTTGTTTACCTCGATAACGCCCCTCCAAAACTAGTGCATTCCCTTTGTTAGTGACCCTAGCGGAGGTGGGGTGTTACATTCCTTCCCTCAACCAAAGCCCTACGATCTTCACCTTCCAAGAGCTGCTCTTGAAGGTATTCGTCATCAGCATTATTAGAATATAGAAGCACCTAATCCCAGACCAGGGCCAAAGTCCGTGGAAATTCCTTGTTCAAATAACTTAGACTTCCACGACTCGTGACACTGCAAATATAAAATTGGAACAAAGTATTATCAGTCCTGATTCCGGCTTCATCAAGTTCTTTACGCAGCTTGATTTTGCTTTCTTCAAGAATTTTATGGTCTCATTTAGGGAAGTAATCTTGCCCTTAATAACCATTTTTTCATGTTTAGAAGAAGTCAAATCCCCTCTTCCTAAGGCTAGGTGGCACTCGACAAGTTCTTGAGCAGACTGGGCTTCTCGAAGTCGCCTTCGCACAACCTCTAGCTCTTTCCTAAGCTCGTCATTTTTGTCCTCTAGGTTGCTCACTTTAATGTTCCCACTCTTTAAAGAGGCAATTTTAGATTGAGATTTGACTAAGCGAACCATTCCAGCTTTATTATTTTCTAAGATATCAATATGGTCAAGGTGCCGAGCATTTAATCATTGAAACTCATAACCAAATTTAGCCCAGCGTTCTAGCTGTTTGTCAACATTATTCATGGTCGAATTCAACTGTGTTTCGAGCTGATCCTTAGCGGTGTTAAACTGAGTAATCATACAACTCTTTATGGTGTCTAGGCTATTAACAGCATCCATCTTATCATTTGGATGTAAATCTAAGTCAAAATACATTCCCCCAGATCCCAGCCACCGAAGAGATCCTTAAGTATCAAATTTCCGGGTGGAACCTTACAAGGGGGCGGTCGCGTATCACCTGAATTTGAGCAGAAGTTGAGATGATGGATAGTTCAGGGGATTCAAATGATGAGGAACACTTCTGAATCTCATTCTTGCCTCGGTCGATCCTACTTTTTTCCCCTTTCTTCACTTTCTATGAGATGTTCACCCTTATTGCCTTTGATCAATGTATTTGCACAATCAGGTCCTCCCCTCCTTAAAGAATTGGTCACTGAGAGGTCAGGGATAGGATGGGCCATAGTTTTCTTAAGAGATCGTGTAGGATGAATCAACCGGTATTTGCGAAGGTTTTCCTCTGAAAGCAATGCCTGCCCACTTCTTCCAGTTTTATCAACAGCAACTAAAGAATTAAGGAGAGCTTGGTCTAGAGTAAGGCCCGTAACAGAAGGGATCACTGCAAAATCAGAAAGAAAGTCAAATGAGAAAGAAAGTGAAGTAAAAATTCCAGGGCAAAGGTGTAATTACCTTCCTCCATCCATCGCCCATAGAACTTACAAGGGCACCGGACGTAGAAATATTGATCCGGAAACCCTTTGGCACCATCCGTCGAGCCGGTTCTTGCTGCCAGATTTTCATAAAAAGTATGTACAGCCCGAGCAATATTTGGTACCCACTGGGATGCAACTAATATGGGGCAATGGCTAGTTGCCGCAAAACGGACTCCAAGTAAGGGTTAATGTAACACCCCACATCCGTTAATGTCACTCACAAAGGGGATGCATTAACTTCTATGGAGCGTTTTAAGTGTGTATAGAACAGAAACTTAACAACAAGACAGATATAAATAGTACTTAAAACTTTAAAACTTTATTCATTGCAGTGGTAAACACATAAGTTTGATTACATCATCAAATACCAAAGTCAAAGTACATAATATCCATCTTGACTAAATCAAAGTACATAAACTGAAAGACATAACCCCAATACAAAATAGCCATAAATAAGATAGGCTGAACTTTTACTTCAGTGATCCAAGCGACTTCTAAAAGCAGAGATACAGCTGTCCAAAATCAAGCTCCACTGGTGCTAGTTCCACCCTGAGCACCTGGGGGGAAAGGAAGAAAAGAGGAGGAAACAAAGGGGGTCAAACATAAAGTCTGGCAAGTGCGATAACTTTAACAATATAATTACCAAAATAACTAGGCTAAGGCATAAGTTGGAAAATAAGGAAATGACTGTGAACAATTGAGTATGGCGGAGTAAACAAGGAAATAGGATGCACAAAGATAACGTTAAAGGCGCACCTAAACCACTATAAGATAATTACTACACTGCACCACACCAAACACCCTAAAAGTTGATCCCTCCTACTAGACTTTAATAATGTTAATGGTAGTTTCGTGTACCCCTAGTTGCCTTTATAGGTGCCGCCTGCCCCTATCTCCACTAGGTGTACCCACTACCCCCATGCGATCGGCTCCCTAACTCGTAGATACCCGTGTTGGCCCCACAGTAGGGTTTATCACTCCCCAAAGTGGAAACCCGATATAAACAATAATGCACGGCTTATACCTACACGATGCAACAACGTCTTACCTAGCAGCACAGGCCCACACACGCATATGAACCCGTTGGACTTGCGTTGCCACCGCTATCCCATTTTGGCCTCTTACAGTCAAGCCCAGTACGTGTGTCCCGTCCTCGACTTGGGTCGAGCCCACAAAGATACTTATGGGTTACTGGTTGAAACGGTCCCCCATTACTTGACACAAGCTATCCACCTAAGCTTGGTCCCCTCTAGTACATCCCACTTAACCCTCTTCTTAGTCATGTTCACTTACATGTTTCAATTTTTGGTTAAGTGTTTCTAATCGTATTTCAAATGCCACCCACTAAATTCCACATGCCACCCAAGGCACCCACTTAACCCCCTCATGTCCCACTACATGTTTATCTAGTTAAGTGTTTCTTAATTTATTAAGACCGTAACCTTATAAAGTCCTCCCATATTAGACTGGCATTTGTGGCAGCTGGATTTGACGGGCGGGTCCGGGCAGTCTTACAACACAAACGAGCCTAATCTGGTGTCTTTACAACTGTTACGCATTAAATTTATGCCTAAGACCTCCCACATTAGACTGGCATTTGTGGCAGCTGGATTTGGTGGGTGGGTCCGGGCAGTCTTACACCACAAAAGAGCCTAACCTCGTGACTTAGACGATTAATTACACCTAATTAATCATCCCCCAATTTGAATTAATTTCCCTATTCAAATTATCAATCAACTCCAAATTTAACTATGGCCATAATTGACTCAATTATGTACATCTATTTATGGTATGCAAAATCATACCAATTTTCATCACAAATTAATTCTATGCCATTTAAGGCATTTGTGCCAATTCTCAATATTAAATCTTTTAATATTATCCCATTACCCCATGTTGTACGTTCGTTCGTTTAACGTAAAATATACGTTAGACTCGAATAGTCTAACTTATGGAATAAAGAGAGAACATCACAACATACATACAGATAAAACTAGATCTAAACACAAGGGGTGAACTTGCATGTGTGAATGAGGTTCTACATCTAAAACTTGCATTGGCTAAAGTCATAAACTTGCATAAAACAACATATGTCATAGATCCAAATCTAAAGGTGTGAACTTGTTTAGGAAATAGTCATAAACTTGCATAAATCATGTATGTCATAGATCTACATCTAAAGGTGTAAACTTGCATAGGCAATAACCACAAACTTACATAACATGATTCATACTCCAAACATATATATTTATATAAGCTTGCATATGTGATTTATGCAACATAACGATGGTGTAAACTTACATCTAAACATATAAACTAGCAAGTAAAATTTAGCATATAACTCACACATGTAATAGCCTAACTTTAGATCTAAAATAGATGTCATGAAACATGTAAGGTTATATATAAAATCTCGCTAACTTGCATATGATCCATGCCTCAATTAACATCCTAACTTGCATACATACATATGATTTATCATATGAATCAACATAACCAAACTAGCATATGAAACATGATTTTACATAAGCCAATCATAGAATTACAACACAGATGATGACATCACAACTTTAGAACATAGATGATAGCAACATAGAATTTACAACATAAATGATAACATCACAATTTTACAACATAGATGATAACATGCAGTCAATAATTCACAACATAACCATATAATCCGCATCATAGCTTAATCCAATTAAATTGTTAATTATTTTATTAAAGAAATCGAACTCACAAAAAGAAGGTCTTGAGTTATGAAATCTGAGTTCTGAAGTTGAATTAGCTTTCCTTTTTAGTAGATTCGTTGTTAGAGTTGAATAGAATTGAATTTGACTAGCTTTCTTCCTCTCTAATTAGTGGCGGCTATTCTAGGTTGCTAGGTGACGGCATGGAGGCCATGAATATAATTTTAATTTGATTTTCGGGTTTGAGTCTACAATACTTTTTATAGAGTTTAGGATTAATTTAAGCCGTCTGATCAACCCAGAATTAATCCCAGCCAATCAGAGCAGATCAGAAACCCTAATGAGTCAGCACACAGTCATAAACATGTCACCAAACAAATCTGCCCGGTGGGGCAGGTCGACCCTATGGTCGACCTGGTCAGGGTAGGTCGACCCCCAGGTCGACCCTATGGTCGACCTGGCCCTGGCGGGAAATTTCCCGCCTAGCCCATTCTGAATTTGGAATTTGAATTTTTGAAATCTGTTTAAATTTTCTGAAACTTCCGATGGCCATAACTTCTTCATACGAAGTCCAATTCACGCAAACTTGGAATCTATCTCAACCAGAATTCCGAGATGAACACAACGACGTAGCCCGTTTCCCGTAATTCTCACGTCTGAGATTATTTATTCTTTAATTTGTTATTTTAGTGTTAACAGAAATACAGGGTGTTACATTCTCCCCTCCTTAAAAGATTTCGCCCCCGAAATCTCCAAGTTAAGAAGAATGCATATCCTAACATCCAAACAATCATCTACTCAACCATCGAACATAGGCATCCATTATCCTTATAAAATTCCTAATGTTGTATGAACATATGCAAGAAGAGTGTGTATACGTTCCTTATCTAATGCAGAATCAGGCGATCTACTGATTCAGTTGACCTCCTTAATGCAAACCATGATAGTGCCATGCATCCATTATGTATGCGAAAGAATCCTATTGATACATATTATTTCTACATGTGTGTACAACCATTCCCCAAAATGCAGCATCCATATGATAACACAACCATTATACATCCATTAGCTTAAATATGCACACACATTTATATGCAATATGCAATATGAAGTGACTGAGCCGATCTAGTGCCTAAAATGTGTGTATATGTATCCACGAGCAACCACTAGCAACCACTTGCATCCACATGCATCCATCATACATAACATGTCTCAAACACATGTTTCAACCATAGGACTACCCTATCTAAAGGTCAAAGATACTAGCGAGAGGACACACTAAAGATAAAACAAGTACAAGCTAAGCGATAAAGGAGAAATTAAAAGACATACCCTCAAAAAGAAAAGGGTACAATGAACGCATCTTCTCTTCCGTCTCCCAAGTAGCGTTGCTCTCATCATCTTCCCATTGCATTTTGACTAGCCTGACCTGTCGATTCCTCAACTTCTTAATCTCCGACCCAAGAATGCACGTAGGAGCTCGTCGAATCGTCGCATCATGCTCGATCTCCACCTCTCTAAGCAAGCTCGGCTCCACCACTTCCGCGGTCTCATGCAAGCACTTCCTCAAATGTGATACATGGAATACATCGTGTACACACTAAGTCTCTCAGGCAACTCCACTCTATATGCCATCTGTCCAATCCTCTCCTTAATAGGAAACGACCCTACGAACCATGGTGCTAACTTCCCAATGGACCCAAAGTGAACCACATTCCGTAATGGAGACACCTTTGACAAAGACCATGTCCCCAATATCAAACTCAAGATCTGTCCTCCTCTTGTCCGCATAAGATTTCTGCCTATCTTGCGCCGTCTTCATCCTCCTTCGAATCAAATCGATCTTTTCCGAAGTCTCCCTAATCATATCGGGCCCAAGCAAGATCTTATCTGTAATCTCCCACTAACATGTAGGCGAATGACACGGCCGTCCATAAAGAGCCTCGAACGGTGCCATGCCAATGCTAGACTGAAAGCTATTATTATATGCAAACTCCACCAATGGAAGATGTTCCTCCCATGTACCTCCAAAGTCTAAGACACACAACCTCAATAGGTCCTCTAGAATACGATTCACCCTCTCAGTCTGGCCATCCGTCTGAGGATGATATGCGGTGCTCAAACATAACTGAGTCCCTACCGCCTCTTGCAAGCTCTTCCAAAACTCGCTAGTAAAGATAGGATCGCGGTCGCTCACTATGATAGAAGGAACACCATGCAAACGAAATATCTCTCGAATGTATACGGAGGCTAACCATGGAGCAGTCCTCTTACTCTTCACAGAAATGAAATGGGCGCTCTTAGTAAGTCTGTCTACCACGACCCAAATCCCCGTATTACCCTTCCTTGATCTCGGTAACCCATCGATAAAGTCCATCGAAAAACTTTCCCACTTCCATTGTGGGACCTCCAATGGGTGAAGCAACCCACCGGGCTTCTTTTTGCTCTGCTTTTACTTGTTGGCACACCAAGCATCTAGCGACAAACTTGGCCACATCCCTCTTCATACCGGCCCAAAAGTAAACTCGTCTCATGTCCATGTACGTCTTGTCCCCGCCGGGATGGAGAGTCATCTTCGAACGATGTGCATCATCAAGAATGGTCTTCCTCAAATTCTCGTCCCGTGGTACGCAAAGTCTACCGTCCCTACGTAACCAACCCTTATCATCTAGGGTATACCTACGGAGATGGCTCGATGACTCCCCTCTTTTGAGCTTCCCTACTAACTCAACCAACTGTGGGTCATCTCGCTGTGCCTCACCGATCCATCCCAAAAGCGCAGGTCTGATCTCTAAGGATGCTAGCAAACCGGGTACAAAGTCAATGGAAGGTCTAAAGTCAAACGTAGAGATGAACTCTAAACTTCGCCGCTCAACAAACAATGGACTCAAGGACAACCTTTTTCTACTTAAGGCGTCTGCCACCACGTTACCCTTGCCAGGGGTATATGCTATCTCGAAATCGTAGGACGCTAAGAATTCCATCCACCTTTACTGCCTTAAGTTCAAGTCCTTCTGAGAGAACAATTATTTTAGCGATCTGTGGTCAGTGAACAATTCGAATTTTTCGCCAAGAATATCATGGCGCCAAGACTTAAGCGCGAAAACAATAGCGGCCAACTCTAGGTCATGCATAGGGTAAATTTTCTCATGCACTCTCAACTGCCTTCCACCATAGGCTATTACCCTTCCCTCTTGCATTAAGACTGCGCCTATTCCTGTCCCACAAGCATCGGTATAAACGGTAAATGGCTTACTCCCATCTGGCAACACTAAGACTGGGGCTATGGTCAAAGCTCTCTTTAAACGTTGGAACGCATCATCACAATCTACGTCCCATGTGAAAAATAGGTTCTTCTTCGTCAAGCGTGTTAATGGGGTGATATTTTTGCGAAGTCTTTGATAAACTTCCTATAGTAGCCAGCCAACCCTAAGAAACTCCTCACCTTGGTAGCATTTTTAGGAACCTTCCAATCTTGGATGGCCACTACCTTCGCGGGATCCACAACTATCCCTTCTTTGGAAACCACATGCCCTAAGAATCGCATTTCCTTCCTCTAAAAGTGACATTTATAAAATTTAGCTTTAAGGCTATGCACTCGAAGTGTCTCCAACACTTCCCTAAGATGTAGGGCATGCTCTTCCTCGCTTTTAGAAAAGATCAAGATGTCGTCCACAAAGACTACCACGAATTTATTAAGGTACTCCTTAAACACCCTACTCATCAAGTCAACAAAGTATGCGGGGGCGTTTTTCAAACCGAAGGGCATCACAAGCCACTCGAAGAAGCCGTCTGGAGTCCTAAAGTTAGTCTTGTCTATGATATCCTCAGCCACTCTCAACTGATGGAAACCAGTGGCTAAGTCCAACTGTGAAAACACAGAGGCGCCAACTTACTGATCGAAGAGATCATCAATCCTCGGCAATGGGTGCCTATTCTTCTTAGTAAGCTTATTAAGTTCTCTATAGTCCACACAAAGTCTAAGGGACCCATCTGCCTTTGTGGCAAACACTACTGGAGCACCCCACTCCGATATACTACATCTTATGAACCCCTTCTCAAACAATTCTTTCACTTGCTTAGTGAGTTCTCTTCTCTCTCTTGGAGCCATATGGCGCATTGGTAATGCAACTGGCTTTGCATTATCCACTAGATATATTCGAAAGTCTATCTCACGTTTTGGGGGTAAACCCCTCACCTCATCGAAGACATCAACATATTCACGGACTGTACGAACAGAATGTAAATCATCATTGGATGCATCAAGGGATTCTAGGTAACTAAGCATTACTGGATCTCTAGGGTCATAAGAAATATCAAGGGTATTTCCACAACGAGTCAATAATCTGACTACCCTTCTTTCACAATCTAGGATGGCCCCATATCTAGTTAGCCAATCCATACCTAGAATCAAGACGTAGCCCATGAAGCCAAGAACAAAGGCGTTGCATTCAAACCCAACGCCCAAGATAAACACTCTCAAATCCCGACAAATCATAAAAAGATGATCCGAAACACCAATAGGATTTGAGACTACTAAGGGATCTGTAACTAAACTAGTATCTAGGTGCAATGTTTCAACTAATGATGTAGAGATAAACGAATGTGATGCACCAAAATCGAATAAAGTATGGACAAGATGATCAAACAGAAAAACTAAACTTTCAACGGAAATTGCTCTACCTCTTTCTTGCAGCGGTGGGACCATGAGAGCCTGAACTTGCCCCCTTTCCTGCCCTCGTTCCATAAGAGCCTGCACCTGTCCTCCCGAGGTAGACCCTGCCCTCTGCAATTTCCTTGGCCAGTCCTTAATCAGATGTCCCACTTCGCCACAGTGAAAACAACCAGTCTTCTTTTTCTTCCTACAGTCTTTGCTTAGATGGCCTGGTGTCCCACAGTTAAAGCATCTTTTCTTTCCTTACCATTGTTGCCTTTAACACCTTTCTTGTTCTGTTGTTGCTGTTCCAGTTTCTTTTGATCCCCTTTCTTCTCGGGTGTCTTATTAGCATTGGCGCCCTTCTCCTCTTCATGCATAAGCACCATGTCAACTAGTCTCTCAAAGTTAGCCCCCATGGGGATGTGGGTCATAGCCAACCCATGAAGCGGCTCGTTCAAACCATTAACAAATCTCAGGGCCTTCTTTTCTGGTGTATTCACCAAGTCCAAGCCAAATCTTGCCAACTGATTGGATTTGTTGACGTATTCTTTCACTGATAGATTCCCTTGCTTCAACACCAAAAACCTTTCCATATATAGATTCTCTTCAGCCCGTGAGAGAAACTTTGCTTCAAACCTCCGCCTAAAATCTGGCCATGTATCAACTAGACGTTCTCCATTAGTGACCTCCCACCAAAACAAGGCCTCATCCTTCATTAGCCAGGCAGCTAACTGTAACTTTCTTCCATTGTCCATTTCAAAGATTCCAAACAATTCTTTCACCTCCTTTAGCCAATTTCGTGCTTCAACAAATGTCTCCGCCCCGTGAAAAGGTTTTCCGCCCATTGCCCGAAAGTCCTTACATATTTTTGCAAAAGTATCGACACGAGGAGGAGGATTTGCTGGACCTGCGGTGGTGGCCCTAGTCTCCAAATACCTCCTAAACCACCTTGGTATTGGTATTCCCTCGGGTATCTCGGGATTTCCAGACATGCTGAAACGAAAAGGGAAAGATTCAATACAAAAGAACCGAAGGAAAGATATATGGCTCTTGGGGTTATGCTTTCTAAAATAAGCTTTTCTCTTGAAAATACTTTCCTTAAAACATACTTTTGAAGGTGCTTATTTATAAAAGTGTTTTTGAAAAACATTTTTTTTTAAATTCATATCTGTTCTGGTAACCTTCAACTCTGATACCACGTGTAACACCCCACGTCCATTAATGTCACTCACAAAGGGAATGCATTAACATCTATGGAGCGTTTTAAGTGTGTATAGAACAGAAACTTAACAACAAGACAGATATAAACAGTACTTAAAACTTTATTCATTGCAGCGGTAAACACATAATTTTGATTACATCATCAAATACCAGAGTCAAAGTACATAATATCCATCTTGACTAAATCAAAGTACATAAATTGAAAGACATAACCCCAATACAAAATAGCCATAAATAAGATAGGCTGAACTTTTACTTCAACGATCCAAGCGACTTCTAAAAGCAGAGATACAGCTGTCCAAAATCAAGCTCCACTGGTTCTAGTTCCACCCTGAGCACCTGGGGGGAAAAGGAAGAAAAGAGGAGGAAACAAAGGGGGTCAGACATAAAGTCTGGCGAGCGCGATAACTTTAACAATATAATTACCAAAATAACTAGGCTAAGGCATAAGCTGGAAAATAAGGAAGCGACTATGAACAATTGAGTATGGAAGAGTAAACAAGAAAATAGGATGAACAAAGATAACGTTAAAGGCGCACCTAAACCACTATAAGATAATTACTACACTGCACCACACCAAACACCCTAAAAGTTGATCCCGCCTACTAGACTTTAATAATGATAATGGTAGTTTCGTGTACCCCTAGTTGCCTTCATAGGTGCCACCTGCCCCTATCTCCACTAGGTGTACCCACTACACCCATGCGATCGGCTCCCTAACTCGTAGATACCCGTGTTGGCCTCACTGTGGGGTGTATCACTCCCCAAAGTGGCAACCCGATACAAACAATAATGCACGGCTTATACCTACACGATGCAACAACGTCTTACCTACCAGCCCTGGCCCACACACGCATATGAACCCGTTGGACTTGCGTTGCCGCCGCTATCCCATTTTGGCCTCTTACAGTCAAGCCCAGTACGTGTGTCCCGTCCTCGACTTGGGTCGAGCCCACAAAGATACTTATGGGTTACTGGTTGAAACGGGCCCCCATTACTTGACACAAGCTATCCACCTAAGCTTGGTCCCCTCTAGTACATCCCACTTAACCCTCTTCTTAGTCATGTTCACTTACATGTTTCAATTTTTGGTTAAGTGTTTCTAATCGTATTTCAAATGCCACCCAAGGCACCCACTAAATTCCACATGCCACCCAAGGCACCCACTTAACCCCCTCATATCCCACTACATGTTTATCTAGTTAAGTGTTTCTTAATTTATTAAGACCGTAACCTTATAAATTCCTCCCAAATTAGACTGGCATTTGTGGTTATATATAAAATTTCGCATATAACTCACACATGTCATAGCCTAACTTTAGATCTAAAATAAATGTCGTGAAACATGTAAGGTTATATATAAAATCTCACTTACTTGCATATGATCCATGCCTCAATTAACATCCTAACTTGCATACATACGTATGATTTATCATATGAATCAACATAACCAAACTAGCATATGAAACATGATTTTACATAAGCCAATCATACAATTACAACACAGATGATAACATGACAACTTTACAACATAGATGATAGCATCATAGAATTTACAACAAAAATGATAACATCACAATTTTACAACATAGATGATAACATGCGATCAATAATTCACAACATAACCATATAATTTGCATCATAGCTTAATCCAATTAAATTGTCAATTATTTTATTAAAGAAATCGAACTCACAAAAAGAAGGTCTTGAGTTATGAAATCTGAGTTCTGAAGTTGAATTAGCTTTCCTTTTTAGTAGATTCATTGTTAGAGTTGAATAGAATTAAATTTGATTAGTGGTGGCGGCTATTCTAGGTTGCCAGGTGACGGCGTGGAGGCCATGAATCTAATTTTAATTTGATTTTAGGGTTTGAGTCTACATGTCTTTTTTAGAGTTTAGGATAAATTTAAGCCGTCCGATCAACCCAGAATTAATCCCAGCCAATCAGAGCAGATAAGAAACCCTAATGAGTTAGCACACAGTCATAAACAGGTCACCAAACAAATCTGCCCGGGGGGGGGGGGGGGGGGGAGGTCGACCCCAGGTCTACCTGGTCAGGTTAGGTCGACCCTATGGTCGACCTGGCCCTGATGGGAAATTTCCCGCCTAGCCCATTCTGACTCTGAAATTTGAATTTTCGAAATCTGTTTAAATTTTCTGAAACTTCCGATGGCCATAACTTCTTCATACGAAGTCCAATTCACGCAAACTCGGACTCTGCCTCAACCAGAATTCCGAGATGAACATAATGGCGCAACCCGTTTCCCGTAATTCTCATGTCTGAGAATAGTTATTCTTTAATTTGTTATTTTAGTGTTAATAGAAATACGGGGTGATACAGTTAAAAGGAGGAATTTTCCCCACTAGTCACCATGTGATAATTAACTCTCACATACACAGGAGGCGGACGATCGGCCGAATCTTCTTTCCTTGGAAATTTGGCTTCGTCTTTTGAAAACCAAAGCGTGCACACATCTGTGAGTATAGGTCAATAGAGAGTGTCGATTTACGGCAACCAGAAGACACCCCTTCAAGAAAGAGAGGTTGAGGATAAATCTGGCTAATGTTCAATTCAGAACTAGCGGCATGAGCAACTTCAGTTGCCTGATCCGAACCCTTTTGTTCTCCAGACATGACGGTTTTGCTGGGGTTTCGACTGATTTGGTGTTTAGTCTGCATTTCAACGCAGATGAGTATACTCAGAAAATAAGATGCAACTTCAGTTGCTGATAATTAAAAAGAAGCAACTCCGGGAAGATATGCTTTTCGAATAAAAATCATCAATCACACCTAGCAATAGGATTTACTGGTAATATAATCATATGAAGGAAGAATAACAAATTCAAAAGTACGAGAAACACAGGCTCTGGTATGATCGATTACATGGAATTACTGATCGCACATGTTAAAAGAATACTAGCAGTGGTAAAAGGGAAGATTAAAAGACATACATCCAGAGCATTCTCACCATGTCAACTCAGTGCTCAATTTCACATATAAGTGTCCCATCAAGATCCATCTGGCATCCCACAATTCGGCCATTTACAACAATGAAAAGATATGTCAGGCGTCTCGCTCACGGAAAGGGATGATATCAATCCTCCACAACGGAACAATCCTAAGTTATGCACAAACGACCCTTCGATGAATC
Organism: Allium sativum; assembly: GCA_030737875.1. NCBI lineage: Eukaryota > Viridiplantae > Streptophyta > Magnoliopsida > Asparagales > Amaryllidaceae > Allium > Allium sativum. The sequence goes on along the minus strand of CM060925.1, from coordinate 184,484,567 downwards.
AGATTAAACTTACCAAACAATGCTGCGATCAATCACGTCGAAGCCAATAACTCTCTGCTAAGAGATTACAAAATTCGAGGGGCAAGTTTTGATCCCTAAAAAAACCATATGCATATTGAGCTACAAAATCTGAGCAGAAACTACAGGAAAGCGCCATCAGGGTCGGTCATGCATAATGTTGTCCAAGGCACTTAAATGACTCACAAAGAATAGGAAGCAACCATACATAACAAGATTTAGATGTTTAACTCTTAAAGGACCGAGCCTTGGCTAGAGTTACAAAGCAATCACTCACAACGTTTTTATGTGGCCATGTCTCAAACCAAAGCAATATGCAAGTCGTGACTCGGGCGCAGAGCCAAAGGTCGTTCGTTCGCATTAGAAAGAAGCCGCTCAAATACCAAAACAGGACAAGTCATCCTACTAACATAAGAAGGGGGCAACTATATAGCACAGTCATAAAGAAAAATGGCACGGCACAAAGACGGCGAAGGACAAAATTTCTTGAGCCAAGGAGGTCTGTCATGCAAGATACAAAGAAGAACTGATTCCAGTCCCACACTATGCTCTTATAAAGTCGCTCGACCATAAGTATGATCTTAGACGCCCGCTCGTTTCGCAGTCAAAAGAATCAGATAACTATTCACCAATTGCCATATATAGCCACGCCCGAAGGGCATTGACTAAAGTCACTCACTCGACTACTCAAAACGATCGCTCTTATAAAGTTGCTTGCAAATGACAGCTGGATACAGCTACAGACAGCTGGCAACAACCAAGCAGTGGTGTTTCGGTAATTGTTGGCTGAAATGATCTGTCACTTACATATATGAACTTCAACTCACTTCCCCCGGTTTGGGGGGGGGGCACATTGATAAACAGGCCATGGCTGCCAACATAAAGGGGATCCAATCTTTTGAACCACGAAATGCTACTAAATTCTATCTTATACGTATATTTTATGAATTTATATGAACTCACAAAGCAACTAGTGAGTTCATATAACATACATATAATATATATATATATATATATATATATGTCGAAAATATATTTAAATAAATGAGAGAGAATTTGAAATTCAAACCGAGGATAAGATTATGGGGACAAAGAATATTTTAAGTAAGGAAAGAGATTAGAAAATAAAGCAACATATTATTTAATTAGACACCTCGGCACTACATAAATTTATTGGGCGTTTCAACGACTAGGAGGTTGATCGCACCCTAGAAGGGGAGTCGACCGCCTAGCGACTGAGAAGCCCAATGAATCTATGCTTGGTTAGGGTTTTCTAAAGGGATATATATATATATATATGGCCAGGATTACATCTGAACAATCTAGTGGTGTATGCTCACATGAGCAACCATATATAGCCCCTCAAATCACACAACAAAACCCTAGTCACTCTCTTATCCCTACCTCCATATCATTCTTCTGCCATTGTTGAATTCCGGAAAATTTTAAATTTCTCTTCTATTCCTCCAACCTTTATTCTTATCTTCTCTCTAATCTAAATTCATATAGATTTTAGTATGAATTCAAGAATTTAGTTATATATATATAAGATTCTAAAAGATGTTTCTTACATATATTTTAGGAGGACTGGAGCACGTTTATTGCGAAGATCAAACACAGATCTGAATCTATAACAAGAATGTTATTTGTTCTTCCTTAGATCTGTGAGTGGAATATTGTGTTCTTGAGCATATTCTACTTTTAGATTAACTTGTTGAAGAGGATTTAGAAATCGATAACATCAATACAAAAATCCCCAAATTCTTTCTTTTATGTTTGCGTATGAATTGTCAGTTTATTGTTATTGGGTTGTGGATTTTGGATTTTAATATCGGAATAAAGATAAAAAGGGTGTTATCATTCTAATTTGTATAATTCATCCTTATGTAAACATTTGATTTAACCTAAAAGGGTTTAAATTTGGTTTGTCCCATGATTTGATTAGGGTTGGGTTCTATTTTGAATCCAAACATATTCATACTTGAAATATATCAAATGTAAACGTTTTTATTGCAATACACCAAAAAAGTGTGAATTAGATAAGGTGGACCTTATAAGTATACATTAATAAACTTATGAATATATGTGTATATGTGATTATTCTATTCTATTCTTAATTCATTATTAAGATCATTCCAACAAGCCTAGGATGCATGTTGAAATTTGTATGTATGTATATTTTCCATTCACCGCTATCTGTTATTGAGTTATTATACCATCATGCCTAAATAGTAAGGGTCAAAAATATGGAAAATTAACTTGTATACCAAAAATTTAGGAAAAATTGAGAATTGCTATCTCATTAGAATGTTCCCTCATTCATAAGAGCATTAGCATTACTTAGGCGTTATAATTATTATACTTATATGTTAATGATATTTTTCGTCAACACCAAAAATAGGCATACGAAAATGGACTAGGGGGGAAATGGGGTTATTTAGCTTTTGCAAGTTCGAGTTAGTTCATCGCTTTGTAGATCAAGGTTTAGAGCCCAAAAGATTAGTTACTCTTCCCTCAATGGGGTGAGCATCACGCTTAAGCAACTCTGAAACCAACAGTTATCTTGGGACAAAGGCTTCCTAAACACAGCTATCAACAAAATGCTAAATGGCTTGTAAGAAGGGGTTCTGCAACAACTTTGCAGAAGGATGTAAGGTTGGGTAGGAACACGTAGCCATGTAGGAAGTCTATAGTAAGTTGTGCAAGAAATAGCTAAGAAATCACATAGGAAACTCATGAGAAAATATGCTAAGTGTCGATCTACTCTTATTTGATCTTTGATTTGGAGTACATGAGTGATTACAATAGAAATCCCCAAATTGATTTAGGGTTTACTCTAGAGAAAAAGAGTACAAGAATGAGAAATCGGTCCCCAAAATGAGACCCATGGGGTCTTATTTATAGACAAATCTGGGCCGCTTATGCTATCGGGCCAGGAGATACCCTTTCAGCCGCTTTTCCCTTTGGTCTTGGTGGCTTGGGCTCTCGGTCGCCTTTTAGGCTTTGCTTGTTGCCTTTTAAGGTGCCGGTCTTCACTCTCAGAGGACTAGTCTCAGTTTTTGGAGCCTTTCTTTATAGCTTCTTATATCTTTATTGTATCAATACCAAGCCTATCGTATGGATAGCTTTAGGTAGGCTTTAGGTTTTTGGATATATGCTTTCGTATGTTCCTTCCGGGATATAGGCTTCCGGACATGAGCTCTCGGTCTTGCTATTAACACTTGGTGGAGCTTACCTTCACGATTTAAGTGGATGGTTAACGGATCTGCCACCCCTGTCGGTATCGACACTAAGTAAAATAGGGTAGATAGCTTGTCTCTCTTCGAGGTTTCGGTTTTCCTTTCGGTTGACTCCTGAAATGTGTCTCGGCTTTCCGAAGGACTGCTTCCAGTGCTTTATTGGTTTCTTATTAAAGTGGCCTCTTGGTGAATAACTGGTTGAGGTCTCAGTCGATGGTTTCTGGATGATCCCCTTATGCTCTTGTTCTTCGATGTATCGACATTAAGTGAGTTAAGGCCGATAGCCCTCTCGTCCTTCTAGGTCTCGGGTTGCAATATTCCTTGCTTTCCTCTTTATTAACTCTTGGTTTCAGGACTTCTTGTTGGTTATCCTTCCTGCCGAAATTACTCTGTCGGTAACTTTTCTTCATGCTGGATTTTGAGATTCCTTCTTTGTTGAGGGTGTCGGTTGTTTAACCTTCCAGATGTCTCTACTAAGCTCTCGGTTTTATTCTGCGCTTAGCTTGTGCTTACGGATTAATTTTCTTTATTAGTGATGGTTTGATACCCCTTCACCATCAGCCTGTCTCGAGGTGAATTTTGGTAGTAATGTTCCCCCCTCTATGAAGGGGTTGTAACACCCCACATCCGTCAGTGTCACTCACAAAGGGAATGCACTAAGTTCTGTGGAGCATTTAGGGTAAAAGATGCAGATAAATTACAAGACAGACAGAAATTAAATAGCGGAAAATAAAACTTTGTTTTACTGATAAAATAGTTTGTATACTGATTTCTTTATAATATCAGAGTATCATCTGTCTTACAAAATAAAGAAGCATAAAAATACATTTATATTCCCCAATTTTAGCAAGAGCCAGCCATAGCATCCGAAAAGAGAATCGCAGCAAAACTTCTACAAATCTTCAAGCTGGGACAGTCTAACTTAACCTGAGCTATACTATTCCCTCCTTCACTACCTTGGGGGGGGGGACGGAAGAAAAGAAGACGAAAGAAAAACAGAGTCAGACATAAAGCCTGAGTAAGTTCAGTAACTTCTAGCATGTGAACATGGAAAACAAAATGACATGAATTAACTGAATACAAGATAACACCATGACGATAGGGTCAGCAAGATTAGACAAGATAATCACAAGACATGCTAAGATAAGATAAACTAGATATACTCTAATACTTTCGCTGCTTCGCTATTTCCTTGTTATACTATATCTCTGCACCACCTAACTAGTGTCCCAACTAGTAACGATAACGTGATCCCAATCCCTGTGTTTTCCATTGCCTTCGGGCATCCATTTATTATTTATTACCTAGATCTAATCTAGGGTTTTTTACCAAGTGCTTTCTAGATTCAACTAGAGTTTACGCTATCTGCTGAACGCTTCTCGGATTCAGGGTTTATGCCACCTAGTCCAACTAGGGATTATGCTACCTGTCGAACGATGCCCCCAAGTCTAGGACACACTACCTAGAGTGGTATATGTTCCTATACTTCCCCACGCATGTATCGCGAATCGTTATCGCTTGTCTAGATGCACATGTCCTGTAATGTGCGGCCCGAGTCCTATGACAGGGCAAATCAAGGAATACAGAACTCGGTCGGGAGCTTTCAGATATCTGCCGATGTAGATGCTAAGGTCTGTTTTTATTCCAGTGGCTATGGTCCCACTTGACCCCTCCCTCAACTATTGAAAGGCACACCTTGAAAAATGAGAACTATACGCAGACCCCTGGTGCCCCCACTATCCTATGGCCATCCTCACCCATAACTAGATAGCAAGTATATGGTCTTTTGGAGTTCTCCGCCTTTCCACTTCACGTATCTCGTTTGACTCAAGATGGATGGTAGACGACGAGTTGCTATCACAGGGCTACCGGTTTCTCGTCGAATCACGCTGGTCCATCCCAGTCTTTAGGTTGCCATATTTTGCAACCAAGGCATACCCCTGGTTCTCCTAACGCAGACCTTAACCTCTGTGAGCCCAGGAGGATCATCTGCAGCCTCACAGAGGGATACCAAGAGTACCCTCACGTCCCCTCGAAGCCTCGGGCTTCGTACCCCAATTCGTTGGAGCCTTCTTTTTACTCAGACGGACATTCGCTCCTTCCCGTGTTATACTAAGAATTACTACTTAGTTCTACTAACTAAGGTTTACCACTTAGTTTCCAGAACCGTTGTTTTCTTAACTAAGGTTTACTACTTAGCTCCTTTTAACTAAGGTTTACTACTTAGTTCTCTTTCCCGTCAACCTGGATTGGTTAAGTGTCATTAGTCAATTCAAGCTAACTTAACCCTATCACAAACCAAGTTATATTGGTTAAGTATTTCTTATTACTTAACTCTACCCATTCATCCTGTATTGGTTAAGTGTTCCCTGCCCGTCTGTTTTAACTAACATGTTATTTGTGGTTTAGTATTATCCTTTCATGTTTAGACTTAGCCATACTCCTTTATCACAATCTGACGGTTAAGTGTTCAAGTTTACTTAACCCTGTGGTCTAGTCCAGCTAACATATCAAATTGGCTAAGTGTATTAAATTTTACTTAACCCCAACCTCTAGTCTAGTTAACATGTTAATCTGGCTAAGTGTATTAACTTTACTTAACCCCACCTTCTAGTCTAGTTGACATGTTAATTTGGCTAAGTGTTTTCTTAGTTACTTAACCCCTACAAATATTGTCTTGTTACCTTGTTAAGTTGGTTAAGTGTCCCTATGGACTTAGCCCTCCCATTCTAGCTTAACTGTGTTAAATGTCTGTATGAACCTAACCCCACCCACCGGTCTGATTACCATGTTGAATTGGTTAAGTGTCTTAGTTAACTTAACCCTACCATTCTTGTTCTAGCTTTAACTAAATAAATTAAAGCCGCTACCACTCACATTAGACAGATATTGTTGCGAATACTGGATGTGCCGGTTGGTTCCGGGCAGGTTTACATCGCAACTCAGTCTAACCTCGGGTTAGGCATATTCGTGTTTTCTAAGTTCAAAGGGTTTTGATTAATTTTCAAATCAGGTTTTGATAGTAACCATCCCGTCCGTCGGATCAGTTAGGGATAGCCAGGGAGAGCAGGAAACTTGTATTTTCCAAACTCAAGCCTAGTCACTATCCTCTCTGTCACCCTTGAACTTTCTGGTGTATGTATTATTAAAAGAGATGTCATTAATGAACCTTTCTTTTGTATATAAATAAATTTTTAAAAATTTATCCTCAAAGTTTAACCACTTATCCTCAAAGTCCATTTTCCCTTTTTGAAATAAATTTGGCCTACACCTTATACATTTGCCATGCCTACTAATGGACTTGTATTCTAGGCCCAAATCTTGATTTGCCTATCTTACAGTTTATAGCAATTTAGATCCAACACCCCCATTTACAGTTCATGCCAAAACTAGATTTTATATTCTTGTTTACAGTTTGTGCCCAAAACTTAATTTGCATACCCTACCTATTTTGTGGCCCATTTAACCATTTACCATTTACGCCCAATGTATGTAAATTATGCTAATATACTTATCATGCTTAATTTAGCCACCCAATTCTGATTTAATATTCTAATTTCAGTTCATGTCAAAACTAGGCTTGTTATTCTAATTTTCATCTTAATAGTCATGCTATAATGCATGTTCCCAAATTATGCCAATTTCCAAGTCTAGTCAATTTCATGTTTTTCCCCAAAACGTATTCCCGTCGTTCGTATAATCGTGATTCAACCTAGATCATAAATAAAGCTAGATTCGTCGATAAAAGAGAATGAACCAAAATGCCATGAAAGAACAGACATAACAACTGGCATAAGATGATAATTCACAGGCATATAGATTACGACATGAAAAGGGTTGAATAGTATAGATTCAAGAACATGGGTAGACCTAACTTAATAGGTAAATTCCCAAGGTCTAAAACCAAAGAAAACCAAGAATAGACAGAATAGAGACGTAGGTTCAAGAACATGGGTAGACCTAACTTAATAGGTAAATTCCCAAGATCTAAAACCAAAGAAAACCAAGAATAGACAGAATAGAAAATCAGGTTTAGACCCAATTTCACAGTCACAAAACTTCACTTTCCTAGTCCTGAATCATAGGTGTTTAATCACAGTTGTCCTTGTTATGTCATAGGCAATAGTTTATGTTTCCTAATCAAAGGCATAGTCTTGTGTTCATAGTCAAGGAAATAATTCTCATAGGCAATGTTCATAGTCATAGGCAATGTTCATTATCATAGGCAATGTTCATAGTCATAGGCAATGTTCATAGCCATAGGCAAGGCCTAATTGGTCATCGAATCATAACAGTTCTTAATTAGGTCCAAGGATATAAGCACTGATTCGAAGAGAGAGAGATTTGGCATATTCTTCTATTCCTTTAATTTCATGTCACGAACAGAGAAAAACGTTCAAATCTAAAAAGTAACTGACTTACAGAGATTAGATTCGAATAGAAAGATGGCGCTGCTATGATTCGTGCGACGTTGCTCGAAACCGTTTGAGTTAGCCTTTGATTCTCATCTTGAAGCCTTAATCTTGATTCGAATATCTTCTTGAGCAGCATAACCTTGTCTTGGATTTTCGTATTATCTTCTTATTTTTATTTATTTATACATTTTCTCAAAGGCGGCATAAGGATAGAAAAGAATTGTGAATAGAGAAGGAGACTAGGGCTGTTTATATAGTGTAGAAGTCAACGAATCTGGTCAGAATGGCGTCTAGATACAGAAAAACGAACCAGGTTCAGAAAACTGGAAAAAGCAGGGGGTCGACCCCCAGGTCGACTACCCAGTCGACCTGGGTGTCCCAGGTCGACTACCCAGTCGACCTGGGTGCCTTGGGCGGGAAAATTCCCGCCCAGCCCAATCTGGGTCCGATTTTGAATTTGAATTCGCTTTTCTGAACTGTTTCTGCTTGTTTGAAATTTAAACTGAATTCTGAAACTTCCGGAGGTCATATCTCCTTCATACGGACTCCGATTCTCGCAAACTCGGACTCGTTTTCATGCATAATTCCGAGATGAATGCAATAGCGCAGCCCGTTTCCCTTGATTTTGATTTTAAAATATAATTCTGCCTTGATTTGTGAATCTTAGTGTTACAGAATTACGGGGTGTTACATTCTCCCCCACTTAAAAGGATTTCGTCCCCGAAATCTTCAAGTTAGGAAGAATGTGTCCTACCATCCAATCACCCATCTACTCAACCATTCAATCACAGGCATTCATTGTCCTCAAAAGATTTCTAATGCTTTCATGTTCATATGCATAGTGTGTGTATATGTCTTTATCTAATGTAAAATCAGGCGGTCTACTGATTCAGTTGACCTCCATAATGCGAATCATGTCAGTGCCATGCGTCAAATCATGCATGCAAGCATCCCTAGTTATGTAAATACTACATGTGTGCATAGCCATTCATCCATATGCAACATCCATATGATAACATATCAATTTCAACTTACAAACAAATATATATCTGTAAATGCAATATGAAAGCGTCCGAACTGATCTAGTGCCTAATACGTATGCATATGCATTCACGAGCAACCATTAGCAACCACTTGCAACCATCAACCATAACATGTTTCAAATACATGTTTACATCCATTGGCTTCTACCTAAGGATCGAAGATACGACATAGAGGATATACTTTGGAAAGATAGAAACAATTATGCGTAAAGCTCCTACAAAAAGAAATCAAGGATGCACCCTTAAGGAAAAGGGTATGATGCTAGTATCTAGTCTCCTTGAGCTTTACTCCACTGTATCTTAACTAATTTAACTTCACGATTGTGAAGTTTCTGACCTCCATTTCCAAAATAAACAGATGTCAATCACGGTACCAAGTGTATGTACTAAGATGATCAGAGGTCTCTCCTCTTAGCTTATCCATCATGCCATAACTATGAGAGTCAAAAGGTCACTACGTGCTTTTTAGAGTGCCTGCCACAACTATTCATCTCTCACGCGAACCATCCTAGTCGAACTCGACATCCCTCAAGTACAAGCCCCAAAGGCCTAAACCAATATCAGACAAGCACCCAAGGAATATCTCCTCCGAATTTAGACGACCTACGTGAGATGATATAAGCAAACTCGATAGCTATTCTCAAATCCCTTCTAACCAAAAATAAACTGGTCGGACCACCAATTGGATTTGAGACTCTAGTGGGATCTTTCTATTATACAAGTACTATGGTGCAGAGACTCAACTATGGAAGTGGATATGAACAAATGCGAAGCGCTAAAACAAACAGCAAAACTAGACTCTTCCAACAGAACTTTACTACATTTCTCCTAGGTATGCTTGGTGGCAAAAGTAGGTACTTGCCCTTCTGAAAATCCTGTTCCTCGTTCTTGCCCTTGTCCTTAATTATATGCCCTATCACACCATAGTAAAGATACTTCCTCTTGTCTTAGTATTTATAATTCCTTCCTCCTTTGTGAGCTACATCTACATCCATGAATTCCTCATCCTAGGGTTGTGCTCCTTAGCCAAACTCCTCATCCCCTTCCGTGTATAACCATGTTGACAAATATCTCGAAAGCTGCCTCCATCGTCCGGAAAACCCTATAAGCTTTGAAAGAAAACTGCCCGTAGGTGAAACAACTACGGCTACGGATGGAAGCCGGGGCACTACTTCGGCCATCGATGAGGTTACCTCCCAGAAAGCCAGGAGCCCCAGAGACTCAAGAAAGAAGGAGACAAGAATTCAAACAAGATAGTACGTATGGCTTTGGGGAATATGCCTTTAAAACAAATCTTTTTTTTTGAAAATGCTTCTTTAAAAACTGTTTTGAAAATAATTTTTCAAATCCTTTATCTGATCGGGTAACCTTCAGCTCTGATACCACGTGTAACACCCCACATCCGTTAGTGTCACTCACAAAGGGAATGCACTAAGTTCTGTGGAGCATTTAGGGTAAAAGATGCAGATAAATTACAAGACAGACAGAAATTAAACAGCGGAAAAAAAACTTTGCTTTATTGATAAAATAGTTTGTATACTGATTTCTTTACAATATCAGAGTATCATCTGTCTTACAAAATAAAGAAGCATAAAAATACATTTATATTCCCCAATTTTAGCAAGAGCCAGCCATAGCATCCGAAAAGAGAATCCCAGCAAAACTTTGACAAATCTTCAAGCTGGGACAGTCCAACTTAACCTGAGCTATACTATTCCCTCCTTCACTACCTTGGGGGGGGGGGGGAGAAACGGAAGAAAAGAAGACGAAAGAAAAACAGAGTCAGACATAAAGCCTGAGTAAGTTCAGTAACTTCTAGCATGTGAACATGGAAAACAAAACGACATTAATTAACTGAATACAAGATAACACCATGACGATAGGGTCAGCAAGATTAGACAAGATAATCACAAGACATGCTAAGATAAGATAAACTAGATATACTCTAATACTTTTGCCGCTTCGCTATTTCCTTGTTATACTATATCTCTGCACCACCTAACTAGTGTCCCAACTAGTAACGATAACGTGATCCCAATCCCTGTGTTTTCCATTGCCTTCGGGCATCCATTTATTATTTATTACCTAGATCTAATCTAGGGTTTTCTGCCAAGTGCTTTCTAGATTCAACTAGAGTTTACGCTATCTGCTGAACGCTTCTCGGATTCAGGGTTTATGCCACCTAGTCCAACTAGGGATTATGCTACCTGTCGAACGATGCCCCCAAGTCTAGGACACACTACCTAGAGTGGTATATGTTCCTATACTTCCCCACGCATGTATCGCGAATCGTTATCGCTTGTCTAGATGCACATGTCCTGTAATGTGTGGCCCGAGTCCTGTGACAGGGCAAATCAAGGAATACAGAACTCGGTCGGGAGCTTTCAGATATCTGCCGATGCAGATGCTAAGGTCTGTTTTTATTCCAGTGGCTATGGTCCCACTTGACCCCTCCCTCAACTAATGAAAGGCACACCTTGAAAAATGAGAACTATACGCAGGCCCCTGGTGCCCCACTGTCCTATGGCCATCCTCACCCATAACTAGATAGTAAGTATATGGTCTTTTGGAGTTCTCCGCCTTTCTGCTTCACGTATCTCGATTGACTCAAGATGGATGGTAGACGACGAGTTGTTATCACAGGGCTACCGGTTTCTCGTCGAATCACGCTGGTCCATCCCAGTCTTTAGGTTGCCATATTTTGCAACCAAGGCATACCCCTGGTTCTCCTAACGCAGACCTTAACCTCTGTGAGCCCAGGAGGATCATCTGCAGCCTCACAGAGGGATACCAAGAGTACCCTCACGTCCCCTCGAAGCCTCGGGCTTCGTACCCCAATTCGTTGGAGCCTTCTTTTTACTCAGAAGGACATTCGCTCATTCCCGTGTTATACTAAGAATTACTACTTAGTTCTACTAACCAAGGTTTACCACTTAGTTTCCAGAACCGCTGTTTTCTTAACTAAGGTTTACTACTTAGCTCCTTTTAACTAAGGTTTACTACTTAGTTCTCTTTCCCGTCAATATGGATTGGTTAAGTGTCATTAGTCAATTCAAGCTAACTTAACCCTATCACAAACCAAGTTATATTGGTTAAGTATTTCTTATTACTTTACACTACCCATTCATCCTGTATTGGTTAAGTGTTCCCTGCCCGTCTGTTTTAACTAACATGTTATTTGTGGTTAAGTATTATCCCTTCATGTTTAGACTTAGCCCTACTCCTTTATCACAATCTGACGGTTAAGTGTTCAAGTTTACTTAACCCTGCGGTCTAGTCCAGCTAACATATCAAATTGGCTAAGTGTATTAAATTTTACTTAACCCCAACCTCTAGTCTAGTTAACATGTTAATCTGGCTAAGTGTATTAATTTTACTTAACCCCACCTTCTAGTCTAGTTAACATGTTAATTTGGCTAAGTGTTTTCTTAGTTACTTAACCCCTATAAATCTTGTCTTGTTACCTTGTTAAGTTGGTTAAGTGTCCCTATGGACTTAGCCCTCCCATTCTGGCTTAACTGTGTTAAGTGTCTGTATGAACCTAACACCACCCACCAGTCTGATTACCATGTTGAATTGGTTAAGTGTCTTAGTTAACTCAACCCTACCATTCTTGTTCTAGCTTTAACTAAATAAATTAAAGCCGCTACCACTCACATTAGACAAATATTGTTGCGAATACTGGATGTGCCGGTTGGTTCCGGGCAGGTTTACATCGCAACTCAGTCTAACCTCGGGTTAGGCATATTCGTGTTTTCTAAGTTCAAAGGGTTTTGATTAATTTTCAAATCAGGTTTTGATAGTAACCATCCCGTCCGTCGGATCAGTTAGGGATAGCCAGGGAGAGTAGGAAACTTGTATTTTCCAAACTCAAGCCTAGTCACTATCCTCTCTGTCACCCTAGAACTTTCTGGTGTATGTATTATTAAAAGAGATGTCATTAATGAACCTTTCTTTTGTATATAAATAAATTGTTAACAATTTATCCTCAAAGTTTAACCACTTATCCTCAAAGTCCATTTTCCCTTTTTGAAATAAATTTGGCCTATACCCTATACATTTGCCATGCCTACTAATGGACTTGTATTCTAGGCCCAAATCTTGATTTGCCTATCTTACAGTTTATAGCAATTTAGATCCAACACCCCCATTTACAGTTCATGCCAAAACTAGATTTCATATTCTAGTTTACTGTTTGTGCCCAAAACTTAATTTGCATACCAACTACCTATTTTGTGGCCCATTTAACCATTTACCATTTACGCCCAATGTATGTAAATTATGCTAATATACTTATCATGCTTAATTTAGTCACCCAATTCTGATTTAATATTCTAATTTCAGTTCATGTCAAAACTAGGCTTGTTATTCTAATTTTCATCTTAATAGTCATGCTATAATGCATGTTCCCAAATTATGCCAATTTCCAAGTCTAGTCAATTTCATGTTTTTCCCCAAAACGTATTCCCGTCGTTCGTATATTCGTGATTCAACCTAGATCATAAATAAAGCTAGATTCGTCGATAAAAGAGAATGAACTAAAATGCCAGGAAAGAACGGACATAACAACTGGCATAAGATGATAATTCACAGGCATATAGATTACGACATGAAAAGGGTTGAATAGTATAGATTCAAGAACATGGGTAGACCTAACTTAATAGGTAAATTCCCAAGGTCTAAAACCAAAGAAAACCAAGAATAGACAGAATAGAGACGTAGGTTCAAGAACATGGGTAGCCCCAAATTAATAGGTAAATTCCCAAGGTCTAAAACCAAAGAAAACCAAGAATAGACAGAATAGAAAATCAGGTTTAGACCTAATTTCATAGTCACAAAACTTCACTTTCCTAGTCCTGAATCAATGGTGTTTAATCATAGTTGTCCATGTTATGTCAAAGGCAATAGTTTATGTTTCCTAATCAAAGGCATAGGCTTGTGTTCATAGTCAAGGAAATAATTCTCATAGTCACAGTCACAGTCATAGGCAATGTTCATAGTCATAGGCAATGTTCATAGTCATAGGCAAGGCCTAATTGGTCATCGAATCATAACAGTTCTTAATTAGGTCCAAGGATATAAGCACTGATTCGAAGAGAGAGAGATTTGGCATATTCTTCTATTCCTTTAATTTCATGTCACGAACAGAGAAAAACGTTCAAATCTAAAAAGTTACTGACTTACAGAGATTAGATTCGAATAGAAAGATGGCGCTGCTATGATTCGTGCGACGTTGCTCGAAACCGTTTGCGACGTTGCTCGAAACCGTTTGAGTTAGCCTTTGATTCTTATCTTGAAGCCTTAATCTTGATTCGAATCTCTTCTTGAGCAGCATAACCTTGTCTTGGATTTTCGTATTATCTTCTTATTTTTATTTATTTATACATTTTCTCAGAGGCAGCATAAGGATAGAAAAGAATTGTGAATAGAGAAGGAGAATAGGGGTGTTTATATAGTGTAGAAGTCAACGAATCTAGTCAGAATGGCGTCTAGATACAGAAAAACGAACCAGGTTCAGAAAACTGGAAAAAGCAGGGGGGGTCGACCCCCAGGTCGACTACCCAGTCGACCTGGGTGCCTTGGGCGGGAAAATTCCCGCCCAGCCCAATCTGGGTCCGATTTTGAATTTGAATTCGCTTTTCTGAACTGTTTCTGCTTGTTTGAAATTTAAACTGAATTCTGAAACTTCCGGAGGTCATATCTCCTTCATACGGACTTCGATTCTCGCAAACTCGGACTCGTTTTCATGTTGAATTCCGAGACGAACGCAATAGCGTAGCCCGTTTCCCTTGATTTTGATTTTAAAATTTAATTCTGCCTTGATTTGTGAATCTTAGTGTTACAGAATTACAGGGGTATTTTCGGCTTTTCAAGTAAAATTTTTGTCTTTCTTTTGGTGTTGTATGACTCTGACCATGTTGGATTTCCAAATTTCACCCTTCCCGATGAATCTGATTTTCTAATTTGATCATACTTGTGCATTGAGATTAAAAGAGCATCTTTTGTTAGGAATCCCTTTTTCTTCTTCTTCCTTCCTGCATGTCATATTACTCAAATGAGATTACTATTCATCAACAATTTCTCAAGTTCTTTTAGGGTTTCAAGCCCGATTTTTTGTAAGTATTTTTAATTTAATCGTAGGTGTAAGTTTGCGTCGCCCCTTTAACCTGCTCTAAAAAATTAATCAAAATCTGAAGCATATAGTGCGATTTAATCCTCGATGATAATTGGGATAGTGCCCCATGGCAGACCAAATAAGCTGCATTTTACTTTTTCACGCATTATTAAGGTTTAAAATGTAAAATTATGGGCAATAGTCCACATATTAGGCTTTCGGTACGAGTGAACTCCATCTATTGTCCACTTAATTATCTTTCAATTTTTCTGACACCAATGCTTGTGTTTATTTGTCTTTGGCCAAATGGGTGTCGGTTTTGTGGTGGAAATGCTTTCACAAGTTTCATTTCCTCTTGGTCCTAGTGTGGTAATATATGAAGCTAAAATATTTCGACCGGGAGTTCATTTGTATTGGGATTTATGACAAACTAGATCTTTAACAATGATTTAACTAATTGTTATGTACCAAAGGTCTAGTTGTCTTCCAGCATGAGTGGTATGTGCGTAAGCCTTATGAATGTTGACTCTCACAGTCAGTTTTGGTGTTTAGTGGACCAAATCAGGAACATTAGCAAGCTTCAATGTTACTCACTCACCTATATGTGACCCGTATGTACTTTTATTAAAAGAAAAATGTAACTAAGTCATATGTAATGTTATGGCATCACCTTGTAGGATTATGTCTGAAGCTCAACAACCCGGCAACTCCAAGCCAAGCAGGTCTATCAAACTTCGGCCAAGGAAGGCTCCCCTTCCACAATGTTCTTCCATCAATACTCGAGAGGAAGTAAATACTATTTTTCAGAGCTTTGGTATGGCTAATGTTGGTGCCATTCCTGCTTCACTACATGACACCATTCAACATCTGCTGGAAGGGTATTTTTCTTAAACTACCATTCATATTTGGCATGGGGATTTCTTCCCCTTTCCAGAATTTATACTTAGATTCCTGCGTCAATTGGGGGTTGCCCCCATTCAGCTTTCACCGAATACGTATACTCTCCTTTTATGCTTAGAAATCTTAGCAATGGAGTCGTGTCAAACTTCTCTTAATGTCAATCTCCTGCGGTTCTTACTTCATTTAGACAAAGTGTCAGATTCATTCATTCTTCGCCCCAGTTCTATGAGGAAATGGGTTAGTGACCCCATCAATAATCTAGAGATTGGGAGAACCAGTTTTTTTCATTCGGTGTCCCCTTGGCGTCTCGGGGACCTTCATCGACCCGGGTAAGCAATTCTTCTTTTTCTCCTTTCTTCTTTCATCTCTTACCAGTTTTTTAGCTGTTATTCCCAAAAAGATGGAGCTTGAAACAGGGGAGGCCCAAGTTGTTGATGCCCTTGGAAGGATTTCTGAGGGACTGAGGCAATGCTCTATTTTATTGACTTTGGATAACTTTCGTAAGCATTCCCTCATGCCTCCGGGACAAAAGATTCCAGGGCAGCGTCCAATTCACTTTCTAGGTGCTACATGTTTGTCTCCTAGTTCCGATGACTTTAATCTCTCATCTCCCTTGTTCCCTGATTCTGATGACTCAGCTGCTCGGGGTACTAACGCACGTATCGTTCCGGCTTCCTATGCTCATTTTAGCAATCCATCTAGGAAAAGGTCAAATTTGTCTGCCAACAGTGGTCCCTCTAAGAGACATAAAGAAGTAGTCTTTGTATCCTATTCCTCTAGCGAAGAAACGGTTGCTTCGCTTGGTGGTCAAAGATTATTTAGTCCTATTATTCCCTCTTTCAAGAATACCCCCAATGTGGATTCTTCTCCCATTGAGACCATAGGAAGTGACTTTATTGAAAGTTTTCTTTTATCTAACTCTCAGGAGGTTTCGGATTTGAGAGAACACAAGCCAACCTTACTCCCCTCTTATCGTTATGATGATTGCTTGAATCCTCCTTTGTCGACTTCTGACTTTAATGGTTTCGTTAAATCTGTTTTTCCTTCTACTGACGCTTCCAATATGCCTGAGTCTACCCCTTCGGACTGGTCGGATTTCTACCTTCGTCGCCTTAAGCGACAACTTTTTGTTTACCTTTGGCTCTTTATGATTTCTTGCTAGTCGTTTCTGTATAAGGATTGACATTACCTTATTCTTTTTCAGGTATACAAAGTTTGGCATTTCTCTCGGATGATGGTTGCATCATCATCTCTTGAGGTGGGTAAGCTCAAAGAAGAAAATGTTGTGTTAACGTCCAAGGTCCATAACCTAACTATGGCGAAGATCAAAATTGAGGAGACATGTGAGCAACTAAGAATTTCTCTTAGAAATGAAAAACAGAACAACCGTGCTTTCACTGCCAAAGTTTCAGTTTTTGAAAGTGAGAGAGCAGATATACTAGTTGAGCATGCGGAGGAGTTAAAGGTAAAGGAAAAAGCACTTTCCGCTTCTAAATGAATAATCTATGAATCCCAGGGTAGGATTTCTTTATTTTTGAAAACACATCTCCCGGATGTGGTGATGGAGTATTATGAGAAGGCTCTTTTCCTATCTTATTGTGATAATTCCAAAAAGTTTCCAGACATGGATTTCCCTTCTGTTCACCTTTGTATCCGGAGCAGAATTTTGGGAAGAATAAATTTGGCCAAATAGGGTATTGAGGTTCTTGAGAAAAACAAGGTAAAGTTTGAGGATCTCCTGTTCATTAGGGAATTGCCAGAAAACCCGGAATCTGGTGATGAGGAAGAATTGGTGTTGGATATTGGCGGTGGCGGTAGAGATAACAGTAATGATGAACCTAGCCCTGAGTGCAGTGGATGCCAATATAGCAAAGATGATGGCACATTTTCTTTGTCTGTTAGCGACGCTTTGGGATTTGGCGATACGAATGCTGATTCTTCATGTACCTCTGTTACTCTATATAGTGATGATATGTCTGCTAGAGAGATGGTTTTATCAGAACCCAATGAAAGGGAGCAAATAGTGCAGCCTATCCCCTATTCCTCTGGTATAACCTTTTGCTCTTGAGTCACTTCCTTTCCTGCATTGGGTTAGATTTCTTTGTTTTGAAGCTTACTGATATGTGTCGAACGCCACAGTATGACTTCATACTACCAGAAGTAATTTTTTTTTGTTACTACTACTACGACAAAAACTCTTTTTTACTAATGACATTGTTTTCAAGGTTGACTTGTGCTTTTTATCTAGGTTGAGGAGGAAATTTCTTACAAAATCTCCATATTAGTCCAACAGGGAGCGCTTTTAAAAGAACTTAAGCTTATCTATACGAAGTACCCTCAGCTCTCTTTTAATTTCCTACGAAGTGACAGTTAGATGATACTAAAGAAATTTAGAGTGCATCACGCAAAGTTTACATGCAATATGAATGCAAAATGTAATGGAAGGAAAAATTAAGCTGTTATGACTTTATAATTAACGCTCGTTCGTATAGACGCTGGGTGTCATCTATATTAATCTATTTTGAGGTAGTGTTATGGTTTACCATTGTTATTTTTTTGAAAAAATAAGTCCTTTAAGATGCAACTTACATGTTTATAAAACAGGACCTTCCCCCTTCTACCGAGAGGGATACACAACTAATCATTGGTTGAGAAGATCTTTCGAAGGGCCATCTTATTGATATTGATGACGAGTATGTTTCTCTCGAGGAACTGTCTATAGAATATTTGAATGAATAAATAAGTACTTAGAGGAACTATTAAGGCAGAAAGATAAAACCATCCTTGAGCTAAAGAGGGACATAAAGACGAATCCCTCCATTGACTTTGATCAGGAAACAGATGAGTTACATCGTCAAATTATTGATTTGGACATCAAACGTGATAACGTGTTAACAGAATGCAAAGCTTGGGAATCCGTTTTCGGATGCATTATTGAGACTTCTGTGCCTGGTCCTCTGCAAGTCTCAACAGAATTTGAGGCTCCGGATTTTAAATTGAGCCACAACATGAGGAACTTCCCCCGGGTTAGACGGTTCCATTGTTAATAGGTGGTATCTGATAGTTGAGGCCGACATGAAAGGTTTTCTAGTGTAATGAGGAAACGGTTCGACGTATTGACTCTTATACCTCTAAACTCAAGCAACTGCGAAAGGAAAAACATAATTTACAAAAATACGCTTTTAGTCTGGAATGTGAAAATAAAATTCTGTATGCCATGGGTAAGGTCTATAACCGAGCCTTGAAGTTACAACCCAAGCGTTCAAACAATCCACTTAAAATTATGGAAAAATGGCAGAAGATCAATAAACTTTTATGTACCACAATTCTTCATGCTAATAATTCTCCTTTTTATGAGGGCAGTGAACATTAGAGAAATGTACTAGGTATCTTTAGTTGTCTAACTTTCTTTTGAATGGCTAATGATATTGGCCTATAAATTAACTTATAAATGGGATGCATATTGACTTGATATATGATACTTATTTATGTTTCGCATAAATAATAGCAAGTTAAATGTAAGGGGTTTGAGGAACTTTTATGATCGAGAAGAAAGATTGTAACCATAGCTTAAGGGCTTATGAGTAGTAGGTCCATGTTATCATCTTGGGCATGGGCAGTCGATCCCCTCTTTTGGGATTGAAGACTTGAATCTTTCGACCCAAATTTGGGTATTAGAAATAGAATTTCAGGAATCCATTTCTGGTAGTAATAGAACTCTGACCCATATCTAACATTTTCATATCAAATAGAAGCATATGAGCCCTTCCCTTAACTAATAGTAGTCTAGAGCCAACTTGTGTTTGAGGCTATTTTAATAAAGGACCTAAAATCCCCTTCGGGCATAATAGCAGTCGCGAACCGACCTAGATTCAGGTATTTAGAATAGAAGA
This sequence comes from Allium sativum, assembly GCA_030737875.1. NCBI lineage: Eukaryota > Viridiplantae > Streptophyta > Magnoliopsida > Asparagales > Amaryllidaceae > Allium > Allium sativum. The sequence goes on along the minus strand of CM060925.1, from coordinate 184,464,944 downwards.
CCAAAAGTCAACTCTGGTATTAATTGAGATTCGTATTGACCCAGATTTGGTTATTAAGGTAGGGCCAGGAATTCACCTCCAACATTAGTTGGAGCTTGGCCGAATCTAGATTTGGGTATTAAGAACCAAAGACCAAAAATCCGTTTTTGGTGATAATAGAAGTCGCGAACTAACCCCTATGTTCGGGTATTGAGGATTAAAGACCAGAAATCTACTTTTGGCAATGAGTTTCATTACCCCTTTCAGGTTTGATTTATGAAGCAAAGGATGTACGTGCTTCTCGAGCCACTCTCTTGGCTTTTATTTGTCAAAAAAGAGGATATACATGCTTTGTTGCCCACTCTCTGGGTTTTATTTGTCAAAGCAGAGGATGTACATGCTTTGTTGGCCACTCTCTGGGCTTGTTCGTCCGATGCGCTTAGCTAGCTTATCCACAAGCAGGGCCTAAGGTCTTACCCGACCTCCCTCCGGGAGGCGCCTTATCCTGACCATTATAGGTGAAGATAAGGTTTAGACGCTTAAACTAAGCCATCTAGACTCAGAATTGTGTCTTACTCTTTTGACGCTCTATCCTAACCATCATAGGCGATGATAGAGGTTTACACTCTACCCCCTCCAAAGGACATCCTATCCTGACCATTTGTAGGCGATGATAGGTGTTAGCATTCCCTTTTGTGGGTAACGACGAACATAAGCAGAGTTAGGACGTGCTCTTCTATGAGCAGTGTTAATGCGTTCTTAGTTCATAGCATAGGCAGGGCATACTCTTCTGCGAGTAGAGACAGGGCATGCTAGTTAGATGCTCCGTCACGACCGTTTTCGGTGTGGGTCAGAGGCTTTCGATGCTTTAACCTGACCCTTTATGATTGTCGCGCAGAGAAAGGCTTACACACCACCCCCTCCAGGGATGCCTTACTCTGACTAACTTGGTAAAGACAAAGGTTTCTATCCATTTGTATTTTGACCCACCTTGGGTTATTCTGAGTTTCAAGAGGTTTCCATACCCATAGTAATGTAGATAATCCTTTTCCTAAGGATTTTCCAAATCTTGAGTTGATCCTTTTACAGATCCTTGTAATTAGCCTTGATTGAGAAACTTAATGATCATTCCTTCGAGGATTCTACAGTGGTTAGTTTCATATCCATTCACCACGTGATAGTGACAATAGAGCCCTCCCAATTTCCTCTTGTACTTGGGCTTTTTCTTTACGAATTGCCAATAATAGAGCTCATGTTTGGTTAGGAAATATATGTTTTCCATTGAAGTGGTAAGGTAGTATCCCTTAGGTAGTCTTGAAGTAAACTTCATTTCTGGTTGTTCGGACTTAGTCCTTCTGTTTTCAAACCTTGTTAGTTCGCTCATATCCTTTTTTCCTCTTTTTAAGGCATGCTGAGATTGGAGAGATATCCTCTTTATCCACTTGGAAGCAAAGTGGTTGAAATCGTCTATTATTTCTCGTACGAATACCATCCCTTTGACTTGCTTGCGTAGAGATTTCCTTATATGAGAGAAGGTGTTGCATTCCTTTGATGTAGAACCAAGTAGAGGAAGGGCTTGTTCTATGTAGGAAGGACTGTTGTTCCAATAGCCAGAATCATATTGCTCTATTTCCCTTTTCCACTTAATTATTAGCAAATCTTCCATTCTTAACCTTTGTTCTTCCTTCACTCTTGGGTCAGTAGTGCCTAACATAGCCATTTGAGATCCAGAAGGCTCTCGATGGGACCTTACCCATAATCTTGCTTCTTTAAAGCTTATTCCAACCTCGGACGGAACAACATATTTAGATATGAGGTAAGGATAACCACAAGGCTGGAAGTTCAACCCCTCCTTCTAGCACTAAAATGTTAACGATATTTTTCGTCAACACTAGAGATAGGCATAAGAAAATGGACCTAAGTGGAAAAGGGGATATTTAGCTTTCGCAAGTTCAATTTAGTTCACCGCTTCCTAGATATCAAGGATTAGAGCCTAAAAGCTTAGTTACTCTTCCCTCAATGTGATGAGCATCACGCTTCAACAACTCTGAAACCAACAGTTATGTTGGGACAAAGGCTCCTAACCACAATCCTTAACAAAAGGATAAATGGCTTGTAAGAAGGGGATACAAGAACTTTGCGGAAGGGTTTAAGGTTAGGTAGGAACCTGTAGCCATATAAGAAGTCCGTAGTATGTTGTGTAAGAAATAGCTAAGAAATCACATAGGAAACTCATGAGAAAATATGCTAAGTCTCGATCCGCTCTTATTTGATCTTTGATTTAGAGTACATGAGTGATTATAATAGAAATCCCCAAATTGATTTAGAAATTAGGGTTTATTCTGGAGAAAAAGAGAACAAGAATGAGAAATGAGAAACCGGTCCCCAAAATGAGACCCCTGGGGTCTTATTTATAGACATATCAGGGCCCCTTTTGCTATTGGGCCAGCAAATGCCCATGTCTGCCGCTTTTCCCTTTGGTCCCGATGGCTTGGGCTCTCTGCCGCCTTTTAGGCTTTGCTTGTTACCATTTAAGGTGCCGGTATTGACTCTCGGAGGACTGGTCTCGGTTACTGGAGCCTTTCTTTGGAGCTTCTAATATCTTTTTTGCATCAATACCAATCCTGTCGTTATGGATAACTTTAGGTAGGCTTTAGGCTTCCGGATATATGCTTCCGTATGTGGCTTCTCAGATATAGGCTTCTGGACATTAAATCTTGGTCATGTTACAAACACTTGGTGGAGCTTGCCTTCATGATTTAAGTGGAAGTTTAACGGATCCGCCAACCCTGTCAGTATCGACACTAAGAAGATTAGTGTAAATAGCTTGTCTCTCTTCGAGGTTTCTGTTTGCCTTACGGTTGACTCCTAAAGTGTGTCTCGGCTTCCCAGAGGGCTGCTTCTGGTACTTTATTAGTTTCTCATTAAAGTGGCCTCTTGGTGGCTATCTAGTTGAGGTCTCGGTAAATGGCTTCCGGATGATTCCCTTGTGCTCTTGTTCTTCGATGTATCGACATTAAGCATGTTAATGACAAAATCCCTCTCATCCTTCTAGTTCTAAGGTTGCAATAGCCCTTTCTTTCCTCTTTATTTTCTCTTGGTTTTGGATGGCTTCTTTTTGGTTATCCTTCCTGCCAGAACTACCCTGTTTGTAACTTCTCTTCACGCTGGATTTCGAGATTCCTTCTTTGTTGAGTCTGCCAGTTGTTTGACCTTCCGGATGTCTCTCCCTGGCTCTCGGTTTTATCCTATGCTTAGCTTCTGCTTGCGGATTACTATTCTTTGTCAGTGATGGCCCGATACCCCTTCATCGTCAGCCTGTCTAGGGGTTTATTTTGGTACTAACATTACATAATAGTAATCAACGTAATTAACATTATATTAACATAATAAATGCGATTATGGTAGAATTCGTATTTGAAATGTCCCCTATATATATTGATTGCAAGTGTGTGAGTATAGAATGGCTTTACATATACTAATTGTGCTACATAGACATGAGGTTAGTTGCCATTTGTGGTGCAGAAGCTTGCCCTGAACCGATTGGCATATCCAGTAGCCACAAGTAAGCGCAACTAATGTGAGAGGTCTGGGTGCCATGGTCCATTCAGACTTAGTACACTAAACACGAGGATAAACCAACTTGTAGTAGAATCCTGCCCGGAACCGCCCGGCATATCCAACATCTACAGGTATACGGTTTTGTGTGAGAGGTCTAGTGTGTATATGTATAATTATATATATACCCAAGTCGATTGTGTGTGAAAATAGATAGGTATACTTCACCTTGAGAACGTCTTAAGTTGCTGACTCTTTTCCTTTCTAATTTAGATTAAGTGGTTAGGACTAGGATCCCTCCTAAGATTTATTCCTTGGAGAGGAACCAAAGTCATGCGATCCACCCTTATTAGATCCAGAGTAAGTCTATGGGTCCTCCTTCTCTAAAAGTGGTTTGGCATTAGCGATAACGGAGTAGGGTAGTTCATGGGGGATGTCCACTTCCTCTAGAAGCTTGTAAGGGATTAACAAGGAACAAAATTGGTAAATAAAAAAAATGTTGCCATTGCATGCTCACCAACTGTCTAAGGGAAGTCTTAAGCGGTATATGTGTTCTACCGTAATATCAATTAAGTTGCAACATTCGAAATACTACTTCTCATATTGCAATTGAGAGTATAGACTTAAGAACATTGACGTACTTGGACGGGGTCTTAAAGGGCTAGGGTCACCTCAGGGTTATAAGACATTATAAGAATCCACCATTAATAGGGCCATAAGTGACTGAGAATGCTACCTCGTTGGGTCTTTACCCTAAAAACACTAATGAGCGATTGACTTGGAAACCCACCTCATTGGTTAGACAGTGGTGTTTGTGTGAATGTTGTGTGTTGCGTAGACATAGCTTGAAATATATAAACTGCTAAAAATATAGTGTATGGACTTTAAGTAAACACCATATTTCAGTTACTCAGTCACACATAACTTTATGTTCTGACCCTCTTCTTAACATATCTAATAGGTCAGAAGATGGGGTAGAATTCATGGACAAGGTTATGATGGGAACTGAAGATGAAGACGTAGTCATTATGCTATTGTTAGTAGTTATTTTGTTACTTCTCATGGAAACATTTGAGAATGAGTTTATTGATGTACCCATGGAATAGATGTAATTTTGATTGTTGTATTGGATTTTTGTGATTTTTAATAAAGTGGTACGTCTTTTTTAAGTATTATATATTCTCTTTCCGCTGTGTGGGATTTCCATTCAAAGTGTATATATGTTATCTGTGCAAATGTAATTCCTTACAGGAATCAACGACCCATTTAGAATGGTCCTAAGTTTTGATGTGCCTTTTCTGGGTCGAAGTATAAGTCTATTCCGACTCGTTATATTAGGTATCAGAGCCTAGGTTACCCGATTATAAGGGAATTATACGTTAGAGAGGCGTATTTGTAATTTGAAAAAGATATTTCGAACTATGAATGTTGTAAGACCAAAATCTAGGCCTAACACACAAATGCAGATCATAGATCACCGAATGCAGAACAAAGTAAAATCAGAGGAGACACACAACGTTTTTATAGTAGTTCTACTCAGACCAAGCCTACATCCACTTTATCTCTTCTTAAATCCTAAGAAGTTACAAGTAGAATTCTCTCGGTTTATACACGAAATCTTCGTATTTACAATAAAAAGGGTGAGAAATCATAAGATTATACATGAAATCCTCGTGTTATCATATGGAATTTGGCTCATTTGCTGCTGAAATTGCTTTGTAAAGAGCAACGGTGGAAGATATGAGGAGTTAGAGCCAAAAGATCCTTGAAAATGCCTTCGAATGGTGTATTTATAGCTGTAGGAGAGCTTCGGGGAAGACCGGTTCGTGACGGGGTGCGTGGCACTCGATCCGGGAAAATAGGAGTATGAATAGCCTTGAGAATAGGTCGTAACTGTGTGTGCAGCTGCAGACGGTTCATGGTGGTGGTTGGGTCGTGATGTGGCCATCACGAGCCGGGTCTGGTCGCGAGTTGGAGTGGTGAGCCCATGATCGGGTCGTGGTCCACATGAGCTCGACGAGCCGGAGTTGGTTTCAAGAGATGGAGGCATGTCACGAGTCGAGGAGGGTGCTTCACGAGTGGCACCCACGAACCGCTATCACGAGCCGAGGGGAGATGGTGTTCCACGAGCAATACTCCGAGAGTGTGCCGCTTCGTCGCTTTATCAAAGAGATTGCCAGACTACACCTGCTTACGGAAAAAGGGCGTAACTTCCAAATCGTAAGTCTGATTGAGTCAAACAAAAACTCAACCTGAAGCTAATTCATAGGGCTATAACAATTACCGAGCTCAACTTTGTAATTGCGGTTTTCGAGCCCAAAAGAGGTCGTCTGATAGGAGTTTCGGGCCATTTTACGTTGATGTTGCGATTTTACTAAATTGCTATATGTATTCTGGCATTATTTCCATTGCTTGAGCGCGTTGCCATTCATATATTCCACGTGTGATAGCTTTTACCAAAAAGTGTGTCAACAAGTTTCCCCCCCAGAACATATCTTGCTGGGTGAAGGAAGATGTATTCTGGATAATTCGAGGAGTCCACAATCCATGGAAATTCAAGAGTTTCGGGACCTCGTTAGGTCCTTAATCCGCTGCAAGTATAATCCATACCTGTAAACAGAATGCGGTAAAATAGATGTGTCAAATCTTGACAGCATTGTTCGACCTTTCCTAGCATAAACCATGCTTTGACGACTAATGAGCATAAACCATACTCAAGAGATGTTTGAGTTATCCTGCCAAGTCCTGGCGAGGGTTATGACCTTCTAGGCATCAACCATACCCAGAGGTTCAAACCGAGTATAATCCATACCTAATTTCTTTTGTCACATCCTGACAAGACTGTTTGTAATTCCTTAAGTATAATCCATACTTAAGATTCCAAAGCGAGTATAAGCCATACTCGAGTTACCAATCTGAGTATCATCCAAACTCATATCCAGAGAAAGCTATACTTGCCACACCCTGACAAGATAGTCCGACCCTAGGCGTAATCCACACCTAGTGTTTCAAAATAAGTATAAGCCATACTTTAACCAAGATTGAGGATCTCGCCACATCCTGACAAGATACTTAAATTCACCAAACATAATCCATGCTTGGAAAATCCTTCCTTATTCAATTCAACATGAAAAACCAAAGCAAATCCTGATTGGTTTGACATCGAGTCCAGAGCATGCTTTGGGGCTACATCCTAACCCCGTACGTGTGTGTACTCTGATTTGACTAATCGGAAAACCTAATGAAAGCAAAAACAAATCTTAAAGCCTAAGAAATGCTGAAAATTAAAGTTGATCTCATCCAGATCAATTGATGATGGGCCCATAGGAGCTTGATCCAGAACCATTTCCATTCCTTGGAGCAGGAGGTGGTAACGTAGGTGCAGGCGCAGTTGGTTGTCTCACATACTCGGGTAGCTCTCCACGTCTAACTCGCTCCTCAATCAGGTCTCGTAACTGTCTTCAATCATCAGTGTTATGACCGTCCATGTCATGAAGTATGCAGTGTAATCCAAAATTGCATTCTCTTTGTGATGGCTCTCGCCTGGGAGGCTTTGGGTAGGAGATTGTTCCATTTGTGTCCATGTAAATGTCAGATAGTAAAGCATGGAGCTCAGTGTACTTTTCATATCTGGGCCCTTTCCGGGGCTGAGTGTTGCGATCATTCTTGACGATGGCTTTTCCTTTGCCATTTCTAGAATCGGATGGTTCTCCATCTTTAACCATGTTGACGTCGAGAATGCGTTTCTCAGAAGTTGCATCTTCTTCTTGCAGAAATCCGTCTGCTTCGAGGTAGAATTCGCCGAGATTGCGCGGTGGATCATGGTACAAAGACTTCTTAAACTCCGAGTTATCCAAAACACGGGATACCGCTGTCATCAGTACCATTGATGGTTCAGGGCGATCAACTGATGATGCCGCAACATTGAATCTTTCCAGAAATGAGCGTAGAGTTTCTATGGGCCTCTGCTTGTTTGTAGTGAGTGACATGACGTTCTTGGGTCGAGCGATGTGGACGCGAAACTGTTCAAGGAAGTGACCGACCAACATATTCCAGTTATTGATTGATTCCGTTTCTGGCTGCCGAATCCACATAGCGGCTATATTAGTCAGAAAGAGGGGAAAACATTAAGCTATGACGTTTTCCAATGCCGATTGAACTTCCATATGCCTTTTGTAGCGCATCACATGGACGGTAGGATCTGTCTTGCCGTTTTAGGGCTCCAGTTGTGGAAGTTTGAAATCCGGAGGATTGCGAGAATTCCTGATTTCCTGAGTGAACGGGTTGTGATTGACGTCATCCATGTCGCTCTGATAAGTGCGGCCTCTCGAGAAGCGTTGAATGAGATTGGCGAGCCGATCGCCCTCAAAATTTGTTGCAAGTTGCCAAGATTAAAGCTAGTGCCCCCAGCGTTGAATGCAAGAGAAGATGGAAGCTGGTGGGCCGTCGTAACCGGGTCGCGGGTCACAGTTCATGGTTCGAAGGGGGGGCACCCGACGTGTTCGTGAGTCATGGAAGTCAGCTCATGACCCAGGGTCATGGAGAATGTTTCGTGAAGCAGAAGGGGCGAGCCGATCGGGTTACTGTGGTAGGTCACAAACCGGGTCTAGATGTCCATCACGAGCCGGATCCTAGTGTGGAGCGAGAGCTTGCATTCTGGTATCCGTTTGAACCGGAGATGTAGTTGGTTGAGCTTGATCATTTCCAAGAGTGAGGGGGTTGCCCCTGAGTCCAAGTGATGCACCAACAGCTTCCGTGGCCTCGTTTCTAATGATTTGAGCATTACTTGGCTTTTCATCCATCCGAGCGAAGAATCCATCAATCATCTCCTGTTATTTTCGGAGGAGATCGTCTTGCCTTGCTATTTGATCTCTCAATTCAGCAAGAACGCCGTCCATCTCGTCTCTAGCGTCTCTAGTTAAGTATTGAGAAGCATCAACATGAGAGGAAGCCTCCTGGCTCACCTCTTTCCTTGCGCCTTCAGCGTTAGCATCCTCAGCATGAGAGGAAGTTCCAGTTTTCGTCCTTTTGATTGCCATTTATCCAAGCTAGAAGTTGAGGTTGTCTTGTGCCCCCTACCTGGCACGCCAAAATGTTAGACCAAAATCTGGGCCTAACAATCAAATGCAGATCACAGATCACAGAATGCAGAAAAAAGTTAAATCAGAGGAGACACACAAAGTTTTTATAGTGGTTCGACTCAAACCAAGCCTACGTCCACTTTATCTCTTCTTAAATCCTAAGAAGTTACAAGTACAATTCTCTCGATTTATACACGAAATCTTCGTATTTACAATAAAAAAGGGGTGAGAAATCATAAGATTATACACGAAATCCTCATGTTATCATGTGGAATTTGGCTCCTTTACTACTGAAATTGCTTTGCAAAGAGCAATGGTGGATGACGTGAGGAATTAGAGCCAAAAGATCCTTGAAAATGCCTTCAAATGGTGTATTTATAGCTGTAGGAGAGCTTCTGGGAAGACCGGTTTGTAATACCTTGAATTTTCTTTGAATATTAAAATTAACAATCCTAAGAATACTTAATTATTAAATTAAGAATTAAGGGAAATGGTTTACTCTATTGCGTTCATCTCGAAATTCTGCGTGGAATAGAGTCCAAGTTCTAGTAAGTCGGACTTCGTATGAGGAAGTTATGGCCCTCAGAAGTTTCAGCAATTTTATATAAATTAAAACAGTTCAAAATAAAAAAATTCGAAATTAAAAATTCAAGCAGGGGAGCGGGCTGGGCGGGATTTCTCCAACCCAAGGCCAGGTCGACCAGAGGGTCGACCTAGGGGTCGACCTACCCTATACAGGTCGACTAAGGGGTCGACCTCCCCTATACCGATCGACCAAGGGGTCGACCTGGAGGTCGACCTACGCCCTCGGGCAGATCTGAAATGTGACGGTTTCTGACTCTTTGCTGAGTCATTAGGGCTGATGTGGGTGTTCTAGATAACTCTATCTAGTCTGTATGGTTGGGATTACTCCTATGATAATCTAACGGCTTAGGTTGATTCAAACTTCTATAAAAGAGTGTCTAGAATCAAACCCTAAACCTAAACTAAATTAGTCTCTCAGCCACCATGCTGCTGCTAGGATAGTTCTTCTTCCTAAAGCTTAGGCATTATCAAGCCAGAATTCTAATTCAAAAGACGAACGCATCATTCTTTTCTCTAACCTATCTTTGTGAGTACAATTTCTTTCACAAAATAATTAATATATTTATTATGATATGTTATAAAATGTGGATTATAAGAATAAGACTGTTGAATCATGTGATTTTATTGTCTGTTGGTGAACATATGACAGTTTTGTTATCTTATGTTGGTAGATATAATTCACATGTCCAATTATACATGCTTAACTTGATTTATTTTATGCAAGTTTGTATGTGAATCTTATGCAAGTCTGTGTTTACATATGCTAGTTCGTAAGTGAATCTTATGCAAGTTTGGGATGTTAAATCATATGATAGTTTATATGTGAATCTTATGCAAGTCTGTATGCGGATTATACACAAGATTATATGTGAATCAAGTATATACATATGCTAGTTATATGCAAAAACATGTGATCAATTCATATGCAAGTTGTAGGAATCCATATGCATGTTTAGGTGAAAACTATATTCACATTTTTAAGTGAAAAGTATATTCACATATGCAAGTTCAGGTGAGACCCATAATTCATATATGCAAGTTAACAATTTCATGTTTAGATCTATATTTAGATCCATGGTAGTTTATGCAAATATATGATTATATATGACCATTGTCTATGCGAACCATTGGCTATGCAAATTTATGTTATAATTCCTATTTGCAAGTTAGATCTATTTTTATGTGTTATGAAAGTTGTGATGTTTCTTTTTTTATAAGTTAGACTAGTTGCGAGTCCAACATATTTCATATTAGATCGTACGAATAGCGTGGGGACAATGGGAAAATATTAATTATGTAAATTGTGAATTGGCATAAAATGGCTCTAAAACATATAATTAAATTGAGACATTAATTGGTATAATTTTTATACCTAAAAAGTATGGACATAATTTAGGTGACAATTAAGGACAAATTAATTTGGAAATTATTGACAATTTGAATAGGGATGATTAATTCATATTGGGGTGAAACAATTTGTAATAATAAACGCCTAAGACACGAGGTTAGACTCGTTTGTGGTGTAAGACTACCCGGACCCATCCGGCAAATCCAGCAACCACAAACGATAGTCTAATGTGAGAGGTCAAAGGCATAAATTAAATGTGTAACAGTTGTAAAGACACGAGGTTAGACTTGTTTACGGTATAAGACTGCCCGGACCCGCCCGGCAAGTCCAGAAACCGTAAACGGTAGTCTAATGCGAGAGGTCTTACAAGGTTACGGTTATAATGAATTAAGTAACACTAAACCAAGTTAAACATATGGTGGGACATGGGCATTAAGTGGGTGACATGGTTGACATGTGAAATACAATTAGAAACACTTAACCAAATTGAAACATGTAAGAAGACATGAATAAGAACGGGTTAAGTGGAAAATTCTAGTGGGGACCAAGCATTGTTGGAAAGCTTGTGTCAAGCATGAGGGACCCTTTTCAAACCAGTAACCCATTAAGTATCTTTGCGAGATCGAGTTAGATCGAGGATGGGACACGCTTACTAGGTCTGACTGTAATAGGTCAGAATGGGTTAACAGTGGCAATGCAAGTCCAATGGGGTCATGTGCGTGCGTGGGCCCGGGCTGGTAGGTAAGACGTTGTTGTATCGTGTAGATATAAGCCGTGCATTTTTAGTGGTATCGGGTTGCCACTTTGGGGAGTGATACACCCTACTGTGGGACTAGCACGGGTATCTACGAGTTAAAGAGCCGATCGCATGGGGGTAGTGAGTACAATTAGTGTGGATAGGGGCAGGTGGCACCTATGGAGACAGCTAGGGGTACACGAAACTACAATTATGATTATTATGTTCAGTAGGTGGGATCAACTTTTAGGGTGACTAGTAGTGGTGCAGTATAGTAATTATCCTATAGTGATTAGGAGCGAGATTAACGCCAGAATATTTCTTTTGTTTGTTTTGTCTTGCCCACTTGTTTCATAGTCATTCCTTGTTTTACCAGTTTATGCCTTATCCTAATTACTTTAATAATTATGTTGTTAAAGTTATTGGACTCGACAGACTTTATGTCTAACCCCCTTTGTTTTCGCCTCTTTTCTTCCTTTCCCCCCCAAGGTCCTCAGGGTGGGACTAGTGCTATTGGAGCTTGATTTGGATCTTTCTCTCTCTTTGGAAGCGCTTTGGGTGCTGAAAGTAAAGTTCAGCTCATCTCTTTTATGGCTACTTATGTTGGGGTTATGCTTTTTTACTTTATGTAATCAGAAAACAATTTGTCAAGATGGTTACTAAGTGTAATTGGTTTTACTGTTGGTTTATGGTGTTGATGTAATCAAAATATTTCTCCACTGTAATAGCAGTTGTTTTAAAATTTTCAAGTACCAGTATATGTATCTGTCTTGTTATATTCTGTTCTATTCACCAATAATACTCCATGAAAATTAATGCATTCCCTTTGAGAGTGACATTAATGGACATAGGGTGTTACACGTGGTATCAGAGATGAAGGTTAACAAAACAGACAAGAGATTTTGAAAAACTATTTTTCAAAAGCATTTTATAAAGAAATACTTTCAAAAGTATGTTTTAAGGAGAGTATTTTCAAGAGAAAAGTTTGTTTTAAAAACATAACCCCAGGAGCCATATATCTTTCTTTCGAATTCTCTATTTTGAATCTCTCCATTTTCTTTTCAGCATGTCTGGGTTACTCGACATTCCTGAGGGAATACCAATACCAACCTGGTTCAAAAGGAATCTGGAGGCTAGGGCCACCGCCACAGGCCCAGCAGACATCCCTCCTCCCCCAGCTGCAGCTACTCCTCCTCCTCCCCCTCCCTATGTTGATACTTTTTCAAAGATATGCAAAGACTTTCGAGCAATGTGCGGAAAACCTTTTCACGGATCATAGACATTTGTTGAAGCTCGAAATCGGCTTAAGGAGGTAGAAGATTTGTTTGGTATCTTCTAAATAGAAGATGGAAGGAAGGTCCAATTGGCTGCTTGGTTAATGAAGAACGAAGCCTCGTTTTGGTGGGAGGCTACGAATGGAGAGCGTCCAGTAGAGACGTGGATGGATTTCAGACATAGTTTCGAAATGAAATTTCTTTCACGAGCAAAAGAGAATTTATACGTGGAAAGGTTCTTAGCATTGAAGCAGGGGAATTTATCAATAAAGAAGTACATCAACAAGTTCAATGAGTTGGCGAGGTTCGGCTTAGACTTGGTGAACATACCTGAAAAGAAGGCCCTAAGATTCGTTAAAGGTTTGAATGAGCCACTACATGGGTTAGCTATGGCCCCCATTCCTATGGGGGCTACCTTTGAAAAACTTGTTGACATGGAGCTTATGCATGAATAAGAGAAAGGTGCTAATGCTAATAAGGCACCGGAAAAGAAAGGGGATCAAAAGATGTCACAGCAGCAACCTAAGAAAGGTGGTAAGGACAACAATAGCAAAGGAAAGAAATGATGCTTTAATTGTGGGACACTAGATCGTCTGAGCATGGACTGTAGGAAGAAGAAGAAGACAGGCTGCTTCAACTATGGTGAGGCAGGACATCTGATCAAAGACTGCCCGAGATGACAAGGGCAAGGGCAGAGGGCAGGGTCTACTTCTGGAGGGCAGGTTCAGGCTCTCATGGCACCAGGGCAGGCAAGAGGGCAGGTTCATGCTCTCATGGCACTAGGACAGGAGAGAGGTAGAAACATTTATGTTGAAAGTTTGGTTTTTCTGTTTGATCATCCTATTCGTACTTTGTTTGATTCTGGTGCTTCACACTCGTTTGTATCTGCTTCGTTAGTTGAAACACTGCACCTAAATACTACTCTAGTTATGGATCCCATAGTAGTCTCAAATCCTATTGGTGGTTTAGCTCATCTTTCAATGATTTGTCGGGATTTGAGAGTATCTATCTTGAGCGTTGAGTTTGAATGCAACGCCTCCGTTCTTGGCTTCACGGGCTATGGGTTGATTCTAGGCATGGATTGGTTTTCCAGTAATGGTGCCATCCTCGATTGTGAAAAGAGAGTGATTAGACTTATGACTCGCCTCGGCAATACTCTCGAAATCTCTTGAAATCCCATACATTCTGTTATGCTTAGCTACCTAGAATATCTTGATGCATCTCTTGAAAACATGCAGTCTGTTAGAGTAGTCCATGAATACTCAGATGTATTTGAAGAGGTGAAGGGCTTACCTTCGAAGCGGGAGATAGACTTCCGCATATACCTTGTTGATAATGCAAAACCCGTAGCTCTACCCGTTAGACACATGGCTCATAGGGAGAGAAAAGAGCTCAGTAAGCAAGTCAAAGGGCCGCTAAAAAAGGGGTTTATAAGGCAGTGTATTTCCGAATGGGGTGCCCCAGTAGTATTTGCAACCAAAGCGGATGGTTTACTTCGCCTATGCGTTGATTATAGAGAGCTAAACAAGCTGACCAAGAAGAATAGGCACCCACTTCCAAGAATAGATGACTTGTTTGATCGGCTTGTAGGTGCATCTGTTTTCTCCTAAATAGATTTGGCTACCGGGTTCCATCAGCTATGAGTGGCTGAAGACAACATTGATAAGACCGCGTTCAGAACCTCGGATGGTTTCTTCGAATGGCTTGTCATGCCTTTCGGCTTGACAAATGCACCCGCTTACTTCATTGACTTGATGAGCAGGGTGTTTAGAGAATTCCTTGATAAGTTTGTGGTGGTACTCATAGACGACATTCTGATTTTCTCGAAGAATGAAGAAGAGCATGCTTTGCATTTAGGGAAAGTCATGGATACTCTTCGCGCACATCAGCTGAAAGCCAAATTCTCCAAGCGCCATTTCTAGAGAGAAGAAGTGAGGTTTCTTAGTCATGTGATGTACAAAGAAGGGTTAGCTGTGGACCTCAAAAAAGTAGTTGCGGTGCAAGATTGGAAGGTTCCATGGAATGCAACCGAAGTCCGAAGCTTCCTCGGGCTAGCGGGCTTTTACCGAAAGTTCATTAAAGACTTTGCAAAAATCTCAGCCCCACTCGCAAGATTAACGAAGAAGAATCTAACTTTCTCTTAGGATTTGTATTGCGATATTGCTTTCCAACGTTTGAAAAGGGCTCCAACAACAACCCCAGTTCTGACATTGCCGGATGGGAGCAAGATGTTTACCGTATACATGGATGCATGTGGTACGGGACTAGGTGCTGTCTAGATGTAAGAAGGGAAGGTAGTAGCTTATGGAGGCAGACAGTTGAAAGTACATGAGGAAAACTACCCAACCCACGATCTAGAGTTGGCTGCCATTATAACACCCCGTATTTCTGTTAATACTAATATTCACAAATTAAAAGAATTAATATTGAGAATTTGCACGAAATAGCCTTAAAAAGGCATATAACAAATTTGAGATATGTGAATTGCCTTAAAAGGCGAAAAATGGAATTAAGACATTAATTGGAAAATTAATGTGTAGAAATGGTCATAAGTTAATTATGGATTAATTTGAATTCATGAATAGGTGCGTGTGTATATATATATATTTATATATATATATATGGGCAGTTAATGTAAACATGAATAGAAGTTTATTAATTTGCTGAGTGTTTGCTGAGTCACTTCTGACTCATTGCTGAGTCAATAAGATAAACCCCATCTGGTCTGAATGGCTGCGGTTATTTCTAGGTTAAATCTAATGGCCTAAATGAATCCTAACATCTATAAATAAGTGGGTAGACTCTAACCCTAAATCACTTGAAAAATTGGAGAGCTACCGACATGTCGTTGCCATGGAGTTCAGCATAGTCGTCACAAACTAAAGAAGAAGAAGGCCTAATCTACAAATCTACTTAAATCAAATCAAAAGCTCTCTCTCTTTCTATTTCTCTTCTTTAAAATTGTGAGTATGATGAATCTCACAATATTATTATAAAATAATTTGATTAAGTTATGAATGGATCACAAGAAAGTGATATGAATTGTTATGTATTTGTAAATTATGTTGTGGATCTCTTGTTATGCTATTATGTTATCATATATATGTTGTTATGTTGTAGTGATTATGTTGTAAATAATCCTATGCTATGTCATATGTGATTAATCATGCTATGCTATGTTATAAATCATGTTATGCCATGTTGTAAATCATGCTATGCTATGTTGTAAATCATATCATGCTATGTTGCAAATTATGATATGCTACGTTGTAAATCTTATATATGTTGTAGATCTCATATTATCACATATGTTGAAATACTTATGTTATATGATAATGATGTCATGTTAAGTTGTGTTAAATCATACAAGTTGTAAAATCATGATGTTAGTATTTATGCGAATTGGATCATGTTTAAAGTTTATGTTCTTTTATAATAGATCTTGATTATGGGAATTTGCCTATTGAGTTAGGTGTACCCATATACATGAATCTACAAATTAATTGGATCTTGAATATGGGAATTTGCCTATTAAGTTAGGTGTACCCATATACATAAATCTATGATTAAATGAATTTTGATTTTTGGGAATTTGCTTATTGAGTTAGGTGTACCCATATAAAACCATATTGTTAATGATGTTGATTCACACATGTCCTATACAAGTTTATGAAATTTGATCAAAATCATATTATGTGAATTATGAATAAGTTGACACCCTTAGATCCATGACATGTATAACCTTATGCAAGTTGTAATGTATGCAAGTTTTACCCCTTGTTATGATTTATTTAGTCACATATATATGTTGTTGTTGTGAATATTTTCTTTTATGCTATGAGTTAGACTAATCGGGTCTAGCATACATTTTGCGAATAAACGTTCAAACGTGGGGTAGGGGTAATATTAGGAAATTAATAAATTGGGGTGCAATTGATATGATTTTGCATGCCTTAAATGGATGTCCATAATTGAGTCAATTATGGACATTGTTAAATTTGGAATTAATTAATAATTCAAGTAGGGAATTATTAAAATTGGGGAAAGTGGATTATTAATAATAATCAATGCTTAGGACACGAGGTTGGACCCGTTTGTGACGTAAACCTGCCCGGACCCGCCCGGCAAATCCAGTAGTCACAAATGTCGGCCCAATGTGAGAGGTCCTAGGCCCAAACTAAAGCATAACAGTTGTAAAGACACGAGGTTAGACTCTTTTATGGTGTAAGACTGCCCGGACCCGCCCGGCAAATCCAGTTGCCATAAATGCCAGTCTAATGTGAGAGGTCTTTATGAGGTTATGGCCTTAATGAATTAAGAAATACTTAGCCAGATAATCATGTAAGGTGGGACATGGGGGTTAAGTAGGTGCCTTGGGTGGCATGAGGAATCTAGTGGTTGCCTTTAGAGGCATTTGAAATACGATTAGACTTAACCAAATACACATGTAAATGAACATGACTAAGTGGGTTAAGTGGATGGACTAATGGGACAAGCTTAGGTGGAATGCTTGTGGGAAATAATGGGGGCCCATTTCAACCAGTATCCCAAAACGTATCTTTGTGGGCTCGACCCAAGTCGAGGACGGGACACGCATACTGGGTTTGACTATAAGAGGCCAAAACATGGAGCGGTGGCAACGCAAGTCCAACGGGTTTCATATGCGTGTGTGGACCCGGGCTCGTAGGTAAGACGTTGTTGCATCGTGTAGGTATAAGCCGTGCATCTCCGTTATATCGGGTTGCCACTTTAGGGGAATGATACACCCTACTGTGGGGCCAGCACGGGTATCTACGAGTAGGGAGCCGATCGAAAAATGGAAAGTGGGGTACACCTAGTGGAGATAGGGGCAGGCGGCACCTATGTAGTCAGCTAGGAGTACGTAAAGCCATTAAGAAAGTTTCTAAGTGAAGCTAAGTGGAATCAATCTTTAGGGTGACTGGTGTGGTGCAGTATAGTGTTTATCCTTTAGTATTTAGGAGCGCCTATAACGTTTCCTTTAGCGATTGTCTATGTCCTTAATCTGCTCTTTCATAGACATTTCCTTGTTTTCCAGCTTATGCCTTAGTCCAGTTATTTTGATAATAGTATTGTAGAATTATCATACTCGCCAGACTTTATGTCTGACCCCCCCTCTTTTTCATCCTTTTCTCCCTTCAGGTCCTCAGGTTGGGCCAAGTTCCAGTGGAGTCTGATTGGATTGCTTATCTCTTGGAAAGCTTGGACTGCTGAAGTAAAGTTCAGCTTGTTATCTTTCTTTTTAATGGCTATTTATGTAATGGGATTATGTACTTGTTTTATCAAGATAGATATTGTACTTGACTTTGATTATGTTGTTATGATGTAATCAAACATGTTTTGACTTCTGCTGCAATTGAAATAAAGTTTTTAAATTTCCAAGTACTATTTTATATCTGTCTTGTTGAAATTTTACTGTTCTATATTCACCTAAGACCTCCATAGAAGTTAATGCATTCCCTTTGTGAGTGACATTAATGGACGTGGGGTGTTACACGTGGTATCAGAGCGAGGTTACCAGAAAAGATAAAATTTTTAGAAAAATATTTTTCTAAAGTATGTTTGGAAGAAGTGCTTTCAAAAACATGTTATTTAGAGAAAGTTTTTATGAAAAACATAATCCCAAATAGCCATATCCTTATCTTTATCTTTCGAATTCTCCATTTTGAATCTTTCCTTTTTCGTTTCAGCATGGCTGAAGATCTTAATCTCGCAGAAGGTGTGACGGTTCCAGGGTTGTTTAGGAGATATTTGGAGGCTAGGGCCACCACTACAGGCCCAGCAGATGTTCCTCCACCCCCAGTTGCACCCATTCCTCCTCCTCCTCCTTGTGTTGACACTTTTGCAAAGACGTGCAAGGAATTTAAGGCTATGGGAGGAAAAACTTTTCAAGGGACTGAGACGTTTGTGGAGGCTAGAGACTGGCTTAAGGAGACTGAGGAATTGTTGGATATCTTTGAAGTGGAAGATGGGAGGAAAGTCCGTTTAGCTGCTTGGTTAATGAAGGGAGAGGCCTCGTTTTGGTAGGAGGTCACTAACGGGGAACGTCCAGTTGATTCATGGGCGGATTTCAGACGAAGGTTTGAGGCAAAGTTTCTTTCAAGGGCAGAGGAGAATTTAAATATGGAAAAATTCCTGACATTAAAGCAAGGGAGCTTACCAGTGAAGGAGTATGTCAATAAATTTAATCAGTTAGCAAGGTTTGGCTTGGAGTTGGTGAACACGCCAGAGAAGAAAGCTTTGAGGTTCGTTAGAGGCTTGAATGAACCGTTGCAAGGGTTGGCTATGACCCACATCCCTATGGGAGCCACCTTTGAAAGGCTAGTAGAAATGGCACTTATGCATGAGGATAAGGCAGTTGAAAAGAAAGGGGATCAGAAGAAACCCCAACAGCAAAATAAGAAGGGTGGTAAAAACAATAATGGCAAAGGGAAGAAGAGATGCTTCAATTGTGGGACGCCTGGCCATCTCAGCAAAGATTATAGAAAGAAAAAGAAGACTGGTTGTTTTCATTGTGGAGATGCGGGACATTTGGTGAAGGACTGCCCAAAGAAGGGGCAGAGGGCAGGGTCTACCTCGGGAGGATAGGTGCAGGCTCTTATGGCACCAGGGCAGGCAAGGGGGAAAGTTCAGGCTATTGTGGCCCCACCGCTGCAAGAAAGAGGTAGAACAATTTCTGTTGAAAGCTTAGTTTTTCTGTTTGATCATCATGTCCGTACCTTATTCGATTCTGGCGCATCTCATTCGTTTATCTCTGCATCATTAGTTGAATTACTGCACTTGAACACCAGTTTAGTAGAGGATCCCTTGGTTGTTTCAAATCCAATTGGGGGTTCGGCTCATTTGACCATGATATGTTTGTATTTGAAAATCTCTATACTTAGCGTTGAATTTAGATGTGATGCTTATGTATTGGGCTTCACGGGCTATGGGCTAATTTTAGGAATGGATTGGTTATCTAGAAATGGGGCCATTCTTGATTGTGAAAGGAGAGTAGTTAGGCTTGTGACTCGCCTTGGTAATGCTCTCGACATCTTTTGTAGTCCTATAAATTCTGTTATGCTAAGTTATCTTGAATCGCTTGACGCGTCTGTAGAGAATCTGCGAACGGTAGAGGTGGTCCGGGAATATCCGGATGTGTTTGAGGAGGTGAAGGGCTTACCTCCAAAGCGGGAGATAGACTTTCGAATTTATCTTGTGGATAATGCTAAACCCGTATCTTTGCCAGTGCGCCACATGGCTCCTCGTGAAAGGAGGGAACTCAATAAGCAAGTGAAGGAGTTGCTTGAGAAGGGGTTCATAAGACGTAGTATATCAGAGTGGGGTGCTCCAGTAGTATTTGCTACAAAGGCGGATGGGTCCCTTAGACTTTGTGTGGACTATAGAGAACTAAACAAGCTTACTAAAAAGAACCGACACCCACTGCCGAGGATTGACGATCTCTTTGATCAGTTAGTTGGCGCCTCATTGTTTTCGCAGTTGGACTTAGCCACTGGCTTTCATCAACTGAGAGTGGCTGAGGATAGTATAGATAAGACTGCTTTTAGGACTCCTGACGGATTCTATGAATGGCTAGTGTCTTTGCGCTTAAGTCGTGGTGCCATTATCTCCTAGGTGAAAAGTTTGAATTGTATACTGACCATAAATCATTGAAGTACCTTTACTCGCAGAAAGATCTTAACTTGTGGCAGCAAAGGTGGATGGAGTTCTTGGCATCCTACAATTTCGAGATTTCCTATACCACTGGCAAGGGCAATGTGATAGCAGACGCCTTAAGTAGGAAGAAGCTGACCTTGAGTCCTCTCTTTGTAGAAAGACAAAGCTTAGAGTATATAGCAAACTTTAACTTTAGACCCTCCTCTGAAATGGTACCTGGTCTATTAGCATCGCTAGAGGTGCGGCCTACTCTTTTGGACTCAATAGGAACCGCGCAACGAGAAGACCCTTGGCTACTTGATGTGATGGATAAGCTAGTAAGGGTGATACTTCTAGTCACCTCAATAGATACTCCATCGATGATAAGGGTTGGTTGAGACGGGATGGAAGGCTATGCGTCCCACAAGTAAGGGATTTAGTGAAGACGATTCTCGAAGAAGCGCACCATTCTAAGCTGACCATACACCCAGGCGGAGACAAAATGTATAAAGATATAAAAAGGATTTTCTTTTGGAATGGCAAAAAGAAGGATGTAGCTTAGTTTGTCGCTAAGTGTTTGATATGCCAGCAAGTCAAAGCGGAGCAGAAGAAGCCTGGTGGTCTGCTTCATCCCGTAGAGGTCCCATAGTGGAAGTGGGATAGCATTTCGATGGACTTTGTTGATGGGTTTCCTAGGTCAAGAAGGGGCAATACCAGTATTTGGATAATAGTGGACAGGCTCACTAAAAGCACTCACTTTATACCTGTTAAAAGTAGAAGGACTGCCTTGTCCCTAGCATCCGTTTATCTTAAAGAAATAGTTCGACTCCATGGGATACCCTTCAGAATAGTGAGTGATCGAAATCCTATTTTTACGAGCGAGTTTTGGAAGAGTTTGCAAGAGCCAGTAGACACACAATTATGCTTAAGCACGGCCTATCACCCCCAAACCGATTTTCAGACGGAAAGGGTGAACAGAGTATTGGAAGACCTCTTGAGATTGTGCATTCTTGACTTTGGAGGGATATGGGAGGATCATCTTCCTTTGTTGGAATTCGCCTACAACAATAGCTACCAAGCCACCATAGGCATGGCGCCCTTCGAAGCTTTATATGGAAGACCATGCCTGTAACACCCCACCTCCGCCAGGGTAACTCTTGCAAGCATACTAGCTTTGGAGGGGCGTTAAACAAGGTAAACATGCATGCAGATATCACAAGACAGAACATATAAGTAAAACATAGTAGTAAAGCAGCGGATAAAACTAGCATTTCAAAACCATAGTTAAGTTACAACAAAGTACTTGGTCATTATTTTCCAACAAACAAAGTCTAGAGAAAAGCATAAACTGAAAAACTGAAATACATAAAGTACTGTCCCCAAAGTGAAGTGATAAACCATAGCTAGCTCAATGTCCAAAACCGTACATAAGCAAATCCAGTAAGCAAGCTATAAAGATCCAAGCTAAGCTCCAATGTTCCCACCCTGAGGACCTGAGGGGTGGGGGGAAACGGAAGAAAAGAGGCGAAAGAAAACAGGTCAGTCAAAAAGACTGGTAAGCCCTAACTACTATCAGTTCATGAACTAGTAAAGTTAACTGGCATGACAAGCTGAGATGAACATAAGGATAACAACATACTGACATGATGATTAACTAACAAGATAGATAAAGGTGTCATCGCATAATCAAGGTTAAGTTTTGCACCACGGGTGTACTAGCATTCTAACATGTCAAGTAAAAACAAGAATTGATCTCTTGGCCCAAGCTTGGCCCAACATCATGAGGTGACCTAAATCAAGGTCCAACTACACTGTCTAATTGATCGGCTCCCTATAAGCCTAACTCGTCAAGTGTCGGTGTCATACGGCCCAAACATGAAATGTAGTTAAACTGCGCTAGGTCCACCCTAGGGTGTATCAAGTCCTAGGGTGTCAACCTCGGACACCAATCAAGTATGCACAGTCTAGATCTACTGGTACCCGTGCCTGATTTTCCAACTCCGGACTATGTGCACGACCATAGTCCGCCTGGACCTACACCGGCGTACCTACTCAGCCGTCGTTTTGGTCGCTTACATGTCAGCCCAGTAATCGTGCCCCACCCTAGCCTAGTCCCTAGGGTCTTATGATACTATCAAGAGGGTTACTGCTGAAAAGGACCACGCCACTAGGGTTTTTTAACGGGTTAAATGTGGTTAACCCGATCCAAACGTGGATTAAATTGGTTAAGTATACCCAAAGTTCATGACTTAACCCCGATTAACCCATCAAGCCCAAATTGGTTAAGTATTAAGTGGACCATGACTTAACCCTAATCAGGTGGCATTAATTAACTTAATGTGTTTTAACCTCTCACATTAGACCTTGTTGTGGTTACTAGTTAAGCCGGGCGGGTCCGGGTAGCTTTACACCACAACTTGGTCTAACCTCGGGTTCGAGCACAACATGACCAACTTCTCACATTGGGTCCTATTGTTTGTAGCCACTAGTTAAGCCGGGCGGGTCCGGGTAGATTTATGCTACAAACTCAACACAACCTCGAGTTGGCCACACTTGTATTTTCTAAGTGTCATTTTCATTATGTTTCCAAAACATAATTACAAGCTAACATATCACGTCATTTTATAAAAATCATGTTCATGTCATAATGTTACCCAACCCCAACGTAATCCCATCGTTTACGTAATCGCAACAACGCATAAAGGATAAAATAGGGAACTTGGCATAATCATGACATAAAGGTGTTGAAGCCACAAGTTAACATGGTGGCATATGAAATGTACATATGTTCATATACTTGCATATTGCATTATTAGGCTTCAAAAGTATGCATAAAACCAAACTTAGCATATAAGTGATACATGGTGATAAATGACATGTAGAAGTTGCTAGAAGTTCGCATTTAGCCTCACATGCAAGTTATCATAAGGGATATGATAACTTCCATGTTGCCAAAATGCAACCTTTAATATAAAGCTTGAAGCTTTAAGCTCACAAACTCATGTTTAACTTGCATAACATGATAACATGTGTATAATGATCAACCCAAACTTGCATAACATAGCAACATGTGTCATACATAATGATTGAACCAACTTGCATAACATAATGATCAACCAAACTTGCATATCATAATGATCAACCCAAACATGCATCATTCATTTAACTTTATGGTTCAAAAAGAAAGTAGAAAAGGGCTTACAATGCTATGAAGACACAAATGAATATTTATTATAAAGATTGAGACGAAGCCCTTATGCAATCACCCAAATATGAAAGCTCCAAATGAAAAACCCTTGAGCCAAATAAAAACCCTTGCTTTGTAATAGAAATGTTGCAACTTGACTTGAATGCAAACTAAGGACACTCATACAAGCTTGGAAAACACTTGTATGAACTCAAAATCTCTCATATAAATGAACTTAGAAATTTTAGCATGAGAGTGGAGGCCATGAGAGGAACAAATTTGGCGTAGTTTAGTTGTAGGGTTGAATAATGGTGATTTAGGCTAGGCTTAGGGGTCTTTTTATAGAAGATTAGGATAGTATTAGCCCTAGGATTAACCCTAGATTCAATCCAAGCCATCAAATCACGTCACAAGCCTCCAAAACAGGTCCAAACAGCCAAAATAGATGCACCAGGCCGACCTGGCCGACCAGGGAGGTCGACCCCCAGGTCGACTCTAGTGTCGACCTGGTTGGGGGGAGGTCGACCCTAGTGTCGACCCCCCTGTCGACCTGTCTGGGCGGGAGTTTTCCCGCCCAGTCTGTTTTGGCTGAATTTGAATTCTAAATTCAAATTCGAACTGTTTTTGAACTTGTAATTTTCTGAAAACTTTGACGGGCCATAACTTGGTCATACGGACTCCGATTTTCGAAAACTCGGACTCTATTTCGCGTATTTTTCCGAGATGAACGTAATGGCACAGCCCGTTTCCCTTGATTCAGATTTTTCAGTTTAATTCTGCCTTGATTTATGTTATAACATGTTATTCAAAAATACGGGTTGTTACATTCTCCCCTCCTTAAAGGATTTCGTCCCCGAAATCGCTAAGTTAGGAAGAACGTATCCTACCATCCATCATCCATCTACTCAAAACATCATCCACAAGTAATCATTGTCCTTAAGAGATTTCTAATGCTGTATGAATATATGCAAAGGTGTGTGTATATGTACTTATCTAATGCGAAAATCAGGCGGTTACTGATTCAGTAAACCTCCTTAATGCATATGTATGTTAGTGAAATGTATCCATATGTATGCAATTTCCTAACATAATTCATAATATCTATATGAGTGCACATAACATTCATCCATATGCAACATCCATGTGATGGAACAACAAGTTTCAACCATGAATAAGTGTAAGCACTCATGCATATGCAATATGAAAGTGTGTGAGCCGATCTTAGTGCCTAATGTTTATCATGCATCCACGAGTATCCACTTGCAAACAATTGAAACCACTTGCAAACATCAAGCATAACATGTTTCAAACACATGTTTCATCCAAAGGGTTTTCTACCTAAGGTTCTCATGACACGATTAACGAGATAACAAGATAAACAGGATAAACATGGATAGCAAAAAGAAAGATATGCTAATTAGGAAAGGAGGTTGAGAATGTACCCTAAAAAAGGAATGGATAAAGCCCACGCATCTTCTCCTCGGTTTCCCAAGTTGTATCTTCATCGGCTTCACTCCACTGAACTTTCACCAATTTGACTTCTCGATTCCTTAACTTCTTGATCTACGTTCCCAAGATACGAATCAGAGCTCTCCTTACGGTTGCCTCTTTCTCTACTTCCACGCCTTCAAGAATGCTTGGTTCAACCACCTCAGCGGGCTCCTGTAGGCACTTTCGGAGATGCGAGACATGAAAGACATTATGCACTCCGGCTAGCTTCTCGGGCAATTCCACCTTATAGGCCATCTTCCCAATTCTCTCTATGATAGGGAAGGGTCCTACGAACCTTGGTGCCAGCTTCCCAACTGCTCCAAAACGAACCACATTACGCAAAGGAGAGACCTTCACGAAAACCATGTCTCCCACTTTGAATTCCAAATCTGCCCTTCGCTTGTCAGCATAGGATTTCTGTCTATCTTGGGCCGCTTTCATCCTTCTTCTCACTAATTCAACTTTCTCGGATGTGTCCCGTATCATATCGGGCCCAAGTATAAGCCTATCTGTTGTCTCCCACCAACAAGTTGGCGACCTGCACGTCTTTCCATACAAAGCTTCAAATGGTGCCATCCCTATGCTGGCTTGATAGCTATTATTATAAGCAAACTCTACAAGAGGAAGGTGGTCTTCCCAAGTACCACCAAAGTCAAGAACACAGAGCCTCAAAAGATCCTCTAGCACTCTATTCACCCTTTCGGTTTGGCCATCCGTCTGGGGGTGATAGGCTGTACTCAGATTCAATCGCGTACCCATCGCTTCTTGCAAACTATTCCAGAACTGGCTAGTGAAAATTGGGTCACGATCGCTAACTATGCTAGAAGGAATTCCATGCAACCGCACTATCTCCCGAAGATAAATAGATGCTAGCCATCATGCGGTCCTCTTGCTCTTTACAGGAATGAAATGAGAACTCTTCGTAAGTCTATCAACTATGACTCATATGCTTGTATTCCCTTTTCTTGACCTAGGCAATCCATCCACAAAATCCATAGAAATACTCTCCCACTTCCATTGCGGGACCTCCAACGGATGTAATAGCCCACCTAGTTTCTTCGACTCGGCTTTCACTTGTTGGCACACCATGCACTT
This sequence comes from Allium sativum, assembly GCA_030737875.1. NCBI lineage: Eukaryota > Viridiplantae > Streptophyta > Magnoliopsida > Asparagales > Amaryllidaceae > Allium > Allium sativum. The sequence goes on along the minus strand of CM060925.1, from coordinate 184,438,957 downwards.
TGAAACATACTCTGCCACATCCTTCTTCATTCCATCCCAAAAGAAAATGCGCTTCATATCCCTATACATCTTATCTCCTCCTGGATGTATAGTCATCTTCGAGTGATGTGCTTCTTCGAGAACTTTATGCACCGAGTCTCTTACTTGTGGAACGCATAGCCTTCCATCACGCCTTAGCCAACCCTTGTCATCAATAGTATATCTAGCAAGGTGACTAGACGTCTCACCACGAATCAACTTGTCCATGACCTCGACTATCTGTGGATCTTCCTTCTACGAAGCCCCAACTTGATCAAGAAGTGTGGGTCTAAGCTCAAGGGATGCTAATGAACCCGTCACCGACTCAACAGCCGTCGTGAAATCAAAGGTTGCCAAGAATTCTAAGTTCTTCATCTCAATGAACAAGGGGCTCAAAGTCAACCTCCTTCTTCTTAGTGCATCAACCACAACATTACCCTTGCCAGGGGTATAAGCTATCTCGAAGTCATATGATGCCAAGAATTCCATCCACCTCTGCTGCCTCAGATTCAGATCTTTCTGCGAGAAGAGGTACTTGAGTGACTTGTGATCAGTATACAACTCAAACCTTTCGCCTAAAAGATAGTGGCGCTAGGATTTAAGTGCAAAGACGATCGTCGCTAACTCCAAATCATGAGTGGGATAGTTCTTCTCATGAACTTTAAGTTGCCTACCCCCATAACATATCACTCTTCCCTCTTGCATTAGAACAACACCTAACCCCATGCCACATGCATCTGTGTACACGGTAAAATCTTACCACTGTCAGGTAATGCCAAAACTGGAGCTGAGGTAAGGGATCTTTTGAGCTTTTGAAAAGTAAGCTCACACTCCAAGTCCCATGCAAAGGCTAAGTTCTTCTTCGTCAACTTAGTAAGAGGGGCCGAAATCTTAGCGAAGTCCCTGATGAACTTCCTATAGTAGCCCGCCAGACCGAGAAAGCTTCTTACTTCGGTTGCATTCCTAGGAGTCTTCCCGTCTTGAACCACAACCACCTTCGCGGGATCCACCGCTATGCCTTGCTTAGAAACTATATGTCCAAGAAACCGAACTTCCCTTCTCCAGAAATGACATTTGGAGAACTTGGCTTTCAACTGATGCGCTCTAAGCGTATCCATCACTTCCTTGAGATGCCTAGCATGCTCTTCCTCATCCTTTGAGAAGATCAGAATATCATCCACGAAGACAACAACAAACTTGTTGAGGAACTCCCTGAACACCCTACTCATCAAGTCTACGAAGTAGGCGGGTGCATTAGTCAAACCGAATGGCATGACAAGCCATTCAAAGAATCCATATGGAGTCCTAAACGCAGTTTTATCAATACTATCCTCAACTACTCTAAGCTGATGGAATCCGATGGCTAGATCGAGCTGAGAGAAAACAAAAGCACCAACCAGCTGGTCAAAGAGATCATCAATCCTCGGTAAAGGGTGCATATTCTTCTTTGTCAGCTTGTTCAACTCTCGATAATCAACACATAGACGAAGAGAACCATCCGCCTTAGTAGCAAATACCACCGGAGCACCCCATTCAGAAATGCTTCGTCTAATAAAATTCTTCTCAAGCAGTTCCTTGATTTGCTTACTGAGCTCTCTTCTTTCTCGTGGGGCCATGTGCCTAACGGGCAATGATATTGGCTTGGCATTATCGACTAGATAAATGTGGAAATCTATCTCTTGTTTAGGGGGTAACCCCTTAACTTCTTCAAAGACATCAGGATAGTCTCGGACCACCCTTATAGATTGCAGATCATCGATGGACGAGTCAAGAGATTCAAGATAACATAACATTACGGGACCTCTAGGGTTACAAGAAATTTCTAGGGTATTACCGAGGCGAGTCATGAGCCTCACCACCCTATGTTCACAATCGAGAATGGCTCCATAACTGGACAACCAATCCATGCCCAAGATCAACCCATATCCCGTGAACCCGAGAACATAAGCATTACACGTGAATTCTACGGTCAAGATAGAAATCTTCAAATCCACACAAATCAAAGATAGGTGGGCGGAACCCCCAATTGGATTTGAAACACAAACGGGATCCTCAACTAGGCTAGTAATTAGGTGCAAACTTTCAACAATGTCAGAAGAAATAAAACTATGCGATGCGCCAGAATCAAATAAGGTGCGAACAGGGTAATCAGAAATATAAACAAGACTCTCTACAGAAATACTACCTCGGTCCTGAACGGGAGCAGCGTTGAGAGCGTGTACTTGCCCTCCAGAAGGTCCTGCATGCTGATTCTGACCTTGCTTCTTGGGGCAATCCTTGCTAATGTGTCCAGTCTCTCCACAATGAAAGCATTCGCCCAACTTCCTCTTCTTCTTCTTACAGTCTTTAGCTATGTGCCCAACATTCCCACAGTAGTGGCATTTTCTTGGATCCTTTGCCTTGGCCTTGTTGCCCTTGTTGTTCTTGTTGTTTTTGTTGTTCTGATTGCTCTGATTTCCTCCCCACTTGGAGTCTGTCTTCTTGGTTTGAGTCTCATTAGTCTTTTCTTCCTTCTTGCTATTCTTATTGTCTCCTTGAAGCAATGCCATGTCCACTAGGCCTTCAAAAGTGGCCCCCATGGGTATATGAGATAGGGCTAAACCTTGTAATGGCTCGTTCAACCCTCGTGCAAAGCGTAAAGCCTTCTTCTGGGGGCTATTAACCATGTCCAAACCGAATCGGGCGAGCTTGTTAAACTCATTCACATACTCCCTCACTGTCATGTCCCCTTGCTTCAAAGATATAAACTTCTCCAATTGCAGATTCGCCTCAGCTGATGATAGAAACTTAAGCCCAAATCTTGTCCTAAAGTCGGCCCAAGTCTCTATAGGCCTCGTAGCATTGGTGACCTCCCACCAATAAGCAGCTTCTTCTTTTAATAACCATGCTGCCAATAAAACCTTTCTATGATCTTGCACATCAAAGATGGCGAAGAGATCTTCATTTTCTTTCAACCAATTTCTTGCCTCCACAAAATTCTCCGTCCCAATAAAGTTCTTGCCACCCATCGCCTTAAAGTCTTTGCAAACCTTAGCGAAATCTGCTTGCGGATTCTGAGGAGGAGGAGGAGGAGGAACCTCAGTTATATTGGGGGTATTTGCTGGGCCCACATCGTTGGCCCTAGCTTCCAAGTACCTTCGGAACCATCCGGGAATGGTCACTCCCTCGGGAAGGTTAAGATCGGCCATACTGAAAAGGGAAAAAGATAGATTCAGAACGAAGAAACGAAGGATAGTGCCATGGCTTTTGGGGAATAGCCTTTTTAAAATAACTAGACTTTTCTTGGAAAATACTTAATTGGTTTTGAAAATAGTTTTTAAAAAGGTAAGTTTCAAAAACACTTTTGCTCAAATCTTGTAAACCTGGCTCTGATACCAAATGTAACACCCCACCTCCGCCAGGGTAACTCTTGCAAGCATACTAGCTTTGGAGGGGCGTTAAACAAGGTAAACATGCATGCAGATATCACAAGACAGAACATATAAGTAAAACAGAGTAGTAAAGCAGCGGATAAAACTAGCATTTCAAAACCATAGTTAAGTTACAACAAAGTACTTGGTCATTATTTTCCAACAAACAAAGTCTAGAGAAAAGCATAAACTGAAAAACTGAAATACATAAAGTACTATCCCCAAAGTGAAGTGATAAACCATAGCTAGCTCAATGTCCAAAACCGTACATGAGCAAATCCAGTAAGCAAGCTATAAAGATCCAAGCTAAGCTCCAATGTTCCCACCCTGAGGACCTGAGGGGGGAGGGGGCGAAACTGAAGAAAAGAGGCGAAAGAAAACAGGTCAGTCAAAAAGACTGGTAAGCCCTAACTACTATCAGTTCATGAACTAGTAAAGTTAACTGGCATGAGAAGCTGAGATGAACATAAGGATAACAACATACTGCCATGATGATTAACTAACAAGATAGATAAAGGTGTCATCGCATAATCAAGGTTAAGTTTTGCACCATGGGTGTACTAGCATTCTAACATGTCAAGTAAAAACAAGAATTGAACCCTTGGCCCAAGCTTGGCCCAACATCATGAGGTGACCTAAATCAAGGTCCAACTACACGGTCTAATTGATCGGCTCCCTATAAGCCTAACTCGTCAAGTGTCGGTGTCATACGGCCCAAACATGAAATGTAGTTAAACCGCGCTAGGTCCACCCTAGGGTGTATCAAGTCCTTGGGTGTCAACCTCGGACACCAATCAAGTATGCACAGTCTAGATCTACTGGTACCCGTGCCTGATTTTCCAACTCCGGACTATGTGCACGACCATAGTCCGCCTGGACCTACACCGGCGTACCTACTCAGCCGTCGTTTTGGTCGCTTACATGTCAGCCCAGTAATCGTGCTCCACCCTAGCCTAGTCCCTAGGGTCTTATGATACTATCAAGAGGGTTACTGCTGAAAAGGACCACGCCACTAGGGTTTCTTAACGGGTTAAATGTGGTTAACCCGATCCAAACGTGGATTAAATTGGTTAAGTGTACCCAAGGTTCATGACTTAACCCCGATTAACCCATCAAGCCCAAATTGGTTAAGTATTAAGTGGACCATGACTTAACCCTAATCAGGTGGCATTAATTAACTTAATGTGCTTTAACCTCTCACATTAGACCTTGTTGTGGTTACTAGTTAAGCCGGGCGGGTCCGGGTAGCTTTACACCACAACTTGGTCTAACCTCGGGTTCGAGCACAACATGACCAACTTCTCACATTGGGTCCTATTGTTTGTAGCCACTAGTTAAGCCGGGCGGGTCCGGGTAGATTTATGCTACAAACTCAACCCAACCTCGAGTAGGCCACACTTGTATTTTCTAAGTGTCATGTCCATTATGTTTCCAAAACATAATTACAAGCTAACATATCACGTCATTTTATAAAAATCATGTTCATGTCATAATGTTACCCAACCCCAACGTAATCCCATCGTTTCCATAATCGCAACAACGCATAAAGGATAAAATAGGGAACTTGGCATAATCATGACATAAAGGTGTTGAAGCCACAAGTTAACATGGTGGCATATGAAATGTACATATGTTCATATACTTGCATATTGCATTATTAGGCTTCAAAAGTATGCATAAAACTAAACTTAGCATATAAGTGATACATGGTGATGAATGACATGTAGAAGTTGCTAGAAGTTCGCATTTAGCCTCACATGCAAGTTATCATAAGGGATATGATAACTTCCATGTTGCCAAAATGCAACCTTTAATATAAAGCTTGAAGCTTTAAGCTCACAAACTCAAGTTTAACTTGCATAACATGATAACATGTGTATAATGATCAACCCAAACTTGCATAACATAGCAACATGTGTCATACATAATGATTGAACCAACTTGCATAACATAATGATCAACCAAACTTGCATATCCTAATGATCAACCCAAACTTGCATCATTCATTTAACTTTATGGTTCAAAAAGAAAGTAGAAAAGGGCTTACAATGCTATGAAGACACAAATGAATATTTATTATAAAGATTGAGACGAAGCCCTTATGCAATCACCCAAATATGAAAGCTCCAAATGAAAAACCCTTGAGCCAAATAAAAACCCTTGCTTTGTAATAGAAATGTTGCAACTTGACTTGAATGCAAACTAAGAACACTCATACAAGCTTGGAAAACACTTGTATGAACTCAAAATCTCTCATATAAATGAACTTAGAAATTTTAGCATGAGAGTGGAGGCCATGAGAGGAACAAATTTGGCATAGTTTTGTTGTAGGGTTGAATAATGGTGATTTAGGCTAGGCTTAGGGGTCTTTTTATAGAAGATTAGGATAGTATTAGCCCTAGGATTAACCCTAGATTCAATCCAAGCCATCAAATCACGTCACAAGCCTCCAAAACAGGTCCAAACAGCCAAAATAGATGCACCAGGCCGACCTGGCCGACCAGGGAGGTCGACCCCCAGGTCGACTCTAGTGTCGACCTGGTTGGGGGGAGATCGACCCTAGTATTGACCCCCCTGTCGACCTTTCTGGGCGGGAGTTTTCCCGCCCAGTCTGTTTTGGCTGAAATTGAATTCTAAATTCAAATTCGAACTGTTTTTGAACTTGTAATTTTCTGAAAACTTTGACGGGCCATAACTTGGTCATACGGACTCCGATTTTCGAAAACTCGGACTCTATTTCGCGTATTTTTCCGAGACGAACGCAATGGCACAGCCCATTTCCCTTGATTCAGAATTTTCAGTTTAATTCTGCCTTGATTTATGTTATAACATGTTATTCAAAAATACGGGTTGTTACAATGCCGATCACCAACTTGTTGGTGGGAGTCTACAGACAAGCACGTACTTGGGCCGGACATGATTAGAGAACATCAAAAAAGGTGGTCTTGATAAGAAGACGGACGAAGGCTGCACAAGATAGACAGAAGTCCTACGCAGACAAAAGAAGGACCGACCCTGAGTTTAAGGTTGGAGATAGAGTGTTCCTTAAAGTATCTCCTTTGAGGAATGTCATTCGCTTTGGGTCCATAGGAAAGCTAGCACCAAGATTTGGAGGACTATTTCCTTTCATTGAAAGGATTGGGATGGTGGCTTACAGAGTAGAGCTACCCGAGAGACTGGCTAGAGTTCATAATGTTTTTCATGTTTCTCAACTACGAAAATGCTTACATGAATCTGTGGAAGTGGTGGAGCCAAGTATACCAGAGGAAGTAGAAGTGGAACGAGAAGCGACTGTGAGTAGAGTTCCAGCTCGTATCTTGGGTACGAAAGTAAAAAAGCTACGCAACCATGAATTCAAGCTTGTTAAAGTTCAATGGAGTGACGCTGAGGAAGACGCGACTTGGGAAACTGAGAGGAAAATATGCGCAGCCTACCCTTTTCTCTTTGAGGGTACCTCCTTGATATCTTTTTCCATAAGTTTACTCATGCTTATATCTATCTTTTAAGTATATCTCCTCAGTCCTATTCTTTATCCTTAGGTAGAAACCGATGGATGTAAACATGTATTTGAAACATGTTATGATTGATGGTTGCAAGTGGTTGCTCGTGGATGCATGTACACACACTTTAGGCGCTAGATTGGCTCAATCACTTTCATATTGCATATAAATGTGTGTGCATATTTGAATTAATGGATGTATAATGGTTGCATTATCATATGAATGCTGCATTCTGGTGAATGGTTGTGCACACATGTAGAAGTAATATGTATCGTTAGGATTCTTTTGCATGCTTAATGGACGCATGGCACTATCATGATTTGCATTAAGGAGGTCAAATGAATCAGTGGACCGCCTGATTTTGCATTAGATAAGGAGCATATACACACTTTTTGCATATGTTCATACGACATTAGAAATCTTGTAAGGACAATGGATGCCTATGTTTGATGGTTGAGTAGATGGATGATTGGATGTTAGGATGTACATTCTCCTTAACTTGGAGATTTCGGGGGAGAAATCCTTTAAGGAGGGGAGAATATAACACCCTTAATTTTCTGTGAATATTAAAATTAACAATCCTAAGAATACTTAATTATTAAAATAAGAATTAAGGGAAATGGGTTACGCCATTGCATTCTTATCGAAATTCTGCTTGGAATAGAGTCCAAGTTTTCGTAAATCGGACTTCGTATGAGGAAGTTATGGCCCTCAGAAGTTTCAACAATTTTATACAAATTAAAACAGTTGAGAATAAAAAGAATTCAAAATTCAAAATTCAAGCAGGGGAGCGGGCTCGGCGTGAATTCTCCCGCCCAAGGCCAGGTCGACCAGGGGGTCGACTTGGGGGTCGATCTACCCTATACAGGTCGACCAGGGGGTTGACCTACCCCCCATGGGAAGATCTGAAATTTGACGATTTCTGACTATTTGCTGAGTCATTAGGGCTGATGTGGCTGTTCTAGATGACTCTATCTAGTCTGGATGGTTGGGATTGCTCCTATGATAATCTAACGGCTTAGGTTGATTCAAACTTCTATAAAAGAGTGCCTACACTCAAACCCTAAACCTAAACTAAATTAGTCTCTTGGCCACCATGTTGCTGCTATGATAGTTCTTCTTCCTAAAGCTTAGAGATTAGCAGGTCAGAATTCTAATTCAAAAGACGAACAAATCATTCTCTTCTCTAACCTATCTTTGTGAGTACAATTTCTTTCACAAAATAATTAATAAATTAATTGTGATAAGTTATAAAATGTGGATTATGAGAACATGACTGTTGAATCATGTGATGTTATTGTCTGTTGGTGAACATATGACAGTTTTGTTGTCTTATGTTGGTAGATCTAATTCACATGTCCAATTATACATGTTTAACTTGATTTATTTTATGCTATTTTGTATATGAATCTTATGCAAGTTTGGGTATACATATGCTAGTTCGTATGTGAATCTTATGCAAGTTTGGGATGTTAAATCATATTCTAGTTTGTATGTGAATCTTATGCAAGTCTGTATGCGGATTATACACAAGTTTATATGTGAATCAAGTATATACATATGCTAGTTTATATGAAAAAACATGTGATAAATTCATATCCAAGTTGTAGGAATCCATATGCAAGTTTAGGTGAAAACTATATTCATATTTTTAAGTGAAAACTATATTCATATATGCAAGTTTAGGTGAGACACATAATTCATATATGCAAGTTCACAATTTCATGTTTAGATCTATATTTAGATCCATGGTAGTTTATGCAAATATATGATTATATATGACCATTGTCTATGCAAATTATTGGCTATGAAAATTTATGTTATAACTCCTATTTACAAGTTAGATCTATTTTTATTTGTTATGCAAGTTGTGATGTTTCTATTTTTATAAGATAGACTAGTTGCGAGTCTAACACATTTCATATTTGAACGTACGAATAGCGTGGGGACAATGGAAAAATATTAATTATGTAAATTGTGAATTGGCATAAAATGGCTTTAAAAGCATATAATTAAATTGAGACATCAATTGGTATAATTTTTATACCTAAAAAGTATGGACATAATTTAGGTGACAATTATGGACAAATTAATTTGGAAATTATTGACAATTTGAATAGGGATAATTAATTCATTTTTGGGGTGAAATAATTTGTAATAATAAATGCCTAAGACACGAGGTTAGACTCGTTTGTGGTGTAAGACTGCCCGGACCCATCCGGCAAATCCAGCAACCACAAACGGTAGTCTAATGTGAGAGGTCAAAGGCATAAATTAAATGCGTTACAGTTGTAAAGACACAAGGTTATACTCGTTTGCGGTATAAGACTTCCCGGACCCTCTCGACAAATCCAGCAACCGCAAACGGTAGTCTAATGTGAGAGGTCTTACAAGGTTACAGTTATAATGAATTAAGTAACACTTAACCAAGTTAAACATGTGGTGGGACATGGGGGTTAAGTGGATGACATGGTTGACATGTAAAATACGATTAGAAACACTTAACCAAATTGAAACATGTAAGAAGACATGAATAAGAACGGATAACTGGAAAATTCTAGTGGGGACCAAGCATAGGTGGAAAGCTTGTGTCAAGCATGGGAGACCCTTTACAAACCAGTAACCCATTAAGTATCTTTGTGAGCTCGAGTTAGATCGAGGATGGGACACGCTTACTGGGTTTGATTGTAAGAGGCCAAAACGGGTTAACGGTAGCAACGCAAGTCCAACGGAGTCATGTGCGTGCGTGGGCTTGGGCCGATAGTTAAGACGTTGTTGCATCATGTGGATATAAGCCGTGCATTTTTAGTGGTATCAGGTTGCCACTTTGGGGAGTGATACACCCCACTGTGGGACCAGCATGGGTATCTATGAGTTACGGAGCCGATCGCATGGGGGTAGTGGGTACAACTAGTCAAGATAGGGGTAGGCGGCACCTATAGAGGCAGCTAGGGGTACACGAAACTACCATTATGATTATTATGTTTAGTAGGCGGGATCAACTTTTAGGGTGACTAGTAATGGTGCAGTATAGTAATTTTCCTATAGTGATTATGAGCGCGATTAACGCCAGCATATTCCTCTCTTTTGTTTTGTCTTGCCCATTTGCTTCACAGTCATTCCTTGTTTTACCAGTTTATGCCTTATCCTAATTACTTTAATAATTATATTGTTCAAGTTATTGGACTCGCCAGACTTTATGTCTGACCCCCTATGTTTTTGACTCTTTTCTTCCTTTCCCCCCCCCCAAGGTCCTCAAGGTGGGACTAGTGCTAGAGGAGCTTGATTTGGATCTTTCTCTCTCTTTGGAAGTGCTTGGGTTGCTGAAAGTAAAGCTCAGCTCATCTCTTTTATGGCTACTTATGTTGGGGTTATGCTTTTTACTTTGTGTACTCAGAAAACAATTTGTCAAGATGGTTACTAAGTGTAATTGGTTTTACTGTTGGTTTATGGTGTTGACGTAATCAAACTATTTATCCGCTACAATAAAGGTTGTTTTAAAATTTTCAAGTACCAGTATATGTATCTGTCTTATTATATTCTGTTCTATTCACCAATAATACTCCATGAAAATTAATGCATTCCCTTTGAGAGTGACATTAATGGACGTAGGGTATTACACGGTTCATGATGCGGTACGTGGCACCAGATCCGGGAAAATAGGAGTATGAATAGCCTTGAGAATAGGACACAATTGTGTGTGCCGCTGCAAGTGGTTCGTGGTGGTGGTTGGGTCGTGATGTGGTCATTATGAGCCAGGTCTGGTCACGAGTTGGAGTGGTGAACCCATGGTCGGGTCGTGGTCCACATAAGCTCCACGAGCCGGAGTTGGTTTCATGAGATGGAGTTGCATCACGAGTCGAGGAGGGTGCTTCACCAGTGGCGCCCACGAACTGCTATCATGATCCGATGGGAGATGGTGTTCCACGAGCCATACTCCGAGAGTGTGCCGCTTCGTCGCTTATTCCAAGAGATTGCCAGATTACACCGGCATACGGATAAGGGCATAACTTCCAAAACTTAAGTCTGACTGAGTCAAATGAAAGCTCAACCTGAAGCTAATTCAGAGGGCTACAAGAGTTAACGAGCTCATCTCCGTAATTGCTGTTTTTGGGCCCAAAAGAGGTCGTCTGATAGGATTTTCGGGCCATTTTACATTGATGTTGCGATTTTGACTAAATCGCTATATGTCTTCTGGCATTGTTTCCATCGCTTGATTGCGTTGCTATTCAAATATTCCATGTGTCACAACTTTTACCAAAAAGTGTGTCAACAAGTTTGCCCCCAGAACATATCTTGCTGGGTGAAGGAAGATGTATTCTGGATAATCCGAGGAGTCCACAATCCATGGAAATTCAAGAGTTTCGGGACCACGTTAGGTCCTTAATCCACTGCAACTATAATCCATACCTGTAAAGAGAACGAGGTAAAACATATGTGTCAAATCCTAACAGCATTGTTCAACCTTTCTGAGCATAAACCATGCTTTGATGCCTAATGAGCATAAACCATACTCAAGAGATGTTTGAGTTATCTTGCCAAGTCCTTGCGAGGGTTATGACCTTCTAGGCATCAACCATACCCAGAGGTTCAAACCGAGTATAATCCATAACCGATTTCTTTTGTCACATCCTGACAAGACCATTTGTAATTCCTTAAGTATAATCCATAGTTAAGATTCCAAAGCGAGTATAAGCCATACTCGAGTTACCAATCTGAGTATCATCCATACTAATATCCAGAGAAAGCTATACTTGCCACAGCCTGACAAGATAGTCCGACCCTAGGCGTAATCAACACCTAGTATTTCAAAATAAGTATAAGCCATACTTTAACCAAGATTGAGGATCTCGCCACATCCTGAAAACATACTTAAATTCACCAAATATAATCCATGCTTGGAAAATCCTTATTTATTTAATTCAACATGCAAAACCACAGCAAATCCTGATTGGTTTGACATCGAGTCTAGAGCAAGCTTTGGGGCTACATCCTAACCCCGTACGTGTGTACTCCGATTCGACCAATCGGAAAACCTAATGAAAGCAAAAACAAATCTTAAAGCCTAAGAAATGCTGAAAATTAAAGTTGATCTCATCCAGATCAGTTGATGATGAGCCCACGGGAGCTCGATCTAGAACCATTTCCATTCCATGGAGAAGGAGGTGGTAACGCAGGCGCAGGCGCAGGCGCAGTTGGTTGTCTCACATACTTGGGTATCTCTCCACGCCTAACCCGCTCCTCAATCAGGTCTTGTAAATGTCTGCAGTCATCAGTGTTATGACCGTCCATGCCATGAAATTTGCAGTGTAATCCAGAATTGCGTTCTCTTTGCGATGGCTCCCGCCTGGGAGGCTTTGGGTAGGAGATTGTTCCATTCGTGTCCATGTAAATGTCGAATAGTGAAGCATTAAGCTCAGTGTACTTTTCATATCTGGGCCCTTTCCGGGGCTAAGTGTCGCGGTCATTCTTGACGGCGGCTTTGCCTTTGCCATTTCTAGAATCGGACGGTTCTCCGTCTTTAACCATGTTGATGTCGAGAATGCATTTCTCAGAAGTGGCATCCTCTTCCCGCAGAAATCTATCTGCTTTGAGGTAGAATTCGCCGAGATTGCGCGGTGGATCTCGGTACAAAGACTTCTTGAACTCTGAATTATCCAAGACACCGGATACTGCTACCATCAGTACCATTGATGGTTCAGGGCAATCAACTGATGCTGCTGCAACATTGATCTTTCCTGAAATGAGCATAGAGTTTCTCTAGGCCTCTGCTTAACTGTAGTGAGTGACATTATGTTCTTGGGTCAAGCGATGTCGACGCGAAACTGTTCAAGGAAGCGAGCAACCAATATATTCTAGTTGTTGATCGATTCCAATTCTAGCTGCCGAATCCACATAGCGGCTATATCAGTCAGAAAGAGGGGAAAACATTTAGCCATGATGTTTTCCGATGCCGATTGAACTTCCATATGCCTTTTGTAGCGCATCAGATGCACGGTAGGATCTGTCCTGCCGTTGTAGGGCTCCATTTGTGGAAGTTTGAAATCTGGGGGATTACGAGAATTCTTGATTTCCTGAGTGAACGGGTTGTGATTGACGTCATCCACATCGCTCTGATAAGTGCAGCCTCTTGAGAGACATTGAATGAGATTGGCGAGCCGATCGCCCACAAAAAGTTGTTGCAAGTTGCCAAGATCCGAGCTAACGTCCCCATCGTTGAATGCAAGAGAAGATGGAAGCTGGTGGGCTGTCGCGAGCGGGTCGCGGTTCGTGGTTCACGGGGGCAACCTGACCCGATCATGAGTCAAGGAAGTCAGCTCGTGACCCAGGGTCATGGAGAACAGTTCGTAAAGCAGAAGGGGCAAGCCTATCGGGTCACTGTGGTAGGTCACGAACTAGGTCTGGATGTCCATCACGAGCCGGATCCTGGTGTGGGGCGGGAGCTTGCATTCTGGTATCCGTTTGAAACGGAGCGGAAGTTGGTCGAGCTTGATCATTTCCAAGAGTGAGGGGGTTGCCCCTGAGTCCAAGTGATGCACCAGCTACTTCTGTGGCCTCCTTCCAATGATTTGAACATTACTTGGCCTTTCATCCATCCGAGCAAAGAATCCATCGACCATCTCCTGTTGTTTTCATAGGAGATCGTCTTGCCTTGCCATTTGATCTCTCAATTCAGCGAGAACGCCATCCATCTCGTCTCTAGTTAAGTATTGCGAAGGATCACCATGAGAAGAAGCCTCCTGGCTCACCTCATTTCTTGTGCCTTCAGCATAAGCATCCTCAGCATGAGAGGAAGTTCCAATTTTCTTCCTTTTGATTGCCATTTATCCAAGCTAGAGTTGAGGTTGTTGTGTGCCCCCACCTGGCACGCCAAAATGTTAGACCAAAATCTAGGCCTAACACCCAAATGCAGGTCACAGATCACAAAATGCAGAAAAAAGAAAAATCAGAGGAGACACACAAAGTTTTTATAGTGGTTCAGCTCAAACCAAGCCTACGTCCACTTTATCTCTTTATAAATCCTAAGAAGTTACAAGTACAATTCTCTCGGTTTATACACGAAATCTTCGTATTTACAATAAAAAGGGATGAGAAATCATAAGATTATACATGAAATCCTCGTGTTATCATGTGGAATTTGGATCCTTTGCTGCTGAAATTTCTTTTCAAAGAGCAATGGTGGAAGATGTGAGGAGTTAGAGCCAAAAGATCCTTGAAAATGCCTTTAAATGGTGTATTTATAGCTGTAGGAGAGCTTTTGGGAAGATCGGTTCGTGATGAGGTACGTGGCACCCTATCCGGGAAAATAGTAGTATAAATAGCCTTGAGAATATGTCATAATTGTGTGTGCAGCTGCAGTTGGTTCGTGGCAGTGGTCGGGTCATGATGTGGCCATCACGAGCCGGGTCTGGTTGCGAGTTGGAGTGGTGAACCCATGGTCGGGGCGTGGTCCACATAAGCTCCACGAGTCGGAGTTGGTTTCACGAGATGGAGGTGTGTCACGAGTGGAGGAGGGTGCTTCACGAGTGGCACCCACGAACGGCTATCATGACCAGATTGGAGTTGGTGCTCCACGAGCCATACTCTGCGAGTGTGCCGCTTCGTCGCTTTATCCAAGAGAATGCCAGATTAAACCTACTTACAGAAAAGGGCGTAACTTCCAAACCGTAAGTCCGATTGAGTCAAACGAAAGCTCAACCTGAAGCTAATTCAGACGGCTACAAGAGTTACGGAGCTTTGCTCCGTAATTACTGTTTTCGGGCCCAAATGAGGCCGTTTGATAGGAGTTTCGGGCCATTTTATGTTGATGTTGCAATTTTGAATAAATTGCTATATGTCTTCTAGCATTGTTTCCATCGCTTGAGCGCGTTGCTATTCAGATATTCCATGTGTGATAGCCTTTACCAAAAAGTGTGTCAACAAATTTATATTATTTATTTACCCTGATAAGCATTCACATTTATACTATGAAGCTTTATCATTTTCTTCCCTTTTCAACTTAAGTACTATCTCAGGAGTATCCACTAAGGGATTCTTCCTTCTCTCTTCAAATAGTAGAATGACTGATAATCCTACTGAGTAGGGTAACCAGGCCCTGATACTTGCCAGAATGGTTCCAACAGTATCTCCGTACTGTGGAATAGGTCCTTGTTGCTAATCCTGCTCCAGCAACGCCTACTGCTCCTATCGCTAAGGTAGCCTTTAACTTTTTTCATTTCTGTAAGACATTTTTGAATCTAAGAGGAAAATCGTTCTTTAGAAAGGAATGTTTTCATGATTCTCAATCTTGAATATGGACGGTGAAAGAAATTTAAAAGCTATAGGCTGGCACAGTGAACCGAAAAGGAGAAATTTGGCCCGGCACTTGAAAGATGAGGTTCTTGAATGGTGGAACTTAGTATCTGTAGAGAATGAGGGCCAGATATTTACCTGGACTGAATTTAAAACCTATTTCGAAGCAAAGTTTTTGCCAAGGGCAGAAATGACTATCTAGTTGGAGAAATTCATCCACCTCAGGCAAGGAAGCTTGAGCTTGCAAGAGTATGTAGCCAAATTTACTAAATTATGTATGTTTGGGTGAGGTTTGGTAGACACCTCCATAAACAAAGGCTTGAGGTTTGCTAAAGGGTTAAACTCCCCGATGAAGGAAACTTTATCAGCCCAAGTAACATTTGGGGCAACTTTTGAAACCCTAGGAGAGATAGCTATTCTATGCATGGCTGAAGATTCCAAAGAGAATAAAGGAGGTGAGAAAGGAGAAGGGAGTTCCGAGAAGAATAAGAAAAATGAATGGAAGAAGAACAAGAAGAACAGGGAAAATTCAAAAAGGAAGCTAAGACTTGTATGAGGTGCAATCACAAGAGCCATAAGGCCATGGATTGTAGGACCTTGTTGGCAAAGATGGAATTCAAAGAAAAATGTTACAATTGCCATGAAGAAGGAGGCATGTTTAAGGACTTCCCAAATCCTAAAGTTATCTGAAGTGGCCAGAATTATGCAATAGAGGCAACACCGATTCAAAGCTGACCCCAAAAGACCAAGGACAACCCGCACTTGAAGGGATAACTTCTATTTTAGGATATTATGTATACACCTTGTTCAATTCCAGAGAGACTCATTATTTTTTCTCTAAGAGATTAGTTAATCTATTGAACCTTCCCATGTCTATCTTTGATAGTCCGATAAATGTGGCCAACCCTATCGGAGGATCTAGGTATCTTGGGCTATTGTGCAAAGACCTAGTATTGGAGGTAAACAATGTCGAGTTCCTTTGAGAAGCGTATGCATTGGATTTTATCGGGTATGACCTTATCCTAGGTATGGATTAGCTATCATTTTATGAGGCCATCCTAGATTGTGATAAGAGAATCGTTAGTCTTAGGAGTCAAGGATGATGTTGTCTGAATATTCCTTGCAATGTTAGGAACACGTATAAAGCCTTGTTATATTCCTTATCTCCTAATCCAGAAGGACCCTTTTAAGTCCCTTTAGTATGGGAGTCCTTGGATGTCTTTGAGGAGGTCATGGGATTTCCACCCCATAGAGAAATCTCTTTTCGTATTGACCTAGAGAAGGACGCTGGACCCGTAGCACTACCCTTGAGGCATATGGCGCGTAAGGAAAGAAGGGAGTGGGATAAGAAGATTTCAGAATTATTACAAAAAGGTTTCATTCGATGGTGTGCCTCAGAATGGGGTGCACCAGTTGTGTTTTCCACCAAAGCAGACAGATCTTTAAGATATTGTGTGGATTATAGGGAACTTAATAAGTTGACCAAAAAGAATAGATACCCCTTACCTAGAATCGATGATCTTCTTGACCACTTAGGAGGAGCCCGAGTATTTTTCCCAATTAGACCTTGTTACTGGATTTCACCATTTAAGAATTCCGGAGAACAGTAAGGACAAAAATGCGTTTAGGACGCCGGATGGATTGTTCCAATGGGAAGTTATGCCCTTTAGACTAAAGAATGCACTTACCTTCTTTGTTGACCGCATAATAAAGTGTTTAGGGGAATTCCAAATAAGATTGTGGTAATCTTCATAGATGATATCCTTATATTTTCGAAAGACCGTAAATAGCCATTTCTGGAAAGCAAAATTAAGGAAGAACCAATTGAAGGCAAAATTCTTGAAGTGACATTTCTGGAGGTAAGAAGTAAGATTTTTAGGACATACTGTGTCAAGTGAAGGCTTGGCCATCGCGAAGATCGAGGCAATCAAAGAATAGAGGATACCTCGTAATGTTATGGAAGTAAGAAGCTTCCTTGGATTGGCCGAATATTATAGGAATTTCATTAAGGACTTTGCAAAGATTGCTACTCCTTTAACCCAATTAACAAAGAAGAATCTTGTGTTTTTTGGAGTAATAAGTTTGATATTGCCTTTAAGAAATTAAAGGAAGTGTTAACTAGCGCGCCAGTCCTAATTATACCCGATGGTTTGAAATTGTTAACAGTTTACACCGATGTGTGTGGGACCGGTTTAGGAGCTGTCCTTATGCAAGAAGGAAGATTTATTTCTTACGCTAGTAGATAACTGAAGGATCCGGAGAAGAGATATCTAGTTCATGACCTTGAGCTTGCCGCAGTAGTGTTCACCCTTAAAATGTGGAGGCATTGTCTTTTGGGGTAAAAATTTGAATTTTTTACCGACCATAAATCCCTAAAGTATTTATTTTCTCAACGCGACCTAAACTTGAGACAACAACGGTAGATGCAATATAATGCCTCGTTTGATTTCATAATACAGTATACCTTGAGAAAAGGGAATGTTGTGGCAGACGCGTTAACTAGAAAACATGCAACCTTAAATGTGATCTCAGAATGGAAACAATTAGAGTTTCTGTCTAATTTTAATTTTCAACCCTTGCTAATGAATTTTAATGGTGTTCTTGGAGCATGGTAATTAGACCTACTGGAAAATAGAGCATTCGAAAGAAACAAGACCTTGACAAAGAGTTGAGAAGCATAAAGGAGAAAGTGGGAAAAGAAGGAGACTTTTCCCTATTCGGTTAGACATTCAATCGATGATGCTGGAAGTTTACTTTGGGATGGATGACTTTACGTCCCTAAAGATGAAGAGTTGAGGAAAGAAATTCCAGAGAAGTGCCATAGGTCAAAAATGACCATGCACCTCAGTAGGGATAAAATGTACAAAGAGAAGAAGAGGAATATCCATTGGGAAGGAATGAAGAGAGATGTAGCCAAGTTTATGGCCAAATGCTTGACGTGCCAGAAAGTAAAAACGGAGCAAGGGATGCCCGGAGGGTTATTACTACCTTTAAAGATCACTACATGGAAGTGGAAACATATTTCCATGGACTTTGTAGATGGACTTCCTAGAAGCCAAAAGGGTAATGAGGCTATTTGGGTTATGGTAGATCGTTTAACCAAAAACAATCATTTTATACCTGTAAGAAGATAAGGACTGCAGCCTCATTAGCCCAGTTATATGTTAAAGAGATAGTCATATTACATGGTATCCCATCAAGTATTGCATGAGAAAGAGACCCACTGTTCACAAGAGAATTTTGGAGAAGCCTACAAGCAGCAGTGGGAAAGACCCTTAACCTAAGCACAACCTATCATCTGCAGATTGAGAGCCAGACGGAAAGAGTGAATCAGATCTTGGAAGACTTTCTTAGAACTTGCGTCATCGACTTTGGATGAGTTTGGGAGCAACATCTATGCTTGTAGAGTTCACTTATAATAATAGTTTTCAAACGACGATTGGTATGGCCCCTTTTGAAGTTCCTTATGGGAGGCCATGCAAATTTCCAACTTTTGCTGGGAAACTACCGACAAGGTCCTACTTGGACCTGACTTCGTCTGCGATTCCACAGTGAAGATAATCTTGATTAGGCAGAGGATGAAGGCAGCCCAAGACCATCAGAAATCGTATGCGATAAATGAAGAAGGGAACTCGAGTTTAATGTAGGAGGTTTGGTATTCGTAAAAGTATCCCCTATCAAGAAGACTGCTCGGTTTGGGAAGACCGGAAAGCTAGTGTAACACCCCACACCCGCTAAGGTCACTCACTAAGGGAATGCCTTAACTTCGGTGGAGTATCTTAAGTGAATATAAAACAGAAAAATTACAACAAGACAGATATAAGTAATACTTGAGAATTTAAAACATCATTTCATTGCAGCGGAAAGTAAAACATGTTTGGTTACATCACAAAACCATAACCAAAAGTCAAGTACATAATATCCGTCTTGATAAAACGAAAGTACATAATCCCACTACATAACTAATAGCCATAATAGAAAAGATAAGCTGGGCTTTACATCACGGTCCAAGCTCCAAAAGATAGATAAAGCAATCTGATTAAAGCCCAATAGTGCTAGGCCCACTCTGAGAACCTGAGGGTTAGGAAAAAGATGAAAACAACGGGGTCAGACATAAGTCTGAGTGAGCCCTATAACTTTAACAATACAATCATTAAAGTAATTAGGGTATGATATAAACCTGGTACGGTACAACTGGGGATAAATGACTACACTAAGCAGCCAACTAGACTTAGGATGAACTAAGATAACGGTAAAGACGCGACTATCCACCCAAGGATAAATACTACACTGCACCACACCAGATCTACCCACCCAAGGGTAATTCCTACACTGCACCACACCAGATCTACCCACCCAAGGGTAATTCCTAACTTAAAGATTGATCCCACGAAGTGTACTTAGTAATCTTAATAGTAGTCTCGTGTACCCCTAGCTGACTACATAGGTGCCGTCTGCCCCTATCTCCACTAGGTGTACCCACTACTCCCATTCGACCGGCTCCCTAACGTAGATACCCATGCTGGCCCCACAGTGGGGTGTATCACTCCCACAAGTGGCAACCCGAGACAATCAATGGTGCACGGCTTATACCTACACGATGCAACAACGTCTTACCTACCAGCCCGGGTCCACACACGCATATGAAACCCGTTGGACTTGCGTTGCCACCGCTAACCCGTTTTGGCCTCTTATAGTCAAGCCCAGTACGCGTGTCCCGTCCTCGACATGGGTCGAGCCCAATAAGATACATATGGGTTACTGGTTGAAATGGGCCCCCACAAGCTACCCACCTAAGCTTGTCACTTTTTCTAGTGCATCCCACTTAACCCTTTTTAATAATCATGTCCACTTACATGTTTTAAGTTTGGTTAAGTCATCTAATCATATTTCAATTGCCACTCAAGGCACCCACTAGATTTCCACATGCCACCCAAGGCACTTACTTGATTTCCACATGCCACCCAAGGCACTTACTTAACCCTTTAATCATGTTTAATTACATGTTCCACTTTGGTTAAGTATTCTAATCGTATTTTCTATTGCCACCCAAGGCAACCACTAGATTTTTCCACATGCCACCAAAGGCACCCACTTAACCCCTCATGTCCCTATACATGCTAATATGGTTAAGTGTTTCTTAATTAATTAAGACCGTAACCTTTGTAAAGACCTCTCACATTAGACTATCTTTTATGGCAGTTGGATTTGCCGGTCGGGTCCGGGCAGCCTTACGCCATAACCAAGTCTAACCTCGTGTCTTTACACTTGTCACGTATTTAGTTTATGCCTAAGACCTCTCATATTGGGCCAATCATTTGTAGCCGCTGGATTTGCCGGTCGGTTCCGGGCAGTCTTATGCTACAAAAGGGTCCAACCTCGTGTCTTAGTCGATTAATTACACCTAATTAATCACCCCCATAATTTGTATTAATTATCCCTAATTAATTACAAATTTAACGATGTACATAATTGAATCAATTATGTCCATCCACTTTATGGTATGCATAATCATACCAACTTCACACCATTTCATTAACATGAATATTAACCCCATCTGTAACACCCCGAAAATTCTATAACTGTGAGATTAACAAATTAAAGCATAATTAATCTGAAATCAAAGAACTAAGGGAAACGGGATACGCCATTGCGTTCGTCTCGGAAAAATACGCGAAATAGAGTCCGAGTTTTCGAAAAACGGAGTCCGTATGAAGAAGATATGGCCTTCGGAAGTTTTGAATTAAATTTAAAATTCAAACAGAATAAAATAATTAAAAATCGGGCCCAGTGGGCCAGGGCGGATAAACACCCGCCTAGGCCACCCAGGTCGACTGGGCTGTCGACCTGGGCTACCCATGTCGACAGGGCTGTCGACAGCCCTATCGACAGGGGTGTCGACCTGGTCGAGCCCAGTCAACCTGGCTGGCCAGGTCTGTGTTTGGTCGAATTTCTGTGGTCTGCTTTGTCACTAGGGCTAGGTGGCAAGTTTTGATTGGTCTCTCTTCCTAATGAATGGCTATGATCTAACCTAGCAACATCAATGGTCCTAATCAATTCCTAACCTCTATATAAACAACCCTGGACTAAACCCTAATCTATTCATTCAAAATAAGAACATAGCTGCAATGTTGCTGAGGAACGACTAAGAGTAGCCGCCAACTAGAGAGAGGATTAGGGTGAAAGTTCTAAAGCCTAAAGCAATTCAAGCAACCTAAAGCCAATCAATTCAACAAAGGAATCATATCTCTTAATTAGAGAATTCGCCGCAACCATTGTAAGTAGAGTATTACTTTGGTATGAATAAACAATTGTGTAGATATGTATGCTTGAATTGTGGCAAAAAAATTCATATTTGTGCGGTCTTATCAATTTATATACGTTTGGATATTCTGAATTATGTCATTCAATTATAAAGAACTACATGCGGTAGTTCTATGCAAATATACGTTTGGAATATTGCGCAAATTATGTAATCTATGTTGAAGCTACATGTATGTAGTTGATTGAAATTCATGCAAGTTTGGGGCTTTGTTATTATGCCATCATGATGTATATTTTTGTGCATAAATCATTTTGCAAGTAATTGAGACAAGTTTGGTTGTTATAGTTCATATGAAACTATGTTGGAATTTTGACACCATAATCCATGTATTAAGTCATGATTTTGCGAACTTATGAATATGGCTAGGCTATGAATGATATTTGGTATAATTGAAATCCATGATTAAGTCTATCTTGTTTAAAAGAATTATATGATGACATAGGTGAGACATGGCTAGGTTAGACTCAAAAATCCCTTTTTGCAAGTTTAAAGCAAACACCATGTTTAGGGATATTTATGCATAAGTATGTTCATACCATCGTTATGTGATTAGACTTAAATCATGATTAAGTTGAACCATGCTATGTTCATGCTAGAAGTATTTATGCCATGCTTATGTTTGACATTATGCCATGTTTATGCTAGAAGTATTTATGCCATGCTTATGTTTGACATTATGCCATGTTTATGCTAGAAGTATTTATGCCATGCTTATGTTTGACATTATGCTATGTTCATGCTAGAAATATTTATGCCATGCTTATGTTTGACATTATGCCTAAATAAAAATATAGGTTCATGTGTCAATAATGATATCTCAATTACAAGTTCACATGCTTTGATTCATGTCACCTATGTTACCACTATGCAAGTACACCAGTTTCTATTATGTATTTCCAACGTCATATGCAAGTTCATGCGCTCACCTTCCCCTCTTTGTGTATGTAATCACGCTTTAAGCCTCCCCTTTTCGCATGGCTAAATTGGGCTTTAAAAGGCTAAGCCCAATGTATATAAACGGACGTGTTAAACGGGGGAAAATAACGTTGGGTTAAAATTAATTAATGAATGAAAATATAAAATAGAAGGGCCCAAATTCAAGTATGGGTTGGGCCCACGATTGGTGTAACCTTTACACCATTAACTTAATAATGGGCCGCAAATATTTACATATAAGAAATAAAGAAGAATGACAAAATATGTAAATGTAGAAAATACGATGTGTTTAACCCGAGGTTGGATTGAGTTGTGATGTAAACCTGCCCGGAACCGCCCGGCTGTCCAGTAGTCACAACAATACCTATCCAATGTGGGAGGTTAAACATGGAGCCCAATAAGGACCCGAGGTTAGACTGAGTTGTGGCGTAAGACTGCCCGGAACCAACCGGCAACAGGCAGCCACAACAATACCTGTCTAATGTGAGAGGTCAGGGCCTTAATAAGACAATTAAGGCTGAGTCAGGATTGTTAGGATTAAGTGAACTAAAGACTTAATCAAAATGGTACATGCTAAACTAAACGGACTGGTGGGGTTAGGTTAGGAAACACTTAACCAACTTAGCATGTTGGCTAGAGATAGAAAACCTAGTAACGGGGGACCCTTTTCAGCAGTAACCCTAGAAGGTGTATCAGGAAACCCTGAAACTAGGCAGGGTGGGGCACGATTACTGGGCTGATTGTAAGAGGTCAAAGCGACGGCGGTGGTGTAGCAGTGTAGGTTCTAACGGAGTGCGGGCGTGCACACACTCCGGCGCAGAAAAATAAGGCACTGGACACCAGTAGCATACCTGTGCACTCTAAGGTTGTGTCGGGCCGCCACCACGGGACTTGATACACCCCATGGTGGGACCAGCATAGGTAACTACGACATCGGGGGCCGTAAGACACATGTAACTATGCGAGTAGGAGCCGATCATCATAAAATGGATCACATCACCCTGATTATGGGTGCCAGTTGGAAAACTAGTTTATATGGGTTCAGAGAACAACATGGGGTACGATAGTATATTCGACCCTAGACAACTTAACCAAGTTTATAGTGCATGCCCACTTCTTGTTTATACTTATCATACCCAGTTCTTTATTCATAGACAAAATAGTACTAGACTTACTCAGGCTTTATGTCTGACTCTACTTTTCTTTCGTCTTCTTTCTTCCGTTTCCCCCCCCCCCACCCCAGGTCCTCAGGGAGGGAACACAGCAGCTTGACCAACCTTAGCATCCAGCTTGAAGAAGAGAAATGTATTGCTTGGACTTTCCTGTTTTAAACTATGGCTTTGGACAATCCACTATGGGGCTTTTGCAGTTTATCTATATTTTATTTATGCTTCTTTAAATAATGTACTCAAGACAGATTATGAAAGTGTTATGTTATGTTTTTGGAAAGGATGTTGTTGTAACACGTATTTGACTTTATGAAATAAAAGTTTGTTGTTCTTCCGCTGTTTACAAATATGTGTTCTTATATCTGTCTCGTATATCTGTGACTTGTACTTATAAACCTCCACCAAAATTAGGGCATTCCCTTTGAGAGTGACCCTAACGGAGGTGGGGTGTTTCACTTGGTATCAGAGCATAGGTTTACCAGATAAGATAAAAAGTTTTGAAAAATTGTTTTCAAAAAGGAAATTTAAAGAAGCATTTTTAAAAGAAAAATATTATTTTATTTTAAAAGGCAAAGTCCACTCCCCAAAGCCATAGGTACTATCTCTTATCCTTCGTTTTGAATCTATCCTTTTTGTTTCAGCATGTCCGAAGATCTTAACTTGCCAGAAGGGGTGCCAATACCTGGTTGGTTTAGACGGTTCTTAGAAGCAAGGGCCACTCAGCCAGGTCCTACCATTCCTCCTCCCCCAGCTGCAGGAAATCATCCAGCTGCAGCGGCACCTTTTCCTCCACCTCCTCCTCGGGGAAACACGTTTGCTAAGATATGTAAAGATTTTAAAGCTATGGGAGGAAGGGATTTCCATGGAACTGAGTCCTTCGTGGCAGCTAGAAATTGGCTGAAAGAAACGGAGGACCTATTCATCATCTTTGAGGTAGAAGATAGACAAAAAGTACAATTGGCAGTATGGCTATTGAAGGGCGAGGCTTCCTACTGGTGGGAAGTCACTAATGCTGAAAGACCAGTGGAGACATGGGAGGACTTTAGGGCAAGGTTTGAGACCAAATTTCTCTCAGATGCAGAAAGAAGTTTGCAGTTGGAAAAATTCTTATTTCTTAAGCAAGGGGACAAGACAGTCAGAGAGTATGTGAATCAGTTCGATGAGCTGGCAAGGTTTGGACTTGACCTAGTCAACACCCCGCACAAGAAGGCTCTCCGTTTCGTCAAAGGGTTAAATGAGCCATTACACAGTTTGGCCATGACCTACATACCTATGGGAGCCACGTATGAAAGATTGGTGCAAATGGCATTGCTGAATGAAGAGGATAAGGGCAAGAAGAAAGAAGGTTTGCAGCCTAAGAAGACAGACTTTAAGAAAGGCGGGAAAGGCAACAAGGAGAAGAGGAAGTGTAATTTCTGTGGCAAAGTGGGGCACTTAGTAAAGGACTGCCGGAAAAAGAAGGCCAAGGAGAATGGTGGGTGCTTTTCTTGTGGTGAGACGGGCCACAGGGCTAAGGACTGCCCAAAGAAACGAGGACAGGGGCAGAGGGCTGGACCCACCCCAGGGGCACAGGTTCATGTGCTGGAAGCGCCACCATTGCAACAGCGAGGTATAAATACTTCTGTAGAAAGTGTAGTTTATCTTTATGATCACCCCGTTCGCACTTTATTTGATTCTGGCGCATCACACTCCTTTATCTCGTCTGCTTTAGTAGAATCTCTGCACCTAAAAACTAGTATGGTAGAGGACCCCTTAATTGTTTCAAACCCAATTGGGGGCCCAGCTCATTTGTCTATGATCTGTCTGGATTTGAAAATTTCTATCCTAAGTGTTGAATTTCAATGTAGTGCCTTTGTTTTGGGCTTTTCGGGTTATGGTTTGATTTTGGGTATGGATTGGCTATCCAGAAATGGGGCCATCCTTGATTGTGAGAAAAGGGTTGTTAGGCTCCTAACCCAGCTCGGTAATACTTTGGAAATTTCTTGTAATCCCTCATATGCGGTTATGCTTAGTTATCTTGAATCGCTAGATGCCTCTGTTGAAAATTTGAAATCAGTTAGAGTGGTCCGGGAATATCCGGATGTCTTTGAAGAGGTGAAGGGCTTGCCTCCGAAGCGGGAAATAGACTTCCGCATATATCTTGTAGATAATGCAAAGCCCGTTGCGTTGCCCGTTAGACATATGGCTCCACGAGAAAGGAAAGAGCTCAGTAAACAGATTAAAGAGCTTCTAGAGAAGGGGTTCATTAGGAGGAGCATTTCAGAATGGGGCGCTCCGGTGGTGTTCGCTACAAAGGCGGATGGTTCACTCCGTCTATGTGTTGACTATAGGGAGCTCAACAAGCTAACGAAAAAGAATAGGCACCCTCTCCCTAGAATTGACGATTTATTTGACCAGCTTGTAGGAGCGTCTGTTTTCTCCCAACTCGATTTAGCAACCGGTTTTCATCAGCTAAGGGTGGCTGAAGATAGCATTGATAAAACGGCTTTCAGAACCCCAGACGGCTTCTTTGAATGGCTTGTCATGCCTTTCGGCTTGACAAATGCACCTGCGTACTTCGTGGACCTAATGAGTAGGGTATTTAGAGATTTCCTCAACAAATTCGTAGTGGTCTTCGTAGACGATATCCTTATCTTCTCAAAGAATGAAGAGGAACATGCTCAGCACTTAAGGGCAATCATGGAAACTTTGCGAGTCCATCAACTAAAAGCCAAGTTCTCCAAATGCCACTTTTGGAGAGAAGAGGTGAGGTTCCTTGGGCACATAGTATCCAAACAAGGGTTAGCAGTGGACCCTGCGAAGGTAGTGGCGGTACAGGATTGGAAGACACCAAGGAATGCGACTGAGGTCCGAAGCTTTCTAGGACTAGCGGGTTTCTATCGAAAATTCATAAGGGACTTTGCGAAAATCTCAGCTCCGCTCACGAAATTGACTAAGAAGAATCTAGTGTTCAATTGGGATTTGGATTGCGAGTTTGCTTTCCAACGACTGAAAAGGGCTCTCACAACAGCCCCAGTTTTGAAGCTGCCAGATGGGAGCAAGATGTTCACTGTTTATACGGATGCATGTGGGACAGGGCTAGGCGCCGTCTTAATGCAAGAAGGAATGGTGGTAGCTTATGGTGGGAGGCAATTGAAAGTGCACGAAAAGAACTACCCAACCCACGATCTTGAGTTAGCCGCCATCGTCTTTGCACTCAAGTCTTGGCGACACTATCTCCTAGGTGAGAAGTTCGAACTTTACACTGACCATAAATCGTTGAAATATCTTTTCTCGCAGAAGGATCTTAACTTGAGGCAACAAAGGTGGATGGAGTTTCTTGCCTCGTACGATTTCGAAATCTCCTATACTCCGGGCAAAGGCAACGTAGTGGCAGACGCGTTGAGCCGAAAGAAATTGACCCTAAGCCCGTTGTTTGTTGAAAGACGAAGCCTAGAGTTTATAGCCAGCTTCGACTTTAGGCCCTCCTCCGATTTCGTACCAGGCTTGCTAGCATCTCTCGAAGTGCGCCCAACTTTAGTGGATTCAGTAGGGACAGCACAACGCGAAGACCCTCAGCTTGTAGAAATAATTGATAGGCTAATTAGGGGCGAGACTTCAAGTCACCTCAACAGATACTCCATCGACGATAGGGGTTTGCTAAGGCGAGACGGAAGACTATGCGTCCCACAGACAAAAGATTTAATAAAGAAGGTTCTCGAGGAAGCACATCACTCCAAGATGACGATACATCCAGGCGGAGATAAAATGTACAAAGACATAAAAAGGACTTTCTTCTGGAACGGCATGAAAAAGGACGTGGCAGAATTCGTTTCTAAGTGTATGGTGTGCCAACAGGTTAAGGCGGAACAGAAAAAGCCTGGCGGACTGCTGCATCCTCTAGAGGTCCCGCAGTGGAAGTGGGAGAGCATCTCAATGGACTTCATCGATGGGCTGCCTAGGTCTAGGAGAGGCAACACTAGCATTTGGGTAATAGTGGATAGGCTTACTAAAAGCGCCCACTTTTTACCTGTCAAAAGTAAAAGAACTGCCTCATCCCTAGCATCACTTTACCTTAAGGAAATCGTTCGACTCCATGGAATACCGTCTAGCATCGTTAGTGACCGAGACCCCATCTTCACCAGTGAGTTTTGGCGGAGTCTGCAAGAAGCAGTAGGAACGCAGTTATGCTTGAGCACAGCCTATCATCCTCAAACCGACGGCCAAACAGAGAGAGTGAACAGAGTTTTGGAAGACCTTCTAAGACTATGCGTCCTTGACTTCGGAGGGACATGGGAAGACCACCTTCCTTTGGTGGAATTTGCCTACAACAACAGCTATCAAGCAACCATCGGAATGGCGCCCTTCGAAGCTTTATATGGAAGACCGTGCCGATCGCCCACTTGCTGGTGGGAGTCCACGGATAAGCTCATACTTGGACCAGACATGATCCGAGAGACTTCAGAGAAAGTGGACTTAATACGAAGAAGGATGAAGACGGCCCAAGACAGACAAAAGTCCTATGCCGACAAGAGGAGGACCGACCTTGAATTCGAGGTTGGAGACAGAGTTTTTCTCAAGGTATCACCGCTAAGAAACGTTGTTCGTTTTGGAACCACAGGAAAGCTAGCACCAAGGTTCGTAGGGCCATTCCCTATTATCGAGAAAATTGGGAAAATGGCCTATAGATTAGAGCTACCCGAGAAGTTGGCTGGAGTCCACAACGTTTTTCACGTTTCACACCTTCGAAAATGTCTGCATGAGTCTGCTGAAGTGGTAGAGCCAAATATCCTCGAAGAGGCCGAAGTGGAACGCGAAGCAACCATAAGGAGAGTTCCAACCCGCATCTTAGGAACGGAAGTGAAGAAGCTACGCAACCGCGAAGTCAAGCTCGTCAAAGTTCAGTGGAGCGACGCCGAGGGAGACGCGACTTAGGAAACTGAAGCTAGAATCCGTACAGCCTACCCTTTTCTGTTCGAGGGTACATCCTTGATCTTTCCTTTTCCTTAAGTTGCGCTTTTATCTTTCTTTTTTTCAGGTATATTTCCTCGACCGTATCTTTTAGATAGAATCTTTTTGGATGGAAACATGTAGTTGAAACATGTTATGGATGATGGTTGCAAGTGGTTGCAAGTGATTGCTAGTGGTTGCTCGTGGTTGCATATACACACACAATCTAGGTTTTAGATCGGCTCAGTCACTTCATATTGCATATGCATATATGTTTGTATTCGTATGTGGTTGAACTTTAATGTGTTGACATGTGGATGCTGCATTTGTATTGAATGATTGTGCACTCATGTAGAATCATGAATAGGAAAATCTGCATACATAATGGATTCATGGCACTTACATAATTCGCATTAAGGAGGTCAACTGAATCAGTAGACCGCCTGATTTTGCATTAGATAAGTACATGTACACACACACTTCGCATATGATCATGAAGCATTAGAAGTCTTGTAAGGACAATGGATGCTCGTGTTTGATGGATGAGTAGATGAATGTTTGGATGTTAGGATTTACATTCCTCCTAACTTGAAGATTTCGGGGACGAAATCCTTTTAAGTGGGGGAGAATGTAACACCCCGAAAATTCTATAACTGTGAGATTAACAAATTAAAGCATAATTAATCTGAAATCAAAGAACTAAGGGAAACGGAATACGCCATTGCGTTCGTCTCGGAAAAATACGCGAAATAGAGTCCGAGTTTTCGAAAAACGGAGTCCGTATGAAGAAGATATGGCCTTCGGAAGTTTTGAATTAAATTTAAAATTCAAACAGAATAAAATAATTAAAAATCGGGCCCAGTGGGCCAGGGCGGATAAACACCCGCCTAGGCCACCCAGGTCGACTGGGCTGTCGACCTGGGCTACCCATGTCGACAGGGCTGTCGACAGCCCTGTCGACAGGGGTGTCGACCTGGTCGAGCCCAGTCAACCTGGCTGGCCAGGTCTGTGTTTGGTCGAATTTCTGTGGTCTGCTTTGTCACTAGGGCTAGGTGGCAAGTTTTGATTGGTCTCTCTTCCTAATGAATGGCTATGATCTAACCTAGCAACATCAATGGTCCTAATCAATTCCTAACCTCTATATAAACAACCCTGGACTAAACCCTAATCTATTCATTCAAAATAAGAACATAGCTGCCATGTTGCTGAGGAACGACTAAGAGTAGCCGCCAACTAGAGAGAGGATTAGGGAGAAAGTTCTAAAGCCTAAAGCAATTCAAGCAACCTAAAGCCAATCAATTCAACAAAGGAATCATATCTCTTAATTAGAGAATTCGCCGCAACCATTGTAAGTAGAGTATTACTTTGGTATGAATAAACAATTGTGTAGATATGTATGCTTGAATTGTGGCAACAAAATTCATATTTGTGCGGTCTTATCAATTTATATACGTTTGGATATTCTGAATTATGTCATTCAATTATAAAGAACTACATGCGGTAGTTCTATGCAAATATACGTTTGGAATATTGCGCAAATTATGTAATCTATGTTGAAGCTACATGTATGTAGTTGATTGAAATTCATGCAAGTTTGGGGCTTTGTTATTATGCCATCATGATGTATATTTTTGTGCATAAATCATTTTGCAAGTAATTGAGACAAGTTTGGTTGTTATAGTTCATATGAAACTATGTTGGAATTTTGACACCATAATCCATGTATTAAGTCATGATTTTGCAAACTTATGAATATGGCTAGGCTATGAATGATATTTGGTATAATTGAAATCCATGATTAAGTCTATCTTGTTTAAAAGAATTATATGATGACATAGGTGAGACATGGCTAGGTTAGACTCAAAAATCCCTTTTTGCAAGTTTAAAGCAAACACCATGTTTAGGGATATTTATGCATAAGTATGTTCATACCATCGTTATGTGATTAGACTTAAATCATGATTAAGTTGAACCATGCTATGTTCATGCTAGAAGTATTTATGCCATGCTTATGTTTGACATTATGCCATGTTTATGCTAGAAGTATTTATGCCATGCTTATGTTTGACATTATGCCATGTTTATGCTAAAAGTATTTATGCCATGCTTATGTTTGACATTATGCTATGTTCATGCTAGAAATATTTATGCCATGTTTATGTTTGACATTATGCCTAAATAAAAATATAGGTTCATGTGTCAATAATGATATCTCAATTACAAGTTCACATGCTTTGATTCATGTCACCTATGTTACCACTATGCAAGTACACCAGTTTCTATTATGTATTTCCAACGTCATATGCAAGTTCATGCGCTCACCTTCCCCTCTTTGTGTATGTAATCACGCTTTAAGCCTCCCCTTTTCGCATGGCTAAATTGGGCTTTAAAAGGCTAAGCCCAATGTATATAAACGGACGTGTTAAACGGGGGAAAATAACGTTGGGTTAAAATTAATTAATGAATGAAAATATAAAATAGAAGGGCCCAAATTCAAGTATGGGTTGGGCCCACGATTGGTGTAACCTTTACACCATTAACTTAATAATGGGCCGCAAATATTTACATATAAGAAATAAAGAAGAATGACAAAATATGTAAATGTAGAAAATACGATGTGTTTAACCCGAGGTTGGATTGAGTTGTGATGTAAACCTGCCTGGAACCGCCCGGCTGTCCAGTAGTCACAACAATACCTATCCAATGTGGGAGGTTAAACATGGAGCCCAATAAGGACCCGAGGTTAGACTGAGTTGTGGCGTAAGACTGCCCGGAACCAACCGGCAACAGGCAGCCACAACAATACCTGTCTAATGTGAGAGGTCAGGGCCTTAATAAGACAATTAAGGCTGAGTCAGGATTGTTAGGATTAAGTGAACTAAAGACTTAATCAAAATGGAACATGCTAAACTAAACGGACTGGTGGGGTTAGGTTAGGAAACACTTAACCAACTTAGCATGTTGGCTAGAGATAGAAAACCTAGTAACGGGGGACCCTTTTCAGCAGTAACCCTAGAAGGTGTATCAGGAAACCTTGAAACTAGGCAGGGTGGGGCACGATTACTGGGCTGATTGTAAGAGGTCAAAGCGACGGCGGTGGTGTAGCAGTGTAGGTTCTAACGGAGTGCGGTCGTGCACACACTCCGGCGCAGAAAAATAAGGCACTGGACACCAGTAGCATACCTGTGCACTCTAAGGTTGTGTCGGGCCGCCACCACGGGACTTGATACACCCCATGGTGGGACCACCATAGGTAACTACGACATCGGGGGCCGTAAGACACATGTAACTATGCGAGTAGGAGCCGATCATCATAAAATGGATCACATCACCCTGATTATGGGTGCCAGTTGGAAAACTAGTTTATATGGGTTCAGAGAACAACATGGGGTACGATAGTATATTCGACCCTAGACAACTTAACCAAGTTTATAGTGCATGCCCACTTCTTGTTTATACTTATCATACCCAGTTCTTTATTCATAGACAAAATAGTACTAGACTTACTCAGGCTTTATGTCTGACTCTACTTTTCTTTCGTCTTCTTTCTTCCGTTTCCCCCCCCCCAGGTCCTCAGGGAGGGAACACAGCAGCTTGACCAACCTTAGCATCCAGCTTGAAGAAGAGAAATGTATTGCTTGGACTTTCCTGTTTTAAACTATGGCTTTGGACAATCCACTATGGGGCTTTTGCAGTTTATCTATATTTTATTTATGCTTCTTTAAATAATGTACTCAAGACAGATTATGAAAGTGTTATGTTATGTTTTTGGAAAGGATGTTGTTGTAACACGTATTTGACTTTATGAAATAAAAGTTTGTTGTTCTTCCGCTGTTTACAAATATGTGTTCTTATATCTATCTCGTATATCTGTGACTTGTACTTATAAACCTCCACCAAAATTAGGGCATTCCCTTTGAGAGTGACCCTAACGGAGGTGGGGTGTTTCACTATCGTTCCCCACGTAATACGTTGACATGACATACTTAAAAGGGAAGATTCATCACAAACACAATGGGTTCAACTTGCATAACATTAGCATCAACATGGGTTTTAAAGGTGTCAACATGCATATACGACCATAGCATCAAACCCAACTAGCATAAATAATCAACCCAAACTTGCATGAATCACATATGTCATAAAGAGGGTAACTTGCATAAGCTACTTATGTCATACAAAGGGGTAAACTTGCATATGTATGTATGACATACAAAGGGGTTAACTTGCATATGTATGCATATCATACAAAGGTGTAAACTTGCACATGTTACTTGCATATAATCAAACACCAAACTTGCATAACATGTCATATATGAACTTGCATATAATCAAACACCAAACTTGCATAACATATCATATATGAACTTGCATATAATCAAACACCAAACTTGCATAACATGTCATATATGAACTTGCATATAATCAAACACCAAACTTGCATAACATATCATATATGAACTTGCATATAATCAAACACCAAACTTGCATAACATGGTGTCATAATGGATCAATGTTTATCATAGTGATTTGCATAACTAGCATCATGAACTCATAGCATATGACTTGCATAACTTGCATAACATCATGATCACATAGCATATGACTTGCATAACTTGCATAACATCATGAACACATAACATATGACTTGCATAACTTGCATAACATCATGATCACATAGCATATGACTTGCACAACTTGCATAACATCATGAACATATAACATCAAACTTGCATAACTATCATCATAAACACATATCATATGATAACATAACTTGCATTGATCCACATTTATAGCCATAACCTCATTATATCCTATCATAATCATTTCAACAATTGGTCATTAAGGCTATAGTACTCATAACTTGTTGATTAGCACTCCTATGAAGAGGATTAAGTTGCTAGAGTTGATTAGAAGTAGATTTGAGAAGCTATCTTCCTCTTTAATTTGTTGGTGGCTCCTTCTAGTTGCATTTTGATGGAATAACGACGTTGTCTCCAATTTTAATATGAATTAGGGTAGTCTTAGGGTGTATTTATAGATTAGTTAAGTGTTTTAGGCCATTAGATTAACCCTAAATCAGATTAGAGCCGTCAGATCTCGTCACTAGCCACCAACCATAGCCCAAATCCCAAATCAGTGCACCCAGGTCACACAGACTGACAGGGGGGGTCGACCCCTGGGTCGACACATGGGTCGACCCCTTGGGTGGGTCGACACCCATGTCGACCCCTGTGTCGACACCCTCTTTCTGGCGGGAATTTTCCCGCCTCTTCTGAAATGTGAAATTTGAATATTTTAAATCTGTTTTAAATTTTCTGAAAACTTCTTCGGGCCTTAACTGGGTCATACGGACTCCGATTTTCGAAAACTCAGACTCTATTTCGTGTATTTTTCCGAGACGAACGCAATGGCATTGCCCGTTTCCCCTGATTCAGAATTTAAAATTTAATTCTGCCCTGATTTATATTATAACAAGTTATTCAACATACGGGTTGTTACATTCTCCCCTACTTAAAGGATTTCGTCCCAGAAATCTCTAAATCAAGAAGAACGTATCCTACCAACCAAACAACCATCTACTCAAACCATCAAACACTGGCATCCATTGTCCTTAAAGTTTCTAATGTTGTATGAACATATGCAAAAAGTGTGTGTATATGTTTCCTGTCTAATGCAAAATCAGGCGGTCTACTGATTCAGTTGACCTCCTTAATGCAAACCATGATAGTGCCATGCATCCAATATGTATGCGAAAGAACCCTATCGACACATACTATCTCTACATGTGTGCACAATCATACACCAAAATGCATCATCCATGTGATAACACAACCATTATACATCCATTAATATAGCTACCTACACACAATTATATGCAATATGAAGTGACTGAGCCGATCTAGTGTCTAAAGTGTGTGTATATGCATCCACGAGCAACCACTAGCAAACACTTGCATCCACACGCATCCATCAATCATAACATGTCTCAAACACATGTTTCAACCATAGGTTTACCCTATCTAAAGGTCAAAGGTACTAATGAGAGGACATACTAAAGATAAGATAAGTACTAGACAAACGATAAAGGAGAAGTTAAAAGACATACCCTCAAAAAGGAATGGGTACAATGAACGCATCTTCGCTTCTGTCTCCTCAGTAGCATTGCTCTCATCCTCTCCCCATTGCACTTTGACTAGTCGAACCTCTCTGTTTCTCAACTTCCTAATCCCTGACCCAAGGATGCGGGTAGGAGCTCGTCGAATAGCCGCATCACGCTCTACCTCCACTTCTCTAAGCAAGCTCGGCTCTACCACCTCTGCGGTCTCATGTAGGCACTTCCTCAAATGTGACACATGGAATACGTCATGTACCCCACTAAGTCTCTCGGGTAAATCCACTCTATATGCCATCTGTCCAATCCTTTCCTTAATAGGAAACGGTCCTACAAATCTTGGTGCTAACTTCCCGACGGACCCAAAGCGAACAACATTCCGTAATGGAGATACTTTGACAAAGACCATGTCCCCAACATCAAACTCAAGATCCATCCTCCTCTTATCCGCGTACGATTTCTGCCTATCTTGCGCTGCTTTCATCCTTCTTTGAATCAAATCAATCTTTTCCGAAGTCTCTCTAACCATATCAGGCCCAAGCAAGATCTTATCCGTAGATTCCCACCAACATGTAGGTGATCGACAAGGCCTTCCATAAAGAGCTTCAAAAGGAGCCATACCAATACTGGACTGAAAGCTGTTATTATACGCGAACTCCACCAATGGAAGATGCTCTTCCCATGTACCTCCAAAATCTAAGATACAAAGCCTTAAAAGGTCTTCCAGAACACGATTCACCCTCTCGGTCTGGCCGTCCGTCTGAGGATGATATGCGGTGCTCAAACACAACTGAGTCCCTACCGCCTCTTGCAAACTCTTCCAAAACTCGCTAGTGAAGATAGGATCTCGATCAGTCACTATGCTAGAAGGTACCCCATGCAATCGAACTATTTCTCGAAGGTAAACCGAAGCTAGCCATGGAGCAGTCCTCTTGCTCTTCACGGGTATGAAATGGGCGCTCTTAGTAAGTCTGTCTACCACAACCCAAATTCCCGTATTACCCTTCCTCGATCTCGGTAACCCATCAATAAAATCCATCGAGACGCTATCCCACTTCCATTGCGGAACTTCCAATGGGTGAAGCAACCCACCAGGTTTCTTTTGCTCCGCTTTCACTTGTTGGCACACCAAGCATCTAGCGACATACTCGGCCACATCTTTCTTCATACCGGCCCAAAAGAAAACTCGCTTCATGTCTTGGTACATTTTGTCCCCACCGGGATGAATGGTCATCTTAGAACGATGCGCATCATCAAGTATAGCCTTCCTCAAACCCTCGTCTTGCGGTACACAAAGTCTACCGTCTCTGCGCAAGCACCCCCTATCGTCTAGGGTGTACCTACTCAAATGGCTGGACGACTCCCCCCTTATGAGCCTCTCTACCAACTCAACCAACTGTGGGTCATCCCGCTGTGCCTCGCCAATCCGTCCCAAAAGAGTAGGTCTGACCTCTAAAGATGCTAGCAAACCGGGTACAAAGTCAACGGAAGGTCTGAAATCAAACATCGAGATAAATTCCAAGTTTCGTTGTTCAACGAACAACGGACTCAAGGACAACCTTTTTCTGCTTAAGGCGTCTGCCACCCCGTTACCCCTGCCAGGGGTATACGCTATCTCGAAATCATAGGATGCTAAGAATTCCATCCACCTTTGTTGTCTTAAGACTATGCGCTCGAAGAGTCTCCAACACTTCCCTAAGATGTAGGGCATGCTTTTCTCCACTTCTAGAGAAAACCAGGATATTCTCCCATGCAAAATCGTCACAACTATCCATCTCTCACACAGACCATCCTAGTCGAACTCGACATCCCCCAAGTGCAAGCCCCAAAGGCCTAAACCAATATCAGACAAACACCCAAGGGATACCTCCTTCGAATTCAGACGACCTACGTGAGATGATACTAGTAAAAACGGCTAAATAATTAAGCACTCGTCCAACTCTGGATGTCCTTGCCAGTCTCGCTCCAAAACCACCGTTGATCAAATAACTGGCTTTGCTTAACCTATTAAGCACATTAGAAAACTTATTTCGCTCTTAGAAAAGACCAAGATGTCATCCACAAAGACCACTACGAAGTTATTTAGGTACTCCCTGAACACCCTACTCATCAAATCAACAAAGTATGCGGGGGCGTTCGTCAAACCAAACGGCATCACAAGCCACTCATAGAAACCATCCGGAGTCCTAAAGGCAGTCTTCTCTATACTATCCTCAGCCACTCCCAACTGATGAAACCCCGTGGCCAAGTCCAACTGCGAAAACACTGAGGCGCCAACCAACTGATCAAAGAGATCATCAATCCTCGGCAATGGGTGTCTATTCTTCTTTGAGAGCTTGTTGAGTTCTCTATAGTCTACACAAAGTCTGAGGGACCCATCCGCCTTCGTGGCAAAAACTACTAGAGCACCCCACTCCGATAAACTTCGTCTTATGAACCCCTTCTCAAGCAACTCCCCTACTTGCTTATGGAGTTCCCTCCTCTCACGAGGAGCCATGTGGCGCACTGGTAAAGATACCGGTTTAGCATTGTCCACCAGATATATTTGGAAGTCTATCTCCCGCTTCGGAGGTAAGCCCTTCACCTCCTCAAACACATCCGAGTACTCCCGGACCACTCTAACAGATCGCAAACTCTCGACCGAAGCGTCAAGCGATTCAAGATAACTTAGCATAACAGAATCCATGGGATTTCAAGAGATCTCGAGAGTGTTCCCCAAGCGGGTCATGAGCCTAACAACTCTCCTTTCGCAATCAAGAACGGCACCATTACTGGATAAGCAGTCCCTGCCCAAAATCAACCCATAGCCCGTGAAGCCCAAAACAAAAGCATCACATCTAAATTCAACGCTAAGTATAGAAATCTTCAAACCCAAACATATCATGGACAAATAAGTGGAGCCCCCAATTGGGTTTGAAACAACCAAGGGATCATCTACCAGACTGGTGTCTAAGTGCAGTGACTCAACTAACGATGATGAGATAAACGAATGCGATGCGCCAGAGTCGAATAAAGTTCGAACGGGATGATCGAGAGAACCAAATTTCAACCTAGACGGTCCTACCCCCATCAGGTCTACTAGCCGTGAGGGAATACATTTACCCTCCAGAGGATCCTGTACTTTGTCCTTACCTCTTTGGAAAATCCTAATAAGGTGTCCTATTTCTCCAAAACAACTAGCCTTCTCCTTCACATTCTCCTTTCGTGACCTCTCACCACGATGAGGTTTCGTCCTTTATTTACCTAATAGCTATTTGAACCTTCCTCCCTCGTCCATCTTAAAGGTACCCACAAGCCCTCCACCTCCTTGGACTAACTTCTTAGCCCGACAAACGTCTTAGTCCCTTGAAGTGGTTCTTCCGTCCTTCATACGGAAGTCCTTATTTATCTTAAAAAGACATATATACGCGGAGGGGGAAATTCAAAAAGAGAAAGAGATTCAAAATGGAGAATCGAAGGAAGGATATATGGCTCTTGGGGATTATGTTCTTTTCTTTCAAAACCTTTTCTCTTAAAAGACATGTTTTTGAAAATACTTCTTCCAAAAATGTTTTTAGAAAAATAGTTTTTCTAAAAGTTTTATCTGTTCTGGTAACCTTAAGCTCTGATACCACGTGTAACACCCCACACCCGCTAAGGTCACTCACTAAGGGAATGCCTTAACTTCGGTGGAGTATCTTAAGTGAATATAGAACAGAAAAATTACAACAAGACAGATATAAGTAATACTTGAGAATTTAAAACATCATTTCATTGCAGCGGAAAGTAAAACATGTTTGGTTACATCACAAAACCATAACCAAAAGTCAAGTACATAATATCCGTCTTGATAAAACGAAAGTACATAATCCCACTACATAACTAATAGCCATAATAGAAAAGATAAGATGGGCTTTACATCACGGTCCAAGCTCCAAAAGATAGATAAAGCAATCTGATTAAAGCCCAATAGTGCTAGGCCCACTCTGAGAACCTGAGGGTTAGGAAAAAGATGAAAACAACGGGGTCAGACATAAGTCTGAGTGAGCCCTATAACTTTAACAATACAATCATTAAAGTAATTAGGGTATGATATAAACCTGGTACGGTACAACTGGGGATAAATGACTACACTAAGCAGCCAACTAGACTTAGGATGAACTAAGATAACGGTAAAGACGCGCCTATCCACCCAAGGATAAATACTACACTGCACCACACCAGATCTACCCACCCAAGGGTAATTCCTACACTGCACCACACCAGATCTACCCACCCAAGGGTAAATCCTAACTTAAAGATTGATCCCACGAAGTGTACTTAGTAATCTTAATAGTAGTCTCGTGTACCCCTAGCTGACTACATAGGTGCCGTCTGCCCCTATCTCCACTAGGTGTACCCACTACTCCCATTCGATCAGCTCCGTAAGCATCTATTGGAAATCCATAATATTTATTGGACCTTTTCGCATCATCGAGAAGATATGATCTTTGGCCTATCGAGTGGATCTCCCAAAGCATCTATTGGAAATCCATAATATTTTTCATGTATCTCATATAAGGAAGCACCTTCATGATTCTGCAATGAGACTCGAGCTTGATGAAATTAAAGACATAGAAAAACTCGAGTTGGAGTCCCGGGTGCCCCGTGTCACTGCAAGGATTTTAGAGCATGGAATCAAGACTCTCCGCAATAAAACCTTTTCCCTCGTCCGAGTACAATGGCGAAATGATCCTGCGGAAAGCACATGGGAGACCGAGGACAAGATAAGACAGACTCATCGAGAGTTTTTCTCAGTTAATTTTTCCTTAAGATAACGTTTATGGATGCATCATGATTGCTAGATTGTATGTTAAGAAATGGAAGCAACACCATTGTGAAACGCACTCACATAGAAATATATGCATAATTAGTTTGTTTGCATACATATTGCATCACTTATTACACCGACAAGATTGGATTGAGCTCACTTTAGTTGATCTACAATTCATAATCACTAGGAGTCATGGATGCTTATGAATGAATTAAAAAGTAAAATAGATGTACAACATGGATGTTTGGAGCGAGTTTTGTTTTTTGCTAATTCAAACAGATTTCGGGATGAAATCTATTTTAAGGAGAGGAGAATGTAACACCACATAAAATACATAAATATTAATAATAAATATAAAATGAATAATTTAATAATAAGGTTGGAAATTGAGATTTTGCAGCTTTAGAAATTTGGCTACGAAAATCTTTATTTCGATTCGTGGCGAAATCCTGGATCGTTTTCATATATAATAAGCTGAAAAAGGTGAAAGTATGAAAAAGTTACAAACAAATAAGATTGGACAGTAAAACGCAAAAATACATATACATACATATATATACATATATATATACATACATATATATACATACATAAAAATATACATACATATATATACAAAAAGTGATGAGTAATATATATATCAAAAATATATTTAAATAAATGTGGGATAATTAGAAATTCAAACTGAGGATAAGATTATGGGTACAGACAATATTTTATGTAAGGACATATATTCGAAAATAAAGCAACATATTATTTAATTAGACACCTCAACACCACATAAATTCATTGGGCGTTTCAGCGACTAGGAGGTCGACCGCCTGACTGCTGAGAAGCCCGATGAATCTATGTTTGGTTAGGGATTTCTAGAGGGATATATATAAATATATGGTCAGGATTACATTTGAATAATCTAACTGTCTACGCTCACACGAGCAACTATATGTAGGCCCTCAAATCACACAACAGAACCATAGGCACTCTCTTATCTGTACCTCCATATCATCCTTCTTCCATTGCTGAATTCCAGAAAAGGTTAGGAATTTTTCTTTTATTCCTCTAACCTTTATTCTTATCTACTCTTTAATCTAAATTCATATAGATAGTATGAATTCTGGAATTTAGTTATATATAAGAGTCTAAAAAATTTCTTACATATATATTAGGAGGTTTGGAGATTGTGTATTACGAAGATTAAAAACAGATCTGAAACTACAAAAAGAATCCTATTTGTTCTTCCTTAGTTCTATGAGTAGAATATTGTGTTCTTAGGCATATTCTATTTTTTTACTAGATTAACATGTTTATAGCTATGCCTAAGAGGATTTGGAAATCTATAACATCAATAAATAAAATCCTCACATCCTCTATTTTATGTTTGCATATGATTTTCCAGTTTAAATTTATTGGGTTGTAGATTTTTGGATCTTAATATCGGATCGAGGGTAAAATGGCTGTTATGGTTTCACTTTACATAATTCATCCTTATGTAAACATTTGATTATAACCTAAAAGGGTTTAAATTTGGTTAGTTCCATGGTTTGATTAGGTTTGAGTTCTATTTTGAATCCAAACATGTAATAACCCGGAAAATCCGAACCAATTTAAAATTTTTATTTTGGCAATTTTAATGAATTTTGAATATTTAAAATGATTTACTTTTAATAATAACGACGAGAAATTTATTTTGAATAGGATTAGAACGTGTATATTTAATTGAATCGGCGTTAGAATATAATTACTTATTTTTAATTATAAAAGGTATTGAAAATGGCGCGGTAGTTTGAAAATTCGATTTCAAATTTCAAATGAATGTACAAGATTCAAAATAAACCAGTTAAGCTATTATAAGACCCAGGTCCCATAACAAAATACAACACAAGCCGGAGGATAGGTTCTACAATCAAAACCGCAAAGTCGCGTACTGGAAGTTGGATTTCCATCTGTGAACCGAGGCAAGGGATCGTCCTCACCGAATTCGAGACGCTCTAGCCCGCCCCTCAGGTCAGAGCTCGAGTGACCTTCTGATCGTCAGGGCCGGTCCACCGATGTGGATTAAAATGCCTGAACACTGCGTTTCCCCGCCCTTTGGGGCGTAAATGAGTCCTATGACTCCATTGGCTCCACGTATCACTGATATATCCGAGGCACCTCGCAATCCAACAACCACACAGGTGAAAATAATATAAATGTCAGGGCTGGTAGGTCACTGACACCACCCTAGCTAGAAGGAAACGCATGCCCTCCCTGATGTCCTCTCCCGTTTCTGGTTCACAACTGGGGTGTGAGGCTTGCGAATTAACGCTACACAAAGCTATGCCACACAGGCTGTGCTTTGATCATCAACCACAAGACTTTGCTTTTCAACAAAAGCCTTGATCATTTGCATCTTAGCATGCCACAAAGGCAAACCACTTCATGCAACCGATATCCATCAATCACACAGAATGATATCCAGTGTCAGACA
Source organism: Allium sativum (assembly GCA_030737875.1). Classification (NCBI taxonomy): domain Eukaryota; kingdom Viridiplantae; phylum Streptophyta; class Magnoliopsida; order Asparagales; family Amaryllidaceae; genus Allium; species Allium sativum. Next base: position 184,397,004 of record CM060925.1, on the reverse strand, counting down.
CACAGTCCATTTACAAGTCCGTTCTGGGTCTGAATGAAACCGGAGGCACCTTGTACCTCGCATATCCATCGATCTCCAAGTACGTCTGGACGATCACCAAATGATTCCCTCCTCTTGGGGTGTACAGCCCAATCAAGAACATCAGTAATTATCTAAATGATGTGAAGACCTCCGGTCTTCAACCATCGTCTTCATCCTCGGCACATCGTCGAATCAGTTATTCAGAATGGGATAAACTCGGCTTTTCTGAATAACTCGCATATATAATAAACAAGTGTTACACAAACACAACATACCCCTCATTCTAATTCAGAATATTCTTTTATTCAAATATTCACATCTATAGGGAAAAGTTCCCATTAATTTTATCAAAGATAAATTCCTTTAAATTTATTCTTTAATCTTCCTTTGGATTTCAATTCAAACCAAATTATGGTTTATCCAAACTAGTCGGGATTTATGAACCTTACTAAAGTAATCATTTGTTTTAATTTCCCAATCCCAACTTATTCATCCCATGAAGTAAAACTGGTAATACTTCATATCTAACACCACGCTGTTATCGGTAAATTCAATTACCATTTCACGTTCAAATCTAATTAAAGATTTAACTTTCGCCTGGACCAAAACTGGTGATACTCCATTCTCGATCATTTCAATCTAATTAAAGATTCATTAAAACTCCACTTGGTTTTAATCTTTCCAAAAATCAATATTAATGATTTTTTAACTTGGGAAACCATATCCTCTCTTTAACTGGGTTAAAGAACCAATGTCATTTAAAACACGGTTCACGATAAACCCGAAATCACATTCCATTCCATCAGCCTTTAACCGTAAATTAGCAAGTGAACAATTCCCTAAGTATTAACACCGAAGGCCGAAACCAACATTAGATCAATACCCAAGAAACCATTCAACTTAACTAATCTCCGGTTAGTTTCTGATTTTCTTAACTCCGTTGGGTCTAAGAACAGTATTATTGAAGATACCATTCACGACAACCCAAAATCACATTCCATTAATTATCGGGTTAAAGAACAAGTGTTATTTAAAACACCGTTCACGATAAACCCAAAAATCAATTCAAATTCAAATTCAATTCCAATTAAATACCATTTAATTGGTACACTTCATTAAATCTAAATAAAAAGATTTAATCTTTTTCTCAACTGGGTTTAAGAGTAGTGTTAATGAAGACACCATTTACGACAAACCCAACATCGAAATATTCCAAAGACAATTTCGATATAAATCCATTCCAATTCAATTATTGGAAATTCTGGTTACTTTTAAAACGCTTTCAAATCCAATTTATTTATTTCAAAAATAAATGGATTATAATTCTAATTCAAAACTAGTTCATTTTGATAAAAATCTATTTTTATCTTTTCAAATATGGAATTTTTCATCCCAATTCTTTCCAAATCATTTCTTATGATTTTACACAAATTATTGCTATTTTTAATAATTTTATCAAGGCCCGTACAGTCGATTTCCATAAACGACCATCAAACTGCACTTACAACGACCTTTTCTAAATTTGATTTCGACATAATTCCAAATCCAACCGTTAGATTTAAAATCTTTAATATTCGTTAGAAGTCTCTTTTCGATACGAACCCAACGGTTCCGGTTTTAGGAGAATTCGACGGTCGGATCTCCCGTAATATCCATTCGAAGTCAATGGTCAAAATTCATGAACTGCCGCAGCGTGGCGCTTTCTATTCAGGCCATTATATATAATATATATTATATATATTTCATTGATTTCCTTTCAAAACGTATTTTATAAATCGTTTTAGATTCGTTTTCAAAACGATTTCAACTTCATATTCAATTTGTAATCAAAATTGAATATTCCATATCATCGATGTATAAATGATAATATTTTCAAAACATTATATTTTGAAATCATTTCCTTTCCGATATTCATTATAAAAATGAATAAAATCGATATAAATATCGTTCACGTCAAAATGGCGTCAATCTAATCCACATGGCTATATATATTTAAATATATTCGTGTCCATCCCAAATCGAACATCAAAATCAAATTTTGATTCTTTTCTGAATATTATTTGAAAATATTTGTTATTTTAAAATAATTGTTATTTTAACATATTCTTTCTATCTGAACTGGAATTAGACACAGTCAATTACCATATAATGTGATTTATATGGATTTCACACAACAAATGTGTATAACCACAATGAAAACAACAATCCATCATCCAAAGTGCATTCTACACTGTATAAGCATCAAATATAAATATTTAATGCTTATAACTGCCTGTCAATCAATCAATCGACATACAACTAATTATTGGGACTAGTGTATGGCCAATTTCATCCCAACACCCGTGTAGGGTTTTCAAATCATCAAACACAGGTTTTATTTGTGCAGTTGGGCGATGTGTAAAATTTATCATCCCAATCCATATCAGTCAAATGTGTGTATATAAACAAATCGTCTGATTTGTTTATAAATATTTATTTTATATACACGTTAAAAATTATATTTTTAACCATAAAATAATTTATTCCATTCCACATCACATAATCAACTTTCACAACACATCAATTAAACAAACAAGTCATCCATGGTCTGTGGACGACGGGTGTCGGGTGCTACTAAGCACCATCTGCATCCTAGTATATATTTCAAATTAGAAATTAAAATAAAAGTGAGGAGTTCTCACACCTGTCAATTGGAATCATATAGAAATCCAACTTTCGAAACTCGAACATATATCCACTGATGATGATATATCAATCATCAGTATCATCTCCGGGTGACTAGAGTGTGAATCTATATCTATCTAGTATATTAAAACTTCAAATACATGTGGATCAGACGTATATGCAAAATCTTTATATACCTAATTGTCTAAATCAATATAAAAATAATATTCAAATACGAATAATTGAATTAAATTTTCAAAACTAAAATTATTTTCATCTTTATTTTAATACAACTCTTTTCCGACTCATTCTAGGATACTACTGATCCTATCTCTAACGAGTCATTCTCATTGGATATTACTAATCCAATCTCTGATGAATTCTTTCGTTTGGTTCTAACGTGTCTTGTTCTACGAGCTCTGTAAACCAAAGCTCTGATACAAAACTAGTTTATTTTGAATCCTGTACATTCATTTGAAATTTGAAATCGAATTTTCAAACTACTATGCCATTTTCAATACCTATTATAATTTAAAATAAAAAATTATATTCTAACGGCGATTCAATTAAATATACACGTTCAATCCTATTCAAAATAAATTTCTCGTCGTTATTATTTAAAATAAATCATTTTAAATTCTCAAAATTCATTAAAATTGCCAAAATAAAATTTTTAAATTGGTTCGGATTTTCCGGTTATTACAAAACATATTCGTACTTGAAATATATCAAATGTAAACGTTTTTATGTGCAATACCCTAAAATGTGTGAATTAGAAAAAGGGGAGTTTATAAGTACACATGTATATACTTATGAATATATGTGTATATGTGGATATTGTATCTATTCTTAATTCATTATTAAGATCATTGCGACAAGCCTAGGATGCAAGTTGAAATTTGTGCGTATGTGTATTTTCCATTCACTCCTATCTATTATTTCTTTATTATACCATCATGTCAGAATTGTGGTGGTAAAGATATGGAAAAACTAAATTTTATACCTTGATTTAGACAAATTGGCAATTGCTTTCTGGTTAGAACGTTCTCTCATTCATACGAACATTAGCGTTATTTAGGCATTGTAATTATTAAAATTATATAAATGTAATCAACGTAATTAACTTTATATTAATGTAATAAATGCGATTAGGATAGAATTTGAAATTTCCCCATATGTATATATATTTGATTGCTTTTGTGTTTGTGTAGAATGAATTTTCATATGTATTAATAATGACACACAGACACGAGCTTAGTTGCCATTTGTGGTAGAAGCCTGCCCGGAACCGACCGACAAATCTAGCAACTACAAGTAGGCCCTGCTAATGTGAGAAGTTAGGGTGCCATGGTCCATTCAAACTTAGTACACTAGACACGAGGTTAAACCAACTTGTAGTAGAAGCCTGCCCGGAACTGCCTGACATACCTAACATCTACAAGTATACGGTTTTATGTGAGAGGTTTAATGTGTGTGTATATATATAAATATTTATAAATATAAGTCTATTATGCGTGAATATAGGCAGGTTTACTACACCTTGAGAAGGTCTTATGTGGCTGACTCTCTTCATGTCTAATTTGGGTCTTAAGTGGTTAGGAATAAGATCCCTCCTAAGGTTTATTCCTTAGAGAGGAACCAAAGTCACGGGACACACCCTCATTAGATTTGAAGTAAGTCTATAGGTCCCCCTTCTCTAAATGTGGTTAGGCATATGCGACAACGTAGTAGGGTAATTCACAGGGGGATGTCCACTTTCTTAGAAGCTTGTAATGGCTCAACCAGGGATAGAATTGGTATATAAAAGATATGTGGCCATTGCATGCTCAAAAACAATCTAAGGGAAGTCTTAGGCGACATAGGTGTTCTAACGTAATATCAGTTAAGTAGTAATGTTCACGATACTACTTCTCATATTACAATCGAGAGTATTGACTTAAGAACGTTAATGCTCTAGGACAGGGTCTTAAGGGGATAGGGTCTGCCTCAGGGTTATAAGAGATCATAAGAATCCACCTTTAATAGGGCTATAAGTGATTGAGAATTCCCACCTCGCTGGGTCTTTACCCTTAAAGCACAATGAGCGATTGACTTGGAAATCCACCTCATTGGTTAGACACTTGGTGTTTGTGTGAATGTTATTTTCTACGTATATAGATCTTGACATATGTAACCTGCTAAAAATATAGGGTATGGACTTTAAGTAAACACCATATTTCAATTACACAGAACTTTATGTTTTGACCCCTCTGCTTAACATATCCAATAGGTCAGTAGATGTGGTAGAATTCATGGACGAAATCATGATGGGAGCTGAAGATAAAGACAAACTCGTTATGCTATTATTAGTAGTTATTGCTGTACTTCTTATGAAAATATTTGAGAATGATTTTATTGATGTACCCCTGGAATAGGTGTAATATTAACTGTTGTGTTGGATTTATGTGATTTTTAATAAAGTGGTACAATTTATTTCAGTATTATATATTCTCCTTCTGCTACATGAGATTTCCATTTGAAATGTATATATGTTATTTTCGCAAATGTAATTCCATAAATGAACCAACGACCCATTTAGAATGGTTCTACGTTTCGATGGGCCTTTCTAGGTCGAAATTTAGGTCCATTATAGGCAAGTAGTTACAACTTTAGAACTTGATTCTTTGTCGCACACTTCCATCTCGATCTTGATGCGCTTTAGGTTTCTTCTCTAAACCTACAGCCGAACCCATTTACGATGGCTAAGCGACCAAATAATACAATGATCGACTCCTCTGTTGCAGCCGAAGCTGGAACATCACAACAACCTCAGTCGGAAGATAACCTGGACCAAATGGACGCCCTTCCTCCTGTGGACCCCGAAACCCCTTCAACCCAAGCACAAATTCACATGCTTAATAAGAAGTATGAAAATACAGCTATTAAACTCAACCAATCATTGCATAATAACATCGACTTATGCGTCAACATCATGACTGTCAACGCATTGTCGCTCAACTTCAGCATGCTCAGAACAACACCCGATAGTAGCGTACTATATTGAAAACTTCTTATTCTGAATCAGGGGGCCCATATCAATAAGGAGGATCAGCCTCATTAATAACGTCACTGTCCACTATAACGCTCATACTAACGAGAATGGCAACGACAACGTAAAAGGAAACGATGATCGAACCACCGTCTCTTACAGTGGGGGAACGTAATACCGTGACTACTCCCGGTTATCATCAATGACGAACCGGGTCCAAATAACCGACCCCCGCCTCGATAGAACCCAAATGCCGCCACTTAGAACGTGGGGTTACGCTTCCGGCAACCCAGCAGGTATAAGCCCTCTGGATCAGGATGCACCCTAGCCCGCTCAATCTCACCAGCCATACCAAAGACAAGCCATTGATGTCGAAGACGTGGAAGAGGACGAGCCCGGCGTGCATCACAGAAGGCGCCCACGGAAAAAGAACTATCGAAGTTCGCCAAAACCAATGGATTCCACCAGAAGATACCCATTCAGCGTATCTCCCTAACATGGGCCGAAGGATCATAAGAGATATGCGAGGGAACGCAAACGACTCATTGGAAAACCATATGAGGCGTAATCCCTTCACTAGGATTGTACACGAAGCCGAGTGACCCCTACGCTTCAACGTGCCACAGATGGCTTTCTATGATGACACGACTGATCCCTGTGCCTTACTGAATAACAATGAGTTGCAGACGGAGTCTGGTCGGGCCATCGATGCTGTCAAATGCAAGTGCTTCCTAGTCTTCTTGTCAGAAACAACTTTTCTTTGGTTCTCTCGCCTTCCACTCATATCTATCAACAACTTCGGCTAGTTGGCCACAACGTTGTTAAGAATTTTAGAATGCACGTTCTAACTCCGAAGAACACCCTCACCTTATTAAATTTTTACTACCAAGGGACTGCAAAATCCCTCAAGAGTTACCTCGTACGATTCAATACTGCCCTCGCCGAGGTTGATGACCCGGAGCCTCGAACCATACTCTTCCAGGTTGCAAAAGTTGTCCTTCCTTGCTTTGAGTCTGGAGCCTGGATTGACAGAAAGCAGCCTAAAACCCTAGAGGCTTTCTACGAAAAGGTTAGACTGTTTTGGTGCCAAGAGGAAGCAAGATGTAATCGAGCTTCTCAGGGAAATCACTCCAACCATCCACACGCTGACACCATCGATGACAGTGTCAGAGGAAAATAGCTTGGAGAATCCTCCGACAAGGGTAAAGGAGCAGCCCCTTACAAGCCAAAGCCGAACAACGACAAGCAAGGCGGTCGCAAAAAGAACCATGCTCCGGTAGATCCAAAGAAGCACGGTCGCTACCAGAAATATAGGAGATACATTCCTTTGAAACGAGATTTAGAGTCAATCTAATGGAAACCTGTAATACCCTCCAGTATAAGAAGCCCAACGCTAGGGAATCCACCGACCGCGAGAAAAACTTCTACAAATACTACAGATTCCACGACATGTATGGGCACAATAATAATGAATGTCATCACCTCATGGATGCAATTGAAAAACTCATCCGCGAGAAACGCCTGGAACAGTACGTTCAGGATCCTGCTCCTCCAGAAGCAGCTGCAGGCCCTCCAATGCCCGTGCTTCCAACACTCGCGAACGCAGCCCCAAGGCCGTCTAACCAAAGGTCACATGGAATCTTGATCAATATTATTTGTGGTGGACCTTACCCCATACACGATAGCTTCCATAAGATGGAGGAGTACGCCAACTCTATAAAGCATGCCACCTACAAAGCTTTCTCCACTTTGGACGTGTTTATCCCTGCCAAGCTCATGAAGATAATGCGGGACAATGTCGTCTTCTGCGAGAGAGATTCCATAGGAATCGATATCCCAACCATTGACCCTCTCATCATCTCTACCCAGCTCGGATCAACTTTCGTTCGAAGAATCCTCATCGACTCAGGATGCTCGATCAACATCATCTTCAAGGCGGCGTACGACCAAATGAAACTGGAGAACAAAGACTTGAAGTCCTGCCATGCCATGATCCACGGCTTCAACAGATCTTCCAACCACCCAGTAGGCATATTCGACCTGCCCACAGAACTCACAGAAGGGGATCGAAGCCAGGCCCGAATCCTCACCTTTGTGGTTATTGACGTCATCTCCATGTACAACGTCTTCTTTGGATTCCCCTTCCTCGTAGGATTTCGAGTTTTCATGTCACCATAGTCCCTTCTAATGAAGTTCCCGAGAGAAGATGGGATCGACACTGTAATAGGAGACCAAGTAACTAATAGCGATTACTACCTCATAGAGTGGAGGAATGTATGCAATAAGGACAAAGGCAAGACTGAGACACCTCATTCCGCTAAGACTGTCTCCGCACAGCAATCCAAAGGAGTCCGAGCCTTGGCTCAGGTGCCACCATCGCCTTTCCAAAGATATTGATCCGAGAGAAGACGAAGAAACCAATGTCGAAAGGACTACCCCAGTAGAGCCTACAGTGGATGTTCCGGTCAGCCCCGACGACCCGATAAGGGTCTTGAAAGTTGTATCGCAACTCCACCCCGCAATAAAGGAAGATCTTGTGGATTCCATAAGGGACAACCTTGACGTATTCACTTGGACCCACTCCGGTATGTGTGGCATCGACCCCGCGGTCGCTTGTCACAGGCTAACCATCAATCCCTTGCAACCTCCGGTCAACAGAAACGTCGATTCTTGGGAATCGAAAGATCAAATGACTCAAGGAAGAGTTAGATAGGCTGCTCAATAATAATTTCATCCGTCAAGCCTACTACCTCGAATGGATCTCCAATCCAATCCCGCTTAAGAAAGAAAATGACAAGTGGTGAACGTGTGTTGATTTCTCCGACTTGAACAAGGCGTTCCCCAAAGACAAATTCCCACTTCCGAAGATCGACCGACTTGTTCATTCAATCGTCGGATACCACTTTTATCCTTCATGTATGCCTACTAAGTCTACAATCAGACTCTGATTTATCTCCCGGACCAGAATCATACTTCTTTAATAACCGACCTCGGACTCTACTTCTATCGCATCATGCCCTTCAGTCTTAAGAACACGGAAGCCACTTACCAACGACTGGTCAACTTCATTTTCAAGGACTAGATTGGAAGATCCATGAAGGTATACTTAGAGATATGCTTGTAAAATCAAAGATGTCGAATGACCACGTCCATGACCTCTCCGAAATGGTTTATGTCCTCCACCGATATGACATGAAACTCAATCCGTTGAAATGCTCTTTTTGTGTTGCATCGGGAAAATTCTTGGGTTTCATTGTCAATTCGTGAGGCATTAAAGCCAGTCTTGATAAGATCAAAGCTATCCGGGATATTCAAGCCCCACAGAACATCAAGGATGTTCAAAGTTTAAACGAGAAGGTTGTCGCTTTTAGTCTACTCATCTCTAAAGCCATCGGCAATTGCATTCCTTTTTTCGACTTTCTCAGAAAGGGGAAATGCAACTTCGCATGGACCCTGGAATGTGTTGCCACATTCAAGGACAATCTGAATCACTTAGAGAGACCACCTATCTTGTCCAAACCTATGGATCACAAGGACTTATATGTTTACTTGATTATATCCATGCAGGAAATCAGCTCAGCGCTCATGCGCAATGAAGATCGTGTCCAATGACCCATTTACTACATCAACAAGACATTAACAGGGACAGAAAAAGAAATACCCGAGCCATGAGAAGGTAGCCTACTGCTTGTTAATCTCCACCCGGAAGCTACGACCATACTTTCAGTCTCACCCCACCAAATTCTACACTGACGAACCGCTACGATAGGTCCTGAGGCGTCTGGATGACTACTAAACTGGAATATAGATCTGAGTCGGTTCGAGATAACATTCATCCCTCGCCGAGCCATCCTTGGACAATCCCTCACCAATTTCATAGTGGAATTCATCATCCCGGAAGTGTCTCCTTCGGAAGACATAGAAATTCCAGACATTCAATGGAAACTGTTCATGGATGGATCTTCCAATAGTAAGTGTTCTGACGCCAGAGTCATGCTCATCACTCCATAGGAGCGCCCAATATGCTAAGCTTTAAAGCTCAACTTTGTTGCTACCAGCAACAATGTAGAATATGAGGCCTTGATCGTTGGACATTGAATTGCAATCGAACTTAAAATCAAGTCCATCCATATTTACTCTGACTTACATCTTATAGTGCGTTAGGTACAGGGAGAGTACCAGGCTAAGGGGAACGTCTCGCCCCCTACCTCGCTCAGGTTTGCGAACTACTCACCAGCTTCGACTACTACGTCATCACACATATCCCCCGAGAACAGAATGTAAAAGCTGGCTCATTAGCCAAACTAGCCAACTCCAAGGATGCGCAACTCATGGGAATTGCCTCAGTCGAAGCACTCGATTCTCCGAGCATCGATCAGATGCAGACTGATTTGGTAATGGCAACGGAGATCAAAACCAAGCCCGAGGCTTGGATGACACCAATCAAGAACTACTTACAACATGGAACCCTCCTTGGATATTATAAAGAAAGGTGGGCACTCACTCGCCAATCGTCTCGCTATGTCATCTGGGATCGAGTGCTCTACCGAAGAGGTTTCTTTGTCCCGTTACTTCGGTGTGTAGCCCACAACGACGCCGACTGTGTGCTACTAGACGTGAACGAAGGCGTGTGCAGCAACCACAATGTTGAGTAAACTGTAGCATGAAAAATTACCAGATTTGGATATTTCTGGCCTGCACTCGATCAAGGTGCCGCAAACTATGCCTGCAAGTGTAACAAATGCCAATTGTTCTCGAAGATCCCAAGAGCCCCGCCAACCGAGCTAACGCAAATGGTCAGTCCTTAGTCGTTCGCCATGTGGGGAATATATATCATCGGAACTCTTCCAATGGCCAGAGGTGGGGCACGCTACGCCATCGTCGCCGTTGATTACTACACCGAATAGCGGAAGCCGAAGCTCTCACTACAATCACCACCAAGAAAGTAATTGACTTCGTCGTCTGCAATATTATTACCCTCTAAAGTCCCCTAAGCCTTCGTCTCTAACATTGGAACCCAGTTTGAGAGCGCAAATTTCAAGACTTTCTGCCAATGACACAACATCGAAAAGAGATTCTCGGCAGTGGCTCACTCTCAGGCCAATGGGCAAGTTGAGGATGTCAACAAAGTGATTGAATCCATTATCAAGAAGTGTCTAGAAAAGGCCAGATGCTTATGGGCAGATGAGCTCCCTCTGGCCCTATGGGCCTACCGGACCATCCATAAGTAACCGACCGACCACACTCCATTATCCCTTTCCTATAGATCTAAAGCTGTTATTCCCATTGAGCTAAAGCTTCAATCTCATCGAGTTAACTATTATGATCCTAAGGCCAACAAAGGCTTACTTTTGGAGTCACTCAACTTGCTCGAAGAGAAAAGGAGCGAAGCTGAGCTCAGAGCTACTGCTTAGCGCCAATGAGTAGCCTGATACTTCAATTCCAAAGTCCCCCACAAGGATCTCAATGTCGGCGACCTCATCCTAAAACGGATCTTTCCCACACAGACTAGTTTCAGTCCTCACTCGGAGGGTTCATACATCATACAACAAAGGTTTGAAGATGGAACCTTCAAGCTAGCAACCGTAGAAAGAGCCGAACATCAGGGGCAGTAAGAGTGAACATATTCATTGCTACTTCACGTAACTTAGTGTACAGTTTTTCCGCTTTCGAACAATGTTTTGCTTTCCCAAAATTCAAGGCATTGTAAAGGCTGTTACTGCCAAAGTTACAAGTAAAGATGATGTTCAATTCTATGTGTCCTTGATGTGTTTACTTTCTAAATGATATGTTTGATTGACCGTCACCAACAGCTTGCACACACAAACACACGAACACTAGACCAGCACCCCGAGCATGGGAGCCGGTACCACCACTCTAGCCTAGAACCAACGACGAGGACGAGCATAAATAACGTCGGATCGACACCCTGAGCATGGAAGCTGGTACGGACACTCGAGTGTCGAACTAATGACAAGACCAAGTATAAATAACACCACTCGAGTCTTCGACCGAGTCTAAATAGCACCACTCGAATTTCGAACCAACGACGAGACCAAGTGTAAATCAATATGTTCCCAACTCTTCGGACTTGGGGGCTACCATCAACCAAGCTAGTGTGAAACAACCACTCTCGCGGCTCCATCTGACCTATTGGGTCCAGATCCGGGTACCTCTTGAATCTCAAACCAACAACGAGACTGATTATAAATCGTTTGGTTCCCAAGTCCCCGGACTTGGTACTAGCCCATCAGCCAAGCTAGTGGGATACCGACCACTCTTATGGCTCCGTCCGACCCACTGGGTTCGGATCCGGGTACCATTCGGCGAATAAACGACGCCTTTGAGCTCTAAACCAAAATGAATGACGGGAGAGCCAAAAAGGACGAAATCCCTACTTCCATGTCCCCTCACGACTTAGGGTCAATAACCATTGGGAGGTTTAAGAGAGAGGACACCTGACCTGGATTCCACGCTGCTCGGAACTCCTGAACAAAGGAAAACCCAAGAGTGGAACCAACACACGATCATCACACGGCTAGGGCACCCCTAGGTGGAGTTTCCAATCATGTTTCCTTAAGTGTATGCTTGTGTAAGTAGAGGACGCTCGAAAGCATAGGACGAACATTCGAACACTTAACAGGAAATGTGATTTAAGAAAAATTAACTAATACTTCCATTCACATAACAAAAGCAAACTACATATCTAATACCTTTCTTTCTAACAATAGGGTGTACATGAGAACCACACCATGCCTCCAAAGACCAAAAGAAAGGGTCGTACTCGCGTATACTAACGGCCTACATAATCAAAATGTCTATAATATCTATGACAATTACTGGTAGTACTCATCCTTCTTCTTTCTTTTCTTTTTCTGTACAGATTCTGCACTAAGCAGGTCACCAGTGATAGGCCTATTCCTTCCAGAGCTGCATCTGCCTTTCCCTCCTCTGCCCTTCGTGGGAGTGATGGACTCGTGAGATACCAAGGTGTATCTTTGACCATCATCCTCGCCACTTGTAATTACCGTGACATCCCCGAGAGAAATACATTGCAGCTATTTGGGGGGCGATGTCAGAAGCAAGGGCCAGTATGGCGTCACCCTCTCCCTGGGCTTTCTTTGCCTCCAACTCCTCTCTTTTCGTAGCATCTTTAGCGGCTTTTCTGATCAGCTAGTTTTTAGGACTTAAGCTACGTAGATGCATACGCTTTAAGCTTGTTAAAGGTGTCCTCGGCCCTTTTGTTTGCATCGTCATTGGCCCTCTTCTTCCTCGCCTCCTCATCGGCTCTCGCCCTCTCAGCCATGTCAACAACTTTCTTTTTTCTGGCCTCTTCAGCGGACCTCTCCTTCTCTTCCTCAGCATCGACCTACTTCTTCTCCACCGCAACGGCAGCCTTTTCCTCGGCATCCTGTCTAGCCTATTCCTGTGCCTCATGTAGGACAACCTCATCCTTCTTCCACTTTTCCTCCTGCTCCTCAAACTTCGCCACCATCTTGGCTTTCTGAGCTTCCACCATGTCATGCGTTGTGTGCATGCTTGCATGAGCTCTACCTATCACTTGGGCCCTTTAGCCATTCATAACCACTCCTTCCTCTTGAAGATCCTTATAAAGATTGGACACTAACTCAACATCCGAGAACATATCCACATGCTCTCCTACGTCTCCAAACTGCACCCCTTGTAATCCCAATCCAGACTCATAATTTAAGGGAAGCATGGGGGTAAAAAATAGTGCCACCTCCGCTCCAAGTGGGAATGCACAGCTAAAAACATAACTATTTAGTCTTTGAGGATTTAGTGCTCTCATCCTCTTCGCGTATTCGCGGTAATTGGACTTTACCTCATGAAACATATGGCGTGGGCATGATAGGAAGGGGGCTCGCCGTAGCGGTAAAAGTGGAACCCGCCAATCCCAACTCTGAATGCTCGTGAACATACTCAACTAAGATGTGGAAAAAGACTATAGGACAGCTAATCATGAAAGATGGTAGAGCTGGCTGGCGGTAAGAACTTCCTTAAGCGAACTCGGGAGCGACAACCACACTCTCAGTAGACACAAACTTTCCCACATTGGCAGCACGCTTCGTCAATCTCTGCTCTCGGCAACGTCCTGCAGCAATCTCCTCCCTTCCTCTAGCTTCTTACGCTCATCCTCAGTCAAGAGTTCCACCATGATTTTATTCTTGTCTACCGTCGCCACCTATCGCAATCGAGCCTCAAATGGAACCAACGTCTCCTATGTCTGAGCCATCTCTCGGGGAAAGTTGTTAACCGACGAAATTCTATGGAACCTTCACGCCCTGTCATAAATGCCCCGAATAGGCTCCTCTAGTGATTACTCCACCCTAGCCTCGGTGTCCTCAATCTCCTGCCCAAGTTAGCCCACTTCCCTTTGGTGCTCGGCTTTTAGACTATCTAGTGAACTCATTACGTCCCTGTTATCGGCTTCGACCTCTTCCTTGTCCTTCTTGGCTTGTTCCAACCGCCTCCTCATCTCTTCATTCTCCCTCAGCAACCTCTGGACCCCCTCATTCTCGGTTTTCAACCTCCTATTCTCCAATATTAAAGCCTCATTACCCGTCTTGATATGGTTTACTTTATCATTTTCTATAGATGTATGGATGTTCACTTCCTACAGATCTGCTTTTTCCTTCTTCAACTATGCATTCTTTCTCGAAACCGAAGCCACAGTGTCCTTAAAAGAGGAAGCAACGCACTCTGAGTCCTACACCAGCTAACCATATTTCTCCGTCAGCTCCGTTGTTTCAACAACAAGTGATTAGCATTCAAGTAAACTACTATGAGCAAAGAAACAATCACGCCACAAGAATCAGCCTTACCTATCTCTTTCTCTTAATTACGGATGGTGGTCCGCTCAGCATCAATAATCAGCGCTTGATTCTAGATATCCACACTCTTCTTCTTGATTAAGTCCGAAAGATTCCCGAAATATTTTCTAATCTCTCTATCTTGGAAATATGCAGCCCTCACTTTCATCCACACCTCATCATTGTCTACAAGGGGGGACCGGGTTGATATCGAGAATGAACATTATTTCGTCCAAGAAGTGATCAGGAAATTTTTGCTTCAATAGGGCCTTTTTATCCTTGATGGTAAGCTCTCATTTCTAAAGAATAGCCAGATCCTACTTTTTCTTCCTTGCCAACTCCTTCCTCTGATGACTAAACCCCGACCCTTTCCCTCTAGGCATGGATAAGAGCTAGAGGCGCAATATGAGGGGGACCTGTTGACGAGGAATGTCTGGTGCTCTCTATGTCAAACCTGGAGTCAGTCCTAGATGTTCGAATGAGGGGTGGAGGAGTTGGAGACTACCGGGAACATTCTTTCTGACGGTATTCGCTGCTGTGATCACGGGGAGATGGGGGCTCATCAACCAAATCAATACTCTTCCTGATGTCTGAAATAAAGCCGCCCCTAGATAGTCGACAACTCCCATTATGATGGCCTGCCTCGCACCAGTTGAAATTTCCCTCGAGATGCGCTGTACCAATGTCCAACTAGCACGGGACGGTTATCAAAAGAAAGGGATTTGAAACTATCAATCACCAAAGGACTTGTATTATATCTAACAGCGCATGGAATAAAGTAAAATAATAACATAAATCGACATAAAATATGCGAGATAGTGCATAAGCTGAAAACTAAACCATCATAGCAACTGAATCCAAAATACAGCTTATGACCCAAACCATCATTATTACAACTTCAAAATACTGTCTCTAAAGCAAAATAGAACAGGTACACTACTAGTGCCTAAAGCAGTGGCCAACAACAACATAGGGAGAATATATGTAAATAGTACATGGAAGCCTCCTGCTCTTCTCTGGACAGCTACTCGTGCATAACCACCTAACCTGTCTCTAGTCTACTCGTTTAGGAGCACCTAGAGTATTAAGAAGAGACATAAAACTTTGGGTTAGACAAAAGTCTGGTATGAGCGATAACAACACAATAAAACAGTAACATGTATAAATAATCATAGCTGAACCTGGACCTGCAACCAAAGAGTTAGCACAACAAGATGTACAATACTCTAATGTAACACTAACATACAGTATAAAAATGGGATTATGTGTCATAGTGATAGCAAACATTAAACATAGCAATCATCCTCACATCTCTCACTCAGTGCATAAAGTATACGATATCCACTCCTTTGATCAACAAATCTATTGGGGCCATGACGACAACTCCATACAACTATTGCTACGACCGCTTTGCCCTTTGGGGCCATGACGACAACTCTGTACCACTATTATTCTAAGCTCACTACACTGGTCCATAGTAAATACCCCTAATGGGCCAACCAGTCCACACTTCCCTGGCTTTGGTACATCTAGATGCCCCCTCTCTTAATGGTGAACCAAAGTTATAGATATCAATAACCCTTTTGCACACGTCCCGCATCAAAGCCCAACTAATGAAGTTAACTCGTTGGTTCCCATATGGATCCTGAGTAATAAATCCTTATATGGACTTCCTTTGCATCTCGGGTTTTTATCGAATCGAAGTTGATCTTCAAAAGAGTTCATGGTCGTCGTCGGTTTGTTCGCTGTCATGGCTCGAAGGTCGGCTCGTGGACCCTCCCTTGCATCGGCTTGCGGCTCACCGCTGGCATTAACTCGTGGCTCCTCCCTGGCAATGGCTCGTGGCTCGCCCCCGGCATCATATCGAGGTTCATGGAAGCAAGCGGTTTGGTCATCCTTCCTCGGTTCGTGCGTGACTTGCTTCATGGTTCGGGCTCGCATGGTGGAGCGGTTCGTGAGGAGCAGTTCGAGTGGTGCCCCGGTTCGTGGTCCTCATCTAGAGACCGGCTCGTGAGAAATACTCCAGGACGGTTCATAGGTGACACCAGGTCGGTTCGTGAGACATGCTTCGCGATCCCCTAGTCACGAGCCGCACATCCCTATAGTGTTCCAACAAGCTATTTATGCCACACGACGACGTTTACGACCATTCTAACTTTTCTATACAACCATAGAACATACCAAACAGCAGTAATAACATGTGTAATAAATCATAAACATTAAAACATCAATCATATTGATTATTTAGATCAAACATACCCAAAAAGCACGATTTTCCCCTTAATCCCCTTAACCATGTTTAACTATAGGATTAACAAACTTAATCCAAATTAACCCAAATTTATATAAGAGGAAAAAAATAAATATTTTAGAATTTCCACATATTTTTCCATATTTTTCAGAGGCATAATTTCGCTACTTTTATCACCAATCACCCCTAATTAGTCGTAACTAGTGAATAAAAGTGCAAACCACTCACCTTAGCCATAAATAAATATTAGATCTGAAAACTCCACTGATTTAGGTCGAATTCCTATGCGTTCCAGCAGCTCTATCTCGATTTTGGTGCTAATCCGCCTTGATTTGATGTAGATTTGCTTAATATGTGATTAGAAAGTGATTAAAGGGTGATTCGGAAGAAGGAGGCCATTACTAGGTGTTATCCCTCAAAAAATTGTACACACATTAGATGATTAAGTACGAGTTCAAGGCACAATACAAACACTCGAGTCGGATGAGCATCATAACAAGTTTGCTCGCACATAAGTTAAGGGTCGAGCACGATGTGAGAGAAGTCGCTCATTCCTATATCGAAAAAGTCGGTCGCACAAGACAAGGAGAAGAATTGGCTCCAGTCACATGTTCCACTCTGCAGTTGTTCGTTCATACTACCCGATCGATCGTACGTAGCAGGGAACGCAAAGATGCCAGAGGTCACACATGCATCCCATGATCGCTCATAAATTGCAACCCCAGTTTCCCGCTCAGTCCACAATTAGTCACTAATGCTTCAACCATTTGCTACCAGTCAGATTGATCGCACAAATGTCTGCTCTAAGCCTCGGTCGGTCGCCTATTCATTTACAATCATATATAGATGCTCCAGCCAGATATTATCTATTGGTCAGTAAAAGGCTTAACAAAATGACATGTTGGTCGCTCTTGTACCAACCATGAATCTTTAACAAGTCACATGTACACTCCTCACTTTCTCCCATTCAATGTGCTCAGATCTATGCAATCGCCTGCTCCTATGAAGCCGGTTGTGCGGGACAACTGAATACAACTATCGACAAATGGCTACAGCTAGGAGGTGACATTTTCGTAATTAATGAAACAAGCAACCCAAAGCCTGCATATATGAACTTCAGCTCATTTCTTCGGGAGAGCTGACCTACAAATAGGCCATGGCTTCAACCATAAGGGGGATCGACTCCTTGCCACCATGAAGTGCTACTGAGTTCTTTCCACCATCATTCCTTAAGCATTTCAACTATCATCATAATCTCCGCTCAAAGTTTATTCATCCATTTGGTCATGGCATCCATTAGAATCCTATAAGTGAGAAAATGTAACACCCCATATATTCTATAACAGTGGAATTCACAAATTTAAAAGTATAATTAATTCTATTGAAAGAATTAAGGGAAATGGCTTACGCCATTGCGTTCGTCTCGGAATTTTGGTTGAGATAGAGTCCGAGTTTGCATGAAACGGAGTCCGTATGAAGGAGTTATGATCTCCGGAAGTTTCAGAATAAATTCAAAAACAGCTCAGAACAGGTTTTAAAATTCCAATTCGAGTTCAAACTGGGCTGGGCGGGAAAATTCCCGCCCAGTGACCAGGTCGACACTAGTGTCGACTGGGCAGTTGACCTGGCCCCCCAAGTCAACTGCGCAGTCGACTTGGGTGTCGACCTGCAGGTCGACTTGCCCGGTCGACCTGACCAGGTGGGTCTGACCCTGGTTCGACTTCTGGTGTGCTGTACGGTCTGATTTCCCTCCCTGTTTTCATCTGACGGCTCAAATTAACTTGAAAACTCTATAAATACACCCTAAGACTCAACTAATTCACATAAGAAAATAAGAGAAGGGTTGTCATGCTGCCAGGAAGGAGTTGATCGTAGCCGCCAAGAATCAAACTAAGAAGAAAATTAAAGTCTAATCAAATCAATCAACAAATTGCTACCCAAAGGAGAGCACCTCCAAATTCAGAAAACAGAAATCAGAAAACAAGAACTCGTCACACGTTGTAAGTATAGTGGTCTTTCAGAATCTGAATAAAATTATGATGTGATACGATGTAATTGAGAATCGAATTGTACTGTTGTTGTATAATGATGTAGATCTTGTGTATTGTGATGTTTCTATCGTGATTATGTGTATTGATTAGAGGCATAAATGGGTCGATGCAAGTTTATTATACGATTGTATATGAAAGTAATTGCAATTGCAAGTTTGTGGCAAAATCTATGATTAGATCCCTCTTATGTTTATGTTAATATCCCCTTTATGTTTATGTTGATATCATGGGCTATATACTTATGTAAACATATCCTAGATCTGAGATCTTTTATGCCTACATTACTCAAAACTTATGTATACATATTAGATCCATTACAAGTATGATTAGAACTATGTTAAATGCAGTTTGAGTTACATAAACTATGCAAGTTCATGTGGAAATAGACTATATATTAGATTTGGACATTTTTGGGTTAATTTACAACATGCTAGTTTTGTGTTCGACATTATGCCAAGTTAATATGTTAAAACCCAAGTTTGTATAAATCTACATATGCCATCCTATGTGACACCCATTTAGTTGTATACCAATTTTGAATGCAAGTTCACATGATCCAATGTTTATGTTAACGCCAATTTGCAAGTTCATGCGCTACACCTTCTATGTATCATAGAAATATTATATGTTCTGGATTTCCCCTTTTCTCACGTTTATCAAGTTGGGCTGAATTGTGTCGAGCCCAACATTAGTACATACAAACGGGGGTAATAGCGTTGGGTGTAAAACATGATATAATAAATATGTTGGCATGTTTGGCGCGTGCCAACGACTGTGACATTTTAGCGGTATAAATTGTTATACCCAAATTAAAAGACGACATGACATTTGCATAAATAATAAAATATGTAAATCTAAAAAAGACGACATGTTTGACCCGAGGTTGGATTGAGTTGTGACATAAACCCGCCCGGACCCACCCGGCTGTCCAGTAGTCACAACAATACCTATCCAATGTGGGTGGTTAAACATTGAGCCCAATAAAGACCCGAGGTTAGACTGAACTACGGTGTAAACCTGCCCAGAACCAACTGACACATCCAGTAACCATAGTGATATCTATCTAATGTGAGTGGTCGGTGCTCCAAGAGGCTAAGGACAGGTAGTAGGGTTAAGTCAACTGAAAACACTTAACCAAGATTCAACATGTTAACAAATATTGATGGGTGGGGGTTAGGTATATACATACACTTAACCACTTAACATGTTCGACTAGAAAACCCTGGTAATGTAGGGACCCGTTTCAGCAGTAACCCAATTTAGGTATACACGGTACCCTGAAACTAGGCAGGGTGGGGCACGATTACTGGGCTGATTGTAAGCGGTCAAATAACGGTAATGTTAGGTGCACAGTGTAGGTCTAATGGTGTGCGGTCGTGCACGCACTTCGGAGAAGACAAGCAGGGCACTGGGGGCACCAGTAGTATATCCTATGCCTTCTAGTAATTGTGTCAGGGCCACCACCATGGGTCTTGATACACCCCATGGTGGGACCAGCATAGGTATCTACACTTCTTGGGGTAGCCGTAAGACACACATACGAGTAGGAGCCGATCTTTAGAAGAAAAAAAGATCACTTCACCCTCAGCATGGGGTGCCGGTTAGAATAATTCTAGCAAATGCAGAGATATAGTGTGGGTTCGATAGTATGTTCGATTCTAGACTACACTCCCTTAGTTATGATACTATCCTGTTTTCAGTTTATGTCTATCATATCCTCTTTTTTTTCACATACTGAAAAGTCACTAGATTTACTCAGGCTTTATGTCTGACTCCGTTTTTCTTTTCGTCTTCTTTTCTTTCGTCCCCCCCCCCCCAAGGTCAACAGGGGGGAAACAACTCAGCTTAGTCAGACTCTTTTGCAAGCTTGAAGACAATCGATGTACGGTTTGGATCTCTTTTGCTAGGATCATGGGTTTGGATATCATTATGGGGATTTTGCTGCTTTATTTTATGTTTTATGCTTCTTTGATAATCAAGACAGTTATGGAAATGTAATGTTTTTGGAAGTATTGTAAGACAATTATGGTATGGTTTGTATGACACGTATTTTAATGAAATAAAAGTTGCTGTTGTTTCCGCTGTTTTAAAAAAAAAATGTATTTATATCTGTCTTGTGTATCTGTGACTTATACTTATAAACCTCCACCAAAATTAGGGCATTCCCTTTGTGAGTGACCCTAACGGAGGTGGGGTGTTTCAGAAAAGATCAAAGATATCCTCCTGCTCCATCGCTCACCCATCCTTCTCTTCTCCTCCACGGATTATACCATTCCACTATTGAATCTTGTGAATTTAAGCGAAATTTGTATGTTTGAGTGAGGATATGTTGAGAGAATGAGAAAATGTATGAACAAAGAGAGTTTATATGCTTTGTAATCATTGTCATGATAATGCAAGATACCTTCATAGTGGACGTAGGCCTAGCTTAGTGCTAAAGCACTTAAAAACTTTTTGTCTTCATTTTATTTTCCTTGTTTTTTCCTTGTAATTGCGGCTCCATCTATTTTCTAACCACATTAGTGAAGTACGATTCTCGTACCATTGGTGTTTGAGCCATTTTTTGATGAAAACATTTGGCGCCCACCATGGTACCGTGTTTGCATTTCCTTCCTTCGCATTTCTCTCCAATTTCAAAAGCCTACCTTTAAAGTCCTACACCTATACATAGATTTCGCAATCTCACAACTGGGACACACCCACGAATTTTCATCAAATTTAAGACCTTATCTGAATCATGACTAAATCAAAGAAGACTACTACCAAAGCCGGAGAGGAAGATAACTACGTTGTTGACAATGAGATTTCTCCACTCACCAACCATTTCAAAGTAGGGGAATCCTCAATGCCATCCTTCAAGAAGAATTGAATGTCGCTGTAACTGACTCAAATGGAAAAATGGATGCCACGACTAAAATGATGATGGAAAAATTGGATGCTCTGCTTAAGACTTAAGCCATTCCTCCACCTCCAAAAATAATGGCCAATGTTGACAAAAAAGAGGACTCCTCTACCTCAGACCCTAGTTGATACCACTTTCCAAAGGAAGATAAAGGAGAGGCCGACATGGAGAGCTCTAAGTGTAAAGCACCACGTCATGAAGAAAAACGCACGACTCAAAGCACCATAAATCCAACCTAGGGAGCACTTCCCAAAGAAATTGCGGGGCAATGAAGCTTGAACCATGGTTACACCGAAAAAAGAACTGACGCTCAACCCATGGAATGGGACGGTGATGAGAAGCATATTTCGGATATGATCCAACGATTAATGAAAGAGAACGTGGCCCGTCAGGACGATGAATAGGAGTGGGAGTTTTTTCCTAGTAAGAATCCGTTCACAACAAAGACCCGCCAAGCGAAATTCCCTAAAAAATTCACACCTCCAACTATAGCACCTTACAGTGGAACTAGAGATCCAAACATCTTCCTATTCAAATAAGATCAACACATGAAGGGAGCCAGGGCTACTGATGAAATAAAATGCTTATACTTCCCCGTGTGCTTTGAGGGTGTAGCTTCACTGTGGTTCACTAGATTACCTCTTAAATGTGTTATTCAATTCGCTGATCTGGCAAGGAGGTTCGAAGACCAGTTCCGGCTACAAACTACCAGAGTAAGAGATGTAAGGACACTAAGCGAGATGGAACAAATGCCTGGAGAAACTATAAGAGCTTTTCTTACACGATTCCACGCTGCAGCTGCTAAAGTGATAGAACCAGAACCTTGGTACTTGTTGGCAGTTCTGATAGGTGCTATCAATAAAAATCGTAATTTAGGAAATGGCTCAAAATGAAGAAACCTAAAAATATAAAGAGGTTTTACAGGAAAGCTGAAGAGTATATGAGTGCAGAAGATGACCCGTCTAGTATCCGGAAGGCGGTAGAAGCTAGTATTACCGAAGGAAGGAGAGACATCGAGGTCCAGACCGAGCAAAAGAATGACTCAGGGCAGAAAAGAAGAAATAAGGGGAAGGATAGCAAAGCGCATAAGAAGGCACGGTTCTTCAAGCAGATAGAGTTGACTCCCCCAATTGAAACCCTAGAGAGAATTTATTCCGCTACAAAGGACTCATGCATTTTTCTTTAGGTAAAACCACAAAGAGTTACAGAGCAGCAAGCCAACTACGGAAAATTTTGTCTGCTTCATAATCAGCCAGGGCACAACACCAATTAATGCCGGCACTTAAGGAGCTTGATTGAGGTGCTCATCCGGAAGAACTAACTACAGCAATATGTCAAGAATCCTCAAAACGCTCCAGCTATCCAAGGGCAGAGTAATGCTGCCAATGAGCACGAACCACATGAGAAAGCTCAAGCTCTCGTAGACTTATGACTAGTCATCGACTGACAACCACTGATTGAGGAGATAAGAATAAGCGATCCCCAATGCTTTTACTTTTACTTTACTTTGCTTTATTGCTTACTATATTCTTGTAAGAAATTGGCAATGATTTACTTGCGTTATATTAAACAAAGGCCTTATAAATCAAAAGTTATGTGCTTAGCTAATGTAACACCCCACGTCCGTTAATGTCACTCACTAAGGGAATGCATTAAATTTCATGGAGCGTTATAAGAGTATAGAATAGAACATCACAAGACAGATATATAAAATGGTACTTAAAAATTCAAAATTTATTCATTGCAGTGGAAAAGAAAAACATGTTTGGTTACAACATCAAAACCACATACTAAAGCCAAGTAAAAAAATATCCATCTTGACAAAATTATTATCAGAGTACATAAAAGCAAAACCATAATCCCACTCCAAATAGCCATAATGAAAAAGAGATAAATCTGAGCATTACTTTCAACACTTCAAAGAACTTCAAGAAGAAAGAGATCTGAGTCAAGCTTCACTAATCCCACCCCGAGGACCTTGGGGGGGAGAAAGAAAAGAGGCGAAACAAAAAGTGTCAGACATAAGTCTGACGAGTCTAGTGACTTTAACAGTATAATCAGTAAAGTAACAGGATAAGCACATAAACTGGATATAAGAGATGACTGTAACATAAGCAAATATGACAAGGTAAACAAGGTAAGCAAGATAGGACATCGACTACGCTCCTAACCATTATAAGATATGCTCTGCACCATACCAACAAACTAGTTACATACTAAAAGATGATCCCTCCCTACTTAACATAATAACGGTAGCTTCGTGTACTCCTAGCTGCTCTCATAGGTGCCCACTTGCTCCTACCACCACTAGTTGTACCCACTACCTTCCCCATTCGATCTGCTCCCTAATCTCGTAGATACCTGTGCTGGTCCCACTTAACCCCTCTTTATCCCCATGTCTAACCACGTGTCTCATCTTGGTTAAGTGCTTTTATTATGTTTCGCATGCTACCCATGTTACCCACTTTACCTTTTATTATTCCCATGTCTTACAACATGTCTTATCTTGGTTAAGTGTTCATTAATTCATTATAACCGTAATCTTGCAAGACCTCCCACATTAGATTATCGTTTTGCGGTTGCTGGATATGCCGGGCGGTTCCGAGAAGGCTTATACCGCAATCCGAATCTAACCTCGTGTCTACGCATTATTACGCATCTAATTTTTGCCTTTGACCTCTCACATTAGTTTACCGTTTGCGGTTGCTGGATATGCCAGGTGGTTCCGGGCAGGCTTATACTGCAATCCGAATCTAATCTCGTGTCTTAGGCGTTCATTATCACTTTCTTGATTAAAGTCCCGATTTCAAATCTTGTATTATAATATATTCCAAATACGCATAATTACCAATCTAAATTATGTTTATATTTTTAACCCAAATTATGCCTATAATATCATGTATACAAGTTATGCCAAATTATGCCCAAATCAATTTCCATAGCGATCCAACAATTTATGCCAAATCTCATTTTATTAAACATTTCCCCAACTTTTCCCAATCATTCCAACGCTTTACGTACGAAAATCTCAACGCAATATGCTTAGGCTCGAAGTTACCTAATATCAAAAAGGAAAAAGGAAAAGAAGAAGGGGAGAGAATTAAAACATCCAAATTGGCATAAACATATAAATGGGCATGTGAAATGAATAACGACAAAATAGATCAGATAGGCATATGATAATAGCAATTGGGTATGAATCTGAAGGATAAAAAATTACAAAACTTGATATGATTAATCTTATTTACGGGCATACACATTAGATCCAATTTACAATCCTATCATAATTACTTTTTAATTTAATTATATATGAAAGTGACATAAACTCACAGCGATAGGATTCGTAGAAAAGAGGATTAAGCTTTGTTGTTTGTAGATCTGATCTTGAATAACCTCTTCTTTGATTGTTGAAGAAGAAAAACTAAATTAATTTGAGAAGGAGCAGCAACATGGAGGCGCTATGGATTAGGGTTGAATGAGATTAGGGTTATGTTAAGGTGTTTATTTATAGATGTATTAGGTGAGTTAGGACCTTTAGATTAGATTAGAGACCATCAGAACCACTCCGATTAAAAACACACGTCATCAAGGAACTCTCTAGAATTCTGCAGATCTGGGCTCGGCGTAGGCGCACTTCCCCGGTGCGCCAGTGCATTTTTGTTCTGGTGCACCTCACAAGTGCGCCTATTGTTCTGGCCCATTTCCTGATTGTTCGGCCAAACTTCCATCTTCGATAACTCCTTCATAATGTATCCGTTTTACGCAAACTCAGACTCTATCTCAAGCAGAATTTCGAGACGAACGCAATGGCGTAATCCATTTCACTTAATTCTTCTTCTAAAAATTAAGTATTCTTTAATTATCCCTTATGTCATGTTTTAAAACTACGGCGTGTTACATTTCCCCCTACTTAAAGGATTTCGCCCCTAAAATCTCGAAGCTGAAAGGAATGCATGTCCTACCATCCATCATCCATCTAATTATCCATCAATCATGGGTGTCCATTGTCCTTAAAAGATTTCTAATGCTTTCATGAATATATGCAAAGTGTGTGTATATGTACTTATCCTAATGCAGAATCAGGCGGTCTAATGATTCAGTCGACCTCATTAATGAAAAACATGATAGTGCCATGCGTCCATTATGTATGCAAAAGAATCCCGGTGATACATATCATTTCTATATGAGTGCACAACCATTCATCCAAATGCAACATCCATATGATAACACATTCAATATACATCCATTACATTAAATATGCACACTCACCCATATTCAATATGAAAGTGATTGAGCCGATCTAGTGCCTAATGTGTGTGTAAATGCATCCACGAGTAACCACTAGCAAAACTTACATCCACTTGCATCCACCAAACATAACATGTCTCAAACACATGTTTACAACCATAGGTTTTTCTACCTAAAGATCGAAGATATAATCGAGAGGATACACTAAACGATAGAACAAGTATAAACAAAGCGGTAGAAAAAGGAAAAGTTAAGAACATGCACTCAAAAAGGAAAGGATACGATGGATGTATCTTGTCTTCCATTTCCCAAGTCGCGTCTCCTTGATCATCTCCCCATAGGACCTTAACCAACTTGACCTCTCGGTTACGTAACTTCTTGACCTCCGATCCAAGGATGCATGTAGGAAATCATCTAACCGTGGCATCTTGCTATACTTCCACTTCTCTAAGCATGTTTGGCTCTACTACTTCCGCGGTATCGTGTAAACACTTCCTCAAATGTGATACGTGCAATATGTCATGAACACCACTAAGCTTCTCAAGCAACTTCACTCTGTAGGCCATCTGTCCAATTCTTTCTATAATGGAGATTGGCCCTACGAATCTTAGTGCCAATTTCCCTACAAATCCAAAATGAACTACATTCCTCAATGGTGATACTTTAATAAATATCGTGTCTCCAACATCGAACTCAAGATCAGTTCGTGTCTTATCAGCATATGACTTTTGTCGGTCTTGTGACGTCTTCATGTGTCTTCGAATCAAGACTATCTTCTCCGAAGTTTCTCTAACCATCTGGGGCCCAAGAAAAATCTTATTCGTAAATTCCCACCAACAAGTTGGTGATCAGCAAGGTCATCCATATAGAGCTTAAAAAAGTGCCATGCCAATACTAATCTGGTAGCTATTATTGTAGGCGAACAGTGCTAACGGAAGGTGTTCTTCCTACGTCCCTCCAAAGTACAAGATGCATAATCTCAAAAGATCTTCTAGAATCCGATTCACTCTCCCTGTTTGGCCATCCGCCTGAGGGTGATAAGCTGTGCTCAAAAACAACTGCGCCCCTATCGCCTCTTGGAAGCTCTTCCAAAACTCACTAGTAAAAATAGGATATCGATCGCTTACGATACTAAAAGGTATGCCGTGTAGATGAACTATCTCTCGGAGATAAACAGATGCTAACCATGCCGCTGTTCTTTTACTATTAACGGGAATGAAATGCGCACTCTTGGTAAGTCTATCTACTACTACCTAAATTCCCGTATTACCCTTCCTTGACCTCGGCAACCCATCGACAAAATCCATAGAAACACTTTCCCATTTCCACTGTGGAACCTCTAAAGGGTGAAGCAAACCACCAGGCTCCTTTTGCTCAGCCTTGACTTGCTGGCACACTAAACATCTAGAAACAAACTCAGCCACATCCTTCTTCATTCCGGCCAAAAAAAAAACTCTCTTCATGTCCTTATACATCTTGTCACCACCGGGATGTATGGTCATCTTAGAACGATGTGCTTCTTCAAGGATTGTACTTCTCAAACTCTCGTCTCGTGATACGCAAAGTCTCCCATCCCTACGCAACCAACCTTTTTCATCTATAGTATACCTACTAAGATGGCTCGAAGAATCCCTTCTTATGAGCTTGTCTACTATCTCTATCAACTGTGAGTCATCTCGCTATGCCGCACCTATCTGTCCCAAAAGCATAGGTCGCACCTCTAATGCTGCCAACAAACCGAGTACATAATCGATAGACAGTCTAAAGTTAAAGTAGAGATATACACTAAACTCTGCCGCTCGAAAGACAAAGGACTCAGAGTCAACTTCTTTCTACTCAAGGCATCAGCTACAATGTTACCCTTGCCAGGGGTATATGCAATCTCAAAATCGTAGGATGGTAAGAACTCCATACACATCTGTTGCCTTAAGTTTAGATCTTTTTGAGAGAACATGTATTTTAGTACTTATGGTCTGTATACAACTCAAACCTCTCACCAAGCTAGTAATGGCGCTAAGACTTAAGCGCAAAAACAATGGCGGCTAATTCTAATTCGTGGGTAGGGTAAATCTTCTCATGGACCTTCGACTGCCTTCCACCATAACATATCACCCTTACCTCTTGCATCAAAACTAAGCCAATTCCTGTCCCGCAAGCACCGGTATACACTGCGAATGGTTTACTCCAATCTGGCAAAACTAAAACTGGAGTTGTCGTCAATGCCCTCTTCAAACTTTGAAAAGAATCGTCATAGTCAACACCCCAAGAAAAAGTCAAATTCTTTTTCGTCAACCGTGTAAGCGGGGCTAATATCTTCGCAAAGTCCTTAATGAACTTCCTATAATAGTTTGCCAAATAAAGAAAACTTCTTACTTCCGTTGCATTCTTAGGAATCTTCCAATCTTGGAATGCCACTGCCTTCGCGGGATCCACTGCTATCCCTTCTTTAGAGACCACGCACCCTAAGAACCTCACTTCCTTCCTCCGAAAATGACGTTTGGAGAACTTAGCCTTGATTTGATATGCTTGAATGGTCTCTAAGACTTCTTAAGATGTAAGGCATGCTCTTCCTCGCTTCTAGAGAAGATCAGGATATCATCCACAAAGACCACCACGAACTTGTTTAGAAACTCCCTAAACACCCTACTCATCAAGTCCACGAAATATGCGGGTGCATTCGTCAAACCAAAAGGCATGATGAGCCATTCAAAGAAACCATATGGAGTTATAAATGCAGTCTTATCTATGTTGTCCTCAACCACCCTTACCTGATGAAATCCTGTAGCTAAATCCAACTACGAGAAAACCGAAGCACCAACCAACTGATCGAACAAGTCATCTATCCTCGGTAATGGGTGTCTGTTCTTCTTCGTGAGCTTATTCAGCTCCTTATAGTCCACGCACAATCTAAGCGAACCATCAACATTCGTGGCAAAAACAACTGGAGCACCCCACCCGAGATACTTCTTCTTATGAACCCTCAAGCAACTCTTTCACTTGTTTACTAAGCTCCTCCTTTCTCTTGAAGCCATGTGGTGCACAGGAAATGCAACTGGCTTTGCATTGTCCACCAAATATATACAGAAATCTATCTCGTGTTTTGGAGGTAAGAACATAACCTCCTCAAAGATATCTTCATACTCACAGACTACTTGAACATATTGCAAATCATCAATAGATGTGTCAAGAGATTCTAGGTAGCTAAGCATAACAGAACCCTTAGGGTCGCATGAGATATCGAGAGTATTCCCCAAACTAGTCAATAGTCTAACTACCCTCCTTTCGCAGTCGAGAATAGCACCATACCTGGCCAGCCAATCCATTCCTAGAGTCAACCCATTGCCCGTGAAACCAAGCATATAAGTTTTGCATTCGAAATCAACGCCATACACAGATATTCTCAAATCTCGACATAATATAGACAGATAAGCAGTACCCCCAATAGGATTTGAGACAACAACGGGATCCACTACTATACTTGTATTTAGGTGCAGAGACTCAACAACAGAAACAAATATAAACGAATGTGAAGCGCCAGAATCAAACAAAGTACATACAGGATGATTGAAAAGGAAAATCAAACTTTCAACAGAAATGTTTCTACCTCTCTCTTGCATAGCTGCCATGAGAGCATGAACCTTCCCTCCAGAAGTAGATCCTATCCTTTGTCATTGCCCTTGTCCTTGCTTCCTTGGGCAGCCTCTAATCATATGTCATGCCTCGCCACATTGGAAGCAACCAGACCTCTTCTTCTTCCTACAGTCCTTCTTCAAATGGCCAGGTATTCCACAATTGTTACACTTTCTTTTCTCTGACTCTTGTTATCCTTACCGCCCTTCTTTTGTTGTTGTTGTGCCTTCTTTGGATCCCCTTTCTTATCATGTGCCTTATCTACATTAGCACCTTTCTCCTCTTCATGTATCAACGCCATATCAACAAGATTCTTAAAAGTAGCCCCCATAGGAATGTGGGACATAACCAACCTGTGTAATGGTTCATTCGAACCCTTGGAAAATCTCAAAGCCTTCTTATGTATTGTACTAACTAATTCCATACCAAATCTTGCTAACTGGTTAAACTTGTAAACGTACTCCTTCACCGATGAACTCCCTTGTTTCAAAGCCAAGAACCTCTCCATGTATAAACTCTCCTCTGCTTGTGAAAGAAATTTCAACTCCAACCTTTGTCTAAAATCCATCCATGTCTCCACTACACATCCACCATTAGTTACTTCCCACCAATAGGATGCTTCATCCTTCATCAACCAAGTAGCTAGCTGAACCTTCCTACCATCGTCTACCTCAAGGATACCAAACAAGTCCTCCACTTCCTTGAGCCAATTCCGAGACTCAACAAACATCTCAGTTCCATAAAACGGTTTTCCTCCCATCGCGTGGAAGTCTTTGCATATCTTAGAAAAAGTTTCTACACGGGGAGGAGGAGGAGCAACTACTGCTGGGGGAGGAGGCACGTTTGCTGGGCCCGCGGCAGTATCCCTAGCTTCTAGAAACCTTCTGAACCTGCCTGGTATCTGTACGCCCTCGGGTATATCGGGTTCCCTAGACATGCTGAAAGGAAAAAGGAAGAGATTCAAAATAGAGAAACGAAAGAAAGATATATGGCTTTTGGGGATTATGTTTTTCATAATAAACCTTTCTCTTGAAAATACCTTCTTTAAAACATGTTTTTGAAAATACTTCTTTTTAAAAATGCTTTTGAAAACGGTTTTCAAAATCTTTTATCTGTTCTGGTAACCTTCAGCTTTGATAACACGTGTAACACCCCACGTCCATTAATATCACTCACTAAGGGAATGCATTAACTTTCATGGAGCGTTATAAGAGTATAGAATAGAACATCACAAAACAGATATATAAAATGGTATTAAAAAATTCAAAATTTATTCATTGCAATGGAAAAGAAAAACATGTTTGGTTACAAGATCAAAACCACATACTAAAGCCAAGTACACAAATATCTATCTTGAACAAAATTATTATCAGAGTACATAAAAGCAAAACCATAATCCCACTCCAAATAGCCATAATGAAAAAGAGATAAAGTTGAGCATTACTTTCAATACTTCCAAGCACTTCAAGAAGAAAGAGATCTGAGTCAAGCTTCACTAATCCCACCTTGAGGACCTGGGGGTGGAAAAGAAAGAAAAAAGGCGAAACAAAAAGGGTCAGACATAAGTCTGGCGAGTCTAGTGACTTTAACAATATATTCAGTAAAGTAACAGGATAAGAACATAAACTAGATATAAGAAATGATTGTAACATAAGTAGATATGACAAGGTAAACAGGTAAGCAAGATAGGACATTGACTGTGCTCCTAACCATTATAAGATATACTCTGCACCGTACCAACATACTGGTTAAATACTAAAAGATGATCCCTCCATACTAATCATAATAATAGTAGCTTCGTGTACTCCTAGCTGCTCCCATAGGTGCCCACTTACTCATACCACCACTAGTTGTACCCCCTAACTTCCCCATTCGATCGGCTCCCTAATCTTGTAGATACCTGTGCTGGTCCCACAATAAGGTGTATCACTCCCTGAGGTGGCAACCCCGATACTACTGAAATGCACAGCTTATACCTACACGATGCAACAACGTCTTACCTACCAGCCCGGACCCATGCACGCACATGACCCTGTTGGACTTGCACTGCCATCGCTATCTCTTTATTGACTACTTACAATCAACCCCAGTAAGCGTGTCCCTGTCCTCGACCTAGTTCGAGCTCATATAGAAACTACAATGGGTTACTTGTTAAAAGGATCCACACACTTGACACAAGCTTCCCTCCTAATCTTGGTCCCCACTATGATTTCCCACTTAACCCCTCTTTATCCCCATGTCTAATCACATGTCTCACCTTGGTTAAGTGCTTTTATTATGTTTCACATGGTACCCATGTTACCCACTTAACCCTTTATTATTCCCATGTCTTACCACATGTTTTACCTTGGTTAAGTGTTCATTAATTCATTATAACCATAATCTTGCAAGACCTC
The DNA here is from genome assembly GCA_030737875.1 of Allium sativum. Classification (NCBI taxonomy): domain Eukaryota; kingdom Viridiplantae; phylum Streptophyta; class Magnoliopsida; order Asparagales; family Amaryllidaceae; genus Allium; species Allium sativum. The sequence goes on along the minus strand of CM060925.1, from coordinate 184,364,982 downwards.
CCACATTAGATTACCGTTTTGCGGTTGCTGGATATGTCGGGCGGTTCCGAGCAAGCTTATACCGCAATTCGAATCTAACCTCGTGTCTTTACATTATTACGCATCTAAGTTCTGCCTTTGACCTCTCACATTAGATTACCATTTGTAATTGCTGGGTATGCAGGGCGGTTCCAGGCAGGCTTATACTGCAATCTGAATCTAACCTCATGTCTTAGGCGTTCATTATCACTTTCTTGATTCAAGTCCCAATTTCAAATCTTGGATTATAATATATTCCAATTACCCATAATTTCCAATCTAAATTATGCTTATATTTTTAACCCAAATTATGCCTATAGTCTCATGTATAAAAATTATGCCCAAACCAATTTCCATAGTGATCAACAATTTATGCCAAATCTCAATTTATTACACATTACCCAAACTTTTCCCAATCATTCCAAAGTTATTCGTATGTAAATCTCAACGCAATATGCTTAGGCTCGAAGTTATCTAATATCAAAGAGGAAAAAGGAATAGAAGAAGGGGAGAGAATTAAAACATCCAAATTGGCATAAACATATAAATGGGCATGTGAAATGAATAACGACAAAATAGATCAGATAGGCATAGGATAATTGCAATTGGGTATGAATTTGAAGGATAATAAATTACAAAACTTGATATGATTCATCTTATTTACAGGCATATACAGTAGATCCAATTTACAATCCTATCACAATTACTTTTTAATTTAATTATATGTGAAAGTGACATAAACTCACAGCGATAGGATTCTTAGAAAAGAGGATTAGGCTTTGTTTTTTGTAGATCTGATCTTGAATAACCTCTTCTTTGATTATTGAAGAAGAAAAACCAAATTAATTGAGATAGAGCAGCAGCATGAGGCGCTATGGATTAGGGTTGAATGAGATTAGGGTTAGGTTTCGGTTTTTATTTATAGATGTATTAGGTGAGTTAGGACCTTTAGATTAGATTAGAGACCATCAAAACCACTCAGATTAAAAAGACACGTCATCAAGGAACTCTCCAGAATTCTGCAGATCTGGGCTCGGCCTGGGCGCACTTCCTAGGTGCGCTAGTGCATTTTTTCTAGCGCACTTCACAAGTTCGTCAGTTGTTCCGGCCCATTTCCTAATTTTTCTGCCAAACTTCAATCGTCCATAACTCCTTCATACTGTATCCATTTTACGCAAGCTCGGACTCTATCTCAAGCAGAATTCTGAGACGAATGTAATGGCGTAACCCGTTTCACTGAATTCTTCTTCTAAAAATTAAGTATTCTTTAATTATCCCTTATGTCATGTTTTAAAATTACGGGGTGTTACACCGAAGTAACATACTTGTAAACTCATGCTAGAAATTGATTTCTTAAATGTAGAAGAAATCACTCATTTATTACCCAAGCATAACAGAAAACTTCCTAAGCATATTCTAGGTGAATCAACTCGAGAGCCAAGAACATCATGTGAATTAAACTAGACGAATAAGCACATCACTTCAATAGAATAAGCTATACTGGGGCAAATACTCAAAAGCATAGTAAACAGACACCGAGTCAAAAGGCTGTACTTTTCACTATGAAAAATGCCAAGTCCTTAGCAAGCATCCATTGAAGGGATTGGCATCGAACTTTGAGAAAAATACAAAGGTGGTATCGAATTTTTCCCAGGATAAAAATTGCCAATCCCAAAAGAGGCACCTTGTTAGGCGCAGGACACAAATTCTTTAAACCGTAATAAAGGTCGATAAGAGGAACTAGTGTCCACCTCCCAGGATAATGCATAAAGTTGGAAGGACCAACCAAACCTGGGCTGGAAGCACCAGCCCTAGTGCCAAAAGGACCGAAAAATATGCTGGAAGGACTAGCGCAAACAGAAATCCTAGCCGAAAGGGGGTAACAGAAATCCTAGCCGAAAGGGGGTAACAGAAATTCTAGCCGAAAGGGGGTATCTAATAAGGTCTTTTTTGAATCAAAAATAACCAGATCAAACAGGACCAAAATTGGATCGAAACTTAAAACTCATGTCCTCCCTTGGGGGCACGTACTCAAAACCAATCTCCGGAGTACTTGGTTCGCCGAGTTAGTGAGTTATGGGGTTGAATACATTCTAATATGTAACAATAATATGTATATATACGTATATATATTTAACTAGGTCTCTGAAGGGCTTGGGTCACCAGGTTAGTGAGAAACGTGGTTAAATTCATCAAGAACAGAAACGTGTGTTTGAATCGAGTCCTCGAAGGGCTTGGGTCACCATGTCAGTGAGAACCACTATTAAATACATTATAGAATAAAACCCCTTGAAGGGGAGCAGTACAATTAAGATTCTAAGAGTACAACGAACTTTGGTATGGGGGCATAACCATAGCGTAAAAGCAAACCAACGATACTAATTATATATACCATAAGTTCATTACAATCATACGATTAACAAAGTGTTTTGTGATACGAATGAATTGTGCTAAAGGTGTGATATGCAGTGTACCAGTGAAAAGATAACAAAGCTGAATAAAAGGTTGTAGTACAATAAAGCAAAACATGAATTCATCACAGAGACATAGGGTCACAAAGTTGGCAACGAAAGCATAAAATAGCAAGCGAGGACAGGCGCTCGCATATACAACTAGCCTAAGAATCATTATTTTTCTTTACCATCTCCAGTGCATTGCTTTGTGGTATCTTTCTGAATAATATGATCATTAGTAGAATGAGCCTCGGTAGCATTTCTATTGACACGAATAACAGGAAGATACACATGAGAAATCTGAGGGCTTGAGGACTTGGAATTAGCGAGACAGGGAATATAAACAGAGACAACATCCAGTGCTTCTTTCCCAAGGGATTGAGCTCGTTCATCTGCTAGTATTTTTATACCCTCATCTAAAGCAGCACGTTCTTCCGCTTCTAGGAGGGTCTCTTGGAGAACACTGTCTTCTTCACCTTTGAAATATTTAAGCACCATTCTTAGACGAAAGCCAACGTTCGAGGAAAATCCTTGTTCAAAAAGCTCAGGCATCCACGATTTATAACGCTGAAAACGTAAAATTGGAATAGAGTTTCATCAGTTTTTACCTTGGCTCACTCAAGATCACTGGTTAACTTTGCTTTTCCTCTTCCATTGTTTTGAGGGCCTTACTTTGACAAATAATCTTCTGTTCAAAAACTATCTTCTCCTGTTGGTAAGAAGCTACAGTTCATTGTTCCAAAACCAAGCGAGATTCAGAAGATTCTCGGCCAGATTGAGCCTCATAGACTTGCATTCTGGCAGCCTCAATCTACTGCTTAAGCTTCTCATTTTTAGCTGCTTATCCTACTATCTCCACCATTCAAAGATGCAATTTCAGATTCTTGAGAATTAATCACATGGATCAGTCCGGCTTTGTCATTTTCCAGATGCTCAATGCGCTCAAGGTGTCGAGTGTTCAACCTCTGAGATTCAAAGCCAAATTTGTTCCATGAATCAAATTGGCTTCCGGTAGTATCCTTAGCCTCGTCAAATTGTACTTCAAGTTGACTCTTAGCAATGTCAAGTTGGGTGGTCATATAATTTTTTTATAGCACTCAACTCTCCAATGGCATTCTGGTCATCGTATGGGTACAAATCTAAATCAAAGTCCATTCCTCTTCAATCCCAACCTCCAAATCGATCCTTCAGCTTTGAATTACCAATTACAATTTCGTAAGGAGGCCTGTCAAGGATTAGTTGGATCTGGCTAGAAGTGGGGACAATAGATTGAAAAGCTGCAAGGGTTTGTTTCAGAGAGACAAGAGGACCGGTGTTCAAGAGCTCAGCCGATTTATGAGATTCCCAGGGCTCGTCCCCACCTCGCTCATCATTGTCTTTTTTCCTTCTTGGTATCCTCCGGGCGTTGTTCCTTGTCCGTTACCCCTTTTTTAGACATCTGTAAATGATCATGTTTCCTCTTTTTCCACTGATCAGCCAAAGAAGGTTCAGGAGCAAGTTCCGATAGGGGACCTGAAGGGAACTGAAGGCGCTTCGAGCAGCGAGAAAGACGGGACTGTAGAAGATTTTGTGGAATAACAAGACCAGTCTGTTGGGAAAAGCTGTCCAATAAAGATGATTTAATTCCTGAATCTGTAAAAGAGAGAGGAAAAACTTTAGTACCTGTATGAAAAAATACTAGAAGAAGATGAAAAAGGAAATGTGCTAAGTATACATGGAGGAACTAAAGCAATCCATGGCCTTGTGAGATATTTTCCTGGCCTAGAAACGGGAGCTTTAAGAATTCCTATATTTAAGATTTGAGGTTTAAATATTTGAACGACAGTATCACCTTGAATAAGATCTTTAGATAAATCAAGAACACCGAGATCCTTAAAAGTTTATGAACAATCCTCTTCTTGATTACCCTGAACGGGAAAACTTTCATCAATTCCACCAACATCCAAAGCTTCCTTAGAAGTCACTCCAGCATCATCAAACTGCTCATTCTCTTTCACCGGATCTGAGGCATTTTTTGAAGAGGTCACACTTGCGTCATCCTGTTTAGTTTTCCATGAATAAGGACCCTCCTTCCCAGTCTGGTGCGACAAAATCATGAGATTTTTACCCTTACGTCGCTTGGATATTACCTTTTTAGCAGAAACCGATTTGGATTAAAGAGCTGCGTTGCTACTCTTTGCAAGGCTGGAATGCTTCTCTTTTGGGGCCCTTTTAGCCGGAGACTCGCTAGCAGCACCTTTCTTATTAGAAGAATCCACCACAAAAATACGTGAAGGAGAAAGTAAGTTATAATGACATAGGAACTCTTCAGTAGTAAAAAATTTCTTGTTCCTCTTACCTTCCTCAATAGCCAGTAGAGAATTACAGTGATCTTGATTAAGAGCGATACTCTGATCAGGAAGCACTGTAATATAACTAAAGACTTAAGTAAGAGATAAAAAGGAGTAAAGAGGGGACTGAGAAGTAAGTATACTCACCGCCTTCCATCTATAAGCCACAGAAACTGTTAGGGCATCAAACGAAGAAATACTAATTAGGAAATCCTTGAACACTCTTCACTAGGCCAGTAATTATTTTGGAACCCCGACTTTCAACAAAAACAATTGAAGGGTGTTGATGCCTTTTCTTAAAAGAATATAAGGAACATATATCTTCAAATGAAGGAGCGCGTTGTTTCTCTCTCATGAAAATGATATAAAGGCTTATTAAAATGGCATAACCGTTCGGGTGTAATTGATGCGGGGCAGTAGCTAAGTTCCAGAGAATCATTTCTAAATAAGGATTAAAAGGACGAATCACCTCGCTCATCAACATGACGCGATTAATAGCGACATATCCATTTGGAGGAACATCCGCAAAATCATTCCTCCTAGGCAACTTGGCTTCTTCCTTTTCCGAAATTCCAAACTGGTTGCATAACTATTGAAACGAGCTAAAAGAAAGCTCTGTCACATGCCTCTCACAAGGTATACTAGAAAGTGCATGGGGTTGAGGAATGTTTAAGTAGCATTTACCCCAGGGGTAGGATCTGTTGTGGTTTCAGCAGTTTGTTTAGAACTTCTAGCTTGGCCAGACATAGTTTGGTTCTTGGAACTCTGGTGTGATTGATGACGAGTTAGCATTTCTACATAAATAAATATTATGTTAGTGAAAAATTAGTACAACAAAAGGGCAGAAATTGAACAAGTGTAAACCAAAATGATGCCATGCATGACCGACCCTTAAAGGACATATAGAAGAAATCCAACCGAGTTAATTTGAGGCATAAGCAACCTTGATATCCAACCATTCACAAAGGGTTTTGACCCGCTCGCATGTGAATAACCAGATTCCAGATCTGAACTTGCCGACCCAAACCTAGTCGCACTAACCATATCGTGTCATCTACTCAAACTCGAGTCAAAGCGGTCGCACATATATAGCCACAATGTGTCATTCGTGACCAACCTCATATGAAAGTTGGGCAAGAATGACCCTTGCCAAATTAAAGTTGACCAACCATAAAGCTCGAACAAGAGTATGCAAAAAAAAGAAGAAGGAAAATTTCCAAACCAAATATAGGGTCAATGAAACACCCCACCTCCGTTAAGGTCACTCACAAAGGGTATGCCGTAGCTTTGGTGGAGCATTATAGGTAAAAGACACAGATAATTTACATGACATATATATATATATATATATATATATATATATATAAGCAGCGGAAAAACTAACTTTATTTCAAACGTGGTTCATAACAAAACATTACAGCAAACCGTTTCAAATCATTACATCAAAATCTCTGTCTTGATTATTACATAAAGAAGCATAAAACACAATAAAACTGCATAAATTCCCAAGTAGTAATGTGTCCAAAGCCATAGCCATAGGTAAGAGATTCCAAGCTATACATTATAGAGTCTTCAAGCTTGGAAAGATGAACGGTCCAAATTAAGCTGAGCTATTCCCTCCCTGGGTATCTGGGGGGGGGGGAACGGAAGAAAAGAGAGCGAAAGAAAAACGGGTTAGACATAAGTCTAGTAAATCCAGTGATTATTCAGCATGTAAACTGATAAGAGAACCATGACTTGAATAAGCTGGACACAGGACAATAACAAGGAAATAAGGTAATATAGGACAAGTTAGATAAACAAGGTAAGATAAACTAATCATATCATCGCACTTATGTCCATATTCTCTGCACCTACTAGATATTTCCACCATTATCATGAGTTCAAACCCCATGATCCCTTTTCATTGATCGGCTCCTACTCGCACGCATTTACTACTTGTGTCCTACGGCCCCGCTCGATTGTAGATACCTGTGCTGGTCCCACCATGGGGTGTATCAAATCCTATGGTGGCAATCCGACACGATTCAAGATGCACAGTGTATAACTAATGATGCCCAGTGCCTTCTTTTTCCACTCCGGAGTACGTGCATGCCTGTACTCTGCCGGAACCTACACTGACGCACCAACCGCCGTTCTTTTGACTGTTTACAATCAGCCCAATATTCGTGCCCCACCCTGCTTAGTTCAGGGTACCATGATACATCTATGTGGGTTACTGCTGAAAGGGGTCCCCGTTACTAGAATTTCCTAGTCAACATGATAAATTGGTCAAGTGTCCAAGTTAACCTAACCCCACCCATCTGTTTAGTTAACATGCTGCATTGGTTAAGTATTGCCTTAATTACATTAACCCTACCATTCCTGACTTAGCTTTAATTCATTTATTGAAGCACTAACCACACACATTAGACAGGTATTTTTGCAGTTACTAGATGTGCCGGTCGGGTCCTGTCAGTTTTACACCGCAATTCAGTCTAACCTCGGTTTCATTTGGGCTTGATGCACTAACCTCCCACATTAGATATATATTGTTACGGTCGCTAGATGTGCCGGGTGGTTCAAGGCAGTCTTAAACCGTAACTCAATATAACCTCGGGTTAGGCATATTCGTCTTTTCTAAATTTACATATTTACCTCTTTATATTTATAGGTAAATGATTGTCATTCAAGTCAAGCCCCACTTTCCCTTTAAATCAAGTTCATAATTTTAGGTATAAAAATTTATACCACTTTATGCCATAAAACATTTACATGTTCATGAGCCAAATATCCCAATTATACGTAATTTCATATATTTTTCCCCAACGTTACCCCCGTTAAACGTTCGCATAAATCACGTGAAATGTTAGGCTCGATACATAGCCTAACTTATACACAAAAGGGGAAAAAGAGGAACATGTAATAATTCCAACATCATAAAAATATGGATCTAACTACACATGTGTCATATGAATATGGCATAGAACAATATACATTTAATTATGAACTTCCTAATTTAGATCTACCTAACATTAATCATGAAATAGGGGTTTTACGTAGAACTACATAAACTTAAATTAGGCATGTAATTGTGAACTTTGCAAATTAGCTGGATCTAATCTAACATGAACCTAATCATATTATCATGTAGTTTTGGTCATATATGTGATCATGGTTGAACTGCATAAAATTCCCAAATTGACATACAACATATAGGTGTCATTACCAAATCATGCGACATGAAATGTCATCGCCAAATTATACAACATAGTATGTCATTGCCAATTTACACAATATGATATCCATTGCCAAATTATATAATGTGGAATGTCATCGCCAAATTACACAATATGATATCCATCGCCAAATTATACAATATGGTATGTCATCACCAAATTACACAATATGATATGCCATCGACAAATTATAATATGTCATCGCCAATTTATGTCATCGCCGAAGTATACAACATAATATGTCATTGACGAATTATACAACATATGTATTTATTGCAAAGCATTTAACATTTATCATTATATTACATATAACATGATCACAAACATGATAAGAGTCACGGTCTTAACCAATTCAGTTTTAACAAAAAAGATAGGCATAGATTTACATTAGGCGATGTTCTACATCCAGTTATTTAGTCATAATTCAAATATCGTTTAGGTCTAAATGATAACTGGACTTACAAAAAGGAGGCTAGTCTTGAGTTCTGGGATCTGTATTCTGAAATTGAATAGCTCTCCTTTGTTGTAGACGTTGAATTCTCTTAGTTGAATTAGACTTGATTTGTAATTCCTAACTTGCTTTCTAGTTGAAAGAGAATGGCGGCTATTCTAGGTTAAGTACTGACAACATGACGGTCTTAGGAATATTTTTGTGCGGCTTTAGGGTTTAGATTTAGGTTGCTTATATAGAAGTTTGATTTAATAGGAGCCGTCAGATTAACTTAGAGCAAATCAAAGCCATTCAAACCTAAGAGAACCAACCAGAACGTGAAACACAAGCCCTAATGACACAACAATTCGTCACAGGAGAAAACACATCAGATTTCAGATCTGACCCTAGGGGGAGGTAGACCCCAAGGTCGACCCCCAGGTCGACCTATATGGGGGGAGCTCGACCCCCTGGTCGACCTCCTGGTCGACCTGGCCTTGGGCGGGAAATTTCCCGCCTAGCCCGCTTCTGCTTCTGATTTTGAATTTTGAATTTTCTGAACTTTAATCTGAGTTGTTTATTTAGATTCTTGAATTTTCTAAAGGTCATTAGTCCTTCATACGGAATCTGATTTACGCAAACTCGGACTCTATCTCAAGCAGAGTTCCGAGAGAACGGAATGGCGTAACCCGTTTCCCTTAATTCTCACATTTTTAATTAATTATTCTTTAATTCGTTACTTTAATGTTTACAGAAAATACGGGGTGTTACATTCTCCCCTCCTTAAAGGATTTCGTCCTCGAAATCTTCAAGTCAAGAAGAACGTATATCCTACCATCCGACCGTCCATCTACTCAACCATCAAACATAGGCGTCCATTGTCCTTAAAAAACTTCTAATGCTTCATGATCATATGCATAGTGTGTGTACATGTCCTTATCTAATGCAAAATCAGGCGGTCCACTGATTCAGTTGACCTCCTTAATGCAAGTCATGTCGGTGTCATGAGTCCATTAAGTATGCAATCATCCTAACCATAGTTTCTATATGAGTGCACAATCATTCATACAGATGCAAAATCCACATGATAACACATCATGTTTCAATCATATACAAGTACATATATGCATATGCAATATGAAAGTGACTGAGCCGATCTAACACTTAGAGTGTGTGTTTATGCATCCACGAGCAACCACTAGCAACCACTTGCAACCATCTATCATAACATGTTTCAAATACATGTTTACATCCATTGGTTTCTACCTAAGAATTGAGAACAACACTGAGGAAAAATACTAAAAAGATAGATATAAGCATGAACAAACTTAAGGAAAAAGAGATCAAAGAAGTACCCTCAAAAAGAAAAGGGTAGGATGCGCGTATCTTAACCTCAGTCTCCCAAGTCGTGTCTTCCTCGGCGTCACTCCATTGAACTATAGCAAGTTTGACTTCGCGGTTGCATAGCTTTTTGACTGTTGTACCCAATGAAACACCCCACCTCCGTTAGGGTCACTCTCAAAGGGAATGCCCTAATTTTGGTGGAGGTTTATAAGTATAAGTCACAGATATACAAGACAGATATTAGAACACATATTTTTGAACAGCGGAAAACAACAACATCTTTTATTTCATCAAAATACGTGTTCACAAAAAACATGCCATACTTGTCTTACAATTCTTCCAAAAACATAACATCTTCATAACTGTCTTGATTACATTATTAAAGAAGCATAAAGAAAACATAAATAAACGGCAAAAGTCCCATCATTGCTGCCCAAAGCCATAGCCCAAAACGGAAAAAGGTCCAAGCAATACATTCTTTCTCTTCAAGCAGGATGTGAAAGCTGGTCAAGTTGCGGTATTCCCTCCCTGTGGACCTGGGGGGGAAACGAAAGAAAAGAAGGCGAAAGAAAAGTAGAGTCAGACATAAAGCCTGAGTAAGTCTAGGACTATTCAGTCTATGAATAAAGAACTGGGTATGATAAGCATAAACTGGAAATGGGAATGCACCATAAACTATGTTAAGTTGTCTAGGGTCGAATATACTATCGTACCCCATATTAATCTCTGTACCCATATAAACTAGTTCCCAACGGGCACCCCATAATCAGGGTGAAGTGATCCATTTCTGATGATCGGCTCCTACTTGCATAGTTACATGTGTCTTACGGCCCCCGATGTTGTAGTTACCTATGTTGGTCCCACCATGGGGTGTATCAAGTCCCATGGTGGCGGCCCGACACAATTCTGGAATGCACAGGTATGCTACTGGTGCCCAGTCCCTTATTTTTCTGCGCTGGAGTGTGTGCACGCCCGCACCCCGTTAGAACCTACACTGCTGCACCACCGCCGTCGATTTGACCTCTTACAGTCAGCCAAGTAATCGTGCCCCACCCTGCCTAGTTCAGGGTATCCTGATACACCTTGTAGGGTTACTGCTGAAAAGGGTCCCCCGCTACTAGGTTTTCTATTTCTAGCCAACATGCTAAGTTGGTTAAGTGTTTTATAAACCTAACCCCCAATCAGTCTGTATAGTTTAACATGTTCCATTTTGATTAAGTATTAATATAATTTACTTAATCCTATCAATCCTGACTCAGCCTTAATTGTCTTATTAAAGCCTCGATCTCTCACATTAGACAGGTATAGTTGTGGCTGCCTGTTACCGGTTGGGTCCGGGCAGTCTTACGCCACAACTCAGTCTAACCTCGGGTCCTTATTGGGCTCCGTGTTTAACCACCCACATTGGATAGGTATTGTTGTGACTACTGGACAGCCGGGCGGTTCCGGGCAGGTTTACATCACAACTCAATCCAACCTCGGGTTAAACACATCGTATTTTCTACATTTACATATTTTGTCTCTTTTCTTTTTATATGTAAATATTTGCGGCCCATTATTCAAATTCATCTTTATTGATTAAAATTTATTTATGCCACTTAATTGTTTTTCAAGGTTCTTGGCATGCGTCAAACATGCCAACACATATGTTCTATATTTTAACCCAAACGTCATTACCCCCGTTTTACACGTTCGCTACAATGTAAGGTGTGTTGGGTTTAATATTTAAACCCAATTTAGCCATACGAAAAGGGGAGGCTTATAACAATGGTGTTTATAAGGTAACATGAAAAAAGGGGAGTGTGAACGCATGAACTTGCAACGAACGATTCAATTAACATAAGGTAGGCACATGTGAACTTGCACTTGTAACAGCGTATAATTATGGCATAACATGAATCATTTTATTCATATAATCATGGCATAAACAATACTTAAACATGAATCATTCTATTCATATGGTTATGGCATAAACAATACTTAAACATGAATCGTTCTATTCATATAATCATGGCATAAATAATACTTAAACATGAATCATTCTATTCATGTAATCATGGCATAAATAATACTTAAACATGAATCATTCTATTCATATAATCATGGCATAAATAATACTTAAACATGAATCGTTCTATTCATGTAATCATGGCATAAATAATACTTAAACATGAATCATTGTAAACTTGCAATTGGGATGTAAATCTAACTTAATTGTGTCACATATATCACCATATGGTTTTGATAACAACTTAGGCCTAAAACATGTTTCAACTAGGCATAATACCAAACATAGTTTAGTCATGTTCATAAAGGTGCTTACTTTTGTTTCTAACACAAAGGTATGATTTGCCAATTTCAACATAGATTCATATAAATCATAGTACTTAGTCGAGTCCAATTACACACTAAAAGTGATCATAAAAGTATGTACATCATATTAGCATAATAATGAATCATATACTTGCATGAATTCCAATTAAAATTCCACAACATATGGTTGTCAACATAAATCATATACTTGTATGAATCCAATCGTATACCATAGCATTTCCAAATCGTTTAGAATCAAAATAACATACAAATATAGATTATTATCGCCACAATTCCATTTCGTTGTTAACTTCCAACGCAAATCACATTCTTGCAAATATCCAATCGTATACCATAACATTCCCAAATCGTTTAGAATCAAAATAACATACGAATATAGATTATTATCGCCACAATTCCATTTCGCATTTTACACAAATCAAACGCAATTAATTATTCACATCGGAATAGCACTCTACTTACAACGTATGACGAATCTTCAATTCAGGAATCTGAATTCTGAATTTGGAGATGCTATCCTTTGTTGTAGGCGTTGCTTTGATTCAATTAACGTTGCTTTAAGCTTTTGATTTATCTCCTAATTGTCTCTTAATTTCTGACGGCTATCTCTAGTCTCTCCTCAGCAGCATGACGGTCTCATCTCCATTTTTGTTTGTGTGTATTAGGGTTAGTCTTAGGTCCTTTTTATAAAGTTTGTGAGTTGATTTAGACCGTCGATGAAGCTTGGTTTAAAAATAGCCGTTCGTTCAAAGGAGAGACCAACCAGGAGCTGACACCTAGCCCTAGTGACAAGGCAAGGCTCAGAAAATCGACCAAACACAGACTAGGCCAGCCAGGGTGGGCTGGGTTCGACCTGGCTCAGGGGCCAGGTCGACACCCCAGTCGACACCGTGTCGACTTGGCAGTCGACACGGGTTACCCAGGTCGGCTGCCCAGTCGACCTGGCTAGCCCCATGTTGACTACCAAGTCGACCTGGGTGCCTTAGGCGGGAATTTTCCTGCCCTGACCAATTGGGCCCGATTTTGAATTTTAAACTTGTTTTTCTGAGCTGTTTTCGTCTGTTTTAATTTTAAACTGAATTCTGAAACTTCTGGAGGCCATATCTTCTTCATACGGAGTCCGTTTTACGCAAACTCGGACTCTATCTCAAGCAGAATTCCGAGACGAACGCAATGGCGTATCCCGTTTCCCTTAATTCTTTGATTTGAAATAAATTATACTTTAATTTGTGAATTTCACTGTTATAGAATACACGGGGTGTTACATTCTCCCTCACTTAAAAGGATTTCATCCCCGAAATCTTCAAGTTCAGGAAGAATGTACATCCTAACATCCAAACATCCATCTACTCATCCATCAAACACGAGCATCCATTGTCCTTAAAAGACTTCTAATGCTTCATGATCATATGCGAAGTGTGTGTGTACATGTACTTATCTAATGCAAAATCAGGCGGTCTATTGATTCAGTTGACCTCCTTAATGCGAATTATGTAAGTGCCATGAATCCATTATGTATGCAAATTCTCCTGTTCTTGATTCTACATGAGTGCACAATCATTCATACAAATGCAACATCCATATGACAACACATTAAAGTTCAACCATATACGAATATGAATACATTTATGCATATGCAATATGAAGTGACTGAGCCGATCTAAAACCTAGATTGTGTGTGTATATGCAACCACGACCAACCACTGGCAATCACTTGCAACCACTTGCAACCATCATCCATAACATGTTTCAATTACATGTTTACATCTAAAAAGATTCTACCTATGGTTCTCAAGATAGGATCGAGGAGAGAAACAAGATAAAACAAAGCATCTAGAAGAAGTTAACGATGTACCCCCAGAAGGTCCGGTCTGCTTCTTAGGGCAGTCTTTGCTGATGTGTCCAGTCTCCCCACAATGAAAACATTCACCTTGCTTTCTCTTCCTCTTTCTACAATCCTTGGCTATGTGCCCTTCCGTACCACAGAAATTGCATTTCCTTTTATCACGTGAGTTGTCGTTCTTGCCTCCTTTCTCGGAGTTTACCTTCTTATTCTGAGAATCGTTGGGCTTGACCTCTTTCTTCCCTTGAGAGTTTTCTGCCTTTGTCTCCTTCTCCTTTGGGCAGTCCCTAGCCCAGTGGCCTGTCTCTCTACATAGAAAGCAAGTAGCACTCATCCTCTTCTTCTTCTTACTGCAGTCTCCCTCCAGATGTCCAAGAATTCCGCAGAAATAACATTTCCTTTTTTCACGTTTCTTGTCATTACTGTTACGATCCTCTCTTCTTTGACTATTATTCGTCTTCCTTTTCTGGGACTCTTCCGCTTGCTGGTTCATGTAGAGGAGGAGGAGTGAAAGCATCAACAGCTGGGGAGTAAGGTCTCCAGACATGCTGAAACAGAAAGGATAGATTCACAACGAAGGATAAGAGATAATTCCTATGGCTTTGGGGGGCTTTGCCTTTTTCAAATAAAATAATATTTTATCTTTTAAAAATGCTTCTTTAAATTTTCTTTTTGAAAATAAATTTTCAAAACTTTTTAACTTATCTGGTAAACCTACGCTCTGATACCAAGTGAAACACCACACCTCCGTTAGGGTCACTCTCAAAGGGAATGCCCTAATTTTGGTGGAGGTTTATAAGTATAAGTCACAGATATACAAGACAGATATTAGAACACATATTTTTGAACAGCGGAAAACAACAACATCTTTTATTTCATCAAAATACGTGTTCACAAAAAACATGCCATACTTGTCTCACAATTCTTCCAAAAACATAACATCTTCATAACTGTCTTGATTACATTATTAAAGAAGCATAAAGTAAACATAAATAAACGGCAAAAGTCCCATCATTGCTGCCCAAAGCCATAGCCCAAAACGGAAAAGGTCCAAGCAATACATTCTTTCTCTTCAAGCTGGATGTGAAAGCAGGTCAAGCTGCGGTATTCCCTCCCTGTGGACCTGGGGGGGAAACGAAAGAAAAGAAGGCGAAAGAAAAGTAGAGCCAGACATAAAGCCTGAGTAATTCTAGGACTATTCAGTCTATGAATAAAGAACTGGGTATGATAAGCATAAACTGGAAATGGGAATGCACCATAAACTAAGTTAAGTTGTCTAGGGTCGAATATACTATCGTACCCCATATTAATCTCCGTACCCATATAAACGAGTTCCCAACGGGCACCCCATAATCAGGGTGAAGTGATCCATTTCTGATGATCGGCTCCTACTCGCATAGTTACATGTGTCTTACGGCCCCCGATGTTGTAGTTACCTATGCTGGTCCCACCATGGGGTGTATCAAGTCCCATGGTGGCGGCCCGACACAATTCTAGAATGCACAGGTATGCTACTGGTGCCCAGTGCCTTATTTTTCTGCGCCAGAGTGTGTGCACGCCCGCACCCCTTTAGAACCTACACTGCTGCACCACCGCCGTCGATTTGACCTCTTACAGTCAGCCCAGTAATCGTGCCCCACCCTGCCTAGTTCAGGGTATCCTGATACACCTTGTAGGGTTACTGCTGAAAAGGGTCCCCCGCTACTAGGTTTTCTATTTCTAGCCAACATGCTAAGTTGGTTAAGTGTTTTATAAACCTAACCCCCAATCAGTCTGTATAGTTTAGCATGTTCCATTTTGATTAAGTATTAATATAATTTACTTAATCCTATCAATCCTGACTCAGCCTTAATTGTCTTATTAAAGCCTCGACCTCTCACATTAGACAAGTATTGTTGTGGCTGCCTGTTGCCGGTTGGGTCCGGGCAGTCTTACGCCACAACTCAGTCTAACCTCGGGTCCTTATTGGGCTCCGTGTTTAACCACCCACATTGGATAGGTATTGTTGTGACTACTGGACAGCCGGGCGGTTCCGGGCAGGTTTACATCACAACTCAATCCAACCTCGGGTTAAACACATCGTATTTTCTACATTTACATATTTTGTCTCCTTTCTTTTTATATGTAAATATTTGCGGCCCATTATTCAAATTCATCTTTATTGATTAAAATTTATTTATGCCACTTAATTGTTTTTCAAGGTTCTTGGCATGCGTCAAACATGCCAACACATATGTTCTATATTTTAACCCAAACGTCATTACCCCCGTTTTACACGTTCGCTACAATGTAAGGTGTGTTGGGTTTAATATTTAAACCCAATTTAGCCATATGAAAAGGGGAGGCTTATAACAATGGTGTTTATAAGGTAACATGAAAAAAGGGGAGTGTGAACGCATGAACTTGCAACGAACGATTCAATTAACATAAGGTAGGCACATGTGAACTTGCACTTGTAACAGCATATAATTATGGCATAACATGAATCATTTTATTCATATAATCATGGCATAAACAATACTTAACATGAATCATTCTATTCATATGGTTATGGCATAAACAATACTTAAACATGAATCGTTCTATTCATATAATCATGGCATAAATAATACTTAAACATGAATCATTCTATTCATGTAATCATGGCATAAATAATACTTAAACATGAATCATTCTATTCATATAATCATGGCATAAATAATACTTAAACATGAATCATTCTATTCATGTAATCATGGCATAAATAATACTTAAACATGAATCATTGTAAACTTGCAATTGGGATGTAAATCTAACTTAATTGTGTCACATATATCACCATATGGTTTTGATAACAACTTAGGCCTAAAACATGTTTCAACTAGGCATAATACCAAACATAGTTTAGTCATGTTCATAAAGGTGCTTACTTTTGTTTCTAACACAAAGGTATGATTTGCCAATTTCGACATAGATTCATATAAATCATAGTACTTAGTCGAGTCCAATTACACACTAAAAGTGATCATAAAAGTATGTACATCATATTAGCATAATAATGAATCATATACTTGCATGAATTCCAATTAAAATTCCACAACATATGGTTGTCAACATAAATCATATACTTGTATGAATCCAATCGTATACCATAGCATTTCCAAATCGTTTAGAATCAAAATAACATACAAATATAGATTATTATCGCCACAATTCCATTTCGTTGTTAACTTCCAACGCAAATCACATTCTTGCAAATATCCAATCGTATACCATAACATTCCCAAATCGTTTAGAATCAAAATAACATACAAATATAGATTATTATCGCCACAATTCCATTTCGCATTTTACACAAATCAAACGCAATTAATTATTCACATCGGAATAGCACTCTACTTACAACGTATGACGAATCTTCAATTCAGGAATCTGAATTCTGAATTTGGAGATGCTATCCTTTGTTGTAGGCGTTGCTTTAATTCAATTAACGTTGCTTTAAGCTTTTGATTTATCTCCTAATTGTCTCTTAATTTCTGACGGCTATCTCTAGTCTCTCCTCAGCAGCATGACGGTCTCATCTCCATTTTTGTTTGTGTGTATTAGGGTTAGTCTTAGGTCCTTTTTATAGAGTTTGTGAGTTGATTTAGACCGTCGATGAAGCTTGGTTTAATAATAGCCGTTCGTTCAAAGGAGAGACCAACCAGGAGCTGACACCTAGCCCTAGTGACAAGGCAAGGCTCAGAAAATCGACCAAACACAGACTAGGCCAGCCAGGGTGGGCTGGGTTCGACCTGGCTCAGGAGCCAGGTCGACACCCCAGTCGACACCGTGTCGACTTGGCAGTCGACACGGGTTACCCAGGTCGGCTGCCCAGTCGACCTGGCTAGCCCCAGGTCGACTGCCAAGTCGACCTGGGTGCCTTAGGCGGGAATTTTCCCGTCCTGGCCAATTGGGCCCGATTTTGAATTTTAAACTTGTTTTTCTGAGCTGTTTTCGTCTGTTTTAATTTTAAACTGAATTCTAAAATTTCCGGAGGCCATATCTTCTTCATACGGAGTCCGTTTTACGCAAACTCGGACTCTATCTCAAGCAGAATTCCGAGACGAACGCAATGGCGTATCCCGTTTCCCTTAATTCTTTGATTTGAAATAAATTATACTTTAATTTGTGAATTTCACTGTTATAGAATACACGGGGTGTTACATTCTCCCTCACTTAAAAGGATTTCATCCCCGAAATCTTCAAGTTCAGGAAGAATGTACATCCTAACATCCAAACATCCATCTACTCATCCATCAAACACGAGCATCCATTGTCCTTAAAAGACTTCTAATGCTTCATGATCATATGCGAAGTGTGTGTGTACATGTACTTATCTAATGCAAAATCAGGCGGTCTATTGATTCAGTTGACCTCCTTAATGCGAATTATGTAAGTGCCATGAATCCATTATGTATGCAAATTCTCCTGTTCTTGATTCTACATGAGTGCACAATCATTCATACAAATGCAACATCCATATGACAACACATTAAAGTTCAACCATATACGAATATGAATACATTTATGCATATGCAATATGAAGTGACTGAGCCGATCTAAAACCTAGATTGTGTGTGTATATGCAACCACGACCAACCACTGGCAATCACTTGCAACCACTTGCAACCATCATCCATAACATGTTTCAATTACATGTTTACATCTAAAAAGATTCTACCTATGGTTCTCAAGATAGGATCGAGGAGAGAAACAAGATAAAACAAAGCATCTAGAAGAAGTTAACGATGTACCCCCAGAAGGTCCGGTCTGCTTCTTAGGGCAGTCTTTGCTGATGTGTCCAGTCTCCCCACAATGAAAACATTCACCTTGCTTTCTCTTCCTCTTTCTACAATCCTTGGCTATGTGCCCTTCCGTACCACAGAAATTGCATTTCCTTTTATCACGTGAGTTGTCGTTCTTGCCTCCTTTCTCGGAGTTTACCTTCTTATTCTGAGAATCGTTGGGCTTGACCTCTTTCTTCCCTTGAGAGTTTTCTGCCTTTGTCTCCTTCTCCTTTGGGCAGTCCCTAGCCCAGTGGCCTGTCTCTCTACACAGAAAGCAAGTAGCACTCATCCTCTTCTTCTTCTTACTGCAGTCTCCCTCCAGATGTCCAAGAATTCCGCAGAAATAACATTTCCTTTTTTCACGTTTCTTGTCATTACTGTTACGATCCTCTCTTCTTTGACTATTATTCGTCTTCCTGTTCTGGGACTCTTCCGCTTGCTGGTTCATGTAGAGGAGGAGGAGTGAAAGCATCAACAGCTGGGGAGTAAGGTCTCCAGACATGCTGAAACAGAAAGGATAGATTCAAAACGAAGGATAAGAGATAATTCCTATGGCTTTGGGGGGCTTTGCCTTTTTCAAATAAAATAATATTTTATCTTTTAAAAATGCTTCTTTAAATTTTCTTTTTGAAAATAAATTTTCAAAACTTTTTAACTTATCTGGTAAACCTACGCTCTGATACCAAGTGAAACACCACACCTCCGTTAGGGTCACTCTCAAAGGGAATGCCCTAATTTTGGTGGAGGTTTATAAGTATAAGTCACAGATATACAAGACAGATATTAGAACACATATGTTTGAACAGCGGAAAACAACAACATCTTTTATTTCATCAAAATACGTGTTCACAAAAAACATGCCATACTTGTCTCACAATTCTTCCAAAAACATAACATCTTCATAACTGTCTTGATTACATTATTAAAGAAGCATAAAGTAAACATAAATAAACGGCAAAAGTCCCATCATTGCTGCCCAAAGCCATAGCCCAAAACGGAAAAGGTCCAAGCAATACATTCTTTCTCTTCAAGCTGGATGTGAAAGCAGGTCAAGCTGCGGTATTCCCTCCCTGTGGACCTGGGGGGGAAACGAAAGAAAAGAAGGCGAAAGAAAAGTAGAGCCAGACATAAAGCCTGAGTAATTCTAGGACTATTCAGTCTATGAATAAAGAACTGGGTATGATAAGCATAAACTGGAAATGGGAATGCACCATAAACTAAGTTAAGTTGTCTAGGGTCGAATATACTATCGTACCCCATATTAATCTCCGTACCCATATAAACTAGTTCCCAACGGGCACCCCATAATCAGGGTGAAGTGATCCATTTCTGATGATCGGCTCCTACTCGCATAGTTACATGTGTCTTACGGCCCCCGATGTTGTAGTTACCTATGCTGGTCCCACCATGGGGTGTATCAAGTCCCATGGTGGCGGCCCGACACAATTCTAGAATGCACAGGTATGCTACTGGTGCCCAGTGCCTTATTTTTCTGCGCCAGAGTGTGTGCACGCCCGCACCCCTTTAGAACCTACACTGCTGCACCACCGCCGTCGATTTGACCTCTTACAGTCAGCCCAGTAATCGTGCCCCACCCTGCCTAGTTCAGGGTATCCTGATACACCTTGTAGGGTTACTGATGAAAAGGGTCCCCCGCTACTAGGTTTTCTATTTCTAGCCAACATGCTAAGTTGGTTAAGTGTTTTATAAACCTAACCCCCAATCAGTCTGTATAGTTTAGCATGTTCCATTTTGATTAAGTATTAATATAATTTACTTAATCCTATCAATCCTGACTCAGCCTTAATTGTCTTATTAAAGCCTCGACCTCTCACATTAGACAAGTATTGTTGTGGCTGCCTGTTGCCGGTTGGGTCCGGGCAGTCTTACGCCACAACTCAGTCTAACCTCGGGTCCTTATTGGGCTCCGTGTTTAACCACCCACATTGGATAGGTATTGTTGTGACTACTGGACAGCCGGGCGGTTCCGGGCAGGTTTACATCACAACTCAATCCAACCTCGGGTTAAACACATCGTATTTTCTACATTTACATATTTTGTCTCCTTTCTTTTTATATGTAAATATTTGCGGCCCATTATTCAAATTCATCTTTATTGATTAAAATTTATTTATGCCACTTAATTGTTTTTCAAGGTTCTTGGCATGCGTCAAACATGCCAACACATATGTTCTATATTTTAACCCAAACGTCATTACCCCCGTTTTACACGTTCGCTACAATGTAAGGTGTGTTGGGTTTAATATTTAAACCCAATTTAGCCATATGAAAAGGGGAGGCTTATAACAATGGTGTTTATAAGGTAACATGAAAAAAGGGGAGTGTGAACGCATGAACTTGCAACGAACGATTCAATTAACATAAGGTAGGCACATGTGAACTTGCACTTGTAACAGCATATAATTATGGCATAACATGAATCATTTTATTCATATAATCATGGCATAAACAATACTTAACATGAATCATTCTATTCATATGGTTATGGCATAAACAATACTTAAACATGAATCGTTCTATTCATATAATCATGGCATAAATAATACTTAAACATGAATCATTCTATTCATGTAATCATGGCATAAATAATACTTAAACATGAATCATTCTATTCATATAATCATGGCATAAATAATACTTAAACATGAATCATTCTATTCATGTAATCATGGCATAAATAATACTTAAACATGAATCATTGTAAACTTGCAATTGGGATGTAAATCTAACTTAATTGTGTCACATATATCACCATATGGTTTTGATAACAACTTAGGCCTAAAACATGTTTCAACTAGGCATAATACCAAACATAGTTTAGTCATGTTCATAAAGGTGCTTACTTTTGTTTCTAACACAAAGGTATGATTTGCCAATTTCGACATAGATTCATATAAATCATAGTACTTAGTCGAGTCCAATTACACACTAAAAGTGATCATAAAAGTATGTACATCATATTAGCATAATAATGAATCATATACTTGCATGAATTCCAATTAAAATTCCACAACATATGGTTGTCAACATAAATCATATACTTGTATGAATCCAATCGTATACCATAGCATTTCCAAATCGTTTAGAATCAAAATAACATACAAATATAGATTATTATCGCCACAATTCCATTTCGTTGTTAACTTCCAACGCAAATCACATTCTTGCAAATATCCAATCGTATACCATAACATTCCCAAATCGTTTAGAATCAAAATAACATACAAATATAGATTATTATCGCCACAATTCCATTTCGCATTTTACACAAATCAAACGCAATTAATTATTCACATCGGAATAGCACTCTACTTACAACGTATGACGAATCTTCAATTCAGGAATCTGAATTCTGAATTTGGAGATGCTATCCTTTGTTGTAGGCGTTGCTTTAATTCAATTAACGTTGCTTTAAGCTTTTGATTTATCTCCTAATTGTCTCTTAATTTCTGACGGCTATCTCTAGTCTCTCCTCAGCAGCATGACGGTCTCATCTCCATTTTTGTTTGTGTGTATTAGGGTTAGTCTTAGGTCCTTTTTATAGAGTTTGTGAGTTGATTTAGACAGTCGATGAAGCTTGGTTTAATAATAGCCGTTCGTTCAAAGGAGAGACCAACCAGGAGCTGACACCTAGCCCTAGTGACAAGGCAAGGCTCAGAAAATCGACCAAACACAGACTAGGCCAGCCAGGGTGGGCTGGGTTCGACCTGGCTCAGGAGCCAGGTCGACACCCCAGTCGACACCGTGTCGACTTGGCAGTCGACACGGGTTACCCAGGTCGACTGCCCAGTCGACCTGGCTAGCCCCAGGTCGACTGCCAAGTCGACCTGGGTGCCTTAGGCGGGAATTTTCCCGCCCTGGCCAATTGGGCCCGATTTTGAATTTTAAACTTGTTTTTCTGAGCTGTTTTCGTCTGTTTGAATTTTAAACTGAATTCTAAAACTTCCGGAGGCCATATCTTCTTCATACGGAGTCCGTTTTACGCAAACTCGGACTCTATCTCAAGCAGAATTCCGAGACGAACGCAATGACTTATCCCGTTTCCCTTAATTCTTTGATTTGAAATTAATTATACTTTAATTTGTGAATTTCACTGTTATAGAATACACGGGGTGTTACACCCAAGATATGAGTTGGAACCCTTCTCACAGTCACCTCTCTTTCTACTTCTATGTCCTCTAATATGCTTGGTTCCACCACTTCCGCGGACTCATGTAAACACTTCCGTAAGTGAGAAACATGAAAGACATTATGAAATCCATCCAATCTTTTGGGCAGCTCTACTCCGTAAGCCATCTTCCCAATCTTCTCAATGATAGGAAACGGCCCTACAAATCTTGGTGCCAACTTTCCTGCGGAATCCGAAGTGAACGACGTTCCACAAAGGAGATACTTTAAGGAAAACCCTATCCCCAACCTCAAACTCAAGGTCGGTCCTTCTTTTACTTGCGTAGGACTTCTGTCTATCATGGGCAGTCTTTATTCTTCTTCGTATCAAGTCCACTTTTTCAGAAGTTTCTCTAATCATATCTGTTCCAAGTATGAGCTTGTCTGTAGACTCCCACCAACAAGTTGGTGATCGACATGGTCTTCCATATAACGCTTTGAAGGGTGCCATACATATGGTGGATTGATAGCTATTGTTGTAGGCAAACTCCACCAAAGGAGGACGATCCTCCCATGTTCCTCCGAAGTCAAGAATGCATAATCTCAAGAGGTCTTCTAGTACTCTGTTCACCCTTTCCGTCTGACCATCGGTTTGGGATTGATAGGCCGTGCTTAAGCATAGCTGTGTGCCTACAGCCTTTTGCAAGCTCTTCCAAAACTCGCTCGTAAAGATAGGATTTCGGTCACGCACAATGCTGGAGGGAATCCCATGGAGTCGAACTATCTCTTTAAGATAAATGGATGCTAAAGATGAGGCAGTCTTTCTATGCTTAACAGGTATAAAGTGAGTGCTTTTTGTGAGCTTGTCCACTATTACCCAAATACTGGTATTGCCCCTTCTTGACCTAGGCAGCCCATCAATAAATTCCATTGAAATGTTATCCCATTTCCACTGTAGGACCTCTAGAGGATGAAGCAAACCACCAGGCTTCTTTAGCTCCGCCTTGACTTGCAAGCATATTAAGCACTTGGAGACGAATTCAGCTACATCCTTCATCATGCCATTCCAAAAGAAAATCCTTTTTACGTCTTTATACATCTTGTCTCCACTTGGGTGTATGGTCAACTTGGAATGGTGTGCCTCTTCGAGAACCTTCTTCACCAAATCCCTTGCTTGAGGGACGCGAAGCCTTCCATCCCGCCTTAACCAACCCTTATCATCGATGGAGTATCTATTGAGGTGACTAGAAGTCTTACCCCTAATTAGCTTATCCATCACATCAACTAGATGAGGGTCTTCATGTTGTGTTGTTCCTATTGAGTCCAAAAGAGTAGGTCGCACTTCTAGTGATGCTAACAAACTAGTCACATGATCGATGGAGGGTCTATAGTCAAAATTGGCTATGTACTCCAAGCTCTACCTTTCAACAAAGAGAGGGCTTAAGGTCAGCTTCTTTCTACTCAAGGCATCTGCCACTACATTGCCCTTGCCAGGAGTATAGGAAAACTCGAAATCGTAGGATGCCAAGAATTCCATCCACCTTTGTTGCCTCAAGTTAAGATCTTTCTGCGAGAAAAGGTACTTCAACGATTAATGGTCAGTATATAATTCAAACTTCTCACCTAGGAGATAATGGCGCCAAGACATAAGCGCAAAGACGATGGCAGCCAACTCTAGATCGTGGGTTAGGTAGTTTTTCTCATGTACTTTCAACTGTCTGCCTCCATAAGTTACTACCTTCCCTTCTTGCATCAAGACACCACCTAGTCCCGTACCACATGCATCCATGTATACGGTAAACATCTTGCTCCCATCTGGCAATGTCAGAACTGGGGCTGTTGTTAGAGCTCTCTTTAATCGTTAGAAAGCAATATCGCTATCTAAATCCCAATTGAAAGTTAGGTTCTTCTTCGTCAACTTTGTAAGCGGAGCTGAGATTTTCGCAAAGTCTTTGATGAACTTTCTGTAACACCCCATAATTTTATAACATTAAAATTCACAAATTAAAGTATACTTAATTTTTAGAAGAAGAATTAAGTGAAATGGGTTGTGCTATTATGTTCGTTTCAAAATTTTGGGTCAAGATAGACATTTGATTTGCACAAAACGGATACCTTATGAATATGTTATTAAGCCTTGAAGTTTGTATGCATATGAGAGGAATATATATACAGATATATATAAAAAATTAAATAAATAAATATTCAAAAAAGTTCAAAACAGCGAATTAGGAGGGTGAATAGTCGAACTGCACCATTTTTGGAGTCGACCCGAGTCTTGCTGGGTCGACTGGGAGTCGATCCAGGGTGTTTGACCATCAACCGTGGCCCGATTCTCCCTAAGGGTTGATGTGGCATCTGAGTGGTCCTGATGGTTTTTGGGTTAATCTAAGAGCTCTAATCGATCCTAGGCATTTATATATACATAGCTAAACCTAAACCCTAATTCATTAACAAAGAGGAATTGTGCCTCCATGCTCCTAAAACCTAAAGTGACCTAGCCTCCACCCTAATCAGTCAATTCAAAAGAGAAGATAAAGATAACAAATCAACGCCTACATCAACGGAAAGCTAAATCCACACCAGAAAATCAGATCCCAGAATCGGACTTCTCTTTCTTAAACCACGATTTGTGAGTACAGTTATTTTCAGATATGAAATTTAATTTTGATCTTGACATGGGTATAAATCTGAATTGGAGATCTATCTTATTCTTGTTTATCAGATCTGTTTTTCTGTGTAGATCCATCTTATTCTTGTTTATCAGATCTGTTTTTCTGTGTAGATCTATCTTATTGTAACTATTCTGTATCTCTTCCTTCCTTCTGTAATATAGCCAGGCTACTATGAGCCTGAGCCAAATCTCATAAGAGATTGACACACGAACGCTAAATTTGGGGAAAATATTGAATGATGCATAATTGGACATAATTGATTTATGACTAAATTGAGAACACAACATAAGTTGTAATTTAAGATCTAGATCTAGGCAAACTATATATGATGGTTTATGATGTGGAAGAAGGAGAATTAATGTATGACAACATATGACTTGTAATTTAGGAATATAATGCATGTTATAATTCAAGATCTGATTTTGAGGACATAATACATGTTGTAATTTAAGAGCTAGATTTAGGACATATTTTATATGACGATCTATGACTTGGAAGAAAAAGGATATGTGACTTAGGCCTAAAAAACCTATATTAAAATAAGGATAACTATTAATGTGAATACGCCTAATTCGGATTTTTGGATTTTTAACATACACGGTAACCAACGACTATAAATTGACATAATTCATATTGTATATCATAATTTAGGGCTTTTAAGGAATATTCTGTATTGTGGAAAATCTAACTAAATTTGCGCATATGTTATGTTGAGAATAATGACTATAATTTGGGCATGTAAAATGAGGCTTAATTTATGATTAGGCAAGATATGTTGATAGAAATTTATGATATATTTAAATCTATTAAATTGCCCAATCTGTTAGATCTGTTGGAATTGAATACTGTGATTTGGGTATGTAATCTGTAGGCTCAATCTAAAATTGAGCAAAACATGTTAATGGAACTTTGATTAATCTGTGTAAATTGTAAAGAAGTTAATTTGTTGAATTGGCATAATTAATCTGATATTGGCATAATCTGTGAATGAAAACTTTAGCTACAAATAAGAATGCTGAGACACGAGGTTAGACTCTATTTGCGGTGGAAGCCTGGCCGGACCCAACCGGCTTAACCAGCAACCGCAAACTATCAGTCTAATGTGAGAGGTCGTAGGCATAAGGATTCTTAGAGAAGAGGTTAGGTCCGGCTTATAGCAGAAGTCTGCCTGGAACAGCTCGGCACATCCAGCTGCCACAAGCTACCGACCTAATGTGAGAGGTTTGTGCATTAATATTTAATTAATGCAAATCTAAGATAAATATGATGCCTAAAACGAGTTGGGTGGATTGGGTTAAAACAACTGGACTAATGAATCTAATAAACCCGTTTCGTGAATCTGTAGGCCCAATACAAAGTTAGGTAAAACAATCTGTAAGTCTGTTAATCTGTATATCTGATCCGTTAGTCTGAGAACTTGTTAATCTATACATCTGATCCGTCATTCTGAAAACCTGTTAACTTGTATATCTGATCTGAAAACTAGTTAATTTGAACTTTGTACATCTGAAATCCGTAAACAAGTTAATCTGAAATCTGTTAGTCTGGGGACACATGGTTAGGAGGGATAATTACTTGCGTCATCTATTATTTGGGACTCATATTAGTCAGTAACCCTTTGTGGTATCAAAACTATGACCCAACACTAAGAGGGGTCCGGGCACGCTTACTGAAATAATTGTAAGAGGTTCACTATGATAATGGCGAGGGGTGTTGATGGCGCATTCCAACCAGGTCATGTGCGTGCATGGACCGGTCTGCTCTGAGGATGTAAGACATCGTGACATCTCTAAATAGGTCTGTGTCTATAGGTTGCCACTTTAGGAGTGATACACCCTTCTATGGGGCAGGCACAGGGTATTTATGTATTAGGGAGCAGATCGCTTGGGGTAGAATTTAGGGTACACTTAGTTCTGTATGTTTCTGTTGGGGTACCGTCTGTTTCTGTTGGGGTGGTAACACCTATCTGTTTCTATGTGGTACCATCTGTTGGGGTAATAAAGGCCCATTACTAGTGTACACCTAACTCTATTATTCTGTTTCCATAGGGATTATTCTGTTTTTGTCTCTGATTTCGTTCCTGATTCTATTTTTGTACCGTCTGTCTCTGTTCGTGTGCTAAAGGCCCATTTCTAGCATCGTGTTTCTGAAGAGATCATTCTGTTTTCTGTTTAGACAATAGGACAAAACCTAATTCTGTTATACTAGTATTAGTGCAAAGAAGTGAAAAATAAGTAAGGAGCTTAGCGTAGCCTATATCATTCTGTTTCTTCTGTTAACCTGCTACTTCTGTTACGGCTATCTCTCATCTAGTTTTAGTTACATGTCATGATACTGTTATTTGTTTGTATGCTGAAAGTCACTGGACTCACCAGACGTATCTCTGACCTAGTTTGTTTCGCCTCGTTTCTTCCGTTTCCCCCCTAAGTACTCAGGTTGGGAACGTAAGAGCTTGGCTTAGATTTCTCTCTGCTTGAAGTGCTAGAGTGCTTGAAGTATGCTTGGCTTTGATTCTACCTATTTATGGCATTTTCTTTTGGGGATTATGGCTTTAAAATTACGTACTCTAAAGGCTTTTGTACAAGACTGATATTTATGTACTTGAATTCCGATATTGTGGTTTTGAAAGATGAAACCAAACTTATTTCTGTTTTCTACTGTAAGAAAGTTATAAATTTTTCAAGTACTACTTTATTTGTCTTGTAAATTTCTATTCTGTTTATTTATAACGTTCCACCGAAGTTAAGACATTCCCTTTGCGAGTGACCTTAACGGAAGTGGGGTGTTACACTTGGTATCAGAGCTGAAGGTTACCAGATTTGATAAAAAGTTTTTGAAAACTATTTTCAAAAAGGTTTTAAAAAGGAAGTATTTTCAAAAGGAAAGTTTATTTTGAAAAACATAGTCCCCAAAGCCATATATCTATCTTTTGATTTTCTGTTTAATCCTTGTTTCTTTCTTTTCTGAGTCTCTGGGGCTCCTGGCTTTCTCGGACGTAAACTCATCGTGACATGGTTCCGTAGGCATGATGAGACTACGACGCATGTCGAAGGGCAAAGAAGTGCCTAACTTCCATCTGTAGCCGCGGTAATTTCACATACCGCTAATCCTCTTTCGAGCTTCGTAGGGTTTTCTGCGCGATGGGGGCAACTTTTGAGAAAGACTTGTTCACATGTAAGAAGACTGGTTGTTTTCAGTGCGGTGAGACAGGACATCTGATTAAGGATTACACCAGATGGCAAGGGCAAAGGGTAGAATCTTCTGGAAGGTAGGTGAATGTTCTCGTAGTTGGTGGACAGGATAGAGGTGGAAAATTTTCCGTAGAAAGTTTAATTTCCTTATCTGATCATTCTGGCATTTTAATTCTGTAGTTGAGTCTCTACACTTTAATACTAGTCTTGTTTCTGATCCCGCTATAGTCTCAAACCCCATAAGGGTTACGACTCATCTGTTCGTGATAAGTTGTGACGACCAGGATTTCGCTCGATCCGAATCAGTCGCTAAACCGATCTAGACCGTTCGAAACACCTGATTGTTTTGAGAACACGACAAAATAGAACGCAGACGGGAGAACATTTCCTTGTATATTACAACAATGCATCAGATTACAAGAATATACAGAGTATAAATGAATAAATATTACACAGAAAAATATCAGAGATTTAAATTACATTTAAATACATCGCAGCGGAAAATAATACAATACACAACTAGAAGAGATATACGGATACAAAGCTTTCCGGATATCGTTCCAGTTATAAACCAGGATCCTGTGAATATAAATCTGCAAAACCAAAACTACTAGCTGCCCGTGTCAAAATAAGGGCACCCAGAGTTTAGGTTAAAACAATAAACTCCAGGTCAGTCATGGGACTGGTGTGAGAACTAAAACAGTTATTAATCTTTGTTTTTAAAGTTAGGTAAATCAAGGGACCACGCCGTATAACATGAAACGGGTTTCCTCCCAAGAATACCAGTGCATAAAACAAACAACGCGATGCTAAATAAAGAAAAATGAAGTTGTTATAAGACCCAGGTCCTATCACACAATGCAACGCAAGCCGGGGGATAGGGTTTTCCCTTATAACAGCCAAAGAATGCTTGATACATTTTAAAACAAATCATTTGATACTATTATAAGTGCATAGTGTATAAAACAACTTCAAATCATAAGTATCAATCATAGGCGGCATGGGTACCATATATCATGTCGCCATACTAGTTCTACAATTAAAATCGCAAATGTCACGTATTTGGAAATTGGATTTCCATCTATGAACTGAGGCAAAAGATAGTCCTCAACCGATTCGAGACTCTCTAGCCCGAGCCTCAGGACCCAGACTCAGGTGGGCCCTTGGATCGTCAGGGCCGGTCCACACGGAGTGGATTAAAATGCCTGAACTATATGCTAGTCTGCCCTATGGGGCATAAATGAGTCCAATGACTCCATCGGTTCGAGAACTACCGATATAACCGAGGCGCCTCCAATTCCAACAACCACATGAGTCTAACTCGTCAGCCAGTTCAAGCACTGACGCCACTCCTAACTAGAAACCAGCATATGCCCATATCCCTGATGTCCGTCTCCAGTTTTTGGTTCATACCGGGGTGTGAGGCTCGCGAATTCACGTTACTCAAAGCTGTGCCACACAGGCTGTGCTTTGATCATCAACCACAAGACTTTGCTTTTCAACAGAAGCCTTGATCATTTGCATCTTAGCATGCCACACAGGCAAACCATTCTATGCAATCGATATCAGTCACAGAGAATGAAATCCGATGTCAGACACACAGTCCATTTACAAGTCCGTTCTGGATCTGAATGAAACCGGAGGCAACTAGTACCCCGCATATCCATCGATCTCCAAGTACGTCTGGACGATCACCAACTGTTTCCATCTTCTTGGGTGTACAGCCCAATCAAGATCATCAGTAATCACCTAAATGACGTGAAGACTTCCGGTCTTCGACCATCGTCTTCATCTTCGACTTATCGTCGTATCAGTTATTCAGAGTGGGATAAACCCGGTCTTTCCGAATAACTCGCGTATATTTTAAATAAGTGTTACACAAACACAACATACGCCTCATTCCAATTCATCAGTCACTAACCGCAAATTAATCAAGAGAATAATTTCCCAAATATTAACCCCGAAGGCCGAAACCAACATCAGATCAATATCCAGAAAACCATTCTGCTTGGCTAACCGACAGTTAGTTTCTAAATTTCACATTCATAAGGAAAGGTTCCCGTTAATTTTATCAAAGATAAATTCTTTAATTTATTCTTTAATCTACTTTTGAATATCAATTCAAACTAGTCTGGATTAACGAACTTTACCGAAGTAATTATTTGTTTTAATTTCCCAATCCCAACCTATTCATCCCATGAAGTAAAACTGGTAATACTTCATATCTAACACTACGGTGTTATCGGTAAATTCAATTACCATTTCACGTTCAAGTCTAATTAAAGATTTAACTATCGCCTGGAGCAAAACTGGTGATACTCCATCCTCGAGCATTTCAATCTAATTAAAGATTCATTAAAACTCCACTTAGTTTTAATCTTTAACTGGGTTAAAGAATCAGTGTCATTTTAAAACACGGTTCACGGTAAACCCAAAATCACATTCATTAATTATCGGGTTAAAGAACAAGTGTTATTTAAAACATTGTTCACGATAAACCCAAAAATCAATATCAATTCAATTGAATATTATTTAATTGGTACACTTCCTTAAATCTAAACAAAAAGATTTAATCTTTTCTCAACTGGGTTCAAGAACAGTGTTAATGAAGACACCATTCACGACAAACCCAAATCACATTTGATATTAAACACAAGGCTCTGAATAGAAAATATACCGGCTTATATTCAATATCAAATTCTACGACTAACAAATATCGTATTGGAAATAACGATATAAATATATATCTTTCAAATTTCCATAACAACATCTGTATAATCACGAAATCCAACATCGAAATATTCCGAAGACAATTTCGATTCAAATCCATTCCAATGCAATCATTGGAAGTTCTGGTTATTTTCAAAACCATTTCAAATTCAAGTTATTTATTTAAAAATAAATAGAGTTATAATTCTAGTTCAAAACTAGTTCATTTCGATAAAAATCTATTTTTATCTTTTCACATATGGGATTTTCATCCCAGTTCTTCACAAATCATTTCTTATGATTTTACACAAATTATTGATATTTTTAATGATTTTATCAAGGCCCGTACGGTCGATTTCCATCAACGGCCATCGAACTGCACTTACAGC
Source organism: Allium sativum (assembly GCA_030737875.1). Classification (NCBI taxonomy): domain Eukaryota; kingdom Viridiplantae; phylum Streptophyta; class Magnoliopsida; order Asparagales; family Amaryllidaceae; genus Allium; species Allium sativum. Next base: position 184,333,112 of record CM060925.1, on the reverse strand, counting down.
GACCTTTTTCAAATTTGATTTGGACATAATTCCAAATCCAACCGTTAGATTTCAAATTTCTAATATTCATTAGAAAGCTCTTTTCAATACAAACCCAACGGTTCCGGTTTTAGGAGAATCCGACGGTCGGATCCCCCGCAATATCCATTCGAAGTCAATGGTCGAAATTCGCGAACTGCCGCGGCGCGGCGCGTTCTATTCAGGCCATTATATTATATATATAATATATACTTCGTCGATTTCAATTCAAAACGTGCTTTGTAAATCGTTTAAAATTCATTTTCAAAACGGTATTAACTTCATATTCAATTTCAAATCAAAATTGAATACTCCAATTTAAATTTGTTTTAAATTCTTTTCAAATCGATTTCAATTCGAATTCATTTATATTCAAATTCAATTCGAATTCATTTATATTCAAATTCAATTCGAATTCATTTATATTCAAAAAATCAAATTTTGAAATCACTTACGATATTCATTATAAAATGAATAAAATCGATATAAATGTCGTTCACGTCAAAATGGCGTCAATCTAACCAACACGGCTTCATATGTTTCTATTTTCAAATATTCTATTTCAAATATTTCTATTTCAAATATTTCTTTTCAAATAATTCTATTTCAACACTGGAATGAGGCCCAATCAATTACCATATAATGTTAATTATATGGATTTCTACAACACATGTATATATCAACAACGATGAATAATCAACCATCATCCAAAGTGCATTCTACACTGTATAAGCATCTAATATAAATATTCAACGCTTATAACAGCCTGTCAATCAATCGATCGACATACAACTAAACAATCGGGATTAGTGTACGTCAAATATCATCCCAATACCGGTGTGGGGTTTCAAGCAATCAAGCACAGATTTTTATTTCTGCAGTTGGGCGATGTGTAAAATTTATCGTCCCAATCAATGTCCTTCAAATAGGTGTACATAAACAAACCGTCCGGTTTGTAAATGAATATTTATTTATTCACATCCACGTTAAAAATTATATTTTTAACGATCAAACTATTTTATTCAACCTATGAATTTCCTATTCGGTTCATTTATTAAATAAAATGTTATCTTTATTTTTCTAACGTATTTTTAGAAAATTTCGGCGGTATAACGGCACGATACTAGAAACGGTACAAGGCCTAGCCTTATCCCCGGTCTAGTGAATGCCCACGCCATTCGCACATCAATCAAATCAATTTCATTTCACCAAACAATTCAATTCAAACCAAATAATCTAACCAACTACACAACCAGACAATTTAACAAACAAGCCATCCATGGTCTGTGGATGACGGGTGTCGGGTGCTACTAAACACCGTCTGCATCCTAGTATATATTTATATAACTAGAAAAATAAAATTAAAGAGTGAGAAATTCTCACCAAAAGCTATCCAATACCACGACTCTTCATTTATAGAAATCTTCGTCGTTCTCGCCTTTTTGTCATCTTCGTTGCCCGTATTCTCTACATATGTAAAAATCGAATTTTTACTTTACTATCTCATATATAAAAATCGAATTTTTACTTCGCTATTCAATATAGAAAAATCGAATTTTTACTATGCTATTCAGTATATAAAAATCGAATTTTTACTTCGCTATTCAATATAGAAAAATCGAATTTTTACTATGCTATTCAATATATAAAAATCAAATTTTTACTTCGCTATTCAATATAGAAAAATCATATTTTTACTTCGCTATTCAATATAGAAAAATCGAATTTTTACTTCGCTATTCAATATAGAAAAATCAAATTTTTACTTCGCTATTCAATATAGAAAAATCGATTTTTTACTTCGCTATTCAATATAGAAAAATCAAATTTTTACTTCGCTATTCAATATAGAAAAATCGAACTTTTACTTCGCTATTCAATATAGAAAAATCGAATTTTTACTATGCTATGCAATATAGAAAAATCGAATTTTTACTATGCTCTTCAATATATAAAAATCGAATTTTTACTATGCTATTCAATATATAAAAATCAAATTTTTTTCCTCTGAATCTACTGATTTTAAACAAAACCGAATTAACACAAAACGGATTTTAAACAAAACAAATTTTTAAAAACAAAACTGATTTAGAATTAGTGTTGAGTCAAAAAGGAAGAAAGGAAGAAGCTCACAGTAATTCATCTCTGGCCGAAGTTTTCAGCTCGCGCTCCGACCTAGGGTTGGATTTCTGCGCCGCCTGGAGTGGTGGCGATTTGCTGTCGAAGGGGGAGGGTTCTCGGGTGGCGCGCCAGGGGGTTGTCGGCGGGGTGGTGGTCGCAGCAGGGGGGGCGTTCGAATGGGGCTTCGACCTTGGGGTGTCGACGGGGTTCAACGGGTTCTCCTCGAGTTCGGCGAGAGGACGGAGGGGAAGAAGGGGATGGCCTGAGGAGAGAGAGGCGCGGCGGTGGAGGGCTTCCGGCGGTGGCACGGCAGCGCGAGGGGAGCGGCTAGAGCTAGGCGCGATTTCGATTTCCTTTTTTTTTCCTTTTTTTTTATTTATCGATCTGAGGAGGTGAGAGAAGAGGGGTAGAGATTATATATAATAATATATATTTAATTATTTAATTAATTTCAAAAAGCAACTTTTATTTTCGACCTCGAAACGAGGCCCACCGCCTGTCGTCCATAGCTAATTACCCCCATTCCGAACACAATGGAATATGGATCGTAAGCTGATTTGGCCGTTTCGATCAGTTTCCGTTAAAATCAACATATAACTCTATATATTGAATTTGAACGCGTATTTCAATTTACCGGGGTCACATACGGACTCTAAAAATTCTAGAAAAATATTTTCTAGCTTCGTATTGACGATACGGTCCTAACAAAACTTGTTTCGTCGAATTCTGAGACCGTTTGAAAAATGGCCATTTTCCAGTCGATTAAAATCAACTAAAACTGGTCAAACGCGTTTTCCTTTGCCACGTTCACATATTGATTCGAAAAGTTATGAAAATTGGAATCTAGCAATAACTTTACATCCCGGATCCAACAAAAGTGGTTTTGTCGAAATCCGAGGTCGTTTGCAAAATTTCCATTTTTAAGGGCCTGAATTCCTTAGCGACTATTCTGAATTTTCAACTGGACATATCTTTTTATCCCCGCTATGAAATTTCGATTTTTCGGATTCGTTAGAAAGATATTCACAAATAGATCCTAATGTTTTTGGTTTCACTAAAATCCGGATTGTTTTGCACCCGGTACATTCAATTGAAGTTTGAAATCGAATTATCGAACTACCGCGCCATTTTCAATTCCTTTTATAATTATATATAATTATTTATATTCTATCGTCGATCTATATAACTATATACGATTGAATTTTATTCAAAATAAATTTCTCGTCGTTTTTATTTAAAATAATTCATTTTAAATAATCATAATTCGCTAAAATTGCCGAAATAAAATTTTTAAACTGGCCCAGATTTTCGGGTTGTTACATAAGTTGGGGTTTGAAGGTATCTGTGTTAAGCGTTAAGTTGACTGTGACGCATACATTCTAGTTTTTGTGTGATATGGTGGGGTTTTATCATGCTTAGTTTCGTAAGAATCATTTGATAATCTGATCTGTACCAGTAGTCTGTAAGTATCTGAATATTTCTGAAAAAGATAGGGGTTTCTACTCGAACCGTGAAGTACATTTCAAGTTTTGACATGGTTTAATGGGAGTAATTCTCTGGATGTCAATCTGATGTTGATTTCGGTCTTCGGAGTTGATACTTAGGGATTTATTCTCTTAACCGATGTCTAATGGGAACAGAACTTTTGTTTTAATTATACTTGCTTCTATCACTCGGCTGATTCCTATCGATCGAGTCTTTGACCTTTAGGTAGAAACTAATGGGTGTAAACATGTGTTTGAGACATGTTATGTTTGATGGTTGCAAGTGGTTGCTAGTGGTTGCTCGCAGATGCATATACACACACTAGGCACTAGATCGGCTCAAAAATACTCTCATACTGCATATGGATGTGTGTGAATTTTTCAATTTTTGTGGATACAAAATGATTGACTCATCACATGGATGTTGCATTTGGATGAATGGTTATGCACTCATATAGAAATGATGTGAATCAAATAGGATTTCTTGCATACATAATTGGACTCATGGCACTAACATGATTCGCATTAAGGAGGTTAACAGGATTAGTAGACCGCCTGATTTTGCATTAGATAAGAAACATATACACACACACTGCATATGTTCATACGACATTAGAAACCTATTAAGGACAATGGATGCTTATGGATGATGTGAGTAGATGGATGATTGGATAGTAGGATACATTCTTCTTAACTTGGAGATTTCGGGGACGAAATTCTTTAAGGAGGGGAGAATGTAAAACCCCGTAATTTAAAAACATTAAAATTCACAAATTAAAGTATACTTAATTTTTGGAAAAAGAATTAAGTGAAATGGGTTGCGCTATTATGTTCGTTTCAAAATTTTGGGTCAAGATAGACATTTGGTTTGCACAAAATGGATACCTTATGAAGATGTTATTAAGCCTTGAAGTTTGTATGCATATGAGAGAAATATATATATAGATATATATAAAAAATTAAATAAGTAAATTTTCAAAAAAGATCAAAACAACGAATCGGGAGGGGCAATATCCGAACCGCACCATTTTTGGAGTCGATCTGAGCCTTGCTGGGTCGACTGGGGGTCGATCCAGGGTGTTTGACTGCCAACCCGTGGCCCGATTCGCCCTAAGGGCTGATGTGGCATCTAAGTGGTCCTAATGATTTATGGGTTTATCTAAGAGCTCTAATCAATTCTAGATATCTATATATACATAGCTAAACCTAAACCCTAATTCATTAACAAAGAGGAATGGTGCCTCCATGCTCCTAAAACCTAAAGTGACCTAGCCTCCACCCTAATCAATCAATTCAACAGAGAAGATAAAGAAAACAAATCAACTCCTACATCAACAGAAAGCTAAATCAACTCCAGAAAATTAGATCCCAGAATTCTCTTTCTTAAACCACGATTTGTGAGTACAGTAATTTTCAGATATGAAATTTAATTATGATCTTGACATGGGTATAAATTTGAATTGGAGATCTATCTTATTCTTGTTTATCAGATCTGTTTTTCTGTGTAGATCCATCTTATTCTTGTTTATCAGATCTGTTTTTCTGTGTAGATCTATCTTATTGTAACTATTCTATATCTCTTCCTTCCTTCTATTCTATAGCCAGGCTACTATGAGCCTGAGATAAATCTCATAAGAGATTGACACGCGAACGCTAAATTTAGGGAAAATATTGAATGATGCATAGTTGGACATAACTGATTTATGACTAAATTGAGAACATAACATAAGTTGTAATTTAAGATCTAGATCTAGGCATACTATATATGATGGTTTATGATTTGGAAGAAGGAGAAGTAATGTATGACAACCTATGACTTGTAATTTGGGGACATAATGCATGTTATAATTCAAGATCTGATTTTGAGGACATAATACATGTTGTAATTTAAGAGCTAGATTTGGGGCATATTTTATATGACGATCTTTAACTTAGGAGAAAAAGGATATGTGTCTTAGGCCTGAAAAAACCTATACTAAAATAGGGATAACTATTAATGTGAATACTCCTAATTCGGATTTTTGGATATTTGACATACGCGGTAATCAACGGCTATAAATTGGCATAATTCATATTGTATATCATGATTTGGAGCTTTTAGAGAATATTCTGTATTGTGGAAAAACTAACTAAATTTGCGCATATGTTATGTTGAGAATTATGACCATAATTTGGGCATGTAAAATGAGGCTTAATTTATGATTAGGCAAGAAATGTTACTAGAATATTAGGATATGTTTAAATCTATTAAATTGCCCAATCCGCTAGATCTGTTGGAATTGAATACTATGATTTGTGTATGTAATCTGTAGGCTCGATCTAAAATTGAGCAAAACATGTTAATGGAACTTTGAATAATCTGCTGTAACTTGTTAAGAAGTTAATTTGTTGAATTGGCATAATTAATCCGATATTGGCATAATATGTGAATGAAAACTTTAGCTACAAATAAGAATGCTGAGACACGAGGTTAGACTCAGTTTGTGGTGAAGCCGGCCCGGACCCAACTGGCTTAACCAGCAACCGCAAATTGTCAGCCTAATGTGAGAGGTCGTAGGCATAAGGATGCTTAGACACGAGGTCCGGTCTGGCTTGTGGCAGAAGTTTGCCCGGAACTACCCGGCACATCCAGCGGCCACAAGCAACCGACCTAATGTGGGAGGTCTATGCATTAATATTTAATTAATGCAAATCTAAGATAAATATGATGCCTAAAACGCGTTGGGTGTATAGGGTTAAAACAACTGGACTGATGAATCTAATAAACCCGTTTCGTGAATCTGTAGGCCCAATACAAAGTTTGGTAAAACAATCTGTAAGTCAGTTATTCTGTATATCTGATCCGTTAGTCTGAGAACTTGTTAATCTGTACATCTGATCCGTCGGTCTGAAAACCTGATAACTTGTATGTCTGATCTGAAAAATAGTTAATCTGAACTTTGTACATCTGAATTCTGTAAGCAAGTTAATTTGAAATTTGTTAGTCTGGGGACACAAGGTTAGGAGGGATAATTACTTGTGTCATCTATTGTTTGGGACCTATATTAGTCAGTAACCCTTTCTGGTATCAAAACTATGACCCAACACTAAGAGGGGTCCGGGCACGCTTCCTGAACTAATTGCAAGAGGTTCACTCTGATAATGGCGAGGGGTGTTGATGGCGCATTCCAACTGGATCATGTGCATGCATGGATCTGGTCTGCTCTGAGGATGTAAGACACGATGACATCTGTAAATAGGTCTGTGTCTATAGGTTGCCACTTTAGGGAGTGATACACCCTTCTGTGAGGCTGGCATAGGGTATTTATGTATTAGGGAGCCGATCGCTTGGGGTAGAATTTAAGGTACACTTTGTTCTGTCTGTTTCTGTTGGGGTACCGTCTATTTCTGTTTGGGTGGTAACACCTGTCTGTTTCTGTGTGGTACCATCTGTTGGGGTGGTAAAGGCCCATTACTAGCGTACACCTAACTCTAATATTCTGTTTCCGTAGGGATTATTCTGTTTCTGTCTCTGATTTCGTTCCTGATTCTGTTTCTGTACCGTCTGTCTCTGTTCGGGTGGTAAAGGCCCATTTCTAGCATCGTGTTTCTGAAGAGATCATTCTGTTTTCTGTTTAGACAACAGGACAACACCTAATTCTGTTATACTAGTATTAATGCAGAGAAGTGAAAATTAAGTAAGGAGCTTAGCTTAGCCTATATCATTCTGTTTCTTTCGTTAACTTTCTACTCCTGTTACGGCTATCTCTCATCCATTTTTATTTACATGTCACGATACTGTTATCTGTTTATATGCTGAAAGTGTAACACCCCACCTCCGTTAAGGTCACTCACAAAGGGAATGCCTTAATTTTGGTGGAGCATTTTAGTAAACAGAACATAAACTTACAAGACAGATAAAACAGTACTTGAAAAATTTATAACTTTATTACAACAGAAACCGAAATAAGCTTGGTCACTTCCTTTCAAATCACAATATCAGAATTCAAGTACAAAATATCAGTCTTGTACAAAAGCATTCAGAATGCATAGTTTAAAATCATAATCCCCACAGAAGAAGACAAGCCATACTTTAAGCACTTCAAGCGGAAGAAATCTGGATCAAGCTAGAGTACTCCCTTCTACAAAACCTGGGGGGAAACGGAAGAAAGGAGGCGAAACAACAAGGGTCAGACAAAAAGTCTGGCAAGTCCAGTGATTTTCAGTTATGAACAGATAACAATAACATGACATGAAAATAAAACTGGATGAGAGATAACAGTTACAGGTGTAGCGGATATTACAGAAGAGCAGAATGACATAAGCTATTTCTTTACACTTCTCTCCACTAATACTAGTATAACAAAATTAGGTGTCACCCTAATGTCTAAACTGAAACAGAAACGGGTACAAAATAATTTCCACAGAAGAGAGTGATGGTAATGGGCCTTTAGCACCCGAACAGAAACAGACAGAAGTAGAAACAGATTAATCCCTACGGAAACAAAATGTAGAATTAGGTGTACACTAGTAAATGGGCCTTTACTACCCCAACAGACGGTACCACGCGGAAGCAGACAGGTATTACCACCCAACAGAAACAGACGGTACCAACAGAAACAGACAGAACTAATGTACCCTAAAACCCTACCCCAAGCGATCGGCTCCCTAATACATAAATACCCTGTGCCAGCCCCACAAAAGGGTTTATCACTCCCCAAAGTGGCAACCTTTAAATGACACAGACCTATTTACAGATGCCACGACGTCTTACATCCTCAGAGGCATACCGGGATCCATGCACGCACATGACCCGGTTGGAACGCACCATCAACACCCCTCGCCATTATCAGAATGAACCGCTTATAATTAGTTCAGTAAGTGTGCCCGGACCCTACCTACTGTTGGGTCAAAGTTTTGATACCAGAAAGGGTCACTTACTAATATGGGTCCCAAACAACAGATGTCACAAGTAAATTCCCTCCTAACCTTGTGTCCCCAGACTAACAGATTTCAGATTAACTTGTTTACAAGTTCAGACATACAGAGATCAGATTTACTAGTTCACAGATCAAAAAATCAAATCAACAAGTTTTCAGACTAACGGATCAGATGTACAGATTTAACAGAATTTCAGATTTGTCTAACTTTGTATTGGGCCTACAGATACATGAATGGGTTTATTATTTATATTAGTCCAGTTGGTTTAACCCTATCCACCCAACACGTTTTGGACATCATTTTTATCTCAGATTTGCATTAATTAATTATTAATGCACAGACCTCTCACATTAGGTCGCTTGCTTGTGGCCGCTGGATGGGCCGGGCGGTTCCGGGCAGACTTCTACCACAAGCCAGACCTAACCTCGTGTCTAAGCATATTATGACTAACTTCTCACATTAGAACCTATTGTTTGCGGCCACTGGATGTGCCGGGCGGTTCCGGACAGGATTACGCCGCAAACTCATTCTAACCTCGAGTTAGCCATGTTCATCTTTGCGGCCAATTAATTAATAATTTACCATTTATGCCCACACCTAATATACATGTCAATTATTCATAACTATAGCCAATTCAGATTATGTCAATAACAGACTAATTATATCAACTCAACAGATATAGCAGATAACAGATTTTGCAGATTAGGCGACTTAACGGATTTAGCAGATTAAGCAAACTAGCAGATTTAGCAGATAACATATTAGGCATCTCAACAGATTTAGCAGTTTAGGCATCTCAACAGATTTAGCAGTTTAGGCATCTCAACAGATTTAGTTTAGCAGATTTGGCATTTTCAACAGACTTAGCAGATGGTAGATTTAGCAGATTTAATATTTCTAAAGGTTCTATTTACATGCCTTGCTTAATCATAAATTAGGCCTAAATAATTATCACGATTCACAATATGATCATATACCCCATGTTTGCATAAATTTACATAACACAGAATATGGACATAATTTGCCATATAAAATATGTTCCCGTTTTGGTTAAACTAGCATTGTACAGCATATTCATCTATAAATTATACCAAATATTACAATGCATTCCATATATCCAAAAATCCCTATTTAGGTGTATTCACACTTAATAGTCCTCAAATCTTATTATAGATTTTAATTTCTACACCTAAGTCACATATCTTCCCCTTCTTAAAGTGTTCCACAAATCTAGGTTTTAATCATGTATCCTATTCTTAAAATCAGATATTGAATTATGTCCCCAAATCACAGATTATCATACATAGCTTGCTCAGATCCAAATCTAGTTTACAACATGTAATATGTATCTAAACTAATTACATGCCTACGGTCAAATTTATGCCCCAATTCCTAAGTCATATGTCCAATGTAAATTTTATGCCTCAACTTCTCAAGTCGTATGTTCAATATTCTTTATGCCACAAAACTCAAGTCATAGGTTCAATTATATGCCTTAGATTTATGTCCTAAGTTCCAAGTTCAACCTATGTTCTTTCCTCAAATCAGTCACATATCGGTCATGCCCATTTCATGCATTGTTCATTTTATTGTCCCAAAAATTTTAGCGTATGTTAATCTCTTATGAGATTGGCTCAAGCTCGTGGTAGCCTGGCTATAGAATAGAAAGCAGAAAGAAATACAGAATAAGGTAGATCTAAACAGAACAGAACAGACATAATCTCAGATTCAGATTTACAATTCATGTCACAATCAGAATTAACGTTTATACTGGAAAATAAATGTACTTGCCTTGATTGGATTCTAAAAGAAAGATAGTTGTAGCGACGTTAGTTGATCTTCTTTAACCGTTGTTGAAGTTTCAAGCTTGAATTGAGTTGCTTAGGTTGATGTTGATTAGCTTCTAGTTTTGATTCCAGCAGAGTAGCGACGCCATTTTTATTTTTATTTAGAACAGAGGCAGAGTAGAAGCAGAATAGAATTGTGTGTAGAGAAGGCTAGGTTTGGGGCTGTTTAAATAGGTTTAGGCAGACGAATCTAGGCATAAAACGAGACCAGATACATAAGAATGCACCTAGGCCCAAAACCAGGTTCGGGGACCAGGTCGACCCCCAGGTCGACTACCCAGTCGACCTGGTCAGGGGGGGTCGACTACCCAGTCGACTCCCCAGTCGACCTGGTCGGGGGGGGGGGGGGAGGTCGACTACCCAGTCGACTCCCCAGTCGACCTGGGTCCTGGGCGGGAAATTTCCCGCCTAGCCCGCTTCTGGGTTAGAATTCGAATTTCGAGCTGGTTTCGATTCTGAAAATTCCTGAAACTTCGGAGGGTCATATCTCCCTCATACGGACTCCGATTCTTGCAAACTCGGACTCGTTTCCAAGCAAAATTCCGAGACGAACGCAATGGCACAACCCGTTTCCCTTGATTCTTATTTTAAAAATTAATTATCCTCTGATTTGTTACTTATACGTTCACAGAAAATACGGGGTGTTACATTCTCCCCTCCTTAAAGGATTTCATCCCCGAAATCTTCAAGTTAAGAAGAATGTGTCCTACCATCCAACATCCATCTACTCAATCATCAATCATTGGCATCCATTGTCCTTAGAAACTTCTAATGTTGTATGAACATATGCAAAAGTGTGTGTATATGTTCCTTATCTAATGCAAAGATCAGGCGGTCCACTGATTCAGTTGACCTCCTTAATGCGAATTATGCTAGTGCCATGAGTCCAACAAGTATGCAATTTTCCTACTCGATACATATCATTTCTATATGAGTGCACAACCATTCAGTCATATGCAACATCCATGTGCTGAGTCAATCATTTTGCATCCACAAAAATTGAAAATGCTCACACATCCATATGCAGTATGAGAGTGTTTTCGAGCCGATATAGTGCCTAGTGTGTGCATATGCATCCACGAGCAACCACTAGCAACCACTTGCATCCACTTGCAACCATCAAACATAACATGTCTCAAACACATGTTTACACCCATTAGTTTCTACCTAAAGTTCGAAGATTCGATCGATAGGATACAGTCGAATGATGGAAGTGAGTACAGATAAAACAAAAACATGGTTCCCATTAGACATGGGTCCTAAGTATCGGCCCCGAAGACCGAAACCAACATCAGATTGTCACCCAGAGGATTACCCTCTTTAGATAATGTCAAAACTGGAAATCTTAACCTTATCAGAAATATTCAGATATTTACAGATTAGTGGTATAGATCAGATTACCGAATGATTCTTAGGAAACTAAGCATGATAAATCCCAGAATGTATGCGTCCTACTTGACGCCTAACACGAATATCTCTCAAACCCCAATCACAAACAGATGAGTCATAACCCTTATGGATTTGGGTCTACAACGGAATCAGAAACAATACTAGTATTAAAGTGCAGAGTATCGATTACAGAATCAAAATGCCAGAATCAGAAAGAGTTTTAACTCAACAATCAGATAAGAAAATTAAACCTTCTACTTAAATTTTCTTATTTCTACCCTATCTACCAGTCCCTTGAGCATTCGCCTGTCCTCCAGAAGTGAGTTCTGCCCTCTGCCCTTGCCCTCGTTTCTTCGGGCAGTCCCTAGTGAAGTGTCCCATCTCACCACAGTTGAAGCAAGTGCCCTTCCTTTTTTTGCAATCCTTGTTCAGATGAGTCGAGCTTCCACAAGTAAAGCACTTTTTCCCCTTCTTATCTTCAGACTTCTCATCCTTCTTTTGTGTTTCCTTTTTGGGCCAAGCTTTCTAATTCTGTGGTTCTTCCTTCTTTGTCTCTTTCGGGCCCTTGTCTTCCTCGTGCAGTAAAGCCATGTCCACCAATTTCTCGTAAGTCGCTCCCATGGGTACATGGGTCATAGCTAGGCTGTGCATTGGCTCATTCAATCCTTTAACAAAGCGGAGAGCCTTTTTATGCTGATTGTTGACTAAATCCAATCCGAACCTAGCCAGTTGGTTGAACTGGTTGACGTATTCCTTGACCGTCATACTTCCTTGCTTAAGAGATAAGAACTTTTCCAGTTGTAGACTTCGTTCAGCTTGCGAGAGGAATTTTGTCTCAAACCTTGTTCTGAAATCCATCCATGTCTCAATCGGCCTCTCGGCGTTAGTGACTTCCCACCAATAGGAAGCTTCGTCTTTGAGCAACCATACCGCCAACTGTACCTTCTGCCTATCGCCCACCTCGAAGATAACGAACAGATCCTCAGTTTCTTTGAGCCAGTTTCTCGCTTCTACGAATGATTCAGTTCCCTTGAAATCCTTTCCACCCATGGCCCTAAAATCTATACAGATATTTGAGAAAGAAATTGCACGAGGAGGGGGTGGAGGAGGGGGATCATTTGCTGGACCTGCGACGGCGGTCCTAGCCTCAAGATATTGACGAACACCCTCTGGTATCTCAGATGCTTCAGACATGCTGAAACGAAAAAGGAAAGATTCAATTACAAAAAGGACTGAAGAAAAGGTATATGGCTCTTGGGGATTATGTTTTTCAAAATAAGCTTTATTTTTGAAAATACTTCCTTTCAAAACCTTTTTGAAAATAGTTTTCAAAAACTTTACCCAATCTGGTAACCTTCGGCTCTGATACCAAGTGTAACACCCCACCTCCGTTAAGGTCACTCACAAAGGGAATGCCTTAACTTTGGTGGAGCATTTTAGTAAACAGAACAGAAACTTACAAGACAGATAAAACAGTACTTGAAAAATTTATAACTTTATTACAACATAAACCGAAATAAGCTTGGTCACTTCCTTTCAAATCACAATATCAGAATTCAAGTACAAAATATCAGTCTTGTACAAAAGCCTTCAGAATGCATAGTTTAAAATCATAATCCCCACAGAAGAAGACAAGCCATACTTTAAGCACTTCAAGCGGAAGAAATCTGGATCAAGCTAGAGTACTCCCTTCTACAAAACCTGGGGGTGAAGGAAGAAAGGAGGCGAAACAACAAGGGTCAGACAAAAAGTCTGGCAAGTCCAGTGATTTTCAGTTATGAACAGATAATAATAACATGACATGAAAATAAAACTGGATGAGAGATAATAGTAACAGGTGTAGCGGATATTACAGAAGAACAGAATGACATAAGCTATTTCTTTACACTTCTCTCCACTAATACTAGTATAACAGAATTAGGTGTCACCCTAATGTCTAAATTGAAACAGAAACGGGTACAGAATAATTTCCACAGAAGAGAGTGCTAGTAATGGGCCTTTACCACCCGAACAGAAACAGACAGAAGCAGAAACAGATTAATCCCTACGGAAACAGAATGTAGAATTAGGTGTACACTAGTAAATGGGCCTTTACTACCCCAACAGACGGGACCACGCGGAAGCAGGCAGGTGTTACCACCCAACAGAAACAGACGGTACCAACGGAAACAGACAGAACTAAGTGTACCCTAAAACCCTACCCCAAGCGATCGACTCCCTAATACATAAATACCCTGTGCCAGCCCCATAAAAGGGTGTATCAGTCCCCAAAGTGGCAACCTTTAAATGACACAGACCTATTTACAGATGCCATAGCGTCTTACATCCTCAGAGGCAGACCGGGATCCATGCACGCACATGACCCAGTTGGAACGCACCATCAACACCCCTCGCCATTATCAGAATGAACCGCTTATAATTAGTTCAGTAAGCGTGCCCGGACCCTACCTACCATTGGGTCAAAGTTTTGATACCAGAAAGGGTTACTGACTAATATGTGTCCCAAACAATAGATGACACAAGTAAATTCCCTCCTAACCTTATGTCCCCAGACTAACAGATTTCAGATTAACTTGTTTACAAGTTCAGACATACAGAGATCAGATTTACTAGTTCACAGATCAGAAAATCAAATCAACAAGTTTTCAGACTAACGGATCAGATGTACAGATTTAACAGAATTTCAGATTTGTTTAACTTTGTATTGGGCCTACAGATTCATGAACGGGTTTATTATATATATTAGTCCAGTTGGTTTAGCCCTATCCACCCAACACGTTTTGGACATCATTTTTATCTCAGATTTGCATTAATTAATTATTAATGCACAGACCTCTCACATTAGGTCGCTAGCTTGTGGCTGCTGGATGGGCCGGGCGGTTCCGGGCAGACTTCTACCACAAGCCAGACCTAACCTCGTGTCTAAGCATATTATGACTAACTTCTCACATTAGAACCTATTGTTTGCGGCCATTGGATGTGCCGGGCGGTTCCGGGAAGGATTACGCCGCAAACTCATTCTAACCTTGAGTTATCCATGTTCATCTTTGCGGCCAATTAATTAATAATTTACCATTTATGCCCACACCTAATATACATGTCAATTATTCATAACTATAGCCAATTCGGATTATGTCAATAACAGACTAATTATATCAACTCAACAGATATAGCAGATAACAGATTTTGCAGATTAGGCTACTTAACGGATTTAGCAGATTAAGCAAACTACCAGATTTAGCAGATAACAGATTAGGCATCTCAACAGATTTAGAAGTTTAGGCATCTCAACAGATTTAGCAGTTTAGGCATCTCAACAGATTTAGTTTAGCAGATTTGGCATTTTCAACAGACTTAGCAGATGGCCGATTTAGCAGATTTAATATTTCTAAAGGTTCTATTTACATGCCTTGCTTAATAATAAATTAGGCCTAAATAATTGTCATGATTCACAATGTGATCATATACCCCACGTTTGCATAAATTTACATAACACAGAATATGGACATAATTTGCCATATAACATATGTTCCCATTTTGGTTAAACTAGCATTGTACAGCAGATTCATCTATAAATTATACCAAATATTACAATGCATGCCATATATCCAAAAATCCCTATTTAGGTGTATTCACACTTAATAGTCCTCAAATCTTATTATATATTTTAATTTATACACCTAAGTCACATATCTTCCCCTTCTTAAAGTGTGCCACAAATCTAGGTTTTAATCATGTATCCTATTCTTAAAACCAGATATTGAATTATGTCCCCAAATCACAGATTATCATACATAGCTTGCTCAGATCCAGATCTAGTTTACAACATGTAATATGTATCTAAACTAATTACATGCCTGCGGTCAAATTTATGCCCCAATTCCTAAGTCATATGTCCAATGTAAATTTTATGCCTCAACTTCTCAAGTCGTATGTTCAATATTCTTTATGCCACAAAACTCAAGTCATAGGTTCAATTATATGCCTTAGATTTATGTCCTAAGTTCCAAGTTCAACCTATGTTCTTTCCTCAAATCAGTCACATATCGGTCATGCCCATTTCATGCATTATTCATTTTATTGTCCCAAATATTTTAGCGTATGTTAATCTCTTATGAGATTGGCTCAGGCTCATTGTAGCCTGGCTATAGAACAGAAAACAGAAAGAAATACAGAATAAGGTAGATCTAAACAGAACAGAACAGACATAATCTCAGATTCAGATTTACAATTCATGTCACAATCAGAATTAACGTTTATATCGGAAAATAACTGTACTTGCCTTGATTGGATTCTAAAGGAAAGATAGTTGTAGCGACGTTAGTTGATCTTCTTTAACCGTTGTTGAAGTTTCAAGCTTGAATTGAGTTGCTTAGGTTGATGATGATTAGCTTCTAGTTTTGATTCCAGCAGAGTAGCGACGCCATTTTTATTTTTATTTAGAACAGAGGCAGAGTAGAAGCAAAATAGAATTGTGTGTAGAGAAGGCTAGGTTTGGGGCTGTTTAAATAGGTTTAGGCAGACGAATCTAGGCAGAAAACGAGACCAGATACATAAGAATGCACCCAGGCCCAAAACCAGGTTCGGGGACCAGGTCGACCCCCAGGTCGACTACCCAGTCGACCTGGTCAGGGGGGTCGACTACCCAGTCGACTCCCCAGTCGACCTGGTCGGGGGGGGAGGGGGTCGACTCCCCAGTTGACCTGGGTCCTGGGCGGGAAATTTCCCGCCCAGCCCGCTTCTGGGTTTGAATTCGAATTTTGAATTCGAATTTCGAGCTGTTTTCGATTCTGAAAATCCTGAAACTTCGGAGGGTCATATCTCCCTCATACGGACTCCGATTCTTGCAAACTCGGAGTCGTTTCCAAGCAGAATTCCGAGATGAACGTAATGGCGCAACCCGTTTCCCTTGATTCTTATTTTAAAAATTAATTATCCTCTGATTTTTTACTTATACGTTCACAGAAAATACGGGGTGTTACAGAAAGTCACTGGACTGATTAGACGTATGTTTGACCTAGTTTGTTTCGCCTCTTTTCTTCCGTTTCCCCCCAGGTACTCAGGCTGGGAACGTAAGAGCTTGACTTAGATTTCTCTCTGTTTGAAGTGCTAGAGTGCTTGAAGTATTGATTGGCTTTGATTTTACCTATTTATGGCATTTTTGTTGGGGATTATGGCTTTAAAATTACGTACTCTGAAGGCTTTTGTACAAGACTGATGTTTATGTACTTGAATTCCGATATTGTGGTTTTGAAAGAAGTAACCAAACTTATTTCTATTTTCTGCTGTAATAAAATTATAAAATTTTCAAGTACTACTTTATCTGTCTTGTAAATTTCTGTTCTGTTTACTTATAACGTTCCATCAAATTTAAGACAATCCCTTTGCGAGTGACCTTAACGGAAGTCGGGTCTTACACTTTCGGTAAAAGCCCACTAGGCCGAAGAAGCTTCAGACTTCGGTCGCATTCCATGGAACCTTCCAATCTTGCACCGCAACTACTTTTGCGGGGTCCAGAGCTAACCCTTCCTTGGATACCACATGTCCAAGAAATCTTACTTCCTCTCTCCAAAAGTGGCATTTGGAGAATTTTTCTTTCAACTGATGTGCTCGAAGAGTATCCATAACTTCTTTCAAATGCTGAGCATGCTCTACCTCACTCTTTGACAAAATCAAAATGTCATCTACGAAGACCACCACAAACTTATTGGGGAACTCCCTGAACACCCTGCTTATCAAATCACCGAAGTAAGCGGGTGCGTTTGTCAGGCCGAAAGGCATGACAAGCCACTCGAAGAAACCATCCGGAGTTCTGAACGCGGTCTTATCAATGTTGTCTTCAGCTACTCTTAGCTGATGAAACCCGGTAGCCAAATCTAGTTGGGAGAAAATCGATGCCCCTACAAGCTGGTCGAAAAAGTCATCTATTCTTGGAAGTGGGTGCCTGTTCTTCTTGGTCAGCTTGTTTAGCTCCCGATAGTCAACGCATAGGCGAAGCAAACCGTCCGCTTTAGTTGCAAACACTACTGGAGCACCCCATTCAGAAATACTCCACCTTATAAACCCCTTCTCAAGCAATTCTTAAACTTGCTTGCTGAGTTCTTTCCTCTCCCTTAGAGCCATGTGCCTAATGGGTAAAGCAACGGGTTTTGCATTATCAACGAGGTATATGCGAAAGTCTATCTCCCGCTTCGGAGGTAACCCCTTCACCTCTTCAAAGACATCCGAGTATTCACGGACTACTCTAACAGGCTGCATATTCTCAATAGACGCATCAAGAGATTCTAGATAGCTAAGAATAACATAGTTCATGCGATTACAAGAAATTTCGAGAGTGTTAACGAGGCGAGTCATGAGTCTAACCATTCTCCTTTCACAATCGAGGATGGCACCATAACTGGATAGCCAATCCATGCCTAGAATCAACCCATAGCCCGTGAAGCCCAAAACATAGGCATTACATCTAAACCTCACACTTGGTATAGAAATTTCAAAATCCAGACAAATCATTGACAAATAAGTTGAGCCCCCAATTGGATTTGAAACAACCAAGGGATTCTCTACTAAACTAGTGTCTAAGTGTAGAGATTCAACTAAAGCAGTAGATATAAAATAGTGCGATGCACTAGAATCAAAGAGTGTACGAATAGGATGATCAAAAAGATAAACTAAACTCTCAACAGAAACATTTCTACCTCGTTCTTGTGGAGGTGCTATGAGAGCGTGAACTTGCCCTCCAGAAGTAGATCCAGCTCTTTGCCCTTGCTTTCTTGGGCAGTCCCTAGCCATGTGTCATGTATCGCCGCAATGGAAACAACCACTGTTGACCCGCTTTTTAGTCAAAGCAGTCACACATGGAATCTCTTCTCAACAATACACTCAAGCGTTGGGAATATCGTCAGAAGACAGGCAGCGATTTGGTCAAAGTCGCATCACAAACAAAGAAAGGCCCGAAACTCCTACCAGATGACCTATTTTGGGCCTGAAAACAGCGATTACGGAGCTAAGCTCTGTAACTCTTGTAGATCTCTGAATTAGCTTCAGTTTGAGCTTTCGTTTGGCTCAATCGGACTTACGGTTTGAAAGTTATGCCCGTTTCCGTGAACGTATGCAGAACCGGAAAACTTGGATTTGTGTAATTGAATCAACCCCTCGGATCGGATCGGAGGTTCCTGTTCGGATCGGACCATATCTTCATGAGTTTGGCACAACACTTCCTGGCATGTGTGATTGGTTCGGCTCGGGCGGGGATGGCGGACCCGACCCGCTGCGCTTCGGATGCTCAGAAGAGCATTGACTCTTTCACTCGAGGATACCGGCTCGATTCGGATAGGACGATCCGACCCGATCCGCCTGTAGCGAGCTTCACCTCAGCTTTGACCGAATCTTCAGGCATAACTGCCTCCTGTTAATCCGGATCGGTTGCCATCTGTTCTAGCACGATCTGAAGGCCACTTCTCCACTCTCTCCGAGATGTCCTCTCCGCTCACCACGTCACACCCGATCCGACCCGGATCAGAGCTCCCATCAGCACCTCTACGCCTATAAATACACCACGAGATGGTCATTTCAAGGGACTTTTTTTCCGGCACTAACACCTCCCGACCACCATTACCAAGTATTCAAGGACTTTGGGTACTCCTCAACTCAATCAAACACAAGGCTATCGTGCATAAATTCAATCTCTTTTCTCCTCTTCTTCATTACAACACAAGGTTATTGTGTATAACTGAATCTCACGGATTGTGAGACACCATTGTAATTGTAATTCCTCAGGATATGAGAAACTATAAAGTGGACGTAGGCTTGGATTGAGCCGAACCACTATAAAAATCTCGTGTGTTCCCTGTTTTTACTGTTTTTTATCTATAATCTGTGATTTGTGAGGATTTCACATAGAGTTTGGGTGTTAGGCCCAAATTTCGGTCTAACAGCCACCATCTTTCTTTTCTTCTTCCTGCAGTCCTTAACCAGATTTCCAGGAATGCCACAAAAATTACACTTCCTCTTGTCATGGGGTTTGTTGTTCTTGCCGCCCTTCTTGGAGTCTGTCTTCTTGCTCTGTGACCCTTCCCCTTTCTTATTTTGAGGTACTTCCACCTTTGTCTCTTTCTTGCCAGCCTTATCTTCTTCTTGTAATAGTGCCATATCCACCAGCCTCTCGTAAGTTGCACCCACAGGTATATGGGACATAGCTACGCTGTGCAGTGGCTCATTTAATCCTTTAACAAAACGGAGAGCCTTCTTATGTGGAGTGTTCACTAACTCCAATCCAAACCTAGCCGGTTGATTGAATTGGTTAACGTATTCCTTGACCGGCATACTCCCCTGTTTGAGAGATAAGAACTTCTCCATTTGTAGGCTTCGTTCAGCTTGTGAGAGGAATTTCATTTCAAACCTCATTCTAAAATCCATCCAAGTTTCAACTGGTCTGTCAGCATTAGTGACTTCCCACCAATAGGAAGCTTCGTCTTTGAGCAACCGTACTGCCAACTATATCTTCTGCCTATCATCCACTTTGATGATATCGAATAAATCCTCAGTTTCTTTGAGCTAGTTTCTTGCTTCCACGAAGGATTCATTTCCATTGAAGTTCTTTTCCACCCATGGCTCGAAAGTCCGTACATATTTTTTAGAAAGCATTTGCACGAGGAGGAGGAGGAACAACAGCAGCTGGGGGAGGAGGAACTTCTGCTGGGCCAGCGACATTAGCCCTAGTCTCTAGGTACCTTCTGAACCAGCTAGGTACTGGCACGCCCTAAACGAAAAAGGAAAGATTCAAAACAAAGAATTAAAAGATAGTGCATATGGCCTTGGGGGATTATGCCTTTTTAAAATAAAACACTTTTTCTTGAAAATTGCTTCTTTAAACTTCTTTTTGAAAAACAGTTTTCAAAAACATTATCTGAACTGGTAAACCTTTGCTCTGATACCAAGTGAAACACCCCACCTCCGTTAAGGTCACTCACAAAGAGAATTCCTTAGCTTTGGTGGAGCATTATAGGTAAAAGACACAGATAACTTACAAGACAGATATATATATAACCAGCGGAAAAACTGACTCTATTTCAATCGTGGTTCATAACAAAACATTACAACAAACTGTTACAAATCATTACATCAAAATCTCCATCTTGATTAGTACATAAAGAAGCATAAAACACAATAAAACTGCATAAATCCCCAAGTAGTAGTGTGTCCAAAGCCATAGACATAGGTAAGAGGTTCCACGCTATACATCACAGGGTCTTCAAGCTTAGAAAGATAAACGGTCCAAATTAAGTTGAGTTATTCCCTCCCTGGGTACCTAGGGGAGCGGAAGAAAAAGAGCGAAAGAAAAATGGGTTAGACATAAGTCTGGTAAGTCCAGTAATTATTCAGAATGTTAACTGATAAGAGAACCATGACTTGAATAAGCTGGACACATGACAATAACAAGGAAATAAGGTAACATAGGACAAGGCTTGAAAAACAAGGTAAGTTAAACTAATCATACAATCGCACTCATGTCCATATTCTCTGCACCTACTAGATATTTCCACCATTATCATGAGTTCAAACCTCGTGATCCTTTTTCATTGATCGGCTCCTACTCGTACGCATTTACTACTTGTGTCCTACGGCCCCACTCGATTGTAGATACATGTGCTGGTCCCAACATGGGGTGTATCAAATTCTATGGTGGCAACCCGGCACGATTCAAGATGCACAATGTACAACTACTGATGCCCAGTGCCTGCTTTTTCCACTCCGGAGTACGTGCATGCCCGTACTCCGTCGGAACCTACACTGACGCACCAACCGCCATTCTTTTGACCGCTTACAATCAGCCCAGTAATTGTGCCTCACCCTGCCTAGTTCAGGGTACCATGATACATCTATGCCGGTTACTACTGAAATGGGTCCCCGTTACTAGGGTTTCCTAGTCAATATGTTAAATTGGTTAAGTGTCAAAGTTAACCTAACCCCACACATCCGTTTAGTTAACATGTTGCATTGGTTAAGTGTTTCATTAATTAACTTAATCCTACCATTCCTGACTTAGCTTTAATTCATTTATTAAAGCACCAACCACTCACATTAGACGGGTATTGTTGCAGTTACTGGATGTGCCAGTCGGGTTCGGGCAGTTTTACACGCAAATCAGTCTAACCTTGGGTTCATTTGGGCTTGATGCACTAACCTCCTACATTATATATATATATATTGTTACAGTAGCCGGATGTGTCGGGCGGTTCCGGGCAGTCTTACATCGTAACTCAATCTAACCTCGAGTTAGGCATATTCGTCTTTTCTAAAATTACATATTTACCTCTTTATATTTTATGTAAATTATTGTCATCCAAGTCAAGCCTCACTTTCCCTTTAAATCAAGTTCGTAATTTTAGGTATAAAAATTTATACCACTTTATGCCATAAAACAATTACATGCTCATGAGCCAAATATGCCAATTATATGTAATTTCATATTTTTTCCCCAAAGTTACCCCCGTTAAACGTTCGCATAAATCATGTAAAATGTTAGGCTCAATACATAGCTTAACTTATACACAAAAGGGGAAAAAGAGGAACATGTAATAATTCCAACATCATAAAAATATGGATCCAGGGTGTCTTTATGCGGTTGAATTTCAAGAATTGAAAGGGGATTGCCACCAACCCGTTGAGTGATTTCATAACAACAATTGAAGTCACCCAGGAGGAACCAAGGATGAGACGACTGTCTTAAAGAGAGGATCGATTTGAACAAGTTTTTTCTGGGAGAAGCGCTGTTTGCAGCGTAAATGAAGGTCATAAAGTGCTCCGGAATGCCATACTCTTGGAATAATAAAAAGAGGGATGGTCCGCGCACCTTTTCCCTTATTGATCTTGGTTTTTGCAATGACAAAGCCTTTGACTTTTGGCCTGCCCTCCAATGTAACTTGCCTCCTCCAATTCTTTCCGACCATTCCCCCCTTATCCTCCACCTGAGTGAGCAAAACATGAAAGGCAATCCAAGTTTTAAATTTTTTAACACCTGGGTTAATGACCCTGAATTCTTAGACCTTGTCAAAGGAATTTGGGAGAAACCATGTCATGGTAATCCTCTTATTATTTTGCAGGCGAAGATGAGGAATACAAAGAATCAACTGAAACACTGGGCGAAACATAAGTATGGCTGTGGTAACAACCAAACCACCATATGGAGAGAAAGACTAAAACAATTACAAACAGTAATGACGGCAGATCCGGCGAATCATAACCATTCGATCAATGAAAGTGAAGCTTCTAAGCAGTATAATAGAGCACTCAACGTGGAAGACGCAATGATCAAGCAAAAAGCACGTATCAAATGGAGGATTGATGGTGATAGTAACAGTTCTTTCTTTCATGCATCTCTCAAAAACAAGCAATGCAGAGACAACATTGTTAGAATTGAAGATAGTGAAGGTGCAACACATGTTACGCAAGGTGATGTCAATAAAGCTTTTGTTCTTCATTTCTCTAACCTTTTTGGTAACAGTGACAACTTCCATCCAAATTTCGAGTTGATTGATCCATATATTCTCCCCAAACTATCTACATGTGAACGACATTCTCTTTATAATGAAGTCAATGATAGTGAAGTCCATGAAGCAATGATGTCTCTCAACAGTAAATCCGTAGGTGGTCCGGATGGATTCAATGCATTTTTCTACTCCACTTGCTGGACAATAATTGGCCAAGATGTGTGTAATGCGGTTAGACATGTCTTCTTAAAATCCAGTGTGCTGCCGTCATTCAACGCCACAAATATTGCGCTCATTCCTAAGGTGAAGAATCCTACAAAAGTAACCGATTATAGACCTATCTCCTGCTGCAATACGCTTTACAGGTGCATTTCTAAAATTATTGCATCTAGGATGAAGAGAGTGCTCCCGTCTTTAATCTCGCCTAATCAAGCAGCGTATTTGCCTGGTAGGAGTATTTTAGATAATGTTCTACTCTTGCATGAACTTTTAAATGGTTACAACCATTCGAACATCAGTCCTAGGGAAATGTTCAAGATTGACATTATGAAAGCATTTGATATGATACAGTGGGACTCAATCGTCAGAATCTTAGGCTACATGAATTTCCCACATCATTTTGTTAGCTGGATTCTAACATGTATATCGACAGCTCATTTCTCAATACTAATCAACGGCTCTCCTGTCGGATATTTCAAAAGTAAACAAGGTATAAGGCAAGGAGAACCCACCTCTACATATATTTTCATTGTTGTGATGGAGGTGCTTACTCAAATGTTGAATCGAAAGATTGACGAAGGTTCTTTTAAATTACATCCGATGTGCCAGCATCCAAGAGTCTCCTCTTTAATGTTCGCCGATGACCTGGTTATCTTTTGTAATCCTACAATTCAGACCATAAATACTATATTCAAGACCCTTGAAGACTTCTATGCTATGACTGGTTTGAGGGTGAATATTCAAAAATCTAATATGAGAGCCGCAGGAATAACTGATATGCAATTGCAGGGAATTCAAACGAGAACTGGTTTAATATGCAGTACTGACAATCTTTCATATCTTGGTCTTCCTTTAGCCACGTCTAGAATTACGATCTCACAATGCATGCCTCTCCTAGATAAAATAACGACCAGACTGAACAACAGGAGTACTAGATTGTTGAGCCAAGCGGGTAGATTAACACTTGTTAAGTCTGTCATCTTTTCAATGCAAGTTTACTGGGCGAGGACGTTCATACTCCCAACCAAACTGGTATCCATGTTACGAACGGCAATGATGAAATTTCTTTGGAAGGGGACAACTACTAGGAGATATTTGGCACCGGTTGCTTTCAATAAGATTGAACGACCCATTTATAAGGGAGGACTAGGCATCTTAAACCTAAAACAATGGAATAAAGCTGCTCTGGTAAAGCATTTAGATGACTTTCTTAATGGCACTAATAGCATTTGGGTTCTCTGGTCCACGTATAATGTAATAAAGGGAAGATGCATATGGACCATGACTCAGCCTCAGAATTTAAGTTGGGTATGGAGAAGCCTTTTCAGAATAAAACAACAGTTATTGCCTTGCTTCAAATATGCGGTCTCGGAGAATTCGAACGTCCTGCTTTGGGAGGATCCTTGGTTGGAAAACGGCTTGATACTAAGTAACACACTCACTCACCTGGAGATTCTATCCACTGGTATTAGTCACCATGCCAGGAACAGTGACTATGTGAATGATGGCATAATCTGCCTACCTCAGTCTTCGGTTTCCACTATTAATGCCTTATGGAAAAAAGCCCGACAGATTAAACTCAGCAATGAAGACACAACCGTCACTTTATGGTGTAATAAAGGGAACAAGTTTAGCATTAATAGACTTTACAACTTCTTAACTGGCATATGTGACATGCCTTCTTGTTCTTGGAGTAAGAAGATATGGAAGAGAGATAACCCTCCACGTGAAAACCTTATGCTATGGAAAGTAATTAACAAATCAATGTTTACCAAAGACAAGCTCCTTCTTCGTGGTATCACTTGCGATCAAGTGTGTGTTTTTTGTTGCGTCGATAATGAAAATATGGAACACTTATTTTTCCATTGCAATGTTCTTTATAAAATCTGGGAAGATGTTTTGTCTGATATTGGGAGAGAGGATGCTTGTCAGAACTTGGTCTTACAATGGAGAAAATTACATAAACAAACTGGAAGTAGAAGAGGTAGAGGACGGTTACTTAATTTTGTGCTGAAAAAATTCTTGTACACGGTTTGGAGGGAAAGAAACACTTATGTCTTTGACCGAGACAGAGCAAAGAATAGTGCACAGCTAAGAAGTCATGTTAGGCGAGTTATAAGAGATGGAGTTAGAAACCTTAACTTCACTTTTGAACCTGGAATTCTCAGCAAACTTATGTAATATTTGTCTTGTTTTTGTTGTTTTCTTGTTCTTGGACAACCGTGTCCCGGTTCTTTAATAAAAGTGGTAGGGGTCCACTCAACCCCGTAAGCCTTGCAAAAAAAAATATGGATCTAACTGCACATGTGTCATATGAATATGGCGTAGAACAATATACATTTAATTATGAACTTGCAAATTTTGATCTACTTAACATGAATCATGAAATAGGGGTTTTACATAGAACTACATAAACTTAAAATTAGGCATGTAATTGTGAACTTTGCAAATTAGTTGGATCTAATCTAACATGAACTTTGTCATATTAGCATGTAGTTTTAGTCATATATGCGATCATGGTTGAACTTGCATAAAATTCCCAAATTGACTTACAACATATAGGTTTCATTACCAAATCATGTGACATGAAATGTCATCACCAAATTATACAACATAGTATGTCATCGCCAATTTACACAATATAATATCCATCGCCAAATTATACAATACGGAATGTCATCGCCAAATTACACAATATGATATCCATCGCCAAATTATACAATATGGTATGTCATCACCAAATTACACAATATGATATTCCATTGCCAAATTATAATATGTCATTGCCAAAGTATATAACATAATATGTCATTGACGAATTATACAACATATTGATTTATTGAAAAGCATTTAACATTTATCATTATATTACATACAACATGATCACAAACATGTTAAGAGTCACGGTCTTAATCAATTCAGTTTAAACAAAAAGGATAGGCATAGATTTACATTAGGCGATGTTCTACATCCAGTTATTTAGTCACAATTCTAGTATCATTTAGGTCTAAATGATAACTGGACTTACAGAAAGGAGGCTAGTCTTGAGTTCTAGGATCTGTATTCTGAAATTGAATAGCCCTTCTTTGTTGTAGACTTTGAATTCTCTTAGTTGAATTAGACTTGATTTGTAATTCCTAACTTGCTTTCTTGTTGAAAGAGAATGGCGGCTATTCTAGGCTAAGCACTGACAGCATGACGGTCTTAGGAATATTTTTTTGTGGCTTTAGGGTTTAGATTTAGGTTGCTTATATTGAAGTTTGATTTAATAGGAGCCGTCAGATTAACTTAAAGCAAAATAAAAGCCATTCAAACCTAAGAGAACCAACCAGAACGTGCCACACAAGCCCTAATGAAACAACAATTCGTTACAGGAGAAAACACGTCAGATTTCAGATCTGACCCAAGGAGGAGGTCGACCCCTAGGTCGACCCCCAGGTCAACCACCAGGTCGACCTGTATGGGGGGAGATCGACCCCCTGGTCGACCTCCTGGTCGACCTCCTGGTCGACCTCCTGGTCGACCTAGCCTTCGGGGGGAAATTTCCTGCCTAGCCCGCTTCTGCTTCTGATTTTGAATTTTGAATTTTTTGAACTTTATTCTAAGCTGTTTATTTAAATTCTTGATTTTTCTGAAGGTCATAACTCCTTCATACGGAATCTGATTTACGCAAACTAGGACTCTGTCTCAAGCAGAATTCCAGGACGAACGCAATGGCGTAACCGTTTCCCTTAATTCTCACATTTGTAATTAATTATTCTTTAATTCATTACTTCAATGTTTACAGAAAATACGGGGTGTTACATTCAAATAAATGTAGATGACGACGGTCTGTGCAAACTCCTCAATTTCACAGTACAAAGGCAAAGACTGTTGCCAATTAGAGTGACAATAAAAAATATCATATAAGTAGCATGATGATCATACAAGTATGCAACAAAGGGATATTAAAGAGCATTTGACAAGCAACTTACAGGCATGTTACTGAAAAATTATAAATTCAAAAGGCTGTGTGTATTCAATAGGAAAAATGTTTACTTGTATAACCCTGCAACGACCTAGTTAAAATCACAAGAATCCTCATGAAAATCCACAAGAGACAATCTTGGTTAGTATTTAAGTCCTTCAAACTGTACCCAGGGTTATCAAATTCATACTTCAGATTAAACCAAAGCAAGATTAAGGAGAAAATATTACCTGCAAGCAAGAGGACAATCTCAAATCTAAGCGAGTGGGCTTCCCTAATCAATCTTGAAGTTGTAGAGCTTGGGTGAGGGTACCACACACGGCTGTAAGCCGAAACTTTGTAAGGACAAATATAATTGAAAGCTTCGAAGGTAATCGGAACAACGAGTAAGATTGTCTAGAACAATACCACCATTAAAAGCTTCTCTGGAGAAAAAGAAAAGAATAGGAAACGAGAAAGTAAGAAGGCAGTATATAAAGTAAGAGGAAGGCTAAAAGGCCCAACAGGCCAAATCGGCGCGTCGGCTCGCTCGCTCGATTATACTATGTAAACGAACCACCTCAACTTCAACCAATTATATCGGCACACGAGCGACTGAGAACCCATTCAAACATACATATATGTGAGCCATGTAAAAGCACGACTGCCACGTGAAAAGTTTGACTTAATCCATCGAACGTTTGCACATTTAATTATTTCGAAGCTTGAATTTTTTTATGAAATTACAAACTTCAAGGGGCAAATGTTATCCCTCAAAAAATTCGTGCACACATTAGATGATTAAGTATGAGTTAGAGGCACAAGACAAACACTCGAGTCGGATGAGCATCATAACGAGTTTGTTCGCACATAAGTTAAGGGTCGAGCACGATGTAAGAGAAGTCACTCATTCCTATATCGAAAGGGTCGGTCGTAAAAGACAAGGAGAAGAATTGGCTTCGGTCACACGTTCCTCTCTGTACTCATTCTTTCATGCTACCCCGATCGATCATACGTAGCAGGGAACGCAAAGATGCCAGAGGTCGCACATGCATCCCATGATCGCTCATAAATTGCAACCCAAGTCGCTCGCTCAGTCCCCAATCAGTCACTAATGCTTCAATCATATGCTACCAGATGCCAATTTTAGATTGATCGCACATATGTCTGCTTAACAAGCCTCAGTTGGTCGCCCGTTCATTTACAATCAGATACAGATGCTCCAGCCGGATATTATCTATTGGTTAATAAAAGGCTCAGCAAAATGACCTGTTCGGTCGTTTTTATACTAACGATGAAGCTTTGACAAGTCGCCTGTACACTCCTCACATGTTCGCCCATTCAATATGCTCAGATCTATGCAGTCGCCCGCTCCCATGAAGCCGCTCGTGCGGGACAACTGAATACAAATATCGATAGATGGCTACAGCTAGGCGGTGGCATTTTCATAATTAATGAAACAAGCGACCCAAATCCCGCATATATGAACTTTAGCTCATTCAAGAGAGCTGATCTATAAATAGACCATGGTTGCGACCATAAGGAGGGTCGACTCCTTGCCACCACGAAGTGCTGCTGAGTTCTTTCCTCCATTAATCCTTAAACATTTCAACCATCATCATGATCTACACTCAAAGGATATTCATCCATTTTGCCATGGCATCCATTAGAATCCTATAAGTGAGAAAATATCAAAGAAGTCCTCCAGCTCCATCGCTCACCCACCCTTCTATTCTCCTCCATGGATTCTAGCATTCCTCCATTGAATCCCGTAAATTTAAGCGAAGTTTGTATGTGAGAGTGAGGATAGTTTGAGAGAATGTATAAACAAAGAGAGTTTATATGCTTTGTAATCGTTGTCATGATAATGCAATCTACCTTCATAGTGGATGTAGGCCGAGCTTAGGACCGACCACTCTAAAACCTTTGTCTTCATTTTATTTTCCTAGTTTTTTGCTTGTGATTGCGGCTCCATCTATTTTCTAACCACATTGGTGAAGCTTGATTCTCGTACCATTGGTGTTTGAGTCGTTTTTGGTGAAAACTCTAGGGTTAGAGGAATGTTTGTGGCGGGTGGAAAAATAAAAAAGAACCATTCTCTAACTCCTTTCATCCCTCCCATAACCCTAATCCCAAAATGGGTTATGGGCCTAGCTGCTAATTACCCTATTAAGCCCGATTAGGCTGTTTTTCCATCTCCAAATCTTATTTCAGCCATATCTCAAAACCGTAAGTCCGTTTGATTAATGTGACCACTCTACGGAAAGGTAAACCATCACACGAATCCAACGGAAGTAGTTCCATGTCAAAAACCCTTACCAATCAAAAGGTATAGGCAAAAAAAGATACGCTAGGGTTAAACGGTCATTTAAAATTCGACAAAAATCGTGAACATGAGAAATGACCCCAATAGTCGTTTCCTAAAGGTACACGACCATATGACTTCGTATGTGAATGAAATAAATATTCTACAATCCTCTGATGCGTAGAATACGGGTCGTTACGCCCTCCCCCCTTAAGAAATTTCACCCCGAAATTCCCTTAACCAAAACATACAATGGTGGCCCGCATGCCTATTAACCATTTACAAACAATCAAACATACATAATAACATCAAAAGCCTATCCTAGCATGCGGTTTACTATCAAGGGAATAACTATACCACGATTAAAACCTTACCAGGCAAAGAGTTAGGGATATGACTTCCATATGCTTTCCTCGGTTTCCCAAGTACAGTCATTCTCATTATCGCCCTACAGGACCTTAACCAATTTCACCGTCTTCCTTCGAAGTTGCTTCGTATCATGTCCGACAATACGAATCGTTATGTGGCTTCCAACTTCCTTAGATTCCACCTCGATATCATGTAACTAATCTGTGAAATAGTCATATCAGAATCATGCATGAACTTCCTTAACTGGGAAACATGAAATACGTTGTGCACTCCCGCCATCTTGTCTGGTAATCCAACTTTATACGCTAAATTCCCCACCTGCTCGAGAATTGGAAATGGACCAACAAACCTTGGTGCCAACTTACCTCTCCTACCAAATTGAATCACACTCTTTAACGGAGAAACTTTGACGAATACCAAGTCGCCAACCGAGAATTTCAAATCCCTTCATCTTTTATCATCATAACTCTTCTGCCTATCTTGGGCAGCCTTCATTCGGTGTTGAATAACCTAGAACTTATCTAAAGTTTCTCTTATTATATTTAGCCCAAGCAGAAATCTCTCATTGGTTTCCAACCAACATGATGGTGAGATGCACAATCTCCCGTACAAAGCTTCAAATGGAGCCATACCAATACTGGATTGATAACTATTATTATATTGGAACTCAACTAGATGCAAATGGTCATCCCGTGACCCTTCAAAATCCAATATACAAGCTTTTAAGAGGTCCTCTAATACACAATTCACCATCTCTGTTTGACCGTTGGTTTGGGGATGGTATGCGGTACTGAGATGTAATTATGACCCTAACACCTCTTGTAAGCTCTTCCAAAACCCACTAGTAAATAACGGATCTCGTTCACTTACAATACATTTGGGTACTCCATGAAACCTCACTACCCATTTCATATAGAGTTCCACTTACTTAGTTGTCATTCTATTCGACTTGACCGGTATAAACCTTGCGCTTTTGGTCAATCGATCCACAATCACCCAAAAACTATCATGACCCGATCTAGTCCTTGGTAAACCATCGATAAAATCCATTGAGACTTGTTCTCATTTCCATTCGGGAATTTCTAGCAGCTGTAACAAACTACTAGGCTTCTTTTGCTCGGCTTTAACTAACTGGCAATTCATGCACTTGAATATAAACTCCCAACGTCTCTCTTCATCCCTTCCTAGTAGTAGGTCTACTTCATGTCTCGATACATTTTGTTTCCACTAGGATGTATGGTCAGTTTCGAGTGGTGACACTCTTTAAGCACTTCATCTCTCAATCCATTAACGTTGGGTACAACTAGCCTCCCATTCTTTCGAAGTCGTATCTCTTGGTCAAGACCATACTTGTTCATTCTCTCGCCATCGATAACCATCTCTACCTTGGAGATGATTCCCAATAGATTAGGATCATTCCTCTGACTGGAACCAATCCGCTTAATCAAAGTTGGTCCGATCATCAAATTTGCTGACATCTCTGGATCCAATTTGCACTTAGGTCTGAAATCATAACCCGTTATATACTCTAGTTGCTTCCATTCTAGAAACATAGCCCCCAAACTGGCATGTCCCCTACTCAATGCATTAGCTACCGCATTACCCTTCCCGGGTGTGTATGCGATATTGAAATCATATGAAGCCAAGAACTCTAACCATCTCCACTGACGGAGATTTAAATCCTTTTGAGGGAAAAGGTACTTTAATGACTTATGATCAGTAAACAACTCAAATCTTTCTCCTAAGAGATAGTGCCTCCACATTTTCAACGCGAACACGATCGCTGCTAATTCCAAATCATTAGTAGGATATCTTTTCTCGTGCGGCTTTAGTTGCCGACTAGCATAAGCCCCAACCCTGCCTCCATGCATCAGTACAGTACCAGTTTGATACCATAGGCATCCGTGTATACCGTCATCTCTTCGTTCCCTTTAGGAATAACTAACACTGGTGCATACGTTAACTTTTCCTTTAGGCTCTTAAATGCATTCTCACACCTTTCGTCCCAAACGAAAGCTTGATTCTTCTTGGTCAACTGAGTTAACGGTGCTGCTATCTTAGAGAAGTCTTGGATAAATTTATGATAATATCCAGCTAACCCCAAGAAACTTCTAATGTCTGTTGCATTCTTGGGCGTAGACCAATCTTGCACCGTAGCCACCTTCGCATGATCCACGGCAATACCATTCTCCGAGACACCATGGCCCAAGAATCTCACTTCCCTCCTCCAGAAGTGACACTTAGAAAATTTTGCTTTCAATTGGTGTTTCCTCAACACCTCCATCACTGTCCTCAAATGTTCCTTGTGTTCTTCCTCTGTCCTCGAGTAAACCAAGATATCGTCCACGAATACAAGACCAAACTTATTTAATTGATCTCTGAAAACTCTATTCATAAGATCCACAAAATATGCGGGTGCATTGGTCAACCCGAATGGCCTGACCAGCCACTCATAGAATCCAAACGGTGCTTGAAATGTCGTTTTAGGTATACTCCCAACTGCTACTCGGAGCTGATGAATACCTGTCGCGAGATTTGACTGGGAAAAACACTCTTGCTTCATTCAGTTGATCAAGCATGTCATCTATCCATGGAAGAGGATACTTATTCTTCCTAGTCACCTTGTTCAGCTCACGGTAGTCTACACATAAGCGAAGGAAACCATCGGCCTTGGTAGCAATACTAGTGCTCCCCACTTGGAAACACTCCTTCAGATAAATCCCTTCTTCAAAAGATCGCCCACTTACACCTCGAGCACTCGTTTCTCTCTTGGCGCCATACGACGAAGTGGCATCACTATAGGTCTGGAATCTTTCACTAAATCAATCCGAAACTCAATCTCTCGATGTGGTGGAAGTCCAGTCACTTCCTCGAAGATGTTGGGATACTCACCAACAATAGGCACATCTGATAACTCATCCTGCGGGATGTCAAGGGAATGTAGAAAACTAGCCATCACCTCATCACTAGGTAGGCAACTCAATACCACCCTCCGGCCATCGTCCGCCCTAATGGTCACCGATGACTCCTCACAGTCTACCACCACTCTATATCTTTGGAGCCAATCGACTCCTAAAATAATGCCAAACCCAGTAAAGCTCAAAACAAAGCAATCACAAGCAAACATACATCTATGACTCGATAAGACAAAATTACAATAAATCATGCAAAGGCTAGTTGAACCACCGATCGAGTTCATCACAACTAAAGGTCTATCGACAATCTCAGGTTCCAATTCCAAACTAGCTACTAGTTCACTAGACACGAATGAATGGGAAGCCCCGGTATCAAACAACACTCAAACAGAAACATCATAAATAGAAAACATACCTTGAATAATGTAACAACCCGAATTTTAAACAATGTGTTAAGACAAGAATCAAGGCAGAATTAAATGTTAAAATCTGAATCAGGAGAAACGGGTTGCGCCATTGCGTTCATCGCGGAAAAATACGCGAAATAGAGTCCGAAATTTCGTAAATCGGAGTCCGTATGACCAAGATATGGCCTCGCGAAGTTTCACGAAAAATTCGAAAACGAAAACAGATTCAAATTTCAGAATTCAGAAGAGGCGGGAAAATTTCCCGCCAGACCAGGGGAGGTCGACTGGGGAGTCGACCCCCTGCCAACCAGGTCGACTGGGGAGTCGACCCCAGGGTCGACCTGGGGGTCGACCTGCCTGGTCGGACCCAGGCAACCTGGTGCACCTGTTTTACTGTTTGGCTCGGTTTTGGAGGCTTGTGACGATTTTTGAGGGCTTGGATCCATCCTAGGGTTAATCTAACAGCCTAAAATACTCCTAATCTCTATAAAAAGACCCCTAAGCCTACCCTAAACCCTCAAAAATCACTCATGCCACGAAGTGCTGCCCAAATCTCCATTGATCATGGCCTCCATCTCCAACTTCAAGAGCCTATGCATTCAAACAAGATCCGAATCAAATGTGCTAGCTTGCTACATCAAATCAAGGGAGTGGATCAACGTTGCTATGGCGATTTCATGACGGTTCTTCATCAAAGGAGCCACCTTTCTTCGTCAAAATGGTTCATGCTCCTAGTCCTCTTGCCACGCTATGTAAGTTCTAGCTACTTGTAGATTCTAACGGTGGTACTAATGTGACATGGGATAAAATGCGATGAAACATAAGTATGCTAGCCTATATGAACCTTGTCATGTCTCTTTTGCTTGAACCTATGACTTTGGGATATGCTTAGTGACTTAATCATGCCATTCATGCTATGTTTAACCTAGTATATCTTGCATGTTTGAATCTTTATCTATGAAATGTTAGCATGAACCTTTGGGAACCACTTGACTTGTGAAAACGTTGGCAAAGACTTGACTTTGGGGCTTATGCATGTAAATGAACCCAAACCCCTTATGTATCATGCATATTTGTGGCCAAATTCACTTATGACACTATGCATGTTTGTGGCCAAATCCTCTTGTGAAACTATGCATGCTTGTGGCCAAATTCCCTTATGATACTATGCATATTTATGGCCAAATTTCCTTATGATACCATGCATGTTTGTGGCCAATATGTTGGCATAATACCCTACTATGTGACTCGCTTCCACTTGGGTTGGAAATACGTTTGGGTAGTTTAGGAAGAACGTGGGTATGACATGAAAAACTTGACATGGGGTTTACATGAGAACATGACATTCATGATACATTTAAATATGGTCATGACACGTGGGAAAACATGGAACTTGAACTAGACATGGGTGGGTTGTAAGTGTGAAAAGACACTAGACCAAACATGAAAGTGGCCAACTCGAGGTTGGGTTGAGTTTGTAGCATAAATCTACCCGGACCCGCCCGGCTTAACTAGTGGCTACAAACAATAGGATCCAATGTGAGAAGTTGGTCATGTCGCGCTTAAGACCCGAGGTTAGACTAGGTTGTGGTGTAAAACTATCCGGACCCGCCCGGCTTAACTAGTAACCACAACAAGGTCTAATGTGAGAGGTTGAGAGTGCATTAATTAAATTAATGTCACATGATAAGGTTAAGTAAATTTGACTAATGACACTTAACCGATATGACACGAATGGGTAGGTTAAGTGGGACCGGGCTTGATTTCTTAATGACACTTAACCATACAAGACAATTAGGGGATGGGGTTAAGTAATTTACGCTTAACTAATCCGACTTGGTAATTAGATGGGGTTAAGTAATTAAGACTTAACTAATCTAAACATGGTAATTAGATGGGGTTAAGTAATTAAGACTTAACTAATCTAAACACGGTAATTAGACGGGGTTAAGTAATTAAGACTTAACTAATCTAAACACGGTAATTAGATGGGGTTAAGTAACCTATACTTAACTAATCTAAACACGGGAATTCGATGGGGTTAAGTTAAACACTTAACCAATCTAAACTTGGTAATTCAATGGGGTTAAGTAACCAATACTTAACCAATTTAACATGATAATTTAATGGGGTTAAGTAACTTATACTTAACCAATTATACGTGATGATTTGATGAGGTTAAGTAACCTATACTTAACCAATCTAATAGGTAGACCTGATAGGGTTAAGTCACAAGACCTTTTAAAAGTAGGCTTAACCATTGTATTATGATTAGTGGATGGGGTTAAGCTAACCCATACTTAACCAATCCGACTCGATAATCTGATGGGATTAAGATAATCTATGCTTAATCAATCTAACATGATAATCTGATAGGGTTAAGACAAATAAATGCTTAACCAGTTTGACTTGATAAGGTTAAGTCATGAGCTTCTTGGTACACTTGACCAACCTGTAGGGCTAATCCTTGAACTTGAGTACTTAGCCAATCATGACATGATTCGTAGGCGGGTTAAGTCATGAACTTGGATAACAACACTTAACCCATTTGACAAAACCCTAGCTCAGGGGACTAGGTTGGAAATCGTAGTTAACAAGGATAGCGGAAAGGGGGCTAAGTGGTAAACCTTAGTTAAGGGTAACTAAGTAATAATTCTTAGCTAAGGTCATGGGACTAGTTCATAAAGAGATGAGTAACCTGGTACGGTAGGTCATCGCTTAGTATACGAGGAGGAGCAAGTTATCTGACTTGGATAAAAGCTCCAGCGAACTGGGTGACTAAGCGGAAGCTTCGGGGAACGTGAGGGTACTCTTGGTATCCCTCTGTGAGGTGGCAAGGGGTCCATGAAACCCGGCCTCACAGGGGTTAATGTCTGCGGTAGAAGAGCCAAGAGTATGCCTTGGTTGCTATGCGAGTGACCTAAAGACTGGGATGGATTAGCGTGGAGTCGACGATACTTGATTTTGCCCCGGGATAGCATGTCGCCGACTACCTACCATCTTTAGTCAATCGTGTACGTACGGAAAGGCAGGGAACTCCCAAAAGACCATATACTAGCTATTGAGTTATGGGTGAGGTTGGCTATCTGGAAGTGGGCATCGATGGGCCTTAGTGAAGTTCTCATACATGATTTTTCTTGGATTGCCTTTCAGTAGTTGAGGGAGGGGTCACGTGGGACCATAGCCACGGGTACAAAACAGACCTTGATATCTGCATCAGCAGACGACTTAAAGCTCCCGACCGAGTTCTGTATTTCTTGATTTGCCCTGGCACGGAACTCGGATGGCACATTGAGGAACATGTGCGTCTAGACATGGAAAACGATTCACGATACATACGCGGGAAAAAGGGGGCGGTTGACGGGTGGCATAAACCCTTGTGGCCCTAGGTGGCTTAACCCAAACCGAGACACGGAAACGTTCATTAGGTAGCATAATCCCTAGTGGTCCTAGGTGGTATAAATCCTAAGCGAACGCGCGATAGTTCATGGTAAGGAAACATAACTAGATCAAGGGTAGCAGTCCAAAATAACCTCAAGGATAAAACGTTTACATGGGAAAGCCCGTATGGCCTACGGCAAAGGACTGAACTTATACATGGAAAGAAACATACGAGTTGGGAAAACCTACATATGCTATATATTAGGTTGACATGGACCATTACATGACATTGAGCAAGGGACATTCATAGTTGACACTTGACGCGGGTTGGGATACTAGTACGAGGGGTGCAGAGCAAATATACATGATAAATCCGTGGGATGTTAAACATGATAAGTACCTTGGGGTAGTATACTTGATAGAAACCTGACGATGTGATACCTTGATTTATCTTGACACCGTAGTTTATCATGATACCTTAGTCTATCTTTCTACAATAGTTCATCC
Organism: Allium sativum; assembly: GCA_030737875.1. Taxonomy (NCBI): domain Eukaryota; kingdom Viridiplantae; phylum Streptophyta; class Magnoliopsida; order Asparagales; family Amaryllidaceae; genus Allium; species Allium sativum. Next base: position 184,295,795 of record CM060925.1, on the reverse strand, counting down.
AGTTATCTTGGCTTAGCTTACCTATCTTGTTGTCATCCTTATGTTTACTTTCAGTTTATGTATGTCATGTTACCTTTACCTGTTTTTATACTGGAAGTAGATAGGACTTACCAGTCTTTATGACTGACCCCGTTTTCTTTCGCCTCTTGTCTTCCATTTTCCCCCCCAGGTTACAAGGAGGAAATGCTATTGTTAGTTCGGACTTCTTCTGTTTGAAGGTCATCATGTATGGCTTGGACTTTTCTTGGCTATGGCTACTTTACTGTTTCACTTGGGGAATAATTTATGAAAAGGTTTTATGCTTCTTTATTATTGCAAGACAGGTTTTGATGTATTCTGATGTAAAAGGCTTTAGACCTTATTTTATAAGGTAATGAAATTTGTTTTACTTCCGCTGTTTTATATATATATATATATGTTCTGTCTTGTAATATCTCTGTGCATGTTTACCTCGATAATGCTTTACCAAACCTAGTGCATTCCCTTGTGAGTGACCCTAGCGGAGGTGGGGTGTTACATTTGGTATCAGAGCAGAAGGTTACCAGAATGGGCAAAAGTTTTTAAAACCTTCTGAAAACTATTTGAAAAACCGTTTACAAAGAGGCATTTTTCAAGAAAAGTTTTTAAAGGCTATTCCCCAAAAGCCATTAGCACTATCCTTTGATTCCTTGATTGAATCTCTTTTCCTTTCTTTCCTCCATCTGTAGTCACAGTAGTTCTGACTGTGACTAATCTTTGTCTAGCCATGTAGGTGTTTTCCGTACGATGGAGGTGGTTCTCGAGAGACCTGTTGCCGTGGTACAAGGAAGGATAATAAGAGTAAGGACGCGAGCTTAAGGATAAGCAACTTGTTGGTATGGCTTAATCCATCAAGGAGGACAAGGACAAGATCATCGGAGAGGGCAATTGTACGCTCCCACTTCTAGGGTACCTAAAAGAAATGGTACCGTTTCTGGTAAAGGTTTAGTCGTTCTTTTCTATCATCCCGTCCAGACTTTGTCTTGATCATCGTATCATTTAAGTCTGCTTGGATAGTTGAGTCTCTGCACCTTAGTACTAGCATGGTAAAGGATCCCAGTTTTGTCCCAAAAATCTGGTTGGAGAGCTGGTCCATTTCTTCATGACTTGTTTGGATTTGAGAATGACATGTCTCAGCTACGGATGGATTCTAGGGATAAAGTGGTCACCCAATAAGGGGTGCCATTTTCGGTTTTGGAAAGAGGGTAGTTAGACTCTCGACTCACCTTGGTGATACCCTCGAAGTCTCGTGTAACCTTTTGAGTTCTGTCATGGTTAGTTACCTAGAATCTCGGGATGCAGTTGTTGGTAATCCGTTCGAATAGAATTTGCCGCTAAGGCGGATGGTTCGTTTCGCTTATGCATGAGTTATGGGAATCACCCTAGTAAGTACTCTTGGCAACATGGATTGGCACCGGCAAACGAGATCCAGAATTCCCTAGTGAATTTTGGAGAGCTTCCATGAATAAGTGGATACGCTTGAGCCAAGTATACTAGGGAAAGGATAAGTGAAAGTGGAATAAGAAGCGACAGTGAAATGAGTCCCAACTCATACCTGGGAAATAGGAATCAAGGAGCTACGAAATCATGAAGGCAAAGGCGGTCAAGGCACCGAGGAATTAAGCTCAAGGAAACGCGACTTAGAAGACGTAAGGCTAGACACGCGCATCGTACCTCTTTTTAAAGAGTGTATCCATGATCCTTGGTTTTTCCTGTAGAGCTTGCTCGCATGTTATCTTTTAGTGGATATCCTCTCGGTCCTGTTTCTGTTACAAACCCCGTAAGGAGTTTGTCTTGTTTATCTCCTCGATCCTATCGTGGGAATCTTGATAGAACTCTATGGATGTAAACATGTACTTGAAACATGTTATGATTGATATGGTTGCAAATGGTTGCAAGTGGTTGCTCGTGGATGCGCGAGTACACATTAGATACTAGATTGACGCGGTCACGTTTCATGTTGCATATGCACGAGTATTTATACTTGTTTATGGATGAAATTGAATGTGTTATCATGTGGATGTTGCATATGAATGAATGTTTGTGCACGCATATAGTACTTATATGACTAGGACTATTTGCATACATGTTGGACTCATGGCACTAAACATATTTTGCATTAGAAAGATCATTCAGGCCTGATCATTAGCATTAGCTAAGGAGCATATACACACACGTTTTGCATATGTTCATATGGCATTAGAAATCGCCTAAGGACAATGGTTGCCTGTGGATGATGTTTTGAGTAGATGGATGATGGATGGTAGGATACGTTCTTCCTAACTTGGAGATTTCGGGGACGAAATCCTTTAAGTTGGGGAGAATGTAACAACCCGAATTTTAAACAACGTGTTAAGACAAGAATCAAGGCAGAATTAAATATTAAAATCTGAATCAGGAGAAATGGGTCACTCCATTACGTTCGTCTCGGAAAAATACGCGAAATAGAGTCCGAAATTTCGTAAATCGGAGTCCGTATGACCAAGATATGGCCTCGCGAAGTTTCACGAAAAATTCGAAAACGAAAACAAATTCAAATTTCAGAATTCAGAAGAGGCGGGAAAATTTCCCGCCAGAACAGGGGAGGTCGACTGTGGAGTCGACCCCCTGCCAACCAGGTCGACTGGGGAGTCGACCCCAGGGTCGACCTGGGGGTCGACCTGCCTGGTCGGACCCAGGCAACCTGGTGCACCTGTTTTGCTGTTTGGCTCGGTTTTGGAGGCTTGTGACGATTTTTGAGGGCTTGGATCTATCCTAGGGTTAATCTAACGGCCTAAACTACTCCCAATCTCTATAAAAAGACCCCTAAGCCTACCCTAAACCCTCACAAATCACTCATGCCACGAAGTGCTGCCCAAATCTCCATTGATCATGGCCTCCATCTCCAACTTCAAGAGCCTATGCATTCAAACAAGATCCGAATCAAAGGTGCTAGCTTGCTACATCAAATCAAGGGAGTGGATCAACGTTGCTATGGCGATTTCATGACGGTTCTTCATCAAAGGAGCCACCTTTCTTCGTCAAAATGGTTCATGCTCCTAGTCCTCTTGCCACGCTATGTAAGTTCTAGCTACTTGTAGATTCTAACGGTGGTTCTAATGTGACATGGGATAAAATGCGATGAAACATAAGTATGCTAGCCTATATGAACCTTGTCATGTCTCTTTTGCTTGAACCTATGACTTTGGGCTATGCTTAGTGACTTAATCATGCCATTCATGCTATGTTTAACCTAGTATATCTTGCAAGTTTGAATCTTTATCTATGAAATGTTAGCATGAACCTTTGGGAACCACTTGACTTGTGAAAACGTTGGCAAAGACTTGACTTAGGGGCTTATGCATGTAAATGAACCCAAACCCCTTATGTATCATGCATATTTGTGGCCAAATTCACTTATGACACTATGCATGTTTGTGGCCAAATCCTCTTGTGAAACTATGCATGCTTGTGGCCAAATTCCCTTATGATACTATGCATATTTATGGCCAAATTTCCTTATGATACCATGCATGTTTGTGGCCAATATGTTGGCATAATACCCTACTATGTGACTCGCTTCCACTTGGGTTGGAAATACGTTTGGGTAGTTTAGGAAGAAAGTGGGTATGACATGAAAAACTTGACATGGGGTTTACATGAGAACATGACATTCATGATACATTTAAATATGGTCATGACACGTGGGAAAACATGGAACTTGAACTAGACATGGGTGGGTTGTAAGTGTGAAAAGACACTAGACCAAACATGAAAGTGGCCAACTCGAGGTTGGGTTGAGTTTGTAGCATAAATCTACCCGGACCCGCCCGGCTTAACTAGTGGCTACAAACAATAGGATCTAATGTGAGAAGTTGGTCATGTCGCGCTTAAGGCCCGAGGTTAGACTAGGTTGTGGTGTAAAACTACCCGGACCCGCCCGACTTAACTAGTAACCACAACAAGGTCTAATGTGAGAGGTTGAGAGTGCATTAATTAAATTAATGCCACATGATAAGGTTAAGTAAATTTGACTAATGACACTTAACCGATATGACACGAATGGGTAGGTTAAGTGGGACCGGGCTTGATTTCTTAATGACACTTAACCATACAAGACAATTAGGGGATGGGGTTAAGTAATTTACGCTTAACTAATCCAACTTGGTAATTAGATGGGGTTAAGTAATTAAGACTTAACTAATCTAAACATGGTAATTAGATGGGGTTAAGTAATTAAGACTTAACTAATCTAAACACAGTAATTAGATGGGGTTAAGTAATTAAGACTTAACTAATCTAAACACGGTAATTAGATGGGGTTAAGTAACCTATACTTAACTAATCTAAACACGGGAATTCGATGGGGTTAAGTTAAACACTTAACCAATCTAAACTTGGTAATTCAATGGGGTTAAGTAACCAATACTTAACCAATTTAACATGATAATTTAATGGGGTTAAGTAACTTATACTTAACCAATTATACGTGATGATTTGATGAGGTTAAGTAACCTATACTTAACCAATCTAATAGGTAGACCTGATAGGGTTAAGTCACAAGACCTTTTAAAAGTAGGCTTAACCATTGTATTATGATTAGTGGATGGGGTTAAGCTAACCCATACTTAACCAATCCGACTCGATAATCTGATGGGATTAAGATAATCTATGCTTAATCAATCTAACATGATAATCTGATAGGGTTAAGACAAATAAATGCTTAACCAGATTGACTTGATAAGGTTAAGTCATGAGCTTCTTGGTACACTTGACCAACCTGTAGGGCTAATCCTTGAACTTGAGTACTTAGTCAATCATGACATGATTCGTAGGCGGGTTAAGTCATGAACTTGGATAACAACACTTAACCCATTTGACAAAACCCTAGCTCAGGGGACTAGGTTGGAAATCGTAGTTAACAAGGATAGCGGAAAGGGGGCTAAGTGGTAAACCTTAGTTAAGGGTAACTAAGTAATAATTCTTAGCTAAGGTCATGGGACTAGTTCATAAAGAGATGAGTAACCTGGTACGGTAGGTCATCGCTTAGTATACGAGGAGGAGCAAGTTATCTGACTTGGATAAAAGCTCCAGCGAACTGGGTGACGAAGCGGAAGCTTCGGGGAACGTGAGGGTACTCTTGGTATCCCTCTGTGAGGTGGCAAGGGGTCCATGAAACCCGGCCTCACAGGGGTTAAGGTCTGCGGTAGAAGAGCCAAGAGTATGCCTTGGTTGCTATGCGAGCGACCTAAAGACTGGGATGGATTAGCGTGGAGTCGACGATACTTGATTTTGCCCCGGGATAGCATGTCGCCGACTACCTACCATCTTTAGTCAATCGTGTACGTACGGAAAGGTAGGGAACTCCCAAAAGACCATATACTAGCTATCGAGTTATGGGTGAGTTTGGCTATCTGGAAGTGGGCATCGATGGGCCTTAGTGAAGTTCTCATACATGATTTTTCTTGGATTGCCTTTCAGTAGTTGAGGGAGGGGTCACGTGGGACCATAGCCACGGGTACAAAAACAGACCTTGATATCTGCATCAGCAGACGACTTAAAGCTCCCGACCGAGTTCCGTATTTCTTGATTTGCCCTGGCACGGAACTCGGATGGCACATTGAGGAACATGTGCGTCTAGACATGGAAAACGATTCACGATACATACGCGGGAAAAAGGGCGCGGTTGACGGGTGGCATAATCCCTAGTGGCCCTAGGTGGCTTAACCCAAACCGAGACACGGAAACGTTCATTAGGTAGCATAATCCCTAGTGGTCCTAGGTGGTATAAATCCTAAGCGAACGCGCGATAGTTCATGGTAAGCAAACATAACTAGATCAAGGGTAGCAGTCCAAAATAACCTCAAGGATAAAACGTTTACATGGGAAAGCCCGTATGGCCTACGGCAAAGGACTGAACTTATACATGGAAAGAAACATACGAGTTAGGAAAACCTACATATGCTATATATTAGGTTGACATGGACCATTACATGACATTGAGCAAGGGACATTCATAGTTGACACTTGACGCGGGTTGGGATACTAGTACGAGGGGTGCAGAGCAAATATACATGATAAATCCGTGGGATGTTATAGATGATAAGTACCTTGGGGTAGTATACTGGATAGAAACCTGATGATGTGATACCTTGATTTATCTTGACACCGTAGTTTATCATGATACCTTAGTCTATCTTACTACAATAGTTCATCCAGTTATCTTGGCTTAGCTTACCTATCTTGTTGTCATCCTTATGTTTACTTTCAGTTTATGTATGTCATGTTACCTTTACCTGTTTTTATACTAGAAGTAGATAGGACTTACCAGTCTTTATGACTGACCCCGTTTTCTTTCGCCTCTTGTCTTCCATTTTTCCCCCCAGGTTACAGGGAGGAAATGCTATTGTTAGTTCGGACTTCTTCTGTTTGAAGGTCATCATGTATGGCTTGGACTTTTCTTGGCTATGGCTAATTTACTGTTTCACTTGGGGAATAATTTATGAAATGGTTTTATGCTTATTTATTATTGCAAGACAGGTTTTGATGTATTCTGATGTAAAAGGCTTTAGACCTTATTTTATAAGGTAATGAAATTTATTTTACTTCCGCTGTTTTATATATATATGTTCTGTCTTGTAATATCTCTTTGCATGTTTACCTCGATAATGCTTCACCAAACCTAGTGCATTCCCTTGTGAGTGACCCTAGCGGAGGTGGGGTGTTACAAATAACGACACCTTTTCCCTTCTACGCCGCAATTGCGGCATTCGACGAAGGAACAGCATTGATAGCATATGCTTTCACCATTTTCTTCTCCTTAGGTGGTTGTGGACATTCATTCTTACAATATCTCATTTGGGCATAGTTGAAGCACTTCTTTTCCATAGGTTCTTCTCGGGAATTGCTGGCATAGTGGCCCTCCTTGCTATAGCTAAAGCACTCGATATCTTTCATATTCTTCTTTTTCTGACCAACCTTGTTCTGGTTTTGCTTACTCTTATTCTGGGAATTATTCTTGCCTCCACCGCTTTCCTGTGGCTTTGGTTCCTCTACAGATGTAACAACAATCTCGGTTTTTGACTTAGGGTAAAGACTCTCAGACCTCAATGCCTTTCCCACAATAGATTCTAATGTCTCATCGATATGGTTCATAAGTCTTTCCCCCAAGTACTCATCTAGGATTGTTATGAACTTCTCATTCTTCTTCTCAACAGTATCGATAAGGAATAATCCATATTTCGGTAAAGTATCGAACTCAGCAATATATTCTAAGACTTCCCTACCATTCTTCTTAAGTTCCAAAAACTTCCTGAAAAATTCTGATTTCTGAGCAGTTGGAATAAACTTGTCACCGAAACGGGTCTTAAACAGATTCCAAGTAACTTGATCCTTGGGAGTTGCCACTATAATGGCATTCCACCAATTCATTGCTTGACCTTGAAGTTGATGCGATGCTAACTTTCTCTTGATTGCATCATCGATCTCCAAATCCTCGAAGATGCGCTCCCAACTATCATGCCAATCCTGAACCTCCGTAGCCGAATCCGTTCCATGGAATGGCTTCCCACGAAGACTAGTTTAATCCTTGTAGAGCTTGGCAAAATCGGCTTTAGGTGTCTGCACTACCGCACCACCACCATTAGCAGCATTAGGAACTGCTCCCTGGACATCCCTAAGCACTCTCGCATGAAGGTAGTAAAAATCGTCCTCATATTAGGGACATTCCTATCATTGGCCCCTGAACCCACACTCCTCGTATTTCGACTCATCGTCCAATCTGTAACGAGAAAACAATTAATCATCTCCATAGTGGTGCTAGTGCAATGCGACTTCATCCTTAGATATACTAATAGTATATATATAGGGTTTTTGAAAACCAAAATATCACAAGTACGCGCTCCCATATACGTATACTATCTCTCCCTCGTGTCTACCCCTAGGTTTACTACGCAACCTAGGCTTTGATACCAAGTGTGATGGCCTGCCCTGCACCAGCCGACATTTCCCACGAGATGCGCTGTACCAATGTCCAACTAGCATGGGATAGTCGTCAAAAGAAAGGGATTTGAAACTGTGAATCACCAAAGAACCTGTAGTATATCTCACAGTGCATGGAATAAAGTATAACAATAACACAACTTAACATAAAACAGGCGGGATAATGCATATGCTGAGAACTAAACCATCATAGCAGCAGAATCCAAAATATAGCTTATGAACCAAACCATCATTATTACAACTTCAAAATACTATCTTTAAAGAAAAATAGAAAAGGTACACTACTCATGTCCAAAGCAGTGACCAGCAACAACATAGGGAGAATATGTAAATAGTACGTAGAAGCCTCCTACTCATCTCCGGACAACTACTCGTGCATAACCACCTAATATGTCTCTAGTTTACTCGTTCAGGAGCACCCAAAGTAATAAAAAGAGACATAAAACTCTGGGTTAGACAAAAACCTGGTATGATCGATAACAACAAAATAAAACAATAACAGGTATAAATAATCAAACCTGAAACTGGACACGCAACCAAAGAGTTAGCACAACAAGATGTAAAATACTGTACGGTAACACTAACATACATCGTAAAAATGGGAGTATGTGTCATGGTGATAGAAAACATTAAACATAGCAATCATCCTCACATCTCTCACTCAGTGCGTAAAGTATACGATATCCACCGCTTTGAACACCAAATTTATAGGGTCCATGATGACAACTCCGTACAATTATTGCTACGACCGCTTTTCCCTTTGGGGCCATGACGGCAACTCTGTATAACTATGACTCTGACCCTACCGCACTGGTCCAAAGTCAATAACCCTAACGGGCCAACCAGTCCATACTTCCCTGCAGCTGGTTCGTCCACACGCCCCCTCTCACAATGGTGAACCAAAGTTACAGATATCGATAACCCCTTTGCAAATGTCCCGCAGCAAATCCCAACTCATGAAGTTGACTCGTTGATTCCCATCTGAATCCTAAGTAATTAGTCCTTATTTGGATTTCCTTTGCATCTCGGGTTTTGATCGAATCAAAGTTGACCTTCGGAAGAGTTCATGGTCGCCGTCGATTCGTTCGCTGTCCAGGCTCGAAGGTCGGCTCGTGGCCCCTCTCTGGCATCGGCTCGCGGCTCTCTCCCTGACATCGGCTCATGGCTCCTCCCTGGCATCGGCTCGTGGCTCGCCCACTGGCATCAGATCGTGGTTCATGGAAGCAAGCGGTTCGACCATCCTTCCTCGGTTCATGCGTGACTTGCTTTATAGTTTGGGCTCGCATGGTGGAGCGGTTCGAGTGGTGCTCTGGTTCATGGTCCTCATATAGAGACTGGCTCGTGAGCAATGCACCAGGTCGGTTTGTGGGTGACACCAGGTCGATTTGTAATACATACTTCACTATCCCCTAGTCACGAGCCGCACTTCCCTGTAGTGTTCCAATAAGCTATTTACGCCACACGACTGCATTTTCGACCACTCTAACTTATATATACAACAATAGAACATACCAGACAACACTAATAACATGTGTAATCAATTAAAAACATTAAAACATCAATCATATAGGTTATTTAGATCAAGCATACCCAAAAAGCATGATTTTCCCTTTAATCCTCTTAACCATTTTTAACTATAGTATTAGCAAAATTATCCAAATTTATATCAGAGGCATAAAATAATATTTTAGAATTTTTGCAAATTTTTCCATATTTTTCAGAGGAATAATTTCGTAATCTCCCCTAATTAGTCGTAGTTAGTGAATAAAAGTGCAAATCACTCGCCTTAGCCGCAAATAAATTATAGATCTGAAAAATCCACTGATTTGGGTCGAACTCCTATGTGTTCCAGCTGCTCTATCTCAATTTTGATGCTAATCCACCTTGATTTGATGTAGATTTGCTTAATATGTTGTTAGAAAGTGATTGAAGGGTGATTTGGAAGACGGAGGCCATTACTAGGGTTAGAGGAATGTTTGTGGCGGCTGGAAAAATGTAAAACAACCATTCTCTAACTCCTTTTAGCCTTCCCATAAACCTAATCCTGAAATGGGTTATGGGCGTAGCTGCTAATTACCCTATCAAACCCGATTAGGTTGTTTTCCATCTCCAAACCTTATTCCAGCCATATCTCCCAAACGGTAAGTCCATTTGATTAATGTGACTACTCTATGGAAATGTAAACCATAATCTAAATCCAATGGAAGTGATTTCACTCAAAACTCCTTACCAATCAAAATGTATAGGCATAATAAGATTCTCCAGGGGTAAAATGGTCATTTAAAGTTCGGCAAAAATCGTGAACGTGGGATATGACCCCAATAGTCATTTCTCAAAGTTACAAGACCATATGACTTCGTATGTGAATGAAATAAATATTCTACGATCCTTCGATGCATAGTATATGGGTCATTACACCTATACCCATAGCCTCGGCCTCCTCTTCTTCGAGTAATGTCACCTGCAAAGGAAACAAATCCATGTTTAAATCCAAGCACGCTGTTTACAAAAACAAATATTGTGTCATGCAGTGGTTGTAAATGTGTATCCTAAGTGTTATCTCAGCAGACCAAATAGTGGTCCGCTCGAAGGAGTGATCTCTCATGCAGCAAAAGCTAGTTCCTCCACACTCGTGGCGCTAAGCCAGGGCAACATTTCTAGTGGGAGCTCATTAAGCTTATCAAATTCACCCTTTTTATCAAGCGAGATGGCGGTCTCAGAGGGAGTTATTGGAGACTGCGGCCTAATCGGTATTTCTATCCTTGCCTCATCTGTCATAGGCAGAACATGAGCGATCAATGGACCCTCATCCCTAACATCTGCCTCTTCATTGCCAGTCTCGCCCCCACCAGTTTCCAGTTCCTAGAGCTTGCTTCTCTCCCTATCTCCATCTTTTTCCCATCTCCAGTGATGGCCAGTCTAATTATTGCTCAATCATTAGGAAGTGAACCTACACAACGAAGTAGGTCCTAGTCTAGAACATTCTAATTGGAACGTGACCCAATTGGAATGGAAAACAAAGACTCAAGACATTGTTGATACACAATGTGTGTAGGCGCCTCAAGATTTTTTGTCGTACAAAAACAAAGTTAAACTTAAGCTACCAAACCCACACTTTCAAGCTAAAAGTAAAGGGGAATGCTTACTTCCTTCCAACCATCTCCTCACAAATTCAGGAGGACAATGCACGAAGAACAAGTTGTGCTAATACACAATTAACTTAGGCCATTTCCCATTGAAGAACTTGGTGTTGGGCGAAGCTTACAAGAAATATTGAGATGGCGAAATATTGGATCTCCTCTTCAACTGAAAAAATTACCGGATGTCCTCTCTAGTGGACTCTAATTGCAGGTACTCCCTTTAGAGAATATAGGTACGTAAAAGGGAAGCGTACGCATTTGGATGGAGCTACAATGGCGCAAGGCAGAAATAGTGCAGCAAGTCCCGAATAAAGTAGTTAGCCAAGGGCACGCACCCAGTAATGCAGGCCTGCCTGTTCCAGACAGTGTATCCTTCCGGCAGTGAATGAGCCCTATCACCCTTCTCGTGCGTACGAACATCTTTCGGGGGAATGCTGAACTGCAATGCCATGCGCCTCACAGCTGTTTCATCCATATGCGTTGGCAGCAAATCCATCGGGTTCTGGAGTATAACCGCTCCCGGCAACATGTTCGGCGCCACCAACACACTTCCCTCAGCGATATCTACGTGCTCTACCTCCTTATGCTCGACGATGGTTGTTGTCCTCCCAGCGGCACCCCACGATCAGACGTATTCGGTGAATCTATTGTCTGAGAAGGAGTGGATTCTTCAGAGGTCTCAAGCTCGCTACCCTTCGAGTTAGCATCGCTAGTTGAATCAGATGTGGATAGTGAATGCGGCGAAGCCCCGGCTTCTATAATCTGTTGTATCTTAGACCTTGTCTTCATTGCTATCAATACTTTCAATATACTTATGTTAGACATCGCAATTGTATAACCTGTACCCCTCGTGTTGGTGCAAACTAACATGTGCGTGCAGTGTTGTGTTGTTCCATGCTAATATAGCTTATAATTTAGAAACTCGGGACACAATGATGATCAAGTCCACGAGAATATAATCATCACCGTAGTGAACCAATGTTACTAGGTACACATCGAGTCGCAACTACATTACGATTATAGTTGAATAGATCATGCATAACAGTTTGGTTGTTCGGTCAAAGTCATAGTCCAAATGTATATGCTCTATTCCAATGTGCTGGGCGAATTGCCAATTCAATTATGATCAAAGTAAACTTCGACCCAGTCATATAATGTCGCAAAATCAATTTGAACCTAGGGCCAATGTTGTGTGGAGTTCGACCCGCGAACAAGGAAGTCATAGTGTGACTAAGGTGGACTCGAAATGCCAAGGCTAGTAAAGATTCTGTACCCCTTTAGAGGCATGAAATTACGTATCCCCTATAAGGGGTACGAAACTTTGTATCCCCTCTATGGGGTTCGAAACTTCCTATCCCCTATAGGGGTACGAAATTACGTACCCCCATAAGGGGTATGAAAATTTGTACCCTCCAAGGGTTACGAACTTCCTTCACTTCGGCCGCTTGTTTCGAAACCCCCTCCAACACTCGCTTTCCGTCTTCTACTCCACCCCGAGTCCAACTCCCCTCCTCTTTCTCTCGTCTACGATCCATTTCCCGCAAATCCATACATTAGACTCGAGCTTGAGAACACCATCTAACGCGCTACTCTCAAGCCTCGTTCCTGGATTCATATTGAGGTTCACGTTTGGCTCTCTCGAACTCATTGCCAAGTTCAAGAAGCTCGAGTAAGCATAAACTCTATTCAAACCTCAGTCGCAGGCCTCGAGGTGAGGATCCATCACCACGGACAAGCCTGAACCCTTAAGTGAACAACAAACTCGATTTTCTCTAGACCACTTGTTTTCGAATTGGGCTTTTGAGTGATTCGATTTCTAGGCTTGTGAATCTTTAAGTCAGAAGTGGAGAAAATAGAGGAGAATGAGAGAAAAAGGGGGCAATCTGAATTTATAGGGGAAAAAATATTGGGCTTATCCCAATCGACGTTCCATGTCCCACGTAGGGGTACGAATTCTCGTATCGAGTAGGATACGAAAATCTCTTTCCCTAGTCATGGGATGCAAATATCCATCTAAAAAGAGGGGATATATATATAAGCAAAGTAATGTATACTTATATGTATATGTACATATGATATATGTATTACATGATGCAATACTATATGTGCATATACCTACATATAAACGTGAACGATGTATTGGCAAACTCCTCACGCATGGTTTTCCGCATCCCAAAAGATCAAACACTTGCGAACATATATTCGCGCACATTCTCATTCACTTCTGCAAGTACCACTTTTCATTTTGTTCTTCCCATGGCATCGCGCAAAATCTCACAAAAAACGTGTGAGCGTACACGACGTCACATCGATAGCAATTCATTTACGCCACGATGTGAACGAACGTCGACAACTAATGTAAAACCCCACATTTTATAGCAATTAAATAATTAAATAATGCATATGTGTATATATATGCATTTACATAAATGTACATATGAAGAATAAAATAAATAAAAATGCAAATAAAAATGTAATGCATGCATTAAAAGAAAGGATTGATTGCGTGTGGTGTAAACATGTTGCATGCACTGATTATGGATTAATAATAAAAGAGGAATAAAAGAAAAAGATTCATGCAATGGTTTAATTAAAATATTGTAACGAATATGAAAAAGAGAAGTAAGAAGAAAACAATAATTACCATTGTTCTAGGCCTTATTAACAATACCCTTAGAAGTCCAGTAGGTTAAAGCATGTGGCTTGCATACAAGAGGTGCAGACTTCGGTCCTCGCCGCCATCATATTGTTTGTTTTAAGGTAACAGCTAAAATAACACATGTTCATAAGGAAAAATATGTACAAATGCACATATAAGGAAAAATATACATATAAGGAAGTAAAGAATATATATATATATGTATATGAGAATATACGCGGATATATGTGTAGGAATATATATACATGAGATAAAATTCAAGATAAGGCTGAAATCATAGAAATATGGCAAGAATCAAATAATGGTGCAATACCATTTGAATTTTGAAAAACAAAACGAAAGGTGTGTAAAATATATATGCATAAAATGATCATTACAAGTTTTGTATACATATAAGAGCCTTATATATGAACATAATTCAAATTAATTCAAACTGAAGAACATACGAAGCAAAAGAAAAGAAACATATGTTAAAAGGGTTAAAGTGACGAATTTGACATGTTGGAATATTAATATGCTAAGATATTGATATGTCGGAAACTTCATATGTTGAAATATAAACTTGTCAAAATATATGTGGCGATTACTGTTGTTTTAGTTCCATGTTAATTTGTGACATTTATGTACCTGGGCCATTAACGGTAGAAGTTGAGAACATTACATATTAGTCTGTTTGATTTGAACAATTACATGATTAAACGATTACATGTTAGAATAGAATTTATTGTATGTTAAAAAGAACATGCGACATAATATGGGTTAATACGATGACATGTAACATATAGACTTGAAAGAATGGAAACGCCTAAATTATATAGAAAATTTACATTAAATAGGAAATGATAACCGCGCTGAGACACTAGGTTATATTACACATGTGGTAGAAGTCTTCCAGGAACCATCCGGCATATCCAGCATCCACAAGTGGAAAATCTAATGTGAGGGGTCTAAGTGCATAAATAAAACATGTAATGGTTCTAAGACATGAGGTTAAGTCAACTTGTGGTAGAAGTCAGCCCGGATTTGCCCGACAAATCCAACATCCACAAGTATAGGCTTAATATGAGAGGTTTAATGCATAAATATATACATATATATAAATAGCAGGACTGATAAACAGCAATAGTTGGAATAAATGAAATTGAATGAAAGATACAATAGTAAAAGGACTGGAATAAACGGGGAATGATAATAACATATTACAAATAAATTACTTTAATAAGAATGTTGTATAACAGGTAGACTTGTCTTAGGGACAAGTGAAGATTATAACTTAGGTTATAATAAACTAGTAAGGAAATGAGATAACTGGTGAAATGAGATAAGTGACACTTAATTGTAAATTAAGTAATCAGCAAATGGGGAAACCTGAAACCAGTTGTTTGTAATAAGTAGAGAAAAGGAGGAAAATTTATGAATTGCAAGAAGTTATACTTAATTATAAATTAAGTAATCTGTAAACTTGGAAATATGAAATTTGCTGATAAGGATAACATGTTGAGGCTTGTCCTTGGGATAAGTGGAAATTATGACATAAGTTATAATAAAAGGAAAGGAGACTTATTTGTAAACCTTAGTTAAGAGAACTAAGTTAATAAGTAAATAACGATAAGTTGTAGTGACAGTATAAGATGTAATTATGATTAAATAAGAAAGAACGAGGCAAACTTATGAAATGAAATAAGTTATGTTTAATCATAAATAATGACTGACATGTTAAATAGAAAACACGTGAATTGAGATATACTTAATTACATATTAAGTAGAACATGGTATTGTAGCTTTGAAATCAACAAGAATATAAAGGGATTGTGGATTACAGACCTTAGATCACAATCTAGAGAATAATATGTTGTGGGCTTATTAATAAACTTAAACAGGTTAAGTTATATGACTGAAATTGATAAGCAAGAGAAACTTGGTAACTTGAATAAGAATTCAATGTGAATGGGAATAACCAAATTAAATGGAAACGTGATGAGGTAAAGCAAGCACATAAAAGAATGTTAAGACATAGGGTCTAATAACATATTAAAATGAGGCGCTTGGACTAGTCCGCACGTTTGAGGGTGAATAATCCAATGGGGTAGATCATCGTGGTGTTATGAGGCACGAGGGAAGCACACGCTCATCTTATTATTCTGTCAGCTCCGAAGGACTGGAAGGGGAAGCACGCGGCTTCCTGAGATACGTAAGGTGCTCCTGGCAGTCCTCTGTATGGTGGCAGAAGTTTAGGTTGTGCCCGCAGAGGTTGAGTTTGTGTGTTACTACCAGGTGGGTGGGCCTTGACTGCAAAATTAGATTTGCAGTCAGATTGCTGTAACGAGCTAACACTAGGGTAATTCGGCGATCGCCTTAACGGAAGGCGAGGTCAGGACCAACAAGGATAGTAGATCGTTGGGTACCCGTCATCGGCAACCAGTGGGATGCGAAAAGACTAGAGCTAAACCCAATAGACCATTCACCTTTCACTATCGAGGCACGAGGGTTGAGGGGAGACGCCAACTGGATGTTTTGATTGTTTGTTTGGGGCAAGTCGCTTAGCTCTTGTAGTCTTTACTAGTTGAGGGAGGGGTCGAGGTGGGGCCATAGCCACCACAAAAAATAAACTCGAGGGATACTTGTATTTTCAGGCCCTTAAAGCGCAGGCCTGAACAGATATGGAAAAGCTCCCGACCGATTTCCATGTTTCATTTATAGCCCTGCCACGGAACTCGGTGCACATTATGTGCGGTTAAGGCATCGAATAAGATTGATGATATGTACGTGGTAAATTCTCGATACATGTATGTCTGCTCTGGGTGGTGTATCGTAGACTTGAGGGCATTACTCTGGTATGGAATCTAATTCGATCAAAGGTGGCAGTCCATACGATTATGTAGCATAATAATGATCAGATATATCCGGAATGTAACATTTGTTATGTAGAGATCTGTACGTCACTCTAGCGTAGGATGAGGGGCTGTGTTCATTTCTATGGCATTACGGTGGAGATAGTGCGAGTGGGGTACCATGGGGTGTACCTCAATATTGGGGGGGGGGGTTGTAGCTACATATATACTATATTAGGTTAGTCCATTGGGAAGTATATGGGTACGACGTGTGTGTAAGCCTTGAGTGATGTTAACCTATCCGAAGTGTATAGAGTAAATCCAATCACTAGAACTTGTGTTCAGACCCCCTCCCCATAACATACTCGCAGGTTAGATTTATGGCAGAGATATGATAGCTTTGAATACTAGTTAGGCAGTATTATTACGACGGTAAGACTATACTTTGATTATATTATACTTATCCATTGCGCTATGAGATATTTTATGATCTCTGATATATTTTATATCTCTATCTTTTTTACAAGATATTAAAGCAACCAACACGGGTTTCGATGGATTAGAATTTTGAAAAAAAAAATCGGTCTGTCGGAATTCGGGTTGTTATAGCTAACGTTTACATTCATAAGTCGACATTAATTAGGCGACACAACAACAAAAATCTATCAATTCAATGCACATTACGTAAAGACAAGACGTGCTTTAGGGGGCAAATGTTGACTGGTCTTTTGGTTCGGTTCCAAAAAGCATCAGAAACGCTCAATCCAACACATCGCGTGACATTGAAGCTCGAAGTGTCACCAAAGACCAGGGACACGAACTCAGGAGAAGTCATACAAACGAGAGCCACAAAGCTCCTCAAAAACTGTGCACAAATCGCATTTTGTATCCCTCACTCAGTGGATTTCGTATCCTAAATTCTCGTACCCGGAAAAAATAAAACTTCAAATCCATCAAAAGGCATATATTTCGTATCCCCCAATTACACACTTCGAGCCTCTTCACATTCAAACTCGACAAACCTTAGAATCCCTCAACCTCATACACGAGGCTCTCGAGACCCAAAGCTCGTGCCCGAAGATCTCTTGTCCTGAAATCCCCTACTTTTCGTATCCCTAGCCATGAAACCGTTCGAACCAATTTGGTTCGCACCCCTCACTATTATACCCCGAGGTAACCTCGACTCCTTCAGTTTTATATAGCTCCGAACCCCTCGTATGCATTGAATTTTGGACCCTCAAGTCGCATAATGATTTCGACTCGCCCTCTTTACATTCAGCATTCATCGTATCCCATGGGATACGAATCTCGTGTCCCTGGGATACGAAATTCATATCCCACTATAGGGATACGAGTTTTTGTCACATATATCATAAGGGAACTGAGATTCGAGGCATGTGCATTCCGGGATATGAAATTATGTGTAGTGCTCCCCAAATCCTAACCACTCCACTATAGATACCCCAAGCTTGCACTTCGAAGGGGTTGGAAATTGGCTGATTTGACACCTCTTGAGAGCTCCAAGTGATCTCTTTAATGGTATCCTTGTCTCAAGGAAGAAGAAGCATAAAAATTACCTTTTCCCAGTATTTATATATGATAATTATGACATCAAAATACTTGGAAATGTTTGTAAAAGGATGATGAGATATTCCAAAGCTTGTAAGTTATCATTGTCAATAAAATATCACTAACTCTCCCAAAGTGGACGTAGGCCCCACACGAGACCGAACCACTATAAATCTACTGTGTTATTTACTACTTTCTGCACTTATTTTTCCATGCAAAACGTAATTCTCTAACTAACGAAGAATCTTTGGGTGTTACGACATTTTTTTCCGTCAACAACATGGAACTTGATTTTGTGCATGAATGCATTATCAATGGACTATAGAAGTAAATAACGTACCTTCCTTCTTCCAGAAAGCAGATATCTTAACAAAACCCTTATCTGTTACAAACTTCACCAGGTTAAGGCAGGAGCTACAAATCAAAGCATACAAGAGCCACAAAATGAAGCCTGAAACAGTTAAAGGGCCAGGAATATAAAAGAATCAGCTAAATACAATGTCGAGAGGAAGAATCAAACAAAATGAAGAGAGAAATGGAAGTGGCGGAAACCCTAGCTGAGTTTAAGGGGGAATGTTTGAGATAATAAACTCAAGTGAATGGCAGAGCACTGAATATCTCAAAACAATACATATCGACCAATTTATCAAAGCATTGGGCTAAGCCCATTATCCAGTCCAATATACAAATCTGCCTAATATAATTCTTGCCAAATATAACTATTGTACCGTTGGATTCTCTAAGCACATGTAAGGAAGGAAAGAAGAGGATGGGAGAAGAAGGCCTAGAGAATGTAAGGAAGTGGTTGCAATGGAAGAGAGATCAAAAGTGTATGACACCTGCATTATGTTTAAATGTCAAATAAATTACTCTCTTTCTAAATATAAGATGTTTTAAGAAGTTCCATGTGTTTCATTAAGATGTTTAAGCTTTAAATGTCCACTTTATTCATGATTTATAATAAATAATTAGATTATTTATGCATCTATTCATGATTCATTCAACTGCTAGTTATACATGAAAAAAGCTAATTTAAGAAATAAACTTAATCTGAATATGGATTAAAGCATCATTAATTGATTCCTTATTTTTTGTACAAATATGAAAAACATTTTATATCTAAAACCAAAGGAAGTACATATTCATGCACATCTGCTCACCATTGAAAGCAAAATGAAAATAAAACTATTACATGCATAGCTTAAAATTTAAAAACAATTAGCTGAACCATTTTTCTTCGGATAAAATTGTTTTTTTATTAAATCCCATGTAAAAATATTGATAATTACTATATTTCTTTTTTAATATGAATAAGATTCGATCTCGAAAGCAAAATCCCTAAAATTAAATGATTTAGCATTCTATGTTATAAAAGATCGAATAATTCACGTTAACAAATGAGTCACTAACCGAACTAGGCTGCGGATTGCGTTGGCCAGTGAGATTCATAGAAGATCATTTAATTATTACAGATGATCTAACCAGGCCTATGAGAACATGAGGAGGAAGAGGAATTTATGTGTTATAACGTCATACATAAGATTGAATTAACCACCATATGGATCCTATGATTTAAAGGTATATGTATGTTTGTCAACGTATAAATGCTTCCAATTTTATAATACACAACAATATAGACGAGCTCATTCCATCTGAATAATATAATATTTCAAAAGATAGTTTTTGTTGCTTTCGATACAAATAACAGACAAACAATTAGCAGACAAAGCTTTTTAGTTCTTACTTATAGCATCTGTAAATTTAGAGGTGAATAATGTTGCATACACCATGCATGTTTCTCAAATATATCATCAGTTAAGCTAATCTATATTTGTCTTTGTGACTAACTACATTAGAGTACCGTTATATATTCAATTTATGAAATTGTACCATTTTTTTTAATAGAAACTTTTTATGAAAGGATTCAGTGCAAACTTGGGAATAGCTTACTTTAAAGCAAACACGCTTGTGGCTGAGGCAGTCGATAACTTCAAAACGGTTGAGGCATTTTTCCCAGAAAAGAAAGTAATTCATATGCATGAGAGGGAGTTTATGGAATCTTTTAAGCAATCTTTTCAATGTGGTAAAGCTGTCGTAATTTCTATGGTGTTTTGTAGCTCTTTCTCTTGTCTCTAGATGCCTTGACCTTATGGTATTGTCAGTCTTTTATTTTTTTGTTGGGAAGGTTTATGATTATTATTAGTGCATTTGAGGCCTGATGTGTCTATCTGGGAAATATTATACACATAAACATGGAGACCATTATTAAAAATGGTCGGTGTATAGAATCAATCTGGGAGGTTTAGAATATTATATGTCCATCTTAATATGCACTTAAACTTGATGTGAAAAACTACTTTTATTTTATTATTCTTATAGCAGGCTATTTAATTCTTTTTATATATGCCAAGCATGGCTTTCATTAATCTGTGAATCCAGAATCTGTTGAACAATACGCTAAACTAAAAATTTATCAGACTTACATATTTTCACTGTGAATGCTGAAAGTAATTATGTGCTTGCATAACATGTATAAGCTTTATTATGATGTTATTTTGATCCCGCAATTAAATTAAATTAACTAAAGATTTGAATACGTATTTCTTTTTTTTTAAAACAATCGTATGCTTTTACAGGCCGTATGGTTTTGTACTCACGGGGAAATAGTTAGCAAGCTTTAGTTCGATAATGAAAGCATTCATAGTTCAAATATTGACTGCATTAGCCATGAGAGAAAATATAGCGATGGCTCCCAAAATTATCAAAGGAAATCAAATGGAAGCTCTTGTCTTTGAAGTTTTAGATACAAATATAGACATTCAAAGCGACGTCGGGGAGGAAATACTAAAAGTAGAAGAGTTAATCAAGATGAGATGCATTGATTTTATTACCCTTCATAAATGCCAAGTGTTCACAAAAACTACTATTTGTAGCTTATAGAATGTGCATAGGCATTTCACATAAACACTTGTACAGAAACACTTCCCTAGGGATGAGTTGCTATGAATACCAAAGCAGATGTACTTAAGTTGTTTGGTAAAGTATTACATGGCATAACCTATAAAATCAATTTTATTGTAGTGCATCAAACTATCTAATATACCAAGTGCTCACATTATGTAACAGAAATACTATCACATTCACCCTGCTACAAGGTAACGCAATCAAGCATGTATTATCGTATGGTAGTCATGTTGTTTTATATAATTTGTAAAAAAAAAGTGAGATGAAAAGTAATTGCTTTTTGACTTGCAAACGATAAACTAATATTTTTTTAGACCCTTTTGGTTATATACCTAGCAGTTTCAGAGGAATGATATCAGCGTTCTTGCTATAGATACGTTACTAAATTCAAAATTTTATAATGATTCTTTTAGGAGATAAGGTAGAAGTTGACTGATATAAAGTGATCTGGTGCAAATCCAATTGCCCAAAAATGGCACACTGTGCTTTTTTTACTCCTTTAAATAAACTTCCAACTATAGATAGATGTTGCAAATGGAGTAAGGACACTAAAAACACTTGCTTGCTTTGCAATAATGAAGTTGAAAGCTCCAATCACTTATTCATTGATTGTACGTATTCCGAGTACATTTGGATTAATGCCAAAAATACATTGGGCTTCAATAAAAAATATGCTACTTTTAATATTAGAGTTAGTGTGGGTTACATTACGAAAAATTTTATGCCCAAGTCCATCCAATTTAATAGAGCTTGTGTATTACTAACTACATATATTTACTACATTTGGAGGGAAAGGAACCAAAGGTTACACGCTACTAAAGAGGTCATTTGCACTCAACTTTGGAAATCCTTAATGCATGATAGTCACATAATCATGAAAAAATCCAGTAAGCACAGGATTGAGAACTTGCATAATCAAACATTTTATAACAGAGATGTAGAATATGATAAGCAAGTTGAACAGATATTATTCAATGGCAAACAAAGCTTTCACAAGCTTCACAACCATGTTTCAGTATCAAATTCTAGAGATATGGGGGATAGAGGTACCAAAGGCAAGTGCAAGCACTCTAACTTCCTGCCTGGTGATAGTAATCTCATCCCTGATAACAGCCATTAACTCTACAAGGGGACACTTAAAATTGGACAACCATAATTTGTGTACGAATTTACTAAGCAATAATTTGCGGTGCTCACCTGTTACAGGATATGAAGATTATCTTCCAACCAGTAGTGAGCCAGAGTGCTATCAGGGCATTAGTTGTAACTCTGACTTCCTACCTCAAGATAGTTGCAATACTGATCACAGATTTTTTTTTTGTCAGGGATGTGAACAAATTATTGATTTGAGTCATCCTTTAATTAATCGCTTTACAAAAAGTAATTTGTTAATTTTACCTGAATCAGGTAGAAACTACTTCAGCAGTGATCTAGAGTTCAACAAAGCCCTGGAAACAAGAATAGATCAAAGCTTTTTTCATAAAGTTGACAACAATCACTATAGAAGCAAGACTAATAGTCAAATCTACCACTTATCTTGCTGGGAAGAAGGAGAAAGCAACAATAGCAAGCTAACTGAAGTGGATCTGAGCTTTAAGAGGCATAGAGATAGCTATTCTAGCTCATTGTACAAGTAGAGTAGCAGATCCGAGGACATCACTGCCAGGAAGCTCGAAGATAGGGTTCTCTTCGATCATACAAACCCTAACTCCTCCAGGAGAAAGATTGAAGACAACGAAGATTTTGTATGGAAACCACCACGATAATGTTTTGAGTTGAAGAAGACATTAGTGGAATTTCTTCCATCGTCCACCATTTTTGTGTTTTTCTGGGAGAATTGTTGTGTATCGTGCTATGTCGGCTAGGGTTTCATACCCTACTGACTTGTTTAGTTTAGTCGGGTTTGGGTTTGTTGTACCCGTTTACTTTGGGCCTTGGGCCATATACTTTTCAAAAAAAAATATAATGATGGTACTTATTTGTTTCAAAATTTTGTAATCTATTCTTAGGTGTATTGTAAATAAACGTGTAACCGTAAATTACATAAAGTACATGATTCATTGAGGTATTTACAGTGGATTAACTTCATGTAAATGGTTATTTGAAACATCTCTCATGTGCTTTTGGTAAATTACATAATTTTAGCATTTATGTGTTTATCCATTACCAAAATTGTATTAGTGTATGAGTTACACATTTATATGGAAAACAATTTCGTTTCATATATATGGGAAATCAAATGAAACTTAGTTGAAAACAAAGTGTGGAGTCCTTCTTAATGGTTCAAGTAATTAATAAAGTATCTCTTGGTTTATTATAGCATTATGTGTTTTTGTTGTTTCTTAAATATCAAGAGTTCTATTCTATTTTTATAGTAACTATTATTGGAAATTCATAACTAGCATTCTTCTGTTGATAAAATAGGAACAATGATTTTCTAATTATTTTGAACAAAATGTTAATTTTCTACTTCTTCTTTGATGTTTTGTAGGTTTATTACTCATCCTGAGCAATAAGATTTGGAAATATTTTGAGAAGTTCAAAGTTATGTGTCCAAATTTAGTACCGAATGTTGTAGTGCAGTTGATATGAAGAATAAGGTTATTTCCTCTTACATTTCTACTTTCTGCTTGACTTAGTAATTTGATTGTTTATTCACTTCCTTATTATAGTTATTCCTTTAACATATTTACATGTTGATAATTAGACTAAAAAGGGGAATATAGATATCTTTGGGTAAGAAATAAATTGTTGATACTAAAGAAATGGCACTTGAGACTCGATATCATCAAGATACCACAGAGTAACAAAATAACAGACCCATGTCACCAACACCTTTTTAAAAGGATAAAACAATGATGTATATGATGTTTATTCAATCTATATGTCTGACAATCCCATAAAAGACACAATTATACTCGCCAAAATTTTATTTTAGACTTGGATTTTTAATTACATTTCAATTTAGTTTGCGCTTTATAAAATATGATTAAATTTTTTAGTGCAAGTATGATATGGTTCGAAATTAATATGCTTTCACCATATTTTTGTATGAAAATTATCAACCCCAAATTACCATGTTTCAATATGAGTAGTTTTTTTTTCTCATTAGCAATGTATCTTGGGTCACATCCTCACTTCCCTTTTCTTTCATTATCCTTCTCGAAGTATCTTTATTTTTTTACTTATTCCATAGTAGTTCACAAAATCAATTACTCTTAATTTTACTTTCTCCTATTGAGTACATATAATTATGAATTTATTCACTTTCCTCTTTTGGATTGTATTTAATAAGCATAATTACCTATGATATATAAAACAATAAATGGTGTATATGTATATATATATATATATATATATATATATATATATATATATATTCCCCAATTAGTTCAAATTTTGCTGGATTTTATATCTTGCTTTGAATTATGTTTGTTGATTGGGCTCAATTATGGAAATGAGTTTTTCCCTTTCTGTATTATCTCAAAGAAAAATTATATGGTCAAAATTTGGGATAATTATGTAATATATTATTTATGTGCTTTGACTTTCTAAGTAAATGTAATAGTACATTCTTCTTTTGATCTTCAGTAAATACTTGTTTCAAATTTGCATAAATAAATGTATTAGTATACTTTTTTCTCAAATATTTTAATGGTTGATATTTAATACTAAAATGACATGCCGTACTTTCTTGTTTTAATAGTGGCAACGTATAACCTTTGGAAAAAGTAAAGAATCTATAAAAGATAGGACAAATTTTCAAAAGAGGATGGTTTTTGAAACTAATGACACAAATAGGTTAATTTCAAAACTATTTGCAAATATATGCTAGTTTTGGCCAGCTCATCCATGAGGTCGCCAACTTTTGGAAAAAAAATACGGGGCGCTCTTCCGAAGAGGTCCCCATAATATTGTACTTGCACACTTTCCAAGTGCGCCATAATAAATTTACATTGGCGCACCTGCCAAGTGCGCTAGTGTAAATTTCTGTAGCACCTTCTAATTTTCTGTGACATATACATGAATATCAAATAAAATAGCATATAACGATAAGGTGATTTTCATCGATTCTCTCTGTCTCTCTCTCTCTCTTTCTCGCATTTAGAACCATTGATAGAAATGAAGGTATGAGTTGGTCAGACAAAATTGGTGGTCCCTATGGTGAAAAAAGTGATAAGGTGATTGTCTTGATCATCTCTAACTTTGTATAAAGTAATCTAATAATGACAAAAAATTAGAAATGATCAAGATAATCGTCTTGTCAGTTTTTTCACCATAGGGGCCAACGATTTATTTTGCCCAACTCATACCGCCATTTCTATCAATGGTTCTGAACAAGAGAGAGTTGATAACAATCAACTTATCATTATATGTTTTTTTTATTATATTTGAGTGTATGTGCCAGGAAATTAGAAAGTGTTGCAGAAATTTACACTGGCGCACTTATCAAGTGTGCTAGTGTAAATATACACTGCCGCACTTCACAAGTGCGCAGTGTATATTTATACCGGCGCACTTGGCAAGTGCGCTAGTACAATATTATGGGGGCACACCTCGGAAGTGCGCCTCGTATTTTAAAAATAAAAAGACGGCCATCTCATCACTGAATTGGCCAAAACTAGGCTATATTTGCAAATAGTTTTGAAACTAGCCTATTTGTGTCATTAGGTTCAAAAACCATTCTATTTTGAAAATTTGTCCTAAAAGATAAAATATAGGAGGGAATCAGCCATTCCAAATCTACCATTATATCCTGTTCTTTTTCTTAGTCAAATATCATTTGCTGCCTTTTTTAACTTTCCTAATTCCTTTTCCCTGTCACATATATGAACATGCATTTAATATTTGTGCTTGTACAAATACGTTGACAACAGTCACTCATGTTATAACACAAATTCATGCTGCATTAGTGAATGGTGCAACTACCATTAGGATCTTCCTAGGATGACCTATGCTGGACATTTGAACATCATTCCTAACATCAATTTTCAGCTAAAATCTGCTATATATTCTGTTGTTCTACACTGATGCATCAGGTACTCTTACTTTCGTGGGGAATTTATTTCAAATGTTTGCTTGTGTGGATCTTTTCATAGTGTTCCACTATCAAAACTGAGGTACTCCCAAGTGGAATCAATAGGGTTGGAGCCATGGTTGTCGCAGTAGCACCTGTTAGGGTCAAATTGGGGATGACTCATCATTTCATCATTACCTGCAGTAGCAATTGCTTCCTCATTATTCTTCTAGTGCTACTCCATTTCAAATTCAAAATTTATCGGATTCCCTGCTTATTATATGTAGATTTTGCTTTATGTGTTGGGGAATTTCCATTACAATTTTTCCAGTATGATTACACAATCATATTGTAGCGTTGCTTTCCTTCCATATATGTTAGACTGTAATATAGAACTAATAAGCAGATTCTGTAGTTAATCATAATATTATCTTCTTATATATCATTAGATAAATAATACATGACGGAACTACCAAACATATAGAAATTTAAATGTGCTCTACTTACATTCATAATAATTAGCATGCATATATATATAATTTAGTAACTATAACATAGTTGATTACTAAGCATCTCTTGTTTTTAATTAGATAGTTTATCTAATGAATTAGATAATTACAAGATATAGGTATATTGAAAATTCTTAGTTGTTATATGTACAATTACTTATACAGACAAAAAATCAAACTAGAAAAAGAAGGAAAAAAAAAGAAGAGAGATGTTGCCTCCAAAATTATATTCTTCTTTAACATCGTGACCACCTTTTGTCTAATTTTAAATCGTATTTTACTATGTCTACACAATTTTTTTACCCAAAGAGCCCTATCATTGGGGGCACACTCGCTTTCCCCAATCATCTATGAATGTCTATCAACCACCATCATCATTTATAGAGGTCTATCAACAATCATTAAATGTATCGCTCTTATATTGCACTTTGTAGCAGTAAACATTGTTAATCTGTTAAAATTTATGTATATAAAGATGGATCAAACATGCTTTGCTACATGGATATGATGTCAAGTTAGTGATGGATCAGTGAAGCTTCAACACCATGGATCAGGTATACCTCAAACATATGGATCAGTCTTCGTTTAATAATATGGATCAGGCATATTTCTTGCCATGGATTAGGCATAGTTCCTGTGATGGATCGGGCATGTATAATATCAGTGGATCGGCATTTAGCAGTGGATAGGGAAAGCATTTTGCCTATGGATCGGGCACATTTTCTCCTTGATGGACCAGCTACTTTTGTTGTGGATCGACATGGTATTGCTCATGGTGAAATATGTGATCGTGCAAGGCGCGTGACATGGGATCAGCTTAATTTCCTGAATCAATGTGGCTTGCGCATTATGAAACACTATGGATCGATTGATTTATATTGATCGGGCATGATCCATAGCCATGGATTGTCAACCAATCCATGGGCCTATGCACATATAATACGAGTTTGCCACTCAAATCATTCTTCTCATATAAATACCCCGCCTTCTCATACATTAAAGGGATCGAATTTTCTACCTCGAAGGGCTGCCCTTTTCAATCTCCAACTATGCTACAACATCTCCAACTCCATTAAAGCATCTTCAATCAAGTTTCAAACATCTCGATCGAGAATTCAGGCATTTCTCTGAAGAAATCAAGATATAAAGAATCGTTGTGAAGTAGTGTAGAGATAAGAGAGATTAATTGTAAAAGGAGATAGAAAATTTATGAAATGAAGAAAACAATGTACCTTGTAGTGAAGATCATAATGAAACCATCCTCCAAAGTGAACGTAGGCCATATCTGAGGTTGAACCACTATAAACGCCCTCTAATTTGACTATTTCTTGTATATTTTTGCTCTTGACTTTTTTTATGGATACAAGTGTTAATACGCCTCATGGGGTGTTATTTCTATTTTTGACAATAACATTTTTAACGCCCAATGTGGGGATTGAACCCACAACCACAAGGTTAAGAGCCATGCTGGGGAAGTTTCTAGAGCTTGATCTTTCATTATTGGTCCACGAGATCTAAAAATCAAGCCTGTTGAAAGAATTTCTATGAAGTTCAAAAAGCTGTCAGAAATGATGGCACCGTAAGAAGCCTAGTATGTTTGCAAGAGCTCCAGCTTCAGGGAATGCTGCTGACGATGTTATGGCCACTCCTCAAACTAACCATCCTGCAACTTCTCGAACTCCTGGAGTTGGTGTGTCTCGAGAAGAGTTGGATACAGTCATTGCTAGCTTGACACAGCAAATGGAAGTTTCAAACAAAGCTATGATGGATAAGCTAGAAGCTTTTTTCGCTGCTTAAGCCAATATGGAAAATAAAAAAATTGAAATTAATCTCGAAGAGAATGCTAACTCTTCTGCTTCAGATCTCAACCGTGATTATTTTGTTCAAGAGGTTGATGATTCAGAGATGATGATACTCAGGATTCTAAACCTAAGGCTAAGAATCATTCCGAATGATATAATTCTCGCAAACTGGCTAGTCCCACCAAAGAGGAACCTTCTTAAGTGGGAGGCTCAGGGCCCCAGATCCCTAACCATGATTGCTTTCCCAGGAAAACATAAAACAAAGGAGATCGCGTTCGCCCCGTGGGTCGACATGGCGAAGAAAATATATTTCGGACATGGCTAGGAAAATTATGAAGGAGAGTATGGAGAGGAGGAATGATGAAAGAGAGTGGGACTTTTTTCTAAGCAAGTCTCCATATACTAAGAGAATTTGAAAGGCCGAGTTGCCAAATTTTTTTTCCTCCAACTATTCAACCTTATGGTGGAACTGGTAACCCTAATCAGTTTCTATACAAGTATGACCAGCATATGAATGGTGCACAAGCCACGGATGAAATCAAGTGCTTGTGCTTTCCTATTTACTTGGAGGGAGTAACAAAGCTTTGGTTTACCAAACTACCGCCAAAGTCCATGAAATAGTTTTCGGTTTTGGCAAAGAAGTTCAGGAAGCAGTTAGGTTGTACGCTACAAAATTCAAAGACATACTATCGTTATCAGACTTGAAGCAAAGACCAGGTGAATTAGTTAGAGCCTTTCTTACTCGCTTTAATGTTGTTGTGATAGAATTAGGGAACCCAAAGCCTCAGATGGTGTTGATGGCATTATAACGAACCGTGGACAAGAAGACTAAATTCGGAGGATGGTTGAAAATGAAGCAGCCCAACATTCTTGAAAAGTTCTACAAGAAGAAGATTAGTTTATCAGAGTAGAAGACGACACTTCTATCTCCTAAGATGTTGATGAAAGTAGTTTTGTGCCGGAAAAGAAGGATAATGGTGCTCAAGGTAGTCAGAAGAATACCGGGGGACAGAAAAGAGGAAATAATGGGAAGGATAACAAGAATGGCAAGAAGCTCTGTTTTTACATCCCCGTAGAATTGACTCCTCTGACAGACACGCCATAAAATATCTTCACATCCACTAAAGATACAGAAGGTTATCTGAATCTGAAACCGCTAAAAGTGGGAGAAAACAAGATGAAGTCTAGGAGGTTTTGCCGTTTCCATAATCGGCTTGGCCACAACACAAGTGAATGCAGACATCTATAAAGTTTGATCAAAGAACTAATCAGAAAGAACTAGCTGCAGCAATATGCGAGGAAGCCACAAACTTCAAATCCTTCCTCGACTCCTCACTGGTAGAATGTACCTGCTAATCAGCATGATTCAAGCAGTGGAGCTCAAGTGCAAGCTAACGCAAGGCCGATGATTAACACTATATCTGGTGGTCTTCATCCAGTGGGAAATAGATGGGGTAAGATTGAGAGGTATGCTGCAGGAGCTTTGAAGTACGTTCCGAAGGAGGAGAGGTGTTTAATTCTTAACAATACTATTCCCCCGAAATAGCAAAAAAAATCATGGAACTACTACATTCGGAGACAAATATGTAGAAGGTATCCTAGCCCCAACTCAAGATCTGATGGTGATCACAATCGGGATAGGCTCAGCTATGGTCAAAAGGGTGCTTGTTGATTGCGGCGCCTTCGTTAATGTCTTGTTTCGAAATACCTTCAACTAGATGAATCTCTCTATGTCATATGTTCAATCTTGTCAAACTAAGATCCAAGGGTTCATGGGGAACCAAAGCAACCTATTGGAACTATTTACTTGCTCGTAGAGTTGGGAGAGGTGGAAAGGAGAGCTATTCTAAAGCAAACCTTTGTACTTATTGATGAGGATTCCACTTATAACGCATTCCTTGGAAGACCTGCTTTAGCTGATTTCAGGATCATGCTAGCGCCATTGTGGCTGCAGTGAACTTTAACGTAGAAAATGGTGTTGGAGTGGTTAAAGAAGACTAGGAGTCGGCCAGAGATTGCTATCTTATAGAGTCGAAAGAGTCTAAAAAGAAGGACAAGCAGAAGAGTGTGGAGGCCCCACTTCGCATTCACGAACCTTCATTATAGCAGCTAAAGCAGGGGCCCCAAAGGGGATGGATCCTAAAAATTCTAGTGAAGGGGAGAATCGAGCAATGCTAGAAGATATGTGCGAAAGATCCTGCAAATGTATCGAAAATACGGTTGCAGCTGCGCCAGTAATTGCAAAGTGAGTTAGTCATTTTTCTTAAAGCTAATCTAGATGTGTTTACTTAGAACCATGTGGATATGTGCGGAATATATCCTTAAGTGGTTGTTCATGCACTGAATATTGATCCCCGCATCACACCTATAAAGCAAAAGAGGAGAGTTCAAGGTCCCGAAAGATCTATGGAACTCAAAGATGAAGTTGAAAGACTGATGGAGAACCGCTACATTAGAGAGTCCACATATCCAGATTAGGTGTCTAATCCTGTCCTTGTGAAGAGGCAGAATGGAAAGTGGTATGTTTGCATCGATTATTCAAATCTCAATAAAGCGTGCCAAAAAGATAGCTTTACATTGCCCAGGATTGATCAGCTTGTAGATGCAACAGTGAGGCATGAACTGCTATCATTCATGGACGCTTATTCAGGCAACAATCAGATAATGATGCATGACTCAGACCAAGAGAATACCAGTTTCGTCACAGATGTGGGCTTATACTGTTACAAAGTCATGCCATTTAGGTTAAAGAATGCGAGGGCAACTTATCAACGACTCGTCAATGCAATGTTCCAATCTCAGATGGCAAAACCATGGAAGTATATGTTGATGATATGCTCATGAAGTCGAAGAGAGTTACCGATCATATGGAAAAATTGGCTCAGATGTTTGATATCCTCCAAAGATATGACATGAAGTTAAATCCTCTCAAATGTTCGTTTTGAGTCACATCAGGGAAATTTCTGGGATTCATGGTCAATGCCAGGGGCATCGAGGCTAACCCTGCTCAAATTTTAGCATTAAGAGAGATACGAGCTCCAAGGAACAAGAAGGAGCTTTAAAGTTTATGTGGAAAGGTCGTTGCATTAAATTGCATCATCTCAAATGCAACAGACAAGTGTATTCCATTTTTCGATGCATTAACAAAAGGAAAGAAAGACTTCAAGTGGACTTCTTCTTGTCAAGTGGCATTCGAAGATCTAATCATACACACAGAAACACCTCCAATGCTTTCAAAGCCAGGTGATGGTGAGGATTTATTTTTATATTTGGAGGTCTCATCTTATGCTTTATGTGCAGCTCTGGTATGAGAGGATTCAAAGGTTCAACCGCCAGCTTATTACATCAGCAAAAGGCTTATCGGGATAGATGTGAATTATCCAATGCTTGAGAAGATTGCATATTGTCTACTTATTTCCTATAAGAATCTCGAGCCATATTTTCAAGCTCATTCCATCAAGGTGCTCACAGACCGGCTGTTGAAGCAAGTATGTTTCCATCCAGAGACTTATGGGTGATTATTGAAGTGTAATATTAAGCTCAGTCAATATGATATCACATATCATCCTTGTAGAGCAATCAATGGGCAAGCCTTAGCGGATTTCATTGCAGAGTTCACAGACAGAGGCAACCAAAAGGAAGAGCCAGTGCAGGTGATGGTTAATTGGAAGTTGTTCATCGATGGAGCCATGAATGAGTATTGCTCTAGGGTAGGAGTGGTTCTAAAAACTCCAGAAGGACGCTCAGTGTGTTATGCTTTAAGAATGGAATTCCCATCAACAAACAATGAAGCAGAGTGTGAGGACTTGATAGCTGGTTGAGGATAGCAAAGGAGCTCAATTTGAAATATTTGCAAATTTTCAGCGATTCTCAGTCGGTGGTGTGTCAAGTCAAAGGAGAGTTTCCAACTAAAGGATAAAACTTGCTAGTTTGTCTATCAAAGCTTCGGAACTACTCAACATTTTGGACTACAACAGCATCACTTATATTCCGAGGGAAGAGAACATGAAGGCGGATTCACTTGCCAAGTATGCTAGCTCAAGGGATGCTCGGTTATTTGGATTAGTGCCCGTTGAAGTTCTCTCCAATCCAAGCACTGAAGACGCTGATATTGATTGGTTCATGGAGACTGCCGAAGAGCCAAAATCATTGATGACTTCAATCAAAGACTGCCTTCTTAATGGCACACTCGCAGTAGATCAAAAGAAGAGAAGGAAGTTTTTGCGAAAGGCACCTCTTTTTCTTATGCAAGATGGCCGGTTGTACGGACGAGGTTTCTCTATGGCTCTACTCCAATGTGCATCCAAAGAGGAATCCTAGGCGATTCTGGTAGAATTACATGGTGGAGAGTGTGGAGGACATTTGGGTGGTCAGACGTTGGCTAAGAAGATTCTTCAATATGCTTATTTCTAGCCCGACTTGAATCGAGGCTCTACAGCATATGCTAAAAAATGTGATAGATGTCAGAGATTCGCCAAAATTCCTTAAGCGCCATCCACAGAGTTGACTCAAATGGTCAGTACATGGCCTTTAGCTGTCTAGGGAATCGATTTTATTGGAGCGTTACCTACTGCAAAATCTAGCATGACGTATGTTATTGTCGCCGTTGATTATTTCACAAAGTGGGTCGAACAGAGCCACTAGCCACCAGTACCTCAAAGAAAGTCATCGATTTCATCTTGAAAAATATCATTTGCAGGTTTGGTATTTCATAGAAGATAATCACGGACAATGGAACTCAGTTCAAGAGCACAGATTAATAAGGTTTTTATGCCAAGTATAAGATCTAGAAAAGTTTTGCAGTTGTGGCCAATCTGCAATCAAATGAAGAAGTGGAAGTAATTAATAAAATTGTAAAGTCAATCATCAAGAAGCATCTTGAGAAAGCTAAAGGTGGTTGGGTAGATGAGCTCCCTCTTGCACAATGGGTGTATCAAACGACTCATAAATCTACGGCTGGGCAAGCTCCTTTCTTCCTGGCATTTGGTTCTAAAGCGATGATTCTAGTACAACAGGTGGTTACTACTCTTCGCAGACTTCATTTCAATCAAGCGCAGAATGATCAGCTACAAGTAGAGGCACTCGACCAACTTGAAGAACGAAGGGATGAAGCAGAGCTTCGAATCGAAGCACACCAAAGGAGAATATCCAAGCATTTCAAAAACAAAGTCTACCAAAGAACTTACGAAGTTGGTGACCTTGTGCTGAAAAGGGTGACGATTGCCATAGGTGTAATCGGACCAAATTGGGTAGGACCATATGTAATCAGTCAGAAGCTATTGGATGACACCTTGAAATTGTCAACAGTGGATGGAAACCCAATCCCAAGAGCCTGGAACAACGACCACCTGCGTCGTTATTTTACATATTTGATTTATTCAATTTCTTGTTAAAATGATTGTAAATATTTTGCAAGCATTGTAATTGAATATCATTTATGAATGAAGGCGTGCCAGCTTATGTCGATAATACTTTTGTCAATTTTTGTAAAATAGTTCAAAAATTCCTTAAACTCGATTTAATATTGCAGGCAATCAAAAGAGTACGAGCCTCTTTAAAATCCAACGAAATTTGCCGATACTTACAATGCATCCTGATAAAAATAACTCAAGTGTTGAGTTCCATAAATGTCTATCTACATGTATCCAAGAATGCAGAGCACCACGTTGAAGAATTAAAAAAGGAAGCTAGGAGTCAAATCGCTAGGAGTCAAATAATGTAAAGCATGATAATCAAATATAAGACAACAAATTGCAAGTTCCACCAAAGTGGCAGCTTTCACAGTGAGAGGCATAGGGCCCTAGTTCTTCAGTCGTGATAGCTTGACAAATCAAGCGTTTGACAAAAGGACCGGCATCCACCTCGTGGAACAATGCAAGGAAGTATGCTTCCCATATAAACCCAAGACCTCTATGGGGGCATCCAAAAAGATCGCCAGTGCCTGATTTATTTGGCCCGGTTGCGATGGATGTTGGGCTCAAACCAAATATCTCTACGGAGGAACCCAATCTAGGTCTTCGACGCATAGATTAATCAGTTTAATTAAGGGAGAAAGTCTTCACTGCCTGAATTAACTAAGGTGGATTGCGATGAACGTTGGTCTTAAACCAAAGGCCTCTACGAAGGCACCCAATATAAGTCTCTGACGCTTAGATTAATCAATTTAATTGGAGGCGAAATTCTTCACTACCTGAATTTACTAAGATGGATTGCGAAGAATGTTGGGCTTAAACCAAATGCCTCTACGGAGGCACCCAATCTAAGTCTCAGACGACTAGATTAATCAGTTTAATTGGAGACGAAAGTCTTTATTGTCTGAATTAACTAAGTTGCATTGCGACGAATGTTGGGCTTAAACCAAAGACCTCTACGGGGTGGTAGGGGGAGAGGGCACCCAATCTAAGTCTCCGACGCTTGGGTTAATTAGTTCAATTATAGACGAAAGTATCCAATGCCTGAGTTAACTGAGCTGGATTGCGACGAATGTTGGACTTAAACCAAAGACCTATACAGGGGCACCCAACCTAGTCTACAAATGCTTGAATTAATCAGTATAATTGTAGACGAAAGTCTTCAATGCTTGAATTAACTAGTTGGATAGTAGATGAGAATTAGGACAAAAATATAAGACCTCCTGCATGGGAGCACAGATACTAAAGACTTCTCTACGAAGAAGCATAGGCTCAACCAATAAAGTCGGGTTAGAAACTCTCAATGCACTGGTAGAAGCAAAAAGTCTTCGCCAACGAATTGAAAGCTTCGAGCGCTTTAGCCAAAATCAAAGAAACTTGACGAAGTCGATCAAATCCAGCATATGCAATTCGTGATGACCTTTGGTATGGTGGAAACACAACCTCATTGGAATGGAACAATGCTCTGAAAGCATAACATAGTTCATCACGACGTTGCAACAAATAAAGGACTTGTACTCGGCAAAGAGATGAATATATGGAAGTACAACAAAGCTAAAGAAAAAACTAAAGTACAATAAACCAAAAGCAGAATAATTACTTCAAAGAGAGTTCCAAAAACAAGTCTTTACAAATTTAAAAGCGAGGACTGACACACGCATAACACTCAGTCGAAGCAAATCGCAAATAAGAAAGCTACATAATGAAAAGTAAACAGCCAAGAGCCCTAATCCTCCTTCTTTTTGCCCTTAGAAGTGTTGTTAGACCTCAGTGTAAGATTGGTAACTCTGGGAGGAGGAGGTGTAATGGTATGCTGGCCTACATCCTTGGCTTCTTCATCATCCTGTGGAGCCTCGGGGGAGGAATGAGTGAGTGCCTTCTTGCGAGCACTGCACTTCCCCTTGCATTTCTTTGATGAAGACTTCAACTTTTTCCATGACCAACCCTTTGCGTCCTTCTCCGGGATCTCATCTACATCCTCAATGTCTTCTGCCCCTTCTCTCGGTGAGTAGTTCAGGTCATCCAAATCTGCATAAGCAACAATTTTCCCTGATAGCGACCTATTATGTGAAGCAGAGATAAGAGTAGTGGCAGTAGATAAAGAAGGATCGCCTGGACGGGGGAGACAGTCAATGAATTTGTTGCCACCAAGTTTGAAGGAATAAAGATGGCTTCAGTTCTCGTTACTTCGTCCATAGCTGGAGAAGGCTTCGTTGTAACCAAGCCTAATGAAATGAATTATAAGTAAGGAGCTCATTATACCTATGTGAGTGAAAAAATAATCCAAGTCTGATAAGATTTGATCTATGTCAATTTTACCTGAGGTGTGATGGGTTTTGTTCTCTACTTCATGTTTATCTGGGTTTTCATCGTTGCCTTCGTCATCTTCCGGATGCTCATCAACAACATTATTTTTTTCTCTGGAGCTAGAAGTGTCAGTGGAAGGTGTAATATCATCCTTGGGAGGAGAAACATTGATTTCAGTGGAAGCAAGGTCAGTAATGGTAGCCGTTATATCAGGGATATGCTCCCCAGAAGATCTAGCACCACTACTAAAACTCATGCCCTCATAAGTTCTTCTTTTCCTTTAGTCAAAGTAGAACGAGATTCATCACCCGAATAATGCTTAATGAGCTCCTCCTTTGGATAACCACCGCCCTCAAGTTGTGCGAGAACTTCCTTCCAAACTTCAGCTAAAGTAATTTGGAACTTGTCTTGGAGAAATGATAAACTCCCACCCATAACACAAAACAGGTAGAATCTGAATAGGGTGGAGTCGAGGTCTGCCTTGCTCTTAGCTTGTGCCTGCTCAGTCGCTGCCTTATCTTAAAGTGCTTAGTTATTCTCTCTCTCGAGTTCCTCTACCTTGGCTTTCAACAAGGAAATCTCTAATCTTCAGAAGCACCCTTTTTCTGTTCCACGAATAAACTATCCTCGACAATCTTTTAAGTCGAACGAGCATCTTTAACTTGGGCAGTTAGTAAAGCTTCTTTCTGTTGATGAGAAGAGGTAGCAACAGTAAGCTCATTCCTAAGCCTCGTGTTTTCAGCCTCTAATTTAGTATTCTTATCAGAAAGGGATTTAATGCTGGCGTCACGGGCCTTAAGAGTTCTATCACATTCAGCTTTGTCATTCTCTATGGTCAGCATAGATGGAATGTTACACAAGTTGACCCTTTAGAGCTCATCAACCATCTTCTTCCATTCAGTTAGCTTATCAACATTTCTCTTCATCTTCTCTAGATATTTAAGCATTTCTCCTTGGTCCACTGGGCTTATGTCTAAGTTAAATGGATACCTCTCATGAACCAATGAGGAAATCGCTCAGCAATTATCTTTGGCACTAGATCAAGAGTGTATTTTGCCTCTAGCAGATGGAGGTATGAGGGGAATAAGGCTTGAGGAAGTTTGAGCTGCAAGGGCAGGATCTTTATCTGCTCTGGAATGCTTATGAGAGTCATCTCTACCTTGATCCTTATCCTTGCCACCTCTATTTCTCTTCTTCTTCCAGCTGTCCTCATCCGCATGTCCCGACCACGGTAATCTTTGTGAGATCTCTTGTTCCACTAATCTCTACCTTGATGATCCCGTTCCTCCTGAGATTTTCTCACTCTCCTCTGCTCTTCAGCCTATTCATAATAACGATACGGTGCATAATGTCGCAGGTTATAAGAACCTCCATAGAGTTTTAATTCATCCCCATATGTACGGTTCATGGTTTGACTTAAAATAAAAAAGGGCGAGAGTTTAGTGCTTGAAACAGGAAATACTAGAGAAAGATAGAATGCACATGCAAGATGTTTAAAGCTTTTAGTGTGTGCATTGTGTGATTTAACTCGCATCTAACAATGAAACGCTCGTCAGTTTGGGAGATAAAGAGGTTGTGATCCGGGGAGAGGTTTTTGAGAAGGAGTTATAGCCAATTCAGAAGCCACCTTCGTCACAAGGGAAGCAAGTTTAGAATTTATAATATCATTCATACAAAGCTCGCTTGTCATGACATTAAGATCACTTAAATTCCTCTATACATGCATAAGGTTACCCTCATATGTGACTAGAATCGTGGGGTCAACATCACCTCTCTCAGCAATAGTATCGTGTTTTTTTGCAATCTCTCCTTCCTCGACCTACTCACAAGCCTTCAAGATAGCTTTACCTCATGTTGTACAAACCCTTTCTCCTCATCAATGGAGGGAAATTGAGGCTGAGAAGATGACTCAGCGCCACCAGCAAGATCTGTTCATTTCTTTAAAGCAAACTCCTCAATGGGATCTTTCAAAGCTGAAAGAAAGTCAAGTGACTTAGAGTAGGATCGACTTATATGAAATATGCAGAAGTTTATATGATAATCTAACTTATCTTATACAATAGTTATGCAAGTAAATATTAAATAATATAAGATATCATAGATAAGTAATGCAGTAAATAAAAATGACACCAGGAATTTTAATACTATTTCGTAGCACCATCCTATGCCCAGTCCCAGACTCCTTCTGGAATTCAACTATCAACACCCACTCTTCACCTGTAGGAACAGGTTCACAACGCACACGAGCAACCGAATAGGATTTTCTCTTCCTGAGCAACCGAATAGGACTTTCAACAATACAACAAGAATTTGACTTTGATTGTGTTCTTGAATAACACTGAGTAGCCAACGGTTTGAGTACACCCTTCCTATAATCTTATCCTCAAGTATATAACGTGTTTCGTGAAGATTTTAACAAAGTATATTGCTTATGAATTAAGAGATATAAAATATATTTAATGATTCAAAAGCAATTTGTATGTTTGAGTAAGCTTTTAGAATGCTAGAGAGTATAGAGTTTAATATCAGAAAATATAAGAAGATTCAGTGATTTGTAAATAAAGTTTGTGATGTATATATAATGTTTGAAGAGTAGTCAACTTTCATGAAGAGTTTCAACAAATAGAAGCAACCATTTCTGTTAGAAATGAAAAGGAATCTCTTCATGAAAGATGTGGACTTTTCAGAAATATGGCTGTTATTGTCAGGTCAGTCAACAGGTATAAAAATCACTAGTCAACTAGTAGATAATATAAAACGTATATATATTTGAATAATGACAGAAAATAGCTATTACTGGGCATTTTCTCCTTTACCGGTCGTCTGGTAGAGAATGAACTAGTCGATTGGTTCAGGGGAAAAAGCCCAGTAATGGATGTTTCATGCCATTTTCATATATATATATATATATATAAAAGTGTGTGCATGTGTGTTTTGTGCATTCATGTTATGATAAATGAGGATAGTTTTTAACAATAATCTAACACACTAAGCACACACACAAATATAAACTAACTCTTCCATTGATCTTCATTTCTTTGTTGTCGTGAATCAAAAATCTCATGAATAACATTCTCCCCCTTTTTTAATTGATGACAACCGCTTGAAATCTTGTAGAAATTTTTACTCTCTCCTTCGGAATGTATGCTTGCATATATTTGTCTCCCTCTGAATACAAAGCTTCTTTGCAAAATTTTGTTTTATATAATATATACTTACCATTGTTGCCTCTCTTTAACAAAATGTTAGGTGTATAATACTTTCTCCTACTTTGTCATCGATTAAAAAGAATAGAAGCAAGATAGAAACAACATATTCTTTGATTTATTCCTTCATTTTTGTTAGATCACAAGTTTTCAATTCATGACAAGGAAGAAGAGACGATCAAAGGAAAAGTGATATAATTTAGGATTGTCTATTTAATTATGTCTTAGATGGGTTAGATATCTGTTAAAATCTATCCTCAAATTATATGACACAAATGCACGAAAATCGATTATATATATATATATATATATATATATATATATATATATGAATGGCTGAAAAACAACCATTACTGGGCTTAATGCCCCGAATCAGTCGACTGGTCAGGAAGATTTAGCCCAGTAATGGCTAGTTTCTGCTAATTTTAAATATATGTACGATTTACACTTTTTAGCCAGTTGACTGGTGATTTATAGACCAATTGAATGATTCGAAAAAGAATAACCATTTTTATGAATAGACATCATCTTTCATGAAGAGATTCCTCTTCATTTCTGAATAGAAATGGTGCATCTCTTTGATAAAACTTTTCATGAAAGAGCTCTTCTCTTCATCTATTATATTTACACTACAAACTTGGTTTTCAAATCACCAAATCTTCTTATATTTTCTTATTTTAAACTCTGTAATCTCTTGCATTCTAAAATCTCTCTCAAATATTCAAATTTCTTCTTGAATCATTGAATGGTGTACTCAACTGTTGGCTATTCAGTGTTATTCAAGAACATGATCAGAAGTCAAACTCCTATTGTTTGTTGAAGTCTTGTGTCGGTGCTCAGGGGGGAAATCCATGTCGGTGCTCATGTGTTTGTTGAAGTCCTGTGTTAGTGCTCCGGCGAGAAATCCATGTCAGTGCTCGGGTGTGTTGTGAACCTATTCCTCTGGGTGAAGTGAGGGTGTTGATAGTTGAATTCCAGAAGGAGTCTAGGACTGGACGTAGGACGAGAAGTCCAAACCATTATAAAATTCCTAGTGTTACCTTTTTTACTGCATTTACTTATCTATGTTACCTTATATTATTTAATATTTACTTGCATAATTATTGTATTAGATAAGTCAAAATATCATATTCACTTATGCATATTTCATATAGAAAGATCCTACTCTAAGTCACAAGACATGACTTTTCAATTTTATATTTGTTTCCACAGATATTTAGAGATACTGAAATAGCCTTCTTTTTGTTGTGGTGTACCTACAAAAAAATATGATGTATATACTTTGGTACCCACTTCCTTTGTTAGGGACAAGGGGTTAGATGGAAGGTAACCATATCCAAGAGGGGTTAATGGAACCTTTAAAAATGAATTTTTCATTATTAACTATGCATACAGTAAATTAAAATAATCATCAATATAGTTTTCTTTGTTTTTCCAATTTACAGGAACCCAAAAACATAAATAACTTCTATTGGTGTTTCCTTTTGTGCTTCTATATTTATTATATGTAACAACCAGGAAAATACGGGCCAATTTAAAAATTTTAAATTTGTTATTTTAAAGAAATTTAAACAACTGAAATAGAATATTTCAATAAAATAATGAGTTAGAAATCGTGCGGCAGTTTGAAATTTTGAATTCAAACTTTGACTGATTGTACCAGGTGCAAAATAAAACGGATTTTAGTGAAACAAAAAACATTTAAATACGTTTATGAATATCTTTCTAACGAATCTGAAAAATCGAAGTTTCATAGCGGGAATCAAAAGTTATGGACAAATGAATTTTCAGAAAGGTCGCTATAGAGAATATATAGCCCTTGAAAATAGACATTTTGCAAACGACCTCGGAATTCGACGAGACCACTTTTGTTGGATCCGGGATGTCAAATTATTGCTAGGTTTCAAATTTCATAATTTTTGAAGCTAGTATGTGAGCATGCAAAAGAAAACGTGTTTGGTTGATTTCTGTTAAATTGGATTGACCAGAAAATGACCATTTTTCAAACGGTCTCTGAATTCAACGAAACTAGTTTTGTTGGGACCGTAGCGTCAGAACATAGCTAGATTTATTTTTCTGGAATTTTTCTAATCAGTTTGTGGCCCTGGCAAATTGAAATGTACGTTCAAATCGAATATTGAATGTTTTATATTTTAATTTGAAGAATTACTGACTGTAAAAGTCGAAATGGCCTACGAAACATATCCCATTGTGTTCGGGATAGGGGTATTTAGCTAGGGACGACAGTCGTTGGGTTTGGATTGCTGTTCGTGTGGAAGATCCACGCCCTAGAATTTCCGACCTTTGAAGCGCCGCCCCGCCCTCCTCCCTGCGTTGAAGTGGACCCCACCTACCTCCGCCAGAGCGCCGTTCCGAGCCCTTCCAGGTGGTGCAGCCCGATCCTGTCCAAGCCCAACGGATTTAGCTGTAAATCGAAACCTAGATTTGAACCCCTTTGCTGAGGTATGGCAGTGTTAATTTTAAATAGATTATAACACTTTTAGGTGTTGCAAACTTTGAAAAATCGTTTTTTTATCGTGTATTAACGAAATTTGATGAAACAGGAAACATCGTGACCGCAAGGACGCTCTCTACATTCTAGAAGTGTCCGAGGATTTTTCTGAGCTTGCTAGGATTTTTAGAAAAGCGACAAACCAATGTGAGATTTCTAAACTGAAATGTGAAAGGACATGTGTTGTATAAGTTATATAAGCGAAATATAAATTATATACGTGTTGTATACCTCATGTACATGCGTTGTATAGGTTATATGAGCGAAGTATGAATTATACATGCATTGTATAAATCAAATGTGTGTTGGAATGGAAATAAAATATATTCATATACGAATATATATATATATACACACACACACTCCCCTCGTCCACAAACCATGGGCGATAATTATTGATTGTGAATTGGTGTGAAAAATTTGATGAATAATGCGAATGGTTGATAGGATTGTTTGTGGTTGATATTGTTTGGATTGTGGTTGAAAAATACCATTGTGGTTGAAAAATACCCATTTGTGATTGAAACAAAATTCGAATAAATTGTGGAAAAGAAAAACATACTCTCCTGCGTGCGAATCAGATGTATGAAATCCCCATTGTCAAAAACTGCGAGGTTTTAAGGTAGAGCGAGGAGTCATACTCGGGACGGTGCCGGTTTTAAATACCCTGCCGTTATGCTGCCAAAATTTTCAATAATATTCATGTATTAGAATTATTTTCATATGTTGAAACTATATTCATGTGTTGAAACCATATTCACGTGTTGAATAGAAATTCATGTGTTGAAACCATATTCATGTGTTGAATAGAAGTTTATGTGTTGAATAGAAATTCATGTGATGAATAAAATTCTTTGAAATAATAAAAATAACATTTTATCACATATCTAAACTATATAAACTATTCGTGTTTTAAATAAATTGTTTTAACATTAAAAAATCACATTTTTATTATTTATATAAACTATAGAAATTATTCATGTGTTGAATAAAGGATTAGAACGATAAAAATCATATTTTTATCGTATGTGGGAAGTGGATAATATTCATGTGTTGAATATATAGATTGAACAATAAAATTTACATTTTTATTGTGAATACGAAGTGCTAAAAATGTTCATGTGTTGAATAAATATTTTAGACTATAAAATATCATTTTTATCATGTAAACGACTCGCTAAAAATATACAAGTGTTGAAACAAATATTTGTTTGCTATGAATATTATTTTTAACATGTAGGCGAACTAAATAAAATAGTCATGTATTGAAATATTATTTTGTTCACCAAAAATATCATTTTTATGCGAAACGTGAAGTGTTAAAAATAACCACTTGTTCAAATAAATATGCGTGGGTTGAAAATATTATTTTAACATGTGTAGGAAGTTTAAAAAAATAACCATATGTGGAAATAAACCTTTGTTCGCTAGAAATATTATTTTTAGCTTAGTTTTGCACATATGTATACTTGTATTGAATAGGAAGTGGATTAGCTGTTGAGTAAAGAATTTAATTGCGTGCCCAACAAATAGGTAAACCTTAATGAGTTGGATGTGCAATTTTGTTATTATATCAACTTCTGTGAATGTCATTGGATGCGGAGTGCTGGTTGTTCTGTGTGTAACGATAAACGTCGCCATAGGATATTAACAATTAATTTTGAACTACACTATATGGCATACTTCTTGACGATAGGCATACTTCATCATATACCACATAAGCATTTGGAGCTGGCGTGACGAGGTTGAAGATTTACCGTACGAGCGAGAGGCTTGTACGGTGATGACTATATATTACAGGTTGACCTGATGACTGATCTGGACTATATAAATTGTAACGGTAAATTGCACGATTAATAAAAAAAACCACACGGGTCTGGAGATGACAATAAACACGTCTCTCTGGTCATTAAGGCACAAAAACCATTTATAGGGTGACGAGAATTTATTCTCTGGAGTTATGATCTATACACACTCCCCTGTGGACACCGGAATATATCACTATAAATATGTGCATGCTTATTAGGATTTATTGGGTACCGAATATGGCCCAATAAATTTCCAAACCCCTTCCCGTACAAAGGAGGTTATGGCGAAATTTTTCGAAATATAAAGGTGTTAGTTAAATATTTGAAGTGAAAACGATATTGAAATCGCCGAATGAATTATATTTATATATATAAGTATAAATTAAATTAAAATGAATCGAGGCCGTGCAGTTCGGTATTGAAATCATAATTTTAAATGATTATACTGAAAGATCCGACCATCGGATTTTGACGAAACTGGAACCTTTGAGTTCGCTTTGGGAATATCTTCCCAGTGATATAAACTTTGTTGAAATCCAACGGTTAGATTTTCAGATAAGTGTAAAACAAATTTAGGGAAAAACAGAGCCAGTGCCTCGGCACGACCTGAAACGTCGTTTAATTAAATAGGTCCGTTTTTAAATAAATAAAAATGGCGATGTATCGTTATAAAATATTATAGACGATACAGAATGGAAATAAACCGACTCTGCTTGGTTTGCTTGATATTTGGTAGTTGAATGTGTTTGACACGAAAATTATACTAAAGAACTGAAATGTGAATGTCGAATGATTTAACCATGTGAAGAATTGATTTGAAAATCTAAATATACATGGATTATTT
Source organism: Allium sativum (assembly GCA_030737875.1). Lineage (NCBI taxonomy): Eukaryota > Viridiplantae > Streptophyta > Magnoliopsida > Asparagales > Amaryllidaceae > Allium > Allium sativum. Next base: position 184,251,218 of record CM060925.1, on the reverse strand, counting down.
GAAAAGGCCGGGTTAATTCTCATTTAAAATAATCGATCGACGGATAAAAGTCGAAGAGTTGAAGACGGTTCAAGACCGACGATCTTCACATTGGATGGATGGGAACTACTGATGCTCATGATTGGAATAGCTACCTTGAAGGAGCTGAAGTGGTAGCCGTCCGGACGCATTGTTGATTGTACGGATATGCGAGGAATATGGTGCCTTCGGTTTCGTTCAAACCCAGAACGAACTTGTAAATGGACTGTGTGTCTGACATTGGATTTTATTCTGTGCTGATTGATCTCTATTAAATATATATCTATCGGCGGCGGAGAATTTATTCTCTTGCTTAACGCCCTTCTCTGAGACGTACGAGCTCAGAGGTTATATATCGGTAGAAATCAGTCGCATGGAGTGAATTGCCTGTGTGGCACACTTAAGTGGCATATGATCAAGGCTTCTGTTGAAAAGAAAAGTCATGTGGTGGATGATCAAAGCATGGCCTGTGTGGCATAGCTTTGTGTATAGCATTGATTCGCGAGCTTCACACCTCGGTATGAGTCAAAAACGGGATAGTGACCGCTGGGAGAAAACGATATTTCTTTCTAGCTACGGTGGTGTCAGTGACTTACCAGCCCTGATATTTATACATACTTTTCACCTGTTTGGTTGTTGGAATGCGAGGCGCCTCGATTATAGGTCTGCAAGGACCGGGAAACGTGTGTTCAGGAATGACTAGTCCTCAAAAGTAAGAGAGCACCGGCCCAGCCGATTCCAAGGACTGCTGTGTGTGATCCTGAGACATTTGCTAGAGTGTCTCAAACAGAGAGAAGCTTTCCCCCTTGCCTCGACTCATGATGGAATCCAATTTCCAATACGAAATTGCGGATTTGATTGTATTACTAGTATGGCGACATGATATATGGTACCCATGCCGTCTATGATCGATATTTATGATTGAAATCATTTTTTAAAACATATATGCACTAGTAATAATATCAAACACTTTTGTTTTATACGTATTAAGCATTTCTTGGCCATTATAAGGTAAAACTCTATCCTCCGGCTTGCGTTGCATTGTGTGATGGGACCTGAGTCTTATAATGGCTTCATTTTTATAAAAAGCATTGCGATGATTTAATAATTTACTTTATTTCATGCACTAGCAATCATTGGAGTAAACCCATTCCGCGAAAGTGGCGTGGTCCTTTGATTTGCCTTATTATTGCTGTTTAATTAGTTATGTAGATTTTTCATACCAGTCCCATGACCGATGCGTAGTTTGTTTCACCTTGCAAACTCGGGTGCCCTTATTTTCACACGGTCAGCGTAGTATCAGGTGGCTGGACCTATTTTGGCTTTGCACTGCAGTAGGAGTGCACCTTTTCGATCATGGCAAGGCTTGACTTCACAGTGTTGACTATTGATTTTCCGCCATTGTTATTATATGTATATGATTCTGCCTCTGGCGATGTAGACTGATATTTCTCTTATGTACTCTCTATGTATATGTACCGCTTATGGCGATGTAGACTGATCATGTATCTTTATGCACTAAGTTGTATCCTGCACTGTGCTATCTGATGTTGTGATATGTATGATTCCGCTGTCATATTGGTGTAAATTATTCTATTTCCTGCTTATGCTATTATATGTACTCTGCTAATGATGATTAATGTGTTATATTCCAATGATTATCCTCAACACCATAGTATGGGGTTTTGGGATCGTCACAGGTAGTATCAGAGCTTTAGTTAACCTTAGTTCTGGAATTTAACACATTAAACACCTCGTCTGAATAGAATCTGTAGTATTCTAAGGCGAGTATCTCATTAAAGTTTGGACTAGTAATGTCCTAGAATGAACTAAGCAGAATAGAAAAAATAATCTGATCAGTACATCGTTGCCTTTCCTTAAGTTCTTCAACCATACCATATAATAAAATTATCGTTTCTGAGAGCTGACTCTTTCCTTGCTTATACAGAACTTGATAAATGGCTACCAGAGCTGCAGCAGCTAGAGGAGGCCGAGGCAGAGGCTGAGGAGATAACACCGCTGCAGAAGGACCATTAATACAACCACCAGCCGCCCAACCATTCGAGCTCGACCGAGTGGCCAAAAGATATAAGAATCTAGGAGGCAAAACCTTCTCCGAAACCAGTACGGTGATTGAGGCTTTGGCATGGTTGAAAACAAGCGAAAAGATCTTGGGAGGCCTGAGGCTCGGAGATCAAGACACGACATTCATGGGTGCCTAGCTTTTGCAAGACGAAGCGGAATTATGGTGGGAAGCCATCACCGTAGAGAATCAAAATGCAGGAAGGACATGGGATGACTTCAATGAAATGTTCAAAGAGAAGTTCATCCCAGAGCAAGCAATTGAGCGCATGCATGATGGATTTGCAAATCTCCAGCAAGGAGACCTCTCTGTGCAAGACTATCTCAATAAGTTTACATAGTTATCTTGCTACGCCCCAAAGCTCATCGCGACTGCTAAGTCCAAGAACAAGAGGTTCATCCATGGGCTAAAGCGTAAATATCAAGACAGGGCCATGAGCCACATCAAACTGGCATTCTCAGACTTAGTGGAGATGGCATGCAATTATGAGGACCTTGACCAAAAAAACCTTGATCTGGACCGCGCTAAGAGTCAAGCGGGGAGCAAATGCAATCCCTCTACGAACCAGGATGAGTCAAGCAACGCGGCATCCACCAATCAGCAAACTAGCAGGACGCCAAAGGGAAGCTGCTACAATTGTGGAAAGATGGGGGCACAATTCTAATGTGTGCACAGCCCCAAAACGGCAGAAGACCAACTCCCAGGGCTAAAGCCAGAACTCTCTGAACCCTCGTTCATGCTTTAACTGCTGCAGAACCGGACATCTCGTCAAAGATTGTCCATTGCATAAGAAGGTGGAAGTTGCACATGTGTACGACGGGGCGAACCTGCCGGCTGCTTCCGATGGGGCAGGTAAACCCGATGTTTTGGGAGGTACCCTTACAACTAAAAATATTCCTGTTTCTGTATTATTTGACACAGGTGCATCACGTAGTTTTATTGCAAGCAACACTATTAACAAGTTAAAGTTAAAACAAAGAAAGCTTAGAGAATCGTTTGAAGTTCATAATCCAATAGGAGGACCACTAGTTCTTAGTTCATATTGTAAAGTACCTGCTTCTTTTTCTCGATACTAGTTTCCTTTTAATCTAGTCTTTATGGATTTTCCTGAGTTCGATATCATTCTCGGACTAGATTGGTTAACGCAATACGAGGCCAAAGTAAATTGTGCGAAAAGAATAGTAAACATTAAAACGAAACTTGGAAATATTACTGTACCATGCCATGGTTCAAATCCAGATAGAAAGGAATTTTGGTCTGCGCTAGAAGTTATTCCCACTTCCTTAGAAAAGTTTCCTATTGTTAAAAACTATGCGGATGTGTTTGAAGAAGTCGAAAACTTACCTCCGCAAAGAGAAATTGAATTCATAATCGATCTAATTCCAAATGCCAGACCAGTGGTACATCCAATAAGAAGAATGACTCCAAAAGAAAAAGAAGAATTAGGCGATCAAACTCATCAACTGCTATGGAAGGGTATGATTAGACCTAGCTTTTCTAGTTGGGGTGCAGCTGTAGTGTTTGTCCCTAAGTCAGACGGTACTCTCCGATTGTGTGTTGATTACCGTGACCTCAACAAGCAGACGCTCAAAAACAAATACCTGTTACCCCGCATCAATGATCTGTTAGACCAATTAAATGGGACGAGAGTATTTTCTAGAATGGACCTAGCTACAGGTTTCCATCAACTGAGAATTGTCGAAGAGTGTGTTCCTTTGATATCTTTCAAAGGTCCGAACATATTTTATGAATGGTTAGTAATGTCGTTCGACTTATGCAACACTCCAACATACTTCGTGGATTTAATGAATAAAGTGTTCAGGGAAGTTCTAAATAAATTTGTCTTGGTATTCATCGATGATATTTTAATCTACTCTAAGTCAGAAGCCGAGCATGAAAGACATCTAGAACAAGTATTGGGGATTCTGAGAAAGAATGTCTTCAAAGCCAAATTCTCTAAATGTATCTTCTGGCAGGAAGAGGTGATGTTCCTTGGCTATTTCGTGTCAAAGGAAGGAATTTCTGTAGATCCGAGCAAAATTACAGCAATTCAAGACTGGAAACAGCCTACAACACCCACAGAGGTCAGAAGTTTTATGGGGTTGGAAAGTTATTATCGAAAATTCGTTAAGGATTTTTCGAAGATATCCGGTCCATTAACAAAGCTTATAAAGAAACACAAGAAATTTGAGTGGACTTCCGACTGTGAGGAAGCTTTCCAGGAATTGAAATCAAATTTGACAACCGCTCCAGTATTAACCATTATCGATGGCAATAAGGATTTGACGGTTTGGAGGAATGCTTCTATTAGAGGTCTTGGTGCAGTATTAATGCAAAGAGGCCAAGTAGTCGCTTACGCAAGCCGCCAGCTGAAACCTCATGAGAAGAATTATGTAAATCATGATCTTGAGTTGCTTGCCATCGTTTTTGCTTTGAAAATCTGGAGGCATTACTTATTGGGTGAGAAGTTCGAACTGTTTACAGATCATCAATCATTGAAGTATTTGTTCACCCAGAAAGATCTGAACTTGAGACAGCAGCGTTGGCTAGAATTTCTCGCAGCATATGATCTTGATATTCTGTATACTCCGGGGAAAGCCAACGTTGTAGCTGATGCGCTTAGCAGAAAAACGGCAATCATTGCCAATCTTATAACTATGCCTTCATTGATTGATAAAATATCTGCTCTCAAGAAGAATGATCACTTCATTCAAAGGATCAGAGAGAGAATATGAAAAGCCGAGCCCGCGAGTTTTCAAGTGGATAAGGAAGAAGTTCTGAGATTAAAAGGGAGGATCTGTGTTCCCAACATCCCAGAGCTCAAAAGGGAGGTGCTGGATGAATGTCACAAATCCAAGCTTGGCATTCATCCCAGGGTAAGCAAAATGTATAACGATATCAAGCGCACTTTCTGGTGGAGGTCCATGAAGAGTGACATTTCTTTATATGTTAGCAGGTGCCCTACTTGTCAACTAGTCAAGAGCGACCAACAAAAGCTGGCCGGATTGTCGCAACCGTTGGAAGTCCCAGGTTGGAAATGGGAACAGATTTCCATGGATTTCATAGATGGTTTGCCCCGAACCAAGAAAGGTAATGACAGTATTTGGGTGATCGTAGATCGCTTCATGAAGACCGCCCATTTCATACCTATCAGATCCAATAGAACCGCCCGAAGTCTAGCACAGATCTATTTCAAAAATGTTGTTAAGCTACATAGAATTCCCATCAGCATAGTCAGTGATAGAGACCCAATATTTGCTAGCAAATTCTACGAGGCATTCCGGACAGAATTGGGAACAAAACTGAATCTGAGCACCGCTTATCACCCCCAGACAAATGGCCAAACTGAGTGGGTGAATAGAATTTTAGAAGATTTATTGCGAGCCTGTATTATTGATTTTGGCGGGTCATGGGAAGATCACTTGCATTTGGCAGAATTCTCATATAACTACAGCTATCAGGCAAGTTTGAAAATGTCGCCATTTGAAGCATTATACGGTAGACCGTGCAGATCTACCGCATGTTGGATAGAACCTGGCAACAGACTTGTGTTGGGACCCGATATGATCAGAGAAGCATCAGATAAAATCGATTTCATCAAGAAGCGATTGAAAATCACGCAAAGCCGACAGAAAAGTTATGCGGATTCTAGAAGAAGAGATGTGGCATTCGCTGTTGGTGATTATGTTTATTTGAAAGTTTCTCCGATGAGAGGAGTAATCCGATTCGGTAAAACTGGGAAGTTGGCACCCAGATTTATTGGCCCCTTTCCTATACTTGAACGAATTGGAACTCTTGCCTATAGGGTTCAATTACCTGATTGGTTGCCTGGAGTGCATAATGTGTTTCACGTATCTCAACTTAGAAGACATGTGCATAATCTGGATCTTGTTGTAGAAGAAGCAGCACAACAAGACTTGGAAATTACTCCAGAATTAGCAGTCAGAAGAGAGCCGTTAAAGATTGTTGGCAAAGAAACTAAAGAGTTAAGGAGCAAGAAGGTTCATCTAGTTAAATGCAGTGGAGTAGTGATCCTAGAGACTGTACTTGGGAGACTGAGGAAGGCATTAAGCAAGCTTACCCCAAATGTAGAGTGGACATCTCTGACTAACTCTGATGCAAGGTACCTTTACAATACTTTGCATTTCCATTTCTGTTTCCTACTGTACTGCTGTTTCCTTTTCGGGGACGAAAAGTTTTAAGTGAGGGGAGATTGTAACAACCCGTAAAATACGGGCCAAATTAAAAATTTTAAATTGGTTATTTTAAAGGAATTTAAACAATTGAAACAGAATATTTCAATAAAATAATGAGTTAGAAATGGTGCGGCAGTTTGAAAATTTGAATTCAAATTTTGACTGAATGTACCGGGTGCAAAATAAAACGGATTTTAGTGAAACCAAAAATATTTAAATTTGTTTATGAATATCTTTCTAATGAATCTGAAAAATCGAAGTTTCATAGCAGGAATCAAAATTTCCGGTCAAATGAATTTTCAGAAAGGTCGCTATAGAGAATATATAGCCCTTGAAAATAGACATTTTGCAAACGACCTCGGAATTCAATGAAACCACTTTTGTTGGATCCGGGATGTCAAATTATTGCTAGGTTTCAAATTTCATAATTTTTGAAGCTAGTATGTGAGCGTAGCAAAAGAAAACGTGTTTGTTTGATTTCTGTTAAATTGGATCGACCACAAAATGGCCATTTTTCAAACGGTCTCAGAGTTCGACGAAACTAGTTTTGTTGGGACCGTAGCATCAAAAAATAGCTAGATTTATTTTTCTGGAATTTTTCGAATCAGTTTGTGGCCCTTGCAAATTGAAATGTACGTTCAAATCGAATATTGAATGTTTTATATTTTAATTTGAAGAATAACTGACTGTAACAGTCAAATTGGCCTACGAAACATATCCTATTAGTTCGGGATAGGGGTATTTAGCTGGGGACGATAGTCGTTGGGTTTGGGTTGGTGTTCGTGTGGAAGAACACTATTTAGAAAATAAAATAAAGCCCCGGCAAATAGAAATTTTCCATTCATAAATTTAAAAATAAAAAAACTTCATAAAACCCCCCGCCTCCCTCGACTTCGACGAAGCACGATATCCCTCCCTTCCCAGCCATTTTCCGACTGCCACAGCCACCATTAGCCCCACCCCCTTTGCAATTTTTTGTAGCCCTCTCCTCCATTTTCAAATCCGTCCTACCCTCGCTCTCCCTCTCCTCGTCTGCATTGAGATCCACGCCCTGGAAGTTCCGACCTTTGAAGCACCGCCCCGCCCTCCTCCCTGCATCGAAGTGGACCCCACCTACCTCCACCAGAGCGCCGTTCCGAGCCCTTCCAGGTGGTTCAGCCCGATCCTTACCAAGCCCTACGGATTTAGCTGTAAATCGAAACCTAGATTTGAACCCCTTTGCTGAGGTACGACAGTCTTAATTTTAAATAGATTATAACACTTTTAAGTGTTGCAAACTTTGAAAAATCGTATCTTTATCGTGTATTAACAAAATTCGATGAAACACGAAACATCATGACCGCAAGGACGCTCTCTACATTCTAAAAGTGTCCGAGGATTTTTCTAAGCTTGCTAGGATTTTTAGAAAAGCGACAAACCAATGTGAGATTTCTAAACTAAAATGTGAAAGGACATGTGTTGTATAAGTTATATAAGCGAAATATAAATTATATACGTGTTGTATACCTCATGTACATGCGTTGTATAAGTTATATGAGCGAAGTATGAATTATACATGCATTTTTTAAATCATATGCGTGTTGGAATGGAAATAAAATATATTCATATATCAATATATATATATATATACACACTCCCCTCGTCCACAAACCATGGGCGATATTTATTGATTGTGAATTGGTGTGAAAATTTTGGTGAATAATGCGAATGGTTGACAGGATTGTTTTTGGTTGATATTGTTTGGATTGTGGTTGAAAAATACCATTGTGGTTGAAAAATACCCATTTGTGATTGAAAAAAAAAATAAATAAATTGTGGAAAAGAAAAACATACTCGACTGCGTGCGAATTAGATGTATAAAATCCCCATTGTCAAAAACCACGAGGTTTTAAGGTAGAGCGAGGAGCCATACTCGGGACGGTGCCGGTTTTAAATACCCTGTCGTTATGCTGCCGAAATTTTCAATAATATTCATGTGTTAGAATTATTTTCATATGTTGAAACTATATTCATGTGTTGAAACTATATTCATGTGTTGAAACCATATTCACGTGTTGAATAGAAATTCATGTGTTGAAACCATATTCATGTGTTGAATAGAAATCCATGTGACGAATAAAATTCTTTGAAAAATAAAAATAACATTTTATCACATATCTAAACTATATAAACTATTCGTGTTTTAAATAAATTGTTTTAACTTAAAAAAAAACACATTTTTATTATTTATATAAACTATAGAAATTATTCATGTGTTGAATAAAGGATTAGAACGATAAAAATCATATTTTTATCTTATGTGGGAAGTGGATAATATTCATGTGTTGAATATATAGATTGAAAAATAAAATTTACATTTTTATTGTAAATATGAAGTGCTAAAAATGTACATGTGTTGAATAAATATTTTAGACGATAAAAATATCATTTTTATCATGTAAACGACTCGCTAAAAATATACAAGTGTTGAAACAAATATTTGTTTGCTATGAATATTATTTTTAACATGTGGGCGAACTAAATAAAATAGTCATGTATTGAAATATATTTTTGTTCGCCAAAAATATCATTTTTATGCGAAGCGTGAAGTGTTAAAAATAACCACTTGTTCAAATAAATATGTGTGGGTTGAAAATATTATTTTAACATGTGTAGGAAGTGTAAAAAAATAACCATATGTGGAAATAAACCTTTATTCGCTAGAAATATTATTTTTAGCTTAGTTTTGCACATATGTATACATGTGTTGAACAGGAAGTGGTTTAGCTGTTGAGTAAGAATTTAATTGTGTGCCCGACAAATAGGTAAACCTTAATGAGTTGGATGTGCAATTTTGTTATTATATCAACTCCTGTGAATGCCATTGAATGCGGAGTGTTGGTTGTTCTGTGTGTAATAATAAACGTCGCCATAGGATAGTAACAATTAATTTTGGACTACACTATATGGCATACTTCTTGACGATAGGCATACTTCATCATATACCACATAAGCATTTGGAGCTGGTGTGACGAGGTTGAAGATTTACCATACGAGCGAGAGGCTTGTATGGTGATGACTATATATTACAGGTTGAACTGATGACTGATCTGGACTATATAAATTATAACGGTAAATTGCAAGATTAATAAAAAAACCCCACACGGATATGGAGATGACAATAAACACGTCTCTCTGGTCATAAAGGCACAAAAACCATTTATAGGGTGACGAGAATTTATTCTCTGGAGTTATGATCTATACACACTCCTTTGTGGACACCGGAATATATCACTATAAATATGTGCATGCTTATTAGGATTTATTAGGTACCTAATACGGCCCAATAAATTTCCAAACCCCTTCCCATACAAAGGAGGTTATGGCGAAATTTTTCGAAATATAAAGGTGTTAGTGAAATATTTAAAGTGAAAACGAAATTGAAATCGCCGAATGAATTATATTTATATATAAATATGAATTAAATTAGAACGAAGCGAGGCCGTGCACTTCACATTTTGAAATTGTAATTACAAATGATTATACCGAGAGATCCGACCATCGGATTTTGATGATACTGGAATCGTTGGGTTTGCTTTGGGAATATCTTCCCAATGATATAAACTTTGTTGAAATCCAACGGTTAGATTTTCAGATATGTATAAAACAAATTTAGGGAAAAACAGCACCAATGCCTCGACACGACCTGAAACGTCGTTTAATTAAATATGGTTGTTTTTAAATAAATAAAAATGGCGATGTATCGTTATAAAATATTATAGACGATATAGAATGGAAATAAACCGACTCTGCTTGGTTTGCTTGATATTTGGTGGTTGAATGTGTTTGACATGAAAATTATACTAAAGAACTGAAATGTGAATGTCGAATGATTTAACCGTGTGAAGAATTGATTTGAAAATCTAAATATACGTGGATTATTTGAAAAGGCTGGGTTAATTCTCATTTCAAATAATCGATCGACGGTTAAAAGTCGAAGAGTTGAAGATGGTTCAAGACCGACGATCTTCACATTGGATGGATGGGCGCTGCTGATGCTCATGATTGGAGTAGCTACCTTGAAGGAGCTGAAGTGGTAGCCGTCTGGACGCATTGTTGATTGTACGGATATGCGAGGAATATGGTGCCTCCGGTTTTGTTCAAACCCAGAAAGAACTTGTAAATGGACCGCGTGTCTGACATTGGATTTTATTCTGTGCTGATTGATCTTTATTAAATATATATCTGTTTGGCGGTGGAGAATTTATTCTCTTGCTTAACGCCCTTCTCTGAGACGTACGAGCTCAGAGGTTATATATCGATAGAAATCAGTCGCATGGAGTGAATTGCCTGTGTGGCACGCCTAAGTGGCATATGACCAAGGCTTCTGTTGAAAAGCAAAGTCTTGTGGTGGATGATCAAAGCATGGCCTGTGTGGCATAACTTTGTGTATAGCGTTGATTCACGAGCCTCACACCTCGGTATGAGTCAAAAACGGGATAGTGACCGCTGGGAGAACACGACTTTTCTTTCTAGCTACGGTGGTGTCAGTGACTTACCACCCCCGACATTTATATATACTTTTCACCTGTGTTGTTGTTGGAATGCGAGGCGCCTCGATTATAGGTCTGTAAGGACCAGGAAACGTGTGTCTAGGAATGACTAATCCTCAAAAGTAAGAGAGGACCGGCCTAGCCGATTCCAAGGACCGCTGTGTGTGATCCTGAGACATTTGCTAGAGTGTCTCGAACGGAGAGGAGCTTGCCCCTTGCCTCGACTCATGATGGAATCCAATTTCTAATACGAAATTACGTACTTGATTGTATTACTAGTATGGCGACATGATATATGGTACCCATGCCGTCTATGATTGATATTTATGATTGAAATCGTTTTTGAAAACATATATGCACAAGTAATAATATCAAACACTTTTATTTTATACATATTAAGCATTTCTTGTCCATTATAATGTAAAACTCTATCCTCCGGCTTGCGTTGCGTTGTGTGATGGGACCTAAGTCTTATAATGGCTTCATTTTTATAAAAAGCATTGCGATGATTTAATAATTTACTTTATTTCATGCACTAGCAATCATTGGAGTAAACCCATTCCGCAAAAGTGGCGTGGTCCTTTGATTTGCCTTATTATTGTTGTTTAATTTGTTAAAGTAGATTTCTCATACTAGTCCCATGACTGACTCGTAGTTTGTTTCACCTTGCAAACTCGGGTGCCTTTATTTTCACATGGGCAGCCTAGTATCAGGAGGCTGGACCTATTTTGGCTTTGCACTGTAGCAGGAGTGCACCTTTTGGATCATGGCGAGGCTTGACTTCACAGTGTTGACTATTGATTTTCCGCCATTGTTATTATATGTATATGATTCTGCCTCTGGTGATGTAGACTGATATTTCTCTTATGTACTCTCTATGTATATGTACTGCTTATGGCGATGTAGACTAATCATGTATCTTTATGCACTAAGTTGTATTTTGCACTGTGCTCTCTGATGTTGTGATATGTATGATTCCGCTGTCATATTGGTATAAATTATTCTATTTCCTACTTATGCTATTATCCGTACTCTGCTAATGATGATTAATGTGTTATATTCCAATGATTATCCTTAACACCGTAGCATGGGGTTTTGGGATCGTCACATTATAAATATCTCTACTCATAGAAGTATTCAAATTTCTATAATGATTGGATCTTGGATTTACTTGTGCATTAGTACTAGCAGTGATAATTTTATTGTACATAAAAGCATATCTAGTACTATTTCTATGATTAGTTTTATTATATCTTGAACCACTTTTGTCATGTAAATGTCTAGAACAAGATAAAATCACATTTAAATCATTCTGACCTTTATTAAATTTCACGAATTTGTTTGTAAATTTGATTCCAAAGTTGCAATTGACATTTTCGAAAGAAGTTATTTTATTTTTTAAAACATCAATTTCCTCCTCTTTATGGTACTATTTTCATTTCTGAGATGACAAATTTGAGATTCTGAATTATCTAAAGATGATTGTAATTTTTCAAAATTTTCTTTTAATTTAGAAATAACATTTTGCAAAATATTATTATTAACTTTTAAAATCTCATATTCTTTAGTTTCCTAAAAAAATCTCATATTCTTTAAGTAATTTTAAATTCTTTTGAGTTAAAGCTTCATTCTATTTTTGAACTAGAATTATTCAAAAAATCTTCTAAAGATGTATTTTTATTTTGTAGAACATTGATTTCCTTTAAAAGTTTATTATTTTTATCTATTAGGCGCTCATTTTCTTTTTGAATGAAATCCTTTTGAAAAATAAGCTCTTCTAAGGTATTTTCAAAACATTTAGTTTATTTTTCAAAAAAATTATTTTCCTCTTTTAAGTTGAAATTTTCCTTCTCACAATCTTTTGACTTAGCTAAAATAATTGAATTGTATTTACCTAAAGATTTAAAATCTTTCAATAATTTTTCATTGTCTAATAAAAAAAATCTTTATATAGTGAATCCACACATCCCAATGGTGATCTAGCTTTAGCCGTGAGACATTTGCTTGTTGATCCTTTGATTCTGCTTTGTTCTTCTTCCATGTTCTAATGCCTTGACTAGATTTCTTTATTGCCATTTATTCTAGGATGTTGTTACGATCTTTAGAATACCAGGCTCTAATACCAATTGAAAGAAAGTTAAGTGAATTAGAGGAGGATCGACTTATATGGAATATGCAGAAGTGTATATGATAATCTAACTTATCTTATTCAATAGTTATGCGAGTAAATATTAAATAATATAAGATATCACAGATAAGTAATGCAGTAAATATAAATGACACCAGGAATTTTCATGCTAGTTCGGAGCACCATCCTACGTCCAGTCCCAGACTCCTTCTGGAATTCAACTTTTAACACCGTCTATTCATCGAGAGGAACAGGTTCATAATGCACCCGAGCAACCGAACGAGATTTTCTCTGCCCAAGAAGCCTAATAGTACTTTCAACAATGCAAAAAGAATTTGACTTTGATTTTATTCTTGAATAACACTATGTATCCAACGGTTTGAGTAAACCCTTCCTATAATCTTATCCTCGATTATATAACGTGTTTTGTGAAGATTTGAAGGAAGTATGTTGCTTATGAATAAGAGATATAAAATATATTCAAAGATTCAAAAGCAATTTGAATGTTTGAGTAAGCTTTTAGAATGCAAGACAATATAGAGTTTAAGATCAGAAAATATAAGAAGATTCAATGATTTGTTAATCAAGTTTGTCATGTATATAATGGTTGAAGAGTAGTCAACTTTCATAAAGAGTTTCATCGAAGAGAAGCGACCATTTATATTGGAAACGAAAAGGAATCTCTTCATCAAAGATGGTGACTTTTCATAAATATGGCAGTTATTGCCGGGTCAGTCAATTAGTACAAAAATCACTAGTCAACTGGTAAAAAATATAAAACGTTTACATATTGGAATAATGATAGAAAATAGTCATTACTGGGCATTTTTTCCTTTACCAGTCGATTGGTTGAGAATGAATCAGTCGAGTGGTTCCAGGGCAAAAGCCCAGTAATGGATGTTTCTTGCCATTTTCATATATATATATATATGGGTTTTGTGCATTTGTGTTATGATAAACGAGGGTAGATTTTAACAATAATCTAAGACACTAAACACACAAACATGTGTATAAACTAACTCTTCAATTGATCTTCATTTCTTTGTTGTCGTGAATCGAAAATCTCATGAATCAACAAAAGCAATATCCTCCCCAGAAGCTGGCATACCTGGTACTTCAAGTTCAGAGTGAGGAGTTAAAGAAGTGCCTCTTTAAAGAAAAGATCGCGAAGGGTCGAGCAACCCATACTGATGAAGAAATCCTTCCATTATTAGAAATTTCTTAGTCCTTTCTCCATCTTTGACAGCTTTCAAAATCTCAAGTGTAGGTTGGCAAAGAACAGAGTTCTTGATAGGAGAAAGTAGTTCTGCAGTACAAAGGAAAGATTTAATGATCGAAACTTAGAAAAGAAAAATCAGAAGTAAAGAGTTTTGAGCAAATATGTTCACTCCTTTCATCCAGAGACTGTAAAAGCTCTCGAGGAACGAACGTAAAAGAATAGATCTAGGAACCCCCGAGCACTATCTGATAAGTCAAGGATAAGCTTGCAATTTTGAGCGCCTTCAACAAAAATGATTGAAGGGTGTTCTTTCCTCCTTTTGAAAACGCATAGATAACAGAAATCTGGTAGAGTAGGCATGCAGTGCTTTGTCCTCATAATAAGCACACAATGCCCTATTAAGACGGCATAGCCATTTGGGTGTAGCTGAGATGGGGCAATAGCCAAATATCGAAGGATCATATGCAAGATTGAGTTGAAAAGGGGGATGATTCCACTCATTAACATATGGCGATTAACTGTTACAAAACCTACGGGTGGAAGATCAACAAAATCATCCTTCCTCAGCAATCTTGCATCGGCTTCAGGAATGCCAAACTGATTACATATCTTCTTAAAAGTACGTTTTATAAGCATTGTAGGGCATCTCTCCGAAGTCGTACCACTAAGAGGACGAGACATAGGAAAGGATTGGCTTTTTTCCAACTAGTGAGCTACAGTCGGCATAGCTTCAGGAACTTGGGTAGAAACTTTGGTTTGAACAGATGTTGTTGTACTTTTAGACTGGTGACGAGATTTATGTTGGATATCCACTCTACACAAGGAATCATGTTCTTAAATAAGTCACAGGTGCACATTTCCTATGTGAGAAGTGTTGTGTATAATTATATAAATCATTGAAAAAGCGAAGCTTGAAATCTACAATCTGCATGTGCTGGTTAGTCGATCTCAAGTGTCGTTATGAATTCGGATTAGAATGTCATGTCTAAGCAGGCAAAGTTCGATGAATTACAAACGATTGAATGAAACGATTTTGTATAGAACGTAATTCTATTCAAGTCATAAAGTTTGTTGTAGTTGAATTTTTAATGATTAACTAATATTTTGTCAATGTGGGCAGTCACAAAATATTTGCCTAGAAATGTGCAAGTATTTTTGATGTTACAGGACTAGTGGTAGCAATGAAAAGGCATGTTCAGTGCATAAGCTACGAGTTCGAGCTGTTGATCACTTTATAAAACTTTCATTGCTTCAAAAATCAATGAATAAGAACATCCCTGAGGCATACAATTTTTCAATGGAACAAAGATAACTGATCCATCATGTCTCAGGCATAGCCGATCCACCATGGATCGGGCATAATAGGTCCATTGAAATCATGGCAAAAAGTTGAAGTGCAAACTGAAGCATCTATCAACAACATGTAACCCATTGTGAATAAGTAAACAACAAGATCAAATCGGTTTGCCAGATTATCAATGTCAACCATTCAAATAGAGAGCTCATGCATCATTCTGAGAATCAATGGTTTCAAGACACAATCCAACAACAAAATGCGATAAACAAAGAATGATTCACATTATCGCAGCAACAAAATCGAAGATTCATGCATTATTCAGACTCAAATAATTGAATACAAATCAAACTTGAAGTAGTTCATACAAGAAATTTTATACAATGTCAAAATCAGTGCATACAAAACGTCGAATCTGACCCAAAACAACTTATCAGAATATATTGTTGAAATAAAGATCAACACAAGGATTTGTGATATTGTCGACTCCGATCTAAAGAACAAAAGAAAAACAAAAATATGACCTATGCTTCTAAGCCCAAAACCATCAAAATCAGATCTGAAAAACTGGTCAGTCAAAGCGCAAGTCGATCGTGATCAGTTCACCTAAAAACCCTAAAATGCCTAAAAATTGATTCAGTAAAACTTGAAAAAAGAAACAGCTCCACCTACAATTATGACGAATGATCAGATTCTAGCAATAGAGGCTAGCTCGAGTTGAACAATGTCGAGACAATTCGGAACTAGCGAGTTTGGCTTCAGATTGATTCGAACTTGCTACAGTCGAGATGATTATCAGATTCGGGTATGGGTTGAGGTGCAAATCTGGCTGAAGATGGAATCAGGTGAAGATGAGGCAAAAGATTAGGATAGATTGGATTTTTCTAAAATTCCTTGCCTCCATTAAAAGATTTTCAGCGATGAGGAAAGCAAGAGAAATAAAGTGGTAAAGTGAATAGGTTTGGGTCTAGAAAGGATATAAGAACCATCAAAAAATAGCCTTTCCAATCCATTAGGATGGGCCTTAAGCGGTCCATTCAGAAATTTGGCCACGAACCATTATAATTTCTACAAACTGATCCATAAGGTAAAAGTAATCATGATCCGTCAAAATGTGATCAAAACCTTCAAAAACCATTCACGATCCATTGAAAAACATAGAGTCCGTTAACATATCGAAGCCCATGTTTATCTTCAATAAAACAAGCTTCGAGGGGAAAATGTTAATCTATTAAAATTTATTTATATAATGATAGATCGACCATGCCTTGCTACATGGATCAGATGTCAAGTTAGTGATGGATCGGTGATGCTTCAACACATAGATCAGGTATACCTCAAACGTATGGATCGGTTATCATTTGATAGTATGTATTGAGCATATTTCATGCCATGGATAGGACATAGTTCCAATGATAGATGGGGAATGTATAATATCAGCGGATCAGCACCATTTGTAGTAGTGGAACGGGCAAGCATTTTGCCAATGGATCGGGCACATTTTCTCTTTGATGGATCAGCTAGTTTTGTTGTGGATCGACATAGTGCTGCACATGGTGAAATGCGTGATCGGGCAAGGCACGTCACGTGGGATCGGTCTAATTTCCTGAATAAATGTGGTTTGCGCATTATGAAACTCGATGGATCGTTTGATTTATTTGGATCAAGAACGATTCATAGCCATGGGTAGTCAATCGATCCATGGACGTGTGCACATATAATTGCGAGTTTGCCACTCCAATCATTCTTCTCCCATAAATACACCGCCTTCTCATACATTAAAGTACCAAAATTTCTACTAGTAAGGGAGGCCATTTTCAATCTCCAACATTGCTACAACATCTCCAACTACATTAAAGCATCTTCAATCAAGATCCATACATCTCCATCAATATATCCATCGAGGATTCAAGTATTTCTCCAAAGAAATCGAAAGATAGAGAATCATTGTGAAGTTGTGTAGAGATAAAAGAGAATAATTGTAAAACGAGATAGAAAAATTATGAAATGAAGAAAATTATGTACCTTGTAGTGAAGATCATAATGAAATCTTCCTTCAAAGTGGATGTAGGCCAAATCTGAGGCCAAACCACAATAAATGCTCTCTACTTTTACTATTTCTCATATATTCTTGCTCTTAACCTTTTTTTAATAGATTTAACGTGTTAATACACCTCTTGGGGTGTTAGTGCTATTTTTGGCATTAATAGACATGTTTTTGTTTGTTTGTCTAGTTTCCTTAAAAACCAAGCCTTTGATTGCATGATTATTAACGCTTATTGTTTACTTCTCTGGTTTTCTTAAAGACTAAAGTGTCATTTTTTTATTGAATGAGAACAATTTTCTAGAACTCATGTAGTGATACCAACATTAATAGTATGCACTGTTGCTAGAATTTTTCGGCTGAATATCTGCATTAAAATACTAATGGACTTCAGTACGACTTTGTATTCAGATTTGTTAGTAAAGCAAATAGCCAGTTAGTGGTTTTTATTCTATCTTATAGTGGCGCTCCATTAGATCAACTGTACTTGAGCTGACTTTCTCACTAAGATACTTCCAAATTAGTGATATACAGTTTAATAAATCATGTGGTTTATAAGAGGAACAATACCATAAGACCTTGCTCTATTTTTAAAGTTATAAGAATTTCATGCATTGACTTTCCAAAAGAAATATGTGTAGAAAATAATTTGTATAAGAACATTCATTGAGCAACCATCTCTTGTTCCGAAAAGTGTTCAAAGAAGTGTTTTTAGGATTAACGTGAATATTTGAAATTAATAGTTAATGCCATTGTCAAACTCAAACTCTCACTGTCAAGACACATTTACTGGGTGGTTCAAATTAGAGTGATACTTCTTTTGCTGAAGGGCATAACATTATACTTTCTTATTCTTTTCTTTTACATTATTCCACTCTTGAAAACTAGGCAATTTTTTTAATTTTGGTCTAAAATAGTTTTATATTTAGGAACTGAAAATAATAATCATATTTCTACTTATAAATTATGGAATTCGTCGCTGCACAAAAAGTTGGGGCTTCGGGTTTGCGTGGAAAACCTTAGCCTAATTTAGACATGTTACTAGTTGGTTGGCTAACTGATCAAGGTACATGAATTTATTTCTGGTTTATTTTACGTTATCAACATGCCTTAACATTGTGTGATATGGCAGAGAGAAAAACACGTGATAGTGATGTGTTTTGAAAGTAATGATATGTTACATTCATATAATTTTGTAAAACGGCTTTGTCGATTTGAACAAGTACTGAAATTCATATTATTGATTTCTGAAACGAAACATAATATATTTGACTTATTTCACAAAAAATATTATAGTTATTTTATGCTTATCAATAATATAGGCTTACGTGCAATACAATTCATATAGGCCATATAGAAAATGCATCCTTACCCTTGATGAACAAAAAATAAGACGAGGATAAGTTATTATTAGTCTATGCTCCTAATTTTATAGGTTAGTTAAAATATACCATCAACCCCGAGGTTGACCTCCTTTTTATCTACTTCAATGCTTTCCTGTTTTTGTTTTCCAACTGTTTTTTCTTATTTTATAGATTTGTACCTTATGAAGTTATTTTATGTTGTCTATATTATTTTGTAGGGTTTTGGCCTAAATTTCAATGTTAGATCCCGTTGTTGTTCTACCTACTTAATTTGTACTCTTATTGAAATATGTTTTTAGTTTGGTTATCTCTTGTAACGAAGTTTGAATACAGAAAGGTTGTAAACTCGAATCATGTATGATTTTTGAATGTGAATAGTTCTTGTTGTCTAAGTATTATAAATGATTGTGGTCATAGATAGTGAAATATTGGTTTTTATTACTATATGTTGTAGTTGTAAAAATGATTTGTTGTAATTGTCATTCTTGGCTGTAGTAGATTCTATTATCGCTGCTAAAAACAGTTGCATTGGAGTTTATTGCAACTATCAAAAACAGTTGCAATAAAATTTACCACAACAGTGTTCAAAGGTTGCAAAATATTCGTTTACAACTGCCAAAAGAAATTGTAAACTTTTTATCCATAACCGTTATAAGTTGTCGTTAAAAACTCTTTTACAACTGCCATTGAAACTCTTGAAAAAACTGAATCTATTACGACTGCGGATATAAGGTCTATTGGGCGCCAGTTGTAATAGATCTATTACAACTATATTTGACACTTGCGAAAGGGTATTTTTGTTGTAATATAAGTGTACGATCAGGTTTGCAAATAGTATAATTTATGCAAACACAAAGGTATATATCATGTTAGGATTGATCGTAGTTTGGGATATTTTGTGCGAACATGAGTTTTGTGCTTGTGCGAACACGTGAATTGATTTGGTGTACAATAATTTTTGGACGACTTAAAATGATTATGATAGGAATCGTCGTTGTTTGAATTCAATAAATAGTAAAAATATATAATTTAGTACATATGTAAAATAAGGTAAAATATAAACTAATTTTATATTTAAATTTAATACAAACAAATATTTAAACCCTTCGATATTATTTGGCTTTGTTTGATAAGCGTTGAATATGATTGTTATATAGATATTCATTTTTTTCTACAAAATAGACATCCCTATCCATCTGATACAGGATCTGATGGATTTATCCATGTATTGGATAAGTTACAAACACCATAAAGTAATCATGTTTTGTAAATCGTATCACTTTTAATGGTTAATAAATTTTCAATGGAATTTCCTTTTCGTTCCTTGTGTACATGCATTTTTGTACGATAATGAAATAGGGGGAAATACTGCCGAAATTTTGGGAAATCGTTTAAAATGATATGATTTACAAAATGTTATTACTATTGTGTTTGTAATGGGAAGTAGGATGACTAACGTCAGAGAGTGCATATAAACGTGAATGAACCAATAGTTTTTATTTAAAATAAATTCATAAAAAAATATAAAATATAAAATAAAAAATTTAGTATATGTTTACTGAAGCAGTAATTAATTAAAATATAAACAAAATATATAACAAACGATTAATATTTTTTTGCTTTTCATTATAGGTTTTAAAGTAGGAAAATGGTCAATTATTTTATTGATCGGAGCTGGATGTATCGAATAAGAGAAATTAGTGGAGTAATAAGTGATCATTTTCTAAATGAGGTACATGCATTCATCGAATTTACTTTAAGTAATATTGGAAACGGTGAAGAATTCATTGTCCATGTAGTAGGTTCAAATTGTTGAACTATTTAATACCGAATATGGTCAAGGTTCATTTGTGCTAATACAGTTTCGTAACCAATTGTTTGTTGTGCGGTTGTTATGGAGAAATTGTTGTATCCAATCAAGAACAGTTGGTGGAGGCTATTGGGGATGAAGTTTGTACGATGAATCTCGTAGAACATATGGTCGAAGATACAACACGATCAATGTTCCTTACTATTGAAATCGATAACGACGACATTAACATTGTAAAGGAACCAAGTGTTGAAGCTAAAAAAATATATGACATATTGGATATGCTAAAACCCTTTGGAATGGATGTACAAGCGACATTCAATTATCGGTAACTACAGAATAAATTGCAATGAAATCAAAATACAACATTATGGAAGCTCGATTTACGGCTTTTTCTTAGTTGCTAAATGCCATATGCCTTCCGATAATTTAATATGAGAAAATTATTATGAAGTGAAAAAACTTACATCGTCTTCCGGTTTGCTATATGAAAAAATAGATATATGTTCAAATGATTGCATGTTGTATTGGAAAGAAGACATCAATCTCAAAAATTGTAAAATATGAACCAAAAAAAAAAGAAAGAAAACATGTTTCATACAAGCATATGGATTATTGACCTATAACTCCTAGACTTAAAAGGTTATACGCATCATTTGTAACAGTGCACCATATGAGATAGCACAGTGCGAGAACACCTCAAGAAGGTACATTGACAGACCCATCAGATGAAGAACCATGGAAACATTTTGATAAGAAATATTCCGATTTGTAATGGCCCGAGGATTTTTGGCCCTGGAAATCGACCTAAATACCCTTACCGTAACTCATGCTGACCTTCCAAACACCAAAAAACACCGGAACGTTATTAGAAAGAATTCAGAGGTTGCGATAAGAAACAAAGAAATATAAGAATACAAGTAAAAGAAGAACCAACACAACACAGAATCAGAGTCTCACATCGCAGCAGAACAAAATATAATACAGAAATAAAAACTATATTGAGCTTTCAAAAATAATTACAATATCAGAGTACACCAACATTTCTGGGCAGTTATAAAAAATATGTCCCACATACAACACACAACAGAATAGTAGATATATAATATCATACGTCTGGACTCTTCCAGCTCGTCTCTTCACAGCCTTCGATAACCTGACCCTGTACACCCCGGCCTAACCCGAGCATTTACAAAACACCGGGTCAGTCTGGTGAACCTGAGTGAGAAAAACTCGCACAGTATTAAGGGTAAATCATCCAACTTGATTTTTAAGTTCAAAAGACTTTTTGAAAGAAAAGGATAATCGTAAGACCAAATCCACACATAAATACGAACGATTTTTACCTTACGATAACCCAAACATTTTTGAAATCAATATCTTTTCTGATATTATAATAGTGTCTAAATACAAGTAAATATCAATCTAGTGAAACGCTTGCATCTCACGCTCCACATATATAGTATACAATCAAAACTGCGGGCACTTATTGGAGGTTGGATTCCGACTAAGACAAGGCATGGGACCACCTGCCGATAGTGTATCTCTAGAGGAGAATACACTGGGTTCAACAAGAACGCCTTGCAACCCGGCCCACACATGACCGACCACTCATTTCGCTTGAGTGTATCGAATGTACATCACCAACGGTTGGGCTCAAACCACCGTTTCTCGAAAAGGGACAGCATCGAAATAGATTAAAGAAGCAAAAGGAATTTCTCTAGATAAGTGATTATACATCCTAATGGGAGCGACCCACATAGCCATGCTGCCTGCCCGATTTCTGTCATTTCCTGGTTGATGAAGCTTGAGGTTTAAATCTCCTTTTAGGATATTTTGGCCACCATTCACTTTGAATGCCACATCGTCAGATCCGTCAAGTCACTAATTGATGTCCACAAATATACTCTGGGTATAAAAGAAGTGTCCGTCTTTGCCACCACTCGGTATATTTGTAAAAATCAATGTACATGGTTTCAGGAAATACTCTATCAGACATTTGTCCATACAAGTCATCCAAGAACAGGATAAACTGAAGGTACTCTCTTACTACATCTCATATAGGAATCACCCTAAGGATCAGTAGCGAGAAGTCCCTTGCAATATATAGATTCCAAACACGACAGAATCACAGTGTATCTCGGGCCGCTAAGCCAGAGATTATAAGTAATCCTTCCGCTTATGAAGATCCACAGTCTTTAATGCTCCATCTCTATAGTCTTCTGATATATTCACGTATTTATTGGTCGGAATGGCTTTCGAACCTAAGTTCGATCCCGGTCTTTCCTCACCAACAATCGTATGGGTCAGATTTGATAGTCGGTGATTTGACTATCAAAATAAATAGTGTTTCAATCATGACAATCCAATGAGTTCACTGATTCAGTATTCAGCACTACTTGGCCTTTTAATTAAAAACAAATGTAAATTTAGAACTCTTAAATACTTTGATATTATAAATTAGCTTTCCACTTCTTATTTAACATAAGTTTTCTCTTTAAACCAATTCATTTTAATACTTAGGAAATCCTATATCATATTCAGTTGTCTATTTTCATTTACAAAGCATTAGCCACATTATTATATAATATTGAGAATCAATTCAACTTTTTACACGGAAAACAACGTTATGAGATGTCTTTCATTTATTACTTAAAAACCATAATCCATGTTTATTCTTATAGAATAAAACTCAACTTTAACATTTCATTTCTAGCTCGAAAATATCATTATAATTCACGCAATCCAATCTCCTTTTATTTTCCTTTTTACTTTGGAATCTCATTATATATTTTCCAAATCTTCATCACAAATGTTGCGTTATTATTTCTCTAATGAAATAATAACTTTACTAATCTCCTTTACCATTACAACTTATATCATCCTCAGATAATTCAGAAGTCGTTCAAGTTGGGGTATTTTAGTTACCTCTCAGACCTAGATCAACAACGTTCATATCTTAAGATAAATATAAGTTGTAATCCAAAAACCAATATTTCATTTTAATACCAATTCAAATACCATTTAACTATTTTATTCAAAATACAGTTTCATAAAACCTGCTTATCCCTTTAGAAACTTCTTTCTTGGCTATACTCATTTTTCTCCTAATTCAATAATTAATTACTTCTTTATACACATCACTTTTAACTCGACCTCTTTAACCAAGCTCATTTATAATTCGGATTTGTTTACCCAATCCCACGATTCACTTTATCCCAATTTCTTTTCAAATTCACCTAACCATTGCTCACTTTGAGATTTTCAATTCCCACTTTTACCTAATAACATTTTTAAGTAACGTTAATTTAGAATTAACAATATAACACCTCAAACCTCCTTTATATAACTCTGGTTTATTATAAACCCTTTATCTAAATTCCCTTTTACTTAATTTAAATAATTATGTAACATTTTTTTAAGCTATAATATTCTCTTAAAAATCCCTTTTACAACCTTGTTATAAAACTCAGGTTTAAACAAAACCTGTTCATAAACTTCTTTCACCATTCAATTTATTCAATTTCACTTAGATTACTTTTTAAATGAATTCCCATTAAAAAGTAATTTTCTAAATGATTATTAATTAAAATAATTATTTATTTCAATCATTAACTACATTAGTAGTTAATTAATAGTAAATGCCTTTTTAAAATCTTATTAAAATTAAGACAATATTCTTTAAATTATTTTATTCAAAACGCACTAACTTTTTAATAATCTTAATTTAAAACGGTCGACTTAGTCAATTCCAACCACAATTACTCATTAACCGATTCCAGTTCATTTCCCTAGTAAATTAATTAAAAATATAATTAATTTAAATAATTCCATTAAATTATTCTTAACAAGACAACTACCCAAATTTAATCGTTAGCTTAATCTCTAATCACTTGTTTATAATTCTGATTAATATCAGAATTTAATTTATTAAATCAATTAATAGTTAATTATAAACTTAAATAATTAAAAATAATTAATTATTTCATTTTTAACAAACCTTTATTCAAAATATATATATATATATATATATATATATTCGAATCTATCTTTAGCTATAAAATAAATCTTATAATTTCAGTTCTATCAACTTACCTGACGGTAAATCGATATAAATAAAACAATTTACTTTTAGGCCATTTACTGCCGATTACTCAACCAATACTTCCCGTTGGTTAAAACCAAACACATGTTGAATTTCCAATCAATGATCAATACTCAAATCAATCACCCAAACATGATAGTTCATATGATAATATGAAAATAAATAATATATTTGAGGAATCCTGTTGGATCCCTCCAACCTTTTCTTCCCTGTATAAAAATGGTTATCTCCAAACAGATAGCTCAATTTCATTTAACTGATAATAATAAATAACGACCATTTAATCCCAACCACAAGCAATTCAAACAATTCAACCAATTAAACACGTTTATTTTATAAACATGACCAACAAGGTAAGTTACCTTTATTGGAACTAATCGTTAGAATAACGATTTAGTATTTCACTAAAATTAAATGACGGTTTAATTTCATCAGTTAAATCAATAAATAAATATATAATTAGCAAACAGTCAACCATTGGCAAACATAGCACACAAAATAAAAACCCAACTTATATAAAATATAAATGGGTAAACTGAGTGATTTTAACTCACCTTGAGTTGAATTTCGTTCAAAACAGCTCCTTTAAGTTAAATTAAACCAGTGTTTAATTTAACTAGAAAAATCCAGCTGATTCCAATCCCGCCTACCTATGTTCCAAATGTATTGTTCGTAACTGTGATTCCACTTCAACTTGTTTCGTTCGGTTCTATTTATGAAATGAAAAGTTACATATGTTACATGTCCTTAATCAAACTAATTATTTCTTAATTATAAAATTAATTAAACAATTTACTTCGTTAAATGTTTAACACAGGCCGATTGTTTTCCATTATCGTCTTCGTTCCATTGATATAACATGCACCTAAAACACACACGAGTTACGGTCATTTTAGCGATACTATCAAAATTAAATAAACAAATTCTTTAATTGAAATTTACTAAATACTACTTACATCTTAGTTAACAATAATAATCGGGATGGCCATTTGTTTGTCCCTACCTGTTCAATATGCTTCCATACGCTGCTCCATACCTAGGATAACATTCAAAATTTGTATGATTTATTTAATTAACAAATCCTAAATTATAGTTAACTCTTAAGTTATTCACATTACTAAGTTACTATAAAATTGGTCGATTACTGCTTCACCTTCGTTTTCGTTCTTTTGCACCTGGTTACAGTCCTATCCAATACTGGAGTTAGTCTGATATTTAATAAACACAATTTTATTTAAGTTTGATTACTTTTTAATTAGATATCAAGACCGATAATTCCTCATTCACTCCAATTAAAAGCCCCAGCTCGGAACCAAGACGATTCCTTCTCTACACCCCTTTAAGGAAATTCGTTACCTTTGTTCTGTCTAAACCTATGATTAACATTGCCATTATTAGATTATTATTTAGGTTAAACAAATTATTGGGTTAAGGATTATAGGCTGACGGTTTTGCTATCAGCTCTTCGTACCGAACGCTAGTTACCACCCTCGACTTCACACTTCATCAAATGTCAAAACCGCCGCACCTCTCTGGACATGCCGGAGTCCGATCTGCATCTGCCATGAGTAGCGCCTGAGCCGCCTCGACGAACTCTCCCAGTCTCGAGAACCGTGAACCTTCCTTGCCCCCGCAATTTCACCTTAAAAGTCGCGCCTTTGTATCCGATTCCCGGTCACTATGGTGACCCATCACCGATCACCGCCGCTCAAAATGGTGATCTCGTCTAGCTGAAGAGTTTCGTTGTTCGTGGTTCCTAGGGTCGATGCGTGTATTGGAGGATTTTCGGTGGAACGGAATTTGTGTTTACTGGCCATATAAATTTAGGGTGGAGGCGCAGTTTGGTTTTTGGTTGACCACAGATAATAGAAATAGGGTTGTTGACTTGGTAAATGAGTATATATAGGGTATGAGAATTATTAAAATATTATTTACGAAACTTCATCGTGAAGTAACACGCAGAAACCACCACAAACGACTTTCGTTTTCTGATAACAAAACTAATCTTAGTATAGAAAAATATTCCGGACCTAATGGGACAAGTTTCGTCGAATTCCGACATCGTTTGAAAAAAAAATCCTTTATAAAACCAGAAATAAACACGCGTTTAAATTTTCCATGATCACTAAATACATCCGATCAACTTGAAACCTTGAAATCCTATAATAATTCTTCAATACGAACCCAACGGCACCAGTTTCGTCGCATTCTGAGACTATTTTCCCGGTAGGCTATTTTTACGCGAACCGCAATGCCATTTTGGACACCAAATTGTCTGGACTTCAAAAATAACAAACTATATACCTAGCCTGACTACAATCGACGATATGAACTCAACTGAACTAGTTTTGTAGCTTAATTCGATCGTCTGCTCCGGTTACACCCAAATATCTCTTTGTTGAATTAATTACGCGCTATATAAAATGAACTGGCGTTTACGGCTATCGTGGTCGCATACGACATCGGTTTAACATGCAATTTGATTTTCTTACAATAATTTGACGATACGGTTCCAGTGAAACTATTTTCATCGAAAACGGAGACTGTTTGCAAAAATGGCTATTTTAAAGGCCTATATTTTAATAACGATTTCCATAACGACTATTTCAAAATTTGATTTAGCCATAATTAACAATCTATAATACGAAATCTGGGTTTTTCTCTTCCATATGGAAATTATATTCAATATGGTTCTAACGTTTCTTGTTTCACAGAAATCCGACTTATATAGGATCATGTAAATGCAGTTGAAGTTCAAAACTCCATATTACAATCTGCACGCCATTTTCAAGCTCGATTTATATTATACATAAATTTATAATGTTCATACTTTGTTTAAATAATGATTTAAATATTAAAATCCGTTAATATTACAAATATAATATTTAAAATAAATAAACAAATAAAATATTTGACTGCTAAAAAAACGGGTCGTTACATTCTTCCCCCCTTAAAATAATTTCGTCCTAGAAGTTGCTGAGGTAGGAAAGAACGCCACAACCCATTAATTTCTAAATCCAGTTTATTTTAAATCAAAACCAATTCAACATCATAGATAAATATTTTCAAAAATATCGAAAATATTCTAACACATTAAATTCTCGGAAAAATTCGGCAGAGTCTCCCTGCACGGAGTGACATCTGCAATATCGCAGGAACAAATAATATATATATCGACCAACACGGTCGGAAAACAAAAATCAAACACCCCAAATTTTTTTTCTTTCGCGGAGGCGTACCTTTTCGAGCGTTATTTAGCATACTTGCCTAATTTATGTGCAGTATACACAACTATAATCAATTCTCAAAGCCATCTGGCACCTGTACTCAACTCAATTCACATATCAGTAACAGATATATGAAATTCTTAGGTAATATTCACGAATCAACTGGTATAACTAAACCAATTCCAAAATCAAACAGATAGTATCAATTCATTATCAAATACAGGGTTAAATCAAAATTTTCAATTTATATGCATTTCCAGCCCAATTTTTAATTATACTGGAATTTATTCTTTATTTTATAATTCATTTAGTTCCAATAAATTCGTTGATTATTCGATTCAAACAAACTATAATCCCATAACAACCAATTCAAAAACACAACCAATACATGACCAAATCAAGCAAATCAATTGAATTTTACATTCAATATTAACATTTTATTTAGGTTTCACATATTTGAACATCAATCGACTAATATTCGATTGATTTCTACTTGATTATTATTCATCCATCACATTTCAAATTTATTTAATTTAATATCAATATCATCCTTAATTTAATTCAACTTAACAAATTTAGGTTTCAATTCAAATTCCAATCCGATTTGAATTCCATTCAAATCGATCAAACATATTTATATCTCAATAATTGTATAAAATTATTCTTTTCTATACAAAAATATAATTTTGGGTGAAATCATTTACCCCTTTTCAAAACAATACTGTATCGATTTGCCAGTTCAACGCTTCTCAACACTTGAACCGATCAACCAACACAATACAAAACATTTGTATACCAAATTTACAATTACGCTCTCCTATATATACACTCAATCTCGATCTAGGGTATTACTAACCCCATATTTATCGAGTTTACACCACAGAGCCAAGGTTATTACTAAACCAATAGCTCTGATACCACTGTAACGGCCCGAGGATTTTTGGCCCTGGAAATCGACATAAATACCCTTACCGTAACTCATGACGACCTTCCGAACACCGAAAAACACCGGAACGTTATTAAAAAGAATTTATAGGGTGAGATAAGAAAGAAATATAAGAATAGAAGAAAAAGAAGAACCAATACAACACAGAATCAGAGTCTCACATCGCAGCAGAACAAAATATAATACAAAAATAAAAACTTTATTGAGCTTTTAAAAATACTTACAATATCAGAGTACATCAACATTTCTGGACAGTTATAAAAAATATGTCCCACATACAACACACAGCGGAATAGTAGATATATAATATCATACATCTGGACTCTTCCAGCTCGTCTCTTCACAGCCTTCGATAACCTGACCCTGTATACCCGGGGCTAACCCGAGCATTTACAAAACACCGGGCCAGTCTGGTGAACCAGAGTGAGAAAAACTCGCACAGTATTAAGGGTAAATCATCCAACTTGATTTTTAAGTTCAAAAGCCTTTTTGAAATAAAAGGATAATCATAAGACCAAATCAACACATAAATACAGACAGTTTTTACCTTACGATAACCCAAACATTTTCGAAATCAATATCTTTTCTGATATTATAATAGTGTCTAAATACAAGTAAATATCAATCTAGTGGAACGCTTGCATCTCACGCTCCACATATATAGTATACAATCAAAACCGCGGATGCTTATTGGAGATTGGATTACGACTAAGATAAGGTAAGGGACCACCTGCCGATAGTGTATCTCTAGAGGCGAATACACTGGGTTCAACAAGAACTTCTTGCAACCCGACCCACACATGACCGACTACTCATTTTGCTTGAGTGTATCGAATGTATATCACCAACGGTTGGGCTCAAACCACCGTTTCTCGAAAAGGGACAGCATCGAAATAGATTAAAGAAGCAAAAGGAATTTCTCTAGATAGATGATTATACATCCTAATGGGAGCGACCCACATAGCCATGCTGCCTGCCCGATTTCTGTCATTTCCTGGTTGATGAAGCTTGAGGTTTAAATCTCCTTTTAGGATATTTTGGTCACCATTCACTTTGAACGCCGCATCGTCAGATCTGTCAAGTCACTAATTGACGTCCACAAATATACTCTGGGTATAAAAGAAGTGCTCCTCTTTGCCACCACTCGGTATATTTGTAAAAGTCAACGTACGTGGTTTCAGGAAATACTCTGTCAGACATTCATCTATACAAGTCATCCAAGAATAGGATGAACCAAAGGTACTCTCCTACTGCATCTCATATAGGAATCACCCCAAGGATCAGTAGCGAGAAGTCCCTTGCAATTCGTAGATTCCAAACACGACAGAATCACAGTGTATTTCGGGCTGCTAAGCTAGCGATTATAAGTAATCCTTCCGCTTATGAAGATCCATAGTCTTCAATGCTCCATCCCGTCTTCTGATATCTTCACGTATTTGTTGGTCGGAATGGTTTCTAAACCTAAGTTCAATCTCGGTCTTTCCTTACCAACAATCGTATGGGTCAGATTTGATAGTCGGTGATTTAACTATCAAAATAAACAGTGTTTCAATCATGACAATCAAATGAGTTCACTAATTCAATATTCAGCACTACTTGGCCTTTTAATTAAAAACAAATGTAAATTTAGAACTCTTAAATACTTTGATATTATAAATATAGCTTTTCGCTTCTTATTTAACATAAGTTTTCTCTTTAAACCAATTCATTTTAATACTTAGGAAATCCTATATCATATTCAGTTGTCTATTTTCATTTACAAAGCATTAGCCACATTATTATATAATATTGAGAATCAATTCAACTTTTTACTCGGAAAACAACATTACGAGATGTCTTTCATTTATTACTTAAAAACGATAATCCATGTTTATTCTTATAAAATAAAACTCAACTTTTACATTTCATTTCTAGCTCGAAAATATCATTATAATTCATGCAATCCAATCTCCTTTTATTTTCCTTTTTACTTTGGAATCTCATTATATATTTTCCAAATCTTCATCACAAATGTTGCGTTATTATTTCTCTAATGAAATAATAACTTTACTAATCTCCTTTACCATTACAACTTATATCATCCTCAGATAATTCTGAAGTCGTTCAAGTTGGGGTATTTTAGTTACCTCTCAGACCTTGATCAACAACGTTCATATTTTAAGATAAATATATGTTGTAATCCAAAAACCAATATTTCATTTTAATACCAATTCAAATACCATTTAACTATTTTATTCAAAATACGGTTTCATAAAACCTGCTTATCTCTTTTGAAACTTCTTTCTAGGCTATACTCATTTTTCTCTTAATTCAATAATTAAGTACTTCTTTATACACATCACTTTTTACCCGACCTCTTTAACCAAGCTCATTTATAATTCGGATTTGTTTATCCAATCGCACGATTCACTTTATCCCAATTTCCATTTAAATTCACCTAACCATTAATCACTTTGAGATTTTCATTTCAATTCCCACTTTTACCTAATCACATTTTTAAGTAACGTTAATTTAGAATTAACGATATAACACCTCAAACCTCCTTTAAATAACTCTGGTTTATTATAAACCCTTTATCTAAATTCCCTTTTACTTAATTCAAATAATTAAGTGACATTTAATTTAAGCTATAATATTTGCTTAAAAATCCCTTTTATAACCTTCTTATAAAACTCAGGTTTAAACAAAACCTGTTCATAAACTTCTTTCACCATTCAATTTGATTCAATTTCACTTAGATTACTTTTTAAATGATTCCCATTCAAAAGTAGTTTTCTAAATGATTATTAATTAAAATAATAATTTATTTCAATCATTAAGTACATTAGTAGTTAATTAATAATAAATCCCTTTTTAAAGTCTTATTAAAATTAAAACAATATTCCTTAAATCATTTTATTCAAAACGCACTGACTTATTAATAATCTTAATTTAAAACGGTCGACTTAGTCAATTCCAACCACAATTATCTCATTAACCGATTCCAGTTCGTTTCCCTTTTAAATTAATTAAAAATATTATTAATTTAAATAATTCCATTCAATTATTCTTAACAAGACAATTGCCCAAATTTAATCGTTAGCTTAATCTCTAATCACTTGTTTACAATTCCGATTAATATCAGAGTTTACTTTATTAAATCAATTAATAATTAATTATAAACTTAAATAATTAATGATAATTAATTATTTCCTTTTTAACAAACTTTATTCAAAATATATATATATATATATTCAAATCCATCTTTAGCTATAAAATAAATCTTATAATTTCTGTTCTATCAACTTACCTGACGGTAAATTGATATAAATAAAAAAAATTACTTTTCGGCCATTTACTGCCGATTACTCAACCAATACTACCCATTGGTTAAAACCAAACACATGTTGAATTTCCAATCAATGATCAATACTCAAATCAATCACCCAAACATGACAGTTCATATGATAATATGAAAATAAATAATATGTTTGAGGAATCTGGTTGGATCCCTCCAACCTGTTCTTCCCTGTATACAAATGGTTATCTTCAAACAGATCGTTCAATTTCATTTAACTAATAATAAATAACGACCATTTAATCCCAATAACAAGCAATTCAAACAATTCAACCAATTAAACACGTTTATTTTATAAACATGACCAACAAGGTAAGTTACCTTTATTGAAACCAATCGTTAGAATAACGATTTGGTATTTCACTGAAATTAAACAACGGTTTAATTTCATCAGTTAAATCAATAAATAAATATATAATTAGGAAATAGTCAACCATTGGCAAGCAGAGCACACAAAATAAAAACCCAATTTATATAAAGTATAAATGGGTAAACTGAGTGATTTTAACTCATCTTGAGTTGAATTTCGTTTAAACAACTCCTTTCTGTTAAATTAAACCAGTGTTTAATTTAACTAGAAAAATCCAGTTGATTCCAATCCCGCCTGCCAGTGTTCCAAATGTATTGTTCGTAACTTTGATTCCACTTCAACTTGTTTCGTTCGGTTCTGTTTATGAAATGAAAAGTTACATATGTTCTAAAGACATGTCCTTAATCAAACTAATTATTTCTTAATTATAAAATTAATTAAACAATTTACTTTGTTAAATGTTTAACACAGGCCGACTGTTTTCCATTATCATCTTTGTTCCATTGATATAACAGGCACCTAAAACACACACGAGTTATGGTCATTTTAACAATACTATCCAAATTAAATAAACAAATTCTTAATTGAAATTTACTAAATACTACTTACATCTTAGTTAACAATAATAATCGGGATGGCCATTTGTTTGTCCCTACCTGTTCAATATGCTTCAGAATGCTGCTCCACACAGAGGATAACATTTAAAATTTGTATGTTTTATTTAATTAACAAACCCTAAATTATAGTTAAGTCTTAAGTTATTCACATTACTAAGTTACTATAAAATGGGTCGATTACATCTTCACCTTCGTTTCCGTTCTTTTGCACCTGGTAACAGTCATGTCCAATACTGGTGTTAGTCTGATATTTAATAAACACAATTTTATTTAAGTTTGATTACTTTTTAATTATTTATCAAGACCGATAATTCCTCATTCACTCCAATTGAAAGCTCAAGCTCGGAACCTGGTCGATTCCTTCTCTACACCCCTTTCAGGAAATTCGTTACCTTTGTTCTGTCTAAACCTGTGATTAGCATTACCATTATTAGATTATTTTTTATGTTAAACAAATTATCAGGTTAAGGATTATAGGCTGACGGTTTTGCTTTCAGCTCTTCGTACCGAACGCTAGTTACCAGCCTCGACTTCACACTTCATCAAATGTCCAAACCGCCGCACTTCTCTGGACACGCCGGAGTCCAATCTGCATCTGCCATGAGCAGCGCCTGAGCCACCTCGACGAACTCCCCCAGTCTCGAGAACCACGAACCTTCCTTGCTCCAACAATTTCTCCTCAAAAGTCGCACCTTTGTAGCCGATTCCCGGTCACTTCGGTGACCCATCACCGATCACCGCCGCTCAAAATGGTGATCTCGTCTAGCTGAAGAGTTTCGCTGTTCATGATTCCTAGGGTCGATGGGTGTATTGAAGGATTTTCGGTGGAGAGGAATTTGTGTTTACTGGCCATAGAAATTTAGGGTGGAGGCGCTATTTGGTTTTTCAGTTGACCACAGATAATAGAAATAGGGTTGTTGACTTGGTAAATGAATATATATATATAGGGTATGAGAATTATTAAAATATTATTTACAAAACTTCATCGTGAAGTAACACGCAGAAACCACCACAAACGACTTTCGTTTTCTGATAACAAAACTAATCTTAGTATAGAAAAATATTCCGGACCTAATGGGACAAGTTTCGTCGAATACTGACACTGTTTGAAAAAAAATCCTTTATAAAACCAGAAATAAACATGCGTTTAAATTTTCCACGATCACTAAATAAATCCGATCAACTTCAAACCTTGAAATCCTATAATAATTCTTCAATACTAACCCAACAGCACCAGTTTTGTCGCATTCTGAGACTGTTTTCCCGGTTGGTTATTTTTATGCGCACTGCAATGCCATTTTGGACACCAAATTGCCCGGACATCAAAAATAACAAACTATATACCTATCCTGACTATAATCGATGATACGAACTCAACGGAACTAGTTTCATGGCTTAATTCGATCGTCTGCTCCAGTTACAGGCAAATATCTCTTTATTGAATTAATTACGCCCTATATAAAATGAACTGGCGTTTACGGCTACCGTGGTCGCATACGACATCGGTTTACCACGCAATTTGATTTTCTTACAATAATTTGACGATACGGTTCCAATGAAACTAATTTCATCGAAAATGGAGACTGTTTGCAAAAATGGCTATTTTAAAGGCCTATATTTTAATATCGATTTTCATAGTGACTATTTCAAAATTTTATTTGGCCATAATTAACAATCTATAAAACGAAATCTAGGTTTTTCTCTTTCATATGAAAATTATCATTGATATGGTCCTAACGTTTCTTGTTTCACAGAAATCTAACTTATATCGGATCTTGTATATGCAGTTGAAGTTCAAAACTCAATATTACAAACTACACGCCATAGATTGACTGCCAAAAATACGTTAATATTCCAAATATAATATTTAAAATAAATAAACAAATAAAATATTTGACTGCCAAAAATACGGGTCGTACACGATTTCTCAGTGGAGAGGTACAACGTTAGACTAGGTTAATATAGAGATGGTTTCTCACCGTTTTCTTAGTTTGGTTCTAAATATTAATCTTAGCCTATAATAATCACACCTTACAATCACTACGCCATAGATGGCCTACTGCAATCCCCAAGAAGTGATGCAGGAAGAGTCAAAAATTGTTGTTGTAGGCAAAAAACAATCAAAGACAACATTTTCCTTGTGATGTATTTTGTTGCGTTGCCATAAAGTCAAAGGCAACATCCTTACCATCCAATGACAACATTTTCATATTGTTGCCACAAATACTAATTTTACTTAAAACTGGGCCGCACATTATCTATAATAACACTTTTACCATCCAATGGAAACACTTTTAAATTCCAAAAATGTTGCTATAGCTATTTCATCTCTAACATGATTAAATATTTATTTAATAGAATATTACTGCATAGAATTGGAATTCAAACAGTGTTCTATTAAATAAAATATTTTATTTCAACAACTGAAATAGTACAAATTTCTGATTCTAACTATTTACAACTAAATGATTTACTACAACACTGATTATTCACATATATAGTTATTCTTCACTACATAACTCAGTTCACTAACTACATATGTAGTTTCGATTTATACAGACATTAACACTGACAAATATGTGCCGAGGTGAGTGCCGAGCTGAGGGCGAGCCAAGTAGCGGATCCGGGCATAGAGCCTGCGGGGGTCCGGAGCCCTGCAGTCCCGACGGGGATCGATTCATCTGATTTCGGAAGACCAAACCTTCTTTAAAATACTACACAGCAAGTCCACCAACACCCAAAGCCTTAAACAACAACAACAAACATTTAACTTCCACTTCTGTGATACACTTACATTGTAGCGACCCGTAACTTCCCCGGTAAGGAAAGAACGAATTGCTTTGAGAACAACACACATCTTAACGCAAAAAGAAAAACATTTCATTATTTATTACAACAATTCCATCAGAATACAAGAATATCACAGAGTATGAATCAATATTACACATTTGACAAATATCAGAGATTTAAATTACATTACTATAGAGGAAAAATAATACAAAACATAACTGAAAGAAATACATGGATACAGAGCTTTCCGAATATCACTTCAGCTATAAAACAGGATCCTGTGAATATAAATTTGCAAAACCAAAACTACTAGCTGCCTGTGTCGAAAATAAGGGCACCCAGAGTTTAGGTTAAAACAATAAACTTTAGGTCAGTCATGTGACTGGTGTGAGAACTAAAACAGTTATTAATCTTTATTTTTAAAGTTAGGTAAATCAAGGGACCACGCCGTATAACACGGAACGGGTTTCCTCCTAAGAATACCAGTGAATAAAACAAACAACGTAATGCTAAATAAAGAAAAATGAAGCTATTATAAGACCCAGATCCAATCACACAATGCAACGCAAGCCAGAGGATAGGGTTTTACCTTATAATAGCCAAAGAATGCTTGATACGTTTAAAACAGATTATTTTGATATTACTATAAGTGTATAGTGTCAACAATTTCAATCATAAGTATCAATCATAGACGACATAGTGTCCCATACCACTATGTCGCCAATACTAGGCTCTACAAATAAAACCAAAATATCACGTATTGGAAATTGGATTCCATCATAAGTCGAGGCAAGGGGCAAGCTCCTCTCCGTTCGAGACACTCTAGCAAATGTCTCAGGACCACACACAGCGATCCTTGGATATTCAGGGCCGGTCCTCTCTTACTTTTGAGGATTGGAAATTCCTGAGCACACGTTTCCCGGTCCTATAGGACCTATATAATGGTCTGTACGTCGGCTCACATATTGCTGGTTATCGACCATATATTCGGGGCGCCTCGCATTCCAACAACCACATAGGTAAAAAGTATATAAATGTCAGGGCTGGTAGGTCACTGACATCACCCATATCTAGAAAGAAACGCCGTGCTCTCCTTGCAGTCACTATCCCGTTTTTGACTCATACCGAGGTGTGAGGCTCGCGAATTAACGCTATACACAAAGCTACGCCACACAGGTCGTGCATTGATCATCAACCACAAGACTTTGCTTTTCAACAGAAGCCTTGATCATTTACCACTTAGGCATGCCACACGGGAAATTCACTCCATGCGACTGATGTCCATCGATATACAACCTCAGAGCTCGTACATCTCAGAGAAGGGCGTTAAGCAAGAGAATAAATTCTCCGCCGTCAAACATATCTATATTTAATAGAGATCAATCAACACAGAATAAAATCCAATGTCAGACACACAGTCCATTTAAAAGTTCATTCTGGGTCTGAACGAAACCGGAGGCACTTTCCTTGCATATCCATCGATCTCCAAGTACGTCTGGACGATCACCAACTGATTCCCTCCTCTTGGGTGTATAGCCCAATCAAGATCATCAATAATCATCCAAACGATGTGAAGACTTCCGGTCTTCAACCACCGTCTTCATTTTCGACTTATCGTCAAATCGGTTATTCAGAATAGGTATAAACCAGGCCTTTCCGAATAACCCGCGTATATAATTAAACAAGTGTTACACAAATACAACATACCCCTCATTCCAATTCAGAATATTCTTTTATTCAAATTTTCACCTTCTTAGGGAAAGGTTCCCATTAATTTTAACAACGATAAATTCTTCTAAATTTATTCTTTAATCTTCCTTTGGATATCATTTCAAACCATGTTAAGGTTTTCCAAACTAGTCGGGATTAGCAAACCACACCGAAGTAATTATTTATTTTATTTCCCAATCCAAACCCATTCATCCCATGAAGCAAAACTGGTAATACTCCATATCTAACACCACGGTGCTATCGGTAAAATTAGTTACCATTTCACGTTCAAATCTAATCAAAGATTTAACTATCGCTTGGAGCAAAACTGGTGATACTCCATTCTCGGTCTTTTCAATCTAATTAAAGATTCATTAAAACTCCACTTAGTTTTAATCTTCTCAAAAATCAATATCCTGTCTTTAACTGGGTTAAAGAACCAATGTCACCTAAAACACGATTCACGATAACCCCAAAATTACATTCTATTGTTAATCGTGTTAAATAACAGGTGTTATTCAAAACACCGCTCACGATAAACCCAAAAATCAATTTAAATTTAATTTCAATTAAATACCAATTAACTGGACAATTTCATTAAATCCTAATTAAAAGATTTATTCTTTTCTAAACTGGGTTCAAGAACAGTGTTATTTAAGACACCATTCACAACGAACCCAAAATCCCATATGATACTAAATACAAGGCTGTGAATAGAAAATATACCGGCTTATATTCAATATCAAATTCTGAAACCAACAAATATTGTATTGGAAATAACGATATAAATATATCTTTCAAATTTCCACAATCATATCTGCATAATCACGAAATCCAACATCGAAATATTCCGAAGATAATTTCGATTCAAATCCATTCCAATTCACGTATTGGAAATTCTGAGTATTTTCAAAACCACTTCAAATCCAATTTATTTATTCGAGAATATTGGATTATAATTCTAGTTCAAAACTTGTTCATTTGATAAAAATATATTTTTATCCTTTCAAATGTGGAATTTTTTATCCCAGTTCTTTCCAATTCATATATTATGATTTTACACAAATTATTAATATTTATAATAATTTTATCAAGGCCCGTACAGTCGGTTTTCAACAACGGCCACCGAACTACACTTACATCGACCTTTTCCAAATTTGATTTGGACATTCCAAATCCAACCGTTAGATTTCAAATTTCTAATATTCATTGGAAAGCTCTTTTCGATACGAACTCAACGGTTCCGGTTTCAGGAGAATCCGACGGATGGATCTCCCGCAACGTCAATTCGAAGTCAATGGTCGAAATTCGCGAACTGCCACGGCGCGGCGCGTTCTATTCAGGCCATTTAATATATATAATATATATATTATATATATTTCGTCGATTTCAATTCTAAACATGTTTTATAAATCATTTAAAATTCGTTTTCAAAACAAATTCAACATCGTATTCAATTTTTAAATCAAAATTGAATATTTCATATCATTAATATATAAATGATAATATTTTCAAAACGTTATATTTTGAAATCACTTTCTTTTCTATATTCATTACGAAAACGAATATAATCGATATAAATATCATTCGCGTCAAAATGGCGCAAATCTAATCAACACGGCTTTATATATTTCAATAACTTCGTTATTCTGTTCAACAAATGAATATTTTCTCTATTCAACACATGAATCTATATTTCTTTCAAAACATGAATATTCTCAACACACGAGTATCGTCAAGACATGACTATTTTTTTTATTTAATATATTTTATAAAATTATGATAAAGATGTAAATTTTATTGTTTAAAATATTTTACTCAACACGTGAATATTTTCAACACATGAATATATATATATTTTATTCAACACATGAATATATATTTTATTCAACACATGAATATATATTTTATTATATTCTTTATTCTATTCAAAACATGAATATATATTTTATAATGTTCTTTATTTTCCCAATTGGAATGAGGCCCAATCAATTACCAAATAATGTTAATCATATGGATTCCATACAACACATGTATATAATAGCAACGATAAATAATCAACCATCATCCAAAGTGCAACACACAACTGCATAAGCATTAGATATAACTAATTAACGCTCATACAGTCTGTCAATCAAACGATCGACATACCACTAAACAATTGGGATTAGTGTTCGTCAAATATCATCCCAACACCCGTATGGGGTTTCAATCCACAGACACTGAATATTATTTGTGCAGTTGGGCGATGTGTAAAATTTATTGTCCCAATCAATATCCTTCAAATAGGTGTATATAAACAAACCGTCCGGTTTGTAAATGAATATTTATTTATTCACATTCATGTTAAAAATTATATTTTTAACGATAATTAATTTATTTCAACACATGAATATTTTTCCTATTCAACACATGAATATATTTCCTATTCAACACATGATTTTTTTTTTCCGTTTCACATCAACATCACAAACTAACTTCACAACACATCAAACAAGCATACAAGTTGTCCATGGTCTGTGGACGACGGGTGTCGGGTGCTGCTAAGCACCGTCTGCATCCTAGTATATATTTTAACTACAAAACAAGATTTAAAGTGAGAAGTTCTCACCGATTAGCTAAACCAAAAGCCGCGACTCTTCATATGTAGAAAATCTTCGTCGCTCGCCTTTTGTCAATTTCGTTGCCCGTATTCACTACATATATAAAAATCACATTTTTATATTGTTTCTATGTATATAAAAATCACATCTTTATAACTACTCTATATGGATAAAAATCCTATTTTTATACCGCTACTGTATAGATAAAAAATTCTATTTTTATACCGCTACTATATAGATAAAAATTCTATTTTTATACCGCTACTATATAGATAAAAATTCTATTTTTATAACGGTGTTCATATAATAAAAATCATATTTTTCTCTCGCCATTCTCTGTATAAAAATCACATTTTTATATATAAAGATCGTATTTTTATATCTCTGCTACATATGTAAAAATCACTCCTTTACACCACTACTTCCATGATAAAAATTATATTTTTATCTTGCTAGTAATATAATAAAAATTATGTTTTTATTACTCTACATAAATACAAATCATATTTTTAATCTTTCTATAATATAAAAATTGTATCTTTAATCTTCACATCTAATAAAAATCATATTTTTATTATCATATTTATATAAAAATTATATTTTTAATATGCCGCTAGTATAAAAATTATATTTTTATACTTCACATATAATAAAAATTCAATTTCTCTTCGCTATTCGAATATATAAGAATTCAAATTTTCTTCTATAGTCCTAAAAAAACTAATTCAAAAAAAACATATATTTTTAACATCTAAATCTGTTTAAAATTGAAAGTAAAACTTACATTGATTTCAAGAGGAGGAGGGGGTGTTCGAACGGCAAGGGGAGAAGAGGGGGAGGTCGCGCGAGGTGCAGGAGGGGGGCAGATCGAGGTGGCGCAGTGGGCTGGGGGGGGCTCAGCGGTTTTGGGTAGGGTTGGGGCCCGTGAGCGGGTAAGGGGAAGGAGAGGAAGGAGCGCGAGGTGGAAAGAAGAGGGGGGCGGCGGTTCACGGAGGAGTAGGAGATGGAGGAGAAGGAGGCGGGAAAAGGGGCGGTGACGGTGGTCATAGGGAGGCGCGATGGGAAATTCGGGATCGGGTTTTATTTCGTTTTTTTCCTTCCTTTTCCGTTTTGTCTGAGTGAGGAGAGAAGAGTGGGGTAAAGGTTATAATTTATATATTTTATTTTATTTTATTAACTATTTAATTTCAAAAAGCAACTTTTCATTTCGAGCTCCAAACGAGACCCACTGAAACACCCCACCTCCGTTAGGGTCACTCTCAAAGGGAATGCCCTAATTTTGGTGGAGGTTTATAAGTACAAGTCACAGATATACAAGACAGATATAATAACACATATTTGTAAACAGCGGAAGAACAACAAACTTTATTTCATAAAGTCAAATACGTGTTACAACAACATCCTTTCCCAAAAAAAACATAACATAACACTTTCATAATCTGTCTTGAGTACATTATTTTAAAGAAGCAAAAATAAAACATAGATAAACTGCAAAAGCCCCATAGTGGAATGTCCAAAGCCATAGTTCAAAACAGGAAAGTCCAAGCAATACATTTCTCTTCTTCAAGCTGGATGTTGAGGTTGGTCAAGCTGCTGTGTTCCCTCCCTGAGGACCTGAGGGGGAAACGGAAGAAAGAAGACGAAAGAAAAGTAGAGTCAGACATAAAGCCTGAGTAAGTCTAGTACTATTTTGTCTATGAATAAAGAACTGGGTATGATAAGTATAAACAAGAAGTGGGCATGCACTATAAACTTGGTTAAGTTGTCTAGGGTCGAATATACTATCGTACCCCATGTTAATCTCTGAACCCATACAAACTAGTTTCCAATTTGCACCCTATAATCAGGGTGATGTGATCCATTCAATGATGATCGGCTCCTACTCGCATAGTTACATGTGTCTTACGGCCCCCGATGTCTGTAGTTACCTATGCTGGTCCCACCATGGGGTGTATCAAGTCCCATAGTGGCAACCCGACACAACCTTAGAGTGCACAGGTATGCTACTGGTGTCCAGTGCCTTATTTTTCTGCGCCGGAGTGTGTGCACGCCCGCACTCCGTTAGAACCTACACTGCTACACCACCGCCGTTGATTTGACCTCTTACAATCAGCCCAGTAATCGTGCCCCACCCTGCCTAGTTTCAGGGTATCCTGATACACCTTTTAGGGTTACTGCTGAAAGGGGTCCCCCGTTACTAGGTTTTCTATCTCTAGCCAACATGCTAAGTTGGTTAAGTGTTTCCTAACCTAACCCCACCAGTCCGTTTAGTTTAGCATGTTCCATTTTGATTAAGTCTTTAGTCCACTTAATCCTATCAATCCTGACGCAGCCTTAATTGTCTTATTAAGGCCCTGACCTCTCACATTAGACAGGTATTGTTGTGGCTGCCTGTTGCCGGTTGGTTCCGGGCAGTCTTACGCCACAACTCAGTCTAACCTCGGGTCCTTGCTGGGCTCCATGTTTAACCTCCCACATTGGATAGGTATTGTTGTGACTACTGGACAGCCGGGCGGTTCCGGGCAGGTTTACATCACAACTCAATCCAACCTCGGGTTAAACACATCGTCTTTTCTACATTTACATATTTTGTCATTCTTCTTTATTTCTTATATGTAAATATTTGCGGCCCATTATTAAGTTAATGGTGTAAAGGTTACACCAATCATGGGCCCAACCCATACTTGAATTTGGGCCCTTCTATTTTATATTTTCATTCATTAATTAATTTTAACCCATCGTTATTTTCCCCCGTTTTACACGTCCGTTTATATATATTGGGCTTAGCCTTTTAAAGCCCAATTTAGCCATGCGAAAAGGGGAGGCTTAAAGCGTG
Organism: Allium sativum; assembly: GCA_030737875.1. Taxonomy (NCBI): domain Eukaryota; kingdom Viridiplantae; phylum Streptophyta; class Magnoliopsida; order Asparagales; family Amaryllidaceae; genus Allium; species Allium sativum. The sequence continues at coordinate 184,208,049 of CM060925.1, read as the reverse complement.
ATTACATACACAAAGAGGGGAAGGTGAGCGCATGAACTTGCATATGACGTTGGAAATACATAATAGAAATTGGTGTACTTGCATAGTGGTAACATAGGTGACATGAATCAAAGCATGTGAACTTGCATAGGTTTAACTACAACATGAACCTTTATTCTTATTTAGGCCTAATGTCAAACATAAGCATGGCATAAATACTGCTAGCATAAACATGGCATAATGTCAAACATAAGCATGGCATAAATATTGCTAGCATAAACATAAACAAGTCATGTTCATAAGGTTTCTACATGTTTACAAAGGGATACTTTGTTACTAGCACAAAAGGCATAGTTCAACTTAATCATGATTTAAGTCTAATTACATAACAATGGTATAAACATCCTTATGCATAAATATTCCTAATCATGGTGTTTGCTTTAAACTTGCAAAAAGGGGATTTTTGAGTCCAACCTAGCCATGTTTCACATATGTCATTTAACAATATAGAACTAACATAGATTTCAATTATGCCAAATATCATTCATAGCCTAGCCATAAATTTGCAAAAGCATGACTTAATACATGGATTATGGTGTCAAAATTCCAACATAGTTTCATATGAACTATAACAACCAACTTGTTTCAATTACTTGCAAAATGATTTATGCACAAAAATATACATCATGATGGCATAATAACAAAGCCCCAAACTTGCATGAATTTCAATCAACTACATACATGTAGCTTCAACATAGATTACATAATTTGCGTAATATTCCAAACGTATACTTGCATAGAACTACCGCATGTAGTTCTTTATAATTGAATGACATAATTCAGAATATCCAAACGTATATAAATTGATAAGACCGCACAAATATGAATTTTATTGCCACAATTCAAGCATACATATCTACACAATTGTTTATTCATACCAAAGTAATACTCTACTTACAATGGTTTGATGAATTCTCTAGTTAAGAGATATGATTCCTTTGTTGAATTGATTAGCTTTAGGTTGCTTGAATTGCTTTAGGCCTTAGAACTTTCTCCCTAATCCTCTCTTTAGTTGGCGGCTACTCTTTGTCGTTCCTCAGCAACATGGCGGCTATGTTCTTAATTTGAATGAATAGATTAGGGTTTAGTCTAGGGTTGTTTATATAGAGGTTAGGAATTGATTAGGACCATTGATGTTGCTAGGATAGATCGTAGCCATTCATTAGGAAGAGAGACCAATAAAAACTTGCCACCTAGCCCTAGTGACAAAGCAGACCACAGAAATTCGACCAAACACAGACCTGGCCAGCCAGGTTTACTGGGCTCGACCAGGTCGATACCCCTGTCGACAGGGCTGTCGACAGCCCTGTCGACATGGGTACCCCAGGTCGACAGCCCAGTCGACCTGGGTGGCCTAGGCGGGTGTCTATCCGCCCTGGCCCACTGGGCCCGATTTTTAATTATTTTATTCTGTTTGAATTTTAAATTTAATTCAAAACTTCCGCATGCCATATCTTCTTCATACGGACTCCGTTTTTCGAAAACTCGGACTCTATTTCGCGTATTTTTCCGAGACGAACGCAATGGCGTATCCCGTTTCCCTTAGTTCTTTGATTTGAAATTAATTATACTTTAATTTGTTACCTTCACAGTTATAGAATTTTCGGGGTGTTACATTCTCCCCCACTTAAAAGGATTTCGTCCCCGAAATCTTCAAGCTAGGAGGAATGTATATCCTAACATCCAATCATCAATCTACTCATCCATCAAACACGAGCATCCATTGTCCTTAAAAGATTTCTAATTCTTCATGATCATATGCAAAATGTGTGTGTACATGAACTTATCTAATGCAAAATCAGGCGGTCTACTGATTCAGTTGACCTCCTTAATGCGAATTATGTAAGTGCCATGAATCTATTATGTATGCAAATCTTCCTATTCTTGATTCTACATGAGTGCACAATCATTCAATACAAATGCAACATCCACATGTCAACATATTAATGTTCAACCATAGACGAAAGCAAACATATATGCATATGCAATATGAAGTGACTGAGCCGATCTAAAACCTAGATTGTGTGTGTATATGCAACCATGAGCAACCACTAGCAATCACTTGCAACCACTTGCAACCATCATCCATAACATGTTTCAACTACATGTTTCCATCCAAAGGGTTTCTACCTAAAAGATACGGTCGAGGAAATATACCTAAAAAGATAGATAAAAGCGCAACTTAAGGAAAAGGAAAGATCAAGGATGTACCCTCGAACAGAAAAGGGTAGGCTGTACGGATTCTAGCTTCAGTTTCCCAAGTCGCGTCTCCCTCGGCGTCGCTCCACTGAACTTTGACGAGCTTGACTTCGCGGTTGCGTAGCTTCTTCACTTCCGTTCCTAAGATGCGGGTTGGAACTCTCCTTATGGTTGCTTCGCGCTCCACTTCGGCCTCTTCGAGGATATTTGGCTCTACCACTTCAGCAGACTCATGTAGACATTTTCGGAGATGTGAAACGTGAAAGACGTTGTGGACTCCAGCCAACTTCTCGGGTAGCTCTAGTCTATAGGCCATTTTCCCAATTTTCTCGATGATAGGGAATGGCCCTACCTAAAGGTATAGTCGAATGATAGAAATAGGTAAAAACATCGTGCCCATTAGGCAATGTCAAAACTGGAAATCTATGCCACATATATATTGATTAGGAGAAGAACTCTCTAAGCATCAGCCCCGAAGACCGAAATCAACATCAGACTGACACCTAAAGAATTACTCAACCCAACCACCATATATGATTCTAGGAAACTAAACATGATGGACTCCTTTTAGGTCACAAGGGAGTCCCTTCCTAAGACCAATTTATATCTTATTAAACCCAAAAAGTTTGGTCAATCCAACGAACATCCTCGAGCCCCAACATGTGTTATTAACAGATGAGTCATACTCCCTATGGGGTTTGTGACAGAAATTGGATTGAGAATGGGACCGAGAGGATAAACAGAAAAGATAGCATGCAAGTAAGCTCTACAAGAAGAGAGGGATCAAGGATATACTCTTAAGAAGAGATATGATGCATGAATCTAGTCTTCGATCTTCTAAGTCGCATTTCCTTGAGCTTAACTCCATTATGCTTTGTCCGTCTTTAACTTCACAATTTCGTAGCTTCTCAATTCTTGTTTCCAAAATAGGAGTTGGAACCTATTTCACTATTGCCTCTCGCTCCTCTTTCACTTACTCTACTCCTAATATACTTGGCTCAAGCCTAACTGCGTACTCATGGTTCCATGCAAGCTCTCCAAAATTCACAAGTGAATCTTGGATCTCGTCCACGCATTATCAGGTAAAGGAACTATCTTTTGGAAATAAATGCCAACCATGCTGCCCAATGTTCTTACTAAGGTGACTCTCCACAACTCATGCATAAGCGAAATGAACTTTCTGCCTTAGTGGCGAACACTACTGGAGTGCCCCATTCGGAAATGCTCCTCCTAATGAACCCCCTTCTCTAGAAGCTCTTTAATCTGTTTACTGAGCTCTTTTCTTTCTCGTGGAGCCATGTGTCTAACGGGCAACGCAACGGGCTTTGCATTATCTACAAGATATATGCGGAAGTCTATTTCCCGCTTCGGAGGCAAGCCCTTCACCTCTTCGAAGACATCCGGATATTCCCGAACCACTCTAACTGAATGCAAATTTTCAACAGAGGCATCTAGCGATTCAAGATAACTAAGCATAACCGCATACGAGGGATTACAAGAAATTTCCAAAGTATTACCGAGCTGGGTTAGGAGCCTAACAACCCTTTTCTCACAATCAAGGATGGCCCCATTACTGGATAGCCAATTCATACCCAAAATCAAACCATACCCCGAAAAGCCCAAAACAAAGGCACTACATAGAAATTCAACACTTAGGATAGAAATTTTCAAATCCAGACAGATCATAGACAAATGAGCTGGGCCCCCAATTGGGTTTGAAACAATTAAGGGGTCCTCTACCATACTAGTTTTTAGGTGCAGAGATTCTACTAAAGCAGACGAGATAAAGGAGTGTGATGCGCCAGAATCAAACAAAGTGCGAACGGGGTGATCATAAAGATAAACTACACTTTCTACAGAAGTATTTATACCTCGCTGTTGCAGGGGTGGCGCTTCCAGCACATGAACCTGTGCCCCTGGGGTGGATCCAGTGCCCTGCCCCTGTCCTCGTTTCCTTGGGCAGTCCTTAGCCCTGTGGCCTGTCTGACCGCACGAAAAGCACCCACCATTCTCCTTGGCCTTCTTTTTCCGGCAGTCCTTTACTAAGTGCCCCACTTTGCCACAGAAATTGCACTTCCTCTTCTCTTTGTTGCCTTTTCCGCCCTTCTTAAAGTCTGTCTTCTTAGGCTGCAAACCCTCTTTCTTCCCTTGAGAGCTTTCTGCCTTTGTCTCTTTTTTGCCCTTATCCTCTTCATTCAGCAATGCCATTTGCGCCAACCTTTCATACGTGGCTCCCATGGGTATATGGGTCATGGCCAAACTGTGTAATGGCTCATTTAACCCTTCGACGAAACGGAGAGCCTTCTTGTGCGGGGTGTTGACTAGGTCAAGCCCAAACCTAGCCAGCTCATCAAACTGATTCACATACTCTCTGACTGTCTTGTCCCCTTGCTTAAGAAATAAGAATTTTTCCAACTGCAAACTTCTTTCCGCATCTGAGAGAAATTTAGTCTCAAACCTTGCCCTAAAGTCCTCCCACGTCTCCACTGGTCTTTCAGCATTAGTGACTTCCCACCAGTAGGAAGCCTCGCCCTTCAATAGCCACACTGCCAACTGTACTTTTTGTCTATCTTCTACCTCAAAGATGATGAATAGGTCCTCCGTTTCTTTCAGCCAATTTCTAGCTGCCACGAAGGACTCAGTTCCATGGAAATCCCTTCCTCCCATAGCTTTAAAATCTTTACATATCTTAGCAAATGCGGTTCCCCGAGGAGGAGGTGGAGGAAAAGGTGCTGCTGCAGCTGGATGATTTCCTTCCGCTGGGGGAGGAGGAATGGTAGGACCTGGCTGAGTGGCCCTTGCTTCTAAGAAACGTCTAAACCAACCAGGTATTGGCACCCCTTCCGGCAAGTTAAGTTCTTGGGACATGCTGAAACAAAAAGGATAGATTCAAAACGAAGGATAAGAGATAATACCTATGGCTTTGGGGAGTGGACTTTGCCTTTTAAAATAAAATAATATTTTATCTTCTAAAAATGCTTCTTTAAATTTCCTTTTTGAAAATAATTTTTCAAAACTTTTTATCTTATCTGGTAAACCTATGCTCTGATACCAAGTGAAACACCCCACCTCCGTTAGGGTCACTCTCAAAGGGAATGCCCTAATTTTGGTGGAGGTTTATAAGTACAAGTCACAGATATACAAGACAGATATAATAACACATATTTGTAAACAGCGGAAGAACAACAAACTTTATTTCATAAAGTCAAATACGTGTTACAACAACATCCTTTCCCAAAAAAAACATAACATAACACTTTCATAATCTGTCTTGAGTACATTATTTTAAAGAAGCAAAAATAAAACATAGATAAACTGCAAAAGCCCCATAGTGGAATGTCCAAAGCCATAGTTCAAAACAGGAAAGTCCAAGCAATACATTTCTCTTCTTCAAGCTGGATGTTGAGGTTGGTCAAGCTGCTGTGTTCCCTCCCTGAGGACTTGGGGGGGAAACGGAAGAAAGAAGACGAAAGAAAAGTAGAGTCGGACATAAAGCCTGAGTAAGTCTAGTACTATTTTGTCTATGAATAAAGAACTGGGTATGATAAGTATAAACAAGAAGTGGGCATGCACTATAAACTTGGTTAAGTTGTCTAGGGTCGAATATACTATCGTACCCCATGTTAATCTCTGAACCCATACAAACTAGTTTCCAATTTGCACCCCATAATCAGGGTGATGTGATCCATTCAATGATGATCGGCTCCTACTCGCATAGTTACATGTGTCTTACGGCCCCCGATGTCTGTAGTTACCTATGCTGGTCCCACCATGGGGTGTATCAAGTCCCATAGTGGCAACCCGACACAACCTTAGAGTGCACAGGTATGTTACTGGTGTCCAGTGCCTTATTTTTCTGCGCCGGAGTGTGTGCACGCCCGCACTCCGTTAGAACCTACACTGCTACACCACCGCCGTTGATTTGACCTCTTACAATCAGCCCAGTAATCGTGCCCCACCCTGCCTAGTTTCAGGGTATCCTGATACACCTTTTAGGGTTACTGCTGAAAGGGGTCCCCCGTTACTAGGTTTTATATCTCTAGCCAACATGCTAAGTTGGTTAAGTGTTTCCTAACCTAACCCCACCAGTCCGTTTAGTTTAGCATGTTCCATTTTGATTAAGTCTTTAGTCCACTTAATCCTATCAATCCTGACTCAGCCTTAATTGTCTTATTAAGGCCCTGACCTCTCACATTAGACAGGTATTGTTGTGGCTGCCTGTTGCCGGTTGGTTCCGGGCAGTCTTACGCCACAACTCAGTCTAACCTCGGGTCCTTGCTGGGCTCCATGTTTAACCTCCCACATTGGATAGGTATTGTTGTGACTACTGGACAGCCGGGCGGTTCCGGGCAGGTTTACATCACAACTCAATCCAACCTCGGGTTAAACACATCGTCTTTTCTACATTTACATATTTTGTCATTCTTCTTTATTTCTTATATGTAAATATTTGCGGCCCATTATTAAGTTAATGGTGTAAAGGTTACACCAATCATGGGCCCAACCCATACTTGAATTTGGGCCCTTCTATTTTATATTTTCATTCATTAATTAATTTTAACCCATCGTTATTTTCCCCCGTTTTACACGTCCGTTTATATATATTGGGCTTAGCCTTTTAAAGCCCAATTTAGCCATGCGAAAAGGGGAGGCTTAAAGCGTGATTACATACACAAAGAGGGGAAGGTGAGCGCATGAACTTGCATATGACGTTGGAAATACATAATAGAAATTGGTGTACTTGCATAGTGGTAACATAGGTGACATGAATCAAAGCATGTGAACTTGCATAGGTTTAACTACAACATGAACCTTTATTCTTATTTAGGCCTAATGTCAAACATAAGCATGGCATAAATACTGCTAGCATAAACATGGCATAATGTCAAACATAAGCATGGCATAAATACTGCTAGCATAAACATAAACAAGTCATGTTCATAAGGTTTCTACATGTTTACAAAGGGATACTTTGTTACTAGCACAAAAGGCATAGTTCAACTTAATCATGATTTAAGTCTAATTACATAACAATGGTATAAACATCCTTATGCATAAATATTCCTAATCATGGTGTTTGCTTTAAACTTGCAAAAAGGGGATTTTTGAGTCCAACCTAGCCATGTTTCACATATGTCATTTAACAATATAGAACTAACATAGATTTCAATTATGCCAAATATCATTCATAGCCTAGCCATAAATTTGCAAAAGCATGACTTAATACATGGATTATGGTGTCAAAATTCCAACATAGTTTCATATGAACTATAACAACCAACTTGTTTCAATTACTTGCAAAATGATTTATGCACAAAAATATACATCATGATGGCATAATAACAAAGCCCCAAACTTGCATGAATTTCAATCAACTACATACATGTAGCTTCAACATAGATTACATAATTTGCGTAATATTCCAAACGTATACTTGCATAGAACTACCGCATGTAGTTCTTTATAATTGAATGACATAATTCAGAATATCCAAACGTATATAAATTGATAAGACCGCACAAATATGAATTTTATTGCCACAATTCAAGCATACATATCTACACAATTGTTTATTCATACCAAAGTAATACTCTACTTACAATGGTTTGATGAATTCTCTAGTTAAGAGATATGATTCCTTTGTTGAATTGATTAGCTTTAGGTTGCTTGAATTGCTTTAGGCCTTAGAACTTTCTCCCTAATCCTCTCTTTAGTTGGCGGCTACTCTTTGTCGTTCCTCAGCAACATGGCGGCTATGTTCTTAATTTGAATGAATAGATTAGGGTTTAGTCTAGGGTTGTTTATATAGAGGTTAGGAATTGATTAGGACCATTGATGTTGCTAGGATAGATCGTAGCCATTCATTAGGAAGAGAGACCAATAAAAACTTGCCACCTAGCCCTAGTGACAAAGCAGACCACAGAAATTCGACCAAACACAGACCTGGCCAGCCAGGTTGACTGGGCTCGACCAGGTCGATACCCCTGTCGACAGGGCTGTCGACAGCCCTGTCGACATGGGTACCCCAGGTCGATAGCCCCGTCGACCTGGGTGGCCTAGGTGGGTGTCTATCCGCCCTGGCCCACTGGGCCCGATTTTTAATTATTTTATTCTGTTTGAATTTTAAATTTAATTCAAAACTTCCGCATGCCATATCTTCTTCATACGGACTCCGTTTTTCGAAAACTCGGACTCTATTTCGCGTATTTTTCCGAGACGAACGCAATGGCGTATCCCGTTTCCCTTAGTTCTTTGATTTGAAATTAATTATACTTTAATTTGTTACCTTCACAGTTATAGAATTTTCGGGGTGTTACACCCACCGCCTGTCGTCCCTAGCTAGTTACCTCCATTCCGAACACAATGGGATATGTATCGTAAGCTGATTCAATCGTTTCGATCAGTTTTGGTCAAAATCAAGATATAAATCTATATATTGAATTTGAACGCGCATTTCAATTTACCGGGGCCACATACAGACTCTAAAAATTCCGAAAAAATATTTTCTAGCTTCGTATTGACGATATGGTTCTAACAAAACTAATTTCGTCAAATTTCGAGACCGTTTGAAAAATGGCCATTTTCCAGTCGATTAAAATCAACTAAAACTGGTCAAACGTGTTTTCCTTTGCCACGGTCACATATTGAATCAGAAAATTACGAATTTTGGAATCTAGCAATATCTTGACATCACGGATCCAACAAAAGTGGTTTCGTCGAAAACAGAGGTCGTTTGCAAAATTTCCATTTTTAAGCGCCAGAATTCCATAGTAACTATTCTGCATTTTCAACTGGGCATAACTTTTGATTCCCGCTATGAAATTTTGAATTTTTGGATTCATTGGAAATATATTCCCAATAAGATTCTAATATTTTTGGTTTCGCTAAAATTCGGTTTATTTTGAATCTTGTACATTCATTTGAACTTTGAAATCGAATTATCAAACTACCACGCCATTTTCAATTCCTTTTATAATTAAAAATAAATATTTATATTCAAACAACGATTCAAATATATATATGCGTTCCAATTCTATTCAAAATAAATTTCTCCTCGTTATTATTTAAAATAATTCATTTTAAATAATCAAAATTCACTAAAATTGCCAAAGTAAAAATTTTAAATTGGCTCAGATTTGCGGATTGTTACAATCTCCCCCACTTAAAATTTTTCTTCACCAAAAAGGAAGGAAGCTGAAAGTTGTTTTACAAACCAACTCAACTTCCATTATTTCCATTATGGCTTAAGTTCTTCAACTTTTTAGTTTCTAAGAACTTTTCAAATTTTTTTAAAAATTTGGCTAACACCCTAAATTTTCGAAAAATTTCGCCATAACCTCCCCTGCACCGGGGACTTCGGGATATTTCAAATAACCTACCATGGCCGTCATCAATCCAAAAAGAAAAAGAAACAGCCAAGCGGATAGCCAATCGGCTCATAAAATCATCCAAACCCAATAAATTTGTAAATATGTACCTATTTGTCGGGCAAACAACTTTATTCTTCTGCTCTAGCCTCCTTGCTATGACCTGTTCAATGGATATATATGTATATGCATGCAATTGCAATCATTTTTCAATACAGTTCAATATTTGGTTCCATTTGGCATAATGGTTAAAAATTTCAAACCAATAATCAAACAACACAACCATCAATCAATTAGTGAAGTAATGTTTCAAATTCATAATTTTGATATATATATATATATATATATACACAAAAAATCATGTTTTGATGCCAAATCACCACAATAGATCCTATCAAGTTTTGGTTCTCACACCAGTCTAATGGAAATATATAGAAATCCCACTTTCGAAACTCGAACATAAATACTGATGATGTGGCCACATCATCAGAATCATCCCCGGGTGTCTAGAATGCGATTCTATATCTATCCAGTATATTAACCTTCGAATATTCGTTCATGACGCGTATATGCAAAATCTTTATATACTCGATTGTCCAAATTCAATACAAATAAAATATTTAAATACGTATAAACTGGTTTAAATTTTCAGAACAAAACTTGTTTTCAATTTTATTTTAAAAATAACACTCTTCACACTCGTTCTAGGACACTACTGATCTCATCTCTAACGAGTCATTCTAATTGGATATTACTAATCCAATATCTGATGAATTCTTTCGTATGGTTCTAATGTGTCGTATTCTCGAGCTCTGTAAACCAAAGCTCTGATACCACTGTAGCGACCCGTAACTTCCGCGGTAAGGAAAGAACGAATTTCTTTGAGAACAACACACATTTGAATGCAAACAGTAGAACATTTCATTGTTTATTACAACAATTCCATCAGAATACAAGAATATCACAGAGTATGAATCAATATTACACATTTGACTAATATCATAGATTTAAATTGGATTACTACAGCGGAAAAATAATACAAAACATAACTGAAAGAAATACATGGATACAGAGCTTTCTGAATATCACTTCAGCTATAAACCAGGATCCTGTGAATATAAATCTGCACAACCAAAACTACTAGCTGCCCGTGTCGAAAATAAGGGCACTCAGATTTTAGGTTAAAACAATAAACTCTAGGTCAGTCATGTGACTGGTGTGAGAACTAAAACAGTTATTAATCTTTATTTTTACCGTTAGGTAAATCAAGAGACCACGCTGTATAACACGGAACGGGTTTCCTCCCAAGAATACCAGTGCATAAAACAAACAGCGCAATGCTAAATAAAGAAAAATGAAGCTATTATAAGACCCAGGTCCCATCACACAATGTGACGCAAGCCGGAGGATAGGGTTATACCTCATAATAGCCAAAGAATGCTTGATACGTTTAAAAATAGATTATTTTGATATTACTATAAGTGTATAGTGTCAAAACAATTTCAATCATAAGTATCAATCATAGAAGGCATAAGTGTCCCATACCACTATGTCGCCAATACTAGGCTCTACAAATAAAACTAAAATATCATGTATTGGAAATTGGATTCCATTATGAGTCGAGGCAAGGGGCAAGCTCCTCTCCGTTCGAGACACTCTAGCAAATGTCCCAGGACCACACACAGCGATCCTTGGATCATCAGGGCCGGTCCTCTTTTACTTTTGAGGATTGGCAATTCCTGAGCACACGTTTCCCGGTCCTATAGGACCTATATAATGGTCTGTACAACAGCTCACATATTGCTGGTTATCGACCATATATTCGGGGCGCCTCGCATTCCAACAACCACATAGGTAAAAAGTATATAAATGTCAGGGCTGGTAGGTCACTGACATCACCCATATCTAGAAAGAAACGCCGTGCTCTCCCTGCAGTCACTATCCCGTTTTTGACTCATACCGAGGCGTGAGGCTCGCGAATTAACGCTATACACAAAGCTACGCCACACAGGCTGTGCATTGATCATCAACCACAAGACTTTACTTTTCAACAGAAGCCTTGATCATTTACCACTTAGGCATGCCACACGGGCAATTCACTCCATGCGACTGATGTCCATCGATATACAACCTCTGAGCTCGCACGTCTCAGAGAAGGGCGTTAAGCAAGAGAATAAATTCTCCGCCGCCAAACAGATGTATATTTAATAGAGATCAATCAACACAGAATAAAATCAAATGTCAGACACATAGTCCATTTACAAGTTCGTTCTGGGTCTGAACGAAACCGAAAGCACTTTCCTCGCATATCCATCGATCTCCAAGTACGTCTGGACAATCACCAACTGATTCCCTCCTCTTGGGTGTACAGCCCAACCAAGATCATCAATAATCATCCAAACGATGTGAAGACTTCTGGCCTTCAACCACCATCTTCATCTTCTACTTATCGTCGAATCGGTTATTCAGAATGGGTATAAACCCGGCCTTTCCGAATAACCCGCGTATATAATTAAACAAGTGTTACACAAACACAACATACGCCTCATTCCAATTTAGAATATTCTTTTATTCAAATTTTCACCTTCTTAGGGAAAGGTTCCCATTAATTTTATCAAAGATAAATTCTTCTAAATTTATTCTTTAATCTTCCTTTGGATATCATTTCAAACCATGTTAAGATTTTCCAAACTAGTCGGGATTAGCGAACCACACCGAAGTAATTATTTAATTTATTTCCCAATCCCAACCTATTCATCCCATGGAGCAAAACTGGTAATACTCCATATCTAACACCACAGTGCTATCGGTAAAATTAATTACCATTCCACGATCAAATCTAATCAAAGATTTAACTATCGCTTGGAGCAAAACTGGTGATACTCCATTCTCGATCTTTTCAATCTAATTAAAGATTCATTAAAACTCCACTTAGTTTTAATCTTCTCAAAAATCAATATCCTGTCTTTAACTGGGTTAAAGAACCAATGTCACCTAAAACACGATTCACGATAACCCCAAAATCACATTCTATCGTTAATCGGGTTAAAGAACAGGTGTTATTCAAAACACCGCTCATGATAAACCCAAAAATCAATTTAAATTCTATTTCAATTAAATACCAATTAACTGGACAATTTCATTAAATCTTAATTAAAAGATTTATTCTTGTCTAAACTAGGTTCAAGAACAGTGTTATTTAAGACACCATTCACAATGAACCCAAAATCCCATTTGATACTAAATACAAGGCTCTGAATAGAAAATATATCAGCTTATATTCAATTTCAAATTCTGAAACCAACAAATATTGTATTGGAAATAACGATATAAGTATATCTTTCAAATTTCCATAATCATATCTGTATAATCACGAAATCCAACATCGAAATATTCCGAAGATAAATTCGATTCAAATCCATTCCAATTCACGTATTGGAAATTCTGATTATTTTCAAAACCACTTCAAATTCAATTTATTTATTCGAGAATATTGGATTATAATTCTAGTTCAAAACTAGTTCATTTCGATAAAAATATACTTTTATCCTTTCAAATGTGGAATTTTTCATCCCAGTTCCTTCCAATTCATATATTATGATTTTACACAAATTATTAATATTTTTAATAATTTTATCAAGGCCCGTACAGTCGGTTTTCAACAACGGCCACCGAACTGCACTTACAACGAACTTTTTCGAATTTGATTTGGACATAATTCCAAATCCAACCATTAGATTTCAAATTTCTAATATTCATTGGAAAGCTCTTTTCGATACGAACCCAACGGTTCCGGTTTCAGGAGAATCCGACGGTCGAATCTCCCGCAACGTCAATTCGAAGTCAATGTTCGAAATTCGCGAACTGCCGCGGCGCGGCGCGTTCTATTCATGCCAATTAATATACATTATATATATATATTATGTATATTTCGTCGATTTCATTTCTAAACGTATTTTATAAATTGTTTAAAATTCGTTTTCAAAACAAATTCAACTTCGTATTCAATTTTCAAATCAAAATTGAATATTTCATATCATTAATATATAAATGATAATATTTTCAAAACGTTATATTTTGAAATCACTTTCTTTTCTATATTCATTACAAAAACGAATATAATCGATATAAATATCATTCGCGTCAAAATGGCGCAAATCTAATCAACAAGGCTTTATATATTTCAATAATTCGTTATTCTATTCAACAAATGAATATTTTCTCTATTCAACACATGAATCTATATTTCTTTCAACACATGAATATTCTCAACACATGATTATCGTCAACACATGACTATTTTTGTTTTTTAATATATTTTATAAAATTATGATAAAGATGTAAATTTTATTGTTTAAAATATTTTACTCAACACATGAATATTTTCAACACATGAATATATATATTTTATTCAACACATGAATATTTTCAACACATGAATACATATTTTATTCAACATATGAATATATATTTTATTATATTCTTTATTCTATTCAACACATGAATATATATTTTATAATGTTCTTTATTTTCCCAATTGGAATGAGGCCCAATCAATTACCATATAATGTTAATCATATGGATTCCATACAACATATGTATATAATAGCAACGATAAATAATCAACCATCATCCAAAGTGCACCACACAACTGCATAAGCATTAGATATAACTAATTAACGCTCATACAGTCTGTCGATCAAACGATCGACATACCACTAAACAATTGAGATTAGTGTACGTCAAATATCATCCCAACACCCGTGTGGGGTTTCAATCCACAAACACTGAATATTATTTTTGTAGTTGGGCGTTGTGTAAAATTTATCGTCCCAATCAATATCCTTCAAATAGATGTACATAAACAAACCGTCCGGTTTGTAAATGAATATTTATTTACATTCACGTTAAAAATTATATTTTTAACGATAATTAATTTATTTCAACACATGAATATTTTTCCTATTCAACACATGAATATATTTCCTATTCAACACATGAATTTTTTTTCCCATTTCACATCAACATCCCAAACTAACTTCACAACACATCAAACAAGCATACAAGTCGTCCATGGTCCGTGGACGACGGGTGTCGGGTGCTGCTAAGCACCGTCTGCATCCTAGTATATATTTTAACTAGAAAACAAGATTTAAAGTGAGAAGTTCTCACCGATTAGCTAAACCAAACGCCGCGACTCTTCATATGTAGAAAATCTTCGCCGCTCGCCTTTTGTCAATTTCGTTGCCCGTATTCACTACATATATAAAAATCACATTTTTATATTGTTGTTATGTATATAAAAATCACATTTTTATAACTAATCTATATAGATAAAAATCCTATTTTTATACCGCTACTATATAGATAAAAATTCTATTTTTATACCGCTACTATATAGATAAAAATTCTATTTTTATAACGGTGTTCATATAATAAAAATCATATTTTTCTCTCGCCATTCTCTATATAAAAATCACATTTTTATATATAGAGATTGTATTTTTATATCTCTGCTACATATGTAAAAATCACTCCTTTACACCACTACTTCCATGATAAAAACTATATTTTTATCTTGCTAGTAATATAATAAAAATTATAATTTTATTACTCTACATAAATACAAATCATATTTTTAATCTTTCTATAATATAAAAATCATATCTTTAATCTTCACATCTAATAAAAATCATAATTTTATTATCATATTTATATGAAAATTATATTTTTAATATGCCGCTAGTATCAAAATTATATTTTTATACTTCACATATAATAAAAATTCAATTTTTCTTCGCTATTCGAATATATAAGAATTTAGTTTTCCTTCTATACTCCTAAAAAAACTGATTTAAAAAAAACATATATTTTTAACATCTAAAAACTGTTTAAAATTGAAAGTAAAACTTACATTGATTTCCAGAGGAGGAGGGGGTGTTCGAACGGCAAGGGGAGAAGAGGGGGAGGTCGCGCGAGGTGCAGGAGGGGGAGGGGGGGCTCGACGGTTTTGGGTAGGGTTGGGGCTCGCGAGCGGGTAAGGGGAAGGAGAGGAAGGAGCGAGAGGTGGAGAAGAAGAAGGGGGGCGGCGGTTCACGAAGGAGCAGGAGATGGAGGAGGGAGGAGGCGGGAAAGGGGGCGGTTACGGTGGTCGCAGGGAGGCGCGATGGGAAATTGGGGATCGGGTTTTATTTCGTTTTTTTCCTTCCTTTTCCGTTTTGTCTGAGCGAGGAGAGAAGAGTGGGGTAAAGGTTATAATTTATATATTTTATTTTATTTTATTTAATTAATTATTTAATTTCAAAAAGCAACTTTTTATTTTGAGCTCGAAACGAGACCCACCGCCTGTCATCCCTAGCTAATTACCCCCATTCCGAACACAATGGGATATGTATCGTAAGCTGATTCGATCGTTTCGATTAGTTTTCGTCAAAATCAAGATATAAATCTATATATTGAATTTGAACGCGCATTTCAATTTACCGGGGCCACATACGGACTTTAAAAATTCCCGAAAAATAGTTTCTAGCTTCGTATTGACGATACGGTTCTAACAAAACTAATTTCGTCAAATTCCGAGACCTTTTGAAAAATGGTCATTTTCCAGTCGATTAAAATCAACTAAAACTGGTCAAACGCGTTTTCCTTTGCCACGCTCATATATTGAATCAGAAAATTACGAATTTTGGAATCTAACAATTTCTTGACATCACAGATCCAACAAAAGTAGTTTCGTCGAAAACAGAGGTCGTTTGCAAAATTTCCATTTTTAAGGGTCAGAATTCCATAGCGACTATTCTGCATTTTCAACTGGGCATAACTTTTGATTCACGCTATGAAATTTTGATTTTTCGGAGATATTCCCAATTAGATTCTAATATTTTTAGCTTCGCTAAAATCCGGTTTATTTTGAATCTTGTACATTCATTTGAACTTTGAAATCGAATTATCGAACTACCGCGTCATTTTCAATTCCTTTTATAATTAAAAATAAATATTTATATTCTAACGACGATACAAATAAATATATGCATTCCAATTCTATTCAAAATAAATTTCTCGTCATTATTATTTAAAATAATTCATTTTAAATAATCAAAATTCACTAAAATTGCCAAAATAAAATTTTTAAATTGGCTCAGATTTCCGGGTTGTTACATACATCCTTTCCGACCATAAACACCTTGTGTCCCTTTGCTTTCACTTATCCTCAAAACAGCATTAGTCGACCAACCACCACCACTAGCAAAACCCCTTATATACTTATCTGAATTCTGCATTGTACCTTGTGACTGTTAGCACGTTCTCCATTGCTTCCCCTACTATCTTCGTTGACTTATAGTGCGATGCTTCCAGGTCACCTGAGTATCCTTTCATGAACATTTTTTGTGCAAAAAGCATATTGCATGCTATATACACACACATTAACACTACTGATAATTATGGAAATACATCAATACCATACTTGTAAAATAGTTGCCGCAGCAACAACAGGAAATACAGCCATCAAAACCCATGAATATCTTAATTCGAACATGTAAAGTATTAGATGTGATTAGATATTCAACACATTTTGAATTCAAATTAGGATATCATGGTGTTTAAATTCACGGATGTCTTATATTTTACACAACAAAGCTGGAAATACAAAGAACTTACATAAGACACATATGCATGAAATTAGAAACATATGAACAATGGAAGAGCCGTTGATTCATGTTTGAGAAAAAATATAATAACAATTTATAGTTCTGAAACATAAATTTAGAAGGCTTACATAGTACGTCGGTTAAATCCTCAGCTTGTAGAAATGTAACAAGCATATGTAATATAAACTCCAACAACCAAAAGAAGTGGAAAAGAGAAATTTGTTCCATAAATCATAAGCTGTTCAAAGATGTTGTACATTAATTGACAACTCCAACTCAGTATTTTACGAATTAAGAACCATGACACTTGTGTCTCTGATTAACCAATTCAAATCGCTTCTATAACTAATCAACTAATGCAATGAGCAAGCTTGTAATACTCTCGATCTTCCATTGCCTTCTCAAATACCATTTTCATTTTTGCTTGAAACAACGAAGATTCAAAAGGTGTGATTTTTCGATAATCTATAGCATTGATATTCTTTTCATCATTTAATCGAATACTTGAACTAACCGTCCACTCCCCAAAATGTAATGTTCTGGAATACACAAAGCTATATATACCAAGACAAATGAGTACCGATAAACGATACATACAATTTCACAATATTTTAAGTCCTGCCCCCGATTATGCATCCATAAAATTCCACAATATTCTAATGAGTACAGAATAAACGGTACAATAATATATCATCAAACCACAATAGTATCAAACAAAATATTTTCAAATTACTCGGGGACAAAGAAGAACAATTATGTAAAACCATAACTCAATTTAGTAGTAGTGCATGCCGTAAATTAAAATTTTCATCATGTTCTGCATGGATAGCTCTAGTATGATTTATAACTAAATACTACTTTCATGTTGGGATGAAATATTTAAGCATGAAGATTCAATAAGATGGTTCACCGTGTACCTAAGAATATTTGGAGATCATCCAACACTTCTCGCATTGATTATGTTTCCTTCCTTGGAAGCTTGGTAAAGTCCTCCAGTACAATGAAAATAGGCCTCATTTTCAAAATAACGATCAGCGAAAATGATAAATGGACAGAAGAAATGAGAAAGAGACGTTGTGTTTTGTTGCATCTCTTCTATCTATTTATTAATGAAAATGAGGAGATAATTCTCGATGGGAAAAACAAAACATGTTCCTCTGTCGTGGAAGAAAGTCGGACTGCTTAAAATATCTCAAAGAAAAAAATAACACCTGATTTTACCTATTAAACCGAAACTTTTTCAAAAAAATACCATTTACAATTTTTAACCAAAAATATAATGGGCTAAACCACGTAACTCTAGAATCAATGCAATAATTGGATGAGTCTTTTTATTGGTTATTTTGACATATTCGTGGAAATCAACGTAAACAAAATAACATATTCATATAAATCACACTCTTAATTCTAGAGCGCGACTTGATAAATATACAATTAAATGATGCTTCCAGAATTTATTAGAAGCGAGCGATTAGAAAGCAAAACTATCTATTGAGGTAAATATTTACTTCGTTCCCCTAATGCGGAGGATCCTAGATTGCTCTAGAGAAAGGATTGTCCTCCATTCCTCTTTAGATTTCTGAACAGAATTCGCTATTTCCGCAAAATTTCTTCCCTTGCTCCTATTGTTAGAAATACTACAAAACCTCAATATTTTGGACTTTGTTAAGGAAAGCATGGATTTTGAGTGGGTTTGCGAAGAATTTAAGTGTCTTACTGGGTTTAGGACGGAAACAATAGAAATTGGGGGTCTTTGAGAAGATAGGGTTAGAAGTAAGGGTGCATTCTTAACCAACGCGAGCAGGGTATTTGAGCGTGTCTTTTGAGCGTGGCATTTGAGCGTGGTACTGTAGCGAACGGGGAATGTGTTTTTAGCTGCGAACGGGGTATTTGAGCGTGGTATTTAATTGTTAAATTAATGGTTTTGATTTAATTAAATTCTAATTGCATCAAACAAAACGACAACATATTTCATATAATAAACGACAACGTTTTTCATAAAACATAAAGAACATAACGGTACTGGAATTAAAACAAGTACATGAAAATCTAAAATAAACGACGATGAGGTAATTGACTCAACTCCGCTGAAATAAACCCACATATGCCATCATCGGTAAGCTCCTGAACAATATCCACATTACGCTCATCGTTGCGGAAAATCGTCAGAATCTCCCAAAGGTCCACACGCGTACCCGATCTCTAAAGAAGCTCCAAGCAACGAGCAGCAAGCTGTCTCGTATCGTCGGTTATAAACGAGCTGGCACGTGCTACCTGTCTGCGCCTAGAGGGCTGACTAGAAGGGGGATCGCCCGAAGCAATCCAATCATTATAGAAACCCGCGTCGGCAGGGGAGAAAGAAGCAGCTGGCACAGGCGCTGGTGGAGGTGCTGGTGCAGTAGGAGGTGCAACCTCAGGTATCGGATACGCACAAGTATCTTTCCGCAAACAACCCTTGAACATAATGTCCTGCTCTCGGAACTTCAACGGCGAGTTCCTCCTGAACCGTCTGTAAGGTCTGCCACCGCCGGTACTCCAAAAATCATCTGGCCCATCCAGATAATCGAACTCTGCATTCCATACACCGCCAGGTGTTCGTAGCAGTCTATCCCAATTGCGAAAAGAGCGCTTCATGTTGTCCCATTTATTTTTTATCTGGGTTTCTGTGAACTCCAGATTATAACGGTCATTCATTGTTGCCGCGACTGTTGAGTAGAACCCACTGACGCCTGTATTGCGATCGGCTATAAACTCAACGCACATATCTATGAAAGTGGACTCCCGGTCGTCCGTCCAATTCGCAAATGGCTGCGAGGTAGTAGAGGTGGAAGAGGAAGCCATCTGCATAAACCAAAAAAAAAATTCAGAAAAATTCGAAAAAAACATATGTTATAGGAAATTGAAAAATAAACACAGCCGTATATAAAATTACCGTTTTTGCAACTTGAAATTGCTCAAAAAAATCGAAATTTGGGGGTTCAGGTAGGGGTTTTCGGGTTATGAAGCAGGAAAGGGGCGGGGCGATCGATTTATAGGCGATGAAGTCGTCATTATTTGTAGTGAATGAAACTTTGGGATTGGTTGACTAAATCTAGTCCGTACCTAGCCAGTTGGTTGAACTGGTTGACGTATTCCTTGACCGTCATACTTCCTTACTTAAGAGATAAGAACTTTTCCAGTTGTAGACTTCGTTCAGCTTGCGAGAGGAATTTCATCTCAAACCTTGTTTTGAAATCCATCCATGTTTCAACCGGCCTCTCGGCGTTAGTGACTTCCCACCAATAGGAAGCTTCATCCTTGAGCAACCATACCGCCAATTGTACCTTCTGCCTATCGTCCACCTCGAAGATAACGAACAGATCCTCAGTTTATTTGAGCCAGTTCCTCGCTTCTATGAACGATTCAGTTCCCTTGAAATCCTTTCCACCCATGGCCCTAAAATCTTTACAGATCTTTGAGAAAGCAATTGCACGAGGTGGGGGCGGAGGAGGGGGAATCGCTGCGGCTGGAGGAGGAATGTCTGCTGGGCCTGCATCGTTGGCTCTAGCCTCTAAGTACCTCTTGAACCAGCCAGGTACCGATACGCCCTCAGGAAGGTTAAGATCCCCAGACATGCTGAAACGAAAGAAAAAGGAAAGATTCAAAACAAAGGATAGAAAGATAGGTTATGGCTTTGGGGATTATATTTTTCAAAACAGGCTTTCCCTTTTTGAAAATACTTTCTTTTAAAACCTTTTTGAAAATAGTTTTTCAAAAGCTTTTTATCAAGTCTGGTAACCTTCAGCTCTGATACCAAGTGTAACACCCTACCTCCGTTAAGGTCACTCACAAAGGGAATGCTTTAACTTTAATGGAGCGTTTTAGTAGACAGAACAGAAATTTACAAGACAGATAAAACAGTACTTGAAAAATTTATAACTTTATTACAACAGAAACCGAAGTAAGTTTGGTTACATCTTTTCAAATCACAATATCATAATTCAAGTACAAAAATATCAGTCTTGTACAAAAGCCTTCAGAATACATAGTTTTTAAAATCATAATCCCCCAACATAAACTGCCATGGAAAGATAGAGCCAAGGCCAAGCAATACTTCAAGCAGAGAAAGTCCAAATCAAGCTCCTAGATTTCCACCCTACAAACCTAGGGGGGAACGAAAGAGAAGGGGCGAAAACAAGCAAGGTCAGACATAAAGTCTGGCAAGTCCAGTGACTTTCAGCATATGAACAGATAATAATATCATGACATGAAAATAAAGCTGGATAAGAGACAATATCAACATGAGTAACTAATATATTTAAGCTAAACAGAAGAAATAGAATGATATAGCCCAGGTTATGCTTCTTACTTATATTTACTTCTCTGCACTAATACTAGTATAATAGGATTAGGTGTTACCCTAATGTCTAAACAGAAACAGAATAATGGGCCTTTACCACCCGAACAGAAGGTACAGAAACAAAAACAGAATAATCCTTACAGAAACAGAATGTTAGAATTAGGTGTACACCAGTAAATGGGCCTTTACCACCCCAACAGACAGTACCACGTAGAAACAGACATGTGTTACCACCCAACAGAAACAGACGGTACCCCAACGGAAACAGACAAAACTAAGTGTACCCTAAATCTACCCCAAGTGATCGGCTCCCTAATACATAAATACCCTGTGCCAGCCCCACAGAAGGGTGTATCACTCCCCAAAGTGGCAACCTTTAAATGACATAGACCTATTTACAGATGTCACGGCGTCTTACATCCTCAGAGGTAGACCGGGATCCATGCACGCACATGACCCAGTTGGAACGCACCATCAACACCCCTCGCCATTATCAGAATGAACCGCTTATAATTAGTTCAGTAAGCGTGCCCGGACCCTACCTACTGTTGGGTCATAGTTTTGATACCAGAAAGGGTTACTGACTAATATGGGTCCCAAACAACAGATGGCACAAGTATTTTCCCTCCTAACCTTGTGTCCCCAGACTAACCGATTTCAGATTAACTTGTTTACAAGTTTTCAGACATACAGAGTTCAAGTCAACTAGTTCACAGATCAGAAAATTCAGGTTAACATATTTTCAGACTAACAGATCAGATGTACAGTTTTAACAGACTTACAGATTGTCTAACTTTGTATTGGGCCTATAGATTCACGAAATAGGTTTATTAATTCATCAGTCCAGTTGGTTTAGCCATATCTACCCAACACGTTTTAGACATCATATTTACCTCAGATTTGCATTAATTAAATATTAATGCGCAGACCTCTCACATTAGGTCGGTAGCTTGTGGACGCTGGATAAGCCGGGCGGTTCCGGGCAGACTTCTGCCACAAGCCAGACCTAACCTCGTGTCTAAGCATATTTTATTTATGCCTACGACCTCTCACATTAGACTAGTAGTTTGCGGTTGCTGGTTAAGCCGGTTGGGTCCGGACAGGCTTCTGCCGCAAACATGAGTCTAACCTCGTGTCTCAGCATTTTTATTATAACCCATTTATTCCATTACAAATGATACAAATATCAAACTAATAATGCCAATTTAACAGATTTGACTTCTTTTCAAGTCGCAGCAGATTAAACAAATTAACATGTTTTACACAAATTACAATCATTCAGCTTTTCAACAGATCTAACAGATTTAGCAGCTCAGGCGGTTCAATAGATTTAGCAGATTAGGCAACACAACAGATTTAGCAGATTGAGAACAATTAGCAGATTAGGCGATTCAACATATTTAACAGTTTAGGCAATTCAATAGATTAAACAGGTAACAAATTTAGCAGATTAGGCAAATTTAGCATATTAAACAGATAACAGTTTTAGTCGATTAAACATTCCTTAAAGTCCTATTCACATATCCTGCCTAATTCATAAAGTAAGCCTAAACTTATAAGCCCAAATTATGGTCATAATCCACCATATAACATATGTCCCAAATTTTAGTTAAACTTGCATAGTTCAGAATATTCTCCAAAAACCCTTACATATAAATTATGCCAAATATAGCCATGGATTACAATGCATGTCATATATCCAAAAACCCACTTTTAGGCGTGTTCACATTAATGGTTATCCTATTTAATATAGGTCTTTACGCCTAAGTTATACACAAAATAGTCCTCCTTCTTCTAAATTACAGACTATAATATATAATGTATGTCCAGATCTAGAATTACAACTTATGTCCTTTATATTCTAAGTCATAAACAATCTCATATAATATGCCTCCAACTTATGTCCTGAATTACAACATGTGCTATGTATCTAAATCAATTGCTTATTTACAGTTAAATCTTTACGCCCAAATCCTAAGTCATATGTCCAGTATTCTTCTATGCCTCAAGTCATATGTTCAATACACTTTATGTTTCAAACATGTCTAGCCATATGTGTAACACCCCGCCTCCGCTAGGGTCACTCGCAAGGGAATGCACTAGCTTTAGAGGGGCATTATTGGTAGACATCCACAGAAATATCACAAGACAGAACATATAAAAATAGCGGAAGTAAAAACAAACTTTCATAACATTAATAAATGAGGTCAAAAGCCTTTTTACATCAGAGTACATCAAAACCTGTCTTGCTGAAATAAAGAAGCATGAAACCTTTTACATAAATTATTCCCCAAGTAAAACAGTAAAGTAGCCATAGCCAAGAGAAGTCTAAGCCATCCATGATGACCTTCAAGCAGAAGAAGTCCGAACTAAACAACATTGTTTCCTCCCTGGAACCTGGGGGGGGGGGGGACGGAAGAAAAGAGGCGAAACAAAACGGGTCAGTCAAAAAGACTGAGTAAGTCCTATCTACTTCCAGTATAAAAACAGGTAAAGGTAACATGACATGCATAAACTGAAAGTAAACATAAGGATAACTACAAGATAGATAAACCAGGGTAGCCGGTTGAACTACTGCGGCAAGGTAAACTAAGGTATCATGATAAACTACGGTGTTATGATAAGTCAAGGTATCACATCGTCAGATTTCTATCGAGTACATTATACCAAGGTATCTACCCTGTCTAACATCCCACGGTATCTATTATGTATATTCTTCCTAGTTCTAACATGTATATTTGCTCTGCACCTCTCGTACTAGTATCCCTACCCGCGTCATGTGTTAACCATGAATGTCCCGTGCTCAAAGTCGTGAAATGGTCCAGGTCAACCTAATATCGCATATGTAGGTTACTCAAACCATATGTTTCTTTCCATGTATATAAGTTCAGTCCTTTGCCGTACCTCGTACGGGCTTCCTCATGTCGTATTATCCTTGAAATCGTTTGGACTGTCACCCTTGTTCTAGCTAGGCTCTTCCATATGAATCATCGTTTGAACTACTAGGACTTACGCCACCTAGCACCACTAGGGATTACGCTTACCTATTACACACTTTCGTATTTCGGTTTGGGTTAAACCACCTAGGCCACTAGGGATTACGCTAACCCTCAACCGCGCCCTTTTCCCCACGCATTCATCGTGAATCGTTTTTCTACAACTGTATGCACATGTATCACATCGTGCCATCCGAGTCCTGTCACAGGTCAAAACAAGAAATACAAGACTCGGTCGGGAGCTTTAGATTTATCTGCCGATGCAGATACTAAGGTCTTCTTTTCTACACGTGGCTATGGTCCCACGAGACCCCTCCCTCAACTAGTGAAAGGCAACACAAGAGAAAGTCTTGCATGAGAACTACACTCCGGCCAGCCCATATCCTACGGCCTACCTCACCCATAATTAGATAGCAAATTATGGTCTGTTGGGTGTTCCCTGCCTTTCCGTACGTACACGCTTGACTCAAGATGGTAGATGATCGACGAACTTGCTATCTCGGGCACCTTATGCATTCGTCGAGTCACTACTATCCACCCCAGTCTTTAGGTCGCTCGCATAGCAACCAAGGCATATTCTTGGTTCTTCTACCGCAGACCTCAACCTCTCGTGAGCCTAGTATAATGACCTGGCAGCTCACAGAGGGATCCCAAGAATATCCTCACGTTCCCCGAAGCCGCTGCTTCGTTACCCAGTTCGTTGGAGCCTTTATCTAAATCAGATAGCCTGCTCCTATACGCATACTTAAACGTTGACCTAACGTATCGGGTTACTAATCTATCTAAGAAATGGTCCAAATTTCCTTGACTAAGAATTATTACTTAGTTTCCCTTAACTAAGGTTTACCACTTAGCCTTATTTCCATAATCCTTGTTAACTATGGTTATTTACCTAATCCTCCGAATTAGGGTTTATCTAATGGGTTAAGGGTCACTTAAGTTCCTAACTTAGCCCGTCTACAAACCATGTCAAAATTGGCTAAGTATTCAAGTCCAAGACTTAACCCTACAGACCAGGTGTCAAGTTGGCTAAGTATATTAAGCAATCCATAACTTAACCTCGTCTAATTATCATTTTAGATTGGTTAATTATATAAATTAACTTGACCTTGTCAAATTGCCGAGTCAAATCGGTCAAGCGTATTCAAGTGATTCGTGACTTAGCCTTATCATGTTTTCACGTTATATTGGTTAAGTATGGGTTAACTTAACCTCATCAAATTAACGAGTTAGATTGGTTACGTATAGGTCACTTAACCTCATCAAATCATCGTGTTAAATTAGTTAAGTGTTTAACTTAACCCCATTAAATTACCAAGTTGGATTAATTAAGTCTAGGCTAACTTAACCCCATCTGATTACCATGTTTAGATTAGTTAAGCCTAATCTTAACCCCATCCGTTAACTGTATTATACGGTTAAGTGTCATTAAGAAAATTTACTTAACCTTATCACGTTATCGTGTTGGATTGATTAAGTGTTGGTTAACTTAATCCCGTCCACTAGTCGTATAACAATGGTCAAGTGTCATTAGGCAAATCAAGTTACTTAACCTACCCAAGCTTATCATGTTTTGTTAAGTATCATTAGCCTAATCAAATTACTTAACCCATTTGTCCATATCATATTTGGTTAAGCCTCATTAATCAAATTAACTTAACCCTATTATGTGGCATTAACTTAATTAATGCACCCTCAACCTCTCACATTAGACCGTGTTGTGGTTACTAGTTAAGCCGGGCGGGTCCGGGTAGATTTACACCACAACCTAGTCTAACCTCGGGTCTTAAGCGCGACATGACCAACTTCCCACATTGGGTCCTATTGTTTGCAACTACTAGTTAGGCCGGTCGGTTCCGGGTAGTTTTACGTTGCAAACTCAACCCAACCTCGAGTTGGCCACACTTATATTATCTAAGTTCATCATGTTTCCAAAACATGTTACAAGTTTTCAAGCATTTGGGTAGGCCTAACTTAATAGGTAAATTCCCAAAGGGTAGACCTAACTTAATAGGTAAATTCCCAAGCTCATGTTTTTATGCATACTTACATGTCATCTTCCATGTTATCTTTCAAGTCATATCTTCAAGTATAAACACATGTCATATTCAAGTTAAGATTTTGCGACATGTTCATGTTTGTCTAACTACCCAAAATCGTGTTTTCCCCAACGCAAGCAAAGCGAGTCAACATAGTAAGGATACTATGTCACATATTGGTCTCAAAACATGCATGATGCCAAAAAGGGCTTGGCTTCCACATGCATAACATCATAAAGAGATTGGCCATAAACATGCATAGTGTCATAAGGTAATTTGGCCACAAACATGCATATTATCAAAAAGGGTTTGGCCATAAACATGCACAACTTAAAAGAGGGGATTGGCCACGAGCATGCATAATCTCATAAAGGATTTGGCCACAAACTTGCATGTTAGCATAAGGGGTTTGGGTTCATAAACATGCATAAGCCCCAAAATCTTGTCTTAGCCAATGTTTCACAAGTAAAGTGGTACCTAAAGGTTCATGCTAGCATTTCATGCATAAAGATCCAAACTTGCAAGATAAACTAGGCTAAACATAACATGAGTGACATGATTAAGTTGCTACATCTTAGTCTAAGGTCATAGATCATAGAAAAGGGACAAAGTTAGGTGCACATACATGCATACTTATGCTTTATCTCATTTTATCCCATGTCAACATTAAAAATACCGTTTTGATCCAAAAGTAGCTAGAACTTACATAATTAGGCCTAGGGAAAGGAGCATGATTCATCTTGGCTAAGAAAGGTGCCTCCTTTGTAGAAGAATCGTCATGGAACTCGCATAGAAATGTTGATTTGGCCTTGATTTGGTGTAGCAAGCTTGCACCTTTTGATTTGAACTTGATTTGAGTGCATAGGCTCTAGGGATTTGAGATGGAGGCCATGATCACTTTGCATTTGGGCAGCACTTCGTGGAGAGGGTGAGTTATGAGGGTTTAGGGGGGGCTTAGGGGTGTTTTTATAGAGATTAGGATAGTTTTAGGCCCTTAGATTAACCCTAGGATAGATTAGGACCATCAGATCTCGGAAGCTTCCAGAACCAGCCCAAGAACAAGACCAGGTGAGGCAAACAGGTGCACCAGGCAGCTTGCCCCGGCCACCCCCTGTCGACAGGCAAGTCGACAGGGCTGTCGACTTGGTCTGGGCCCAAGTCGACAGGCCTGTCGACAGCCCTGTCGACATGGCCTAGGCGGGAAACTTCCCGCCTGGCCCCAGATCTGATTTCCACAACTGTTTCCGAAATTCGAATTTCCCGAAAACTTCTTTGGGCCTTAACCGGGTCATACGGACTCCGATTTTCGAAAACTCGGACTCTATTTCGCGTATTTTTTCGAGACGAACGCAATGGCACAGACCGTTTCACTTGATTCAGAATTTATAATTTAATTCTGTCTTGATTCTCGTCTTAACACGTTATCGAAAAATACGGGTTGTTACAATATGTCTCAGATTTATGTTCTAGCTACAGCCTATATTCTTTCCTCAAATCAGTCACAGATCAGTCATGCCCAATTTATGCATCATTCATTATTTGCCCCAAAAGTTTGGCATTCGTGCGTCAATCTCTTATGAGATTTGGCTCTGGCTCATGGTAGCCTGGCTATAGAACAGAAAGAAGAGAGATACAGAATAGTTACAATAGGATAGATCTAAACAGAACAGAATATGCGTAACCTCAGATTCAGATTTACAACCATGTCACGATCATAAATAAAATTCATATCTAAAAATAATTGTGCTTGCCTTGATTGGATTATAGAAGAAGAGTTGCAGTAGTTCTCTTTTAACCTAATTCGGATTTGGAAGAAGATGCACTATTTCTAGTTTTTGATTCCAACAGAGCAACGACACCATTATTTTATTTACTTATAATATTTCAGAGGCAGCATAAGGAGAGAATAAAATGGTGTAAAGAGAATGAGGCTAGGAGGCTGTTTATATAGGATTAGGCGGACGAATCTAGACAGAAAACGTGACCAGATACATCAGAATGAACCCAGGCTCAGAACTGGGTTCTGTCACCAGTTCGACCCCCAGGTCGACCTGGTCCCTGGGAGGTCGACCATAGTGTCGACCCCCAGGTCGACCTGGTCCTGGGCGGGAAAAATTCCCGCCCAGTCTGCGCTGGCGTTTGAATTCGAATTTCGAATTCGAATTTCAAGATGTTTTCGGTTCTGAAAATTCCTAAAACTTCGGAGGGTCATATCTCCCTCATACGGACTCCGTTTCTCGAAATCTCGGACTTGTTTCCAAGCAGAATTTCGAGATGAACGCAATGGCGCAACCCTTTTCCCTTGATTCTTATTTTAAAAATTAATTATTCTCTGATTTGTTACTTATATGTTTACAGAAAATACGGGGTGTTACAATTCTTATTTTATTATCTTAAAAATGCGGGGTGTTACATGTTAACTGTCATAATTTTTGCCCAATGGTAGGTTATCTACAAACAGGAATTGCCAAACCAACTGATCCATTTTGCATCGAACCTAAAACAACTTACTTCTTTTTTTACCGGAATATCCTGAAAAATAGGAATATCAATTCTACAATTGTACAACCGACTTAATGAACAGATAATGGGACCTCTGCAAAAAAGAAACTTACCTTGTGCTCTCATTGCGTACATTGTGATTCAAATTCTCCTTCCAAATATTACTCCCATAAATTAGTTTTAATAGTTTAATACTTCATATCAGGAGAAAAATGAGTAAACTAATGATTGCAAATGGAAGGATCGGGGGAAAATACCTTGGCAAAACAATTTGCACGACATTGGATATCTAAACCTGGTGTTGTTTCTTGTGTGTCCGTACATAGAGAAAGCTTCAAACCCAAAATAGAAGTAAGATCAAATGGTAATTCAATGTGATAACCAAGAAAAAGGCATAAAACGATATAAGACACAAAATCAAATGGTAATTCAGTGTGATAACCAAGAAAATACATTGCTAGATGATCTCGGTGGTTTCGGCGTCAAATAATTAAAAGATACATGATGTGCTGTGAAATTTCTATTTGTTTGGACATATAAATCAAACTAAATCATCAAATTTATTCACTGTATTTCTTTACTTCATCCTTACATGGAAAAGTAATTCTTTTAAGAGGAAATATAGGGCACAAAATCAAATTTGATATTTATAGATGTTGCTGCTAGCGAAAATATATATACAATGGGAGATATGACATTATATATGTCAAAAAAATCCCTAAAATAACATAACGAAACGAATGCAACAAAATATACAGGGAATATGAAAACCCAGTGAACAATATAAATTTCTTAAGGAAAAAGCATTAACCAAGGATTAACTCTCAACGATTATGGGAAAAGACAGTAATTGGTCTTAGCTGGTGAAAATTACCTTCTGATGAAGACTAAAGTGAAGCTTTTTCCTGACCCTTCTTTCCGTTTCAACAATTAAATTCTTTGGTAGAAAAATCTTTCATCTATCATTCGAGAGAAGGTAGAAATGAAGAACTGCGAAATTAATACAAACACATGGAAGAATCGGTGGACCTGAAGCTACTCTGATCTAAACCATAATCTTTTCTTATGTTTGGCTATCGTGATTCATCGTAGACAGTTGAATATGGGAAGTTAGGGTTCGGTGAATGAGGAAATTTGAACGATAAGGAATCAAAAGGAAAAATGGGGCGTATTTTCTCTGAATAACTTAAATCTTTAGTCGGCCTAGAGACCTGATGGTTGAGACTCCTACAGTGTTAGCACAAATGATCTTTCTGCAAATGACTCAGATTGCTAGTTGGATTGCAGATCTAACGGCTAAGGCCCCCCTAAAGTTAGCACATGGATTGATGAGTAGATAACAAAAATTATATGTACCAGCAATGGGTAGGCTATAATTCATAGATTCAAGGGTGTATATTTTAATAAGTACACCTCATAATTGTTGATAATGAAAGAGATATTTTGAAGTAACCTTAAATGATTTTTTTTCTCGATTTGAAACTTTTTGATGCCAAATTAAATAGATCTAATGTAATATTTTTTTTTCAAGTTTTTGCCTTTAAAATACTTAATATTTCCTATATTTTCATTTACGACTATGCTGTTTCAACTGAAAAAGACGGAGTCATTTTCTCTGTATTTGATCTGAACGGTCAGATTATTACCCCATGAATTACGTGTGTAACCCTCTACGAATTCCTCTCTGTTCAATTTTCAATCCTGCTTTTTTCATCGGTTTTTCCCGATCGTTCTAGCATGATCCTTTCATTTATGATTCAATGTTTAAAAAAAAAAAAAAATCTTTCGAAATTTAATCAATTTTTATAATCTAATATTTTTAAAGCTTGTATTTTTTATTTTCTATTGCATTGCTTATGCAATTCAAAAATTTTATAACTCATAATTTTTAATGACTTTTTTGCAGGTTGTTTACATCTCCTACCATTTTTGAAAGTATATATTGAATAATTTTAAATCATATCTACTTGCAATGAGTAAACTAAAATTGATTTCATGAACTTCCATGATAATACATGTTTATTTTATAATGCAATCTCTCTTTGTGAAATCAAGTTTCATGGCTTAAATAGTTTACCATAACATACTATTTTATGACAAATAAAATTTGCCATTATTTATAGAATACAACGACATCAAATAAATGTTGTTTTAAGAAAACAATCTTTTATAATACTAATATAATATTTTGTTACTATATATATGTTTCTGTAACATTTTGAAATAGCAGTTAAGGTAGTTTATTTTACAACATTTTGCCTTAAAAAAAATTTAAGTACGCTTTCCTCGACATTTACTCGGTTGCATGTTGGAAAAGCCCTATATATTTACAATGGTTTATCAAACTGTTGCAGAACTTCAGTTGTAAAAGGATAATTTTCTTGTAGTGTATACAGTTTAAATTAAACTATTAAATGAACTTTTCCTACATTTCAAAGTTTAGAAATTTTGGTTATTTCGTGTCAAACAATAATTGGTTTTATAAACTTTATGATTTATTTCAAATTAATTCAATATGATTACAAATTTTTAAAATTTTCAAAATATAAAATAATTATCAACTATAATTATATACTTTAATTATCAACTTAATTATTAAATACAATTATATAAAATTAATTATTAAATACAATTATATAAAATTAATTATTGAATACTGGATA
The DNA here is from genome assembly GCA_030737875.1 of Allium sativum. Taxonomy (NCBI): domain Eukaryota; kingdom Viridiplantae; phylum Streptophyta; class Magnoliopsida; order Asparagales; family Amaryllidaceae; genus Allium; species Allium sativum. The sequence continues at coordinate 184,176,256 of CM060925.1, read as the reverse complement.
CCATTTCATAATTATTAAATTTTATTATTAATTATTAAATAATTATTATCATGAACTAATATTTTCATCTCTTGCAAACCTGTTGAAATTTTGCTACAAAATAGCTTCGATAAATACTCGTCGTTATGCTGCCTGTATTTGCAGCGGAAAATAGCGACAGAAAATTTCTATTGGTAACTTGACGCAATTTGCAATGGATTGGTGAGGGATGATAGAACACGACGATAATAAATAAAAGAAAAATGTTTGAAAATACAAAAAAATTATCCCTTGCAAATCACATGGAAATCCACTGCAAATTAGCAACGGAAATTTCCACTTCTAAAATTTTGATGCTAAATCAGTGTTTTCTTGTAGTGAAGGTGCCATTGGGGGTAGATATTCCCTTCTGCTAAAAGTGCCGAAGACGTGTTGATGACAAGGCTGTTAAAGTTGTTGACATTGTGACATATTCCAACTACAAGTTTGTTCTTATATTTTTTTCTTCCATTCACTCTTGCCAGTTCACTAAATTTGTGGCAATGCTATGTTCATTTTTGTATTTTGTAAAGTTATAACCAAAAAAGTTGATAGATGTATAGTAGTAATTTAATATTACTGACTTAATTTAGAAGATAAATTTAGTGCACACAAAAAGCTGAAAATACCTTAATCCGGCTTCACAAAAATAAGTAATTTAATATTGTTGACATAATTTAGCAGTATTTTTGTCAAAAATATGTACGAGCATAATGTTTACGTGCACGACTAGTAGGTGCTCTGTAGCTTGCAAATACATTCAGTGTGGATCAGTACCTATACTGAATTTCTTAACTTCGACAATATTTATAATAAATGTAACTATTGTCTTTTAAAAAAAAAGAGTGTATGTATATATAAAGGAACAAAATGTCCACAAACACCGCCAACATATCAGGCAGGTAACCAACAAATAAAATCACCCTGGGGAACGACTATACATATGTATACAAAGATAGTTAGATGAGCTCCAGATAAACCACCACCCATCTTACTCCAAAATCGAGTTCCGGCAAGGCCACCATCCGAAAGTGAAGTATATCTAGATCTTCACAACAAGAAAGCTCCACCTGACAGATCGACTACCTCTATCCTCGATAACAAGGAATGATAACTAGCAAAGCAAGCAGCGTCCCTAGCAAGTCCACCGAAAAGGCAAGGAACCCTAAAAAACCAAGCCCCTAAGAGACGGTATGGGGAAGTTGAAGCTCCAGACTCCACAATCCCAAAGACCGACGAGATAGAAAACCAGTAAAGTTGTTTCCAATCCATCCCAGAGCTCCGCAAGAAAGGTAGCTATCCCTGATCCAAAGAATCCATAGTCCAGCGATCCCGTTAACCTATAAAGCCAGACCCTGGAGCAATAACAAACCAAATTAGGCCATAAGGGGGGAGGAGGTGAATGTGACATCCCACGTCCGTTATTGTCACTCACAAAGGGAATGCATTAAGTTTCGTGAAGTGTTATAGGTAAACAGAAACATAAATATTACAATACAGATATAAAATGACAGCGGAATTAAAAACTTTATTTAATCATAAAGCAACGTGGTTTGAAAACATCACATGTCTGAAATACATAAAAACCATTACGTCATTAAAACTGTTGTCTTGTACTTTAAAACATCAGAGTACATAAAAGAAGCAAAATTCCCCAAATAAAATATAGCCATAGTAGCAAGGATAGGAGCTTGAGCCATACATCTAAGCAGCTCCAGCAAAATAAAAGCAGAATCACGGTCAAGCCTAAGTATTCCCACCCTTAGAACTAGGGGGAGGGGGGACGGAAGAAAGAAGAGGAAACAAAAAGGGCCAGACATAAAGTCTGGAGAGTCCTGTTACTTTTAGAAAGTAAATAAGTAAAATATTATGATAGGCATATAAAGTAAATAAGGAAGATAACACCATAAAAGGTAGGTATGTCAAGGTAAACATGATAGAGTGTATATGCTTCTCTAAACATTACTTTGATTATCTGCACTGATACTAGTATCACTAGAATGAGATGATCCCAACAACTATAAGATGGTAGACTTAGGCGTACGTCCAGATGTATCCTAACCACTACCCTAATCGATCGGCTCCCTACTCCCCGTAGATACTCTGTGCCGACCCCACCTTAGGATATATCACATTCTACAGTGGCAACCCTTCGCTGATCTGCACAGCCATATCTACTTGTGTCACGGTTGTCTTAGCCCCCTCTACTCAGCCCATGCACACACATGTCCCCGGTCGATTTGCGCCGCCCACACCGTCCTCCTCGTTTGGATCTCTTACATTTAGCATAGTAAGCGTGCCCCAACTCCGACCTAGTTAGGAGTACTCATTTGATACCTATTAAGGGTCACTGACTAAAATGGGTCCCACACAATATGATACAAGCTCTCTCCCTTGTCTTGTATCCTCACTAGGATTCCCATCGGTTATGTATACCACTAGGTGTCTTTAATTACATAACCCTATCATTTCTACAAGTTATGCTTACCCAAAAAAGGTGTCTTTAATTTCATAACTCTAATATTTCCATCGGTTATGTATACCACTAGGTGTCTTTAATTACATAACCATATCAGGTTAAGTTTGTGGGCCAATATGTAAATATTACCCACCCCCTCAGATTTACTTAACCTACCCATGGTTCAACCAAGTTTACTTGACCCCAACTTAAGTTTATATTCATACAATCCCTAGGGATTCAACTAGATTAAGTATTCAAGGTTCATTCCATATTTCATTTATGGTTATAACATGCTAGACCTCCCACATTAAGCCTACATTTGTGAATTCTGGACATGCCGGGCGAGTCTGGGCAGACTTATTCCACAAATCGGGCTTAACCTCGTGTCTTAGCACGTCTTGTATTTGTGCACCTAGACCTCTCACATTATATTCACTACTTGTGGTCGTTGAATATGCCGGGCGGTTCCGGGCAGACTTCCGCCACAAGTGTAATCTAACCTCGTGTTGTAGGCGTAGTTACAGTTTCTAGTTACTGTAATCCTAGTCATCTCATTTTTAGCCAATTTTCACCTATGTCATTATAGTTTATAGGTTTCATGCCCCTTTTTCCCAATTATGTTCATAGTGAATTACATGCCCAATGTTTTCACCAAAAAATGGCTTAAACACCAAAGATACTAGAATTGTACTTCAGTGATACGGTAAGAAAATAAATGGAGCCGTACTTAATAACAATTGAAAGTAAAAATGCGAGAAAAACAGAGATGAGATTTAGAGTGGTCCCGCTTTATGCCAGGCCTACATCCACTATGAAGATTACTTGCATTCTTAAAATGGAGACTACAAAATACACCAACTCTTTTTTTTCATACATCTCTATATTCACTCAACATACTCTCATTTATACATATCAATTTTATGAGAAAATGTTAGAGTTTGAGGAGGAGAAGGACGGAGAATGACTGAGAAGGAGGATGTCTTTGATTTTTCAATAACAAGGTTGTACTAGGCGCCAATGGCCAAACTGGTGATGAACCTTTAAATGGAGAAGATGGTCCAAATCTTTAAGAAATGATTGAAGGTAGAATTTAGCAGCACTTCGTGGTTCAAAAGATTGGATCCCCTTTATGTTGGCAGCCATGGCCTATTTATAGGTGTCCCTCCCCGGAGAAATGAGTTGAAGTTCATATATGCAAGCGACGGACTGTTTTAGCCGGTAATTACCAAAATGCCACTACCTGGTTGTTGCCAGCTGTCCGTATCTGTATCCAGCTGTCATGTGCTAGCGAATTTATAGGAGCGAGTGTTTCAAATAGTCATGTGGGTGACTTTAGCCAGTGTTCTTCAGGCGTGGCTATCTTCAGTAATTGGTGAGCGGTTATCTAATTCGATTGATTGTAAAATGAGCGGGTGACTAGGATTATACTTGTGGTCGAGCGACTCTGGAGTGGAGCACGGGACTGGGATCAATTCTTCTTTGTGCTTTGATCGACTGAATTCCTCTATTTGAGAATGTGCGACCTTCTCTAATTCGGACGCTTTTAGCAGGTTGCTCAAGGACATTCATTCTTACTGCCTTTTCACTGCGTCGTTTCTCAGTATGGCTATGATATGTGGTTGCTCCGGATCCTGTTAAGTGAATGACTCGTCTTGTTTTGCTGTTCGAGCGACTTTGTTCTAATACGAACGATAGACCTTTGCTTCCGTGACCGGGTCACGATTTGCATCTGGCTTTGGTTTGAGACATGGGCACATAAAAACGTTGTGAGTGCTTACTTTGTAATTCTAGCCCAGGCTCGGTCCTTTAAGAGATAAACATCTGAGTCTTGTTCTGTATGGTTGCTTCCTATTCTTTGTGAATCGTTTAAGTGCCTTGGACAACAATATGCATGACCGACTCTAATGGCGCTCGTTCTATAGTTTCTGCTCAGATTTGTAGCTCAATTTGCATATAGTTTTTTTAGGAATCAACACCTAAATTCATATACATATACATTATCCAAATTATGCCAATTTTCACCTTTTTTTTACCAATTATACCCAAATTCCCAATTAATAAGAAATGCCCAATTTCAATGTTTTCCCTTCATTCCCAAACTAACGTAATCGCATAATTTAGCGGCATGCCTAAGCTCGAAAATAGCCTGGCTATATAAAATAAACAGGTAAAGGGTGGAAGAAAGAAGACAGAAATAATTATCTAACAAAATTGACATAAGCATATAATGACATAATGATAAGATGGACATATAAGCACAGATCGGTGAACTTGTAATAATAAAAAAGGTTCTAACATAGTAGGGATGTCATAATAGGCATGATTACATCTAAATAATGATTTAGATGTCCAAATAATGTTAGATCTAAATTGACCACAACATGATAATCATAAGATGATCCAAATAACAAATTAGATCCGTAATTAAAAGTAGATCTGACATGATAAGGATTGAGATCCAGGTCGTAGTCAATTAAAAATGACATAGTTTTGCAAATTACAATAGATCATATATGATTCAGTCATAGGCATAGATCCAAATTACAATATCATGGATTCACAAATTACACTAGATCTGATATGATTCAGTCACAGGCATAGATCCAAATTTACAGTCATATCATGCTTTACTTTTAATTATTTAAATCTAAAGGCAACTGAAACTCACAATGTTCGGATCTAAAGAAATAGAAGGAGATAAGCAGTTGATGAATCTCAAATCTACGCTTGAATCTATAAATTTGATTGTAGAAGAAGAAAGAGTTTTGATTCAGTCCAGAACCAGCAGCACTTAGGCCTCCATTGATTTTCAGTAATGAAAACTAGAGAAATGAGCCTGCATTTGTATTTGCCAGCCTCCAAACCGACCTAGCCACATTAGCCCTAAGGGGGTCGACCCACCCCTTAGGGGGTCGACCCTGGTGTCGACACCCCCTTGGGGGGTCGACACCCCCCTTGGGGGGTCGACACCCCCCTTAAGGGGTCAACTCCCCTAGACGGGAATTTTCCCGCTCACCTTGAATTCTGGAATTTGAACGATTTTGAACTTTCTGGACCTGATTTAGAATTCTTGGACCCTATATATATATAAAATATTCTCTTGATCGTATACAAACTTCAAATCCTCGAATCTTCTTCATGCGGTGTCCATTTTACACAAACCAAATGTCTGTCTTGACTTGAATTTCGAGACGGACGCAATGGCACAGTCCATTTCCCTTAGTTCCAAATATTTAATTAATTATTATTTAATTTATCCTCTATTGGTGTTGTTAAAATACGGGGTGTTACATTCTCCCCTACTCAAAGGATTTCGTCCTTTAAATCTTCAAGTTAAGAAGAATGCATATCCTAACATTCATCACCCATCTACTCATCCATCAATCACTGGCATCCATTGTGCTTAAAGACTTCTAATGATTTATGCAAAGGTGTGTGTATATGTCCTAACACTAATGCGAAGATCATGCGGTCTACTGATTCAGTCGACCTCCTAAACCCAATGTATGTTAGTGCCATGAATCCAACATGTATGCAATAATCCTATTATAACATGTAAGTTCTACATGGGTTCATAAACACCCGTCCAAATGCAACATCCATATGATGAAACGTTCAATTTCATCCATAAAAAGAAGAAAAATGCACACACATCCATATGCAGTATGAGAGTGGTTGAGCCGATCTAGTGCCTAATGTGTGTGTATATGCATCTACGAGCAACCACTAGCAACAACTTGCATCCATCAAACATAGCATGTTTCAAAAGCATGTTCACAATCATTGGACTCCTATCTAAAGGTCGAAGATTCGATCGATAGGAAATACTTAAATGATAGAAACAAGCATAAATAAAGAGCTTTGGAAAAGGAAGTTAATATCATACCCTCGAAAAGAAAAGTATATGAAGCACGAATCTTGTCTTCGGTTTCCCAAGTTGCGTCCTTTGGGTTACCTCCCCACTAAATCTTCACCAACTTGATTTCTTTATTGCATATCTTCTTAACTTCTGATCCAAGAATACGGGAAGGAACTCGTCTGACTGTCGCCTCCCGTTCCACCTCTACTTCTTCCAATATACATGGCTTAACTACTTATGTTGTATCATGCAAGCACTTCCGCAAATGAGAAACATGGAAAACATCATGAACACTGGATAGTCTCTCTGGCAGCTTTACTCTATTAGCCATTTGGCCAATCCTTTCTGTTATGGGAAATGGCCCTACGAATCTTGGTGCCAACTTCCCTATAGATCCGAAGCGAACCACATTCATCAACGGTGACGCTTTGATGAAAACCATATCTCCTACCTCAAATTCAATGTCAGTCCTTCTCTTGTCTACATAGGATTTCTTCCTATCATGAGCGGTCTTCATTCAACGTTTAATGAGATCAATCTTTTCAGACGTTTCTCTAGCCATATCTGGTCCAAGTAACAGTCTTTCTGTAAATTCCCACCAAAAAGTTGGTGATCTACAAGGCCGACCTTACAACGCTTCGAAGGGTGCCATGCCAATGCTAGCTTGATAACTGTTGTTATAGGCAAACTCTACTAAAGGAAGATGCTCTTCCAAAGTCCCTCCGAAGTCTAGGATACACAGCCTCAAAAGATCTTCAAGAATTCTGTTCACCCTCTCCGTCTGTCCATCAGTTTGAGGATGTTAAGTGGTGCTCAACCCTAACTGTATACCCAATGCTGCTTGCAAGCTCCTCCAAAATTCACTGGTGAAAATAGGGTCATGATTGGGAAGGTACTCCATTAAGACGAATAATCCCACATACATAAATTGCTGCCAACCATGTTGTCGTCCTCTTACTCTTAACTGGAATAAAATGAGCGCTCTTAGTAAGTCTATCTACTACAACCGAAATACCGGTGTTGCCTTTCTTTGATCTAGGCAAACCATCTATGAATTCCATAGAGATGCTCTCCTACTTCCATTTTGGAACCTCTAAAGGATGAAGTAAACCACCGGGCTTCCTTTGCTCAGCTTTGACTTGCTGACAAACTAAACATCGAGAACCAAACTCCATTAAATCTCTCTTCATTCCAACCTAAAAGATAACCCTTTCTAAAGTAGCTCCTTTAATTGCTTGTTGAGCTGCCCTTTTCTCTTGGAGCAATGTGGCGCACATGTAATGCAACTGGCTTTGCATTATCTACCTAATGTATGCGAAAACCTATCTCGCGCCTCAGGGGTAAGCCCCGTACCTCATCAAAAACATCAGAATAATCTCGGACTACTAGACCAGATTGCAAATTGTCGATAGATGCGTCAAGAGATTCTAGGAAATTAAGCATAACAGACCCCTTTGGGTCACAAGAAATCTTGAGGGTCCTCCCATGGCAAGTCAAAAGTCTAAGACCCTCCTCTCACAATTGAGAATGGCACCGTACATGGCTAACCAATCCATCAATAGAATCAAACAATAGCCCATAAAACTGGGCATATACGCGTCGCACTCAAATTCGACGCCTAAGACAGATTTTCTCAAGCCCCAACAAATCATAGACAAATAAGCCGAATCACCAATGGGGTTTGACACAATAACGGGATCCACTACCAGACTAGTATTCAAGTGCAGAGATTCAACCACAGAACTAGATACAAATGAATGTGAAGCGTCAAAATCAAAAAAATTTCTAATAGGATGACTGGAAAGAGAATCAAACCTTCCACAGAAATTTTCCTACCTATATCTGGAGTACTAATCACAAGAGCATGCACCTGCCCTCTAGAAGCTCCTGCAATTTGACCTTGTCCCTGTGGTCTCTATTTCTTCGGGCACTCTCTAGCAAAGTGTCCAACCTCTCCATAATTGAAGCAAGTATTCTTCCTTCTTTAACAGTCTTTGACCATGTGACCCTCTCGTCAACAACTGTGAGATTTCCTCTTATCCTTAGCCTTGTCATTCTTTCTACCTTTCTTTCGTTGTTGATGTTGTTTTTGTTGTCCCTTCTTGGGCCATGCCTTCTTATTTTGCGTTGTTTTCTCAGGTTTTACTTCCTTCTTTTCTCCTTTGTCTTCCTCATGCATCAGGGCCATATCAAAAAGCCTTTCAAAAGTTTCTCCCATTTGGATGTGGGACATAGCTAACCAATTAAGGGGTTCATTCAGCACTTTAGCAAACTACAAAGGTTGCTGATGCGGAGTATCTACCAATTCCAGTCCAAATTTTGCTAGCTGGTTGAATTTGTTCACATATTCTTTAACAGTCATGTTTCCTTGTTTGAGAGCCAAGAACCTGTCCATTTGCATGCTTTACTCAGCTTGGGAAAGAAATTTTATTTCAAACCTCATCCTAAAATCATCTAATGTCTCCACCGGACGTCCATCTTGGGTAACTTCCCACCAAAACGAAGCTTCATCTTTCAGTAGCCAGCCAACTAACTGAATCTTCCTCCGATCTTCCACTTTAAATATTACGAACAAGTCCTCAGTTCCCTTAAGCCAATTCCTTGTCTCTACGAATGATTCGGTTCCACGGAATGGCTTTCCTCCCATGGCATAGAAATCTTTGCTAATCTTAGCGAAATTATCTGCTCTTGGAGGAGGAGGAGGAATGATGGGTGCAACTAGGGGAGGAACGTTTCTTTGGCCTTCGGCAGGTGTCACAGCCTCTAGATACCTACAGAACCAGCCAGGTATCGTAACGCCCTCTGGAATGTTAGGTTCCCCAGACATACTGAAACAAAAAGGAACGAGATTTAGACAAAGGACTGAAGGATATTAAATAGGCTTTAGGGAATATGTTTTTCAAAGCAGACTTTTCTTTTTGAAAAATGCTTCCTTTTAAAATCTTTTTGAAAATAATTTTCAAAAACTTTTATCTAATCTGATAATCTTCAGCTCTGATACCAAGTGTGACACCCCACGTCCGTTAATGTCACTCACAAAGGGATTGCATTAAGTTTTGTGAAGCATTATAAGTAAACAGAAACAAAAATTTTACAAGACAGATATAAAATGACAGCGGAATTAAAAACTTTTTTCAGTCATTAGCGACGTGGTTTGGAAACATCACATATCTGAAATACATAAAAACCATTACATCATTAAAACTACTGTCTTGTACTTTAGAACATCAAAGTACATTAAAGAAGCAAAAATCCCCAAATAAAATATAGCCAAAGTAGCAAGGATAGGAGCTTGAGCCATACATCTAAGAAGCTCCAGCAAAATGAAAGAAGAATCACGGTCAATCTTGAGTATTCCAACCCTGAGAACCTGAGGGGGAGAGGGGGGAACGGAAGAAAGAAGAGAAAACAAAAAGGGTCAGACATAAAGTATGGCGAGTCTAGTTACTTTTAGCAAGTAAATAAGTAAAAGTATTATGACAGACATATAAAGTGGATAAGAAAGATAACACCATAAAAGGTAGGTACGACAAGGTAAACATGATATAGTGTATATGTTTCTCTAAAGATTACTATGATTCTCTACACCGATACTAGTATCACCAGAATGAGATGATCCAATCAACTATAAGATGGTAGACTTAGGCATACGTCCAGATGTATCCTAACCACTACCCTAATCGATCGACTCCCCACTCCGCATAGATACTCTATGCCGACACCACCATAGGATGTATCACGTCCTACTGTGGCAACCCTTCGCTGATCTGCGCAGCCATATCTATAGGTGTAACGGTCGTATTAGCCCCCTCTATCCGGCCCATGCACGCACATGTCCTCGGTCGGTTTGCGTCGCCCACACCATCCTCCTCGTTTGGATCTCTTACATTCAGCCCAGTAAGCATGCCTCAACTCCGACCTAGTTCAGAGTACTTGTCTGATACCTATTAAGGGTTACCGACTAAAATGGGTCCAACATAGTGTGATACAAGCTCTCGCGCTTGTCTTGTATCCCCACTAGGATTTCCATCGGTTATGTATACCACTAAGTGTCTTTAATTACACAACCCTATTATTTCTACAAGTTATGCTTTCCCTAAAATGGTGTCTTTAATTACATAACTCTATTATTTCCATCGGTTATGTATACCACTAGGTGTCTTTAATTACATAACCCTATCAGGTTAACTTCGTGGGACTATTTGTAAATATTACCTACCTCCTAAGATTTAGTTAACCCACCCATGGTTTAACAAAGTTTACTTAACCCCAAGTTAGGTTTATATTCATATAATCCCTATGGATTCAACTAGGTTAAGTATTCAAGATTTATTCCATATTTCATCTATGGTTATAGTATGCTAGACCTCCCACATTAAGCCTACCATTTGTGGATGCTGGATATGCCGGGCGTGTCCGGGCAGACTTATTCCTCAAATCGAGCTTAGCCTCGTGTCTTGGCACGTCTCGTATTTGTGCATCTAGACCTCTCACATTAGATTCACCACTTGTGGTCGCTGGATATGTCGGGTGGTTCCGGGCAGACTTCCACCATCTCGTGTCATAGGCGCAGTTACAGTTTATAATTACTGTAATCCTAGGCATTTCATTATTAGCCAATTTTCCCCTATATCGTTATAAGTTATAGGTTTCATGCCCATTTTTCCCTAATTATGTTCATAGTGGATTATATGTCCAAATTTATATAGACATACGTTATTCAAATTATGCCAATTTTCACCTTTTTTACCAATTATGCCCAAATTCCCAATTCATAAGATATGCCAAATTTCAATGCTTTTCTCCATGTTCCCAAACTAATGTAGTTGCGTAATTTAGCGGCATTCCTAGGCTCGAAAATAGCCTGGCTGTATAAAATAAAAAGGAAAAGGGTGGAGGGAAGATGAGAGGAATAATTATTCTTAAAAAACTGACATAAGAATATGATGGCATAATGGTAAGATAGGCATATAAGCACAGATCGGTGAAATTGTGATAATAAAACAGGTTCTAACATAGTAGGGATGTCATAATAAGCATGATTAGATCTAAATAAGGATTTAGATGTCCAACTAATGTCAGATCTAAATTGACCATACAATGATAATCATAAGATGATCCAAATAATAAATTAGATCCATAATTAAAAGTAGATTTGACATGGTAAGAGTTGAGATCCAGGTAATAGTCAATTCAAAATGTCATAGATTCATAAATTACAATCGATCTGACATGATTCGGTCACAGGCATAGATCCAAATTACAATATCATGGATTCGCAAATTACAGTAATTCTGATATGATTCAATCATAGGCATAGATCTAAATTTACAGTCATATCATGCTTTACTTTTAATTATTTAAATCTAAAGGCAACTGAAACTCACAGTGTTCGGATCTAAAGAAATAGAAGGAGATAAGCAGTTAATGAATCTCAAATCTACACTTGAATCTATAAATTTGATTGTAGAATAAGATAGAGTTTTGATTCAGTCGACGCACCAGCAGCACAATGGTGCAGTCCGTTTCCCTTAATTCTGAATATTAAATTAATTATTATTTAATTTATCCTCTTTTAGTGTTGTTAAAATATGGGGTGTTACAATGAAGGTGATGCAAGGATAGTGGGAAAAATCCCGCAAATTCTAAGAGGATGAAGTTCAACAAATCCCCTCTCGAGTGGTAGCTGGAATCGATGTACATCAAAAATTTCAGCCAATCTTCTCGAGCTTGAACCAACAGACCTCTAAAAGGTCTATCACGAAACGCAAGGAACATGTCATTCCTTACCTTTCGAATGATCGAAAAAGGTTCCAAGGACACCTCATCATAAAGAGCCTTATTCCGCGAGCACCAGATATGCTAGCAGATAAGGCAAGGTATCAACCTAAATAAGATTGCTTGAACAAATTTACCAGAGTTTCCATCCCACCAGAATCTCAAAAACCCCTCCAAAGAAGGCGCATTACCTCGAATACCAACCAAGTTTCTAAAATAATCCCACACTGCATTGGCGTAGAAACCAAAGAAAAACAAATGAGCTATGGGCTCTTTGTCACCAGTCCCACAACACTTACACCGAGACACATATGGGATGCCAAACCTTTGCAGGTTCTCATCAATCGAAAGGCCACCGTGTAGGGTCCTCCACATGAACAGAGAAACCTTAGGTGGAATACAGACATCCCAAATGAAAGGAAAGAGTAGAATACGTGGAGCTAGTGCCCTCGCGGAGCTCCATGTCTCCATGATCGAAAAGGGGATGCCGTCTCAATTGGATCCACATCCATGTGATTCCAAGAAGGCCTTCATAAACTGCATCTGTTTCCATGTTTCACTAGAGTAGGACGGGACATGGGTGTAGTTCGAAGCCTGAAGTCTATGATACTTGGCATGGAGAAATGTTGCCTATAAGGAGTCGTTCGCATCAACCCTAGCCCATAGCTTGCAAGCGGACGAAGTACAAGTATCATTTGGGATTCTCAGGCGCAAACCTCCTTCACCTTTGGGACGACAAATAATGTCTCATGAAATCCAACGATGGTGACTAACGTTGTCCTTATTCCCCAGAAAAAGGATGAAGGCAAGGAATGGTAGGACCAGAAGAAATAAGCAGTGGGAGTCATAGTAGCAAAGACATGCGATCCAATAGAGTCTAGCGCAGACTTTATGAGGACCAATCTTCCTACTTGCGACAGAAGAGCCACATTCTACCTAATATTCTTTCCCCTGACCTTATCAGTCAGAGGGTCGAAAAGAACATTGAGCTTACGCCCCCTGTAAAGGACAATACCTAGGTACGGTAAGGGATCCCGTTGAAAAACCTGTGAAAGTTTCAATCCAAGAACATCTAACTACGGACATGTCACTAGTAGGGATGAACCAACTTTTAGCAGCGTTAAAGAGTTGGCCACAGCACCTCTTATACTGCTGAATGAGGCAGGCCAAGCGACGATCGGAATGACGACAACCATTCGTGAAAATGATAATGTCGTCAGCGAAGGATAAGGAAGAAATGAGTGGGCATCCCGAGGGGATGCCAAAGCGCTAAATCTGATTTGCTATCCTCAGTGAACATAAGTCACGTACGAAAGCCTCATCCCCAATAACAAAAGGAGAAGAGGAGAGAGGACCTCCCTGGCGAAGATCCCTTCCCACTTTGAAGTATCGGTTGGTAGATTCGTTGATGAGAATGGAAAACCATAGACGGAAATGAGCCTCTAAATAAGATCGATAAAGGTTTCGGAATTCCCGAAAGCCCTTAGAACCTTGATGATGAAAAATAAGGACATGCGATCGTAAGCTTTAGCTATGTCCAGCTTCTCGATCACATTAAAACCCCTGACCTTCCGGTCAATCTGGGACACCAGCTCTTGAGCTAAAAATACATTATCTGTAATCAACGTCCTTTTACAAACCTAGCTTGAGAGGAGGAGATTATGCGTTGAAGAAATAGAGCTAGCCAAATGACTAGATCCTTGGATATAAGCTTGTAAGAGAAGTTACACAAACTGATCAGGTGAAAGTCTACACAAGTGCTAGGATTTTTGCACTTAGGGATAAGGACCAAGTTGGTGGAAGTCTAGCCTTAAGGTCGGAGAAGAAGTGCCTAATTGCTGGGCAGAAGTTCGACTGCGTGATTTGCCAGACGCTTTGGTAGAAAACCCCACCATAACCATCAGGCCCACTGGTGCTGTCTTTACTAGGATCGAAGACACAAGCACGTATCTCTTCCGTGGAAGGAGGTTCAACAGGATCAGTGCTCTCCTCAGGAAGGACCAATCTTGTAATGATGATTATTAATGACGGATCAAAATCCAATAATAATGGAGAGCCAAGAAAAGGCAGGAAATTAGATAGGATGGTCTCCTTAGCATCTTCTGGAGTGGAAGCCATCAATGGACCATGACGCTTAGTCTAAAGAATCGTAAGGAGTCGTTTCTTCTTACGAATGGAAGATTGAAAAAACTGGGAGTTCGAGTCCCCATCGACAACCCACTTGATCCTTGTTTTCTTGTGAAGATAGTCATTCTCGATAGGAAGCTCAGAAAAGAAGGCTAATTTGGCAAAAGAAGGATCTTTGCCAAAGTATGCTTCTGCTAGAACAAGACATTCTTCGGCCGCTCGAGCACGGTCGAAAACATTCTTGAATACTTGAACATTCCAAGACTTAAGGAAAATCTTGAGATGCTTAAGCTTACGGGAGAACACAACAGCAGGAGAGCCTATTTTTGGGGAGAGACATGAGTCTTCCACAACCTGATGGAATGAGTGACAAGATCTCCACATACTCTGGAACCTAAAGGAGGAAGGTCCAGTTCGAGTATGGCGAGTACAGTTGAGTAGCATAGGAGCATGATCAGAGAATGTACGACGTAGGTGATAAATAGAATAGGTGAAAGGAATGTTGAACCAACCATCCGATCTGAATACTCTGTCTAGTATAGAGAAAATCCGGTTTGGTCCATCTTGGTTATTACACCGAGTAAAAGTCGATCTGAAGAACGAGACCTGAGATAGGCCCGATCAACGATGAATGCATTAAAATTTGCTATCAATGCACTGTTAGCAACAATGCCTTCTCGTTTCTTGGCTTGACAGGCGATTACATTGAAATTGACTCCTAATTCCGTTATGTGAAACCCCAAATCAGATAGAGAGAGGATGTCAGACCAAAGGATCATTCGTATTTGGCGTACACCGCTGAGAAAAGAAAACCAGAGGAGAAGGAAAGGAAAAAGAAAGCAACAGATAAGAGCTAGACCGAATCAAAGACAAACTGAACCGAGACTTCTATGGACCATGGAATCCAAATCTTCCCTGACACATTGGCTAGAACACCACCAAAAACAAAAGAAAACACAGCTTTTTGGCCTCTTCTGAACCCATAAATGGCTCCAGAAGAGCTACAAGACAAACCGAGTGTTTCCTCACAATATGCTTTAGCTTAGCAAAAGACGCATCGTTAACAATACCACGAACATTCCAAAATAGGAAATTCACCCTCGGAAAACCAAAGACGGAGCCTAAATAGCGAAAGCGGGATCCCACACTCGGAAGCATAAAGCTCGCCTCAAACTAGATAAAGCGTATGTCAAGTATATCTAACGATGTGCTCGGATGCCACTATAGAGTCTGTGTAAATGGTGCGAGGAGTTCGAGGAGACACTCTTGGTCACTATCGCACTGAGATAGACCGGGCAACCGAGGATATGTCTGATCATGAAACACCATTATCTGACAGATACGAGTTCTTAGTATCACGAGATAAGCGTTCATTAATGATAGTTATCTCCTACTTACTCAGAAGGGGGTGGGAAACACCAACAGAGGAGGAAGCGACCTCTTCTGCAGATGCGCGTATTAGTGAAACAATAAAAACAAAACAGCTCATAGGAAATGTAGGGACATGGAAAGGCCACGGCACTGATCTCTGTATGGACATTACTAATATCGGATTGACAACTCCGTGTAGGAGGTAAAGTCCGCATACCGATCGAAAAACCGTGCAAAGGCAAACCGACGGATATGAACGGAGCCGAAAAAGAACCACGGATGAGAGGTGGGTTGCTCAACATAGAATGATGGTCAAGTGGTAAGGCCGTATAGCCATTCAATAAATGAACCACTATTCGGTCTTGACCAATAAACCATCGTGCAGTGGTTGATTCAACCCGCACTAACATCTGAATATCATTGGCAATAACACTGATCTACAGACAATCAACGCAAGTCACAAATAAAATACGTACAGTCTCATTGTGATTGATCCAAGCAACATAACCCCACAAACCTGAAACAGAGAGCTCCCCTTCCAAAAACCAAACCGAGACAAAAAGACCTGCTATCAAAATAGTCTTGACAAAGATACCAAAACTTCCCACAATAAAAAAAGCTAACCATGTTACCAATTTGGACAGTAGTTAGGAACAATTAGTTAACCCTTGCATGAACCAAAAATAGAGCCACAGCCCACTTCGAAGGGAAAGATTGTGGCGACAACAGAACAACCAACAACCCATGGTCACAAGCACAGTAACACTCTTGAGAGGGAAAAGTAGACACAGAGTGCCCAAACAAAGTACTGTGAAACACATCAAAGCCAAAATAAAATGATACCCCAAATAAAGGAACTGAACCTAATATAAGTTGCTGCCAAATAGAGAGATGGAGGCATAGCCCATAAAATTTTGAAGTTCAACATCGACAACATCTAGACCCTTGCCAAATATCCTTATGCAATCCACCGCTGCCAAAGAAGCCAACTCCTCATGATCATCCAAACAAGAAATACATGACATAAGTGAGCACTTTAAGGACCCAGCTACCATAGGCTGCACCGTCGGACAAGGCAAGACACTATTGACTAACTAGATCGAAACAAGACAAGGACCGAATACCGTATAAGCTGGCAAAAGTTCTAGCAAAGTAGAACAAGATGGATTCAAGTAGGTAGCAGCTGCAGACGTGGGTTTCATCGATAGACAAGCTAGATAGCCACGTCGTCAATGATCTCCAACCTGCCTCACACATTCCCCTACTCACGACCACTCAAGGGAAACAACACACTACTCTTGGTGGGGACGGGTGATCAAATCCCCTTCTCTTGACATCCAAAATAAGTTTGCCAAACCTAGGACCAAAGACACCTCTACAATATAAAGAGCAAACCAAGAATCCATGGGTTACCGAGATTGGAGCAGCTTGCAAGCACCTGAGTTGCAATCGAGGCTCAAAATAGACGGTCAATTCCTTTTTGGCTCGATCGACAATTGGAGCAAGCTGCTCACCCATAGCTGGCGACACCGTAGAAAGAGCAAACCAAGAATCCATGGGTTACCGAGATTGGAGCAGCTTGCAAGCACCTGAATTGCAATTGAGGCTCAAAATAGACGGTCAATTTCTTTTTGGCTCGATCGACAATCGCAACAAGCTGCTCACCCATAGCTGGCGACATCGTAGAACCATCGGCTCTCCTACGAGCAGAGAATTTGGTTACCAGCGATGATGAAAACTTAGGAGCTAACTCCAGAAAGCATATACAAACTTCTAGAAAGAAGAACCATAATAGATTAGCAAAGGAATTTAGCGAGTAAACATAGACCTTCATCTCAAACAGCCCAAACAAAACTATATACATCGGACCTTTGGAAACAACCAATATCGAGTTCGTGATATCTTTGAATGGAGGGCAGGCCTTGAGGAACGAACTTCTAACCACATACTCTTCGTAATCCGATGATGGATATAAATCCACAAAATTAGGGTTAGCCAAATAGAAATTGGGAACAAACTAGCACAAGCAACGTGGTAACATAAGAGTGCGAAGAAGAACGAAGAAGAGAAGAGAAGTTAATAGTATGGAGGAAAACCGCAATAGCTCAGAGAGTTTCCGCCATTGACATTACCGTTGGTTTTTCTTTTCCACTCTTTTGTAAATTCTAGATGTGTTCCTATTGTGTTTTTGTCATCAGCATTACTGTTTTTGGGGTTTCTGCATAGTGTTTATACAATAATAGAGAAAATAGCGTGCCAACAATTTTACTACCCATGGAAAGGTTCTTGTATTTACATGGAGGGCTTAAGATAAGAGATTCATACATTCAGTGTTTAGCAATATTAGTGCATCATTAAACTGACAATTCCCTTTGTTTTTTAGGCTAAGGAATCTTTAGAATCAATGTTGAAAATGGATATGATATCCGAGTGAGAGAGCAACTGAATACATGAATTTTGCCTGATGATATTGATATACATTGTCTTGCTAGCTTGATTAAGCTAAGTGTCACATTCAGCCAATTTCCTTTGCATGCTTTGGTCACATGTTGGCAATAGCTTATAGTACTTAAACTTTTAATTGCGCAGATACTATATTTCCATATCATATGTGTTTTCTAATTTATTCGTCTTTGAATAAATTGTTTGTAACTTCCTTTTCTTATTCTTTCCATGGTATCTATTGGAGGAACCTGGGCGGATAACTCACTTATATAGTTTAACTTCTACATTTTCTTCTCAAATGCACTTTGTGCATTAGCATTGAATTTTTCTACATTTCTTGCGTTTGGTAAACTGGATCAATGACCATTAGAGTAGTAGAAGTTTTAAGAGACTAGATATTAATTGCTTTTTCAATGGTTACATTTCCTAAGTCCACCATATCGGTCACAATATTATTGGCTATGTTGTTGGTATACCTCTTAAACTATACTTAACCTTTCAGTAATGCTATCTTTCCAATTTATTAACTTAGAGCATGCATCTACAGCTATATGTGGGGTTGTCATATATAACTATTTGAAGGTAAAGGATGACCGAGCATCAAATCAACTTTCTTTACATAGTCTTCCTAAAAGTGTATCAAAGGTCCCAATTCTAATTTATATCTTAAGTAAAGTGATTATCCCTGGTAATTACGTAAGACTTCTACGAAACATGAAAAAATATACTCATTTAAACTTCCTTAACTGTGCTCTCTTGTTATACACTCCTCCATGTGTTTGTGTGGACTACACAGATTTGCATTTTGATTTTGATTGTGTAAGATCATATATGTAGATTTGCAATTTGATCTTGATCGTGTAAGATCATATACACAGATTTGCATACATATGTAGATACAACTGGTACATTAAATTTTATGATGTATTGTCAGTTCTAATTGGGTACTTATTCCTTCATGACAATCAACATATTTTTGCAGAAAGGATATTGTTAGCACTTAGCACTAGCGAAAGGTGAACTTCATATTTACTGTTATATTCATATTTACTATTAGCACTTATTCCTTTCAATAGCTTTACTTTATTTAAGCTGTAAAGCCAACCCTCAATTTCATTTATTAATAAACTAGCCTAGCGAGAGGTGAACTTCATATTTATAATTATATTTAGATTCTATTATTTGATCACCCTTGATATCAGAGTAGGTTAGATGTCTGAAATAAATTTTAGACATCTGAACCAGGCCAAGGAATTGCTTGAGAACATTTTCGGACGTCTAAAATAAATTTCAGACGTTTGAAAAGGTCTCATAGCATTGGCTGAAATCCATTTCAGACGCCTAAAACCTATTTCCAGACGTCCGAACTAGGTTCAAATGTCTGAAAATAGGTTCAGACATTTGAAATTTGCTACTGTAGCTAGTGAATTTATGGTTGTGATGGCCCGCCCTGCACCGGCCGACATTTCCCTAAAATGCACTGCGCCGATGTCCAATCAGCACGGGACGGTTGTCAAAAGAAAAGAAAGAAAGATGATGCATCATCAAAGAACTTGTAGTATATCTCACAGCGCATGGGACAAAATATAATAATAACATAACTTGAAATAAAACAGGCGGGACAGTACATAAGCTGAAAACTAAACCATCATAGTAGTGGAAAGATTCAAAATACAGGTTATGATCTAGATCATCATTATTACAATTTTTAAAACTGTCTCTAAAGCAAAATAGGTAGGTACACTACTAATGCCCAAAGTAGTGACCAACAATAACACAGGGAGAATATATGGATAAGATACGTGTAAGTCTCCTTCTCGTCTCCGGATAGCTACTCGTGCATAACCAGCTAACCTATCTCTAGTCTGCTCATTTAAGAGAACCCAGAGTAATAAGAAGAGGCATAAAACTCTGGGCCAGACAAGAATCTGGTATGAGCGATAAGGCGCAAAAACAGAACAATAACAGGTATACATAACCATACCTGAACCTGGACCTACAACCAAAGAGTTAGCACAACATGATGTACGATACTCTAAGGTGATTCTAACACATGGAATGAAAATAATGGGAAGGGGGTGTGCATGTCATGGTGATAGCAAACATCAAACATAGCAATCATCCTCACATCTCTCACTCAGTGCATAAAGTATATGATATCCATCACTTTGATCACCCAATCCTTTGTTATGATCACTCTTCACCATGGAGTCATGACAGCTCCACTGCACTGATCCGTAACCACTAATACTTTGCTTTGTCCACTCTGCCCCCATGGAGTCATGACAACTCCACTGCACTGGCTCATAGCCTTGCTACGATCAATTTGCCCCAATGCACTGATCCATAGCCAATATCCGTTTCTCAGAGGTGAATCAAAGCTATAGACCTCGATAACCCCTTAGAACATGTCCCGCAGCAAAACCCAACTCATGAAGTTAACTCGTTGGTTCACGTCTAGATCCTGAGTAATAACTTCACATTTGGACTTCCTTTGCATCTCGGTTTTTAATCGAATTGGAGTTGGTCTTCAAAAGAGTCATCGCGTAGAAATAGAAGTACACGCCCGATTCGGTTCGGTTGTATAGTGTTAAAGTTCCCCCATTCGGTTCGGTTCGGGTGCCATCCTCCATTCGGTTCGGTTCGGGTGCCATCCTCCATCTCGGTTCAGTTCGGGTGCCGTCCTCCAACTCGGTTCGGTTCGGGTGCTTCTTCTTAGATACGGTTCGGTCCTCTAGCTCTCCAGTTTGTCCGATCCGATCCGATGCCCTCCTGCCATTTCGATCTGATCCCAACTCCACTCAACTTGAATGGCCTTCCTTTTTGTCCTTGCCATTGTGCGTTGCTGAAAATGCCACCACTCTGGGTCGGTCCGGTCCATCCGATCCGATCCCCTCCACCGATCCGATCCGGATCTCTGCAGCATTTCCAACAAGCTTATATCTTCCATTTTCGCCATACGACGGCATTTTCAACCATTCTAACTTTACTAAATAATCACAAAACATCACAAACAACAGTAACAACATATGGGTTCAATTAAAAAGATCAAAACATTAAGCATATAGGTCATTTTAGATCAAACATACCCAAAACCCATGGTTTTCCCCTTAATCATGTTTAACCATAACTAATGATAGGATTAGCAAAACATATCCAAATTAACTCAAATTTCTATCAGAGCCCTAAAATAATATTTAAGAATTTTTACATATGTTTCCAGAAGTTTAACATGCATAATTTCGCTAATTAGCACAAATAACCCCTAATTAGCCGTAATTAGTGAAAAACAATGCAAATCACTCACCTTAGCCATAAATGAATTATAGATCTAAACTTTACTACTGATTTGGGACGAATTCCTATGCAACACAGCAGCTCCAACTCTGATTTGATGTCAATCCTCCTTGATTTGGTGTAGATTTGCTTAATTAGTGACAAAAAGGTGATTTGGAAGTGATTTAGAAGGTGGAGGCCATTGTTAGGGTTGAAGAGAGGTAAGTGGCGGCTGTAAAAATGACAAAGAAATGTTTCTCTAACCCTTTTCAGCCTTTATGTAACACTAATCTCGAAATTCCTAATGGGCCTAGCTGCTAATCACCTTAATTAGGCCCGGTTAAGATGTTTGTCACCTTCTAAACCTTATTTTAGCCATATCTCCCACACGGTAAGTCCGTTTGGCTAATTTGACCACTCTATAGAAAGCTAAACCATCATCCGAATCCAATGAAAGTTGTTTCTGGTCAAAACTCCTTACCAACCAAAAGTTATGGGAAAAACAAGATTCGCTAGGGGCAAAACGGTCATCTAAAAATTGGCAAAAATCATGAACATTGGAAATGACCTTAATAGTCGTTCCCCAAAGTTACACGACCATACAACTTCGTATGAAAATGAAATAGATATTCTATGACTCTTTGATACGTAGAATACGGGTCGTTACATTCTCCCCCCTTAAGAAATTTCGCCCCTAAAATTCCCTAATTAAAGCATACAATGGGTCCCGCATGCCTAACAGCCATTTACAAACAATCAGACATACATTACAAATACATCAACTCTATTCTAGCATGCAGAGTAACTAAATCGCACTTTAAAATCTTACCAGGCAAAGATTTCTGGATACAACTTCCTTATGCTCTCCTCTGTTTCCCAAGTACAGTCATTCTCATTTTTGCCCCACTGAACCTTGACCAGTTTCACCGCCTTCCTTCGAAGTTGCTTCGTATCGCTCTCGACGATATGGATCGGCTTGCAGTTCTCAACCGCCTCGAGTTCTACTTCGATGTCATCCAACTGATCCGGTGAAATATTCATCTGGGGGTCGTGCTCGAACTTCCTCAACTGGGAAACATGAAATACGTTGTGAACTCCTGCCATCTTGTCAGGTAATTTAACTTTATATGCTAAATTCCCAACTTGTTCGAAAACTGGGAATGGACCAACAAATCTTGGTGTTAACTTGCCTCTCTTACCAAATCAAATCACGCTCTTTAACGAAATAATCTTGACAAACACCAAGTCGCCAATGGAGAATTTTAAATCTCTTCGCCTCTTATTAGCATAACTCTTCTGCCTATCTTGGGCAACCTTCATTCGCTGTTGGATAACCTTGATCTTGTCTGAAGTTTCTCTTATTACATCTAGCCCAAGCACGAATTTCTCACCGTTTCCAACCAACATGATGGTGAGTTGCACGGTCCTCCGTACAAAGCTTCAAATGGAGTCATACCAATACTGGACTGATAACTATTATTATATGCGAACTCCACTAGATGCAAATGGTCATCCCATGATCCTCTAAAATCCAATACACAAGCTCTCAAGAGATCCTTTAATATACAATTCACCCTCTCTGTCTGACCGTCGGTTTGAGGATGATACGCGGTACCGAGATGTAATTCTGAACCTAAAGCCTCTTGTAAGCTCTTCCGAAATCCACTAGTAAACAATGGATCTCGGTCGCTCACAATGCCTTTGGATGTTCCATGAAATCTCACTACCCACTTCATATAAAGTTCCGCTAACTTAGTTGTCGTTCTGTTCGACTTGACCAGTATGAACCTTGCACTCTTAGTCAATCGGTCCACAATCACCCAAATACTATCATGGCCCGATCTAGTCCTTGGTAACCCATCAATGAAATCCATTGAGACTTGTTCCCATTTCAATTCTGGAATGTTTAATGGCTGCAACAAACCATTAGGCTTCTTTTGCTCGGCTTTAACTAGCTGGCAATTCATGCATTTGGATATAAACTTCCCAACATCTCTTTTCATCCCTTCCCAGTAGTAGGTCTGCTTCATGTCTCGATGCATTTTGTTACCACCGGGATGTATATTTAGTTTTGAGTGATGACATTCTCTAAGAACTTCATCTCTCAATCCATTAACATTGGGTACAACTAGTCTCCCATTCTTTTTAAGCCATCCATCTCAATCAAGCCCATACTTGTTCACCTCCTCATCGATTCCCATTTCTAACTTGGAGATGATTTCTAATAGATTAGGATCGTCCCTTTGACCGGAAACAATCCGCTCAATCAAAGTGGGT
This sequence comes from Allium sativum, assembly GCA_030737875.1. Lineage (NCBI taxonomy): Eukaryota > Viridiplantae > Streptophyta > Magnoliopsida > Asparagales > Amaryllidaceae > Allium > Allium sativum. Next base: position 184,152,644 of record CM060925.1, on the reverse strand, counting down.
CTAACCGTCAAACTTGCTAGCATTTCTGGATCCAATTCGCACTTTGGTCTGAAATCATACCCAGCGATATACTCCAGTTGCTTCCATTCTAGAAACATAGCCCCTAAACTGGCATGTCTCCTACTCAATGCATCGGCTACCGTATTGCCCTTTCCTGGTGTATATGTGATATCAAAATCATAGGAAGCGAAGAATTCTAACCATCTTTATTGTCGGAGATTTATATCCTTCTAAGAGAAGAGATACTTTAATGACTTATGATCAGTAAACAAATTGAATCTTTCTCCCAAGAGATAATGTCTCCACATCTTCAACGCGAATACGATAGCTGCTAATTCCAAATTATGGGTAGGATATCTTTTCTCATGCGGTTTCAGTTGCCGACTAGCGTAAGCTATAACTCTTCCTACTTGCGTCAATACAGCACCTAGTCCGATACCACAGGCACCCGTGTATACTACCATCTCTTCATTCCCTTTAGGAATCACTAACACTGGCGCATGCATCAACTTTTCCGTTAGACTCTTGAATGCATTTTAACACCTTTTGTCCCAAATGAAAGCTTGATTCTTCTTGGTCAACTGAGTTAACGGTGCCGCTATCTTGGAGAAGTCTTCGATAAACTTACGATAATATCAGCTAATCCCAAAAAACTTCTTACGTCTATTGCATCCTTAGGCGTAGACCAATCCTGTACCGTAGCCACCTTCGTAGGGTCCATGGCAATACCACTCTGAAACAACATGGCCCAATAATCTCACTTCCCTCCTCCAGAAGTGACACGTAGAAAAAACCGCATTCAATTGGTGTTTTCTCAACACCTCCATCACTACTCTCAAATGTTTCTTGTGTTCTTCCTCTGTCCTCGAATAAACAAGTATATCGTTCACGGACACATGATAAAACTTATTCAATTGATCTCGGAATACTCTATTCATAAAATCCACAAAATATGCTGGTGCATTGGTTAACCCGAATGGCATGACCAACCACTCATAGAATCCAGAAGGCGTCCGAAATGTCGTTTTAGGAATACTCTCAGCTGCTACTCGGAGCTGATGAAATCCTGTCGCGAGGTCCAATTGGGAGAACACTCTTGCTCCCTCTAGTTGACCAAACAAATCATCTATCCGTAGAAGTGGATACTTATTCATCCTAGTCACTTTATTCAACTCGCGATAGTCCACACATAGACGAAGGGAGCCATTTGCCTTGGCAACAAATACAACTGGTGCTCCCCACTTGGAGACACTCCTTCAAATAAATCCCTTCTTCAAAAGATTGCTTACTAGCACCCCGAGCTCTCGCTGCTCCCTTGGTGCCATACGACGAAGTGGCATCACTATAGGTCTGGCATCTTTCACTAAATCGATACGAAACTCAATCTCTCGGTGTAGTGGAAGCCGGGTCGCTTCCTCGAAGATATATGAATACTGGCCAGCAATGGGAACTCCTACTAAATCGTCCTGCGGGATGTCGAGGGAATTTAGAAAACTAGCCATCACCTCATCACTAGGTAGGCTACCAAGCAGTACCCTCCGCCCATCATTCGCCCTAATAGTCACCAAAAATCCCTCACAGTCACCCCGTACCTTTGGAGCCAATCGACTCCCAAAATAATGCCAAACCCAGCCAAACCCAGCAAAACCCAAAACAAAGCAATCACAAGCAAACATGCATCCATTACTCGATAAGACCACATAACGACAAATCATACTAAGGCTAGTCGAACAGGAACATCATAAACAGAAAGCACACCTTGAATGATGACATTCTTTCCTTTCTCCGCCGCAGTTGGGGCATTCGACAAAGAAGGAACAACGTTGATAGCATATTCTTTCACAATCTGCTTCTCTTTAGGGGGTTGCGGGAATTTATCCTTGTGATGTCCCACTTGGCCGCAGTTGAAGCACTTCCTGTCCGCTGGCTTTGCTCGGCGTTCTTAAGCATAGTAGCCCTTCTTGCCACAACTAAAACACTCAACATATTTCTTATTCTTTTTCTGACCATCCTTAGTCTGATTCTGCTTCCATTTATTTTGAGAATTATTCTTTCCTCCATCGCTTGCCTGCAGCTTTGGCTCTCCTATAGATGCAACAACGACTTCAGTCTTGGGCTTAGGATAAAGGCTCTCTGATCTCAATGCTTTCCCAACAATCGATGCAAAAGTCTCATCAATATGGTTTATAAGCCTTTCCCCCAAGTATTGATCTAAGCCTGTTATGAACTTCTCATTCATCTTCTCGGGAGTGTCAATAAGGGATAATCCATACTTTGATAAATTATCGAACTCAGCAATATACTCCGAGACTACCTTACCATTCTACTTAAGCTCCAAGAACTTCCTAAATAATTCTGATTTCTGAGCAACTGGGATAAACTTATCACTGAATCGAACCTTAAACTGATCCCATGTAACTTGATCCTCAGGAATAGCTTCCTTAATAGCGTTCCACCAATTCATAACCCGTCCTTGCAGTTGACGCGAAGCTAGCTTTCTCTTCATCGTGTCATCGATCCCTAAGTCCTCGAAGATGCGCTCACAACAGTCGAGCCAATCCCGAACTTTTGTAGCCGATTTTGTTCCACGGAACGACTTCCCACCAAGGCTAGTGTAGTCCTTACAGAGCTTGGCAAAATCGGCCCAAGGCGCCTACACCGCCCACCACCATTTACAGCATTAGGAGCTGCCCTCTGAACATCCCTGAGCATCTCCCTCATGAAGTCAGTGAACATCGTCCTCATATCAGAAGCATTCCTATTATTGGCTCCAGAACCAGTTTTCCTCATATATCCGCTCATCGTTCAATCTGTAAGGAAAAAACGATTAACCATCTCTTCACTGGTGCCAGTGCAGTGCGAGTCCATCCTTAAATATACTAATAGTATATATATATATATATGTATATATATATATATATATCTTTTGAAAACCGAAAATATGAAAAATACGCGCTCTCATATGTGTACTATCTCTCCCTGGTGTCTTTCCCTAGGTTAACTATGCAACCTAGAGCTCAGATACCAAGTGTGACGGGCCGCCCCGCACCAGCCGACATTTCCCTGAAATGCGTTGCGCCTAAGTCCAACCAGCACGGGACGGTCATTAAAAGAAAAGAAAGAAAGACAAAGCATCATCAAAGAAACTATAGTATATCTCACAGGGCATGGGACAAAATATAATAATAACATAACTTGAAATAAAACAGGCGATATAGTACATCAGCTGAAAACTAAACCATCATAGCAGCGGAAAGATTCAAAATACAGCTTATGATCCAGATCATTATTATTACAACTTTTAAAACTGTCTCTAAAGCAAAATAGGTAGGTACTGTAATAACCCGGAAATCTGAGCCAATTTAAAAATTTTATTTTGGCAATTTTAGTGAATTTTGAATATTTAAAATGAATTATTTTAAATAATTACGACGAGAAATTTGTTTTGAATAGAATTAGAACGTATATATTTATATAGATCATCGTCAGAATATAAATAATTATTTTATAATTATAAAAGGAATTGAAAATGGTGCGGTAGTTCGATAATTCGATTTCAAAATTCTAATGAATGTACCGGGTGCAAAATAAACCGGATTTTAGCGAAACTAAAAATATTTGAATCTAATTGAGAATATCTTTCCAACGAATCCAAAAAATCAAAATTTCATAGCGGGAATCAAAAGATATGCCCAGTTGAAAATTCAGAAAAGTCGCTGTGGAATTTATATATATTTTAATATATATTAAGGCCTTGAAAATAGCCGTTTTGCAAACGACCTCAGTTTTCGACGAAACCACTTTTGTTGGATCTGGGATGTCAAATTATTGCTAAGTTTCATGATTCAAAATTTTCTGAATCAATATGTGAGCGTGGCGAAGTTAAACGTGTTTTAACAGTTTAAGTCAATTTCGATCGAGCAAAAAATGGTCATTTTTCAAACAGTCTCAGAATTCGACGAAATTAGTTTTGTTACGACCGTATCGTCAATATGAAGCTAGGAAATATTTTTCGGGAATTTTTAGAGTCCGTATGTGGCCCCGGTAAATTGAAATGCGCGTTTAAATTCAATATATAGATTTATATTTTGATTTTGACGAAAACTAATCGAAACGATCGAATCAGCTTACGATACATATCCCATTACATTCGGAATGGGGGTAATTAGTTATGGATGACAGGTGGTGGGTTCGATTTCGAGCTCGAAATAAAAGGTTGCCTTTTGAAATTAATTAAATAAAATAATATATATTATTATATATTCCCTCTTATCTCTCCCTCCCCTTTTCCATTCCTCAGGCCCCCCCATTCAAATCGAAATGAACAAAGAAAAAAACCTAAATCGATCGCGTGCCCCACATCAGCCGCCGACGAAGAACTCCGCCCCCCCCCCCCCCATCGCCTCTCCCTCCACCTCGAAGACGACCAGCCCCTCCCCCTCCTCTTTCTAAGCAGCGCGATTCCCCACCCCGTCCTCCACAACAGCGCGATTCCCCCCTCCCCCCGTCCTCCACAACAGCGCGATTCCCCCCCCCCCCCCCCCCGCCCTCGAACCTCCAGCGCCCCTTCTCTAGAAATCAACTATAAGTCTTCCCACTTTTTATATTAATAAAACTGAGATTTTGTTTATGTTAAAGGTGAGATATTTATTTATGTTAAAGGAGAGATTTTTATTTATGTAAAAGTTGAGATTTTTATATATATCATTATATATAGAGTAGTGATTTTTAATGAGAATAAAAATATGATTTTTATATAGTAGAGATTATAAAAATACGATTTTTATATCATATAGATAGTAAAAATTTGATCTTTATATATGTAGCGAAATAAAAATCTGATTTTTATTATATATATGTTGAAATAAAAATGTGATTTTTATAGCGATGATATAAAAATTCGATCTTTATATTAGAAGTAGATATAAAAATATAATTTTTATATAGGAAGGAGCGTTATAAAAATATATTCTTTATTGGAAGAAGAGCGATATAAAAATATAATTTTTATACAGAGAATAGTGTGATAAAAATATAATCTTTATTATATGAACACCGTTGTAAAAATAGAATTTTATCTATATAATAGCGGTATAAGAATGTGATTTTTGGCTATATAATGTGATTATAAAAATGTAATTTTTGTATACATAGCAACAATATAAAAATGTGATTTTTATACATGTAGTGGCTACGGACGATGAAATTGACAAAAGGCGAGCACGACGAAGATTTCTACATATGAAGAGTCGTGGAGTTTGGTTTAGCTAGTCGGTGGGAACTCCTCACTTTTATTTTATTTTCTAGATGAAATATATACTAGGATGCAGAAGGTGCTTAGCAGCACCTGACACCCGTCGTCCACAGACCATGGATGACTTGTTTGTTTGATTGCTATGTTGTGAAATTTGATTGTGTGATGTGGAATGAAATAAAATATTTTATAGTGGAAAATATTTTATAGTTAAAAATAAGATTTTCAACGTGTATATAAAATAAATAGTAATAAACAGATCGGAAGATTTGTTTATATACACTGATTTGACTGATATTGATTGGGACGATAAATTTTACACATCGCCCAACTGCACAAATAAAATCTGTGTTTGTTGTTTTGAAAACCCCACACGGGTGTTGAGATGAGATTTGACGTATGCTAATCCCGATTGTTTAGTTGTATGTCAATCGATGGATTGACAGACTGTGTAAGCGTTAGTTATTTATATTTAATGCTTATGCAGTTGTGTGGTGCACTCTGGATGATGGTTGATTATTTATCATTGCTATTATTTACATGTGTTGTAGAAAATCCATATAATTAACGTTATATGGTAATTGATCGGGCCTCATTCCAATATAGAAAAATAAATTCATGTGTTGAACTGAAAATAAATTCATGTGTTGAATAGAAAATAAATTCATGTGTTGAATAGAAAATGAATTCACGTGTTGAATTGAAAAATATTCATGTGTTGAATAGAATAAACATTCATGTGTCGAATAAAAGTCGTGTTGATTCCATTTTGATGTGAACGATATTTATATCGATTTTATCCATTTTTCAATGAATATTGAAAGTGATTTCGAAATTCGAATTAAATTGAATAGAGTTGAAATTCGAATTAAATTGAAATGAGTTGAAATTCGAATTAAATTGAAATTCGAATTAAATTGAAATGAGTTGAAATTCGAATTAAATTGAAATGAGTTGAAATTCGAATTAAATTGAAATGAATTGAAATTCGAATTAAATTGAAATTGAATTGAAATCGATTTGAAATGAAATTAAAACGAATTTATATCGAAAAATTCAATCTTGATTTGAGTTTGAAAAGGCAGTTTAAATCGGTTTGAAAGGAAATCGACGAAGTATATATTATACATATAATATAATGACCTGAATAGAACGCGCCACGCTGCGGTAGTTCGTGAATTTCGACCATTGACTTCAAGTGGACTTTACGGGAGATCCGACCGACAGATTCTCCTAAAGCCAGAACCGTTGGGTTCGTATCGAAAAGAGCTTTCTAACGAATTTTAGAGATTTGAAATCTAACGGTTGGATTTGGATTTATGTCCAAATCAAATTTGGAAAAGGTCGTTGTAAGTGCAGTTCGATGGCCGTTGATGGAAATCGACTGTACGGGCCTTGATAAAATTATTAAAAATAGTAATAATTTGTGTAAAATCATAAGAAATGATTTGGGATGAAAAATTCCATATTTGAAAAGATAAAAATAGATTTTTACCGAAATGAACTAGTTTTGAACTAGAATTATAATTTTATTTATTTTTAAAATAAATAAAGTGGATTTGAAATGGTTTTTAAAAGTAACCAGAATTTCCAATAATTGAATTGGAATGGATTTGAATCAAAAATGTCTTTAGGATATTTCGATGTTGGATTTCGTGATTATACAGATATTGTTATGGAATTTGAAAGATATATTTATATCGTTATTTCCAATACGATATTTATGGGTCGAAGAATTTGATATTGAATATTGACCGATATATTTTCTATTCCGAGCCTTGTATTTAATATCAAATGGGATATGGGTTGTCGTGAATGGTGTCTTCATTAACACTGTCCTTAAACCCAGTAGAGAAGAAGATTAAATCTTTTTATTTTAGATTTAATGAAGTGTACCAATTAAATGGTATTTAATTGGAATTGAATTTGAGATTGATTTTTGGGTTTATCGTGAATGATGTTTTAAATAACACATGTTCTTTAACCCGATAATTAATGGAATGTGATTTTGGGTTTATAGTGAATCGTGTTTTAAACGACATTGGTTCTTTAACCCAATTAAAGACAGGATATTGATTTCTGTGAAGATTAAAATTAAGTGGGGTTTTAGTGAATCTTTAATTAGATTGAAATGGTCGAGAATGGAGTATCACCAGTTTTGGTCTAGGCGATAGTTAAATCTTTAATTAGATTTGAACGTGAAAAGATAATTGAATTTACCGATAACATCGTGGTGTTAGATATGAAGTATTACCAGTTTTACTTCATGGGATGAATAGGTTGGGATTGGGAAATAAAATATATGATTACTTCGGTGTGGTTCGCTAATCCCGACTAATTTGAATTGATATTCAAAGAAGATTAAAGAATAAATTTAAAGAATTTATATTTGATAAAATTAATGGGAAGCTTTCCCAAAGTATAAGAATATTTGAATAAAAGAATATTCTGAATTGGAATGAGGCGTATGTTGTGTTTGTGTAACACTTGTTTATTATATACGCGGGTTATTCAGAAAGACCGGGTTTATCCCATTCTGAATAACTGATTCGACGTGGTGTCGAGGATGAAGACGGTGATTGAAGACCGGAGGTCTTCACATCGTTTGGGTGATTACTGATGATCTTGATTGGGCTGCACACCCAAGAGGAGGGAAACAGTTGGTGATCGTCTAGACGTACTTGGAGATCGATGGATATGCGAGGTACAAGGTGCCTCCGGTTTCGTTCAGACCCAGAACGAACTTGTAAATGGACTGTGTGTCTGACATTGGATTTTAGTCTATGTGATTGATTTCTATTAAATATACATCTGTTTGGCGGCGGAGAATTTATTCTCTTGCTTAACGCCCTTCTCTGAGACGTACGAGCTCAGGGGTTATATATTGATGGATATCAATCGCATGGAGTGAATTGCCTGTGTGGCATGCCTAAGTGGCAAATGATCAAGGCTTTTGTTGAAAAGCAGAGTCTTTTGGTTGATGATCAAAGCACGGCCTGTGTGGCATAGCTTTGTGTAGCGTTGATTCGCGAGCCTCACACCCCGGTTGTGAACCAGAAACGGGAGAAGGATCCAGGGAGGGCATGCATTTCCTTCTAGCTAGAGGTGGTGTCAGTGCTTAAACTGGCTGACATTTATATTATTTTCACCTGTGTGGTTTTTGCTGTTGCGAGGCGCCTTGGTTTGATCGGATGATCCGGGTTCGATGGAGTCATTCGTTGGCTCGTTTATGCCCCAAAGGGCGGGGAAACGTGGTGTTCAGGCATTTTAATCCACATCGGTGGACCGGCCCTGTGGCTCCTAAGGGTCACTCGAGCTCTGATCCTGATACATGGGCTAGATTGTCTCGAATCAGTAGAGGAATATCTTTTGCCTCGGTTCACAGATGGAAATCCAACTTCCAATACGTGACATTTGCGGTTTTGATTGTAGAGCCTAGTATTGGCGACATGATATATGGTACCCATGTCGTCTACGATTAATACTTATGATTGAAATTGTTTTGACACTATACACCTATAGTATCAAATGATTTGTTTTTAACGTATCAAGCATTCTTTGGATATTATAAGGTAAAACCCTATCCTCCGGCTTGTGTTGCATTGTGTGATGGGACCTAGGTCTTATAATAGCTTCATTTTTCTTTATTTAGCATTGCGCTGTTTGTTTTATGCACTGGTATTCTTGGGAGGAAACCCATTCCGTGTTATACGGCGTGGTCCCCTTATTTACCTAACTTTAAAATAAAGATTAATAACTGTTTTTAGTCCTCACACCAGTCCCATGACTGACTTGGAGTTTATTGTTTTAACCTAAACTCTGGGTGCCCTTATTTTCGACACGAGCAGCTAGTAGTTTTGGTTTTGCAGATTTATATTCATAGGATCCTGGTTTACAGCTGGAATGATATCCGGAAAGCTCTGTATCCGTATATCTCTTCTAGTTGTGTATTGTATTATTTTCCACTGCTATGTAATGTATTGTAATCTCTGATATTTTATGATGTATATTATTTGTTAATACTCTGTATATTCTTGTATTCTGATGAATTGTTGTAATAAGCAATGAAATGTTCTTCTGTTTGCGTTCCGATGTGGCTTGTCCTCAATTCAATCCGGGCTTTCCTTATCGGGGAAGTTCGGGTCGTTTCAGGTACACTACTAATGCCCAAAGTAGTGACCAACAATAACACAGGGAAAATATATGGAGAGGATACGTGTTAGCCTCCTGCTCGTCTCCGGATAGCTACTCGAGCATAACCAGCTAACATGTCTCTAGTCAGCTCGTTTAAGAGCACTCTGAGTAATAAGAAGAGACATAAAACTCTGGGTCAGACAAGAGTCTGGTATGAGCAATAAGCAGCAAAAACAGAACAATAACAGGTATACATAACCATACCTGAATCTGGACCTTCCACCAAAGAGTTAGCACAACAGGATGTACAATATTTTAAGGTGACGCTAACACATGGTGTGAAAATAATGGGGAGGGAGGTGTGCATGTCATGGTGATAACAAACGTCAAAAATAGCAATCATCCTCACATCTCTCACTCAGTGCGTAAAGTATACGATATCCACCACTTTGATAACCAATCCTTTGTTATGATCACTCTTCCCCATGGAGTCATGATGGCTCCACTGCACTTGTAACAACCCTGAATTTTAGGGTAAATTTAAAATTTTATTTAAAGTGATTTTAATGAGTTTTGACTATTTAAAGTGATTTTAAAGTGATTTTATATAAATTCCATTCCAAGCCCGAAAGGGTGCGGTAATTTCAATTTTTAATTTTGAACTTTGTGAAATTGTATAAAATTTGTTTCAAAATGAAATTGGATAAAACAAGAAATGTTAGGTTCGTATTACCAATATCTATGCAATGAATTTAATAAATTTAGATTTCAGATTATAATTTGTAATTTATGTTAAAATTAAAATTTTTAAAGGTCGCTGTAAGAATTTATATAATATAATATATATGGTCCAAAAATCTACTTTTCACATACGAAGGAATTTTAACTCGAAACCACTTCCATTGAGTCCGGAATGACGTTTCTGCATTTAAAAAGTATAAACACTTATATATTTGGAGTTTCGAAAATTATTTGTTTAAAAATGTATTTTTAATATAAAATATATAGCCATGGGAAATAGTGATTTTTCAAACAGTGTCTGTTTCTGACGAAACCACTTTTGTTGGATTCAGAATATTAAATTATTGCTAGGTTTCAAATTTTAGAATTTTCCAAGCTAGTACGTGAGCGTGGCGAAAGAAACTGTGTTTTGTCAATTTCGATCAAAATTAATTGACTGAAAAATAGCCATTTTTCAAAATGTCTCAGAATTCAACAAAATAAATTTTGTTGGATTCGTATCATCAAAACAAAGCTAAAAATGATTTTTTGGTATTTTTTGGAATTAAAATATAATTATAATTGATTTTTCAGTGTAAACGGGCAAATTTTTGACTTTAAAAATTCATTAAAAATTCATACGGGCTCAGAATTGAACAAAATTAATTTTCATAGGTCCACAGCATCAAAACATAGCTAAATATATTTTTCGAGAATTTTTGAAGTTAATTTGTGACCTCGGTGAATTTTCATGTACGGTATACATTAAAATATTAATAAAATAATATAATTATTCCAAAACTCATAACATATTTCGGAATTGGGTCCTGTAACATGTTCCATTGCGTTCAGACGGCCTCAAAACCTTAAGAACGACAGTAAGCAGGCCTAAATCGGAGTTCGGACCAAAACGGGCCTTAACGGACTAATTAAATTATTAACTAATGATTAGGAAAACCTAATATAATATTATTTAAACCCGAATTCACTGTTCATCGCCTCCTTCCCGTCATTTTCTGCAGCCACCAAAACCCATTACCCTTCAAAACTTCAAACCTTGATTTCTCTCTCATTTCTCAACGAAATTTAGCGTGTGAGTACTCGTTTCGAAGCTCTTCGCGAGCTCTTCGATCTCCGACAAGTCTCGCCCCTCCCCGTGCATCGTAGCGCCGCCAACAGGGCCGAGAAGCCGCCGCCGTTCTCTGCAAACCGGGCCCACCACGTGCGTGCGCACCTCCTCCAATTCCTGGCGCCGATAGCTCTCTCCAAGGCGGTCATTCTCCAACAAACGGCACCTAAAACCGTCAACCGTAGCCTGAGATATCTTGATCCAAAGTTTTGAACAAATTCTGAAAATAAGGTATGCTTCAGATTTTGCGACGCTTTTAAGCGTTGCTGCAGCAGTTGTTAAAAGTCAGAATTATTCAAACATTGATAACTAATGCGTATGAACCCCGAATCTGAAAATTTCAGATCCGACAGGACCGTGGCGACGAGTAGGCTTTGCTGAGACTGATTAGAGTGAATTCTGAATTTATTTGGCATTTTAAATTCTTATCCAATCAAGGTGAGAATTCATTTTAAGTTAAATTTAATTAGTTTAATTGTTATGCTTGCATTATGAGAAGTTGAAAATCAATAATGGATGTTATTATGGATTATAGATTTGGATTGCTTTGCGATGTTAGGATGCTAGATCTGAAACTTTAAGTGATTAGATATGTGAGAATTTATTTTTAATTTAATTTAATTTAATTTATTTAATTATTAATTCTTAGTGATTAAAGAACATCTCTTGATAAATCCGCTATGTATTAATATTTTGAGTACGGATCTAAGTTGTTTATATCCATATGATGTTAGATCTATGAACCTAGATATTAGATCTGAATTCATTGACTAATTAAAATGATTATTTGTTAATTCATTTACATCATCCCTCGTTGATTTGTCATATGCCATCAAAAATATCACCTTGTGTAAAATTTGGATGTAAAGTGTTAGATCTATGCTGGTTGATTTAATTGATTTTCTTTTTCTGTTGTTGATTGTGATGATTTATATTTTAGTATGCAAATCAAACATTTAGAATTTGCGATGATTTACATTTTACTATATAAACCAAAGATTTGGCATTTACGATGATTTACAATTTAGTATATAAATCAAAATTTTAGAATTTGCGATGATATACATTTTAGTATGTAAATTAAATGTTAGATTTGGCGTTGACATGAATTTACATTTTTTTTGTAAATTCAATATTAAGATTTGGCGTTGACATGAAATTTACATTTTACTTTGTAAATTAAAAGTAGAATTTGGCGTTGACATAAAATTTACATTTTATTATGTAAATTAAAGTTAGAATTTAGCGATGACATGAAATTTTCATTTTTATTATGTAAATTATAAAGTGAAATTATACTGTATGTTAAAATTACATTTTTCTTGGTTATTAAAAGGTGAATTTACATCTGATGAATTAAATTATATTTTATTATGTAATTTATGAATGAATGAAGCCCGCATAATATAAAATACATTTTTATATGTATTTTATGAATGAATTAAGACCACATAGAATAAAATACATTCTCATATGTATTTTATGAATGAATTAACATCACATGAAATAAAATACATTTGTATATGCATTTTATGAATGAGTTAAGATCGCATGAAATAAATTACATTTTATTTTATAATTTATGAATGAAATTAGTCCGCATAAAGTAAATTACATTTTTATATGTAATTTATGAATGAATTTTCATCGTATGACATAAATTACATATTATTATGTAAATTATGAATGAATTTAACCCGCATGAATGAAATTTCATTTTATTCCATGAAATGAATGTATAGATTTACTTTGTAAATAAAGATTACATTTTTATAATTTAAACAAGAAATAGAATTCACATTGTAAATAAAATTTATATTTTTATATGTACTTAAGAATGATGAATTATAAATTACATTTTACATGTAAGAATGGAATTTAAAGAAGGAATTGGACGATGAAATATAATTTACATTTTACCGTAAATTAAAGAAATTAAAAGAATTAAAAAGGAAGAATTCATCATTCAAGTATGATTTGCATTTCTCTGTAAATGAAGAGATGAAAGGATAAAGAAGGAAAATAAACTTAAGAATAAAAAGTTAAACGGGTTACGTTTATATATTTATATATAAATATAATTAAAATTAAACGAATCGAGCGCGGTAGTTCGCGTTTTAAAATTATATCTTTAAATGACTATACAAGAAGATCCGACCGTCGGATTTTCTTGAGACTGAAACCGCTAGGACCGTCGTGGAAAAATCTTTCCAACGATATATAATACGTCAAAATCCAACGGTTAGATTTTGAGATATGTGAAAATCAAAATTGATTGAAAATAGCACCAGAATCGCCATTGACCTGAATCGTCGCTGATTAAAGATTTAATTATTTTCAATTAAATAGAATAGGAAATAATCGTTATAAATTAGAAATAACGATAAGGAAGAGTTTCCAATATATATATATATATATATATATATATATATATACGAAGATTATTTGGAAAGGCCGAGTCAATCTCATTCCAAATAATCAAAACGACGATGAAAATTGAAGAAGAAGACGACTAATGAAGACCGTCAATCTTCCCCTCAGGAAGACAGCGATTGAGGCTTTGAATTGATTTGCTCCCAATTCGAGGTCATGATCGTCGTCCGAACGAACATGTTGATTGAACGGATTTGGCTTTCGTTCAGACCCAGAGCATAAGCGTATAAATGGATTGCATGTCTGACATGGTATTCCTTTACACTGTATCAATTAATCTCTGCTAAACATATATCTGCTTGGTGTTTTACACCCTTCTCTGAGACGTACAAGCTCAGAGGTTATATGTTGGCAGAAATCAATGATATGGTATGGATTGACGATGTGGCATGCCAAGATGCATGTGATCAAGGCTTTGTTGAAAAGCAGGCCTTGTGGGATGATCAAAGCATAGCCTGTTTAGGCATAGCTTTGTGTATGACGTGACTTCACGAGCCTCACACACCGGCGGAGTCTAAAACGGGAGAAGGGAACGCAGGGAGTGCACACGTTTCTTTCTAGCTAGAGTGGTGCCAGAGACCTACCAGCGCTGGCATTTATTCATTGTGGTTGTTGGATTTTTCGAGGCCTCGGTTTTATGCGGTCGCCACTGGCCGTATTATAGGTCCAAAAGGACTGGGAAGCATGTGTTCAGGAATTGCCAATCCATTAAGCGTTAACGTATGGACCGACCCTACAGGATCCAAGGGTTGGACAGAGTACCAATCCTGGGGCATTGCTAGAGTGCCTCGAATCGGTAAGGAGCTCCTCCCTAGCCTTGACTCAGATGGAAATCCAAATTCCAAATACGACCCTGCGGTTTTGATTGTATTACTAGTATGGAGATATAGTAGGATGGGGTACTATGTTTCCTAGGATTGATACATTTATTTTGAAATGTTTTATTATACACTAATAATAATATTAAACTCGTATTTGCCGTATTTAGCATGTTTAATCACCATAAGGGAAAACTCTATCCTCTGGTGTGCGTTGCATTGTGTGATGGGACTTGAGTCTTATGGTGATTCCATTTTTCTAAAAAGCATTGCGATGTTGTACGTTCTGACACTTTAAATTATGCACGACAATCCATTGAGTAAACCCGTTCCGCATTAGCGGCGTGGTCTTTGGATTTGTCATATTATTATTACTAAACTAGTTATGAATTCTCATACCAGTCCCACGACTGACCCGTAGTTTGTTTCACCTTTTTGCAAACTCGGGTGCCCTCTTTTCTACACGGGCAGCCAAGTAAACAGGTTCATTCTTTGCTTGGAGCCTTCTTGGAGTTGCTCATTATCTTTGCTTGGATTTGCTTTCGCGGAGAGGTGATGACTTGGAGCTTTGAGGACAGCTATCATTTACTTCTATTGCATTTTTCTATCTTTAAGTTCAGTCATTAGACTTGTTTCATTTCGTATTGCTTATTTTGGGAGTTGGAATTTATTTTCATTTCTGCAAACTTGATGTAATAATTTGGAATTCTGTGACTGTTGGGATTCTGTGGTTTATGACATTATATTTCCGCTGCTATAATGTAATAACCCGAAAATCTGGGCCAGTTTAAAATTTTTATTTTGGCAATTTTAGCGAATTTTGAATATTTAGAATAGATTATTTTAAATCATATCGACGAAAAATTTATTTTGAATATAATTCAAACGTATATATTATATACGCCGTCGTTAGAATATAAATATTTATATATAATTATAAATAGAATTGAAAATGGCGCGGTAGTTCGATAATTCGATTTCAAACTTCAATTGAATGTACCGGGTGCAAAACAATCCGGATTTTAGTGAAACCAAAAATGATAGGATCTATTTGATAATATCTTTCCAACGAATTCGAATAATCGAAATTTCATAGCGGGAATCAAAAGATATGTCCAGTTGAAAATTCTGAATAGTCGCTATGGAATTCAGGCCCTTAAAAATGGGAATTTTGCAAACGACCTCGGATTTCGACGAAACCACTTTTGTTGGGTCCGGGATGTCTAGTTATTGCTAGATTTCAAATTTCATAATTTTCTGAATCAATATGTGAGCGTGGCGAAGTAAAACGCGTTTGACCAGTTTCAGTTGATTTTAATCGACTAGAAAATGGCCATTTTTCCAACGGTCTCAGAATTCGATGAAACTAGTTTTGTTAGGACCGTATCGTCAATACGAAGCTAGAAAATATTTTTCGGGAATTTTTCTAGTTAGTATGTGAACCCGGTAAATTGAAATGCGCGTTCAAATTCAATATATAGAGTAAAATGTAAATTTAACGAAAACTGAGTGTAACAGCCGAATCAGCCTACGAAACATGTCCCATTGTGTTCGGAATGGGGGTGAAACGCTATGGACGGCAGGCGGTGGGCCTCATTTAGAGGTCGTATATAAAAGTCAACTTTTTGCAATTAAAATAATAATAAAAAATAAAATTAACTTTTCTCATCCCCTATATCCTCTGCCCCCCCCCCCTCTTTTCTTTCAAAACAGAAATCAAAAAAAAAAAAAAAGAAGAACACGCATGCTCGAGCTCCCAAGCCGCCGCCGCCGGCGGTGCTCCATCGCCACCTCCCCAAGAACATCGCGCCCCATCCTCTGACGAACCCCGCGCCCCCCGTTCTCTCCTCCCTCCATCTCGACCTCGCGAAGAACTCCAAGTCCACCGCACCTCTTCCACTGCCAAACCCTGTCGCTCCCTCCTGACCCCCACCTCGCACCGCGCCCCACCACCACGGCGACCCCACACCGACCACCCCGACGCCTCAGACCGCCTGTGGGTCCCTACACAGCCCCGAACCCGAAGAAAAACCACCGCCACCACCTCTCGACTTCGAAGCAGCCCCTTCCCTTCTCAGTTCGACAGTAAAACCCCCTCCTCTCAGCGATGAAAGGTAATTTTCGATTTTTAAAACCAATATTTACATATGATAGTTTATTTTAAAAATGTGAATTTTTAATTTGCATATGGCATGAAAAAATGCGACCTTTATGTGTTAAACATCATAATAACAACTCGATCTTTACATATATGTAGTAGAAGAAGTAAAAATATGATTTTTATATTTTTAAAGTAACAAAAATATGATCTTTATATTTTTAAAGTATTAAAAATATAGTCTTTACTATATAAATGATGTAAAAATATGATTTTTATATTTTTAAGGTATTAAAAATATAATCTTTATTATGTAGGAGATGTAAAAATATGATTTTTGTTTGTGTGGAGAATTAAAAATATAATTTTTACATGATAGAAATATTAAAAAAATATCATCTTTATATGTGTAGGAAAATAGAAATGTGATTTTTAATAATGATATGTTTGAAAAGTTGAAATCTATGTATTTGAAAAGGCGAAATCTTTATATGAAGAATAGCGGGATAAAAATAGAATTTTTATCTATATAACATCGTTATAAAAAAAATTCGATTTTCATATATTGAATAACATAATAAAAATTCGATTTTTATATATTAAATAGCATAGTAAAAATTCGATTTTTATATATTGAATAACGAAGTGAAAACTCAATTTTACTTATGTAGTGAATTCGGACAACGAAAGCGACAAAAGGCGGGAATGGCGAAGATTTATATAAATGAAGTGTCGTGAAGTTGGATAGCTATCGGTGAGAATTCCCCACTCTTCAATTTTCTTTTCTAGTTATATATATATACTAGGATGCAGACGGTGTTTAGTAGCACCCGACACAATCGTCCACAGACCATGGACTTGTTTGTTTGATTTCAAAAATTAGTTAGATTATTTGATTGGATTGAATTGTTTTGTGAAATGAAATTGATTTGATTGATGTGTGAATGGCGTGGGCCTTCACTAGACCGGGGATAAGGCTTGGCCTCGTCCCGTTTCTAGTATCGTGCCGTTATGCCGCCGAAATTTTCTAAAATAAGTTAGAAAATAAAAATATCATTTTATTTAAAGAATGAACTGAATAGAAATTCATGTGTTAAAATAAAAATGTTTTATCGTTAAAAACATAATTTTTAACGTGAATATGAATATAGTGAAAGTGAATAAAATAAATATTCATTTACAAACCGGACGTTTTGTTTATATACACCTATTTGAATGACATTGATTGGGACGATAAATTTTACACATCGCCCAACTGCACAAATAGAACCTGTGTTTGATTGTTTGAAACCCCACACGGGTGTTGGGATGAAATTTGAAGTTCACTCATCCTGACTGATTAAATATGTCGATCGATTGATTGACAGGCTGTTATAAGCGTTAGATATCTATATTTGATGCTTATGCAGTGTAGTGCACTTTGGTTGATTGTTGATTATTTTCAATACTATTATATGCGTGGGATGTATGAAAATCCATATAATTAACATTATATGGTGATTGATTGGGCCTCATTCCAATGTAGAAAATAAAGAATATTATAAAATAAAGGTTCATGTGTTGACTGTACTCATTCGTTGAGATTAGTCATGTGTTGAACGAAATATTTTAATAATAAAATTTATATCTTTATCTTTATAAAATAAAGGTTCATGTGTTGACTGTACTCATTCGTTCAGATTAGTCATGTGTTGAACGAAATATTTTAATAATAAAATTTATATCTTTATCTTTATAAAATAAAGGTTCATGTGTTGACTGTACTCATCCGTTGAGATTAGTCATGTGTTGAACGAAATATTTTAATAATAAAATTTATATCTTTATCTTTATAAAATAAAGGTTCATGTGTTGACTATACTCATTCGTTGAGATTAGTCATGTGTTGAACGAAATATTTTAATAATAAAATTTATATCTTTATCTTTATAAAATAAAGGTTCATGTGTTGACTGTACTCATCCGTTGAGATTAGTCATGTGTTGAACGAAATATTTTAATAATAAAATTTATATCTTTATCTTTATAAAATAAAGGTTCATGTGTTGACTGTACTCATTCGTTGAGATTAGTCATGTGTTGAACGAAATATTTTAATAATAAAATTTATATCTTTATCTTTATAAAATAAAGGTTCATGTGTTGACTGTACTCATCCGTTGAGATTAGTCATGTGTTGGACGAAATATTTTAATAATAAAATTTACATCTTTATCATATATAGAATTAGAAATCAACTGGAAAATAGATGAGATGAGTGGTCTCCTGGATATTGATCTGATGTTGGTTTTGGCCTTCGGGGTTAATATTCAGGGAATTGTTCTCTTACTAATTTACAGTTGGAGTCTAATTTTATATCAAACGATAGATACCTTAATTTTTATAAAATATATTAAATAACAAAAATAGTCACACGTGGACAGTACTCATTCGTTGAGATTAGTCGTGTGTTGACAAAAATAAATATTCATTTGTTGAATAGAATATTTGAAAATAGAAATATATGAAGCCGTGTTGGTTGGATTGACGCCATTTTGACGTGAACGATATTTATATCGATTTTATTCATTTCAAAATGAATTGAAAACGATTTCGAAATGAATTGAATATATAACGAATTTGATTTCAATTGAATATATAACGAATTTGATTTCAATTGAATATATAACGAATTTGATTTCAATTGAATATATAACGAATTTGATTTCAATTGAATATATAACGAATTTGATTTCAATTGAATATATAACGAATTTGATTTCAATTGAATATGTAACGAATTTGATTTGAATAGAAAACGAATTTGATTTCAATTGAATATATAACGAATTTGAATCAAATAGAAAACCAATTTGAATTGAATCGAATAGAAAACTACTTTGAATTGAATCGAATTGAAAACGAATTCGAATGGAATTTAAAACGAAGTGAAATGAATTCAAATTGAATTGAAACTTGAATTGAATAGAAATGAATTTTAAAACGAATTTATAAGGAAAAATTCAATTTTGATTTGAATTGAAATGGAAGTTGAGATTGTTTTTGAAACGAGTTTAAAACTATTTATATAATTCGTTTTAAATAGAAATCGACGAAATATATATTATATATATATTATATATATAATATAATGGCCTGAATAGAACGCGCCGCGCCGCGGCAGTTCGTAAATTTCGACCATTTGTTTCAAACGGACATTACGGGAGATCCGACCGTCGGATTCTCCTAAAACCAGAACCGTTGGGTTCGTATCGAAAAGAGCTTTCTAACGAATATTATAAATTTGAAATCTAACGGTTGGATTTGGAGTTACGTCCAAATCAAATTTGGAAAAGGTCGCTGTAAGTGCAGTTCGATGGCCATTGTTGGAAATCGACTGTACGGGTCTTGATAAAATTATTAAAAATATCAATAATTTGTGTAAAATCATAAGAAATGATTTGGGAAAAATTGGGTGAACTAGATTGAACTAAATTTAAAACCCGATTTTCTTTTAAATAAATAAATTAGATTTAAAAAGGGGTTTTAAATAATCGGAATTCCTAATATATTTGATTGGATTTGAAATGGGTTTATCGTGAACGGTGTTTTAAATAACACTAGTTCTTTAACCCGATAATAAATAGAATGTGATTTGGGTTTGTCGTGAACTGTGTTTTAAATAACACCTAGTTCTTTAACCCAGTAAAAGGAATTTTAACGAATCTGCAATTAGATTGAAATGTGAATCTATAATCTAAATTATCAAATTTAGAAATTGAGCGGGGATGGAGTATTACCAGTTTTGCTCCAAAGCGATAGTTAAATATTTAATTAGATTTGAACGTGAAATGGTAATTAATTTTACCGATAACACCATAGTTAGATATGGAGTATTACCAGTTTTGCTTCATGGGGTGAATAGTTTGGGATTGGGAAATAAAATAAATAATTACTTCGGTGTGGTTCGCTAATCTCGACTAGTTTAGAAAACCATAATCTGGTTTGAAATGACATCCAAAGGAAGATTAAAGGATAAATTTTAAAGAATTTATCTTGGATAAAATTAATGAGAACCTTTCCCTAAAAATGTGATTTTGTGAATAAAAGAATATTCTGAATTGGAATGAGGCGTATGTTGTGTTTGTGTAACATTTGTTTTTAATATACGCGGGTTGTTCGGAAAGGCCGGGTTTATACCCATTCTGAATAACCGATTCGACGATAAGTCGAAGATGAAGACGGTGGTCGAAGACCGGAAGTCTTCACATCGTTTGGGTAATTACCGACGATCCTGATTGGGCTGTACACCCAAGAGGATGGAAATAGTTGGTGGTCGTCCAGACGTACTTGGAGATGGATGGATATGCGAGGAAAGTGCCTCCGGTTTCGTTCAGACCCAGAACGGACTTGTAAATGGATTGTGTGTCTAACATTGGATTTTATTCTGTGTAGATTGATTTCTGTTAAATATATATCTGTTTGGCGGCGGAGAATTTATTCTCTTGCTTAACGCCCTTCTCTGAGACGTACGAGCTTAGAGGTTATATATCGATAGATATCAATCACATGGCATGAATTGCCTATGTGGCACGCTAAGATGCAATGATCAAGGCTTCTGTTGAAAAGCAAAGTCTTGTGGTTGATGATCAAAGCACGCCTACGTGGCAGCTTTGTGTGTAACGTGAATTCGCGAGCCTCACACCTCGGTATGAGTTAAAAACGGGATACGGGCCGTTGGGAGAACACGACGTTTCTTTCTAGCTTTAGTGGTGTCAGTGACTTACCAGCCCTGACATTTATATACTTTTCACCTTTGTGGTTGTTGGAATGAGGCGCCTCGATTATAGGTCTGTAAGGACCGGGAAACGTGTGTTCAGGAATTGCCAATCCTCTAACGTAAGTGAGGACCGGCCCAACCGATCCAAGTGGCTGCCCAGAGTGTTTAGTCCTGAGCATTTGCTAGAGTGTCTCGAAGAGGAGAGGAGCTTGCCCCTTCCCTCGACTCATGACGGAATCCAATTTCCAATACGTGTAATTCGTCTCTAATTGTAGAACTAGTATGGCGACATAGTAGATGGTAGCTATGCCGCTTATGATTTATATTTATGATTGAAAATGTTTTGACACTATACACTTATTATAGTATCAAATGATTTGTTTTAAACGTACCAAGCATGTTTGGCTATTATAAGGGAAAACCCTATCCTCCGGCTTGCGTTGCATTGTGTGATGGGACCTGGGTCTTATAATAGCTTCATTTTTCGAAAAAGCATTGCGTTGTTTATCTATATGCACTGGTATTCTTGGGAGGAAACCCGTTCCGTGTTATACGGCGTGGTCCCTTGAATTACTCTCTTTTAAAGTAAAGTTTTAAATAACTGTTTTAGTTCTCACACCAGTCACATGACTGACCTGGAGTTTATTGTTTTAACCTAAACTCTGGGTGCCCCTATTTTCCGCACGGGCAGCTAGTAGTTTTGGTTTTGCAGATTTATATTCACAGGATCCTGGTTTACAGCTGGAATGATATCCGGAAAGCTCTGTATCCGTATATCACCTTCAGTTGTGCTTTGTATTATTTTCCGCTGCTATGTAATTTATTGTAATCTCTGATATTTATCAAATGTAATTTATTCATTTATACTCTGTATATTCTTGTATCTGATGGAATTGTTGTAATAGCAATGAAATGTTCTTCTGTTTGTGTTTTGATTTGTCCTGTTCTCAAAACGATCAGGGGTTTCGGACGGTCTAGATCGGTTTAACGACTGATTCGGATCGAGCGAAATTCCCGGCCGTCACATATAATGTTATTATTCTATGGTTTTTCCTCTGCTATGTTGTATCAGTGATGTGTATTGTTATATTTATGTTGTATTCCATATGATTATTCCTTACTTCCACCTAGTAGAGGTTTGGGGTCATCACAGTTGGTATCAGGGCTTTGGTTACACTTAGCTTTGGAATATAACATATTTATAGCAAATTCGTTTACATAGAATCACAATATTCTATGGCGAACATTTCATGAGATACATAATAGCCAGTCACTTTCAGCATCTTTTCATTCATCCTTCGATCTTTTCTATCTCTTAGAACCACCATTATAGTTGTTCTGACTCTTCCCTTGATCGTACAGAACTAAGTAAAATGGGTACTCGGGTCGCTAGAACTAGTAGAGCTAGAGCAAGGAGGCAAGACGCTACTGGAACTGAGGAGCTTTATTCCCAACGACACGGTTAAGAAGTTAGAAATTAAAACATTCTACGTTCTCTAGGTTAGTTCCTACTCTTCTATTTCTCTTTCCCTTTTCGAGGACGAAAAGTTCTTAAGTGGGGGAGATTGTAACAACCCTGAATTTTAGGGTAAATTTAAAATTTTATTTAAAGTGATTTTAATGAGTTTTGACTATTTAAAGTGATTTTAAAGTGATTTTATATAAATTCCATTCCAAGCCCGAAAGGGTGCGGTAATTTCAATTTTTAATTTTGAACTTTGTGAAATTGTATAAAATTTGTTTCACAATGAAATTGGATAAAACAAGAAATGTTAGGTTCGTATTACCAATATCTATGCAATGAATTTAAGAAATTTAGATTTCAGATTATAATTTGTAATTTATGTCAAAATTAAAATTTTTAAAGGTCGCTGTAAGAATTTATATAATATAATATATATGGTCCAAAAATCTACTTTTCACATACGAAGGAATTTTAACTCGAAACCACTTCCATTGAGTCCGGAATGACGTTTCTGCATTTCAAAAGTATAAAGACTTATATATTTGGAGTTTCGAAAATTATTTGTTTAAAAATGTATTTTTAATATAAAATATATAGCCATGGGAAATAGTGATTTTTCAAACAGTGTCCGTTTCTGACGAAACCACTTTTGTTGGATTCGGAATATTAAATTATTGCTAGGTTTCAAATTTTAGAATTTTCCAAGCTAGTACGTGAGCGTGGCGAAAGAAACTGTGTTTTGTCAATTTCGATCAAAATTAAATGACTGAAAAATAGCCATTTTTCAAAATGTCTCAGAATTCAACGAAATAAATTTTGTTGGATTCGTATCATCAAAACAAAGCTAAAAATGATTTTTTGGTAATTTTTAGAATTAAAATATAATTATAATTGATTTTTCAGTGTAAACGGGCAAATTTTTTATTTTAAAAATTCATTAAAAATTCATACGGGCTCAGAATTGAACGAAATTAATTTTCATAGGTCCACAACATCAAAACATAGCTAAATATATTTTTCGAGAATTTTTGAAGTTAATTTGTGACCTCGGTGAATTTTCATGTACGGTATACATTAAAATATTAATAAAATAATATAATTATTCCAAAACTCATAAAATATTTCGGAATTGGGTCCTGTAACATGTTCCATTGCGTTCAGAAGGCCTCAAAACCTTAAGAATGACAGTAAGCAGGCCTAAATCGGAGTTCAGACCAAAACGGGCCTTAACGGACTAATTAAATTATTAACTAATGATTAGGAAAACCTAATATAATATTATTTAAACCCGAATTCACTGTTCATCGTGTAATGACCCGCATTTCCCGGGGTATATAATTAATTTATTTAATTTTATAAATGGTGGTTTAGAGAATTCAAATGGTCGTTAATTTAATAATAGGGAATATTTAATTAAATTAAATAATCAAATAATATATTTAATTCAGAAATAATAATAAAATATTGGAAATCACAATATTCTGTGAACGGGGTCATCCCCAAGATTTAATTCAGCTTAGAGTTGAATTATATTGACGAATATATTCAATCGACGACAGTTTGAACGTATAATTATATTATAATTATAATCGAGCTCGAAATGACGCTGCAGTTCGCTAATTGGCGATTTGAACTTCAACTGAATGTACATGATTTGTTTTAAGCCGGATTTCTGTGAAACAAGAAACGTGTGGAGCTAGTGGAGTATATCTTTGTAGTGGAAGAGAAAAATCGGGATTTCATCGTGTAGATTTTGATTTATGTCCAAATCAAATTTCAGAAAAGTCGCTGTGGAATTCCTTTATAATTTGCGACGCTTTATATACGTTATAAATCGATTTTTCGATACGAACTGAATATCGGGATAATCTGGAGTCTGGAAATCAAGTCATAAAATCTAAGGTGATATTCTGGAGCCGGACGACATAGTATATGGATATATACGATAATATTAATTTATTAATATTTAATTTAATAATATTTAAATATATTTATATATTTAAATGGGTCATTCAGAGCATTTAAAAATATGCTGTGGGAGCATACGAAGTCGGAATTCGACGAAACCAGTTTTGTTGGATCCGAAATGTCAAATAGTTGTTAGATCCCAAGTTTCGTGATTTTTAGAGTCAGTGTGTGACCGTAAGGATTTTTAGAGTGGAAAATAGACAGTATTTCGACAGTTAAAAATACGCTGTGTGAGCATACGAAGTCGGAGTTCGACGAAACCAGTTTCGTTGGGACCGTAATGTCGAACTCTAGCTAACTGTCCAATTTCATGATTTTTGAATACTGTGTGTGATCACACGGATTTTTAGAAGAGGAAAACGAATATAAAAGGACAAAATAAAATAATAAAATATTAATATAAAATATCTAGATATTTTCTTTCTCTATAAATACCCCTTACCTACCTCCCTTAAGACCTAATCTCATTCTCTGGTCAACCAAAATTCTGCCGTCCACTTTTTCTTTTACAGGAAAATTTCGAAACTTGTAAAAATCAAAATCAAATAGAAAAAAATACTAGAAATCATCATACTGGTATACTTAGAATCACAAAGGGGTGCTTTTCAATCCTGTGTGGTTATTTTGGAGTTCGGCGTTGATTTTCTGAGGGGCGAAAGTAACAGTAAAGCCTAGGGCTTGATCTATCTTATAGTTGAAGTGTTTATTCACGAATTCGAGTATACGAATGAATTCAGGGGGGGTCGAATGGAGATTTTTGTGATTTTTCTGTGTATTTCCGTGAGGGTTTTGGTCGGTGCGTGCACAGTCCTGACGCCGAGGTAGATGATGACGCGATTCCCAGGTGATGCTCGAGTTGCACTCGGTTGGTATGGGAAGAAGGAGAATCGAAAGAGAAGGTTTATGGTGTATTTACTTTGATTTTTAAGAAGGAGATGGATGGACGGTTTGGAGAGGAAGATCGGAAAATGGTGTTCGGTTTTGGGAGCAGGTCACGGCAGTTCATTTGGGGGAGAAGGAGAATTAACGGGTCTGGGCTTGGGATGGGCCGAGGGATGAAGGGTAAAGGCCCAATCAATTTTAATTAAGTTTTAATTTAATTTATAAGTGTACACTAACTTTAAAATGGTGTAACTTGATCATATGAAATCAGAATGACGAACCGTAAGTTGCGTTGGGACCGTATGGACGAGAGCTCCACAATGAAGATGACTGGAAGTGGATTGGGGTTCGTCTGAATTTATGGCGAATTAAATTGTTTGATTCAAATCAAATAACGGTTTATCGTTCTTTAACGATGAACTGCAAATGTGAGTAAATCTCACTAACTCTGAACAATTTATACTTTCATGTTATATTTTTAGAACTGTTAAATATGGACTGATTGATTTTGTGTTGACTGTTTGATTGAACTGCTAGTCAGTTAGTTAAATTTCTATATTGATTCTGTTTAACAGAATATATCATATGGAACTGAAAGTGATGTTATCTATATTGTCTAACATCTGTGATGCAGGGAAACAGGTTGGAGGAATCCGACTGGATTCCTCAACAGTTATTTTATTGTTTTTCATATATTTTGATATATGATGTGAATTATAACCTGTTGTTGATTGTGTGTGTATAGACGATATTGAACATCGTGATTTGATATGATTGAATACCATGACATACCGGAATGTTGATGAAGGAGATTTTCAAAGTGATATTGAAAAATAAGAGATATTTATAAATAAGGAATATTTATAAATTGGGATATTTATAAATAGGAGATATTTGAAAAGGAAATAAATTCAAAACATTTCTTTTTGAATGGAAAGGCCTGTGTGGCGAGTTTGGGGATTTTCCTGATGCTCCCGATACAAAGGAGGTTATGGCGAATTTTCCCGGGAATTTAAGGAGTTAGAATATTTCAATAATAGAATTGAAAAGGAAATCATTTTTAAAGTGTAGAACCATTATTTAAAAGTAAATCTTTTCAAATGAATAAAACGTTGTTAAAAAGGAAGTCTTTATAAAGTGAATAAAGTTAATCGAATATAGACATTCGAAAGGAGAAAATCGAATATGGTATTCGAAGTTAGTTAATCGAATATAGACATTCGAAGTTAGTTAATCGAATATAGACATTCGAAGTTAGTTAATCGAATATGGTATTCGAAGTAGTTAATCGAATATGGTATGTGAAAGTTAGTTAATCAAATATGTTATTCGAAAGGGGTTAGTCAAGTCGAGTTAGTCAAATAGAGTTAACCAGTTAGAGTTAATCAGTTAGAGTTAACCAGTTGGAGTTAATTAGTTAGGGTTAATCGATTAGAGTTAAATGAACTAGAGTTAATCAAATATAGTTATTTGAGACAGAGCTAGTCAAACATAGTATTCAGGGTAAGTTGCCATCTTGTACGACTGCTAGCGTAATTCGCAGGGCTGTAAATAGCCTACGGCGGTCGGATGTTTCCTGAGGGAGTCAGGCGTAACCATTGTGATCGCTGCGATCTAGAGTTAAGCGAATGGAGTTTAATCGAATATTAGTTATTCGATAGGAGTTAATCGAGTTGATCGAGTTGAGAAATAAGTTAAGTTAAATAAGTTGAGTTGATCGGGTGGTTCGACCAAGTTAGTCGAGCCTAGTTAATCGAATCGAATTGGTCGAACCAAGTAAGTCGAGTTAAGTTAGTCAAGTTAGTCGAGCCTAGTTAATCGAATCGAATTGGTCGAACCAAGTAAGTCGAGTTAGTCGAGTCAAGTTAAGTTAGTCGAGTTAAGTTCGTCGAGTTAAAGTTATCGATGTTAGTTTTCATCGAAAGGAGTTATCGATGTTAATTTCATCGAAAGGAGTTATCGATGTTAATTTCATCGAAAGGAGTTATCGATGTTAGTTTCATCGAAGGGAGTTATCGATTATAGTTTAATCGAAATGAGATTTTCAAATATGAGATATTTGAAAAGAAAGAGAGATTATCGAATATCGGTTATTCGAGAAGAAGTTAATCGAATATAGGTTATTCGAAGAAGAGTTAATCAAATAGAGATTTCTCGAAGAGAGTTAATCGGCAAATTCGATTATATCGAATTCGGGAAAGTACTTATACTTTCCAGTGTTTAAATAGAGATTTATTTATTTATAAATAAATAAGTGTTAGGTTAATTATTCACTAATAAGAATAGAAGTTATAATTAAAATTAGATAATTCGAAAGTAGGGATTATAACGTTATCGTTATAAACAAATGTTTTAAATATAGAAGTGGACTAGTAAAATTGAATCCGAGAAAGGCGTAAAGAAGTTGTTAAAGATTAAAAGATAAACTTTGACCATTTCGAAGTTATAACGTTGTTCAGTTAAGGTCTGAGAGGTAATTATACCCCAACTTGAGTGACTTCCTGCTTAACTAAGAAATGGTAAGGTTTGATCGTAAAGGAGTTTTGGAAATGTTTTCCAAAACGAGAATCAGAAATGTTTTCTGATAAAAGAAAATAAGAATTTAGAATATAGGGAAATAGGAGATAAGTAAATAAATGAACTAAAGGGATTTATGTTAAATGATGTTTGTTCGATATAATTTCCATTTGGAAATAATATCGTTGTTTGCACACTTGTTTTTCTTTGATAGTTAACTCACCGACTATCGAAGTTTTGACCATTTTAACGTTGTTAATATGGAGAGACCGGTTGGATTATTATCCATAGAACCACTCTGTATTGGCATAAGCGTCGCGAATCATATATGCCAAAGATAATTGAAGACGGAGTAAAATGCAAGGGCTATCCTGTTTACAGAATAGTGCCTTCGGTTTGTCCAGTCCCAGGACAACTTGTATGGACGAAGGTCTGACGGAGTATATCCAATGGATCGCGTAAGTTGATCTGTTCAAACGTATTCACGTTTGGTGGCGGAGGAATTCGTTTCTCTTAGCTGTATACCAGTGTTATTTTTGGATAAGTCAATTTGTGATTTGGCGGGTATGACGATGTGACATTTCTAAGTGAATGAAGATGGATGTCTGACATAGTATTTCCAAACGGTCACGTACGTTGATTTCTTCAACCGTACCAAGAGTGGAAGCGGAGAAGGAAACTTCTTTTAGCTGACACGTAATGTATGGTTGTAGACGTCAATTAGTGATTTTCGATGGATCTGACAATGTGGCATTCGAAGTGAATCTGATGTGATGATAAAACGTAGCTTCTAGCCTCATCAACCGGTAAATGACAGAAATCGGGCATGCAGCATGGCTAAGTCGGTCGCACCGAAGTAAGGTGTATAATCACCTATCTAGAGAATATTCATTTGTTTCTTAAATCTATCAATGTTGTCCCATATATATATACGGGAACGGTTGCTGATCCCAACCGTTGGTGATGTACATTCGATACACTCAAGCGAAATGAGTGGTCGGTCATGTGTGGCTGAGTTGCAAGATGTTCTTGTTGAACTCCAGTGTATCGTTCCTAGAGTACACTGATCGGAGGGTGATTCCATACCTTGTCATAGTTGGAAATCCATTACCCAATACGTGCTTGCGGCTTTGATTGTATACTATATATGTAGAACGTGAGATGAAAGCGTTTCTGCTAGTTGATATCTATTTGTACATAGACATTATTATAATATCAAAAGGTTTTTGATATAAAGATTTTGGATTCTCATAAGGAAAAAACCCGTTCCGTTATGCGGCGTGGTCTTATGAGATATCGTTTACTTGTTCATATACCTGTTTTAAACTGTTTTACTCACACCAGTCCCATGACTGACCCGGAGTTTATTTGTTGTTTTCCCTAAACTCTTGGGTGCCTAAATTTGTACGGGCAGTCAAGTAGTCGGGTTTTACAGATATACTTGAAGAGCTGGAGCAGGAGGCTTCTGGATCATATAGCTATAGTTATTTCCGCTGTGTTGTAAGTGTTATACTCTGATAAGTGCTATTGTATACATAACTGTTATATTTCAAAGTTATGTTATCTATTATATGTTATTCGTTCCGCTGTGAGGTTCGTGTTACTCTGATGTTGTGTTCTTCTTCTTCTTCTATTCTAAGTTTCTATCTTATCTATTCTCACCTTCTAATTTCTTTCATTAACTATTCGGTTATTTTCGATCCTTGGATGTTCGATATGTGTTGTATATCGGATAACCAAGATCGCATTTTTCCGGGTCGTTACCGTTGGTATCAGAGCTTAAGTTAAGAATTACTTGGCTCTGTGGCGTGACTCGGTAGAGATAGGGTTAGTAGTACCCTAGATTGAGTTTGAGTGTATATATACGAGTGAACGTATTTGTATTTGATATAAAAATGGTTTTATATTGTGAAGATTCATGGGTTGAGTTGTTTATGAGTTCTGGTCGATCAGTTTGATCCACTGTATCGGTAGGAGTAAATGAACACTTGAATACGATGGGTCGTCACGATATGTTTTGAAAAGAGGGTAAATTAAAATAAGTTGCCCAAGGTATATCTTGATATAGAGAAGATATATATATATATATCAAAATTATAATATAGTGGATATATTGGTTGTAATTATAATCGAGTAAGATTTTAGTTGAAATGGTTATGTAAATAACCAACCAGAATTCATATAAGTAAAATACGTGGAATCAGATGAGTTAAATCGGAAATTTAAATCAGAGTTGGAATTAAAATCCCAGAAATTGGAAAGAAGTTTGTAAATAAATCTGGATTTAAGTATAAGGAAAATTTAAGATCCTGGGAGATTTTAAATTGTTTTACAAGCAGTGTGAATTATATTTTTTTGAAATGAATTTCAAAGTGGAAATGGTTAGAAATGGTTTTATAGTAGTGAACTCACTTCTGTAGCTGGAAAATAAACTCTAATGATGACTGCAGCATCATCAGTGTTCATCTTCGAGTGGTAAGTGACGGATTACTACCAAAGAGATTGTTTTTGAAATTGTTTAGGAAAACAAGTTGTTTGAACTTCGAAAGGGAATATTTGATTTTTGAAAGGTAAAGTGATTTGAAATTCCCAGGAAAAGATTGTTGAATTAAAATCAAATTTGAATTAAAATTTTGTGAAAACAAATTGGAATTTAAATAAATCCAGTTAAGTGATAATCGAAATCGAATGATATCGAGATGAATTGGATTTGGGATATTCGAATTTGAAGTATGATTTCGTAACCAAGTTAAGAGTTCGAAATAGAGAATCAAACTCAAGGTTGAAAGGGTATTTGGCTTGGATATAAACGAATGATTGAATTTGTGGATGAGGACTGATTGAAAATTTGTTGAGATGACCTTTGGTATAAGTTGGGTTGATAACAGGTGAAGGTTATAAAGTTAATATGCCGACAAAAGGTACAAGTTTATATTTGATATAAACATGAGATTTGTGAGCCGAATCGGCTAGCCGCTTGGCTTTTCTTTTTCTTTTGGGGTTGGTGAGGGCCATGGGAGGCTGTGTGAAATATCCCGATGCTCCCGGTACAAAGGAGGTTATGGAGAATTTTCCCGAAAATTTAAGGAGTTAGAATATATATAAAAGGAATATTTGTGAAAACCAAATATAAGGGAAATATTTGTGAAAACCAAATATAAAGGAAATATTTATATGAAATAAATATAGGCAAATTGAAAAGGAAAAATCATTTTTTTAAAGTGAAGAACCGTTACCAAAAGTAAATCTTTAAAAAAATGGATAAACGTTGTTAAAAGGAACTTAATGAATAACCAGTAGAGTGAACCAGTTCAGTAGAGTTAACCAGTTCAGTAGAGCTAACCAGTTCAGTAGAGTTAACCAGTTGAGTTAAGTAAGTCGAGTTTACCGGTTAAGTTAAGTAAGTCGAGTTTACCAGTTGGGTTAAGTAAGTCGAGTTAATCAAGTCGAGTTAACCAGGTAGAGTTAACCAGTTAGTGTTAATCAGTTAGAATTAAGGGATTAGAGTTAAAACGAACTTAAAAAGAGAAAGAGTATACGTGCCTAAAAGTGAATAATTAGTTGTATGGTATTGATTATTTGAGTAAGCAGTCTTATATGTTTTGACGTTATAAATGTTATTCAGTCAAGGTCTGAGAGGTAGTTATACCCCAACTTGATTGGTTTCATTATTAACAAATAAATAGTAAGATTTCAGGCTCAAAGATCAATGTTGGATAATTGTTAGTTGAATATAGTATTTGGTTTGTCGTAACGATGTTTTACGCAACATCCGTTTTTATCCAAATAAGCGTAAGCTGGGAAATAGTTTGATTTTCTTTTGGGTTGAAGAAGGCCTAAGAGGCGAGTGTGGTTTTACCGATAGGGCTGTACAAAGGAGGTTATGACGAATTTTTCTGAAAACTTAAAGTGTTAGAAAATTTTTAGAATTTTTGAAAATTTTAGTTAGTCAGAAGAATTAATATTTTAGTCGATATTAATTGGTTCTGTTGAAATCAGAGATAAGGGGTAAACAAATCATAGGAATTCCAATAGATATGGTCGTCCTCTAACTTAGCAATTTCGAGGACGAAATTATTTTAAGTGGGGAAGAATGTAATGACCCGCATTTCCCGGGGTATATAATTAATTTATTTAATTTTATAAATGGTGGTTTAGAGAATTCAAATGGTCGTTAATTTAATAATAGGGAATATTTAATTAAATTAAATAATCAAATAATATATTTAATTCAGAAATAATAAAAAAATATTGGAAATCACAATATTCTGTGAACGGGGTCATCCCCAAGATTTAATTCAGCTTAGAGTTGAATTATATTGACGAATATATTCAATCGACGACAGTTTGAACGTATAATTATATTATAATTATAATCGAGCTCGAAATGGCGCTGCAGTTCGCTAATTGGCGATTTGAACTTCAACTGAATGTACATGATTTGTTTTAAGCCGGATTTCTGTGAAACAAGAAACGTGTGGAGCTAGTGGAGTATATCTTTGTAGTGGAAGAGAAAAATCGGGATTTCATCGTGTAGATTTTGATTTATATCCAAATCAAATTTCAGAAAAGTCGCTGTGGAATTCCTTTATAATTTGCGATGCTTTATATACGTTATAAATCGATTTTTCGATACGAACTGAATATCGGGATAATCTGGAGTCTGGAAATCAAGTCATAAAATCTGAGGTGATATTCTAGAGCCGGACGACATAGTATATGGATATATACGATAATATTAATTTATTAATATTTAATTTAATAATATTTAAATATATTTATATATTTAAATGGGTCATTCAGAGCATTTAAAAATATGCTGTGGGAGCATACGAAGTCGGAATTCGACGAAACCAGTTTTGTTGGATCCGAAATGTCAAATAGTTGTTAGATCCCAAGTTTCGTGATTTTTAGAGTCAGTGTGTGACCGTAAGGATTTTTAGAGTGGAAAATAGACAGTATTTCGACAGTTAAAAATACGCTGTGTCAGCATACGAAGTCGGAGTTCGACGAAACCAGTTTCGTTGGGACCGTAATGTCGAACTCTAGCTAACTGTCCAATTTCATGATTTTTGAATACTGTGTGTGATCACACGGATTTTTAGAAGAGGAAAACGAATATAAAAGGACAAAATAAAATAATAAAATATTAATATAAAATATCTAGATATTTTCTTTCTCTATAAATACCCCTTACCTACCTCCCTTAAGACCTAATCTCATTCTCTGGTCAACCAAAATTCTGCCGTCCACTTTTTCTTTTACAGGAAAATTTCGAAACTTGTAAAAATCAAAATCAAATAGAAAAAAATACTAGAAATCATCATACTGGTATACTTAGAATCACAAAGGGGTGCTTTTCAATCCTGTGTGGTTATTTTGGAGTTCGGCGTTGATTTTCTGAGGGGCGAAAGTAACAGTAAAGCCTAGGGCTTGATCTATCTTATAGTTGAAGTGTTTATTCACGAATTCGAGTATACGAATGAATTCAGGGGGGGTCGAATGGAGATTTTTGTGATTTTTCTGTGTATTTCCGTGAGGGTTTTGGTCGGTGCGTGCACAGTCCTGACGCCGAGGTAGATGATGACGCGATTCCCAGGTGATGCTCGAGTTGCACTCGGTTGGTATGGGAAGAAGGAGAATCGAAAGAGAAGGTTTATGGTGTATTTACTTTGATTTTTAAGAAGGAGATGGATGGACGGTTTGGAGAGGAAGATCGGAAAATGGTGTTCGGTTTTGGGAGCAGGTCACGGCAGTTCATTTGGGGGAGAAGGAGAATTAACGGGTCTGGGCTTGGGATGGGCCGAGGGATGAAGGGTAAAGGCCCAATCAATTTTAATTAAGTTTTAATTTAATTTATAAGTGTACACTAACTTTAAAATGGTGTAACTTGATCATATGAAATCAGAATGACGAACCGTAAGTTGCGTTGGGACCGTATGGACGAGAGCTCCACAATGAAGCTGACTGGAAGTGGATTGGGGTTCGTCTGAATTTATGGCGAATTAAATTGTTTGATTCAAATCAAATAACGGTTTATCGTTCTTTAACGATGAACTGCAAATGTGAGTAAATCTCACTAACTCTGAACAATTTATACTTTCATGTTATATTTTTAGAACTGTTAAATATGGACTGATTGATTTTGTGTTGACTGTTTGATTGAACTGCTAGTCAGTTAGTTAAATTTCTATATTGATTCTGTTTAACAGAATATATCATATGGAACTGAAAGTGATGTTATCTATATTGTCTAACATCTGTGATGCAGGGAAACAGGTTGGAGGAATCCGACTGGATTCCTCAACAGTTATTTTATTGTTTTTCATATATTTTGATATATGATGTGAATTATAACCTGTTGTTGATTGTGTGTGTATAGACAATATTGAACATCGTGATTTGATATGATTGAATACCATGACATACCGGAATGTTGATGAAGGAGATTTTCAAAGTGATATTGAAAAATAAGAGATATTTATAAATAAGGAATATTTATAAATTGGGATATTTATAAATAGGAGATATTTGAAAAGGAAATAAATTCAAAACATTTCTTTTTGAATGGAAAGGCCTGTGTGGCGAGTTTGGGGATTTTCCCGATGCTCCCGATACAAAGGAGGTTATGGCGAATTTTCCCGGGAATTTAAGGAGTTAGAATATTTCAATAATAGAATTGAAAAGGAAATCATTTTTAAAGTGTAGAACCATTATTTAAAAGTAAATCTTTTCAAATGAATAAAACGTTGTTAAAAAGGAAGTCTTTATAAAGTGAATAAAGTTAATCGAATATAGACATTCGAAAGGAGAAAATCGAATATGGTATTCGAAGTTAGTTAATCGAATATAGACATTCGAAGTTAGTTAATCGAATATAGACATTCGAAGTTAGTTAATCGAATATGGTATTCGAAGTAGTTAATCGAATATGGTATGTGAAAGTTAGTTAATCAAATATGTTATTCGAAAGGGGTTAGTCAAGTCGAGTTAGTCAAATAGAGTTAACCAGTTAGAGTTAATCAGTTAGAGTTAACCAGTTGGAGTTAATTAGTTAGGGTTAATCGATTAGAGTTAAATGAACTAGAGTTAATCAAATATAGTTATTTGAGACAGAGCTAGTCAAACATAGTATTCAGGGTAAGTTGCCATCTTGTACGACTGCTAGCGTAATTCGCAGGGCTGTAAATAGCCTACGGCGGTCGGATGTTTCCTGAGGGAGTCAGGCGTAACCATTGTGATCGCTGCGATCTAGAGTTAAGCGAATGGAGTTTAATCGAATATTAGTTATTCGATAGGAGTTAATCGAGTTGATCGAGTTGAGAAATAAGTTAAGTTAAATAAGTTGAGTTGATCGGGTGGTTCGACCAAGTTAGTCGAGCCTAGTTAATCGAATCGAATTGGTCGAACCAAGTAAGTCGAGTTAAGTTAGTCAAGTTAGTCGAGCCTAGTTAATCGAATCGAATTGGTCGAACCAAGTAAGTCGAGTTAGTCGAGTCAAGTTAAGTTAGTCGAGTTAAGTTCGTCGAGTTAAAGTTATCGATGTTAGTTTTCATCGAAAGGAGTTATCGATGTTAATTTCATCGAAAGGAGTTATCGATGTTAATTTCATCGAAAGGAGTTATCGATGTTAGTTTCATCGAAGGGAGTTATCGATTATAGTTTAATCGAAATGAGATTTTCAAATATGAGATATTTGAAAAGAAAGAGAGATTATCGAATATCGGTTATTCGAGAAGAAGTTAATCGAATATAGGTTATTCGAAGAAGAGTTAATCAAATAGAGATTTCTCGAAGAGAGTTAATCGGCAAATTCGATTATATCGAATTCGGGAAAGTACTTATACTTTCCAGTGTTTAAATAGAGATTTATTTATTTATAAATAAATAAGTGTTAGGTTAATTATTCACTAATAAGAATAGAAGTTATAATTAAAATTAGATAATTCGAAAGTAGGGATTATAACGTTATCGTTATAAACAAATGTTTTAAATATAGAAGTGGACTAGTAAAATTGAATCCGAGAAAGGCGTAAAGAAGTTGTTAAAGATTAAAAGATAAACTTTGACCATTTCGAAGTTATAACGTTGTTCAGTTAAGGTCTGAGAGGTAATTATACCCCAACTTGAGTGACTTCCTGCTTAACTAAGAAATGGTAAGGTTTGATCGTAAAGGAGTTTTGGAAATGTTTTCCAAAACGAGAATCAGAAATGTTTTCTGATAAAAGAAAATAAGAATTTAGAATATAGGGAAATAGGAGATAAGTAAATAAATGAACTAAAGGGATTTATGTTAAATGATGTTTGTTCGATATAATTTCCATTTGGAAATAATATCGTTGTTTGCACACTTGTTTTTCTTTGATAGTTAACTCACCGACTATCGAAGTTTTGACCATTTTAACGTTGTTAATATGGAGAGACCGGTTGGATTATTATCCATAGAACCACTCTGTATTGGCATAAGCGTCGCGAATCATATATGCCAAAGATAATTGAAGACGGAGTAAATTGCAAGGGCTATCCTGTTTACAGAATAGTGCCTTCGGTTTGTCCAGTCCCAGGACAACTTGTATGGACGAAGGTCTGACGGAGTATATCCAATGGATCGCGTAAGTTGATCTGTTCAAACGTATTCACGTTTGGTGGCGGAGGAATTCGTTTCTCTTAGCTGTATACCAGTGTTATTTTTGGATAAGTCAATTTGTGATTTGGCGGGTATGACGATGTGACATTTCTAAGTGAATGAAGATGGATGTCTGACATAGTATTTCCAAACGGTCACGTACGTTGATTTCTTCAACCGTACCAAGAGTGGAAGCGGAGAAGGAAACTTCTTTTAGCTGACACGTAATGTATGGTTGTAGACGTCAATTAGTGATTTTCGATGGATCTGACAATGTGGCATTCGAAGTGAATCTGATGTGATGATAAAACGTAGCTTCTAGCCTCATCAACCGGTAAATGACAGAAATCGGGCATGCAGCATGGCTAAGTCGGTCGCACCGAAGTAGGGTGTATAATCACCTATCTAGAGAATATTCATTTGTTTCTTAAATCTATCAATGCTGTCCCATATATATATACGGGAACGGTTGCTGATCCCAACCGTTGGTGATGTACATTCGATACACTCAAGCGAAATGAGTGGTCGGTCATGTGTGGCTGAGTTGCAAGATGTTCTTGTTGAACTCCAGTGTATCGTTCCTAGAGTACACTGATCGGAGGGTGATTCCATACCTTGTCATAGTTGGAAATCCATTACCCAATACGTGCTTGCGGCTTTGATTGTATACTATATATGTAGAACGTGAGATGAAAGCGTTTCTGCTAGTTGATATCTATTTGTACATAGACATTATTATAATATCAAAAGGTTTTTGATATAAAGATTTTGGATTCTCATAAGGAAAAAACCCGTTCCATTATGCGGCGTGGTCTTATGAGATATCGTTTACTTGTTCATATACCTGTTTTAAACTGTTTTACTCACACCAGTCCCATGACTGACCCGGAGTTTATTTGTTGTTTTCCCTAAACTCTTGGGTGCCTAAATTTGTACGGGCAGTCAAGTAGTCGGGTTTTACAGATATACTTGAAGAGCTGGAGCAGGAGGCTTCTGGATCATATAGCTATAGTTATTTCCGCTGTGTTGTAAGTGTTATACTCTGATATGTGCTATTGTATACATAACTGTTATATTTCAAAGTTATGTTATCTATTATATGTTATTCGTTCCGCTGTGAGGTTCGTGTTACTCTGATGTTGTGTTCTTCTTCTTCTTCTATTCTAAGTTTCTATCTTATCTATTCTCACCTTCTAATTTCTTTCATTAACTATTCGGTTATTTTCGATCCTTGGATGTTCGATATGTGTTGTATATCGGATAACCAAGATCGCATTTTTCCGGGTCGTTACACATCGCCTCCTTCCCGTCATTTTATGCAGCCACCAAAACCCATTACCTTCAAAACTTCAAACCTTGATTTCTCTCTGTGACAACCCGCCCTGTACTAGCCGACATTTCCTTCGAAAGTGCGCTGTACACATGTCTAACTAGCACGGAACGGTCGTCAGAAGGAAAGAAAGAAGGTGAAGAACTAACACAGAACCTGTAGAATGTCTCACAGCGCATGGAATAAAATATAATAATAACATAACTTTGACATAAAACAGGCGAGACAGTGCATAAGCTGAGAAACTAAATCATGTCTAACATGGCAGCGGAAATCCAAAATACAGCTTATGATCCAACATTCTTATTACAACTTCAAAAATACTGTCTCTAAGCAAAAGAAAGGAAAAGGTACAATACTAATGCCCAAGCAGTGACCATCGATAACACAGGGAGATAATACATAAATATCATACGTGGAAGCCTCCTGCTCGTCTCCAGTACAACTACCCGTGCATCCACCTAACCTGTCGCTAGTATGCTCGTGTGAGCACCCAGAGTAATAAGAAGAGACATAAAACTCTGGGTCAGAAAAAAAGTCTGGTGTGAGCGATAAGCAGCTAAACAAAACAGAACAATAACAGGTATAATCCAATCATACCTGAGCCTGGACCTGCAACCAAAGAGTTAGCACTACATACCGTACGATACTCTAAGGTGCCACTAACATATGGTGTAAAGAATACGGTGGTGGGGGTGTGTATGTCATAGTGATGTCAAACAATCAAGCATAGCAACCATCCTCACATCTCTCACTCAATGCGTAAAGCATACGATATCCACTACTTTGGTCACCTAATCTTTTGGGCCATGACAGAGTCCAACCCTGTATAACTACACTATGAGCCCCTAATCCATCTCTCAGTAATGAACCAAAGTTATGGACACCGATAACCCCTTTGCACACGTCCCGCAGCAAAGCCCAACCATGAAGTGAACTCATTGGTTCCCATCTGGATCCTGAGCTCTAACTTCCATTTGGACTACCTTTGCATCTCGGGTTATTGATCAATACTGGGTCGGTTCGGGTCCTCTTCAAGCCATCGGTTCGGGTCGGGTATCCTTCATTGGTTCGGGTCGGGTCTCCTTCCTTGTCATCTTTCCATTCGGTTCGGGTCGGGTACTCCACTTCGGGTCGAGTATTCTCCATTGGGTCGGGTCGGGTCGGATGTCTTTCCTTGGTTCGGGTCGGGTGCTTTACTTCGGGTCGGGTCGGGTGCCATTCCCCCTCCAGTTCGTGCTTCCGCTCCGATCCGCTTCCTCGTTCTTCACTTGTTCCGATCCGGTCCTCCTCCTTTAGCCGCTCCGATCCTCCTCCTTCAGCCGATCCGATCCCCCTCCTTTATCCGATCCGATCCTCCTCCTTTAGCCGATCCGATCCTCCTCCTTTAACCGCTCCGATCCTCCTCCTTTAGCCGATCCGATCCCCCTCCTTTATCCGATCCGATCCTCCTCCTTTAGCCGATCCGATCCTCCTCCTTTAGCCGCTCCGATCCCAATATTGCTAGCATGGCCTTCCTTTCTGCCAAATTTCTTAAGTGTCAAGTTCCGATCCGATCGAATCCCTTGCCCAGTTCACTTATCCGATCCGAGCCCTTATATCCGATCCGATCCGGTTCAGAGCCTGCACTTTTCCTGCAACCTTTCCAGCGAGTATTTTACGCCATTCGACGACGTTTTCGACCATTCTAACTATTGAAATCAATCACAAAGCATACCATACAGTCATAGCAACATGCACAAACATCCACAAACAGCAAAACAACAATATGATATGTCAAAACGGATCAAACATACCCAAAAACCCATATTTTCCCCTTAAGCATGTTTAAGAACAACTAATGATAGGATTAGTAAAACTTAACCAAATTAGCCAAATTTTTTAACAGATGTCTAAAACAATATTTATGAATTTCTGAATATTTTTCCAGAATTTTATCACGCTTAATTTCGCTAATTAACACTAATCACCCCTTAATCCCCTAAATTCCGGGATTAACAAAATTAGTCCAAATTAACCCAAATTCATATCAGAGGCATAAAATGATGTTTTAGAATTTTAGAAATTTTTCTAGATTTTTCTGAGCCATAATTTCGCTAATCTTCGCTAATTACCATAATTAGCCGTAATTAGTGAAAAACAATGCAAATCACTCACCTTTGGCACAATTAAACTTTCAAAACTGAAACTCCTCTGATATAGATCCAATATCTATGTGTTTCAGCAACTCTCTCTGATTTGGTGCTAATCCCCTTTGGTTTGATGTAGTTTTGCTTAATCTTTGATTAGAAAGTGATTAGAGGTGATTTGGAGTGAAATTAAAAGGTGGAGGCCATGGCTATACTTGAAGGAATGTCTTAGGCGGCTGGAAAATGAAGTAAAAACCGAAATCATAACCCTAGCAGCCCTTAAATACCACTAATCCCGAAATCTCCCTTTGGGCCTAGCTGCTAATTACCCGGTTAAGCCCAATTAGCTGAAAATAACCCTTTAAATCTTAATTCAGCCATATCTCCCAAACGGTAAGTCCGTTTGGCTATTGTGACCACTCTACGGAAAGAGAAACCATCATCCGGAGCTAATGGAAGTGGTTTCAAGTCAAAATTCCTTTCCAGTCAAAAGTTATGGACGAAACAAGATCAACTAGGGGCAAAACGGTCATTTAAAAATTGGCAAAAATCATGAACATGGGAAATGACCCCACTAGTCGTTTCCCAAAGGTTCACGATCATACGACTTACCAAGAAAAAGAAATAAATATTCTGCGATCCTAGATGCGTAGAATGTGGGTTGTTACATTCTCCCCCTCTTAAGAAATTTCGCCCCCGAAATTCCTTAACTAAGAACAACAATGGGTCCCGCATGCCTATCAACCAATATCAAACAATCAAACATACATGATAGTACAACAAGCATATCCTAGCATGCGGTTTTCTAACAAAGGAAGAATCATCACCGCTAAGATCTTACCAGACAAAGAGCTTCAAATACGACCTTCTTATGTCATCCTCTACTTCCCATGTACAGTCGTCCTCTCGCCATCGATTCCCATCTTTATCCTAGAGGCGATTTCCAATAGGTTAGGATCGTTCCTCTGACTGGAACTGTTCCACTCAATCCAGATCGATCTAATCGTCAAGCTTACTAGCGTTTCTGAATCCAATTCACACTTAGGTCTGAAGTCATGCCCCATGATATACTCTAGTAGCTTCCATTCCAGAAACATAGCCTCTAAACTGGCATGTCTCCTACCCAATGCATCAGCTACCGCACCTAGTCCGGTACTACGGCATCCGTCTGTACTGTCATCTTCTTAGGTAATCCAACCATATACGTCAAATTACCAACTACATTCCAAATGTCCTTTCAAGTCTAACCCAAATCTTGCCTACATCCATACTGCACGTCCAACGTATATCCATCCAATGACCCTAGGCACTACATCTATATCCGTACTGTACATCTAACGTACATTCACCTTCTAAAGGTGAACTAAACTCATCTAATGAATCTAGGTACCTTACCCATATATGTATTGCACGTCCAACGTACATTCACCTTCTAAAGGTGAACTAGACTCATCCAATGAATCTAGGTACCCTACCTATGAGTCTAAGTCCAACTTGAATCTCCTATATCCGCTGAATCTCCAAGATCAACGGACGCTCCACAATGCCCAAACATACTTCAAGTCTAACGTAAAGTATCATACACCCATCATCTCACTATGATCAACAAACCTATCCTATTTCCATTTAACAGGATCCTTACAGGTGATAGTCTAATCAAGAGAAGAAAGGTAGGAACAAACATAACAACCACAACATCCATTAAACAAATCCTATCTATCACCTGCTAAATCCTTGAATACATCAACACCTATATGTCTGGTCCAACCAACATCAATAACTAATGGAAGCCCAGCCTCCAAACGGACTACCGTACGTCCAATGCACGTTTATCCTCCAAGGATAACTAGATCACGTCCAACGGATCCAAGGTAACGGGCGTCCCCAGATACCCCTGCTTTTAGTCCGCCTGAAACACTCGAGTCCCACCCAAGTCTATCCATTATCCTGCTGCCCTCTCGAGTCTAACTCGAGCCAATCCAATTCCTCGCAG
Source organism: Allium sativum (assembly GCA_030737875.1). Lineage (NCBI taxonomy): Eukaryota > Viridiplantae > Streptophyta > Magnoliopsida > Asparagales > Amaryllidaceae > Allium > Allium sativum. The sequence goes on along the minus strand of CM060925.1, from coordinate 184,110,389 downwards.
CCTCCTCGAGTCCAACTCGAGTCAATCTATTACCTATAACTCAGACCCAGTCTTGAGTATCCATTACCTACAAACTCTAGTCCAACGTGAGTCGTCTCCCTATTCGTTGCATCTCTAAGATCAATCGAACATCTATTTTATTTTACGAGTTCAAGTCCAACTTGAATCGTCCTAACCTTCGTTGCACCTTCCTTGACCAACGAACACATCCTATTCTTTCAAAAAGAACATCAACATGTGGTCCTAAACAATTCATTACTTTGCATCTTTCTTGAGTCCCACTCAAGTCATCTCATAACCCTATCGAGTCTAACTCGGGGCAGTCCATACCATCGAATAGTCTTATCCTGTCACAACTGCCCATCACTCTTCGAGTAAACCAAGATATCATCCAATGAAAATCGCAACAACTACCTATCTCTCATGCAGACCATCCTAGTCGACCTCGACATTCCCCGAGCACAAGTCCCAAAGGCCTAAACCAATACCAGACAAGCACCCAAGGAACATCTCCTCCGAGTTCAGACGATCTACGTGAGATGAAATGAGCAAAACATCCAAACACTCAAGCATCCATAACTGACTTTGACTATCCTCGCCAATCTTGCTTGAAATTATCATCGATCGCATGACCAAGTCCTGACCAACTACTGTACATCCAATGTACATTTGCTTCTCTAACTCCCGTTATCATTTTCGTCATAAGGTAGGCGATCCAATACCACCCTTCGTCCATCATCCACTCTAACGGTCATCAAAGGCTCTTCACAATCTACTATCACTCTATACTTTTGGAGTCAATCAGCTCCCAAAATCAAGCCAAACCTAGTAAAGCTCAAAATAAAGCAATCACAACAAACATACATCCATGACTCGATAAGACCAAATTACGACAAATCCTACAAAGGCTAGTCAAACCACCTATCGGGTTTGTCACTACTAAAGGTCTATCGACTATCTCGGGTTCCAATTCCAACCTATCTACCAGGTCACTAGGTACGAAGGAATGGGAAACCTTGTTATTAAACAAAACTCGAACAGAAACATCTTAAATAGAAAGCATACCTCGAATAACGACACCTTTTTCCTTCTGCGCCGCAGTTGGGGCATTCGACGAAGAAGGAATAGCGTTGATAGCATATGCTTTCACGATCTGCTTCTCCCTAGGAGATTGTGGACATTCATTCTTGTGATGTCCCACTTGGCCGCAATTAAAGCACTTCCTTTCCCCAGACTTTTCTCGACAATCTCTGGCATAGTGGCCCTTCTTGCCACAGCTAAAGCACTCGCCATCTTTCTTATTCTTCTTACTCTGACCATCCATGGTTTGGTCTTGTTTCCTTTTAGTCTGGGAATTATTCTTGCCTCCGCCGCCTGCTTGCGGCTTTGGCTCCTTTGCAGATGCAGTAGCGACCTCGGTCTTAGGCTTAGGGTAAAGACTTTCTGACCTTAATGCCTTTCCTACAATCGATTCAAACGTCTCATCGATGTGGTTTATAAGCCTTTCCCCCAAGTACCCATCTAAACCAGTTATGAACTTCTCGTTCTTCTTCTCGGCAGTGTCGATAAGAGATAACCCATAATTCGATAAAGTATCGAACTCAGCAACATACTCTGAAACTGCCCTTCTGTTCTGCTTAAGCTCCAGAAACTTTCTAAACAATTCTGACTTCTGAGCAGCTGGTATAAACTTATCGCAAAAACGAGCCTTAAACTGATCCCATGTAATCCGATCCTCTGGAGTTGCTGCCTTAATAGCATTCCACCAATTCATTGCTCGTCCTTGAAGCTGACGGGATGCTAGCTTCCTCTTCATGGCATCTTCAATACCCAAGTCCTCGAAGATACGTTCGCAACTATCCAACCAATCCTGAACATCCGTAGTCGACTCCGTTCCGTGGAACGGCTTCCCACCAAGGCTAGTATAATCCTTATTCAGCTTGGCGAAGTCGACTCTCGGCGCCTGCACTATTGGACCACCACCATTTCCACCATTGGGAGCTGCCCTCTGTACATCTCTAAGCATCTCTCTCATGAGGTCAGTAAACATCGTCCTCATGTCAGCAGCATTCCCATTATTGGCTCCCCTACCAGCACCTCTAGTATATCGGCTCATCGTCAATCTGAAAAGGGAAACGATTAACGACCCCATAGTGGTGCTAGTGCATTACGACTTCATTCTTATACTACTAATAGTATATATATTTAGCTTTTGAAAACCAAAGTAATCACAAATACGCTCTCTCATATACGTATACTATCTCTCCCTGATAACTTCCCTAGGTTAACTACGCAACCTAGAGCTCTGATACCAAGTGTGACGACCCGCCCTGTACTAGCCGACATTTCCTCCGAAAGTGCGTTGTACACATGTCTAACTAGCACGGAACGGTCGTCAGAAGGAAAGAAAGAAGGTGAAGAACTAACACAGAACCTGTAGAATGTCTCACGGCGCATGGAATAAAATATAATAATAACATAACTTTGACATAAAACAGGCGAGACAGTGCATAAGCTGAGAAACTAAATCATGTCTAACATGGCAGCGGAAATCCAAAATACAGCTTATGATCCAACATCCTTATTACAACTTCAAAAATACTGTCTCTAAGCAAAAGAAAGGAAAAGGTACACTACTAATGCCCAAGCAGTGACCATCGATAACACAGGGAGATAATACATAAATATCATACGTGGAAGCCTCCTGCTCGTCTCCAGTACAACTACCCGTGCATCCACCTAACCTGTCTCTAGTCTGCTCGTGTGAGCACCCAGAGTAATAAGAAGAGACATAAAACTCTGGGTCAGACAAAAAGTCTGGTGTGAGCGATAAGCAGCTAAACAAAACAGAACAATAACAGGTATAATCCAATCATACCTGAGCCTGGACCTGCAACCAAAGAGTTAGCACTACATACCGTACGATACTCTAAGGTGCCACTAACATATGGTGTAAAGAATACGGGGGTGGGGGTGTGTATGTCATAGTGATGTCAAACAATCAAGCATAGCAACCATCCTCACATCTCTCACTCAGTGCGTAAAGCATACGATATCCACTACTTTGGTCACCTAATCTTTTGGGCCATGACAGAGTCCAACCCCGTATAACTACACTATGAGCCCCTAATCCATCTCTCAGTAATGAACCAAAGTTATGGACACCGATAACCCCTTTGCACACGTCCCGCAGCAAAGCCCAACCATGAAGTGAACTCATTGGTTCCCATCTGGATCCTGAGCTCTAACTTCCATTTGGACTACCTTTGCATCTCGGGTTATTGATCAATACTGGGTCGGTTCGGGTCCTCTTCAAGCCATCGGTTCGGGTCGGGTATCCTTCATTGGTTCGGGTCGGGTCTCCTTCCTTGTCATCTTTCCATTCGGTTCGGGTCGGGTACTCCACTTCGGGTCGAGTATTCTCCATTGGGTCGGGTCGGGTCGGATGTCTTTCCTTGGTTCGGGTCGGGTGCTTTACTTCGGGTCGGGTCGGGTGCCATTCCCCCTCCAGTTCGTGCTTCCGCTCCGATCCGCTTCCTCGTTCTTCACTTCTTCCGATCCGGTCCTCCTCCTTTAGCCGCTCCGATCCTCCTCCTTTAGCCGATCCGATCCCCCTCCTTTATCCGATCCGATCCTCCTCCTTTAGCCGATCCGATCCTCCTCCTTTAGCCGCTCCGATCCTCCTCCTTTAGCCGATCCGATCCCCCTCCTTTATCCGATCCGATCCTTCTCCTTTAGCCGATCCGATCCTCCTCCTTTAGCCGCTCCGATCCCAATATTGCTAGCATGGCCTTCCTTTCTGCCAAATTTCTTAAGTGTCAAGTTCCGATCCGATCGAATCCCTTGCCCAGTTCACTTATCCGATCCGAGCCCTTATATCCGATCCGATCCGGTTCAGAGCCTGCACTTTTCCTGCAACCTTTCCAGCGAGTATTTTACGCCATTCGACGACGTTTTCGACCATTCTAACTATTGAAATCAATCACAAAGCATACCATACAGTCATAGCAACATGCACAAACATCCACAAACAGCAAAATAACAATATGATATGTCAAAACGGATCAAACATACCCAAAAACCCATATTTTCCCCTTAAGCATGTTTAAGAACAACTAATGATAGGATTAGTAAAACTTAACCAAATTAGCCAAATTTTCTAACAGATGTCTAAAACATTATTTATGAATTTCTGAATATTTTTCCAGAATTTTATCACGCTTAATTTCGCTAATTAACACTAATCACCCCTTAATCCCCTAAATTCCGGGATTAACAAAATTAGTCCAAATAAACCCAAATTCATATCAGAGGCATAAAATGATGTTTTAGAATTTTAGAAATTTTTCTAGATTTTTCTGAGCCATAATTTCGCTAATCTTCGCTAATTACCATAATTAGCCGTAATTAGTGAAAAACAATGTAAATCACTCACCTTTGGCACAATTAAACTTTCAGAACTGAAACTCCTCTGATATAGATCCAATCTCTATGTGTTCCAGCAACTCTCTCTCTGATTTGGTGCTAATCCCCTTTGGTTTGATGTAGTTTTGCTTAATCTTTGATTAGAAAGTGATTAGAGGTGATTTGGAGTGAAATTAGAAGGTGGAGGCCATGGCTATACTTGAAGGAATGTCTTAGTCGGCTGGAAAATGAAGTAAAAACCGAAATCATAACCCTAGCAGCCCTTAAATACCACTAATCCCGAAATCTCCCTTTGGGCCTAGCTGCTAATTACCCGGTTAAGCCCAATTAGCTGAAAATAACCCTTTAAACCTTAATTCAGCCATATCTCCCAAACGGTAAGTCCGTTTGGCTATTGTGACCACTCTACGGAAAGAGAAACCATCATCCGGAGCTAATGGAAGTGGTTTCAGGTCAAAATTCCTTTCCAGTCAAAAGTTATGGACGAAACAAGATCAACTAGGGGCAAAACGGTCATTTAAAAATTGGCAAAAATCATGAACATGGGAAATGACCCCACTAGTCGTTTCTCAAAGGTTCACGATCATACGACTTACCAAGAAAAAGAAATAAATATTCTACGATCCTAGATGCGTAGAATGTGGGTTGTTACACTCTCTCATTTCTCAATGAAATTTAGCGTGTGAGTACTCGTTTCGAAGCTCTTCGCGAGCTCTTCGATCTCCGACAAGTCTCGCCCCTCCCCGTGCATCGTAGCGCCGCCACCAGGGACGAGAAGCCGCCGCCGTTCTCTGCAAACCGGGCCCACCACGTGCCTGCGCACCTCCTCCAATTCCTGGCGCCGATAGCTCTCTCCAAGGCGGTCATTCTCCAACAAATGGCACCTAAAACCGTCAACCGTAGCCTGAGATATCTTGATCCAAAGTTTTGAACAAATTCTGAAAATAAGGTATGCTTCAGATTTTGCGCCGCTTTTAAGCGTTGCTGCAGCAGTTGTTAAAAGTCAGATTATTCAAACATTGATAACTAATGCGTATGAACCCCGAATCTGAAAATTTCAGATCCGACAGGACCGTGGCGACGAGTAGGCTTTGCTGAGACTGATTAGAGTGAATTCTGAATTTATTTGGCATTTTAAATTCTTATCCAATCAAGGTGAGAATTCATTTTAAGTTAAATTTAATTAGTTTAATTGTTATGCTTGCATTATGAGAAGTTGAAAATCAATAATGGATGTTATTATGGATTATAGATTTGGATTGCTTTGCGATGTTAGAATGCTAGATCTGAAACTTTAAGTGATTAGATATGTGAGAATTTATTTTTAATTTAATTTAATTTATTTAATTATTAATTCTTAGTGATTAAAGAATATCTCTTGATAAATCCGCTATGTATTAATATTTTGAATACGGATCTAAGTTGTTTATGTCCGTATGATGTTAGATCTATGAACCTAGATATTAGATCTGAATTCATTGACTAATTAAAATGATTATTTGTTAATTCATTTACATCATCCCTCGTTGATTTGTCGTATGCCATCAAAAATATCACCTTGTGTAAAATTTGGATGTAAAGTGTTAGATCTATGCTGGTTGATTTATTTGATTTTCTTTTTCTGTTGTTGATTGTGATGATTTATATTTTAGTATGCAAATCAAACATTTAGAATTTGCGATGATTTACATTTTACTATGTAAACCAAAGATTTGGCATTTACGATGATTTACAATTTAGTATATAAATCAAAATTTTAGAATTTGCGATGATATACATTTTAGTATGTAAATTAAATGTTAGATTTGGCGTTGACATGAATTTACAATTTTTTTTGTAAATTCAATATTAAGATTTGGCGTTGACATGAAATTTACATTTTACTTTGTAAATTAAAAGTAGAATTTGGCGTTGACATAAAATTTACATTTTATTATGTAAATTAAAGTTAGAATTTAGCGATGACATGAAATTTTCATTTTTATTATGTAAATTATAAAGTGAAATTATACTATATGTTAAAATTACATTTTTCTTGGTAATTAAAAGGTGAATTTACATCTGATGAATTAAATTATATTTTATTATGTAATTTATGAATGAATGAAGCCCGCATAATATAAAATACATTTTTATATGTATTTTATGAATGAATTAAGACCACATAGAATAAAATACGTTCTCATATGTATTTTATGAATGAATTAACATCACATGAAATAAAATACATTTGTATATGCATTTTATGAATGAGTTAAGATCGCATGAAATAAATTACATTTTATTTTATAATTTATGAATGAAATTAGTCCGCATAAAGTAAATTACATTTTTATATGTAATTTATGAATGTATTTTCATCGTATGACATAAATTACATATTATTATGTAAATTATGAATGAATTTAACCCGCATGAATGAAATTTCATTTTATTCCATGAAATGAATGTATAGATTTACTTTGTAAATAAAGATTACATTTTTATAATATAAACAAGAAATAGAATTCACATTGTAAATAAAATTTATATTTTTATATGTACTTAAGAATGATGAATTATAAATTACATTTTACATGTAAGAATGGAATTTAAAGAAGGAATTGGACGATGAAATATAATTTACATTTTACCGTAAATTAAAGAAATTAAAAGAATTAAAAAGGAAGAATTCATCATTCAAGTATGATTTGCATTTCTCTGTAAATGAAGAGATGAAAGGATAAAGAAGGAAAATAAACTTAAGAATAAAAAGTTAAACGGGTTACGTTTATATATTTATATATAAATATAATTAAAATTAAACGAATCGAGCGCGGTAGTTCGCGTTTTAAAATTATATCTTTAAATGACTATACAAGAAGATCCGACCGTCGGATTTTCTTGAGACTGAAACCGCTAGGACCGTCGTGGAAAAATCTTTCCAACGATATATAATACGTCAAAATCCAACGGTTAGATTTTAAGATATGTGAAAATCAAAATTGATTAAAAATAGCACCAGAATCGCCATTGACCTGAATCGTCGCTGATTAAAGATTTAATTATTTTCAATTAAATAGAATAGGAAATAATCGTTATAAATTAGAAATAACGATAAGGAAGAGTTTCCAATATATATATATATATATATATATATATATATATATATATATATATATATATACGAAGATTATTTGGAAAGGCCGAGTCAATCTCATTCCAAATAATCAAAACGACGATGAAAATTGAAGAAGAAGACGACTAATGAAGACCGTCAATCTTCCCCTCAGGAAGACAGCGATTGAGGCTTTGAATTGATTTGCTCCCAATTCGAGGTCATGATCGTCGTCCGAACGAACATGTTGATTGAACGGATTTGGCTTTCGTTCAGACCCAGAGCATAAGCATATAAATGGATTGCATGTCTGACATGGTATTCCTTTACACTGTATCTATTAATCTCTGTTAACATATATCTGCTTGGTGTTTTACACCCTTCTCTGAGACGTACGAGCTCAGAGGTTATATGTTGGCAGAAATCAATGATATGGTATGGATTGACGATGTGGCATGCCAAGATGCATGTGATCAAGGCTTTGTTGAAAAGCAGGCCTTGTGGGATGATCAAAGCATAGCCTGTTTAGGCATAGCTTTGTGTATGACATGACTTCACGAGCCTCACACACCGGCGGAGTCTAAAACGGGAGAAGGGAACGCAGGGAGTGCACACGTTTCTTTCTAGCTAGAGTGGTGCCAGGGACCTACCAGCGCTGGCATTTATTAATTGTGGTTATTGGATTTTTCGAGGCCTCGGTTTTATGCGGTCGCCACTGGCCGTATTATAGGTCCAAAAGGACAGGGAAGCGTGTGTTCAGGAATTGCCAATCCATTAAGCGTTAACGTATGGACCGGCCCTGCAGGATCCAAGGGTTGGACAGAGTACCAATCCTGGGGCATTGCTAGAGTGCCTCGAATCGGTAAGGAGCTCCTCCCTAGCCTTGACTCAGATGGAAATCCAAATTCCAAATACGACCCTGCGGTTTTGATTGTATTACTAGTATGGAGATATAGTAGGATGGGGTACTATGTTTCCTAGGATTGATACATTTATTTTGAAATGTTTTATTATACACTAATAATAATATTAAACTCGTATTTGCCGTATTTAGCATGTTTAATCACCATAAGGGAAAACTCTATCCTCTGGTGTGCGTTGCATTGTGTGATGGGACTTGAGTCTTATGGTGATTCCATTTTTCTAAAAAGCATTGCGATGTTGTACGTTCTGACACTTTAAATTATGCACGACAATCCATTGAGTAAACCCGTTCCGCATTAGCGGCGTGGTCTTTGGATTTGTCATATTATTATTACTAAACTAGTTATGAATTCTCATACCAGTCCCACGACTGACCCGTAGTTTGTTTCACCTTTTTGCAAACTCGGGTGCCCTCTTTTCTACACGGGCAGCCAAGTAAACAGGTTCATTCTTTGCTTGGAGCCTTCTTGGAGTTGCTCATTATCTTTGCTTGGATTTGCTTTCGCGGAGAGGTGATGACTTGGAGCTTTGAGGACAGCTATCATTTACTTCTATTGCATTTTTCTATCTTTAAGTTCAGTCATTAGACTTGTTTCATTTCGTATTGCTTATTTTGGGAGTTGGAATTTATTTTCATTTCTGCAAACTTGATGTAATAATTTGGAATTCTGTGACTGTTGGGATTCTGTGGTTTATGACATTATATTTCCGCTGCTATAATGTTATTATTCTATGGTTTTTCCTCTGCTATGTTGTATCAGTGATGTGTATTGTTATATTTATGTTGTATTCCATATGATTATTCCTTACTTCCACCTAGTGGAGGTTTGGGGTCATCACAGCACTGATCCGTAACCACTAATACTTTGTTATGTCCACTCTGCCCCACGGAGTCGACAGCTCCACTGCACTAGCTCATAGCCTTGCTACGATCACTTCGCCCCGTAGAGTCATAACAACCCCAATGCACTAATCCATATCCAATATCTGTTTCTTAGTGGTGAATCAAAGCTATAGACCTCGATAACCCCTTAGAACATGTCCTGCAGCAAAGCCCAACTCATGAAGTTAACTCGTTGGTTCCCGTCTGGATCCTAAGTAATAATTTCTCATTTGGACTTTCTTTGCATCTCGGGTTTTAGTCGAATTGGAGATGGTCTTCAAAAGAGTCATCTCGTAGAAATAGAAGTACATGCCCGGTTCGGTTCGGTTGTATAGTGTTCAAGTTCCCCCGTTTGGTTCGGTTCGGGTGCCATCCTCCAACTTGGTTCGGTTCGGCTGCCGTCCTCCAACTCGGTTCGGTTCGGGTGCTTCTGCTTAGATACGGTTCGGTCCTCTAGCTCTCCAGTTAGTCTGATCTGATCCCATGCCATCCTGCCGTTCCGATCTGATCCCAACTCCACTCAACTCGAATGGCCTTTCTTTTTGCCCTTGCCTTCGTGCGATGCTGAAGATGCCACCTCTCTGGGTCGGTCCGGTCCATCCGATCCCCTCCACCGATCCGATCCGGATCTCTGCAGCATTTCCAACAAGCTTATATCGTCCATTTTCTCCATACGACGGCGTTTTCAACCATTCTAACTTTACTAAATAATCGCAAAACATCACAAACAACAGTAACAACATATGGGCTCAATTAAAAAGATCAAAATATCAAGCATATAAGTCATTTTAGATCAAACATACCCAAAACCCATAGTTTTTCCCTTAATCATGTTTAACCATAACTAATGATAGGATTAACAAAACATACCCAAATTAACTCAAATTCCTATTAGAGCCCTAAAATAATATTTAAGAATTTTTTACATATTTTTCCAGAATTTTAACATGCATAATTTCGCTAATTAGCACTAATCACCCCTAATTAGCCGTAATTAGTGAAAAAAATGCAAATCACTCACCTTAGCCACAAATGAATTATAGATCTGAACTTTACTACTGATTTGAGTCGAATTTCTATGTAACACAGCCGCTGCAACTTTGATTTAATGTCAATCCTCCTTGATTTGGTGTAGATTTGCTAAATTAGTGACAAAAAGGTGATTTGGAAGTGATTTAGAAGGTGGAGGCCATTGTTAGGGTTGAAGAGAGGTAAGTGGCTACTGTAAAAATGACAAAGAAATGTTTGTCTAATCTGTTTCAGCCTTTATGAAACCCTAATCCCGAAATCCCTGATGGGTCTAGCTGCTAATCACCTTAATTAGGCCTGGTTAAGCTGTTTTTCACCTTCTAAACCTTATTTCAGCCATATCTCCAAAATGGTAAGTTCGTTTGGCTAATGTTGACCGCTCTACGGAAAGCTAAACCACCATCCGAATCCAATGGAAGGGGTTTCAGGTCAAAACTCCTTACCAATCAAAAGTTATGGGCAAAACAAGATTCACTAGGGGCAAAATTGTCATTTAAAAATCGGCAAAAATCGTGAACATTGGAAATGACCCCAATAGTCGTTCCCCAAAGTTACACGACCATACGACTTCATATGAAAATGAAATAAATATTCTACGACCCTCCGATACGTAGAATACGGGTCGTTACAATAGCGATGTGGAACATAATTTGGATGGTTAGAAAATCCTTAGAATACCTAAGAAATTATAACTTTATAATTGTGTCAATGCCCATTTGTTAAAATGTATGGGAAAATAAAACTATTGAATAGATTTAGTAACGACTAGAATTTCTGTTTTGTAGACCTCGATTTTAAACGCAATTCTTTAATGGGTCTACTAGTTACTTATTTATGGTGCTGTGTATTGACATATAAAGAATGTCACCATAGTAGAATGTAATACTAATACTGTCTTATACTGTCTCATATAAAGAATGTCACCATAGTATGATTAACAAAGTACATACAAATACACGACATAACCAAACTTCTATAATAATAACAATAGGATTTATAATAGTAGTAAATTAACTAAGATTTATATTAAAAAAAAACTTATAAAAATGAACTAAGTATTATAAAAATTAACTAACTACTATAAGAAATTAACTAAGTTTACTAATCTTATAAAAATTAAGAATTTTAATTTATAAAAAGGTTAACTAAGTATATTAAAATATAAAATATTACCAAGTATTCTATAATAACTATAGCAATAATTAAAAATTAACTAAGTATTATAAAAATTAAATAACTATTATAAAAAATTAACTAAGTTTATAATTTTATAAAAATTAAGAAGTTTAGCTTATAATAGTTAACTAAGTATATAAAATACAAAATATTACCAAGTGTTCTATATTAATAGCAATAATTAAAAATTAATTTAGTATTATAAAAATCAACTAATTATTATAAGAAATCAACGAAGTTTACTACTTTTATGAAAATTAAGAAGTTTAGTTTATAAAAGTTAACTAAGTATATAAAAATTTAAAATATTACCAAGTATTCTATAATAATAATAGCAATAATTAAAAACTAAGTATTATAAAAATTAACTAAGTATTAGAAAAATTAACTAAGTTTACTAAATAAAAATTAAGAAGTTTAGTTTATAAATGTTAACTAAGTATATAAAAATACAAAATATTACCAAGTATTCTATAATAATAATAGCAATAATTAAAAATTAACTAAGTATTATAAAAATTAACTAACTATTATAAAAATTTAAATAAGTTTACTAATCTTATAAAAATTAAGAAGTTTAGTTTATAAAAAAGTTAACTAAGTATATTAAAATATAAAATATTACAAAGTATTCTATAATAGTAATAGCAATAATTAAAAATTAACTAAGTATTATAGAAGTTAACTAACTATTATAAAAAAAATTAACCAAGTTTACTAATTTTACAAAAATTAAGATGTTTAGTTTATAAAAGTTAACTAAGTATATAAAAATATAAAATATTATCAAGTAGTCTATAATAATAGTGATAATTAAAAATTAACTAAGTATTATAAAAATTAACTAACTATTATTAAAAACTAACGAAGTTTACTAATTTTATAAAAATTAAGAAGTTTATTTTATAAAAGGTAACTAAGTTTATAAAAATACAAAATATAACCAAGTATTCTATAATAATAATAACAATAATTAAAAATTAACTAAGTATTATAAAAATTAACTAAGTTTACTAATTTTATAAAAAAATAAGAAATTTAGTTTATAAAGCTAACTAATTATATAAATATAAAATATTACCAAGCATTCTATAATAATAATAATAATAACAATAATTGAAAATTAACTAAGTATTTTTCGACTTGCTCCTTGTATTCTTTTTTCTTGTTGTCGAGCTTTGTTTTCTTATTAATGTGTAAGCATGACTAAATGCTAACATGAACACATGTGTATAGGTATTGGAGATGGGCATCCTCGTGCATTCGACTATAATCGGAATATCTTTAGGCACTTCTGAAGGTCCCTCAACAATAAGACCTCTTGTGCCAGCTGACTATGGAGAAAGAGGCAACTTTTAGTTGTTCATTTTGTTGGTATTCAGCGCAAATTTGTTTTAATGGTATTTTGTTTTATTTATATATATCATGACTTTATTTGATGGATATTGTGTATATTTAGTTTAAGATGTTATTTTTGTTTACGGAAATTATGTAAACTTGGTTTATTAATGATGTGATCTTTGTGTATGAATACTATGTTATATAATTAGTTGGTTGATATATATTTACATGCTGCTGATATGTATGTGCATGAATATTTTGATACTACAATATGTTAATGTTGTGATAGATGTAAAAAAAAACTTTGTGATATGTGGCAAGTTGTTGTCATAGTAAAGAACATGTAAACTTCTAGAAATGATATGATATGTGGCAAAAACGATGTGATAGTAAACAACATGTAAACTTCCAAAAATGTTGTGATATGTGGCAAAACGCTGTAGAAAAGGGAAGATGACAACATTTCTGAAACAACATAAAATGTTGTATAAATATAAGAACAACACCATTTGAAACGCTGTAGTATGTCAATTTTCGAGAGTGTTTTGGTATGTATTATGATATTTGCATAGCCTATAACAACTTGTTGGTAGACAACGTTCATCAAAACGCTATTAAATGCTATAACAGAGTTTTTTTCAACGCCGTGGATATACACTTTTCTTGTAGTGATTAGTCGAAGTATTTCAAAGTGTAGAGGATAATGGCATAGAACACGAAACTGAATCTGAATCTGAATCAGAAAATGACAAAGATTGGGTAATATCCAGTAATTTTTAAAATTATTCACATTACATTTTCCTTTAATTAATATTGCATTTATCCAAGTTATACGATTTTGATGACAAGTGTATACTCACACATAAAACATACACACAGCATGACACATGTATAGCATTTATTAAAAAATTTAATGGTTCATTGTACCATAATTATTATAAAGTGCATATATATGTACGTGACAGATATTATGTCTAGCTCCTGGCGACGTACCTCTTCCCAACAGATTGGTGAGAGTAGTGGCGAGCCACAAGTCGTCCAGTTGTTTACTTGCAGCCAAAGGCTTATAGGCGTAAGTATCAAAATTCGCAACATAGCAGTATAGTTTTTTGTACATGGTATATCTATAATAGTCTAAAGTTGTGTTTTATATATTTAACATAGGGGATTTGAGCTTGATCCATCAGGAGTGGTTTTGATCATTTCCAAGAATGCGTATATGGCTAGGATGTGTGATTTCTGGCCTAAGTGGAGAAAGATCCATGACACCATCAAAGATGCCATTTAGCAAGATTTTTGAAACACCCCACCTCCGTTAAGGTCACTCACAAAGGGAATGCATTAATTTTGGTGAAGCATTTTAGGTAAAAGACACAGATAATTTACAAGACAGACATATAAGAAGCGGAAAACTAAAATTATTTATTAAATGGCATGGTTCAGTTAAAACATTACAAGCATTGTCTCAAAACCCAACTTTTAAATTATTACAACAAAACATCTGTCTTGATTTAAATCTCCAAGTACATAAAGAAACATAAAACAGAAGTAAAGTAGCATAAATCCCCAATAAAAGTGTAACCACAGCCATAGCCCAAGAAAAGAGAATCCAAGCAATACATCTACTCTCTTCAAGCTTGAAAAGGTCTGCACTATGCTGAAGTATTCCCTCCCTACGGACCGGGGGGGAACGGAAGAAAAGAAGGCGAAAGAAAATGGGTCAGACATAAGTCTGGTAAGTCCAGTGATTATTCAGCAAGTAAACAAGTAAAAGGATCAAGACATGAATAAAATGAACATAGGACAATACCATAGAAATAAGATAATATAGGATAAGATAAACTGAATGGATTGTCGCACTCATTCCTTTGTCTCTGCACCTACTACGAATATTTCAACTACCATCATTTATTCATAAAAAAGTGATTCCTTTCCCGATCTTCTTTTACTCGCATGCATTTCTTACTTGTGTCATTCGGTCCCGCTCGATTGTAGACGCCTGTGCTGGTCCCACCATGGGGTGTATCACTTCCTATGGTGGCAACATGACACAAATTTAAGATGCACAGTGTATACTACTGATGCCCAGTGCTTGGTTTTCCACTCTGGAGTACGTGCACGATCATACTTCGTCGGAACTACACTGCTGCACCCCCTGCCGCTATTTTGACCGCTTATAATCAGCCCAATAATTGTGCCCCACCATGCCTAGTACAGGGTACCATGATACATCTATGTGGGTTACTACTGAAATGGGTCCCAGTTACTAGGGTTTCCTAATCAACATGTTGTAATGGTCAAGTGTTCTCCATTTTATCTAACCCCACCCATCTGTTTGATTAACATGTTGTATTGGTTAAGTGTTGCCTTAATTAACTTAAACCTACCATTCTTAGCTTGTCTGTTCCTTAACTTTAATTCATTCATTAAAGGACCAACCTCTCACGTTAGATATGTATTGTTGTGGTCGCTGGATGTGCCGGGCGGTTCGGACAGTCTTACACTGCAACTCAATATAACATAGGGTTTTTTAGGCTTACTGCGCTAACCTCTCACATTAGATCTGTATTGTTGCGGTCGCTGGATGTACCGGGCGGTTCCGGTTAGTCTTACACTGCAACTCTATCTAACCTCGGGTTATGCATATTCATCTTTTAATTAATTACATATTTACCATTCATGTTTATATGCAAATTATCCACAAGTGTTGTCAAATCAAGTCATATCCCATTTACCCTCTAAATTATGTCCAAATTGTGCCATTTCATGCTACTAATCATTTACATGATTATGAGCCAATATATGCCAATAGCATGTAATTTAATATTTTCCCCCAACATCTCCCCCGTTATTCGTTCGCACAATTCACATAGAACGTTAGACTCGCAAATTAGCCCAACTCATAAACAAAAAGGGAAAAGAAAACGAACATCTAACATTCCAACAGGCATATAACAACATAGATCAATATGTGTAATATAAATTCGGCATAGTACGACATAAACTTAGTTAAGCATATAAACGTGATCTTGCATTTAAATTAGGTCCAATTAACATGCGAACTAGCATAAGTCTAATTGTATAAACATGAACTTATATAGATCTTAAACATGGGTACTGGCTTGGATCTAAACATATAACATGTATGAACATAACTTAGAATGTAACTTACATACATAAAAGAACCACAAATTTAAAACAACATGATAGGTTCAATGGTATCAGTCCCAATAGTCTCATAGGCATGATAGGTTTTACTATGTCAGTCACAACAGTCCATTAGGCATGATAGGTTTTACTATGTCAGTCACAACAGTCCAATAGGCATGATAGGTTTTACAATTCTAGTCACAACAGTCCAATAGGCATGATAGGTTTTACAATTTCAGTCACAACAGTCCAACAGACATAAGCAATTCAGAATTGACAAAAGGATAGACACGAATAGAGTTAGGCATAGTTTTAGATCCAGTTATTACAGTCATGTTTTCTTATTAGGTGTTCACATCTAAGCAATAACTGTACTTATAGAAAAAGGACGGATCTTGATTTCTGGGATCTGATTTCTGAATTTGAAAAGCTATCCTTTGATGTAGACGTTTGATTCTCTAGTTCTTCTAATTGATTCCTAGTTTGAATTTGATTCTCTAGTTTAGGGTAGATAATGGAGGCTAGGCCGGTTTGTAGACGAACAACATGACGGCTTCATAGAATGAGTTCTAGGGTGGAGGTTTGGGGTGATTATATAGAAGTCTAGGTTCAATTCTAGCCTTTAGATTAGTCTAGGAGAAATCAGAGCCATCAAACCAAAGAGATGTGTCATACAGCCAACCGTAGCATAACACATATGCCCTAATACCTCAGAAATCAGTCATTGGCCAATCAAAGAAGGCCACATCAGCATAGGGTTGTAAAAATTCATCACATGGGCTAGATCTAAAAAGGGGTCGACTCCCTACGGGGGGGGGGGGGGGGGTCGACACCCTAAGCGGGAAATTTCCCGCTCAGCCAATTTTGAATTTTGAACTGTTTTTATTATTTAATTATTATTTATATTTATTTTCTGCTTGAACTTGAAATCTTCTGAATTCCATAACTTCTTTATACGGAGTCCGATTCACGCAAACTCGGAATCCATCTCAAGCAGAATTCCGAGATGAACACAATGGCGTAACCCGTTTCCCTTATTTCCTACTTTTAAAATTAAGTATTCTTTAATTTGTTACTTTAATGTTCATAGAAAATACGGGGTGTTACATTCTCTCCTCCTTAAACGATTTCGTCCTTGAAATCTCTAAGTTAAGAAGAATGTATCCTAACATCCAACATCTATCTACTCAACCATCAATCACAGGCATCCACTGTCCTTAAAAATATTTCTAATGCTTTCATGATCATATGCGTAGTGTGTGTTTAAGTCCTTATCTAATGCAAAATCAGGCAGTTCACTGATTCAGTTGACCTCCTTGATGCGAATCATGTCAGTGCCATGAGTCCATTATGTATGCAATTACTCCTAATTATACTTTCTACATGAGTGCACAATCATTCATACAAATGCAACGTCCACATGATAACACATCAAGTTCCAATCCATATATAAATACATATATGCATATGCAATATGAAAGTGACTGAGCCGATGTAGTACCTTGTGTGTGTGTATATGCATCCACGAGAAACCACTAGCAACCACTTGCAACCATCAATCATAACATGTTTCAAATACAAGTTTATAGCCATTGGTTTCTACCTAGGGATCAAGAATAGGACCGAGGAGATATACTTAAAAGGATAGATATAAGCATGCATAAACTTTATGGAAAACAAGAGATCAAAGATGTACCCTCAAAAATATAAGGGTAGGCTGTGCGTATCATATCCTCAGTCTCCCAAGTTGCGTCTTCCTCTGCATCACTACATTGTACTTTAAATAGCTTGACTTCACGATTGCATAGCCTTTTAACTTCTGTACCCAAGATACGAGTTGGAACTCTTCTCACCGTCGCTTCTCCCTCTACATCCATTTACTCTAGTATACTTGGCTCCACAACTTCTGCCGACTCATGTAAGCACTTTCGTAGATGAGAGACATGAAAAACGTTATGAACTTCAGCCAATCTTTCGGGCCGCTCTACTTTATAAGCCATCTTCTCAATCCTTTCAATGATTAGAAATGGCCCTACAAATCTTGGTGCCAATTTTCCTGCAGACTCAAAGCGAACGACAATCCTCAACGGAGATACTTTAAGGAAAACCCTGTCTCCAACCTCAAACTCAAGGTCGGTCCTTCTTTTATCAGCGTAGGACTTCTGTCTATCTTGTGCAGTCTTCATTCGTCTTCGTATCAAGTCCACCTTCTCTGAAGTTTCTATGATCATGTCAAGCCAAAGTATGAGCTTGTCTGTAGACTCCCACCAACAAGTTGGTGATCGGCCTGGTCTTCCATATAAAGCCTCAAAGGGTGCCATGCCTATGGTGGCTTAGTAGCTATTGTTGTAGGCGAACTCCACCAAAGGAAGGTGATCCCCCCATGTTCCCCAAAATCAAGAATGCACAATCTCAAGAGATCTTCTAATACTCTGTTCACCCTTTCCGTCTGACCATCGGTTTGAGGGTAATAGGCAATGCTTAAGCATAGCTGTGTGCCTACAGCCTCTTGCAAACTCTTCCAAAACTCGCTCATAAAGATAGGATCTCAATCACTTACTATGCTAGAGGGTATTCCATGCAGTCAAACCACCTCTTTAAGATAAAGGGATGCTAACATTGAGGCAGTCCTCCTACTTTTAACAGGTATAAAGTGAGCGCTTTTAGTGAGCCTATCCGCTATTACCCAAATACTGGTATTGCCCCTTCTTGAACTAGGCAACCCATCAAAAAGTCCATCGAAATACTATCCCATTTCCACTGTGGGACCTCCAGAGGATGAAGCAGACCACCAGGCTTCTTATGTTCCGCCTTGACTTGCTGGCATATCAAGCATTTAGAGACAAACTCAGCTACATCCTTCTTCATGCCATTCCAGAAGAAAACTCTTTTTATGCCTTTATACATCTTGTCCCCACCTGGATGTATGGTTAACTTAGAATGGAATGCTTCTTCGAGAACGGTTTTCACCAAATCCCTTGCTTGTGGGACGCATAGTCTTCTATCCCGTCTCAACTAACCCTTGTCATCGATGGAGTATCTATTGAGGTGACTAGAAGTCTCACCTCTAATTAGCTTATCCATCACATCAACTAGCTAAGGGTCTTCACGTTGCGCGGTTCCTGTTGAGTCCAAAAGCATAGGACGCACCTCTAGCGATGCTAACAAACCAGGTACAAATTCAAAGGAGGGTCTAAAGTCAAAGTTTGCTATGTACTCCAAGCTTTGCCTTTCTACAAAGAGAGGACTCAAGGTCAGCTTTTTCCTACTCAAGGCATCTTCTACCACATTTCCCTTGCCAGGGGTATAAGCAATCTCAAAATCGTATGAAGCCAGAAATTCCATCCACCTTTGTTGTCTTAAGTTAAGATCTTTCTGTGAGAAAAGGTACTTTAATGATTTATGGTCAGTAAACAATTCAAACCTTTCTGCTAGTAGGTAATGACGCCATGACTTAAGGGCGTAAACAATGGCAGCTAGTTCTAAATCATGAGTTGGGTATTTCTTCTCATGTACTTTCAACTGCGTTCCTCCATAGCAAACTACTATGCCTTCTTACATCAAGACAACACCTAATCATGTACTGCATGCGTCTATGTATACGGTAAACATCTTGCTTCTGTCAGGCAATGTGAGAACTGGGGTTGTTGTCAGAGCCCTTTTCAATTATTGGAAAGCAATGTCGCAATCCAAATACCAGGCAAAAGTTAGGTTCTTCTTTGTCGGTCTAGTAAGTGGGGCTGAGATCTTCGCAAAGTCCTTAATGAACTTTCTGTAAAACCCTGCTAGCCCAAGAAAACTTCACACTTCGGTTGCATTCCATGGAATCTTCCAATCTTGCACCGCAACTACTTTTGCGGGATCCACAGCTATCCCCTTTTTGGACACCACATGTCCAAGAAACCTTACTTCTTCTCTCCAAAAATGGCATTTGGAGAATTTTGCTATAAGCTGGTGTGCACGAAGAGTATCCATAACTTCCCTTAAATACAGAGCATGTTCTTCCTCACTTTTTGAGAAAATCAAAATGTCGTCCACGAAGACCACTACAAATTTATTAAGGAACTCTCTGAATAACCTACTCATCAGGTCCATGAAATAGGCCGGTGCGTTTGTCAAGCCGAAAGGCATGACAAGCCATTCGAAGAAACCATCCGGGGTCCTGAAAACGGTCTTATCTATGCTGTCTTCAGCCACTCTTAGCTGATGAAATCCGATGGCCAGATCTAGTTGGGAGAAAACCGAGGTACCTACGAGTTGGACAAACAATTCGTCTATTCCAGGAAGTGGGTGCCTATTCTTCTTGGTCAGCTTGTTTAGCTCCCTATAGTCCACGCACAGACGAAGTGAACCATCTGCTTTTGTTGCAAACACCACTGGAGCACCCCTTCAGAAATACTCCGCCTTATGAACCCCTTTTCAAGCAACTCTTTGACTTGCTTGCAGAGCTCTCTCCTTTCGCTTGGGGCCATATGTCTAAAGGGTAAAACAACAGGTTTTGCATTGTCAACAAGGTATATGTGGAAGTCTATCTCTCGCTTTGGAGGTAAGCCCTTCACCTCTTCAAAGACATTCGAGTGTTCACGGACTACTCTAACAGACTGCAAGTTTTCAACAGATGCATCAAGAGATTCTAGATAGCTAAGCATAACAGAATTCATGGGATTACAAGAGATTTCAAGAGTGTTACCAAGTCGAGTGATAAGCCTAACCACTATCTTTTCACAATCGAGGATGGCACCATTTCCGGATAACCAATCCATGCCTAGAATCAACCCATAGCCCGTGAAGCCCAAAACATAAGCATTACATCTAAACCCAACGCTTAATATAGAAATTTCCAAATCCAAACAAATCATTGATAAATAAGCTGAGCCCCCAATTGGATTTTAAACAACCATGGGATCCTCTACTATATTGGTATCTAGGTGCAGAGATTCAACTAAAGCAGTAGATATAAAAGAGTGTGATGCGCCAGAATCAAAAAGAGTACGAACTGGATGATCAGAAGGATAAACTAAACTCTCAACAGAAATATTTCTACCTCTTTCTTGCAGAGGTGCCATGAGAGCGTGAATCTGTCCTCCAGAAGTGGATCCAGTCCTCTGCCCTTGCCCTTGCCTTTTTGGGCAATCCTTAGCCATATGTCCTATCTCACGGCGTTGAAAGCAACCACCCATCTTCCTCTTATTCTCCCTGCAGTCTTTAGTTAGATGTGCAGGTATGACACAAAATTTACACTTCCTCTTGTCACGGGGTTTGTTATTCTTCCCGCCTTTCTTGGAATTCGTCTTCTTATTCTGCGATCCCTCCACTCTCTTGTCTAGAGGTTCTTCCACCTTTGCCTCTTTCTTGCCATTCTTGTCTTCCTCATGTAACAGTGCCATGTCCACCAGTCTCTCAAAAGTCACACCCATAGGTATATGGGACATAGCAAGGTTGTGCAGTGGCTCATTTAACCCTTTAACAAATCGAAGAGCCTTTTTATGTGAAGTGCTTACTAACTCCAGTCTGAATCTAGCCAGCTGGTTGAATTGGTTGACGTATTCCTTAACCGATAGGTTTCCCTATTTGAGTGCTAACAACTTCTCCATTCGTAGGCTTCGTTCAGCTTGTGAGAGGAACTTCCATTCAAATATCATTCTAAAATCTTCCCAAGTTTCAACCGGTCTCTCAGCATAAATAACTTCCTACCAGTAAAAGCCCTCGTCCTTAAGTAACCATACAGCCAATTGTATCTTCTGCCTATAGTCCACTTCGAAGATAACAAACAAATCTTCTGTTTTCTTGAGCCAGTTTCTTGCTTCCACAAATGACTCATTCCCATTAAAGTTCTTTCCACTCATGGCTCGAAAGTCCCTACATATCTTCAAGAAAGCATTCACATGAGGAGGAGGAGGAGGAACAGCTGCAACTGTGGGAGAAGGAACGTCTGCTGGGCCTGCGTCATTAGCCCTAGCCTCCAAGTACCTTCTGAACCAACCAGGTATCGGTACGCCCTCAGGAAGATTAAGATCCCCAGACATGCTGAAACAAAAATTAAAGGTTCAAAACAAAGGATAGAAGGATAGTGCATATGGCTTTGGGGATTATGCCTTTATAAAAAAACAACACTTTTCTTGAAAATGCTTCTTTAAAATTCTTTTTTTTTGAAAAATAGTTTTCAAAACTTTTATCTGATCTGGTAAACCATTGCTCTGATACCAAGTGAAACACCCCACCTTCGTTAAGGTCACTCACAAAGGGAATGCGTTAACTATGGTGAAGCATTTTAGGTAAAAGACATAGATAATTTACTAGACAGACATATAAGCAGCGGAAAACTGAAATTATTTATTAAATGGCGTGGTTCAGTTAAAACATTACAAGCATTGTCTCAAAACCCAACTTCTAAATTATTACAACAAAATATCTGTCTTGATTTAAATCTCCAAGTACATTAAGAAACAAAAAACAGAAATAAAGAAGCATAAATCCCCAATAAAAGTGTAACAACAGCCATAACCCAAGAAAAGAGAATCCAAGCAATACATCTACTCTCTTCAAGCTTGAAAAGGTCTGCATTAAGCTGAAGTATTCCCTACCTGCCGACCTTGGGGGGGGGGGACGGAAGAAAAGGAGGCGAAATAAAACATTTCAGACATAAGTCTGGTAAGCCCAGTGATTATTCAACATGTAAACAGGTAAAAGGATCATGACATGAGTAAACTAAACATATGACAATACCATAGAAATAAGATAACATAAGATAAGATAAACTGAATGTACTATCGCACTCATTTCTATTTCTCTACACCTACCACGAATGTTTCAACTACCATCATGTGTTCATAACAAAGTGATCCCTTTCTTGATCGGCTTCTACTCGCATGCATTTCTTACTTGTGTCATTCGGCCCCGCCCGATTGTAGATACCTGTGCTGGTCCCACCATAGGGTGTATCAATTCCTATGGTGGCAACCCAACACAAATTCAAGATGCACAATGTATACTACTGATACCCAGTGCCTGTTTTTCCACTTCGAAATACGTGCACGCCCATACTCCATCGGAACTACACTGCTGCACCCCCTACGGCTACTTTGACCGCTTATAATCAACCCTGTAATCGTGCCCCACCCTGCCAAGTTCAGGGTACGATGATACATCTATGTGGGTTACTGCTGAAATGGGTCCTCATTACTAAGGTTTCCTAATCAACATGTTATAACGGATAAGTGTTCTCCATTTTACCTAACCCCACCCAATTGTTTGATTAACATGGTGTATTGGTTAAGTGTTGCCTTAATTAACTTAACCCTACCATTCTTAGCATGCCTGTTCCTTAGCTTTAATTCATTCATTAAAGCACCAACCTCTCACATTAGATATGCATTGTTGCGGTCGTTGGATGTGCCGAGCGGTTCCGGGCAGTCTTACAATGCAACTCAATCTAACCTCGGGTTTTACGGGCTTAATGCGCTAACCTCTCACATTAGATCTGTATTGTTGCGGTCTCTGGATGTGCCGGGCGGTTCCGAGCAATCTTACACCGCAACTCAATTTAACATCGGGTTAGGCAAATTCATCTTTTAATTAATTACATATTTACCATTCATTTTTTTATGTAAATTACCCACAAGTGTTGTCAAATAAAGACATGTCCCATTTACCCTCTAAATTATGTCCAAATTATGCCATTTCATGCTACTAACCATTTACATGATTACGAGCCAATCTACGCCAATAGAATGTAATTTAATATTTTCCCCAATGTCTCCCCCGTTATTCGTTCGCACAATTCACATAGAACGTTAGGCTCACAAATTAGCCTAACTCATAAACAAAATGGGAAAAGAAAAGGGACATGTAACATTCAACAAGCATAAAACAACATAGATCAATATGTGTAATATAAATTCAGCATAGAACGACATAAACTTAATTAAGCATATAAACGTGATCTTGCATTTAAATTAGATCCAATTAACATGCGAACTAGCATAAGTCTAATTGTATAAACATGAACTTATATAGATGTTAAACATGGGTACTAGCTAGGATCTAAACATATAACATGTATGAACATAACTTAGCATGTAACTTACATACATTAAAGAACCGCAAATTTAATACAACATGATAAGTTCAATGGTATCAGTCCCAATAGTCTCATAGGCATGATAGGTTTTACTATGTTAGTCACAACAGTCCAATAGGCATGATAGGTTTTACTATGTCAACCACAACAGTCCAATAGGCATGATAGGTTTCACTATGTCAGTCACAACAATCTAATAGGCATGATAGGTTTTACTATGTCAGTCACAACAATCCAACAAGCATAAGCAATTCGGAATTGACAAAAGGATAAGCACGAATAGACTTAGGCATAGTTCTAGATCCAGTTATTACAGTCATGTTTTCTTATTAGGTGTTCACGTCTAAACAATAACTATATTTACAGAAAAAGGACGGATCTTGATTTCTGGGATCTGATTTCTGAATTTGAAAAGCTATCCTTTGATGTAGACGTTTGATTCTCTAGTTCTTCTAATTGATTCCTAGTTTGAATTTGATTCTATAATTTGGGGTAGATGAATGGAGGCTAGGCCAGTTTGTAGACGAACAACATGACGGCTTCATAGAATAAGTTCTAGGGTTGAGGTTTGTGGTGATTATACAGAAGTCTAGGTTCAATTCTAGCCTTTAGATTAGTCTAGGAGAAATCAGAGCCATCAAACCAAAGAAATGTGTCATCCAGCCAACCGTAGCATGACACATATGCCCTAATACCTCAGAAATCAGTCATTGGCCAATCAGAGAAGGCCACATCAGCACAGGGTTATAAAAATTCGTCATAGGAGCTGGATCTCAAAAGGGATCGACTCCCTACAGGGGGGTCGACACCTATTTCGACTCCCCTATAGGGGGGTCGACACCTATGTCGACTCCCCCTGGGGGGGGGGGGTGTCAACACCCTGAGTGGGAAATTTCCCGCTCAGCCGATTTTGAATTTTGAACTGTTTTTATTATTTATATTTATTTTCTACTTTAACTTGAAATCTTCTGTACTCCATAACTTCTTCATATGGAGTTCGATTCACGCAACTCGGACTCTATCTCATGCAGAATTTCGAGTCGAACGCAATAGGGTAACCCGTTTCCCTTAGTTCCCTCTTTTAAAATTAAGTATTCTTTAATTCATTACTTTAATGTTCACAAAAAATATGGGGTGTTACAATTTTATTGTAAGTTTATACCACTTTACAATTTGATTAAGTACAAATAATTAATTAGTAATATTTTCTCATTGTACAGGGCGAAGTAGATTTGTAAGAGGTTGACAACAGCCTAATTCAGCGTCACTAGAACTCGAAGGTCACTAAGAACGATAGGGAGAAAATGTCAAAGATAAAAAAAGGGAAGAAAATAAAATGAATGAGCGTTGCTTTATGGGAAAAGTGGGTTGACTGTTGGAACATTGAAGAATTCAAGGTAAATCTACCAAATATCTCATTAATTTTTTGGCAACAATTAAATAATGATTCATTTGTAAATTTGCGGGTGGAGTCCACAAGGAACTCAGCAAACAGGAGCAAAAATCCTGTAACTCATCAGGGAGGATCCACGTTTTCAAGCATCACCACGAGGACTTGGTAAATTTATCTGTTATTACATTTGTATATTGATCAGTTTAGTGATTAGTTATGAGGAATTGAATTATCTAAATTATCAATTGTAGGAACGAGCTCATGGACATCCCATGTCCTACATGGACACATTTGCTCCCCATGCATCAAGGCAAGTAGATGAGGATGGCAACATCACATATCAGTGGGGTGATCAGGATAGGGCGACAAGTGCATATGTATGCATATTTTAAATTCTATTACTCACATCGACAAGTTTATAAATTACTAACTATGTAAAATAACACAACATTCTACTATATTTCAACTGTAATGGTTTTTTACAATATAGGCAGAGTTTTAAGAGGCACAGTCTCATGTGCTTGAGGAATACGGTCACGACGAGTTGATATGGAAAGCGGAAGATAGCATTTTGACGCTGTTATGGATCCAAGCAATGGAGTAGACGTTATGACAACGAGAACCAGATGATAATTAATTCTTTTGCATATATACAACAAATTAGTGTGTAGATATTTAGTATTATGGTATTTTATACGCTGGACACCCAACTAGAAATAAAGTGATAAGATTTATACATGATTGTAATAAGTCAACACTTGACACGAGATTCAAATTTTGATACAATTTTGCATGTGCTATTTTTCATGTACTGACAACCCTTTTGCTATTCATTTTATATAGCTCAAAAAGTCCAGAACAAAGCTGAAATCAAAGTTCTTAGAAAAACGATTGAGCAGCTGCAGGAGCAGAATCGTCCTAAAAATATACAGATGGAGCAGCTGAATCAAAAGCTAGCGGAGTATGTGCAGCAACATGGTTTCTTTCCTTCGTCGTCCGATGCTTTTAGAAATGACGAATATGTTTGTGGTACGTCTTTTTGTTTGTTTATGCACGATGTTTATACTAACTTAAAGATGGTGAGGATTGTATTTTGATGTTGTATATGTTGGTTTGGAGGGGGTGAGGTTGATATTTTGGATATATTTCAATGGTATGTACTTGGTTTGTTGACATGTGACGTTGATGAGTTGGTTTTTGATGTTTGGATGGTTCAGTTTGTCTATATTGGTGTTTATTTGATTAATGTTGGTTGTTTATATTGTTATTAATATATTTTTCTTATATATGTGTGGAATGGATTGGAAATGGAAAGGAAATTGAATGAATTGAAAATGGTGTGGCTGGAAGGTTAAGAGGCTTGCTATTACAATGGTTAGAAACAGTTTCCAACGGCTTATTGGTCTTGTATTTCTAACGGTTTACAAGAACTCTAAACCATTATAGGCCATTGGAAATACATTGTTGGATCTGTTGAAAATCGTTAAAATCCGTTCACTATATTTCAATGGCTTCTAACGGCCGCCAATGGCTCCGAGCCGTTGGAATTGCCACATATTGTCGTGTAGTGGCAGTACACGATACAAGTGGTAGATTATTGAATAGTTTCAAATTTAAAATTTTAATAATACTTTCAGATAATATCTATATGCATCATTCAATATAAAAAAAACTTGAAATGTAACTTTTTACAAGCAATAATAACATTCATCAATATTAAGGACTGCTCATGAGTACACATACGTTCATTAAAATTTCACTTCTAAATTTTTACGTGTTAAAGGGAGAAGAAGATGAAGTACGAGTCTAGCAGGGGTGAACCACATTATTGCTGAGAGGGCCACATGACCTCTTCAGAAAATGCACAATCAATATATATATATATAACTAGAAAATTATCTAATGGTTTTCCAACTTCAATGGCGATTCTACCCACGTAACAAACTCTCATATTCCTCACTTAGGATTTACTTTTTCTTCCTCAACTAACCTTCTTCTTCATCGACATTTGCTAATCCCCCTCCATATACAACTTCAAATCCTACTAACAACAAAAAACAGGTACCATCTGGATTGGTTAGCCGAAGTCTGTTATTCTTCAAACCATTTCAGAATATATTTTTATTCTAGAAATTTTTTTAATCAATCGGAAAAGGCTTGGAATGAATACTATTGATCTTATTCCGATTCATTTTAAACTTTCATTATTAAGCTAAAGGAATATATTAAAAAAGTGTGGAAGCCTTATAGGAATTTTAATGTTCATATTTCTCCTCATTATAACTTTGCTATTCAGTTTGATAATCTGGGTGATTATTCTTGCATTTTAGAAGGTTCGACTTATTCTTATTTTGATCGGCTTTTGTTGGTGAAAGCTTGGTTTCAAGTTTATGATTTAAATAATAAACAGAGTGATATTGTTTAGATCTGGGTGAGACTTCATGGAATACCTAAGGAACTTTGGATAAAAGAAGTTATTCAGATGGTAGCTAGTTTTATTTCTAATCCGTTGATCATTGATGAAAAACAGCAAAAAAGAGATTTATAAAATATGCGAGAGTGCAAATATCTATTGATACTCAAACAGATCTAAAAACTGAAATTCCTACTCTATTATATAATGGATAGAAAGTTGAAATCTCAGTTGAATATGAGTTTATGCCTTTGAAATGTATTAAGTGCAGGTTGTTTGGTCATGATGATAATGCACGTGAAGTAACAAATGATCCTTGCTGGATTCATATTGAAAATCCAAACGAGACAAATGAACTTAATCTTGAAATGCAAGCATCTGAATTAGCATCACCAAAGTAACCAGAATTAGCCTCAGAAATTGTGGATGATCTTGATTTCTTAACTCTAAACATTCTAAAGATTTTACGTTAGATGATTTAGGTTGTTTAGTTAATTCTATTGAAGAAGGTGATAATTAGAAGGATCCTGCGAAAGGAAATCAGGTTGATGCATCTAGTTTTATTGACAGAAATACAGGTTATATGCAAAGTAATAAAACTATAGTTGATAATTTTGCTTTATCTGCTCCTTCAAAAAGGATTTTGAGGAGCTCTACAACTATTAAATGAAAATAGTTTAATAAAATTGTTACGACCAAAAATTAACAATGAAATAGGCTAACAGTGAAGGGGTATCGGATGACCGCAAGCACATAGGAATCCTTTAGAAAGAAAAATCAAACACTAAAAGGAGTCAAAAATGGGGAGAAATGGTCTGAAAGCCGCATCAACCGAGACCTTCCAAGGAGAAAGGACATAAAAGCTAAGAGTCTAGCCGGTGGGATATATCTGACTAGGTTAGACAGACAGAATCCTTCCAATAATGTCAAACCGGTGGGAGCTCTACAGCGAAAGGCAACCCAGATCAGAAACCAAGAAAGATAAAAGCAAGAGCTCCGTCATTTGAGACCCGAAAGGGCCTTCGATATTAACCTGCTTAATACCGATACGTCAGGAGGCTAAAACACCAAGAGCATCAAGCCAGAAGCACATGAGGATTATCTGGAACTAGTTTCTAAAACATCTACTACATGAACACCAAAAGGTCACATTGATAAACATCAAATAGATCGCTAAGAGCCACCTTCTAAAGAATCAGGCTATACCTGGAAATCCCACCAAAAAGAAGATCGAAACCCCGGAAGGGATACAAGCTATCCACACTAGTCTACTTAGCACAGACACCGACAGTGATTCCGAACCGGCAGCTATCCACATACATACTGAGGACAGGCTCCTCTAAGTATTCATGGGAAACCGGAGGCCTATATCCGAAGTTCTATAACCAAAAGCTTATAGCTAGAGACTCGTAAAACCTTCCCAAGAGAAACTGTAACAACAAACTCATTCCAATCTCAGAGAAGCTCCCGACTAGCTGAGACCTTCACCACGGAAGCTGATATTAACACGACAAAGCGGCCGGAAGCAAAAACATTCGGAACCCAAAAGAAAAGCGGCTGACAATGGCCTTTGTTGGTCCAGCGGCCCAATAGCAGAAGGGGTTCCAAATCCTCTATAAATAAGATCCCAGGGGTCACACTGAGAGAGGACTCTCATTTTTTCTAATTCTTAGAC
Source organism: Allium sativum (assembly GCA_030737875.1). Classification (NCBI taxonomy): domain Eukaryota; kingdom Viridiplantae; phylum Streptophyta; class Magnoliopsida; order Asparagales; family Amaryllidaceae; genus Allium; species Allium sativum. Next base: position 184,080,803 of record CM060925.1, on the reverse strand, counting down.
TTTTTCCTCTCCAATACGAAGATTAGTTGGAGAACCTCTTCTACTTTACTCATGTACTCTCAATTAAAAGATGAATAAAGAGCAAGTCTATACTTGGAATACTCTCCTGTGAGTTCGTTATATTATTTCTAGTTATTATTGTTATGATTTACTATTTGTTTCCTATATACATACAGATTCTTGTTCGAGCTTTCTTGTAGATTGGATGTAACACCCATTTTCATAGGTTTAAACCCACACTATGGGTATTGAGTGATTTTACTCCTTAAAGCCCTGATTCCCAGAAATGGTGATCTAACCCGAGCTCGTAAAGGTTGACGACCTATTTTTTCCTTAGACCCATTCCCATTGACCTCTCTCCGATGTTGACGAAAAAATCGTTAACATATTGGCACTATAAGGAGGGCCTGAACCTCCGATCCCTTGGTTTACCCTACCACATATCTACGAGTGCTATTCCATCCCAGATTGGACTAACGCTTTGAAGAAGCGAAGTTATGGGTAAGAGGTCTTGGCATATGCCTCCATAATCTGAAGGGATATGCCAAAAATCAGCGACCCTGGAGTGACAGAAAAGCAAAGATTAAGAGAAAGAGCCTTGTATTATAAAGCGGAAAAGAAAAAGAAAACCACACGCATACGACACTTGGGATAATAGCCTTTCCTACATTGGACAAACCATAACACCTCCTCCAAGTGATTCTACATCAGAGAATACTAGTGTTCTCTCTCATCTGAAGAAAGCCCTCTACAAGCGGATCAGAGGAGTGACATTTGAAAAAGAAATAATGAGTGATCTTGACCACTTCACCCATAAATGATCTGAAAGGATAGCATCTCAATCTCAGTGTTCTTTGGGAAGTAGGAACAGAGATATAGAAAAAACAACATGGTTGGACCGTAAGGGGATTAAGTCCTAGCAACAAGGAAAGAAGTTCACGACAAGACTATTCAAGAAATATTACATTACCACCTCGATGGAGAACATCTATTTCCTAACTAAACATGAACTTGACTACGGGCCGTCCACAAAGAATAAGCCCAAATGCGAACGGAAGACAGGAGGACCCTATTGTCATTACCACATGCGAAATGGACATGACACCAATAGCTGTAGAATCCTTGAGGAAAGGATCATCAAATTCATTAGTCAGAGCCAATCACGAGAGTTTATAGCAAGATCTGTTTAGGTTCAGTAAAAATCCTTAGGAAAAGTATTAGAAAAAACGACTAAGTTTTTGAAAAACACTCCATTCGAAGCTTAAAGAAACCCAAAAGTGGTCAAACCATAAATGGATTAAATCCCTTGTCACCACCAAAGTGGTCAGGCAAGGTATCCCCCAGAGAGGGATGGTGTGTTAGTCTTTCTCCATGCTCAAATCATAGGGGAATAGGTTAAAGCATCAAAAGCATAAGCCTCCGTTTCACACCATAAATGGTCGTGGCGGTGCATCTAACATTAGCACGCCCGACCTCTGCTCGCAGAAGAGTATGTTGTGCCTCTGCTAGAACTAAGAACATCCTACCTCTGCTCGTAGAAGAGCACGTCCTACCTCTGCGTATGTTCCGCATTACCCATAGAAGGGAATGCCAATCCCTATCACCACCTACGATGGTTAGGATAGGGCACTCCTGGGAGGGGGGGTGGCATATAAGCCTCTTTTAGTACCAACGATGGTCAATATAAAGCGTCAAAAGAGTAAACCTTTGTTATGTGCCTACAATGTCCCCGTCTATGTTTCTAAGACCTTATCACTACTTGCTATGGTTAGGATAAGGCGTCTCCAGGAGGAAGGACGAGATAGTTCTTGGGACCTGCTTGTGGATAAGCTAGCAAAGCACATCGGACGCACAGGCCCAGAGAGTGGCCAAAAAAGCATGTACATCCTCTGCTTTGACATCGTAAGCCCAGAGAGTGGCTCAGGAGGCACGTATAATCTCTTCTTCACAAATCGAATCCGAGGAGGATACCAAAAATTAACGCCAGAAGGGGTCTCCGGTCTTCAATCTTTGATTGCCCGAGTAAGAGCTGTTTCTGGATTTCTATTTAATACTGGAAGGGGGTCCCCAGTCTTCAATCTTTAATTGCCCGAGTAAGAGTTGTTTCGGGACTTCTATTTAATACCAAAAAGGGATTCCCGGTCTTCGGTCTTTAGTCGCCCGAATAAGGGTTGTTTTGAGGCTTCTATCCCATACCGGAAGAGGAGTTCCGATCATCAATCCATAAATCACCCGAACAACGAATGGTTAGAGACTTCTACTAATGCCGAAAGGTAGTCTCTGGACACAATCTTTACTGCCTAAATCTGGGTCAATTCAGTTCCTCACAAACATTGGAAGAAGCAACCTAGCCTCATCTCAACGCCAAGCCCAGGTACCAGTCATAACCGGATGTGCAATTTTGATTTCGTCATAAAGCATCCAGATCTAGACTGGTTCAAGTTTTCAGAAATGAACAAGAAATAGTTAGTCATACCTCTCCCCAACTCTGATCTGGCTTGGAAGCATATATCAACCAACATATGGTGCAAACCTATGGCCCTCTCGCTCGCTCAGGAATGTATCTTTAATTTATGCATACATCTATCCATTAGTCGAATATATCGAATGTTTGCTCTAACACGCGAAACACAAATAAAACACTATAGGCATTTCATATCTAATGTACCTTAATACTATCAACCCTACCGAGAATACATGACGCTCTACTAAAGTCTATAAGACATATTCTTAACGAAGTGCGCCGGAGATGTGCATCCTGTTATGACGTCACCATGGCTAAAGAAAATCGTTCACGCTTAAATGCGTGGTCATGTGTTAAGTAATGCTTCTGTTCACAAACATTGTCACTATGGAATATTACATTCAACTGACAAAATACTGAATACTTCATATCTTGCACAATCATTTACAAGGAAGTTTGTAAGATAAAAAGCTTATAGGATAAATACATCTTCAAAAAGAAAACAATACCCATATCTCGGTACCGAAACTCCTGTATGAGCAACAGTCTAATTTTAAATGAATTGTTTCTTATTCGTGGGACAAGGAGGAAGTCGTAGAATGATGAATTGCAATGCATAAAAGTCCTTTTTGTATCTTTTCTGTACACACCACGTAGGTCATCCGAGGGTTTAGGTTGCCACTTTAGGGCTCGGTTGAAAGCCTTACCCATTTCGCAAATATTTTTGTTTTCCTTCTCCAAGTCAAAAGCATCTTTATGTACTGACTGTCTCTCCTTTTGTAATCACTTAACTCTGGAGGTATAAAAATCATTAGGACGGAAATTGTCCTCAACGATTTTCCTAGCATAGAAACCTTTCATGTTGACCTTAACCTGTCTATGCCACCTAGCGGCAAGGTAATGATCCATCCCAAAGGGAAAGTTCTCAAGCCCGGAAGATTCGGACCTCCTCGAAACCCGCAAAGCACCTGGAGCGGAAGTTTCAAGGGTATATCCAAAGATAGATTCCCATTCTCTACATTTTGTTAATACACCATCACATCTTGCCTCTAAGCCAATACCTTGACGTTGGAGTTCATCCTTTTCTCCATCAAAATCGATAGAAGAATTTGTCTGTATATCCCTCTTCACTTCGAGAATGTCTTTGTCCTTTTGCTTTATTTGAGCCTCCAATATACCTATTTGCTCCTTCAAACGTTGTACAAATGGCTCCCCAGGTGGGTCAAACATATCGTTAATATCGCTAAAAAGGTTTCGCGGAAAATCTCTAGGGCATAGAGTAATTTGAACCCCCTCGTCAATAAAGCAGGAAGTGCCTTCAAGCAAACATTCCTATTCTTGTAAACAACTAGGCTAATACTTATATGATAAAAAACGAATATCAAAATTTAAACCACAGAACGACCTACGAAAGAAAGGAAATAAACACAAGCACAATTCATATCCATACAAATTGACATCAACGAAGGATGTAACAAGTTAATTGTTCTCTCTAATACACTTCTCCTCCATATTACATACTAATTTAGCATAGTGGGCCCTAAGATTCTTTAATATCACCTCTTTGTCATTCTCCGAGAAATTGAAAGATAGCTGAGGGTACTTCCTATAAATATGCATGAGCTCTTTCAAAAAATGTTCTCCGCCGGATTTATAAGAATGTTTTGTCAGGAATTCCCTCCTTAACCTGGAGAGGGAGCACAGACCATCCTTGGAAAATAGAATCATTAAGGGAAATAGAATCATCATCATCGTACGAATGATTCATTAAGGTTCGAGGCCCACAAGTAGTGAAGAAATTCAAGGATTGAAGGTTCATACCTGAAGGATAGGAGAAACCGCACATGTTTTCTGATCTTGCTCATTAGGTCCTGGTAAATCAACCTTTTCAGCAAACTCGCCATCTCCGTGTAGAGTAACTAAAAATGGGATTAATTTGCATTTGAGAAGCCCATAGTAAACCATAAACACAGAGAACATACCTTCCTCCCTGCCATTCTTGTCATGCCCACATTGAGAGTAAAATTCATTATGGCGACCGCCTATGTCGTCACTACCAATAAGTGAAGTAGATTCCTTACCATTTCCGAGTGCCAGATAATCAGGAAACCCCTCAACAAATAAAAGATCCTCAACCCTCTCCTTGCTCCCTTTGGGGATTTTGAAATCTTGCTCGAACATCCTAAATTTCCCCAAGACCCTACTTTGAAGAGATGGTGAGAGAGAAGGAAAACCCATATCCGGAAACTTGCCACAGTTATCATGATGAACCAAAGAGAGAGCCTTTTCTTAATATTCGGTCACTATATTTGGTAGATGTACCTTCAGAAACGAGGAAATTATGTCCTAGGTTTCATAAATTATCTGTTTAGCATTGCAAAGGGTTGCCTCCTTTACTCTCAATTCCCTTGCTTGCTCTACGACATGTCGAACAGCTCGCGCCTAAGAGTCGAAACTTTGGCGGCCAGGATCCGGTTGCTAGTCTTTTCCCTCTCAAGAAACACTCTCAACTGACTGCAAGCTTCCTCATTTTGGCTCTTTGCTAAAACTAAATCTAGCACGGACTTCTTGTAACACCCCGTAATTTTAACAATACTAAAAGTGGATAAATTAAAATAATAATTAATTTAATATTCAGAATTAATGGAAATGGACTATGCCATTGCGACCGTCTTGAAATTCTGTTCAAGAGAGACATTTGGTTTGCGTAAAACCGACATCTTGTGAAGAAGTTATCAGGGTTTGAAGTTTGTATATGCACAAGAGAATTATATATATAATTAAATCAGAAATCTGAAAAACTATCCAAAAATAAAAGAAAAGAGGGGACAACCTTCCCGCCCCAGGGGAGTCAACCCCTTGGCGGGTGTCGACCCCGGGGTCGACCCCTTAAGGGGGTGTCGACGCATGGGTCGACCCCCCTAGGGCTGAGGTGGCAGTCAAATTCTGGGGGCTGACAGCTATATATATGTCTTCATTTTTTGGTTTTCTCACACTGAAAATCAGTGGAGGCCTATGTGTTGTTGGTGCCTGGATTGAGCCAAAACTCTTTCTTCTTCTGGAATCAAATTGAGAGATTCAAGTGTAGATCTGGATTCATCAACTGCTTTTCTCCTTCTATTTCTTTAGATACTAACACTATGAGTTTAAAGTTTCTTTTAGGTTTAAATGAATAAATAGTAAACATAATAGGCTATACTTTGGATATGTGCATTTTAATCCCTGAATCATATCGGATCTATTGTAATTTGTGTACCTATGACATTCTGAATTATCTACGACTTGGATCTCAGCCTTTATCATGTTAGATCTACTTTTGATTATGGATCTAATTTATTATATAGATTACCTTGAACCTATCATGTTGTGGTTAATTTGGATCTGCCATAGTTAGACATTTAAATCCTAATTTAGATCTAATCATGCGTATTATAAAACCCCTACTATGTTAGAACCTGTTTTATTATCAGAAGTTCACCAATCAATGCTTATATGTCCACTTTATCATAATGCCATCATATGCTTATGTCAATTCTATTAGAATAATCATCTCTTTCATATTCCCTTCACCCTTTCCCTTTTATTTTATATAGCCAGGCTATTTTCGAGCCTAGGCATGACGCTAAATTATGTGATTATGTTACTTTGGGAACGAAGGGAAAAACATTGAAATTGGGCATGTCTTGTGAATTGGGAATTTGAGCATAACTGGTAAAAAGGTGAAAATTGGCATAATTTGAATAATGTATATGAACTTGGGCATATAATTCACTCTGAACATATTTGGGGAAAAGGGGCATGAAACCTATAACCTATAACGACATATGTAAAATTGGCTAATAATGAAATGCCTAGGATTACTGTAATTAGAAATTGTAATTGTGCTTAGACACGAGGTTAGATTACGCTTGTGGTGGAAGTCTGCCCAGACCCGCCGGGCAATCCAACGACCACAAGTGGTGAATCTAATGTGGGAGGTCAAGGTGCACAAATACGAGACGTGCTAAGACACGAGGTTAAGCCTGATTTGTGGAATAAGTCTGCCCGGACCCGCCCGACATGTCCAACATCCACAAATGGTAGGCTTAATGTGGGAGGTCTAGCATACTATAACCATAATTGAAAATATGGTAATAAACCTTGAATGCTTAACCTAGTTGAACCCATAGGGAATTGCATGAATATAAACTTAAGTTGGGGTTAAGTAAACCTAATTGAAAAGTGTGTGGGTTGAGTAAATCTGAAGGGGTGGGTAATATTTACATATGGGCCCACAAACTTAACCTGATAGGATTATATAATTAAAGACACCAAGTGGTAAAGTAACAGATGGAAATATTAGAGTTATGTAATTAAAGACACCTTTTTAGGGTAAGCATAACTTACATAAATGATAGAGTTGTGTATTAAAGACACCTAGTGGTGTACATAACCGATGGAAATCCTAGTGGGGATACTAGAAAAGGGGGAGAGCTTGTTTCATATTGTGTGGGATCCATTTCAGTCGGTAAACCTTTATAGGTATCAAACAAGCACTCCGAACTAGGTCGGAGATGGGGCACGCTTACTGGGCTGAATGTAAGAGATCCAAACGAGGAGGATGGTGTGGGCGGTGCAAACCGACTGGGGACATGTGCATGCATGGGTCGAGTAGAGGGTGCTAAGACAACCATGACACCTGTAGATATGGTTGTCCATATCAATGAAGGGTTACCACTATAGGATGTGATACATCCTATGATAGGGCCGACATAGAGTATCTACGCCGAGTAGGGAGCCAATCAATTAGGGTAGTAGTTAGGGTACATCTGGATGTATGCCTAAGTCTACCATCTTATAGTAGTTGGGATCATCTCATTCTAGTTATACTAGTATTAATGCAGAGAATCATATAATCTTTAGTGAAACATATACGCTCTATCATGTTTACCTTGTCATGCCTACCTTATATGTTGTTCTCTCTCTTATCCAATTTATATGCCTATCATGTTGCTTTTACTTATTTACTTGCTAAAAGTAACTGGACTTGCCAGACTTTATGTCTAGCCCTTTTTGTTTCCTCTTCTTTCTATCGTCCTCCCCCTCAGGTTCTCAGTGTGGGAATACTCAAGCTTGACCGTGATTCTTCTTTCATTTTGCTGGCGCTGCTTAGATATATGGCTCAAGCTCATATCCTTCTGACTATGGCCTTTTTTTTTTGGGGGAATTTTGCTTTTTTTATGTACTTTGATGTTTTAAAGTACAAGACATTTGTTTTTACGATGTAACGGTTTTTGACATGTGATGTTTTTGAACCACGATGCTTTATGATTAATAATGTTTTTAATTCCACTGTCATTTTATATATGTGATGTAATATTTCTGTTTCTGTTTACCTATAATGCTTCATTAAACTTAACGCATTCCCTTTGTGAGTGACATAAACGGACTGGGGTGTCACACTTGGTATCAGAGCCGAAGGTTACCAGATTAGATAAAAGTTTTTGAAAACTATTTTCAAAATGGTTTTAACAGAATGCATTTTTCAAAAAGAAAAGTCTGTTTTGAAAAACATATTCCCCAAAGCCATATGTAATAACTTTCGATCCTTTGTCTAAATCTCTTCCCTTTTCGTTTCAGCATGTCTGGGGAACCTAACATTCTAGAGGGCATTACGATATCTGGCTGGATCAATAGGTATCTAGAGGCTACGGCGCCTGTCAAAGGCCAAAGAAACGTTCCTCCCCCAGCTGCACTCGTCGTTCCTCCTCCTCCTTCTCCAGGAGCGGATATTTTCGCTAAGATCTGCAAGATTTCTATGCCATGGAAGGGAAGCCATTCCGTGGAACCGAAACATTCAAAGAGGCAAGGAATTGGCTCAAGGAGACCAAGGACTTGTTCGTAATTTTTGCAGTTGAAGATCGAAGGAAGATTCAGTTAGCTGCCAGGATACTGAAAGATGAAGCTTCGTTCTGGTGGGAAGTAACCCAACCTCGACTTCCGGTGGAAAGATGGGATGATTTTAGGCAGAGGTTTGAAACGAAGTTTCTTTCCCAAGTTGGCAAAAGCATGCAAATGGAGAGGTTCTTGGCACTCAAACAAGGAAACATGACAATTAAAGAATATGTGAACAAATTCAACCAGTTAACAAGATTTGGATTGGAATTGGAAGGTACTCTGCAAAAGAAAGCTTTGCGTTTTGCTAAAGGGCTGAATGAACTCCTTCATGGGTTAGCTATGTCCCACATTCCAGTGGGAGCTACTTTTGAAAGGCTTGTTGATATGGCCCTGATGCATGAGGAAGACAAGGGAGAAAACAAGGAAGTAAAAGCTGAGGAAACAACGCAAAACAAGAAGGTATGGCCTAAGAAAGGATAGCTGCAACAACAACAACAACAAAAGAAAGGCGGAAAGAATGACAAGGCTAAGGATAAGACGAAATGTCACAGTTGTGGACGAGAAGGTCAATTGGTCAAGGACTGCAAAGGAAGGAAGAATACTTTCTTCAATTGTGGAGAGGTCGGACACTTTGCTAGGGAATGACCGAAGAAATAAGGACCACATGGGCAAGGTCAAAGGGCAAGAGCTTCTGGAGGGCAGGTACATGCGCCCGCGATCAGTGCTCCAGATAGAGGTAGGAAAATTTCCGAGGAAGGTTTGATTTCTGTTTCCAATCACCCTATTAGAACTCTTTTTGATTCTGGCGCTTCACATTCATTTATATCTAGTTCTGTGGTTGAATCTCTGCACTTAAATACTAGTATGGTAGTGGATCCCGTTATTATATCAAACCCCATTGGTGGTTCGTCTCATTTGTCTATGATTTGTCGGGGTTTGATAATATCTATCTTAGGCGTCGAATTTGAGTGCAGCGTGTATGTGCTCGGGTTTATGGGCTATGGGTTGTATCTAGGAATGGATTGGCTAACCATGTATGGTTCCATTCTAGATTGTGAGAGGAGGGTCATTAGGCTTCTGACCTATCATGGGAGGACCCTCGAGATTTCTTGTGACCCGCAAGGGTCTGTCATGATTAATTTCCTAGAGTCTCTTGATGCATCTATTGATGATCTGCAATCTTTTCCAGTAGTCCGAGAGTATTCTGATGTCTTTGATGAGGTTCGGGGTTTACCCCAATGTGCAAGATGGATTTTTGCATATATTTGGTAGATAATGCAAAGCCAGTTGCATTACCTGTGTGCCATATGGCTCCAAGGAAAAGGAGGGAGCTTAGCAAGCAAGTAGGGGAGCTACTTGAGAAAGGGTTTATCAAGCGAAGTATATCTGAATGGGGTGCTCCAGTGATATTCACAACTAAGGCGGATTGTTCTCTTCGCTTGTGCGTAGACTATAGAGAGTTGAATAAGCTCACCAAGAAGAGTATGCACCCACTTCCGAGGATAAATGACTTGTTCGACCAGCTTGTTGGTGCCTCAGTATTTTCTCAGTTATACTTGGCCACGGGGTTTCATCAGTTGAGAGTGGCTGAGGACAGTGTAGATAAGACCGTTTTTAGGACTCCAGATGGTTTCTTTGTATGGCTCGTAATGCCTTTTGGGTTGACGAATGCACTCGCCTATTTTGCTGATGTGATGAGTAGGGTGTTTCAAGAGTTTCTAAATAAATTTGTCATGGTCTTTGTTGATGATATCTTGATCTTCTCAAAGAGCGAAGAAGAGCATGCCCAACATTTGAGGGAAAATTTAAAATTCTCTGTACGCATCAGCTTATGGAAAAATTCTCCAAATGCCATTTTTGGAGAAAGGAGATGAGAATCCTAGGGCATGTGGTTTCTAAAGAGGGGATAGCAGTAAATCCCATATAGGTGGTTGCAGTTCCGGACTGGCAGATTCCAAAGAATGCAATGGACGTGAAAAGCTTTTTGGGGTTAGCAGGCTATTATAGGAAGTCCATTAAGGACTTCACAAAGATATCAGCCCCAATCACCTAGCTAACAATGAAGAACTTGGCATTTTCGTGGGATATAGATTGTGATGTTGCTTTCCAACGACTGAAGAGGGCTCTAATGACAACCCCAGTCTTGATCTTGCCTGAAGGAAACAAAGTGTTTATAGTTTACACTGATGCATGTGGTATAGGGCTTGGTGTGGTTCTGATGCAAGAAGGAGGGGTAGTATGTTATGGAGGAAGACAGCTAAGAGTCCATGTGAAGAACTACCCAACCCATGATTTAGAGCTAGCTGCCATAGTATTTTCGCTTAAGATGTGGAGTCATTATTTTCTTGGAGAAAAATTTGAGTTGTACAACGATCATAAATCTCTCAAGTATTTGTTCTTGTGGAAGGATCTTAATTTAAGGAAACAAAGGTGGATGGAGTTCCTAGCTTCTTATGGTTTCGAGATTGCTTATATGCCTTGCAAGGGTAACACGGTGGCAGACGCACTGAGTAGGTAGAGGATGACTTAAGTCCTCTATTTGTGGAAAGGAATAGCTTGGAGTTCATATTGACTTTTGATTTTAGACACTTCAACGAGTTATTGCCGGGTTTGTTTGCATCACTAGAGGCACGACCTGCTCCTATGGACCAGATAGGTACTTCGCAGCGAGATGATCTATAGATTTCAGACATCTTGAACTGGCTCGGTAAAGGGGAGACTTCTAGTCACCTCAATATATATTCCATTGACGATAAAGGATGGTTATGACGAGATGGAACACTTTGTGTTCCTCAAACTGGAAGTTTGTTAAAGGTAGTCCTAGAGGAAGCCCATCATTGTAAGATGACTATTCATCCAGGTGGAGATAAGATGCATAGGGACATGAAGAGAGCTTTCTTTTGGGCTAGGATGAAGAAAGATGTGGAAGAGTTTTTTTCTCAATGTTTAGTTTGTCAGCAAGTCAAAGCTGAGCAAAAGAAGCCCGATGATTTACTTCATCCTTTGGAGGTTCCACAGGGAGAGCATCTCTATGGATTTCATAGATGGTTTGCCCAGATCAAAGAAAGGCAATACCAGTATTTGGGTGGTAGTAGATAGACTTACTAAGAGCGCCCATTTCACTCCTATTAAGAGTAAAAGGACAACAACATGGTTGGCAGCAATATATGTTCGAGAGATAGTCCGTCTTCATGGAGTACCTTCCAGTATCGTAAGCGATCGTGAGAAAAGTTTGCAAGAAGCGTTAGGTACACAGTTACGTTTGAGCACCTCTTATCATCCTCAGACCATTGGCCAGATGGAGAGTGTAAACAGAGTTCTAAAAGATCTTTTTGAGGTTGTGTATCCTAAACTTTGAAGGGACTTGGGAAGAGCATCTTCCTTTATTAGAGTTCGCATATAACAACAGTTATTGAGCTATCATTGGCATGGAACACTTTAAAGCATTATACGATGACCCTGTAGGTCACCAATGTGTTGGTGGGAATCCACAGAAAGGCTATTGCTTGGACTAGATATGGTTAGAGAAACGTCCGAGAAGATTGATCTTATTAGACATGACGAATGAAGACCGCTCAAGATAGGTAGAAAACCTGTGCAAATAAGAGAAGGACTGATATTGAATTGGAAGTAGGAGATATGATTTACATTAAAGTGTTACCTTTGAGGAATGTGGTTCGCTTCGGATCTGTAGGGAAGTTGGCACCAAGATTCGTAGGGTTATTTCCCATAACAGAGAGGATTGGCCAAATGGCCTATAGAGTAAAGCTGCCAGAGAGACTATCCGTCGTTCATGATGTTTTCCATGTTTCTCATTTGCGGAAATGCTTGCATGATACAGCAGAAATAGTTGAACCAAGTATATTGGAAGAAGTAGAGGTGGAATGGGAGGCGACAGTTAGACGAGTTCCTTCCCGTATTCTTGGATTAGAAGTTAAGAAGCTACGCAATAAAGGAATCAAGTTGGTGAAGGTTCAGTGGGGAGATAACCCATAGGATGCAACTTGGGAGACCGAAGACAAGATTCTTGCTTCCTATCCTTTTCTTTTCGAGGGTATGATCTTAACTTCCTTTTCCAAAGCTTTTATTTATTCTTGTTTCTATCATTTAAGTATGTCCTATCTATAGAATCTTCGTCCTTTAGGTATGAATCCCATGGATGTAAACATGTGTTTGAGACATGTTATGTTTAGTGGATGCAAGTGGATGCAAATGTTTGCTAGTGGTTGCTTGTGGATGCATATACACACACCTTAGGCATTAGATCGGCTCAATCACTCTCATATTGCATATGGATGAGTGTGCATTTTCTTTTCTTTTTATGGATGAAATTAGGTCTATCATCATATGGATATTGCATTTGGATGGATGATTATGCACATATATTGAACTTACAAGTTATAATAGGATTGTTGCATACATGTCGGATTCATGGCACTAACATACATTGCATTAAGGAAGTTGATTGGGTCAGTAGACCATCTGATCTTTGCATTAGTATTGGACATATACACACACACCTTTGCATATGTTCATATAAGCATTAGAAGCCTTTAAGGATAATGGATGCCTGTGATTGGTGGATGAGTAGATGTATGTGGATGGCAGGATATACATTCTTCTTAACTTGGAGATTTTAGGGACGAAATCCTTTGAGTAGGGGAGAATGTAACACCCCGTAATTTTAACAATATTGAAAGAGGATAAATTAAAATAATAATTAATTTAATATTCATAATTAAGGGAAGCGGAGTGCGCCATTGAGTCCGTCTTGAAATTCTGGTCAAGACAGACATTTGGTTTGCATAAAACCGACATCGTTTGAAGAAGTTATGAGGGTTTGAAGTTTGGGGGATGTCGATCTTCCCGCCCCAGGGGAGTCGACCACTTTGGGGGATGTCGATCCCTTGGGGAGGTGTCGACCCCGGAGTCGACCCCCATGGGTCGACTCCCTTTGGGATGAGGTGGCAGTCGAATTATGGGTGCTGGTTGCTATATATACGACTTAATTTTCTGGTTTTCTCACACTGGAAAACAATGGCGGCCTAAGTGCTGTTGGTGCCCGGACTGAATCAAAACTTTTTCTTCTTCCGCAATCAAATTTAGAGATTCAAGTGTAGATCTGAGATTCATCAACTGCTTTTCTCCTTTTATTTCCTTAGATCCTAACACTATGAGTTTCAAGTTGCTTTTAGGTTTAAATGAAAAAACAATAAACATGATAGAACTATAATTTAGATCTATGAATGTTAATCCCTGAATCATGTCGGATCTATTGTAATTTGTGAACCCATGATATTCTGAATTATCTATGACTTAGATCTCAGCCTTTATCATGTCAGATCTCCCCCACTTAAAATCTTTTCGTCCTCGAAAAGGAACAGAGCTGAAAGTTGTTTTACTAGTCAACTCAACTTTCATTCTAGCATTAATTCTTCAACTTTTCAGTTTCTAAGAATTTTCCAATTCTTCAAAAATTTGGCTAACACCCTAAATTTTCGAATTTTTTTGCCATAACCTCCTTTGTACGGGGAGCACCGGGAAAATCCCCGAACCGCCACATAGGCCCTCTCAACTCAAAAAGAAAAAGAAAAAGCCAATCGGCTCAAAAAACCATCCAAACCCAATAAATTAGTAAACATGTACATATTTGTCGTGCATACAATTTATTTCTCTGCTTAGCTTCCCTGCTATGACTTGTTCAATGTATATACATGTATATGCATGCAATTGCAATCAATTTTTAAGTTAGTTCAACATTTGATTCAATTTGGCTTAATGGTTCAAAATTTTACTAAATCAACCAATAATCAAACAACACAACCAGCCATCAATTAGTCGATTATCTTTTCAAACACATAACTTTAGATATATATACAAAAATCATGTTTTTGATGCCAATTCACAACAATAAACCCTATCTAATTTTGGTTCTCACACTAGTCAATTGGAATTATATAGATATCCCACTTTCGAAACTCGAACATAAATACTGATGATGCAGCTGTTATCATCAGGATCATCCCCGGACAACTAGAGCGTGATTCTATATCTCTCCGGTATATTATAACTTCGTATACACATGGATCAGACGTATGCAAAAAATTTATATACTCAATAGTCCAAATTCAATATAAAATAAATATAGTCAAATACGTATAATAAAGTTTAAAATTTCAAAACAAAAGTGGTTTTCATTTTCATTTTAAAAATAACACCCTTTGGACTCATTCTAGGATACTACTGATCCTATCTCTGACGAGTCATTCTCATTGGATATTACTAATCCAATCTTTGGTGAATTCTTTCATTTGGTTCTAATGTGCCTTGTTCTCTGAGCTCTGTAAATCAAAGCTCTGATACCAAATGTAGTAGCCTGAACTTCCCCGTAAAGGAAAGCCCGGATTGAATAGAGAACACGACAAATCAGGACACAAACAGAAGAACATTTCATTGCTTATTACAACAATTTACATCAGAGTACAAGAATATACAGAGCTTGAACAAATAGTATACATTTGATAAACATCAGAGATTTACAAATTACAATGCAGCAGAAAATAATACAAAACACAACTGAAAGAGATAAACAGATACAGAGCTTTCCAGATATAGTTCCAGCTATAAACGGTGATCTTGTAAATATAAATCTGCAAAACCAAAACTACTAGCTGCCCGTGTGGAAAATAGGGGCACTCAGAGTTTAGGTTAAAACAATAAACTTCAGGTCAGTCATGTGACTGGTGTGAGAACTAAAACATTTATTTAAAACTTTACTTTAAAATCAAATATATCAAGAGAAGTATAGCACGGAACGAGTTTCCCCCCAAGAACACCAGTGCTTAAAACAAACAACGCAATTCTTTTTGAAAAAATGGAGCTATTATAAGACTCAGGTCCCATCACACAATGCAACGCAAGCCGGAGGATAGAGTTTTTCCTTATAATAGCCAAACATGCTTGGTACGTTTAAAACAAATCATTTTGATACTATTATAGTGTTATGTGTATGAAAACAACTTCAAATATAAATGTATCGATCATAGACGGCATAGTGCCCCGTCCCACTATGTCGCCATACAACGTTCTACAAATAAAACCGAAATGTCACGTATTGGAAGTTGGATTTCCATCTGTGAACCAAGGCAAGGGATCATCCTAACCGCTTCGAGACGCTCTAGCCCGTGTCTCAGGATCAGACATCGAGTGACCCTTGGATCGTCAGGGCCGCTGCACTCGATGTGGATTAAAATGCCTGAACACTACGTTTCCCCGCCCTATGCGGCGTCAATCTAGTCTGTATAAAGACCATACCATCCATCGGCCCCGCAATGCCGATATATCCGAGGCGCCTCGCTACCCATCATCCACATAAGTAAAACGTTTGGGCATGCAAAACCCAGACACCACTCCTAGCTAGAAGGAAACACATGCCCTCCCTGATGTTCTCTCCCGTTTCTGGTTCACACCGGGGTGTGAAGCTCGCGAATTAATGCTATACACAAAGCTATGCTATATTAAAGCCGTGCTTTGATCATCAGCCACAAGACTCTGCTTTTCAATAGAAGCCTTGACCCTTTGCACCTCAGCATGCCATACAGGAAATTCACGCTATGCAACTGATGTCTATGCATTATACAGAATAAAATCCGAAGTTAGACACACATCCATTTACATGTTCGTTCTGGGTCTGAATGAAACCGGAGGCACCTTATTCCTCGACTTGTATGTCCAATACAGAAGAGTGGTCCTCGCATATCCGGTCGATCTCAAAGTACGTCTGGAACGATCACCACTTATTTCCTCATCTTGGGTGTACAGCCCAATCAAGACATCAGTAATCATCCAAACAATGTCAAGTCCTCCGGTTTTCAACCACCGTCTTCATCCTCGACATATCGTCAAATCAGTTATTCAAAATGGGATAATCCCGGTCTTTTTGAATAACTCGCGTATATAATAAACAAGTGCTATAAAAACACAACATACGCCTCATTCCAATCCAGAATATTCCTTTATTCAAATATTCTTATACTTTGGGAAAGGTTCCTATTAATTTTATCAAAGATAAATTCTTTAAATTTATTCTTTCATCTTCCTTTGAATATAAATCCAAACCAAATTAAGGTTTGTCCAAACTAGTCGAGATTAGCGCACCTTACCGAAGTAATCATTTATTATATTTCCCAATCCCAACTTATTCATCCCATGAAGCAAAACTGGTAATACTTCATATCTAACACCACGGTGTTATCGGTAAAGTTAACTACCATTTCACGTTCAAATCTAATTAAAGATTTAATTATCGCTTGGAGTAAAATTGGTGCTACTCCATTCTCGATCATTTCATGAATTCGATAAATTTAAATATCTCATTCACATTCCAATCTAATTAAATTGGAAAACTTTACTTTGGAAAATCTCCACTAAATCTATAATAAAAAGATTTATAAGTTCCAAATCTCCTTTCACTGTAAATCGGGTAAAAGAACGGATGTCATTAAAAAACACAGTTCACGATAAACCCAATTCACATTCTGTTTCAAATCCAATTAAATTATAATTAGTCAGTAATTCTTCCCTGTATCTTAATTAAAAGATTTATTCTTTTCACACGGGTTTAAGAACAGTGTTACTGAGGACCTCATCCCATCAGTCTCTAACTGTAAATTAGTAAGAGAACAATTCCCTAAGTATTAATCCTGAAGGCCGAAACCAACATCAGAACAATACCCAGGAAACCATTCAACCTAGCTAATCTCCAGTTAGTTTCTAATTTTCTTAACTCCATTGGGTTTAAGAACAATATTATTAAAGATACCATTCACGACAAACCGAAAATCTCATTCCATTGTTAATGGGGTTAAAGAACAAGTATTATTTAAAACACCGTTCACGATAAACCCAAAACCCAATTTCAATTTAATTCCAATTAAATGTTAATTAATTGGTAAACTTCATTAAATCTAAATAAAAAGATTTATATCTTTTCTCAACTGGGTTTGAGAACAGTGTTAATGAAGACACCGTTCAAGACAAACCCAAAATCCAATTTGATATTAAATACAAGGCTCTGAATAGAAAATATATCGGTTTATATTCAATATCAAATTCTCAAATCAACAAATATCGTATTAGAATAACGTTTTATATATCTTCCAAATTCCTCCACAATATCTGTATAATCAAGAAATCCAATATCGAAATATTCCGAAGATAATTTCGATTCAAATCCATTACAATTTATATATTGGAAATTCTGGATATTTTTAAAACCAATTCAAATTCAATTTATTTGTTCAAAAATATTGGATTATAATTCTAGTTCATAACTAGTTCATTTCGATAAAATATATTTTTGTCTTTTCAAATATGGAATTTTTCATCCCAATTCTTTCCAAATCATTTCTTGTGATTTTACACTAATTATCGATATTTTTAATAATTTTATCAAGGCCCGTAAAGTCGATTTCCATAAACGGCCATCGAACTGCACTTACAACGACCTTTTCCAAATTAGATTTGGATATAATTCCAAATCCAACCGTTAGATTTCAAATCTCTAATATTCGTTAGAAACCTCTTTTTGATACGAACCCAACGGTTTTGGTTTTAGGAGAATCCGACGGTCGGATCTCTCGTAATGTCCATTCGAAGCCAATGGTCGAAATTCGCGAACTGCCGCAGTGCGGCGCGTTCTATTCAGGCCATTATATATATATATATATAATATATTTCGTCGATTTCCAATTAAAACTTATTTTATAAATCGTTTTAAATTCGTTTTCAAAACGATTTCAGCTTCATATTTAATTTCAAATCAAAATAGAATATTCCATATCATTAATATATAAATGATAATACTTTCAAAACATTAGATTTTGAAATCACTTCCTTTTCAATATTCATTACAAAAATGAATAAAATCGATATAAATATCGTTCACGTCAAAATGGCATTAATCTAATCAACACGGCTTTATATATCTAGATATATTCGTGTCCATCCCAAATCAGATATCAAAATCATATTTTGATTCTTTTCTGAATATTATTTTAAAATATTCATTATTTGAAAATCGTTATTTATAAATATTTGTTCGTTCTGAATTGGAATCAGACACAGTCAATTACCATATAATGTTGTTTATATGGATTTCATACAACGCATATATCGAACAACAATGATAAACAGTCAACCATCTTCCAGAGTACATTCTACACTGCATTAGCATTAAATATAAATATTTAACGCTTACAACAGTCTGTCAACTAATCGATTGACATGCAACTAAGCAATTGGGATTAGTGTATGTCAAATATCATCCCAATACCAGCGTGGGGTTTCAATCAACAAACACTGAATATTATTTGTGCAGTTGGGCGATGTGTAAAATTTATCATCCCAATCCATATCAGTCAAATGGGTGTACATAAACAAATCATTCGATTTGTAAATGAATATTTATTTTATTCATATACACATTGAAAATTATATTTTCAACGATAAAAATATTTTATTTCATACATGAATATTTTATTTTTCCATTCCATTCCACACCACAATCCAAATCAATTTTCACAAGAACATACAAACAAATAAGTCGTCCATGGTCTGTGGACGACGGGTGTCGGGTGCTGCTAAGCACCACCTGCATCCTAGTATGTATTTTAATTGGAAATTAGAATTAAAGTGAGAACTTCTCACCTTGGGTTTCCACTCCGTCATTCTTTGATTGTCAATTTTAGATTTTTCCCAGAACTCCAGCACGTCTATTATATAAATAACATACATATGTTGAAAATCATATTTTATTTCTAATGCAATTTTATAGAAATCATATTTTTATTTCTAATGTGATTTTATATATTTTTAAAACAATTATATTTTTAAAAATAATACTATTCTTATTTTTAAAAAACAATACTATTCTTATTTTTATAAAATCAGAAAATAAAACAATGCTAATTTCTAATTAAAAACAATGTTAATTTTATATTTTAAAAACAATGACAATTTTAGTTTTCAAACAATGACAATTTTATATATTTTATAACAAATTTATTCCTTAATTAAAACCAGTTAAAATTAAATTACCTTCCTAACAATGTCATTAAGGCTGTTAAGCCTTCTACTTCTTCATTCCTCAGAGGAAAAAAAACCCCATCGCCTTCAACTGGAAGAACCCCTAACTGCACGCACACCATCAGAGGGGCCCACATCTTAGCCGTCGATGGCATCCACATCTGCACTGAACAGATCCCAGCTTGGCGGTCGCGATGGTCAGAAGAATGAAGTCGACCGGTGCCTCTTTGAGGAACGATGGAGCACCAATCTCTTCACGAAAACCCGTCAAAGTCATTGAGGTTGAAGATCTCGGTGTGTTCTCCGATGTTGGCGTTGAAATGATATGAAAATATCACCTGTAGGTGGAGCGATTTTGGATCGAAGCAAGGAGATTTTTTCGCTGAAGAGCGGCGGGTTTCTAAGGGGTTGACCAACGGTTTAAAAATGAGATAGGGTTTGACCCTTTGACCATATGTATAGTTATATTTTTAATAATTTATTAATTCCAAAAATGTTCATTTATTAATAAAAACTCCAAATCAAACCCAAAGACTGTCGCCCCTAGCTAAAAACCCCCATTCCGGACACAATAGGAAATCTTTCGTAAGCCAACTCGACTGTTACAATCAGTTTTCTTCAAAATTAAAATATAAATCATTATATATTTAATTTAAATGTACATTTCAATTTACTGGGGCCACATACTGACTCCAAAAATTATACAAAAATAATTTCTAGCTTTGTATTGACGATACGATCCTAACAAAACTAATTTCGTTGAATTTGGAGACTGTTTGAAAAACGGTCATTTTCCAATCGATTAAATTCAACCTAAAATGACCAAACACGTTTAAATTCACTACGCTCACGTATTAGTTCCAAAAATTATGATTATTGGAATCTATCAATAATTTTACATTCCGGATCCAATAAAAGTGGTCTCATCGAAAACGGAGGTCATTTGCAAAATCTCAATTTTTAAGGGCTAAAATTCCATAGCGACTATTATGAATTTTCAACTGGGCATAACTTCTTATTCCCGCTATGAAATTTCAATTTTTCAGATTCTTTGGAAAGATATTTTCGAACAGATTCAAATATTTCTGGTTTCACTAAAATCCGGTTTATTTTAAATCCCGTACATTCATTTGAAATTTGAAATCGAATTTTCAAACTACCGCGCCATTTTCAATTCCTTTTATAATTAAAATAAATATTTATATTCTAATTCTGATTCAAATAAATTTATACGTTATAATTCTATTCGAAATAAATTTCTCGTCGTTATTATTTAAAATAAATCATTTTAAATATTCAAAATTCATTAAAATTGCTAAAATAAAAATTTTAAATTGGTTCTGATTTCCCGGGCTGTTACACAGATCTACCTTGGATTATGGATCTAATTTATTATTTAGATCACCATGTGCCTATCTTGTTGTGGTTAATTTGGATCTGTCATTAGTTGGACATCTAAATCCTTATTTAGATCTAATCATGCCAATTGTGACATCCTTACTATGTTAGAACCTATTTTATTATCACAAGTTCAATGATCTGTGCTTATATGTCCACCTTATCATTATGCCATCATATGCTTATGTCAGTTCTGTTAGAATAATCATCTATGTCATCTCCCCTTCACTATTTCCCTTTTATTTTATATAGCCAGGTTATTTTCGAGCCTAGGCATGACGCTAAATTATGCGATTACGTTAGTTTGGGAACGAGGGGAAAAACATTGAAATTGGGCATATCTTGTGAATTGGGAATTTGAGTATAATTCCTAAAAAGGTGAAAATTGGCATAACTTGTATAATGTATATGTATATGAATTTGGACATATAATTCATTCACTATGAACATATTTGCGGAAAAGGGGCATAAAACCTATAACCTATAACAACATAGGTAAAATTGGCTAATAATAGCGTAGGATTACAGTAACTAGAAACTGTAATTACGCCTAGACACGAGGTTAGATTACACTTGTAGTGGAAGTTTTCCCGGACCTGCCCGGCATATCCAGCGACCACAAGTGGTGAATCTAATGTAGGAGGTCTAGGTGCACAAATATGAGACGTGCTAAGACATGTGGTTAAGCCCGATTTGTGGAATAAGTCTGCCCGTACCCATCCGACATGTCCAGCATCCACAAATGGTATGCTTAATGTGGGAGGTCTAGCATACTATAACCATAATTCAAAATATGGTAATAAACCTTGAATGCTTAACCTAGTTGAACCCATAGGGAATCGTATGAGTATAAACTTAAGTTGGGGTTAAGTAAACCTTGTTGAACAGTGGGTGGGTTAAGTAAATCTGATGGGGTGGGTAATATTTACATATAGGCCCATAAACTTAACTTGATAGGGTTATGTAATTAAAGACGCCAAGTGGTATAATAACCGATGGAAACATTAGAGTTACGTAATTAAATACACCTTTTTAGGGTAAGCATAACCTTGTAGAAATGATAGGGTTGTGTAATTAAAGACACCTAGTGGTATACTTAACTGACGGAAGGGAGAGCTTGTATCATATTGTTTGGGACCCATTTCAATCAGTAACCCTTAATAGGTATCAAATGAGTACTTTGAACTAGGTCGGAGATGGGGCACGCTTATTGGGCTGAATGTAAGAGATCCAAACATGGAGGACTATGTGGACGGCGCAAACCGACCGGAGACATGTGCGTGCATGGGCCAGGTAGAAGGGGCTAAGACGACCGTGACACCTGTAGATATGAATGTGCATATCAGCGAAGGGTTGCTACTATAGGGTGCGATACATCCTATGGTGGGGTCGATACAGAGTATCTACGCGGTGTAGGGAGCCAATCGATTTGGGTAGTAGTTAGGGTACATCTGGACGTATACCTAAGTCTACCATCTTATAGTTGTTGTGATCATCTCATTCTGGTTATACTAGTATTAGTGTTGAGAATTGTAGAATCTTTAGTGAAGAATATATGCTCTATCATGTTTACCTTGTTATACCTGCCTTATATGTTGTTGTCTCTCTCTTATCCACTATGTATGTCTGTCATGCTACTTTTACTTATTTACTTGCTAAAAGTAACTGGACTTGCCAGACTTTATGTTTGACCCTTTTTGTTCCCTCTTCTTTCTTCCGTTTCCCCCCCCAGATTCTCAGGGTGGGTATACTTAGTCTTGACCATGATTTTTCTTTCATTTTGCTGGAGCTGTTTAGATGGATAGCTCAAGCTCCTATCCTTGCTACTATGGCTATGTTTTATTTTGGGGAATTTTGCTTCTTTTATGTACTCTGATGTTTTAAAGTACAAGACTGTAGTTTTTATGATGTAACGGTTTATGACATGTGATGTGTTTGAACCATGATGCTTTATGATTAATAGTGTTTTTAATACCGCTGCCATTTTATATCTATCTTGTAATATTTATGTTTCTATTTATATAAAACGCTTCATGAAACTTAATGCATTCCCTTTTTGAGTGACATTAACAAACGTGGGGTGTCACACTTCTCTTCCTTCAGCTTCCTTGCATCACGAGATAACAAAACCACCGACGTCCCAGTGGTGTACCAACCACCAGATATTTGAAAAGGAACGGTGTGGAGTTAACACGTCGTGCATAAGGTAAACAAATAAGGAATTTAAGGGTACGAGAGTAGGAACCTAAAGATGTGATTAAGACAAAAACTAGTCCTGTTTGTAAAAGCGAACCCTGAAATATCGGACTCATCAACACTAGGTAAAACAGATCTGACGATACTATCAAAGTCCGGAGTCGGTGAAAGAGGATTTACGGAATTGCGGTGACGATAAGAGGGGGAAGGTATTTTGCATGCTCCCAAATCCGAAATTCCTTGAGAATCGGATTGTAGAAGGCCAGCAACAAAACTACTTCCTGCGATGTCCACTGAAGAAGGACATATCTTGGAAGAGTCCCCATGAAAGGGGGTGAGTGGGTTAGATAACGACCGACACGCAGCCGACTCAACAATCTCGCCACCAAAAAGACGAAAGACTAGATTTTCCCTCTTGTGTTTTTGGTAGGGCAACTACTTGTAGCTGAGGCCTTTCTCCACTTAGATGAAGCCAAAGATGAGAAGAGACAATAGGAGACGGACGTAAATCGTCTTCAAGAAAGTTGAATGCAGGAAAAGAGGAACTTCACCCACTGCATCGATAGCTTGAAGCTCCTTCGCTTCGAATTGCTCTTTTTCCGGACAAAGCCCAGAAGATTTGCTCAACTAGAGACGCCCGATTGTGGAATCTCAAACATAGTCCTCCCAGGTGGTGTTATAACATAAACATGTGTTTTAATCTAATTTCCATTTTTATAATTTCACATAAACAACACACAAGCGGACATGCGACATAAAATTTTGTTTTCCCATTGGACAACGATCTCGACTACAAAGATCAGTGTCAACAGGTTAAATTCCCCCTATTACGAGTTATCTGTTTATACAAATCTTGTTTCTCAGAGCCCCGATAATGAATGGAGATGGGTACGAATTATTAGAGGTCACCATTAATCGTTGTCCCAGACGATCGTAGAAAGTTTGACCTTATACTGGGACCATCAATCCCTAATTAAGAGTATAATCCAAATCAGTGATTGAGGTTTAAGCAAGTAAACTTACAACTAGTTAGATCTGAGATTCTGGGAAATAGTGTGACCAATTTCGATGAACAGTAACCTTGCTTGAGTAAAATTTTATGCTGGAAGGGGGAGAAAAGGAGAAGAAGATTCGCTTTTTGGGAAAAGTGACTCGCTTTTCCTCTCAGCCGTACACCTAAAATTGGATTGACGAACATGATTCATCTTGAGAAAGCAAATATGTTGGCCAGAGGTAAACAATAAAAAAAGAAGGCATCCGAAATTCAGGGTTAATCTAGATCACACAAAGAGAGGCCAATCAACGTCCCGATTCAGGGAGATCAAAAAACACAGAAATGATACTTCGAATAGGAAGTCGAAAATACCCCTTCATTAGGGGGGTCAAATGTTACAACCAAAGATTAACAATGAAATAGGCTGGCGATGAAATGGTATCAGATGACCACAAGCACATAGGAATCCTTCAGAAAGCAGAATCAAACACTAAAAGAGTCAAAAAAGGAAGAAATGGTCCGAAAGCCGCATCAACCGAGACCTTCCAAGGAGAAAGGACATAAAAGCTAAGAGATATTACCAGTGGGATCTATCCAACAAGGTTAGATCGAATGAATCCTTCCAACAACGTCAACCTAGCGTGGGTTCTACAGCAAAAGGCCACCCAGATTAGAAACCAAGAAAGATGAAAGCAAGAGCTCTGTCGTTTGAGACCAAAAGGTCCTTCGGTATTAACCTGCTCAATACCGATACGCCAGGAGGCTAAAACGCCAAGAGCATCAAGCTAAAGGCATATGACGATTACCTGGAACCAGTTTCTGAAACATCTACTACATGAACAGTGAAAGGTCACATTGATAAACATCAGACAAATCGCCTAGAGCAACCTTCTGAAGAATCCGGCTATACCTGGAAATCCTACTGAAAAGCAGATCGGAACCCCGAAAGGGATACAAGCTATCCACATAGTCTACTTAGCACAGACACCAACAGTGATTCTGAACTGGCAGCTATCCGCGTACATAATAAGGACAGGCTCCTCTAGGTATTCACGGGAAAACCGAAGGCCAATATTCAAAGGTCTATGACCGAAAGCATACAGCTGAAGACTCGTGATACCTTTCGAAGAGCAATTGTAACAACATACTCATCCCAATCTCAGAGAAGCTCCCAACTAGACGAGACATTCATTACAGAAGATTAACACGACAAAGCGGATAGAAGCAAAAACATCCGGAACCCAGGAGAAAAGCGGCTGACAAAGGCCCTTGTAGGTCCGGCGTCCCAATAGCATAAGAGGATCCAAATCCTCTATAAATAAGACCATAGGGGTCACACTGACAGGGGACTCTCATTTTTTTCTAATTGTTAGACTTTTTCCTCTCTGATATGAAGATTAGTTGGAGAACATATTATATTTTACTCATGTACTCTGAATCAAAAGATGAATAAAGAGCAAGTCTATACTTGGAATACTCTCCTGTGAGTTCGTTATACTATTTCTAATTATTATTGCTACGATTTACCATTTGTTCCGTATACGCATAAGGATTCTTGTTCAAGCATTCCTATAGATTGGATGTAACAGCCATTTCCATAGATTTAAACCCACACTATGGGTATTGAGTGATTCTTCTCCTTAGAGCCCTGATTCCTAGAAATGGTGATCTAACCCAAGCTTGTAAAGGTTGAACGACCTATTTTTCCCTTAGACCCATTCTGATTGACCTCTCTCCGGTGTTGACGAAAAATATCGTTAAAAGTAATGTCATTGGTATGAAAACTAATTCTCGTATGAAGAATGTGCTCACACTCTTGACTCATACAAATCAACTATTGTTGCTTTTGTAGAAACAAAGTTAGCTAAAACCAATTTAGTTCGATTCATTTCTTTACCGCCTAGCTCACGGAAATTTCTAACGAATAATTCTTCAGTTTCCAGTGGTCGTATCTTGCTTTATTAGGATACAAATGTATGGGATTTGATAGTGGTGGCTTCTTCTTTTCAACATATGCCAGTAAATGTTTCAAATAAAGGTAGTTTTTGTATGTCTTTCTCTTTGATATATGGCAATAATTCTTTTGTGGATATACAAAACAAATGGAAGATCTTATTTAATGAATCAAGTCTGGTTGATAATTCATGGATTCTAGTAGGGGACTTTAATAATTCTCTCTCTGTAAATGATAAAAAATGTGGATTACCTCTTCCTTATCATCAATTACGATAATTTCATAAGTTTGTCATCCAGACAACATTAACATAAATTAAACCTCTTGGATTTCATTTTACTTAGCGCAGAAAGGAGATTGCCACTCATATTGATAAAATATTAGTAAATAATAGTTGTTAACAACAATTCCTAAATACTTAAGCTCTTTCTTTATCCCAGTATTCAAGTGATCATAATCCAATCATATTAGATCTTATTCCTACACAATCAGCTAAGGGTTTTCCATTTCAATATAAAAATGAATGACCTAATTTTCCTAGATATGGTGAAGCAATAGCAAAAGGTTTAAATTCTTCAGTTTGGCATTTTCAAAGCTATCAACTACTTCAAAAACTTCAAAACTGGAAGAAGGAAATGAAAAATTGGAACAGATTGAGAGAAAAGAATTTTGAAAACCTAAAACAAGCTGAAAATCATTCTATACAATTAGATCAAGCTGCATATAAAAATCCAGAAGATATTCTTCTTTATGAGGATTATCTACGAGCCAGAAAGGAATTTCAGCATCTCCAAAAAAATTATTTCAATGGTTTTAGACAATAAGCTAAAGTTTCTTGGTTACAACAAGTTGATACAAATTCTAAATTCTTCTATTCTCGCGTGTCAAACTGTAGATTTTTTAACCACATCAGGGCTCTGATTTTACATCTTATGTCAGAAGAAATAGAGGTTGAGGCCATTAATTATTTTTCTGCTATGTTAAATGGTACAAATTCATATAGTTTCCCCAATTTTAACCTATCTCTGCAGTCAGTAAAAAAGATCAGCATTTTTTAATGAAGGAAGTAGTTCTAACTGAAATTAGAGATGCTTTATTTTCTATCCATGATGATTTTAGTCCTAGACTTGTTGGCATTAATGTAAAATTTATGAAATATCATTGGGAGGTGCTGAAATATGATTTACTGGCTTCCATTTCAGATATATTCATATTTGGTAAAATGCCTAAATGCTTAAATCATACTTTCATCACCTTAATTTCTAAGAATGAGAGACCAACAGAAATTGCACACTGTAGACTGATATCATGTTGTAGTGTTTATTACAAAATTTTCAATAAAGTGCTATGTAATAGATTAGAGCCTTTTCTGCCTTTTCTCATATCTGGAAATCAGAGTGTATTTATAAAGTGAAGATATATAGGTGAGAATATCTTGTTGGCACATGAATTATTACGTGACTTCAAGAAGAAAGGCATGCCAAAATTGTATGTTAAGGTGGATTTACAAAAGGGTGTGTTTGGCACAGGTCCCTGTTAAGGTTTATAATTAGGCTCAGGTCCGGTCATAAACTTATTGTAAATTTAGTCCCTATTTTTCGAAAACTCAAAAAAAATTAAAAAAATACGTAAATTCATAATTAATTAAAACACGTAAACACTGAAAAATTTATATCAAAAAACAATTAACCAAGGCGTCAAAAAACAAAAAGCAAGGAAAAACAACGAAAATGCAGTTTAATGCATAATAGTATGCAAGTATTTATATTTTCCTGCATAGATCTATTCATGTTTTCAACTCATGCATCTGTGTTTGATTTTTTTTCATACATCTATGCAAGTATTGCGTAATTTTGGCATACAAGTGTGCAGAAATTCACATGCATAAGTGTCAGTTTAAATTTCTGCATGGAATACATGCATACATGTGTGCAAGTATTCCAACTAGTTGCACACATGTATGCAAGTTTATGTCCAGATTTTCAGTACAAAACAACGTATGCAATAGGTGCATACATGTATGCAACTATTGGCAAAAGTTGCATATATGTATGCAACACTTTTTTATGCGTGGACTTCCGAGAATATTTCCAGATTTTTTTTTTTTTTTTTTTTTACCTTGTAGCGCCAAAAATCTTGGCCAAGAAAGCAAAAAGGCAGAACTGGAAAAATAGGGGGCGGGTTTATATCAAAACTTAGGGAGGGACGTGGCTTGTATTTTGATAACTTTTAGGGACCTGGCACTTATTTTCACTTTACAAAAACCATACGATAGGGTTAATAGGGAATTTATTTGTTTCATAATGTCACAAATGAAATTCCCTACTCATTTTGTAAATCTAATCTATGAATACATGTCAGCTACAACTTTTTCAATCATTATTCAAGGCACTCCAAAAAGGATTACAACATCATCTAGAGGGATTCGACAGGGAGACTCATTATCTCCTAATTTATTTGCAATTGGTATGCAATACTTATGTTACTTAATGGATGAAGCTTCTCCAAATAAAGCATTTCAGCCAAATGTTAATTTTCAGCCTACTATATCACATATGCAGATGACTTGATGATCTTTGGAAAATCATCTGTGCAAAATGCTTATTCACTAAGTATGATATTTCAGAAGTTAAGTGCATATGCAGGTTTTAATGTAAATGCTTATTCACTGAGTCTGGATTTGATCAAGGTGTTTTGCATGTTAAATATCTTGGAGTGGCTCTATCTTCGAACTATCTTCATTATTCAGGGTGTAATTCATTGATAAAGCGTGTGCAAAGTAAAATCCAAGGGTGGGAAACTAAATTACTAAGCTTTTCCAGTAAAGTTGAATTGATTAACACGGTTTTAACACCTATCATTCAATATTGGCTTTTCATATATCAAATCCCAGAGTATATACGTTGGATAAACTATAATCTCTTTGCTCTGATTTTTTTTTCTGGGGAGACTCAGCACATAAAGTGGCATAGAGTACTTTTATTCAAACCAAAAGCAGAAGGGGGTATTGGCCTTAATAATTTTTCTGATCTTAAAAAAGTGGCATGTATCAAGCTTTTATGGAAATTTTTATCTAACTCTTCTCTTTGGGGCAAATGATTACACAGTAGATATCATAAATATAAGCATTTTTGGTTAATGGAAACTGATAATAATGCTTCATCAACATGGAAATCTCTACCAAAACTTCGAACTCATTCAAAACAGTTATTCAATAAAACTATTTCTAAAGGTGAGGAAACTTATCTATGGTTTGTGCCTTGGATCAACTGCCAATGCATTGTAGATAAACTGGGTTATGATAGACTACATTTGATTGGTAATGCTAAACAGAAAGTGAGTATATTCTTCGAAATGAAGCATTTGAACCTAAGGTTTATCCTGCAACCAAAAAAATGATAAATGAAATCAGCTTTATTCCCACTTACCATAACAGAATGTGTGATTCACTTGAATGGTGTGAAGGTGGTTTATTTTCGTTTCATACAGCATGGGATTTTGTTATAATTCATAAAGCTAATGTATTTCCGGTTATACGGCATAAGAAAAATAGTAAAAGGATGGCTTTTATTTCGTACCTAGCATTTTTGGGAAAACTTAGTACCAAAGACAGGATTCTTCATTTTGGTAATATGGCAAATATCATGCATCCATTGTGTGATAATCATCAAGAAACTATTCAACATCTCTTCTTTCAATGTGACTATGCATCTTTCATATGGCTTTCATTAAGGTAGAAATTGCTTCTTCCTCTTTCTCCTGAATCATACTTGAGAAATGAGGTAAGATTTCTTCACTCCAGATTTAATATAAATGATCAACTATGGGATTTATTTACTACTTCTCCATCTTTCATTTGGAAGGAAAGAAATTTAAGGGTATTTCAAAATCGAAGCACCCATTCAGTAATGAAATTAATGAAAATTGAAAGGGAAATCCCGTGTTTAGTTCGAAATAATGGGAGTAAGACTTCTCGTAATCAGAGAAATTCTCGGATTTTAGAACGTTGGGGGATTGAATTAATGGATACAGGGTATCGTTGGAGAAGAAAACTGGCTTTTCGGCAGATTCGAATTTGAATTGTTAGGCCTGTTTGGGCTGGGTTGGAGTTTTAGTTGTATGGTGTATTTTTTTATTTTGTTTTTTGTTGCTTTATTATGTTGTTTTGGAGATGCTATATACTATTGTAAACAAAATTTATATGTACTTTTTTTCCCTGTAAGGCACCCACCTAGGTTAGGTGGATTACAGGGTTTTGACGAGGCATATAAAAGAGTTTTTATCGGTTTACGTAATAAAGAGAACCAATTTAATATATATATATATATATATATTTATATTTATATTTCAATGTCAATTCAAATGGCGTCTTTATGTTTAAACCACGTTAGCATTAAATTGGCCAGAACAGGGTTATTCTTGTAATTAGATCTAAAATTGGGCTACAAGAATGTTAAATTTGAAGAAGCAGGCCAAATTTTGTAAATTTTTGTTATTTTTTCCTAGAAGTTTCACTAGATTTTATTAGTACTATTCATCTATTGCTCCAATCAATATTGGCAAGGTTTGCAGGACTTTATGTCCCATTTTTACTATAATATGGCATCTTTTGTTACACCTTGGATTTTTTTTTGGAAATTTGTAAACAAAAGGCCCAAGGCCAACAGCCCAACAAAATTTTGGGAAATACAATCCGAAAGACATAAAGACATCGGGTACCAACCCGAAAGACAGCATACAACTCTTAACATATAAATTCTCAAACCCTAATTCATATCGTATCCGTGGATGCTCCTAATTTTGTAACGTCCCACTTTTCCATACAATTTAAGTCGACATTTAACTACCACAGTCAACCCAATTAAAAAGCAGAAAGTTAAGAGGAAGAGGTTAGAGGGTGAGAAAAAGATAAGATAGAAGAATTAGGATAGAAGAAAAGAAGAAGAACTCGCAGCTAATCAGGGTCTCACATCGCAACGGAATAAAATATAATATAGAAATACTTTTGTTGAAAGCTTGAAAAATACGTACAATCATCAGAGTACAGCAGTCAAAGCAATCTGGATTGTTATAACAATATGTACAACACACAGCGGAATAATATTATATATATATCATACGTCTGGACTCCTCCAGCTCGTCTCTGAAGTTCACGGCATCCGAGAACCTGAACCTGTAAATCGGGCTGACTCGTCCATTACAAATGCCACAGATCAGTCTGGTGAACCAATGTGAGAAAAACTCACTAAGTTTACGTAACATCCATATTTCTTAACTTTAGAAAATCCTTTTTGAAAGAAAAGGGTAATAGTAAGACTAGCCTACATATAAACACGGACGGTTTTTACCTTACTATAACCCAAAACATTTTCGTGCGAAATTATGTGATATTATGATAGTGTCTATACCAAATAAATAACCAAATAGCAGAACGTTTGCATCTCACACTCTACATACATAGTATGAAATCAAAAACCACTAGGCTCTTATTGGATATTGGATTCCAATCATGAAAAGGTATCGGAGCACCTTCCAATCAGTGTACTCTAAAGAGGATACGCTGGAGTTCAACAAGAACATCTCGCAAACCGACCACATACGACCACCCACTCATTTAGCTTGAGTGTAGTGAATGTATTATCACCTTGAGGTTTTAAGGGCCCACCACACATCCACGGAGATACAGAAGTGAAAGAAGAACAAATAAGGAATTTATCTAGATTTGTGATAATACACCCTGCTTGGGTATGACCCGCCTAGCCATGCTGCTTGCCCGATTTTTGTCATTTCCCTGTTGATGGGGCTTGAGGATGCGTTTCCCTTTTTAGAATAGGGCATCACTTTGAATGCTACATTGTCAAATCCGCCAGAAATCACTAATTGATTTCCACAAAAATACTCTGGGTGTTGACCAAGAGAATAAATTCTCCGCCACCACATTTGGCACGTTTGAAGAAATCAACATACATGGCCCCTTTGGAAATACTCTGTCAGAAATTCGTCCATATAAGTCACTCAGGAACAGGATGAACCAAAGGCACCCTCATACCGAATCCAAGGAATCACCCAACAGATCAGTATCAAGAAGTCCTTGCAATCCGCCGATTCGAATCACGACAAAATCACAGCATATCTCTGGTTAAACATTTTCAAAAACAACATATTTTATTAATTCTTTTGGTTTAGTTATCATTTTAAACACGAGGGAGTTAACCAGAGATTTTGAGTAATCCTTCCACTTATGAAGATCCACGGTCTTTAATTGCTCCATCTTCTATCTTCAATGTTAAGCATTTGCTGGTCAGAATGGTTTTCCAATATAAATTCGATCACGGTCTTTCCGTACAAACAATGGCTTGGCCTAGATTTTGATAGTCGGTTATTTAACTATCATAATAAAACAACCATTCATTCATAAAAATAAAACGGAATAACTAGTTTTGTACACGGCATCACTTGGCCTCTTAAATTAACCATTTGTATATCAGGCTTCTAAAACTCTAAATATACAGCTTTTACTTCTTATGATAAAATAATAATATCCCCAAAACACTTTGTTTAACTAATACTTTGAAATTTATAAATATCACAGAAATTCCATATATTATTTGTTTTAATTATGGCTTTTAAATCTGTGCTTTTCCCTTTTTGAAAACCTTAAAATCTCAAAACGTTTACCTAATTTAAATCATATCCATTTTATTTCTAAAACATTTTTCAACATCTTATATGAATATTGATTCTAATAAAATCCCTTAAAAAATATCTTACAAGTTAATTCAACTTATTTTGGTTTCGTCTCAACGAAGCCCCTTTTCGTATTTTCAAGTTTCAACTATTTGAATTTTAAACTCATTTCAATTCCCAAAATATAACATTGACCCATTTCCAAAATTGACTTTGTACTTTGCTTATTTGAAATTACTTATAAAATTGGATAATAAATAATAAATATTTATTTTTCCCTTAGTAAAAAATTTTATTTAAAATAATTTGATAAATAAAATTAAAAAACTATTTCCATTTATAAAATAAATTCTACAACTTTACTCATTTGATCTGACGGTAAAACATATTTATAAAATGATTCATTCTCTGGCCATCCTGAAATGTCCCGTATTTTTACGGTATAATAATTAATTTATTTAATTATTTAATTAGTGATTTAGAGAATTAAATGGTTGTTTAATTAAATAACATTGAATATTTAATTAACATAAATAATAGAATAATATATTTAATTCTGAAATAGTCAGAATTAGTAGAATTCACAATATTGTGTGAATTGGATTGTTTATAATATATAATTCAGTTTAGACTTGAATTATATTCGCGAATATATTATATAAATGAAGTTTGAACGTATAATTATATTATAATTATAATCGAGCTCGAAATGGTGCTGCAGTTCGTAATTTGGTGATTCGAACTTCAATAGAATATACAAAATCCATTTTAAATCGGATTTCTGTGAAACAAGAAACGTTCGGAGCTGGTTAAGTATATTTTTCTAATAGAAGAGAAAATTCGGGATTTCATTATATAGATTTTGATTTATGTCCAAATCAAATTTTTGAAAAGTCGCTATGGAATTCCTTTATAAATTATAGTGATTTATTTATATTATAAAAGGATTTTCCAATACAAATCGAATATCGATTTAATCGGGATTTGAAATATCGAGTTAGAAATTCATAAGAGAATATTCTGGAGCTGTATGGTATTCTACTGTGAATATGCATGATAATATTTATTTATAAATATTTAATTTAATTATTTTTAAATACATTTATATATTTAAAAGGGGTTATTTAGAGCTTTAAAAATAGACAGTTTTGCAAACGAGCTCCGTTTTCGACGAAACTAATTTTGTTGGATCCATAATATCAAATTATTGTTAGATTTCAAGTTTCGTGACTTTTGGGGTCAATGTGTGGCCGTATGGATTTTTAATGTGAAAAACAGTCAGTATTTTGACGGTTAAAAATATGCTGTGTGATTAAACGGAGTCGGAATTCGACGAAACCAGTTTCGTTGGGTCAGTAATGTCGAACTGAAGGTGTATGTCCAGTTCCGTGATTTTTGGATATTTTGTGTTACCGTAGGAATTATATATGACAAATAGTAACAACGATTGGTTAAAATTGAATATAAAAATCGAATAAAATATTATATTTTCTTCCTATAAGTACACCACAATTCCTTTTAACCCTAAAATTTCATTCTCTGGTCAAACATAAACTGCCGTCGTATTCTTCCTCAAGAAATTTCGTGAATCTTCTAAAATAAAAAAAATAAAATCAAATCAAATCCTATAAATTCCATTGTTTGTATAATTGAGTCTCTGTCTGAACTCTATCTAGTCCGGTGTACTTTTTGTTTGCACTCGAGCGTGTTTTTCCTTCGTGGTTTCTAGGACAGCAAGATTTGGGGCTCCAATACATGGATAAGGGAACGATTGTATGGAGTTTTGGTATTGGATTCTTACATAGCCTGGGTTAGTCTCGATTCTGATTTTGTTTGTGGGTTTTAAAGGAAGAAATTTTGGTGATATATACTTGCGACACGATTCATCTGGAAGCTGGAACGAGGAGCATTTGGTCTGTTACAACATATAGATGATGGAGTAGGAGCAGTCGACGGGATTTATACCGGTGTGTCGAGAGTTGTATGGGGAGAGCGATAGTGTTCTGGGTTTGATAATCAAAAAAAATACTGGAACTCGTGTTTTAAATGGTGAAGGGGAAGACCATCGAGCTATGTTTGAATGGTACTGAGATAAAGAGAAGGTGTTTTAGTTTGGATTTTTCTCTGAGTAGGAGGATAACGAACTAAGTGAAGTTGCCAAAATGGTGTACATTCAGTTCAACGTGTGTGAGATCCTTGAAGCCGCGGCAAGAGATGAATCTCGAGTTAAGGCATAGTAGTATGAGTGGAAAGAGGAATCAAAAAGAGGTGTGTTGGTGAATTTTGTTTGATTTGTTGTTGAAGAACAAAGTGGCGCTGGAGGCTTAAAGTACCGGCAATGGTGATTGCCTGGAGCTGGAGGACGAGATAATTCATTGAGGAAGAGGGGTACTGTAGAGGTAGAAAGCAGACGGGATTAAAGGGATTTGGGCAGGGATATTTTGGGTAAAGGCCCAATTGGTTAAAATATATAAGTTTATTTTTGTTTAAAATAGTACATTGACATTGTAAAATTCATAACGTGTCCATCCGTTATCAGAAATGGACAAAACGGGATCCGTTGGGATCGTATCGACGGGAGCTATGCCATGGAACTGGCTGGGAGTGTATTGGAGCTCGTTACAATTTATAGCAAAATAAATTGTCCGTCTGAATCAAGCGATGGTTATCATTATTAACGATGATCGTCCAATGTGAGTAAAACTCACCAACTCTATCAGTTCATATTTTTATAATGTATATTTATAATTGATAAATGATGGTAGATTCTGTGTGTTGATTGTTCGATTAATCTGCTAAGTGATTGGTTGAAATTATAGATAATGATATATATATATATATATATATATATATATATATATATATATATCGTTAATCATATATTGATTCTGTTTATCAAAATATTTCATAGTGAAATGTAGTTGATGTTAATTATATGGTTTAACATCTGTGGATGCAAGGAAACAGGTTGGAGGGAACCAACTGGATTCCTCAATATTTATAACACTGTTCTTTTCATATATTGTAATATATGATGTGATATATAATCTGTTGTTGATTATGTGTGTTTGAATGATATTGGTCATTGTGAATTGGTATTTTAAATATCGTAAGAAATATTGGGATATAGAAAAGAGGATTTTCAAAGTGTATGTTGAAAATAAATTATTTATATAAAATCAATGGATTTTATATATAAAAGGAAAAGGGTTTTATAAAAGAAAATAATTATAAAATCAAAGGAGTTATAAAAGAAATATTTATTTGTTAAACAAATAGAATTGAAAAGGAAATATTTGTAAACCATAACCAAATAGAATTGAAAAGCAAATATTTGTAAACCATTTACAAATAGAATTGAAAAGGAAATATTTGTAAACCATTTACAAATAGAATTGAAAAGGGAATATTTGTAAAACATTTACAAATAGATTTATAAAAAGGAAATATTTATTTATGAAATAAATAGAGATATAAAAGGGAATTATAAAGGAGATTTAAGTGTTAGAAATAGAAAAGAGATTTCGTATGAATAAGTCTATAAATAGAAGTATATATAGAATTTGGAAATGGAATATTATTTTAAAATACGAAATCAAACTTAATGGATTATATAAAAGAGTTAATCGATTAAAGTAAATCGAGTTAGGGTTATTCAAATAAAGTTAATCGAGTTAGGGTTAATCGAATAAAGTTAATCGAGTTAGAGTTAATCGATTAGAGTTAATCGAATTAGAATTAATCGATTAGAGTTAATCGAGTTAGAGTTAATTAAAAGGAGTTAATCGATTAGAGTTAATAGAGTTAGAGTTAATCGAACAAGAGTTAATCGAATATAGTTTATTCGTATAAAGTTAAAGGAGTAATCGAATATAGTTTATTCGAAAGAAATAAATCAAATATAGTTTATTCGAAAGAAATAAATCGAATATAGTTTATTCGAAAGGAGTAATCGAATATAGTTTATTCGAAAGGAGTAATCGAATATAGTTTATTCGAAAGGAGATTATCGAATATAGATTATTCGTAAGAGAGATTATCGAATATTAGTTATTCAAAGGGAGTTAATCGAATATAGTTTATTCGAAAAGGAGTTATCAAATAGAGATTATTCAAAAGAGAATTATACGTTGAATTCGATTATATCGAATTGGAGAAAGTACTATTCACTTTCCGTTTTTAAATCAAGATTTATTTATTAATAAATTAGTTATTTGTTTATTTATCCAAATTAATAAATAAAAGTCATATTGAAGTTATCATATTTCAGAAGCATGGGATTATAACCCTATTGTTAAAATCAAATGATATTCTGTAAAAGAAGTTGATTCGTAAATAGAATCCGAGAGTTACATAAGGATGTTTGTTTAAGATTTAAAAGGGTACTTTGTCTATTTCGAGGTTAATAATGTTGTTCAGTTAAGGTCTGAGAGGTAGTTATACCCCAACTTGATTGGCTTCGTTTTTAACTAAGAAATTGTTAAGGTTCGATAGTGTAGGTTGGTTAAGTGAGTTTAGTTGATGGAGGTAATGGTTTGAGTGGCAAAGCAATGTTTTGTTTAAACGTCTGTTTAAATCCGATGAATGAGTTTTGGAAATGTTTTCCAAAAATAATCAGAGATATTTTCTAATCATAGAAAATGAAATGTTTGATGATAAAGAATACCGGAATGACAGTGATACATGTAAAAGAGATGGAAATGTTTTATAATGATTAATAACGTATATTTTATAAATTTAGAAAATAAGGAATGTTGAATATATGGAAACAGGAAATGAATAAATTTATGAACTAAAGAGATAATATTAAATGATGATTGATCAATATAATTTCTATCTGGAAATAATTTCGTTGTTTGCACGCATGTTTTTCTTTAATGGTTAACACACCGACTATCGAAGTTTTTGACCATTTTTCCGTCGTCAATACGGAGAGACCGAGATCAGATTCATTATCTGAAAACCACTCTGTATGGGCATTAGCATTGCGAATCAAATATGATGAAGATAATTGAAGACAGAGTTATGCAAGGGCTGTCCTGTTTTCAGAATAGTGCCTTCGGTTTGTCCAGTCCCAGGACGACCTGTATGGAAGAATGTCTAAAAGTGTATATTTAATGGTTCGCGTAAGTTGTTCTCTTCAAACGTATTTACGTTTGGTGGCAGAGGAATTCGTTTCTCTTAGCTGTATACCCATCGTATTTTTAGGGAAATCAATTTGTGATTTGGCGAGTATGACAATGTGACATTCAAAGTGAATAATTGTGTGATCTGTCAGAGATAAGCATGGCCTCTAGCCTCACAACCGGGAAATGATAAAAATCAGGCAGGCAGCATGGCTAAGTCGTTGGCTGCCAAGTAGGGTGTATTATCACCTATCTAGAGATATTCATTTCATTCTTTAATATATTTGATGCTGTCCAATTCGGGAAACGATTGCTGATCTCAACCGTTGGTGATGTACATTCGATACACTCAAGCGAAATGATTAGTCGGTCATGTGTGGCCGGGTTGCTAGATGTTCTTGTTGAACCCAGTGTATTCCTCTCTAGAGGTACACTATCGGAAGGTGGTTCCATACCTTGTCATAGTTGGAAATCCATTACCCAATAAGTGCTCGCGGTTTTTGATTGTATACTATATATGTGGAACGTTAGATGAAAGCATTCTACAAGATGATTATTATATTGTGGTTGAT